>CM062526.1:13257500-14507500 GCA_031439595.1 Pterocarpus santalinus | reverse complement strand
GTAAATAACAGCCCACATGGTCAGGCACTTCATACACATGCACAACTATATCTCAACCATACAGGCAAGATCTGGTGCACATTATCAACTAAAAGTACAGAATATGCGCGAAGCATAGTCAGTCCAATCCTCAGGCCTTAGCTAGGACGAACTGCTCTGATACCAAAAATGCAACACCCTACTAATTTTATGTTATGGTTAAGTCATAGCATGAAACTAGTCAGGTCGTGTTACCGTGTTGATACTTTACTTACCTTTCTTGTCTTTAAATCGTCTCTATTGACGAAACGGCGTACTGTTATATTAAAAATGAAACGAACCGAAATAAAATATCATCAAGATAAGTATAGTACAATAATGTTACTGCATACGTGTAGACATATATATATATATATCAGAAGCCACTGTTTCAGTTTATGTATAAAGTTCTAAAGTAGAACACATACGGGGCTGGTGTATCAGGAAGATCATAATACCCTCATCTGCCAAAATACCCTATGGTCCTCAAAGGACATTTCGTAAACTACTGCTAACCCTACAGTCAAACCCATGACCCAAAGCTATATGCTGTCCAAAAGAGGGTCATACTGTACAACATCCCCTGCCGCTAAACTACTCCGTCTGGTAGCCGTTAGCCATGCCAGGCTCGGCCGGGGTGTAATCTGCGCTAGGTCCTGAGGAGGAAGAGGGCGACGAGCCGGTGGCCTCGGAGGGGTCACTCTCGGAACTCAACGGGATGCCAGGGACTGCCTGCGGTGGTGACTCAAAGGCGGTCGCAGTCTTGCGGTGCAGGAGGTGTAGGATGTGGGTGCGCCATATGTAGAGGGATGGCAATATAAGGGGTAGCAGGGTCGAATAGGGGATGGTGTAAAGGAACATCAAAGTTCCTGTCGCTGAAGAGGTATAAACGAAAGTTGCACGAACCAGCTATGTACAACGAGTCCAACTCCAAGTCATGGTGGAACTGTAATGCAGGAATCTCAATAAAAAGGGTGGCTGTGGAGTCCATCGCCAATGTTTGAGAATGATGCGGGAGACACAAAACGGGGTGATAATTTCAAGAAAATTCTCAGTAGGGTTCGGTTATACTGGTACTGACGTCACATACATTCTCAGTTGTCTCGGGTTTTATTTAATTATAAAACATGTGTTCAAGCTGAAAAGTCCATTTCATGAGTTTAAGAAAATGTCTGGTCCGAGGCAAGGTTCAGTTTTTACTTTACATTGACATAAGAAACCACATAGATTACTAATACGGATACATAGAATGGTAATCGAAATAAATAAATGCATAGCAGTGAGCAATTATAGCATATAATTGTAGACATTTTGATGTAACTATTTCAAGTATTCATGCATTCATGTAATCATGTAGACTCATTCTTGAACTTTCCTTCATAAAAATTTTCATTTCTTTTCATCATTTTTCCATCTCTTGGTCCCCTGGGAGTTCTTGGCCATTTAGACTCCTGGGTAATAGTCTGCTTATCAGGATCGAGCTCGTTCCTATACAGAAATGCCGGGTTTACTTTCCCCGACCTTCCCACCGATCTATTCCCATTAACTTTCTATCCGGGGCTGGCCCAAGTAGTATGGAACTTGCATGATAACACAATTCTTTTCATAACTTTCATGGCTTTCTTAAGAATGTATATGCATTCACATGTAATTCATAACTTGTACATGGGTTCTACCAAAGTTTCGGCAGTATAACGGAACGTGTCCGCTTCCTCATGAATAGTGCTAGCCAATCAATACATCAATTTATCACAAGAAACACAAATTCACATTTATATTCCAACATAGACTCAACTCCATATCAATTTCATTAAGACTGAAATCCTGCCTCAGCTTATTCAACCAACCCGGTTTTTGTAATTCATGCCACAATCTCATTTTAACTCATTTGGACCTCAAATTTAATATGTTATAGGGTTATGTGTCTATTTTCTAACCTCTTTGGTCCCATCAAATTGCGGTATCTATAACTCAAGATATCTAAATTTTATCTCGGCCTGCCCATTGGCTGACCAGAATCAGGCAACTAAAAGTAAAAATTCACTAAAAATTGAAAACTTGCTCAAATCATACGAAATTGGTCTCAGGTTAAAGCTAACGGAACAAAGTTTCGTTTAGAAAAAGTTCCACTCGATTTGGCTTAGCAGGGCTCGAGTTACAAGCCCCGAATTCGGACCTTCCTACACTGCCCTGTTCTAGCCCTGTGTGGACATAGGGCAAATTGCGTGGAGAACTGGGAGCAATTGGGACCTTATTAAATTCTGAAATTTTTATGAGATATTCTCCTATGTGTAAGCTTTCCAACAAAGTTAGTTTCACTCATTTTCACGTAGTATAGGTCGAGTTCTACCCTCAAGAACCTAATCTGCCCAGAACCAGAGTCAAAACCCTAGGTCAAGATTCAAAAATTCATATCTCCCTCAATTATGATCCAAAATCCTTATATGATATGTCTATGGAAAGCCCTAGATGTCTAGTTTCATCTAAAAATAGTTTCATTGGATTTGACCGATTGCAGGCGGCGCCATACGCTCCGCCATACGGACTGCCGTGGACTCTCCACCAAGACAGCACCCTTATTCATTTACTTCTCTTAGTTTTCTTCTTCTAATTCTATTTCTAACTCAAAATCTTCTATTAATCCAAGCATAATTCTTTAATTCACACATCAACTAAGGTGAAAATGATTCAGCCCAGTCTGCCAAGTGCATAGATTTGATGCAAGAGATCAAAACCCCTACCTTTGATTTAAGTGTCTTATGCTGAATTCTTGGAGTTTGGATGAACAAGGCTGGAACTTAGGTTGATTTTTGGGTGTGTGAGCAAGAGAGAAAGAGAGCTGAAGGAGAAGAGGAAAGCAACGTGAATGAGGGTCTGAATCAAAGGGGAAGGATGTGTTATATAGGCATGAGTGGGAGTTAACTTGGAAGGTTGTGATTGGCCTATAAACATAAGGCCAAGTTTCAGCCAACCTTGCTCTCCACGTTGCC
Source organism: Pterocarpus santalinus (assembly GCA_031439595.1). Taxonomy (NCBI): domain Eukaryota; kingdom Viridiplantae; phylum Streptophyta; class Magnoliopsida; order Fabales; family Fabaceae; genus Pterocarpus; species Pterocarpus santalinus. The sequence continues at coordinate 14,504,492 of CM062526.1, read as the reverse complement.
CTCTTTGTGTGGTAGAATCACTCTCCACGTCGCCTAAAGTGGGAGTAGTTTCCAGCATATTCTGGAAACGAAATCGGAACTCGTACGCTCTATAACGTCGGAACTCGTGAACCTCCTGTATATGAAGTCGGAACTCAGAAAACATCCAGTCTAGTTGAAACTTGAAAGCAGAGCATTGAACTCGAGATCGGATCTCGTACATTTGTGAATCATAATGTCGGAATTCGGAATATAGCCAGTTCATTTGAGCCTCAGAGACGAAGTCGGAAATCGAACATTTTGCTCTTTGATCGCTAAGGTCAGAAGTCGTAAATTGTGCTGAAGTCGAAGACGAACTTGTAAGTTGGAAGCATCAATCACTTCATTTCAGCTCCTGAAATTGGAAATCGGAAATCATAATGACGAGGTCAAAATTTATACATGCTTACAAGGTCGGAAATCGTAAGCTTCATGCATTAAATCGGAGACCGTAAGCTGCATGCATGAGGTCGGAAATCGGAAGAAATCCCTTGTGAGCCTTGAACGAAGTCGGAAGTCGAATCTAATATTGAGGTCGGAAGCAGAATGTAAGGCAAACTCGGAAATCAGAAATTTTCCACAATAGAGGGGATCGGAAGTCGGAAATCGGATGTTACACTGTTTATCTTATTGGAAATGTTATAAGTTTTCTATTTTTAGTTATAATGAATCTTTTCATCCTGAAATTCTATACCGATGGTTCTACTTTTTGGCCTTGATTATAACATTTTCTTTCCTCTTAATATATTCTTTTTAATATCTTTTATATACTATATACTATAAACTATTTTAATATAGTTACCCATCAGCAGTGTGTCTATTTAATTTTTCAAGTATTAGTTTTAAATACATATGCGTTATGCTTCTATTTGGTTTAGCTTTATTTTGCCCATGCTTAATATACTTCTTAATGTTTTGTCATTTTACTTATTTTCAGTTTGCATTCTTCTAATTTAGTTCCTTTTTCCCCCTCTAAATTTGTGCCTCTATTTATTCTTTATATAATATTTTATTTATTATTTGTTGTGATCTTCATTATTTCTGTTGGATAGAAATACAATCGACTAAATATCTTTGAAGAAACTTATCCGAAAACTTACTTCCCAAAGTTTACCAATGTTCAAATGATTAACGCTAAGGAGGGTACTCTGCTCCTTAGCAAATGGACGCTTCAAACAGCTCACGGGAGCAAGCCTTTGAGCAAAATCGGTCAACAAAAATCAGAATAGAAATATGATTTCTATTAATCAACCAATGAGTTCATACATGGATTGAAGATTAACAACGAAAATAAAGAAGTAACATAAAACTAAAAGGATAAACAACAAAGATAAATAAAACTAATAGTTAAAATTACATGATGTGTGTTGATCTGAGTGATGATTTTCTTCTTTGTGCATGAGCCTTTTATAATCTTTCTTGACTCTCACCACTTCCTAATTTCATACATGTAGCGGTCCTCCTTACACCTACGTTCTTAGTAGTAGTAACCGCTACTTTATCATGACTTCAGTTTCCAACTACTCTTCTATCCTCAACTATTGGGCTCAATCATTCTTTTTAGCCTAGCATTCCATTCAATTGATGCAGCACTTTTAACCCTACAATTACTTCTTAGCTGATGAACATTTACCTTAGATCCAATTGCTTTTCTTGGCCTATTCCAACCTCTAACTAGGTCCAATTTCAAGTCATTTGTCGACCTATAACTATCCTAATTTGTAGTGCCAACATATGCCCCCCATACATTACTTAGCCAATAGCTAGTTACTTAGCTAGGTAATGTATTTAAGCTCATTACCATTATTGTTCTTTCCATCATGGCTACCGCACAAGTAATTCCCCTTTCAGCCGATGAATCTTCAAGTAGATGATAATCAACCAATGCTTCAACTAAGGGAACCTGCAGCAGCTAATGATACCTAGCCAAGTCAAGTTTTGGACGAAACAAAACTACTTCCCTACAAAATTATGTTGTCCCTCCTACTCCAATTTCAATGTCTGATGAGGATCTAGATAGCTATTTTAATGATCCTTTCACACAACCTCTAAGTGGTAGCTTTTATCCTATGCAGCAACACCTCCAAATCATTGAGGAAGAATTACAAACCTTTCCCTTTGGATCCTATAGTCAAGGCTACATTAGAGAGATCTCTACTGAAAATATCCGAGGCCACAGATGCTGCTGTACTTGTCTCACTTTGGCAAGTGTGTACTAACATTGCTCTAACTCTTCAAGATACTGTGTCAAACTACTATAGGTTCAAGACCTGCCAAGATGATAGCCTTAGAACTTTAGAGGAATTGGCGTCGCTCAAGGTTCAAAAGAATGCCTATCTGTCCCAATTTCAAGCTGTTAAGTCCAGTTGTAACATCTTCAATTTTTCCTTCGTGCTAAATTATCTCGGTAACCCGGAGTAATTAAAGAATTTATGTGGCAAATTGGAAGAGAAAGTCAAGAAAATGCTTAATTAAGATTAGAGAATCTTTAATTAAGTGAGTCAAACTCTTAATGGCTTAATTAAGCACTAATCACCAATAATTAACTTATAAGGATAATTGAACTTAATTATAAGGTTAATTTTCTTAATCATGTTCTTGTGTGTTAATCACTAATTCTTACTTAATCAAGTTAATTAAGTTACAAGAGCACTTAACCACATCATTAAAATTCAAATTTAGTCAACTAGACAATAAAGCATTGATAATGTCTGATAACTCCCCATAGTGAGTTATTTTTGTTCTGTTTTAGATTTAGATTTAGGCTTTGGTTACATAAATTTATTTGAGTGTTTTAGTTGCTTTTAGTTAGTTTCTTTAATTTAGGTTCTTTTCTAGTTTGTTTGTCATTTTCTCATATTTTTGTTAGTTATTTATGTTTTCATTGTGCTTCAATTAAGTACAAGTACTCAAGTGGAAGGGGAGTTCAATCAGAGCCTTAAGTAGTCCATTTTGCTGGATTTCAAGACCATGTCACAAGAGAAAATACATATCCAACTCTTTGGAAGTCAACTTGACATGATTTAGGACTTACTAGAAATATGAGAAGGAGATCTCCAACTTTGATGATGGGCACTTTTCCGGATTCTCAAGTCCTCTAGGAGAAAAAGGCAAAACAAGATTGAAGTTGTATTTTGTCTCTGATGCTGTCAAGCCTAGCCATTCATCAATATTTTGACTATATCTTGAGCTACAGAACTCCAATTGAGGTGTTCTTATTGCGTTGGAAAGCTTATCAAAAGATTTGCAATTGCTATTTCTACCTCCAAGGGCAAATTCCAACTATTTTGATCACTATTAAGCCTGGAAGTGAGCAAAAGAGGAAAATATGTAGAGTTGCTATTTTAGATGCACGCTCAACCGTGAGACCCCGAGCTCAAGCATGGACTACGCTCTAGCATGCGATCTCGCACTCTAGCATAGCCCAAGACAGAGAGAACAAGTTCATGGTGTAGTGGAGCACGCTCGAACATGTATAGCATGCTCGAGCATAGCTACGATAAATGTAGAAAGTCTATTTTTCGAAGCAATCTCATGGGAGAAGATCTTGGGACACTATGTAAAGGATTTGGATGACCTTTTTGAAACCTTTTTAACACTCAAAACACTAGAGGCAACTCTAGAGGAGAGACTTGAAGATTTAAGGAGTATTGTGGAGAGTTTTGTGAACAGTTAAGAGACATCCTTCACCTTCAAGATATTGGAATCCTTGTTTTTCTTCATGGCTACTCTTTCTTTTACTTTTTCTGTTGTTTATGATTCCATCATGAGCTAAACCCCGATCTAGCGCGTTGATGGATCCAATTATGTGATGATATTACTCATAGATTGATTTTATTTATGTTTTTATCTTGATTATTAAGTGGTTATAATTATTCCTAATACTTTTGAGTGATTGGTCACCATTCAACTGATATGTTGGTTTGTAATAACTAGAGATAGGGTTTTAAACAAAGATTCTCATCATAAACACCATGAGTGAGTGAAAACTAGACATAGATAAATGCAACTCATGTAGTCATCCTAGGAATCCATAAAGCTTCAACCTTTTCCTAAATTAGTTTGTAACTAAGAGATTAGGCAATCAATTTAGGGTAAAGAGAATCTCTTGACCTTGAGAAAGGCTTGGCATTAGTTTAGGGAATCCGACCATTAATCAACTAAGATAAAAACTAGATAATTAAGATCCATGGTAATTGGGTCCATAGTTAGGTGAAGTTAGTTAGCCCTAATGTCCATTTCAATGATTTAAGTTGTCTTTAAGTGAAGTTTTGTTCTCTTGTTTTATTTGATTTCTTTTAGTTTTCTCTACTTATTCGATTCTTCTAGTCCAAATAGTCATTCATGTTAGTTACTCGGTAATTGATCTATCCTCCTGGGAACAATATCTTTTTCATCACTTTATTACTTGTACGATCCAGTATACTTGCCGGAGCTACATCAATGTCATAAAAATGAAAAAAGTAAGAGATAATGTTGCTTTATGCAAGAAAAGTACTAAGGTTTGTCTAAAGTAAACCCCTTAATTACAACAAAAAGAACAAAATATCTCCCGCATAACCCATTGAAAGTCATGGCCATACACTCATACCCACATGTACTCATTTTCATTTTTCAACTTCCATTCTCTCTCTAAAAGTCTCTCACTCAAGAAAGCTTTCATTACCTTCTTCATTATTCTCTACCTCCATAAGCAAACCTTTTTCACTAAGCCCTTCAAAGATCATATCTTTTGGTCTTTGAAGAAAAGATTTGAATACTACAAGACTTATTTTCACGAGATGTCAAGAGCTCTTATCTTCTCCAAGCCAAATCGCCACCTTCATCCACTTGCAGGAACACCATCTTCTTCATTTTCTCCTTCAAGAAGGTGCTAAACTCATCACTAGGTGGTGATCTTTACTTTTCTCTTTTATTTAATCAAGAAAGCTTGAAGCTTGGTTTTTACCATAACCAAGAACTTCAAGTGAGAACTTGAAGAAAAGCTCATGCTCTTCATGAGCAAAAGTTTCTATTTTTCGCAAAACATGTTCTTGTTCTTGTTCATGAGTTATTTCTTCATTTTTTGAAAGTTGCACTTCTTGATGCATGAGTTCTTGATGTTTTTTGTGAGTTGTTGGAAAAGAATGATGATTCTTGGTGGTTTTTGGTTTAAAGTTGGTTTCTTTCCTTTTATGAGCTTATGATTGGAAAAGTTCTCATCTTTACTTCTTTCTCATGGTTTTGATAGGAATATGAATATTCTAAAAACATAAGACTTGAAAAGTTTTCTCTTTGAAGCATGAAAAGTGGTGCTATCTTTATGGGTTTCATATAGGTTCATTTTGTTCTTTTTGAAGACAAGAATGTATTTAAAGGTCCAAACTTTTTAGAACTTGAAGCCTTTTTAAGTCATAAAATTGAGAACTTGTCACTTTATATCTTAAAAGTTGAATCTTGAAGATAAGATCTTTCATAAAGTTTCAAACTTTAAACAAGAATGTGACTTTTAAGCCATAACGATGTAGATTTGCACTTTAACCTTGTAAAGGTTAAACCTTGAAATGGAAATGTTGAGTAAAGTTCTAATCTTCCTTCAAGAAAGAATCTTTTTAAACTTTATGGCAACTTTAAATCATAAAGTTGGAATCTTGATGGTCTTATAATGAGTAAAAGTGTCAACTTTTATAAAGAATAAGACTTATAGTCATAAAGCTAGTATCTTGCATCATTCTCCTATAAAGGTTGAATATTTAAGACAAGGATATAATTTTATAAACGCATACTTTCATAGAGGAATAAACTTTATAATCACTTTCATAAAGTGTGCAACTTTAAAGGTGAAATCTTGTTACTCTATTTAATAAAGTTTGAATCTTGAAACTTAGTTGTAATAAAAATCACTTCTTGATGATAGTGAGCACATGTGTTGTTGGGTTCATGAGTGTGGTTATGCATTGTCATGACCTAAGAGACTAGAGGGATCTCAAAATCCTTTAGGAGCAGAAGTATGATTAAGGCCTCTAAGCATACCATGAACCTAGGAACCACTAAGTACACTATCTCAAAGAAAGAAAAGGAAATAATCACCTAAGTTAGTTAACTCGAATGAAATGTTCCATAAGACATGTACCTAAGTAAAAGGTAACTTCACTCAAGCATTAAGTAGCTAAAAAGATTGCTCAAACATTTAATTTAATTATGTGATTCTCTCAGGAGTAAACATGGGAAATCATATGATGGCTCATAGGACTTTTTATAAAGAATAACACAACTATGAACACCCTTTATAGTATGAATGTATGATTCCTTTAGGTATGATGATATGAGATGGTTATTATGGGTTGTTAGTTGAAATTCCATGTTTGGCAATTTTTGGGAAGCTCCGGCCTAGCCGTCATGCTATCGGATTTCCGTCAAAATTATGGACTTAGTCATATCATTGCATGTCTACATGTCTCTTGTTAATAAGTACAATGCATGTAAGGTATAAGGATAAGAAAAGAAATAATGGGATATGACCTTTCAATCACTTTGGTAAGGGAAATACGAGACGACAATCCACAAAGACTCAGGAACCTCTATGGGGGAGGCAAGGGTGACATGGTGGACTCTCCAACTTAGAGGTAACCATTATCAACTTAATCTAATTTGGTTTAGTATTGCATGATGACGATCACAGAATGAGCTCATGTCCAAAAGTAGTCTACTTCAAAGGAAAAGTAAAGAATGTTAAGCACATACTAAGAATGAAACTAAAGTCAAAATTAAACCATAGTCAAGTTTATAACATTGCATGAAAGTGCATGTGTCTTTGATTCCCCATATGCATCATGAATATTTATTCCCCATTTGTATGAATGTTTCTACTAACGTTGTATTATGTTCGGATTATGATGTAAACTTAAAAGAAACCTGCTTCAAGAACTTTTGTTTTCCAACTAATAAAATTGAATTTATGTGTGTCCACTATTTTTATAATTACACCCGAAGTGGCTGGGATGATGACGATGACACATTATTGGTCTAGTCAGGATCCTACTGAGAAATCTTGTATTTCTCACTCCTATGTTTTTGTGTCGTATTCAGATGGAGTTGATGGCATCCATGGCAGCACTTTTGGTGGTACCTAACTGGATAAAATGAGGAGCTATCATGTTACTTTACCTAGCTAAGGATGATTGAGATAGTAGCATAGTATTTTCACTTTTTTAAGAGCCCTAGTTGGGCTATTTATGTGTAATTAAGAGTGTGTGGGAAGTCATGCTACTTAATTTGACTACTTACATATGTGATAACTACTAAGTGTGATTATGACTCTTGATATTCTATGATTACATTATTGTATTGAAGTATTGTGTTATGTTATTTCAACTTCATCATATGTCTTATTAGTGACTTAGCAATATATAGAACAATATCCATATTTACGCAAGTAGGTAAGCACTTAAAGGCTCAGTTTTCAAGCATAAAGGTTTTATTTAAAGGAAAAATTTACATGCTATTTTCATATATCACGCTAATTTCAACTATAAGAACTTCCGCCAGTTAAGAGTAACAACTAGTAATGCCATAAAATCACTTAAGCATACTATGGTATTATTAGGGTGTTATACCAGCCGAGATCAAAATCAACAGCAGTAAACTCAACTAACTAATTGAATTGGATCAATTCACACTGAGATTGCCAAGCTACAAGCAAAGTTTGGGATTCTGGAACCTGAACTGGCCTTTGTAAATGCTTAAATTAAAGATAAAGATACTCAACAACTTTAGCTTTATTCCTAAGCTAAGGCCCTGGATAACAGAATTTTCTTTCTTACTAGGAAACAGAAGCCATTGGAGCATGTAGTGGAGGTAGGCAACAAGGGCCTAGTCGAGGCTGAATCTTCATAGGTATCTCTATTTCGTAAATTTCAAGCAGCTCGGTTGCCACCTCCTGTAGGTAATTATATCAACTTCTTTGCTTATTTCAAACGCTTCCTTCAGTTTGCTTTTCCTAACCCTTACTATTATTTGTAGTAATGGCTCGAGTTCCCAGCTCAGCGATTAATCCTTATGTGGATAAGACCTATACTCTTTCAATTCTGAAGCTTCAACCTGAAAACCTTCAAGATAACATCCTAGCTACTATTAGGGATGCCTTCGCAACACTCTTGGAGGAAGAGCTAGTTGTGGAATTGGCTGTGGAGTCCAACATGACGTAATCGACTATTGTAACTGACCAAACCAGATCAGCTGATGTAGAAAACAATCTGCCAATGAAGCTCCTACCAATCTAGAAAGTTTAGGATAGGACCTTATTTGCTTTACTTAAAATTTTGAACTAAATAGCTTGCTTGTGGCTATTTCTTGAAAACTCTAATTATCTTGAACCATTTCCCAAATGGAAAGATAGTATTTCTTTAAAAAATTTTCATTAAGACTCTTAGTTGATTCTTTTTCTTGCATGTCAAACAATCTATATGCTCCCCCATATATTACTTAGCTAACAATATTAGGACCTTCCCAGTTTGGAGACTATCTGCCGAGTTTAAGATCTTTAGTTCCAATAGGCAATATTGGCTTCCACACGATATCTCCGTCGGCAAATTGTTTCCTTTTTACTTTCTTATTATAAGATTTCACAACCTTTTCTGTATTTAGCTTAATATTCTCTGAGGCCATGATTCTGTCATCATTAGCTGATTCCAATTATTGGAGCATGGCCTAAGAATACTCTTCAGGTTGCAATCCAGCTTCTTTTGCCACTCTTAATGATTTAATATTTATCTCCATAAGCAAAACTACATCTTGGCCATAGGTCGTCTAAAAGGAGTCAAACATGTAGCTTTATTCTTTGCATTTCCATAAGCCCAAAGAACCGTGGATAATGCTTCATGCCACTTTCTCGACTAATCTTCAACAGTTCTTTTAATCATGTCAATTAAGACCTTGTTAGTTGCCTTAGCTTAACCATTAGCTTGTGCATAATAAGGTGATGAGTGAATGAGTTTAATTCCATATTCTTGCATAAACGCTTTCACTTTATCCCCTGTAAACATAGTACCTTGGTAAGCCATTATGGTTGATGGAGTGCCAAATTGATGTATGATTTGCCTTTCAACATTGAGCAATGAATCGACTAATGTGTTTTATAGTAGACTTCTCATCTTCACCTAAGAAAATAGTGAAATTTGGAACTTCAAATTCTGTTGGCAAAGGCATTATTTTGTCTATCCATTTTGGATATGGCTTTCGGTATACAGGCCTGTTGAGTGGCCTCAATCGCAAACCAAAATACCTTCTAATGGTCTCAGATATCATACTTGGATCTATACTGGCTTATTGGTTAATTGATTGCATCGGTGCAGCTACTTGTCCAGCCTACTATTGTGGTGCAAGAATTGGTTGAAACGTCGGCAGTTGATTACCCAGTGGTTGAGCATTTAGTCATCGGGAAGCAAATCGTAAACTATTCTACTAATAGATTAGTTGCTAAGTCATTAGCTGACGCACCAATAGTTAAGGACTTGGCTATTGGTCAACAAACTGCAAACTATTCTGATAATAGCTCAGCTTCTGTACCATCAGTTAAGACACCGGAGGTTGAGAGCTAGGCAACCAAGCAACAAACTGCGAACAGTTCAGCTAACTATTCGATTGATTAACTAACCAAGCTCTCGGCTACACAGTTTGCCGTTAAGGAACTGGCTGCGCTGGTGGAATGATGTACACAAGTTGGCTTATTGCTTGAAGTGGAGATGATCCTCATGGCTGCTCTGCAATAAAATATTCCTGTGCTTTGTTTTCATTTCTCTGAGGTGAGAGAGTTGAGTTTGTGTGAATAGATAAGGCTGAGAATACTGGTTAATCAACTGGTAGAGATGGAATAATTGTCCATGGTTGCCCCTCCAGCATAATCTTCCATGGTTCTAGGCTAAATACCGTCGCCAGCCATCGGCTGAGCGGCATTCTACTTGCTAGGTTGTAATGGAACATGACAATTCGACTGAAAAACTAAATAAGCAGTTTTCTAAGGATCAACACTCAATTGCCTCCTGACATTGACCAACATGACTGAAATGGTATCAGGTGAACTTTTGGTCTCCCTTAACCGAAATGGCATGGCATTGTACCTTTGTCTGCCAAATAAATACTTCTCAGATCTTGAGCATGCATGTTCCGTACCTTATTTTCTACCATTAGCTTAAGAATTCCGGCTAATTGCATTGACAACCAACGTATCAAATAGTCCAGGCCCATATTAATTTGTTGACATATTAAAGATGTCATCACGACCATCGACTGCCCCTATTCGGCCTCAATCCCTAGAATTGGGCTTGGCTGAGACAAGGCTGCCATGGTTACAACTAAGATAAAGATACCATAGCTATAGGCTACTTAGAGGAAACTGCGAATGCAATTGCTTGTGTTATCACAGGCATCATCATTGGTGTCTCATACATTGGCTAAAAAAGGTCTTTGGTTAGTTGGCATAGTCTTTACCTTGTCTTCATTCCAAAACATTAGCTGCTGTTGTAAGGTAGATGGGACGTACATATTGGATTGAATCCAATCTCTTCCTAACAGCAAAGAGTATCTTGGCTTGGTGGCCGTAACGAAAAACATAGTGGTGGATGTTTTAGTTCCAATAGTTAATTCAGTAATGTAAAATCCTAGAGCATTTGTCCATTCCCCTGTGAAGTTTGTCGTCTTTATATTAGTCTCTTTGAGATCCTTCTAAGACATACCCAACTTTTTTAAGATTCCTACTGGCATAACATTCATGATGGCATCCCCATCAAGCAACACTCGATTGATAGGCCTTCCATCTATATGAACCATTATGTAAAGTGGCTTTAAATGTCTTGCCAGTTGAGGTTTTTCAAACTTGTTGGCATCAAAAAGTTGCGGCTAGTCAAGGATGGATATCAATTAAGGATAAATTGCCGAATAAGGTAATAGTCAGTCAGGTTTAGCCAATATCCGATAGTAGTTAGCTGAAGAATAGACGAATGACTAACGGCCAGCACGAAACGTGTTGCTCGGCTTAAATTAATTGAAATAGGCCAAAATGCTCGCCCAAAATTCAATTAGCTGCCGGCTGAGATCCAGGTGTCAGAATAACCATTATTGCATGTCTATGGAAAGCGCAAGACGAGAACATCGAAGTGGTAACTAGGGCTTGCCCGATTGAGGCTGTTTTGGACCTGAAAAAGGGCCATTTCGATATTGTTTCGGCCATTTTTCCATTTAACCTAAGTTGATTTGCCTTGCCTTTTGTGATTAGGATTCTAACTAGATGTAGTTGCTTATAGAAACTCTTATTCACATATTTTGAGGCTTGACAGCTGATATGAGTTCCAGTCGATAGTCGACGGCTGATTTAGCCATCAATCGATAGCCATCAGCTGACAGTTGATAATGGCCATTAGCTGAGGGCATGAATTTCCTCTTAGGCTTTGGGCCTTGCTGATAATTGGTAATCCATATCAGTTCTGGGCTTTGGTTGGAGAAAGAACATGCTCCAGCAGCTGAGAGTAGGAGTTTGACGAAGTTTGTGGCCACTCCCTAGAAAGTAGGAGCAAATAAGGAAAACGATTTCTAGTTCAGAAAGTAGGAAGATAGATGAAAGACAAAGAGCAGTTTAAGCAATTATCACTGCGCTAAGAAGAGTGCACTTAAGGAAGACATGGAAGACGGTTACAAGTCAGTTACCAGGACGTAGTTTGCTGACCATGTTTGTGTGAGAATGTAGTTAATAGATACCCTAGGATAACTGTTAAGTTTTGTACATATATAAATAGCCTTGAGCACAATATGTAAACCCATCCCCAAAACATATGGATCAAACACAAGTTTCTTTTACATCTATCTTTATGTTTTATACACTTTACATTCCTTGCCTTTACTTTTCAGCACTTTATAGCATTTCTTTACCGTATTTTGTTTATAACATTTCATTTACTTTCAGCCTATTTATGTTTCAATCCATTTTATTAGCCTTCAGTTGTTTGCCAATATCCTTTTGGTGACCAGATTTGCTGATCTGCCTGCCAAACGCTCTTTGGAGTAGTTTGGGAACCTATTTGCTGAGAGACCGAGTCTTCTTTTTGTACTAATTGCCTGATCGTGGGAATCGGTTGTGTTTTGAATTAGTCGAGCCTCTTGATCATCTTGGAATAGTTTCCTGGCATGCCTTGACTTTCAACCCATTCGGCTAGCTAAAATATTTTTGTGCAAAATGTTTTAATGACTCCTTTTGTGTTATCCTTTTTTTCTTTCTTTTCCTACTTATTTTTTGTTGCGTCTATCTCATCGACTAAAGTAGCCCATGTAGCATCCTCAAGCAACACCTCACCTTCTAGCTATATCAATTGATTTTCTTTTACAGCAAACTCAATGGGTAAAACCCCTATGGTCGCTGTTAAATTCACATCATCTTGCAAATTGTTAGTTAAGATGAGCAAACTATCATCGTTAAGAATCTGATTAATCAAACTCTCTAGTAACTCTGTTTCTGGAATCTTTACTCTCTCGGCTGATGTCTCAGCCGTTTGAGCATTATTCAAGTCCAGAATCTATCCTTGCATTTCTTGCATGATTTCTACTTTTGGGCTACCAACTTCTTCTCTTTCCACATTTTTGGCTTGGTCTAATATCACTATCATCTTTCTCATTTTCTGAATAGACCTTTTCCTCTGCATTCTCTGTAATGGCTTGAGTTTTATAATTTAAATGAGTTTTGATTTTTTTAAGCAAGGAAATTTGGTTGATCTTTTAAGACTTTTATTCTTGAGCATTTGATGATGATTGAAGTGAATATATGTCTAAAAGTATGAATTAAAGCCTAAGAATGCTTGTAGTGGAGTGAAAATGGGTTATTTTGAAAACAGGATCCATCGCCTAGGTGCTCACTATAACACCCTACTAATTTGATGTTATGCTTAAGTCATAGCATGAAATTAGGTAGATTGTGTTACCGTATTAATATTCTGTTTACCTTTCCTGTTTTATTCTTCTTTAAATCGGTATCATCATATAAATCTTTTTTTTTTTTTTTGACGAAACGGCACGCTGGTGTATATTAAACGTGAATTGCCTTATATAATGTAATAAAGTTTAATATAACATGACAGAAAAGGTGCGAATAAGTGATGTATTTTTAGCTGTATATGTACATAAGTAGGCTGGAAGCCAACGCTTCAGTCTATACATATATATATTAGTAGCAGATGAAATAAAGATACAGCAAAATCCCCATTGCTAGAAAGCAGAGACAGAAATAGCATGAGCAGGCCCTGTTCAACAAGTCCAACTCGGGATCATGGTGAAGCTGCAGGTTTGGGATCTCAATGAAGAGAGTGGCCGTGGAGTCCGTCGCCAGCGTCTGAGAATGATGCGGAAATATAACACAGGGTGAGAATTTAAGGAAATTCTCAGTAGGGTCCACGTGTGGTATTTGACTGACGTCACATTCATTTTCAGTTGCCTCGGGTTTTTATTTAATTATAAAAATATGTGTTCAAACTCAACTAACCATTTTAATGAGTACAATAAAACATCTGGTTCGAGGCAAGGTTCTGTTTTACTTTAGACGGCATAAGAAATAGAATGGGCTACTAACAGTAAAACATAGAATAATGAGCATAACGATTAAACATACAGTAGTATGTAAATATAATAGACAAACTGTAAACATTCTGAAATAACCATGCCATGTAATCATGCATTCATGTAATCGTGCAAAACTTGTTCTTGAACCTTTCTTCATAAACTTTTTCATTTCCTTTCATCACTTTCCATCACTTGGTCCCCTAGGAGTTCTTGGCCATTTAGACTCCTGGGTAATAGTCTGCTTATTAGGATCAAACTCGTTCCTATACAGAAATGCCGGGTTTACCTTCCCCGACTTGTCCACCGATCTATTCCCCTTAACTTCTTATCCAGGGCTGGCCCAAGTAGCATGGAACTTTCATAGTAATATAATCCTTTTCATAACTTTCATGGCTTTCATAAGAGTGCATATGCATTAACATGCAATTCATAGCTTGTACATGGGTTCTACCAAAATTTCGGCAGCATAACGGAACGTGTCCACTTCCCCATAAATAGTGCCAGCCAACCAGTATATCAATTCATCACAAAGAACACAACATCACATTTATATTCCAACATAAAATTCAAATCAACATCAAATTCATTAAGGCAGAATTCCTGCCTCAGCATATTCAACCAACCCGGTTTTTATAATTCAAGCCATAATTTCATTTTAATTCATTTGGACCTAAAATTTGAATATGTTAGAGTGTTATGTGTCTATTTTCTAACCTCTTTGGTTCCATCTAATTTTGATTTCTACAACTCAAGATATCTAGATTTTATCTTGGCCTGCCCATTGGCTAGCCAGAATCAGGCAACTAAAAGTAAAAATCCACTAAAAATCGAAAACTGACTCAAATCATACGAAATTGATTCATATTAAAGCTAACAGAAGAAAGTTTCATTTAGAAAAAATTCCACTCAATTTGGCTTAGTAGGGCTCGAGTTACAAGCCCCGAATTTGGACCTTCCTACACTGCCCTGTTCTAGCCTGGTGTGGACATAGGGCGAATTACGTGGAGGACTGGGAGCAACTGGGACCTTATCTAATTCTAAAATTTTTATGGGATATTCTCCTATGTGTAAGATTTCTAACAAAGTTAGTTTCACTCATTTTCAAGTAGCATAAGTCGAGTTCTACCCTAAACAACCTAATCTGCCCAGAGCCAGAGTCAAAACCCTAGGTCGAAATTCAAAAATTCATATCTCCCTCAATTATAATTCAAAAGCCCTATATGATATGTCTATGGAAAGATCTAGATGTCTAGTTTCATATAAAAATGGTTTCATCCACTTTTATCAGTTGTAGGAGGAGCCGTACACTCCGCCGTACGGACAGCCGAGGGGTTTTGATTCTCTAACCCATCAGCTCTTTCCATTTTCATGGTTTCTTGCTTCCACTTCAGTTTTAATTAATCAAACAGCCCAAAACCAATCACATATCATCATAAACATTCATTTAACACATCAAATAAGGTGAAAATAATTCAAGCCCAGCGAGCCAAGTGCATGGATTTGATGCAAGAAATCAGAACTCCTACCTTTGATCCAAGTGTTTGTGCTGGATTCTTGGAGTTTGGATGAACAAGGCTGGAATTTGGCTTGAGTTTTTGGGTGTGTGAACAAGAGAGAAAGAGAGCTGAAGGAGAAGAGGAAAAGTGGCGTGAATGAGGGTCAGAATTGGTGATAAAGGCAGCAGAAAATCTGACCACATGATGGTGTATAGGTGGCTTCCTTCTTGCATTTTGATTGGTCCAAAGGTTTCAGCCAAGCTTCTCCATGATTTAGTGGCCTTGTAGTGCCACTTTTTGGCTGGTAAGTGGCTGAGCCATCAGCCACTCAAAATAGGGTTTGAGGCTTGCAATTTTATTGGCCCGATTTCGGTAGTTTAAAATACCGTAATGTTACCGATTTTCTTTAAATCGGTAAATCGGTTTTCAATAAAATTTTTATGAAATCTCCTATATTCTAACTTAATTCTCTCTTATTTGGACTCAAGTAATTGCTAATCAATTGAGTCTAAATAATTGCTTAATCGAATTTTAATTATTCTCAATTATTCGATAAAACCGAATAATTAGGTGAAAAACGGTGGATGTTACACTCACTTTCCACCACCTAGGCAGTGGACTAGCAGAATAGATGGATTTGTGGCACCAGGGTGCCTAGAACTTATCGCCTAAGCGTCCACTGTGTTTTAAAATTTTAGGGTTTTGAGCCTAACCCCATTTCTCTCCAAACCATTTTCTCTCTTGGCTTTCTATCTAAAATTCCTCCACCCTCATCTATTGCATCAATCAACCACCTTTTCCCATTAGCTTTCCTCATAATTTCGGCCTCCCACTCCTTCTTGTTCTTCACCACGATCATCTTCTTCCGTAAGCTCTCTTTCTTTCTTCTTGACGTGAGAGAAAGTGAGGAATGGAGGAGACCCAACATTCCTCTCTTGTCCAATCTTCATCTGAAGGTCTTGAGGTAAACTTTTGATGCTTTTTTTCCCTTCTTAGCTATAGATTTGTTGCCTATTGCATAGGATTAGGTTTTGGGTTATAGGGAAGAAAGGCTTGGGTCTTTGATGTGGGGAAATTGTGGCTGTGAGTATATTGTGGTTAGATAGTTGGTAAAAGTTTATTTATGTTAGTTCAGTGTATTTTATAGCTTTGAACTCTTCCCGGGAGTTTCCAATTGGTTCAGAGGCACCACCCCACCTAGACTCTTGATTTGGAGTCTTGGTTGTGAGTGGACAATATGTTTATAGTTTACATGAAGTGAAATTATATGTATATACATGCACTTATATAGCTAATTACTTGAAGAGATGTAAATTGATTCATTTCCAATATTTAAAGCAATTTCCTTATAAATTATGTTTAGGAATCTTGTTTAGTTACTACTTACTACATAATTGATGTTAAGCATAATAGGCATGAGACAAGGTTCTATAGTTATACTTTTTATACTTGTTATGTGTATATGAAAATTTGATGAGAATTGAGCCTATTTATGACATTATGAACAAGAAAGTATAGGAACAAAAAAGAAAGAAAAAGAAGTCAATTAGATAAATTATGTAGCAAGAAGTAAAGTTATTTTTAAAAATGGGAGGGAATTGTTACAGAAATTATTTGCTAATGACAGTAGCATTAGCCTTGGTGTACCTTGAATAACCCAGCTAGCAGGGTGATTGCTAGCCCGTCACGTTTGGCTGATATGTCTGGAAGGTATAGACAAGTTGGGCAACCTAGATGTGGGATTTATCAGTTACTACTGGGCAAGCCCAGTCAGGCAATTAATTTTTGAAATATAATCCTCCCTAGAGTTCTCTTTGAATATTGCCTCATTTATTTACTTTTTGAGAAGTATTTCCATTATTATACATAACAAGTTAAAGCATAGTTTTGGACTTTTAAACTTGTCTCATGCTAACTATAAATATATTGTTCCTCACTTAGTTTCATAACTCACCGTGTGGTTTCCCTTATCTATTTTTAGATTCTATTGCAAGGAGTTTTTTTGCTCTTCCTACTCATTAGGATTTCTGTTGGTTACCCTTCTTGGTGAACCCATTATTGAGGGCCCTAGCTATTCTTTTTGGTATATTCGATATAGCCATGCATGGCTCCTGATTATATAGTGCTCCATGAAACACAGGCAGGATCCAATTAATTGTTAGGTTATTAGTTGTTTTGTAATAAGCTTTTTCCTTTCATTTTGAATTAGTAAAGCAAAGGTGTATATTTTGTTGGGTTCATGTTGACTAAACAACACTTTGATAGCCTTTGTATATGTACAAATCTCTAAACACTATAATTATGACTAAGTATGTATACATAAGCATATATGTTTGAAATGCGCTAGATTGTCTGGATGAATTTTTGGAGGTTTAGAAATTTTGGGAATGTCCTAGTTTTAGGGGAAACTTCGTCAATTTTTCATGTAAAATTTTGGGTTTTGGCTTGCTAGGGAACCAATCTTCCCTATGCACTGGTACGGCCTGAGGAAGGTCATGACAAAAGTGGTATCAGAACCTGGTTTCCTTGTGATTCATGTTGCAAGTGCCCTTAGTTAGAGTCACGATTGTGCAAATGGTAGCCGGCCCATTTCCACAAAATGTGAGGCTACCCGAGGCCTTTAGGAAGTCAATTTTTATATTCCCATCTCCAATATTTCTATCTTGGTCATTTTAAATCTTTAATATGTGTTAATAAAGCCTACTTTTGATAGGTGGAAATGCCACCTAGGAGGCGTACTCAAGTCCGAGGGGTTACAAATCAAGGATCTCCCGATGCTGAATCTGATCGAGTCCCCTCTCTAGTACCAAGAGGGAAGGGTCATGGTCAAGCCAAAGGTAGAGGTCATGGCAGAGCGACCAAGCAAGCTGAGGCACCTGCCCCTAGTGGAGCCATGCCTGATATGGCGGTTGAGATCTATTATGTCCACCAGGCTATTTCAAACATTGTGGGGTTAATGGCAGAATAGGGATGGGTTGGAAGACAACCCAAGGTACCAGTGGCAGCACTTGTGGCCCTTGAGCAGATGCAAATCTTACCTCCTGGAGGGAGAGACGTCATGGTTCAAGACTTTCTCAACTTGGACCCTTACTTTTACAAGAAATTTGTTGCAAGAGGACCTTCAATTGTTCTTAGATAAGGCTCTTTATATCCTTGAATGTTTAACCACAAAGGCAATAAAGCTAGCAATTTATTGGTTGGATAGGTTAGCCGAGCAATGGTTCGAAACTCTGAGAAGGGAAGCTACCTTACCTCCCATCACTTGGGAGGAATTCTCAAAGGTTTTCATCGCTCGATCTCTACCTGCTAGTAAGAGGGAAAATCTTGTTGCCAATTTCAAAAGGCTCAAGCAAACACTAGGGATATTAATTACTAAGTATGATATGGAATTCACCCACCTTTCTCGTTATGCATTACATTTGGTGATCGCTGAAGCATTAAGAGCTGACAGGTTTATTCGAGGGATGGCAGATCCTTTGTTTATTGCACGAGCCCCTCAAATTGGCAAGATGAATTATGCAGAAGCGATACGTTCTGCATTGTTGATTAAATCAGGGAAGATGGAGAGAAAAGCCTCCAAGGAAACAATGAAGAAATCAAAGACCCGGGGTTTCTTTTCTAGTGGGTCAAGTTCTGGGGGAAGTAATGGTCCTCAGGTTCAGTAGTGGGTTCCTTTGGTAGTGACTCCCTCATCAAAGCCCAACCCAATGAACATTCCTGCCACGATGTCCCAATCTGGAAGCTCATTATAGCAGAGTGCACAAGGACTCAGACATTCGAGTTAAGCACGATGCCAAAGTTGTAGCAGCCCACATGCAGGGGAGTGTTATAGGGGATGAGCAGCCTGTTTTAATTGTGGTCGGGAAGGCCATTTTAGGAAGGATTGCCCCCAACTAGTAGGAGGATCTAATCAAGATCCAGCACAACTCATTTTTGTAACATCCCAAACAAATAGTACTTCTAATTAGCACTGTTGATTGAATTATTTTGTTTCATTAAAGAGAAACATCTAATTAAGAAATGAGAAAAAAAAATCCCTGTATAAACTTTTGGTAACTACAGCCTTGCCTAAAAATTTTAGTAATTACATGTTGACCCCTAAAGATTTTTTTCCATAATTACCCCTAAACTTTTTAGAAAATAATATTTAGGTCCATAGATTTATAGAATTAGCAGAATAAGGTTTTAAATGAAGCAGAACCACATAGCGGAAAACGTAGAAATCTAATTATGGGCCAATTGGGCCACGGAGGTGTCCACATGTGAAATGACATGGGATGCCTCCAAACTTGCTCAAAGTTACGGAAGTGCCATTAGTTACGGAAATCAGATAGAAAATACTAAAGGATTTATGAAAAAAATTAAAAACATAACAATTCTAAGGGAATAGTGCAACTGATTTGCACTATTAATCAATTTATTAAACAAATAAGAGTAATTAGGAGTGAATTATAAATATTAGAGCTAAGGAAAATTTAGGTCCTCATGTAAGAAATTATGAGAAATTATTTAGTATAACACCTGGAATTACAATATATTTAATTTATATTGTTAATCGATTTTATCGGATAAGTAAGATTAGGTAGAAACCAATTAGAAATATTAAAATTTAGAATATTTGACTTGAAACATAGGAGATTTCATTGAAGCTTTAGCAAAATCGTTTTACCGATTTAAAGGAAAACAGCAGGATTTCGATAAATTAAACTGTCAGGGCCGAACCAATAGAAATTATACTGTGAAAACCCCTGGATCAAGTGGCCAAGACTCAGCCACATTTTCCCCTAAATGTGGCGCTACTTGTTTAATGAAGGAGAGGAGAAACTTGGAGCAACCCTCATCACTCAAGCACCACCCAATCATCTTCATTCCTTTTTCATCAAACACATAAATTCCATTCTTCTCTCATGAATATTTTTGGCCTCCCCACAAATAGATGTAGAGCAGCCTCATTTTCCCACTTTCCTTCATCTTCTTTCACTTCCTCTCATCCCCAAGCTCAAGTTCCAACCATCAACTTCACTCCAAGATCACGTTCCACCAAGGTAGAAATTTCAACTTTCTCCTTCTTTTCTTTAATTTGGGGCTGCCTAGGGTCCCTTGTTCATCCATGATTCTGATGTTGTGAGGGGTGGGGATGATGAATTAAGATTGGTTTAAGGTGTATATGTGAGTTTGAATTGAACATTGGATGGATTGATTTAAGAAGAACATGAATTCAAGAAGAATTCAAGAAGCTGTTAGGGTTTCCCCTCAATGGTCTATACGGTGAAGTGTACGGCTCCACCTATAGCCGTTTAAATTTGATGAACCTATTTTTACATGAAGCTAGACATCTAGGGCTTTCCATAAATATAAAATATATGGCCATTAAATTAGTATAGAATTAGTTATGAATTTTTGAAATTTGACCTAAAAATCTAGATTTTCATCTAGGCAGTATGAGTTAAGAAGGGTGCAACTCACACTACACAACTCTAAATTGAGTGAAACTAAAATTTTTTGAAAGCTAACATATAAGCGAATATCCCATAAAAATTTTAGAGTCAGATTCATTGCAAATTATTTCCAGCACATCAATAAAGTTATCTTCAGTTCAAACTGAGCTAGAATAGAGTAGTCCAGTAGGGTCAAGTTACAGGGCTTATATCTTAAAATATACTCATGGAAATGACATGAAACTTATTTCATTTGAAAGCTTGTTCTGTTACTCTAATTTAATATAAATTTCATTTGATTTCACCTAGATTCCTATTTTTAGTGAATTTTTAATTGTAAAGGTGCAATTCTAGCTAAGTGTAAGGCAGTCTGAGGTAAGATACAAATAACTTGAGTTATATAAATCAAAATGAGTTGGGGTTAAAAGGATTCAAAACTAGACATATAGAGCTATGACATATCGAAAATCCAGGTTTAAATGAGTTGAATTGGACTAAAGGAGGACTATACAAAATTTGGGTAGAATAAGATGAAGTAAGCAGAAAACTCTATTGATGTTTGCATTGACTTTGATAAATGATATTGTGAATATATAATTGTTGTTCCATATTGATTTGCATGTTAGAATGATTGTACTGGTAGTCTGGCACTATTCATGGGGAAGCAGACTTGATCAGTCATGCTACCAGACTTTCGACAGAAGCATATGAAGTTATTATTGCTTGTGTTATGAAGATTTAAGTTATGCATATGAAATTCTAAATGCAAGAGTGTTCGAAAGTAGGTGCACTACAATGCATATAAATATTGCATAATGATATGATCATGATTCCTTTTATGAAAGACAGCATCTTTGCATGCAAAGGAAAAGATATATAAATATGTGAGAATGAATCCCTTCACTCGAAAGCAGTTATTTGGATCGCTCCCTATGAAGGTAGTTAAAAGATATGATGAAGGTCCCATATTTCTAAAGAGTGTGACATGGCGATCACACCCCAATGGGGTATGACATGGCGATCATACTCTACAATATGGCATGATGAGTCCATATTCCAAAGGAATGTCACATGGCAATCACGCTCTGATGGGGTATGATATGGCGATCATACTCTAGAATGTGACATGGCGATTGTAACATCTCCACTTTAGTAAACAGAATGTAATGGAAACTTTGAATTATTTCCCTTAGGCAGCGTTGGAATTTCTCAGGCAGCGCTATGCCATGACGATCCTCACACTTGAAATTATAGGGTAATGTAACACTGCCATTGAAAATATGGCACTGCCATATGTTAAAAAATTAAGAAATGATAAAAGTGCCCCTATAAAACTTTTATTAATTACAGAAATGCCCAGAATTTTTAGAGATTATATTTTGACCCTAAAGAATTATTTCCACAATAACCCTAGAAGTTTTCATAAAATGACTTTTATGTCCCCACATCTGTAGAATTAGCAGAATGGGGTTTTAAGCAGCGTAGAATCACGTGGCGAAATCGTAGAAGTTTAAGTCTTTGCCGTTTGGGCCATGGGGGCAGTCTAGTGTTTAATTATGTGGGGTGCCCTTAGACTTGCTCAAAATTATGAAAATGCCATTAGCTATGAAAAATAGAAAATAGAAAAACTCTGAATTTACAAAAACGATTATTTCACGTTAACAAGCAATTTATTTAATTTTATTGACTAAGTAAAGTTAATTAGGAGTTAATTAGATATTAATTAGGGGGATTAGGCTTAGGAATAATTACAATAGAGATATAGAATTTCTCTCAAAGTCATTTAGTAAAGTTTTGCTGATTTGAAGAAAAGCAACAGTGAAGATTCGGTATTTTAAACCACCAGAACCAAACCAGTAGAATTTTCTATTGGAATCCCTCACTTAAGTGGCTGAAATTCAGCCACCCTTACCACATATGAGTGGCATCAAGTGTTGCTCAAGATAGTGGAAAAACTTGGCCTTACCTTAATCAGATTTTTATTGTTTTCACCTAGTTGTTCGGTTTTATCAACTAATTAAGATTAATTTACGTTTAATTAAATTTTTACTTAGAGCCAATTAAGTATCATTTAGAGAAATTAGATATGAGAGAATTAGATTGAAAGCATAGGAAACTTCATAGGATTTTTCCAAAACTGATTTATTGATTTAAAGGAAATCGGCAAGATTTCGGTACTTTGAATTGTCGGAATCGAATCAATAGAAATTATACTATGAAAACCCTAGGATGAATGGCCAAGATTTAGCCAAAACATCCCTACAAGCGGCGCCTCAATCAGCCATGAAAGAGGGCAGCCAAGTTAAGTTTGAATGTGAGATGAAATCCACTAATCACGATCTAACTTCCTTCAAAAGTCTTGAAATAATTCCTTTCTCCTCCCCTTCAATTTTCATCCATATAAGCTGCTGAGCTCTCAACCTTTTCCTTCTATTCACACTCACCTTCACTCCATCTTCAACCCCTCTTCAAGTCTCATTAAGAGTTTTTTCAATCTAGGACATCAAACCAACAAGATTTCAACTAGATAAGGTAGGAATTCCAACTTCTTTTCTTGTTTTCTTTGAATTGGGCTGATTAGAACTCCACTTTCTTCCCTCCTTCTTGTATGATCCTAATGTTATCTTGAGTGATGATGATGAACTAAGGCTGGTTAAAGTTGTATATATGAGTTTGAATTGAAAATCGGATGGATTGATTTAAGGAAAACATGAATTCAAAAAGAATTCAAGAAGCTGTTAGGGTTTTTCCCTCGATGGTCCATACTGCGGAGTATATGGCTCCGCCTACAGCAGTTTGAAGTTGATGAATCTATTTTTATATGAAACTAGACATTCAGGGCTTTCTATACATATAAAATATAAGCCATTGGATTAGTATAGAATTAGTTATGAATTTTTAAAATTTAACCTAGAAATCTGGATTCTTATCCGGGCAGTATGACTTGAGAAGGGTATAACTCATCCTACACAACTCTAAATTGAGTGAATCCAACGTTGTTTGAAAGATAACATGTAAGGGAACACCCCATAAAAATTTCAGAACTAGATTCGTTGTCGTTTGTTCCCAGCACACCAATGAAGTTGGCTTAAGTTCAAACCAGGCTAAAGTAGGGTAGTCTAGTAGGGTCAAGTTTAGGACTCATAAGTCAAAATATACTCATGCAAATGATATGAGACTTGTTGAAAGTAAAAGCTTGTCCTGTTATCTTTACTTTGGTATAGGTTTCATATGGTTTCACTTAGATTCCTATTTTTAGTGAATTTTTACTTCCAGGAGTGTAATTTTGGCTAGTGACCGAATAGGCTAATGCAAAATTTAAATATCTTGAGCTACACATATCAAAAATGAGATGGGACTAAAAGGGTTGGAAACTAGACACATAAGGCTATGACATATCCAAAATTTAGACTTAGATGAGTTGAATTGAGCAAATGGTGGATTATAACAAAATCGGCAGAATAGGAGGGAGTAAACCGAAAACCCTATAGATGCTTGAATTAAACTTAATGAATGATGCTATGAATATATGTATAATTGCTAATCCATATTGAATTGCAAGTTTGAAAGACTGTTCTAGTTGTTTGGCACTATTCATGGGGAAGCAGATTCAATCCGTTATGCTGCCGAATTTTTGGCAGGACTTTATGAGAACTTATGCTGTGGGTGATTATGCTTTGAATATATTTACATTTACATGTCATGTTCATGTACATCATGCATGCAAGCATAATTAGAATATGATATGAGAAGTAAGTTAAGAGACATATCCATGAATGCTCAAAGCATCCGCATGCATGATAAGATATGGAATGGAATGGATAATAAGAACTTGCAAGAAGGACGTACCGAGCTACCATGTGAGGCATGGCACAGACCCAGCTAGCATGGGCCAGAGCGGTACTGTCTAAGACTTGGGCCAGCCCTCGACCAGATTTAAAGGGAATAGACCGGTGTGAGGGTCGGGGAAAGTAAACCCGTCATTCATATATAGGTACGAGCTCGGACCTGAAAAGCAGGCTATTAACTAGGAGTGAGAGAGGCCATTCACCTCCGGGGGACCAAGTACAGAAAAGAACAAGATCAAGTTGCAAGTTAAAGAAAAATACAAATTAAGTCAAGTGCACTTGCATACAAACAAGTGCAAGCATTTTTATGTGCATCTTCAATTATCCCATTAAGTCATATTGCTTTTATGATTCTTGTTGAAGCACATTATACTATTTGTATTTCTATGTCTGTCATATGAAATGGCAAGTGGCTGTTAAAATATATCCGGCTTCGAGTAAGGTGTTTTCAACTTTAAATTGAACCACCATTTGTTTATATATGCTCATATTTTCATAATAAACCGAAGTGGCTGGAATGTTTATGATGACACTATAAGATTGGTTTGAGTTTACCTACTGAGAACCTTAGGTTCTCACTGTCTGCTTGTATGTTTTTCTTTTCCATAAACATTCCAGCACCCAAGTTGGAAATCAAGTGCGAGGTGGAGTACTGAGCCTTTCATTGAGTAAGGATCGAGCATGAATCAGGTCAAGAAACTATTGAAGCTAGCTAACGACTAGTCGGATGTAAACGTTGTGTACTATGTCAATTACAGTTTCTTTAAAAGTGTAGTTATTTTATTCTCTATGTATCATAGATTATTAGTTAGTAATAAAATGAGTAATTAAAGGGTCATGTATTATATTTTCCATATTTTAAAGATTTCTTAGCACAATGACAACCTTTTAATATAACTCTATGACTCGAGCATAGCTTATATGATAAAGGTTGTTACATTTTTGGCATCAGAGCAGTTCGTCCTGTATAGGCCCGTGGATGGACTGATTATGCTTCTAATGCATACTCTGAGAATCTAGATGCACCATGCTTTAGGTCCTCGCATGAAGAGGGCATAGAAATATTATGCATGGTGGCCTTGTTGTGAGTGTTGTGGACTACCTGTTGCACTTGACTGAATGTTGAGCTTGATCACCTCAATATAAGGTTTTGTTTAAATACAAGCCTGAAACACCTAGCAGGCTTATTAGGGACCTTTTATACATAATATTAGAGATAAAACTCCTAGAAAGTAGCAATGGCATAAAGCGGTAGACAATTGAGCAAGTCAAGGGGTGCAGAGAATTAGGGATTCAATCAATGGAATCGTGTTGGATGGTTTGCTATAGACATAGTAAACCTAGTTATACCGAAAAAGGTTTTTTGTAAAGTGTTGCCGGGTAGCCGAAGATTTTCCATCATCAAGGGCAAGATCTTAGTTGGAGATGAGCTGAGTAAGAATCTTCTTCACCTTGATGGGGCTTGTTTCCAGCTTTATTGCAATTACCCAATCCAGACTATCTTCTCTAGCTTGAATCTAGGGTATTCTTCTACCTGGTCTTGTAACTTTAATACTCGATAGGAGTAAGGTGATTACCCATTGATGAGGTTATCCTATGTGGCATGGATAGTGTCCTTATTTTCTTTATAAATGAGATTACCCCAGAGGTACCTTGCCAACAAATTCCATTAATGGTTTTTATTTTAGTTTTTGATAATACCACATTATAAAGACCTAATCCTTCATTAAGAAACTTGTAGAGTGGATGACTGAAGCAGAGAATCAGCGAAAGAAGTTAAGGGCAAAAGCTTCGATTAGGTACACAGGAAACCTTTTTAAGTCCCTGTCCAGAGAATAAGGTGACGTCTCCTTCAAGGGTATAGGGAACTAACCTTGTAGTAATTGCAAATTGGAAGAGTACAAAGCGGAATCTTGGCTTCGAAAGGGAAACAATTGAGCAAACTGTAAAGAGACCCAACTAACTATACATTGAATCAAAATGGAAATATGGCTATACACTGTGTGAAAAGCAGATGAAATTATAAGTGTAACAAGAGAGAGAGAGAGAGACAATATATCTCCTACTAACTTGAAGTGGAAACACTTTCAGACTAGAGATAACACACGAATCAAGTGTAATTTTCCAACCTTTCAGGGATAAAGGAAATGTTAGAAAATTTAGTCATGTTCAAATTCTATCAACCTCAGCCACCACAGGAACTGGATGATGGAATCATCTTCAACATGTTATTAGTAGAGGAATGAGGCTATTCAGAGAAGAAAGGCGAAGTCAAACAATTGCCTTCAGGTACCATTATATATATTATGGATGGAGTAATTCGATCAGGAATGTATTCAGATTCAGGCGAGAGTAATGAAGATTTAAAGCATGCAACTAATTCCGATAGACCGAGGGAACAACAACAAGGTAGGTTTTGACAAATGAAAATAGACAAGTTTCTACAGTAACAATAGAACATAGTAGGAACGAGGGAGGAAAAGAGGAAGTTTGGATTTCTGGCTGGCTTACTAAAGGGAGAAAAACTACCTAGTATGAGATTACGGTGCAGACAAGATTGTGTACGAAATACCAAGTAGGGTTACCTTGGCACCAGTAATAAGTGCAACAGACTTGATGCACCCTAAGCAAGACCAGATGATGCACCAATATAAGATCAAAAAGGATTTGGAAATGTGCCGCATGAGGGGCAAGGTTACGATGTCAGAATTAGAGGCAGTCAGAAAAGTCTCTATACCTTGGGCCAAATTAAATGCGTTCATTACTAACGCACTAGGTTCCATCAGAGTTTCGTAGTTAAGCATGCTCGGACGAGAGTAATATTATGATGGGTGACTTTCTGGGAAGTCCTCATATTGTAACTTCAATAGGGAAGCAAGACCATCATTCCCATCTCACACAGCAAATGGATTACATCTTAGGAGCAAGATATTATGAAGAATCGACAGAAGGTTTAGCAGTTAAGGTACCTACAAAAGTGAGAGATGGACATCAACACAATAGTCGAGGAATCTCCATGTTAACCAATTGAAAAAAGTAGAAAAGTGGTAGGAACTTCTGCTATCCCACAATCCTTTTCTTATAGAAAGCTGATCATATTTTGAAGGAGCAAGTATCGCAACAATCATTGAGAAGTTTAACAAGAAAGACACGAGATCCGATTAGCAAATAATGAGAAATGGAGTAAAGTCCACAAGAGAAGGAGAGATTTCGAAGCAAGGACTATAGTTATATTTAGAAAGAAGCTCTAGCATTACATCTAAAACCTAACGGAAGGGGATTCATCACTGATCGAAGAGGACTAGGTAGGCGAAAATTTGGATATGGCTTGGTCAATTTCTCAAAAACCTTCGGCGAAGCCATTATGGCCACTATTTGTTGAAGTTGATCGCTGCTGTAGCTGGTAGTTTTCGTAATGGCAAGAACTTCTTCAGTTGGTATTTGGGACCCAAGGCACAAGTATTAGCAAGTTTACTGGAAAACATAGCGCACAAGTAGTCAGACACATAGAGGATGAGGAATTTACTCGATGAATTTGATGATGGATCAGAACATCAGCGAAACCAAGTATATTTTGGCACCCATATAATCCATGACAACTCTTTGCTTAGATATTAGAAAGTCATCTTATAAGACAATATGGTAAGGAAAACTCTGCAGTTTCGATGAAAGGATTTGACTTTTAACCTTGGTTTTCACATTAAACTGCATGTATCTCAATAACCAGGAATCAAGGAGGATATCAGAGTAATAGGAAGAGTCATGAGTCTTAGAACTTAATCCGTATAGTGAGAGTGACCTGAAATTTTTGTACAGGCATTAGGCACAAGGCAAATTTTACCAAGAAGAATGAGTTTTAAGATAAGGCTCCTAGTTATAATTTTGAAAAAAGGGCCTAAGCCTAAGTTTCTAAAGAACCATATCAGAGGCAAATTTATTATTGAACTAAGGGTAGCTGAGCGAATAAGAATCTTGGAAAAGAATATACGGACCTCCTTGACATAGGCATTATCATTACTACATATTGACGTCAATTACTATGATAACTGCTAATCTTTGCAATTGCAAATCTTCATGAGTTGAATATCTGGGGCCTCATGTATAAATGGCGAAAGATTTAGTAGCTACCACAAAGCAGGACTAGTGGGGTATAGAGCAAGGAAAATGAGTAAGAGTCTCCATTAAATTGAACAATGATTCGGAGCGTCATAGGGACAAGGCAAGCTCGGACACCAACATAACCCTTATGGATCCTTTGTACATATTAAGACATTACCTCATAGCTATCGGCAAGTAATCTCAAGATAAGGTGCAAATTCAAAAAGAGGAATATCTTTATAAATTAAAAGGAATTTTTTCTTGACCAGTCTTAATCCTAGAATTTTGAGGACAAAATTTTTTTAAGGTGGGTAGAATGTAATAGTAAACAGAACGTAATGGAAACTTTGAATTATTTCCCTTAGGCAATGTGAGAATTTCTCAGGTAGCGCTATGCCATGATGATCCTCACACTTGAAATTATGGGGTAGTATAACACTGCCGTTGAAAATATGGCACTGCCATATGTTAAAACATTAAGAAATGATAAAAGTGCCCCTATAAACTTTTGTCAATTATAGAAATGTCCAGCATTTTTAGAAATTCTATTTTGACCCTAAAGAATTATTTCCACAATAACCCTAGAACTTTTCATAAAATGACTTTTATATTCCCACATCTGTAGAATTAGCAGAATGGGGTTTTAAGCAGCGTAGAATCATGTGGCAAAATCGTAGAAGTTTAAGTCTTTGCCGTTTGGGCCATGGGGGCAATCTAGTGTTAAATTATGTGGGGTGCCCCTGGACTTGCTCAAAATTACAAAAATACCATTAGCTATGAAAAATAGAAAATAGAAAAACTCTGAATTTGCAAAAACGATTATTTCACGTTAACAAGCAATTTATTCAATCTTATTGACTAAGTAAGGTTATTTAGGAGTTAATTAGATATTAATTAGGGGGATTAGGCTTAGCAATAATTAGAATAGAGATATAGAATTTCTCTCAGAGTCATTTAGTAAAGTTTTGCTAATTTGAAGAAAATCAACGAAGATTCGGCATTTTAAACCACCAGAACCGAATCAGTAGAATTTTCTATTGGAATCCCTCACTTAAATGGCTGAAATTCAGCCACTCTTACCACATATGAGTGCTACTAAGTGTTGCTCAAGATAGTGGAAAAACTTGGCCTTACCTTCATCAGATTTTTATCGTTTTCGCCTAGTTGTTCGGTTTTATCAACTACTTAAGGTTAATTTGCATTCGATTAAATTTTTACTTAGAGCCAATTAAGTATCATTTAGAGAAATTAGATATGAAAGAATTAGATTGAAAGCATAGGAAACTTCATAGGATTTTTCCAAAACCAATTTACCGACTTAAAGGACAACGGTAAGATTTCAGTACTTTGAATTGTTGGAACCGAAACAATAGAAATTATACTATGAAAACCCTAGGATGAATGGCCAAGATTTAGCCAAAACATCCCTACAAGTGGCACCTCAATCAGCCATGAAAGAGGGCAGCCAAGTTGAGTTTGAACGTGAGATGAAATCCACCAATCACGATCAAACTTTCTTCAAAAGTCTTGAAATAATTCCTTTCTCCTCCCCTTCAATTTTTGTCCATATAAGCTGTTGAGCTCTCAACCTTTTCCTTCTATTCACACTCACCTTCACTCCATCTTCAACCCCTCTTCAAGTCTCATTAAGAGTTTCTTCAATCTAGGACATCAATCCAACAAGATTTCAACTAGACAAGGTAGGAATTCCAACTTATTTTCTTGTTTTCTTTGAATTGGGCTGATTGGAACTCAACTTTCTTCCCTCCTTCTTGTATGATTCTGATGTTATCTTGAGTGATGATGATGAATTAAGGCTGGTTTAAGTTGTATATGTGAGTTTGAATTGAAAATCGGATGGATTAATTTAAGGAAAACATGAATTCAAGAAGAAATCAAGAAGCTATTAGGGTTTTCCCCTCAATGGTCCGTACGGCGGAGTGTATGGCTCCACCTACAGCTATTTGAAGTTGATGAATCTATTTTTATATGAAACTATACATTCAGGGCTTTCTATACATATAAAATATAAGGCCATTGGATTAGTATAGAATTAGTTATGAATTTTTGAAATTTAACCTAGAAATCTGGATTCTTATCCGAGCACTATGAGTTGTGAAGAGTATAACTCACCCTAAACAACTCCAAATTGGGTGAATCCAAGGTTGTTTGAAAGATAACATGTAAGGGAACACCCCATAAAAATTTCAAAACCAGATTTGTTTCCATTTGTTCCCAGCACACCAATGAAGTTGGCTTAAGTTCAAACTAGCTTGAAGCAGGGTAGTCTAGTAGGGTCAAGTTCGAGACTCATAACTCAAAATATACTCATCCAAATGATATGAATCTTATTTAAAGTAAAAGCTTGTCCTGTTATCTTTACTTTGGTATAGGTTTCATCTGGTTTCACTTAGATTCCTATTTTTAGTGAATTTTTACTTCCAGGAGTGTAATTCTGGCTAGTGACCGAATAAGCTGAGGCAAAATTTAAATATCTTGAGCTACACATATCAAAAATGAGATGGGACCAAAACGGTTGAAAACTAGACACATAAAGCTATGGCATATCCAAAATTTAGACTTAGATGAGTTGAATTGAGCAAAAGGTGGATTATAACAAAATCGGGAAAAATAGGAGGGAATAAACCGAAAACCCTATAGATGCTTGAATTAAACTTGATGAATGATGCTATGAATATATGTATAATTGCTGATCCATATTGAATTGCAAGTTTGAAAGATTGTTCTGGTTATCTGGCACTATTCATGGGGAAGTGGATTCAATCCGTTATGCTGTCGAATTTTCGGCAGAACTTTATGAGAACTTATACTATGGGTGATTATGCTTTGAATATATTTACATTTACATGTCATGTTCATGTACATCATGTATGCAAGCATAATTAGAATATGATATGAGAAGTAAGGTAAGAGACATATCCATGAATGCTCAAAGCTTCTGCATGCATGATAAGATATGGAACGGAAAGGATAATAAGAACTTGCAAGAAGGACGTACCGAGCTACCGCATGAGGCATGGCATAGACCCAGCTAGCATGGGCCAGAGCGGTACTGTCTAAGACTTGGGCCAGCCTTCGACTAGATTTAAGGGGAATAGACCGGTGTGAGGGTCAGGGAAAATAAACCCGTAACCCATGTATAGGTACGAGCTCGAACTTGAAAAGCAGGCTATTACCCAGGGATGAGAGAGGCCATTCACCTCCAGGGGACCAAGTACAGAAGAAAACAAGATCAAGTTGCATGTTAAAGAAAAATATGAATTAAGTCAACTGTACTTGCATACAAACAAGTACAAGCATTTTTATGTGCATCTTCAATTATCCCATTAAGTCATAATGCTTTTATGATTCTTGTTGAAGCATATTATACTATTTGTATTTCTATGTCTGTCATATGAAATGGCAAGTGACTATTAAAATATATCCAGCTTCGAATAAGGTGTTTTCAACTTAAAATTGAACCACCATTTGTTTATATATGCTCATATTTTCATAATAAATCGAAACGGCTGGAATGTTTATGATGACGCTGTAAGATTGGTTTGAGTTTACCTACTGAGAACCTTAAGTTCTTACTACCTGCTTGCATATTTTTCTTTTCCATAAACATTCCAGGACCCAAGTTGAAAATCAAGTGCGAGGTGGAGTACTGAGCCTTTCATTGAGCAAGGATCGGGCATAAACTAGGTCAAGAAACTATTGAAGCTAGCTAATGACTAGTCGGATGTAAACGCTGTGTTCTATGTCAGTTACAGTTTCTTTAAAAGTGTAGTTATTTTATTCTCTATATATCAAAGATTATTAGTCAGTAATAAAATGAGTAGTTAAAGAGCCATGTATTATATTTTCCATATTTTAAAGATTTCTTAGCATAGTGGCAACCTTTTAATATAACTCCATGACTCAAGCATGGCTTATATGATAGAGGTGGTTACAACGATCACATCCCAATGGAGTATGACATGATGATCATACTCTGGGACGTGGCAGGAGGAACATATTCCTAAGGAGTGTGACATGGTGATCACACCCCGATAGAGTATGACATGGCGATCATACCCTGGAATATGTGTAACAAGTAAAGGAAGATAAAGGAAGAAAAGAAAATTATGTGTATCTGTATAAATTAAAGTACAAATGAAGGCATGTGCAAATTTTATGTTTTCAGTATATTGGTGCTATTATATTTTAATACGTTTTAGTTATTATTTATAGTATAATTCATGAATTGATTTTGTATTGGCTCACCCAAATGACAAGTGTATGAATAAGATGAACTTTACTTCAAATAGTATGCTTTTGAACTATAAAATTAAATAGTTTGTATAGCATGTTCACCTTTTTCATAATAAACCGAAGTAACTGGAGATGACAACGATGACATTATGTATGATAGTTAGAGAATCCTACTAAAATTTTAAAATTCTCACTCCTGTCTCTGTGTTATCTCCAGATATTCGAGAAGATTCACAGACGGCTGAAGTTGCTATCAAATAAGGTCCGCTCAAGTAATAGTAACAACTCCAGAGTGTGGTACTATGGCTTAAACATAGTACTGTACTTGGAAGGGTGTTACAGTTGTTACATCCACTTCTTTTTCTAGACCATCTCAAGGGGCTACTTCAGGAGTAGCGGGTAGAGGGTCTGGTGGCAGAAATACCAGTGGCAGAGGAGCCAGACGAGTAAGGAAAGGTCAAGCATGCCTATCTGCTCTAACACATCGAGATGTTCAAGCTTCTAATGAAGTGGTGGCAGCTATACTACAAGTG
Organism: Pterocarpus santalinus; assembly: GCA_031439595.1. NCBI lineage: Eukaryota > Viridiplantae > Streptophyta > Magnoliopsida > Fabales > Fabaceae > Pterocarpus > Pterocarpus santalinus. Next base: position 14,471,226 of record CM062526.1, on the reverse strand, counting down.
TGTTCTTTTGATGCCTAAGTGTTATTTGATCCAAGGTCTTCACATTCATACATATCCCCTTATTTTGCTTCTCAATTTGGTGATCCTCCCATGAAATTGGATGATCTGTTTTGGGTTGGTTCCCCTATAGTGCAATTACCCCTTGTTCAACTGGTATTTAAGTCTTGCGTGGTCGATGTGTGTGGTATGGATACCTTAGTAGATTTACTGCTCTTAGAAATGGTTGATTTTGATATTATCCTCGGTATGGATTAGTTAGGCTCATGTCATGCTAAATGGATTGCCATTCGAAGGAGGTGAGGTTTAAAATTCCTGGACAGCTATCGTATGTATATAGGGGAGTAACTACATCATCCTTGTTAGCTTGATCTCTTCCTTTAATGACCTACAACTTGTTAGCAAGGGAAGTCAGGGTTATATTGCAATGGTTAGAAATGCTAAGGCCAAGAGTCCTAGCTTGGAACAAGTTCCTGTGGTTAAGGGATTTTTGGACGTATTTCCAGAAGAATTACCTAGACTGCCTCTAGATAGGGAAATTAAGTTTGGAATTGATGTATTTTCGAACACTCAACCTATGTCCATACCTCCTTACCGTATGGCACTGGCAGAATTAAAAGAATTGAAGGAGCAGTTGCAGGATTTGTTGGATAATGTTTTTATACGTCCAAATACTTCTCGATGAGGTGCTCTCGTCTTATTTGTAAGAAAGAAGGATAAGTCTCTAAGGTTGTGTATGGATTACCATTAGCTGAACAAGATGACAGTGCGTAACGAGTACCCCTTGGCTCGCATAAATGACCTATTTGACCAATTTAAAGGAGCTTCTTGTTTTTCCAAGATTAACCTTTGAACTAGATATCACCAGTTGAAGGTTAAAGAAGCAGACATCCCAAAGATTGCTTTCCGTACCAGCTATGGATATTACGAGTTCTTGGTAATATCTTTTCGTTTAACTAATGCCCCATCTACCTTTATGGACTTAATGATCCGTGTCTTTAAGCCTTTCTTGGATTGCTTTGTAATCGTCTTCATTGATGATATTCTAGTGTATTCTAAGAGTCGAGAAGATCACATGTAGCATTTGCGAATTGTCCTTCAAACTCTAAGAAACCACCACCTATATGCAAAATTTTCTAAATGTGAATTTGGTTAGCTAAAGTAGCATTTCTAGGGCATATTGTGTCTAAGGAAGGAATTATGGTAGATCCAAAGAAAGTGAAAACTATACAATAGTGGCCAAGACCTACCACTGTCACTAAGATCCATAGTTTTTTGGGATTAGTTGCTTATTATCACCATTTCATCAAGGATTTTTCAAAGATTGTGGCACCACTGACTCAGCTAACTCAAAAGAATGTGAAGTTTCAGTGATCAGATGCTTGTGAAGAGAGCTTTCAGAAGCTCAAGACTTGCTTAACCACAGCTCCGATTCTTGTTTTGCCTTCAGGTTCAAGCAGATTCTCAGTGTATTATGATGCCTCAAGGGTAGGTCTTGGGTGCATCTTGATGCAACATGGTCAGGTAATTAGTTATGCTTCAAGACAACTTAAAAAGCATGAGCAAAATTATCCCACCCATGACTTGGAGATGGCAGTAGTTGTTTTCGCATTAAAAATATGGCGGCATTATTTATATGGCGAGGATTGTGAGATTTACACAAATCACAAGAGTCTTAAATATATTTTCCAGTAGAGAAATTTAAACTTGAGGTAGTAGAGGTGGGTGAAATTGTTAAAGGATTATGATTGCTCAATATTGTACCACCCGAGAAAAGCAAATGTTGTGGCAGATGCTTTGAGTAAGAAATCAATAGGTAGTATAGCCCATTTAACTCCTATTAAAAGACCCTTAATAGAAGAAATTCACAAGTTAGAGTTAAAAGGTGTACAGTTTGAATTGAAGGAGTTTGGAGTACTCGTGGCTTATCTTAGAGCTCGGTCTTCTTTTATTGAACAAATTAGAAAAGCTCAAAGTGAGGATCCCAAGTTAAGGAAGCTAGTAGAAGATTCATAACTCCCTTTAGTGAGTTATATTTTTAGTTAGTTTTTATTTAATTTAGGATGTAGTTGTTTAGTTTAGTTAATATTTTGTTTTATTTTCGTTATGTAGTTTAAATTAGGTGGTACTTTTATTTTCTATTTTTGCTTATATTTTAGATACTTATTTATGTTTTTAGTCTACTTGTTATTAGGTAGAAGCACTCAAGCTAGAATTTGGAGCCATGAAAGATCTTATCTTGCATAAAATCAAGACCTTTTAGCATTGGAAATTCGATATTTAGCTCTCCAGATATCGGATTATGATGATTCAAGATTCCCTGGAAAGAAGAGAAGAAGATCTCCAACTTTGATGTTGGACATTTTTTCCAATTTTAGAGTCTTCGAGGAGAAAAAGGCAAAACAAGATTGAAACTTCATCCTGTCTCTGATGCTATCAAGTTTGACCTTTCACCAGTATCTCGCTTATATGTTGAGCTACAGAACTCAATTGGGGTGGTTCTTGTTGCGTTGGAAAGCTTATTCAAAGATCTACAATTGCTATTTCTATCTCTGAGGGCAAATTCCAACTATTCTGACTGCTACAGAGCTTGGAAGTTTGTAAACAAGGTTAGCGCTGTCATGCAAGCACACTATAGCACGATGCCATTTTCACCCATGCAATTTTTGTTGCGCTATAGTGCGACCCTGACTGCAGAATTAGTGGGCTCAGGCTGAATTTCAAGAAAAGGGATCCATGGAGGCAACACTTAAGTTTAGAAAAGGGATCCCTAGACACTTCCACACACTTTCCAAAATAGAAGAATTCTCTAGAGAAATTAAAGGCGAAGATTCAAGGATTCTCAAGCTTAACTTCAACACAGAAAGATCCACACCTTGCAAATCTCTTGTCTCTAACTTCAATACTTTATGGCTTTTGTTTCTTCTATCTTCCCAGCTTTATATTCTTCCGTTGTTTTCTTTTCTTTAGTCATGAGCTAATTTTCTTTTGCTAGGGCATTAATGGACCCTTTTTGTTTGACAATTTTACTTATGAATTAATGTTAATATTGTTTCTATCTCAATTGCTTAGTGTTTTTATTCGTGCTTAATGCCTTTAATTGCTTGATCACCAATTAATTGATTTGGGGATTTATAATAACTCGAGAGAGGGTTTGTGAATAAAGCCTCTTAACATAAACACCGTGAGCTAAGCAAAAACTAAAGATAGACAAATGCAGTTCATGCGATTATCATAGGAAACCATAGACTTCAACCTTTACCAAGATTAGTTTGTATTAAGATATTAAGGAATCAGTTTAGGATAAATAGTATTACTTGACCTCAAGAGAGGCTATGAATAAATCAAGGGGAACCAACTGTGAGTCAGTTAGGAAAGGAGCTCATTAGCAGAAATTCATAATAAATGCATCTACAATAGGTGAAATTAATTAGCCCTAGCATCCATTCTATTGCATTTGTCCACACCATTAGCATTCGTCTACTTCATATTTTTCTTGTTTATTTTATTTAATTTTTATTTCAATTTTCTATATCTATGAATTTATTCCATCCAAATAGTTATTCCTGTAGACTATTCGATACTTGATCTTTCCTTATGGGAACGATACTCTTTTCACCACTTTATTACTTGTACGACCTAATATACTTGCCAGAGCTGCATCAAGTTTTTGATGCCATTGCAGGGGATAGTATCAATATCATTCTTAGTTGACGGAATATTAGATTGCATTTTTTTATTTTTATTTTATTTTATTTTATATTTGCTTTTGTCTTGTTTATTTTTTTATTATTTATTTTTCCTTTTATTTTATTTTTTTCCTTTCATTATTTATTTTATTTAGCTTTTGTTTTATTTCATTTTATTCCTATTTTCACCTATTCATGTATGCAAGAATGATTTAAGAATGACAAGAAATATATGAATGAATGCATATAGCATATACATGTATGATTATGTCCAAAGAAGAATAAAAATTATAAGAACTTATGAGAAAGACGTACCAAGCTACCACATGAGGCATGGCAAGACCCAGCTAACGTGAACCAAAGCAGTACAGTCTAAGACTTGGGCCAGCTCTTGAATAGATTTAAGGGGAATAAGTCGGTGGAAGCATCGAGGAAAGTAAACCCAACCATCTTGTATCGGAACGAGCTTGATCCTAAAAAATAGGCTATTACCCAGAAGTGAGAGAGGTCATTCACTTCCCAAGAACAAAGTATAGAGGAAAATAAGAAAGTACAAACACCTTAGGGACGACGATACATAACACCTAGCTGTGTCAAGTAAAGAAAGTAAAGAAAAGCATAAGTGCATAACATAATTTCATCATGAGCAAGTGCATCCAAAAGTCATATGCATCCATCTATGAATGCTATTCCGCTTTTGCTTATTTTATTTTGAATATATGCATCTTATTTAATTGTCCTTCATATTATTATGTTGAGGGTTGAGATTCTTTCTCTATTTAACAAGTGTATGACAAAATGAACCTACTTCAGAATGGATGTTTCTGAACTCTCTAAAATGGATCACTTTTTCTTGAATAAACCAAAGCAGCTAGAACTACAACAATGACATGGAATGCCAAGTAGTTTAAGAATCCTACTAAGAATATAGAATTCTCATCGTTATATGTGTTTCTATATCATCTCCAGACAACCCAGAAGGTCTTGAAGGGAATTAACTTAGAGAAGCGCGACCGAGGCTGGACTAGCTACTGAAGAAATTTTGTGTATATGCATAAATATGTTTTTATAATTGCTAGTGTTTGACGGGTTATCTAGTTACCTCGTATCCGTAGGATGTAATAGAATGTTGTATTATTTTTTGTGGATAATAAGACGAATAATGAGTCAAGTTCTGTTTAATTAATTGTAACAACTCCTAATGAGATAGTATGACTTAAGCATAATATCAATTTGGGAAGACATTACAATATTAGTCTCAAGCATTTAGATAATCAGATTTCAAACATCATTTGATAATAATACAGTAAATTCTTAAACTAAATTGGAGCATCGGAGAGCAAATTCTCAAAATACTTGTCCCACTTGTGGATGTATGGAACTAGATAACATAATAATAATATAAGCAGCTTTAAAAGTTCGGTTAGAAAATGAGTAGCTGCCAAAACATCTATTTAGGAAAATGAAAATAGAAAACAAGTTATAAATATACTATCACTTATAGACTAAACTAAGAAGTGGTGGTCAGAGACTATGGCATCTCAGAGTCTTGGTCACTATCCAAGGGAATCTAGCACCAAAAATGTCACCGTTCATATGTCAATTAGCCTGTAGAGCCATGAGTTAATCCAAGATACCTTAGAACACAAAATCCCCAAATTCCTTATCCCGAGGTTTCACCAACTTATCCCAAGATCAAAATCTATGAAAAACAATTAACTAAAAACATATGGTGCTATTTAGTATTAAATTAGTTCAGTAAGATTACTTTACCTGTTGCACCATATAAGTTTATAATTTATACTATCCACTAACCAATATAACATGATCAAGAGTCAATAATAATTACAAGCTATCCCAACTAAATCCATATACATTACCCCAATCAATTAAACTATCTCATACTTAGCAACATAGTAATTCCATCCAACTTTAGTCAAAATAAATTCTAGCAACTTATTCTCTTCCGATCATAAAACTTAGTAAACATAACAACCTAGTGTTGTGACTCAACCCAAATTCAAGTAAAGAACTCACTCAAGAGAACATTAATACCAAAATACTCACCAGCAGCTATAAGTTTGGAGAGTCAAAACAAGATCCCCAACTACGATGGTGGAAATGCTGAAGTGGAAGGGAAACAAACTACAATAGAGAGAGAAGCAAACCGCGGTGGAGAAAGACAAGCAAAACCGTGATAGGGGGAATGGCAAAACCATGATGGAGAAGAGAAGAACAACGACAGAGCAAGAGCAGAATTGAGGGGGAAAGCAAGCTGAGCAAGGCCACAATGGGTGAGGGTGGTGGAGGAACAATAGTCGACGATGGTGAGTGAGAGAGAGCATACCAATGAAGGAGTGAGAGTGAAAAATTGAGAGTGGAAGAGAACAATGAGAGAGTGAAGGAATGGAGAAAGGAAAAAGAAGAGGGGTTTAAAGTTCACCCTACCACTTAAGGTCTTGGTGGTCCTTCCTTCTTTTCTTCCACTTTTAAAACAATATTCACCTAGTTTGAGTTAAATTCCTTTACCGTTATATAACTTAAAGCGAATAGAGAAATGCCCCAAAGACTTAAGTTATGCCAAAATTTTAAAATTATTGTTACTAATGTTTTATTTTAAACTAGGGTATTAGAAATATAATTTTGATAATAATTAAGGCAAAGAAGTCAAGATAATTGACACAAAAGTCTTGGCTATAATTAACTCTTTGTCAAAAAAAAAAATAGTAATATAACAAACAATAGTAATTAACATAGTTGTTGAAGAATGATATTATGCAAATACACAGCTAAACAAAGTGAATATAAAGAGGGGGATAAGGATGCTGGAGTGCAAAGGAAGATGTGTATGAAAAAGTTAAGGAGTAAAAGTGCGGGTATGTGCCATGGAAGAGAGCGAATGTGTCATGACCCAGACTAGGCCATGACCGGCGCTTAGAGAGCACGCTCCCTAGCAAGCCTTACACAATGAGATTTCACAAAAATTTGAGCAGAGTTTCCTCTATATTTAGAATTTTTCCCAAATAAGAGTACTTATCTGGCATCTAAACAAACACACATTTCCATCGAGGATCCAGGCATTCTCAGAATGCACCCCTCAGCATGCAACACATATATAATCAGAATCAATCATCCAAATCATATTTACATATCCAGGTTCAATTTATAATCAAATCCAACCTAGTTAAACAATCTCTAAACATAAACTTAACACACCAGCATGGGTTGGACCCTGCCTGTAATACTATGGAGCTATAACTAGAATTATAACAAAAGGAATCCAACTCAAGGCCCTTACTATAAAGGGCTTATCCCGCTAAGGATCTAATAATGCTAAGCTGGAGGATCGGCTCCCAAATCTGAACCTGTATCTAAAAAGAATACAATAACCACGGGGTGAATTTAAGAAACTTAGTAAGAGACGGGATACTTTTAAACCTCATGAGTCAATGTATATATATATATATATATGCATAAAATGATTTCATTATGATACAGAAAATAGTGGAAATATCTAACAGGATAAACAAGCAGGATTTACGCTTAGGTGGTCGTTCCTTCGTGTGAATCCCGAAAGCAGGCACGCACCCCTCTCTCGGAGAGGCCATGAAATACAGGCACACACCACTCTATATATATGGCCATGAAATATTTGTCATGCACCAATCCCTTGGGTGGCCATGTAATATCATAATCCAAGGTGCACCAAGGCTAACGTCTACTGCCGTTAGCAAACAGATCCTGTTACAGACATTTCTATTCTTTCATAATCATAAATCATAATTCTCATAACACATTCGAATTTCATTCATCATTGACTCATGACTAGCATTTCTTAAAGTAAATAAACAATCGTAAATTTAAAATAGGATAAATTCAAAAGCATGCTATCTACTCACAAATCACCGGTCACAGGAAATCTTAAGTCTCCGAATCTACAAGGTTTGAGAGGAGTTCCTTGGGAATATCTAACAGCACAACAGGACACTAGCATCAATTTGGGATCACTAATATTCTCCACACTATAAGTTCTCTAATCTTAAAATCCTAGGGTTCCAAGAATTTCTCTAAAGATCGAAGGAATTGGAATTGCTTGGAAAAGGAAAGAATAATGTATAAAAATTACCTCTAGAATTAGAATGAGGAGAAGAGGAATAGAAGTGAGTTCCCCACTTCAAATCCACTCTAGCAAGAATGAAGAAGGAGAAATGATTAGTATGGGTGATTGTGTTTAATGGAATGGATCTTGTGTTGTTGTTGTCGATTTAGTTGGAAATGATAGAACGGAGTTGATAGATGTAAGGGATGGTGGAAGAAGGAATTCTAGAGAGAAAGGAGAGAGTTTGGGTTTAGAAAGAGAAGAAAAATCGAAAAATGAGGGCGTAGAATGCATCTCGGTATATATATTGGCCTGTGGTAATCGATTACCATGGGCTGATAATCAATTACCATGAAGAACTGGTAATCGATTACCAAAACTGATAATCGATTACAACGCAAAAATTTTTAACCTGTGGTCATACAGAGAGCCCCGTAATCGATTACCAGCCACATGGTAATCGATTACAATATCCCAAAATATTGTTCCTTGATTCCAAAAGACATCCAACACCCAAGATCATCACATACCAACTAAATTCCATCATAAACACATCAATCAAACATGATTAACATAGAAAAACTTGAAACTACACCAAGGGTGTTACATACTCCCCCCTCAAAAAGAATTCATCCCCGAATTCTACACAAAACAATAATCACCTCAGTCAAATAGGTGGGGGTGTTTGGCCTATATAGCTTCCTCAGTCTCCCAAGTGGCTTCTTCTCCTAAATGGTTCCTCCAGATTACCTTTACAAGGGCCACCTCTCTTGAGCGTAATTTCCTCACTTAACGATCAACTATAGCTACAGGCTCTTCTTCATAAGTTAGATCTTCTTCTAACTGGATGGTGTGCAGAGTAAGCACATGAGAAGGGTCAGGGAGATACTTCCGTATCATGGACACATGAAATACTGGATGAATCATGGCTAAGCCAGGTGGTAAGGCCAAATGGCAAGCCACTGGCCAATTCTATCCAAAATTTCAAAAAGGCTAATGTAGCGAGGGCTGAGCTTGCCCTTCCTTCCAAACCTCATCACACCCTTCATAGGGAACACACGAAGGAACACCAGGTCACTTATGGAGAATTCTAGGTCTTACCTACGTTGATCAGCATAAGCCTTTTGCCTACTATAGGCTGCTAATAACCGGCCTCTAATCAACCGAACCTTCTCTAAGGAGTCTTGTACTAAGTCTGGCCCCAAAATTTTTTGCCTCACCCACCTCAAATCATCCAATGGGAAACCTACAGCGTCTTCCATACAAGACTTCAAATGGTGCCATCCGAATACTAGCTTGATAACTATTGTTGTAAGAAAATTCAACTAGGGGCATGTAACTATCCTAGTTTCCACCAAAGTCCAAAATGCAGGACCTCAACATGTCTTTAAGGATTTGGATTGTTCTTTCAAATTGCCCATCTGTTTGAGGGTGGAACGTTGTACTTAAATCTAGTCGGGTTCCTAAGGCCTTTTGGAATGCCTTCCAAAAATGAGAAGTGAATTGAGGTCCACAGTCCGAAATAATGGACGTTGGGACTCTGTGAAGTCGAACAATCTCATCAACATAGAGTTTGGCATAACAGGAAGTTTTATAAGTAGTCTTGACTGGGAGGAAATGAGCCGACTTGGTTAATCTGTCTACTATCACCCAAATAGAATCAAAACCCCTAAAGCTCCGAGGAAATCCGGTCACGAAATCCATGGTAATTCTCTCCCATTTCCACTCAGGTATTTCAACCTATTGCAACAATCCGGCAGGTCTTTGATGTTCAGCTTTGACTTGCTGACATACTAAACATCATGATACAAAGTCCCTTATATCCCTTTTCATGCCTTCCCACCAAAATAATTGTTTCAAATCTTGATATATTTTTGTGGAACCAGATGTATCGTATATTCGGAATTGTGGGCTTCCTCTAGAAGAGTCCTCCTCAGATTGCCTACATTTGGCACACATAAGCGGTTTCCGCATCTCAGGGCTCCTGCTTGATCAAGGGAGAATTCAGGCTTCTTCCCATTGCGAACTTCATTCCGTAAGTTGCATAATTGAGTATCCTCATATTGGGCAATTTTGATTTACTCAATTAAGGAAGATCGTGGACGAACATGGGCCAAAAGTAGACCAGAACCTCCATGTTCAAAATGAATACCCTCAACTTCTAACTTGTGGATATCTTCCACTATGGGCCTTCTCACCGATGCTATATGTTCAAGACTACCCATGGATTTCCTGCTCAATGCATCAGCCACTATGTTTGCCTTGCCTGGATGATATAAAATAGGGCAATCGTAGTCCTTAAGCAATTCCATCCACCTACGTTGCCTCAAGTTCAAATCCTTTTGTTGGAAAATATACTTCAGGCTCTTATGATCGGTGTAGATCTCACACCCTATAAAGATAATGTCTCCAAATCTTTAGTGCAAACACTACGGCTGCCATCTCCAGATCGTGGGTGGGGTAGTTTTGCTCATGTTTCTTCAATTGCCTTGAAGCATAAGCAATGACCCATCCATGTTGTATAAGAACACATCCGAGTCCTACTCGAGAAGCATCGCAATAGACCAAATACTCTCCAGATCCTGAAGGCAAAACCAGCACAGAGGCCATAGTAAGACAAGTTTTAAGCCTTTAGAAGCTCTCTTCACAATCATTAGACCATTGAAAAGGCACACCTTTTTGCGTGATCTTAGTCAAAGAAGCAGAGATCTTGGAGAAGTCTTTCACAAATCTTCGATAATCGCCTGCCAATCCTAAGAAACTCCGAATTTCGGTCACGGTTGTCGGTCGTGGCCACCTTTGAATAGTTTCAATTTTCCTAGGATCCACCATAATTCGTTCCTTTGATACCACATGACCCAAAAAGGTCACTTGATCCAATCAAAACTCATATTTGGAGAATTTAGCATAGAGTTGGTGGTCCCTTAGAGTTTGTAGAACGATCCGCAAATGGCATTCATGTTCTTCCTTACTCCTAGAGTAAACTAAGATACAATCAATAAAGACGATCACAAAGTGATCCAGGAAGGGTCTGAACACTCTGTTCATCAAGTCCATGAAAGCATCTGGGGCATTAGTTAATCCAAAAGACATTACTATGAATTTGTAATGTCCATAACAGGTTATAAAGGTAGTCTTAGGAATATCTTCCTCTCGAATTCTCAACTGGTGGTATCCGGATCGAAGATCAATTTTAGAAAAGCACGATGCCCCTTGAAGCTGATCAAACAAGTCATCAATCCTTGGTAAGGGATATTTGTTACGAACCATCAACCAATTGAGTTGTCTATAGTCCACACATAACTGCATGGAACCATCCTTCTTCTTCACAAAAGCATAGGAGCACCCCATGGGGACGTGCTAGGATAGATAAAGCCCTTTTCTAGCATGTCCTATAACTAAACTTTCAACTCCTGAAGTTCTGTTGGAACCATGTGATAGGGAGGGATAGAAACAGGCCGGACATCCGGAGTCAAATCAATACAAAATTCAATCTTCTTATCTGGAGGCATTCCTGGCAGTTCCTTAGGAAACACATTTAGAAATTCTCTTACCACATGAACTTGATCAAGACTAGGCACTGCCATTTCTATGTCATGAACCACCTCAAGATAGCCTTCATTTCTTTTATCCATCAATAGCATCGTTGACATAGAAGAAATTAGGTTAGTAGGGGTTAAGCTGCTATCTCCCCAAAATATAATGGATGAGCCATCTGCCATCTCAAACTTCACAGACTTAAAATGGCAGTCCACCGAGGTATGGCAAGAGGACAACCAGTCCATACCTAGGATGAGTCGAAATCCGTCATCTCCAATAAAAACAAGTTGGCTAGAGTATCCACTCCTTTGATACTAATCACAGAGGAGGAAAACATCAACTGGACCATTAAGGATTCTTCATGGGGGTTCTAACCCAAAAAAGGTGGTCCAACAATACCAATTGCTGATTGAAACGAGAAGCAAAATATGGGGATACATAGGAGTGTGTGGAGCCCGAATCAAACAATACATATGCTTCAAAAGAATTAACATGCAAAGTACCTGCCACAACTGCATTCGAAGCCTGGGCATCTTGCCTTGTCAAGGTGAAGACTCTAGGTTGGCCTCTGCCTACCCCTTTATCACCCGGACCTCTACCACCTGCTCCCCTGCCTGAACCCCTTCCAGAAGGTCCATGAGAAGCTCCTGGAGATAGAGCTGAGTAAGACAGCATTGGCACGGCAGGACATACAAAGCTCGGATCAAAAGCCCCCTTTGAATAGGGACACTCCTTCTTAAGATGTCCTGTCTAGCCATATCTAAAACAAGCTCCAGTGGCTCTATAACACTATCCCGAGTGGTAATTCCCATAAGACTGACATGGAGGCCTAAAATAAGCTGACTGCCCCATCCCTTGCGCGCCGAGCTGAGATGCACTGCCAGCTTGGGACCTTGAGCCAAACATACTCATGGGAACAGGCCCTGAATTTTTTTTTTTTCACGCATCTTTCTAAGTATATTTCTAATCCAATAACTTCTAAATACTCAAAAATACTAATCTAAAAGATCATACAAAATCCTAAGGCATGACAATTCTATTTTTGGTAGTTTCAAATTAGTCAAGTAATACCTTAGAGGAAGGCAGACTCCTCCAACTTCTAGGAACGTATGGAGTTGTATTTAAATAAATTGTAATTTCTTTGTTTAGGTTAAAAATATTTAGCCTATGACTAGCAGAACTTTATTTTTGCTTGTGAACATTTTAATGTATTTATGTATATTAATATTTAACCTAGAACTTCCTGTGTAAATTTGTGCCATTAACTTTAATATGAGTGAGCATTACAATTCTTTATATACAATATTAACTAATAATTTTCATTTTTTTATACATTAATAATAGCTGAGAAAATGCTTAATTTTTATTTTTGAAAAAGTAATTATTATATATTATTGTTACTATTAATAGTTTATTCTCTTAATATAGTAATCATTTAAAAATTATATATATATATATATATATGAATATTTTATATTATTATAGGCCAAATATATATTATTTCATTAAAATAATTATTATATATTATTCATAAAGTGTATTTTAATTTTTTTTAAACAAAGAATAACCATGAAATAATAGAAAGTTAATGGAAAACTTGAAAATGGATTAACATGTAACTTATGTTAATTTTTCGGGGAAGAGGAGTGTAAATTTTAGAAATAGAAGGGAGAGGAGCGTAATAAAGTCATCTCTCAAGGAACGAGATTATATTTTACTCAATCATTTTCAAAATTGTCACGACCCACTCCGGAGTTGTGACTGGCGCTTTGAGGAAACAAACATCTAGCAAGCCTATATTGATTAATTTTATAGAAAAACTAACAAAGCTTTCCCTCTTTTTCTTACGTCCCCAAATTAGCCATCCACCAAACACAAAATTTGAGGCTCTCAGAGTACTCTCCAATATTTAACATATATATGAATGAGAATACAACCTCAAAGCTACAAATATTAAATATAAATATCCTAATAGAATGACCAAGTCACAGGACTTGCCTGTGGATCATGGAGCAACTGTAAAATGTTGAAGGAACCGAGTCAAGTGATGCTACGCAAGAGTCTGAAATAGGAGGAGAAAGTGTGTGAGTCCAACTAAATCAGAGAAAGACTACTTAACAATTGCAACTAAAGAAAAACTACTTAACTTTAAATAAAAGCAAAACAGCTCAAACGAGTTTGCATCACAGAAACGAATAAATATAAGAGCACTGGTAAGCTTGCCAAATCTATCATCTTAATTTTAATCGATGCAACTTCTAAACATAGGTTGTCTAGCAGTGGTGCTTGGTGCACAGTGTAAAGCTTAAGTCATTAATTAATCACATCTATGGACTCCATTTATCAAAGCTCGCTGAGCACGGAGTCAATGTATACTCACTTCTTCAGTGACATACAGCATCACCATTTTCCATCATACCCCGACCACAGCCTTTATATGCATGTCTTCCATCTGTTCACGCTAGATCCGAAAGGGCCCATGCCGCTGCCATAACAATGTTTTTGGAGTACCAAACTCATAGAGTTTCTTTTTGTAAGTACAATAACAATGGAGATTAGTGTGCAGTCTTTTAGAGATTTTAGTTATGCACTAATGATATGAAAAATATTCTCTCTCCGACTTTTGTATCTCGTGCAATTATTTTATTGGGGAAGCATATGTAAAATTCTAGGAACTTTAGTATATGACAGAAGAAGTTAATCACCTCTCTATGATTTTCATGTGTTTGTACACTTGTGAGATCTCTGATAAATATGCTACAATTCTCAGAAATTAACACTTGGATCTCAGTAATATCACAGCGTGAGAATCTTGACAGAAAACTTTTAGTCCCTAGTGGATACATTAAAATTCGTATAGATTAACACTTGGATTCCCAATAAAGAAGAGTATGGAACATGAAAATAATAGAAAGAGAAGTGATTCTGTCTCCAATCACAAATTAAGATCCCCATATATTGACATTAGCATCCTTGCTCACATCTTCGCACCAAAAATTTTCTGCATGCATTGAGTATCCAATACTTCATTCACTCGTTGTGAGGAAGACAATTGCTACAACTTGTATGCTTCATTTGATTTAATTGAAGCCATTCATACATCGGAGAAGACATACATACGCGGTGCATATTTGGTGATGGATAAGAATGAGTTTCAATCCTTTCCTAATATATATATATATATATATATATATATATATATATATATGTCTCATCCAACTGGGGAAAGACTAATCTTTTAAGATATGGTCAATTACCTAAGTGGAGACCTCTTCCAACCGTGTTCTTTCCATATACATAAATTTCGAAATTGAACCGAGGACCACATGGTTGAGAGACCCGAGCCCCTTTCACTTGAACTAACTCTCCGTATGTAAACCAATAAATATTCTTTTTTTAATAGATCGGTGATAATGAAGTCTGAATCTAGAATATCATTTATACTACCTAAATTCTTCACCACTAATTTAATTAATTCTAATCTAATCAAATAAATTTTGGGATCAATTTGGTACCTTCTTTTTTGAAAAGAGTATTGTGTTACTTGTTTTAAAGTGAAAAAATCATCCTTGAAATTTGTTAAAATGGCACTAAATCCCAATTTTACCTCAATACTACACTCTATCCCATAAGTTTGAGTGGTTAGTTTTAGGAGATATTCAAACTTGACCATAATTAATGGTGAGTTATAAGGTGATCTCCCTATTTTTTGGACCTCCATGATCCATTTAATTTTAACCATTAGATTTATTTAAGTAGTTTAAAGATATAATAATTATATAAAACTGTAAAATAAGCAAGTATTTTTTAAAATTACTAAACTATTTCATCTATTTTTTCTCCCCTCTCTCTCTCTCATGGGTGTTAAACGAATCAACCCAACCCATTTAGACCTGTGGCTTAAATAGATAGGGTTAACCATGTAACTAGCTAAATAGGCCAGCAATGCAGCAACCCATTTTGTTCAAGGCTGGCTTGTGGCCTAAACAAGTAAGCTTGTTTATCTTTTTTTTTTTTTTTTGGGAAGTTCTTTTCCACTAACAAATCCCAAATAATATAATTTACAATTAAGTTTGAATTATATCCAAATGCAAATTAAAAAAAATATATGAAATTGCAATTTTCTAAAATAAAAATAAAAAGTAACAAAGAATGACAAACAAAAGTTTTAATTTTTTTTATTATAAAAAATAAATAGGCAAATGGACTAGTGTCGGACTAACCATAATAAATAATATTAAGTAATAAATAATATTTAATATAAAATATAATTGTATATAGTAAAAATAAAAATATTTAAAATACTTGTAATTAATGAATAAAAATTTTCTTTGTAATATTTACTTTTAGATTTATATGTACATGATTAATAAATATTTTCACTTTAATATACTTTTTTTTAAAACATGTTATGATGAAAAGTTCGAGTAAGCATTATCAAAATGTATAAGAAAAATAAAGTATTATATATTTTTAATTTATAATATTTTATGAAAATAAAAAGAAATTATTGAAAAGTATTGAATAAAATAATAAATAATATTTAATATGAATTAAAATTTTATATTATAAAAATAATAAATATTTGTAATAATTATAATTAAAAGTAATAAATATTTAAATAATTATATTTATTTTCAAATTTAGAATTAATTATTTAATAAATATTGGGGAGGGGGGATTGGGTTGTAAAAATTTTGACCTATTTAAAAATAAATCGGCACTGGACTATTTATCTATTTATTTTTAAAACTAAAAATTTAAAATTTTTGTTTGGCCATAACTTTATCATTCTTTATTAATTTATTTTTGGTATATGATCCTTATGAGTAACTGGGGTTTGGACAAGTAGGCTGTTTAGTCAGAGCTGAAATATTTGCTTTGCCAAAGTAAGGATTATATATTAAGAATAAGAGAGCTCCCGACAAAGTGGTATTAGAGCCTGAATGCCCGGCCAATTTATTTCTCTTTATTCCTGAAAATAGAGGAACATATTATAGATATTAGAGAAGGATAACTAAGGATGGAAAGTTTTTATAAATGACAACCTCCACAGATATTGCCCTCCAAAACCCCATAACTTTAACCTCCAGACTTTTCATACCAGAATCCTACTTGAAAACACTTTCCTCCAAAATAGAAAGTCTTATTAAGTATTCTTATGTACCTGACGATGCTCAAATCGAAAGTTCCATTCCGCCTCTTCTCAGTCCTTATAATATCTTTAGAAGAGAAAAAGGGCCATTCAAATGGCTTCATAAAAAATTCATCTCTACTCCCTGTCTTGGTGTAAAAGAGTACATTTAAACCACTAAAATGGATAAATGCATTCTTCAGGCTACCAGTGCAGAACAGTATGTTGACCTGGAGATATATCCTACTCTCATCATGCTTTGGTTGAGAGAAGGATACGCTAGTCTCCACCTTGGAGCAATCAAACTAGTTCTTTCCCTCTATGAGAGAAAAGGACTTCTTATCATTGCCAAGGTCAGTCTCTTGGATACTATATTCCATAACCTTGAACATGCTACCATTGGAACTATTTTAACAACACTAAATGCACAAAGTGTTGTTTTAACTATGTTCCCTACTTTCAATATCCACCTCAAAGATTCTACTCTGTCTACAAGGTTCAAGGTACAAGTTTAGCTCGTTGGAGCTCCACAAGATGGTGTTACTCTAGCAGTCTCCTTATAGCACCAACTCATTTACAAGCTTCAAGATCATTATTTTAATCTACCTACTCCCAAAAACTTCAATGAAAATGCTTTGATGGTTATTACCAATTCCAATGATGAAATATCATCCATTGTTCAAATTCCAAAATAGATCCCTAGAAAAGACCTCATAGAGCTTATGCCACTTGAGTGGATAAGCAACTATGAAAACTTAAAAAAACAAAAAAAGCACCCCTGTTGTATCTGCTAAGGCAACTTTCCAAAGATCTGTTGATGGAGCTGTTAAGACCATTTTCAAAAGGTCAGACAAAGAAGAACCCTCTAGAAGAATAAGCACCTATATCAAGTTAAACGAAGATATCAATCCAACAAAGGCAGTTCATCTTGGAATATCACCATCCGATATAACAACAACATTTGAAGGATGTCAGCAGTTACTAAAACAAGGGTTGATTGAAACAACCAAATCTGACTAAGCATGTCAAGTTTTCTATGTTAACAAGATATCTGAACAAGTTCAAGGGAAGAAAAGACTTGTCATTGACTACTGATCATTTAATCAATTCCTCAAAGATGACAAGTTTCCTCTTCCGAAAATTTAGTCTCTTTACTCTTATATCCGCAATGCCTACATCTTCTCAAAATTCGACTTAAAGTCAGGATTTTGGCAATTGGGTCTTGACCCAAAAGAAAGGCCAAAATCATCATTCTGCATCCTTAATGCCAATTATCAATGGACTGTATTACCTTTTGGACTCAAAGTTGCCCCATCACTATTCCAAAAGACCATGACCAAAGTCTTTGAACCACTTTTTGGTAGTACTCTTATCTACATTGATAACATACTTCTTTTTTCACTTAACGAAAATAGTCACAAACAAATTTTAGAAATCTTCCACAAAATTTG
Source organism: Pterocarpus santalinus (assembly GCA_031439595.1). Lineage (NCBI taxonomy): Eukaryota > Viridiplantae > Streptophyta > Magnoliopsida > Fabales > Fabaceae > Pterocarpus > Pterocarpus santalinus. Next base: position 14,453,316 of record CM062526.1, on the reverse strand, counting down.
TGACAAATATGGGATAATGCTGTCATTAAGAAAATCCCAAATTAGAACCACTGAGGTAGATTTTCTGGGAATGCATTTTGCTCAAAAAAATATGTGCCTGAACTACACATTGCTAAAAAACTTCCCAAGTTCCCTTATGAAAGTATGTCCACAAAATAAATCTAATAATTTTTAGGAATCCTGAACTACATATGGGATTTTATTCCCCAACTCTAAATACACCACCAAAGTCTCTAAGATCTTCAAGAAAAATGCTCCTCCAAAGAGACCAGAACAAATTGAAGTTGTGAAATTTAACAAGCATCCAAAAATCCACCTCCACGCAAGATACCAGAAGAATGGAAGCAAATCTTACAAACAAATACTAGTGACCAATACTGAGAAGCAGTTCTTATAAAAGAAACAGAATGATAGAAGTTCTATTATGGACATGCTAGTGAACAATTTAAACCTGCTGAATTCCACTACCATACTACATATAAAGAAACTTTAATAGTCAAATATGGAATTCAAAAATTTGATTTCTACCTGAAAGGACATTCATTTGAAGTTCATCTTGACAATTCCTCAATTCCAAAGTTGCTTGAATTCAAAAATAAAGTTCCACCAAGTCCTCAAATCTTTAGAATGAAGGAATGGTTATCACGATATGATTTTCCTATGAAACATATAAAGGAAATCCAAAATCTCATTTCAGATTTCATCTCCAAACCAAATCAATCCCAAGCTAAATCCATCCTTATAATTGCTTCAACTCACTATTATCCATTAATCATAATGAATACATACCCATCCACCTACTCTAAGGAAGAAAAAATTCAAAAGACTTATCCTTCTAAAATTCCTCCTGGCACCAATCTCACTCCAAAAAAGTTACAAGAATTTGCCAAATCACATATGTCCCTTTATCTCCACACTTCCATCTAAACACATAATCTCATTCCTCAACCTACTTGGTTAGACCCTATTGCACCATACCTCACTGTATTCTCCATCTTCATGGGAACACCATTCATCGAATTTGACAAGTGGTACTTATGGTGTGTTTCTATACTATATTCTCACCCCATCCTATGTCCTGCTTTCAAACTGAGATGATTTGTCTCATAACCTAATAACCGTTCCTTACTCCTACGGAACACTCTTCAATGGTTTTCACCCACTAATTGATGGATCAGACAACTTGATAGAAAATTATCCAGATTCAATATTTGGAAATTAGATGAAAATTAGGTTAATATTTTATCTCAGTTTTTTTTATTATTCATCGCCCATAGTTCAAACACCCACAAACAAAACTTCTATGGACACAAAACCATGCCAGATTGTGTATACTACTTCCCAACCTAAAAGCACTTGTTCAAGAAAATGAACCTCTTTTTTATAGAGAGAATTTAATTTCTCATCTGTATGAAATCAATGGTATAGATGAAGATTTTGCCTATATCAATTCAAAGCCATTGAATATTATTGGCCTACTATCCGCAACAAATTTACCAGCTAAAATTATTGAGAGAAGTCAGGCTAGTAATACAATTGATAAAAATCCAATGCAAGATCTTATCATGCAAGATTTCTAAGATCCAGATGAGGACATGCAAGAGATAAATATTGAGGCCATACTGGAAGAGATAGATATGAGAGAACACAGAAAAAGAGAAAGCAGGGATGAAAAAGCTAACTTGTCACCTTCTTACGAACCTATTTTCAAGAACTGGTAAAATAGGACATTCACCACCAACGTAAAGAAAGGTCAAATCGTGCATCAATAAATCATCAAGTCCATTTAAAGTAAGTCAAGACACGCCTCAAAAGGTCATCAAGTCCACGTGCCTAGTATGTCATAGCAAATAAATATCTTAGCAAAAAAAGTCTTGACAAGTTTTGTACTAAAAGACTAGTCTAGATGTTTAGGCCTTTGTCATTTGTAAAAATGAGTGTACATAACAAGATAAATAAAAAGTCAAGTCTTTAAGACTAAGAAAGTCTATGAATGTTATAAAAAAGTCTATAAGTCTAGCCTTGTTTCATGTCAAGACTTTGTAATCTTCAGGAACAACGTAGAAGAAAGTCGTTGTATGCTTCTCTTATAAATGGAGAAGCTCTCCCCCCCTGTATAATCATCGAGCTTTCCAATAATACTACAAGTGTATTTCCAAAACTATGTGTTTCTAAATCCATCTTCTTAATAGGTTCCAATAGATTTGAACAAGACAAAGGAAAATAACAATGGCCATATTAAATACAAAGTATGTTGTATACTTGCCTCTATCAGAGAAACTTGTATATCATAAATGTATCCGACTAACGATCTAATCTTTCCAGTCCTCTTTATTTTTGGTATATGATCCTTATGAATAACTGGGGTTGGACAAGTGGGCTATTTAGTTAGAGCCAAAATACTCACCTTGCCAAAGTTAGGATTATATATTAAAGGGGCTCCTAGCAGAGTGGTATCAGAGCCTAAACGCCTTGCCAAGAATAGATATCTCAGGCCATCATGGCGTAAGATAGAGGTATTGTGTCAATATCCATATTTGGTGTTTGGATCTTTTTTGGAGATGGCTCTGATTCAGGAGATTTGGGATTTTGCTTTGGTGAGACAGAGGCTGAGTCAATGACTTCTTTTCTTTTTGGATTTTCTTTGGAGGTTCGAGACCTTTCTTCAAAAAATGTTGTTCTTGGTGGTAGGGTTGGCAGTAATAACAGAAGAGGGTTGTGTGGTTGTGAGAATGGTGATAGACTAGGAAATATTTTTTGTGGTTAAGTAAATAATGGGTCTGACTCTAGCTATCTTTGGAGGCTCTTTGTGTATTCATAAAGTTCTTCAATGCGATGGGTAAGCTTTCGAAGTTCTCTTTCTCTTTGATCGAAAGTCTGATCATAGATATTCCGAACAAGAAGCTGTTGGATTTCCATTTCTAAGACTTCAACTCTAGCCTTCATTTCTTTGTAATATTTTTATAGTTTTTCTGACAATATCCCTACCCTTTGTTCAAGAGCAGATATGAGATTATCAACCTTTTGGTTGATTTTGGGCCAAATAATTTTCCGTTTGCCAGTTGAGAACTTCTTCAACTTGAGTTAGAGGTTTCATTTTTCCATCTAGTTGGACTTTTGTGGTTTGGACAAATGGTTCGAAATGTGTTTGGGTGGCAGGATCAACTTTTCTTTCCAAAGCTGGAAGGTCAGCTCCATATGTGGCTGATAAGGAGACAAACATCATGCATGGAATTTCTGGTGTTAACAGGACAGAGGATGCTAGTTTTGAATCTTTGCATGAGACAAACTTTGAAATATTTTGAAGAGGTGGTCAGGTAATGAGATCAAGATCCTCGGGAGGAGGAGGATACCTTTCTTGCCGTAGTACCTTAAGTGCTTCTTTATAAATTGACAAAGGTTCCTTTCTTCTCCGGATTCCAACCCAAGGGCCGTTATCGGGATTAGATCTTCTTTGTGGCTTAGGAGGAGGCTTGCATTGAGTAGCAGGATGCTTACAGACTCCTGTGCAGGCCCTTCGCCATTCGTCTCTTCTTAACATGGGATAGAACCATGAGTCACAATTGCAATTGGGTTCACACATTCCTGATCCAGGAACATTCCATGGAAAATGGCCATCAATCTTATCAGAATAAATAATATGTCCATTTGGCTCAATAGCATGGATCGACAGTTTCTTTTTTGCTGCTTCAAGAGTGATCATCATTGTATGAAAAATAGGAGGGTTTCCACTAGAGGATTCTTCTTCGTCTGGCCTTTTGAAAATGGTTCTAACAGTTCGATAAACAGATATTTGGAAAGTTGCCTCAGTAGATACAGCAGGGGTGCTATCTTTTTTGAAGTTTTCATAGTTGTTTATCCACTCAAGTGACATAAACTATAGGAGCTCTTTTCTAGGGATCTGTTTTCGAATTTAAACAATGGATGGCATTTCATCATTGAAATTGGCAACAACTATCAAAGAATTTTCATTGAAGTTTCTGGGAGTAGGCAGATCAAAACAATGATTTTGAAGCCTGTAAATGAGTTGGTGCTGTAAGAAGGCTACTAGAGCAATACCATCTTGTGGAACTCCGATGAGCTAAACCTGTACCTTGAACCTTGTAGACAGAGTAGGATCTCTGAGGTGGAAATTGAAATTAGGGAACATAGTTAAAACAACACTTCCTGTATTTAGTGTTGTTAAAATAGTTCCAATAGTAGCATGATCAAGACTATGGAATGTAGGTGTCCAATAGACCAACCCTGGTAGTGATAGGAAGTCCTTTTCTCCCCTGGAGGGAAAGAACTAGTTTGATTGCTCCAAGGTGGAGACTGACGTATCCTTCTCTCAACCAGAGCTTGATGAGAGTAGGATTTATCTCTAGGCCAACATATTGTTGTGTACTGGTAGCCTGAAAAGTGCATTCATCTATTTTAGTGGTTTAGATGTACTCTTTTACACCAAGACGGGGAGTAGAGATGAGTTTTTTACGAAGCCATATGAATGACCCCTTTTCACTTCTAAAGACATCATAAGGACTGAGAAGAGGAAAAATGGAACTTTCAATTTGAGCTTCCTCAAGTACATAAGAATAGTCAATAAGATTTTCAATTTTGGAGGAAAGAGTTTTGGAGTAGGATCCTAGTATAGGAAGTCTAGAAGTTAAAGTTATGGAGTTTTAGAGGGTAGTATCTTTGGAGGTTGTCATTTATGAGACATTTCCTTCCTTACTAATCCTTCTCTAATATTTATAACATGTTCCTCTATTTTCAGGAATAAAGGGAAATAATTTGGCTGGACATTTAGGCTCTGATACCACTTTGCCGGGAGCTCACTTATTCTTAATATGTAATCCTTACTTTGGCAAGGCAAGTATTTTGGATCTAACTAAACAGCCTATTTATCCAACCCCAGTTAGTCATAAGGATCATATACCAAAAATAAAGAGGACCCAAAATATTAGATCGTTAGTCAGATACATTTATGATATACAGGTTTCTCTGATAGAGGCAAGTATAGAGCATACTTTGTATCTAATATGGCCATTGTTATTTTCCTTTATCTCCTTCAAATCTATTAAAACATATTAAAATAGAAGAAAAGAATTTTCAGGAAGGAAGAATATGGATTTAGAAACACATAGTTTTGGAAATACTCTTATAGTATTATTGGAAAGCTCGATGATTATACAGGGGGGAAAGCTTCTCTATTTATAAAAGAAGCATACAACAGCTTTCTTCTATGTTGTTCTTGAAGATTACAAAGTCTTGACATGAGACAAGGCTAGACTTATAGACTTTTGTATGACATTCATAGACTTTCATGGCCTTAAAGACTTGACTTTTAATTTATCTTGCTATGTACACTTATTTTTACAAAAGCAAAGGCCTAAAAATCTAGACTAGACTATTAGTACAAAACTTGTCAAGACTTTTTTATGTGACATTTATTTGCTATGACATAATAGGCACATGGACTTGATGACCTTTTGAGGCATGTCTTGACTTGCTTTGATGGACTTGATGACTTATTAAGCAAGATTTGACCTTTCTTTGCTTTTGTGGTAAATGTCATGACACCTAGTCCTATTTTACCAATTCTTGAAAATAGGTTCGTGAGAAAGTGATAAGTTGGCTCTTTCATCTCTGCTTTCTCTTTTTCTGTGTTCTCTCAGATCTATCTCTTCTAGTACGACCTCAATGTCTATCTTTTGCATGTCCTTATCAGGGTCTTGGGAATCTTGCATGATAAGATCTTACATTGAATTTTTATCAGTTGTATTACTGGCCTAACCCCTCTCAATAATTTTAGTTAGTGAATTTATTGCCGATAGTGGGTCAATAATATTCAATGGCTTTGAATTGATACAGGCAGAATCTTCATCTACATCATTGATTTCATGCATATGAGAAATTAGATTCTCTCTGTAAAAAAGAGATTCATTTTCTTGAACAAGTGTTTTTAGGCTGGGAAGCAGTGTATACAGTCTGGCATGGTTTTGTGTCCACAGAAGTTTTGTTTATGGGTAATGGAAGTATGGACGATGGATAAAAAAAACTGAGATAAAATTATTAACCTGATTTTTGTCTAATTTCCAAATATTGAATCTAGATAATTCTCTATCAACTTCTCTGATCCACCAATTAATGGGTGAAAACCATTGAAGAGTATTCCATAGGAGTGAGGAACGGTTATCAGGTTCTGAGAGAAATTGTCTCAGTTTGAAAGCATGACATAGGATAGGGTAAGAATATAGTATAGAAATACACCATATGTACCACATGTCAGACTCTACGAACGGTATTCCCATGAAGATGGAGAATACAGTGAGACATACTATTTTATATAGTTTTTGAATTTTTATTTGGATATAGTTCAAATTTAATTGTACATTATATTATTTGGGATTTGTTGGTGGAAAGAACTTCCCTCAAAGCGTATATAATTTTCTTTTTTCAAAAAAAAAAAAAAAAGATAAACAGCCTGACCTATTTAGACCCTCAGGCTAGCCTTAAATAAAGTGGGTTGCTGTTTAATTGGCTATATGGTTGACACTATCCATTTGAGCTATGGGCCTAAATGAGTTGAACTGACTCATTTAACACTCATAAGAAGAAGAAGAAGAGAGAAAAAATAGATGAGAAAATTTGATAATTTTAAAAATTATTAACTTATTTTATAATTTTATATATTTATTATATTTTTAAATTTGAACCTTTTTTTTAATTAAACTACTTAAATAGCACCTAACATTTAAAAGTAAATAAACTATAGTGTCCAGAAGATGGGATAGACTATCTTATAACTCACCGTTAACTATAATCGAGTTTGAAGATCTCTTTAAACTTACCACCCTTAAGCTTATAGGGTGAAATGCAATATTGATGTAAGATTGGGATTTAGTGCTATTTTAATGAAGCTCGAGTGGTTTTTGCATTTTATCCTAAAAAAATGTATACTTTATGATAGGAAAGTTACAACTATAAAATCGAAAGTTAGCATGTTAAGAAAATTCTTAACAACCTGAACAACCTAAACCTAAGCCAATAACACATTGTGATAGCTACTACCATCCAAATATGGTCGAGTTCTAATATAGGGACAATGGGTATGTCACCACATGGTGATTAAATCTAAACCATTCAATATTGAATCTAATGGTTATAAAATAATATAATAAAAATTAAATTTTAATATTAATATTCATCTTCCTATTTTATCCTTCTCATCATCCCATCCTTCCCCTCCTTCCTCTGCAAATCTGTCCCATTCCCCTCATCCGTGCTGGTGCCGCCACCAAGAAAGAGAATCCAAAATAAGAGTACCCAAATGAAGGCCATAAATTTTGCAAACCATGGATATTCAATTAGTGCAATTGAAATTCTAGAAATTTCAAATACTCTTAACATATTGAAATGATTTATCCAAACACAAACTTTATGTAAGTGCGACCATATTTTGAATTTCTTTTTTCTCCAGGAAATAAATACATGCTTCACAAAATAAAATGTAAACTTGAAACATGGCATTCAATACAATGGAATAGTCCTTTGTTAAAATTTATAGGCTATAGCACAATTTTACAAACAAAAAATGAACTACAGATATTACTAAGTAATTCACCCTTCTAACATGTGCTGACTCTCGTTGTCATACAAAAAATGACGATAGATCCTCACCTCTGGCTTGGACTAAATTACATCCTTTAGAGCAGGATCTTCATCAACTACCCTTGAACAACCTCTTCGTGACCAATGCATAAATTGTTAACAAACGCTTCTCTCTATTTCACTTTACCTTCTTGCCCTGCTTCTTCTCTGTATGATATGTATAAAGAAATATAAGAAACTAATTAAATAGCTGAGTTGGATTACTGATAAGTGCCTTATTCCCAATCTCACCTTCCAGATTATTCAATCTCGGTTACAACCCACCAATTATGTAGACATGACTTGGTCTTCTGGGTTTTAGTGGATTTTGACTTAAAAACAGATTTGATAATCAAGCATGAAGTCTTAGGTTCAAACCTCAGTGCTATTGATATAACAAAAAATAAAAATTAAAAAGGATTTGACAAATCCAAAGATTGATACAGTACGCAGGAATGGATGACATGCTCAACTTCTCAACCGCAGCAGGTTCGCTTGAGAATCGAGAATAAAGTACACATAATCATAGACACATCAACACAGCACAAACTGCATTACATACTTCATGTAAGCATGTATACTATTACTGTGTATGTATAGAAGAAAGTGCTGAAGATGAATTAGCTACCTTGTTTCCTCCTTGCTTCAGATTTCGCAAAGAACTCCCTCCATTCATCAGTTAGAACAAAAACTGGCTCATCATCCTCTTGCTCATCATCTAGCTCCAAATGCTCCAGCTCTTGCAAAATCCTGATATCAACCAAAAGCCTCAGAAGAAGATCGCCTTGACAAAGATAAACAAAGAGTAGATGTAGTATCCATACTGAAACATAAGACTCAATCTGTTCTGTGGATTCCTAATGGTAACAACAAAATGGATACAATGGCAAATCAAACCATGCATAATCAGAGATTTTGAAGTTCAATCTCCCAAGCTAGCCATGACTGCACAGCATACAGTATCTAATTAAAAGTAACATGAAACAATGTCTCACTTCTTTCGGGGACAGAACAACGGAAAATCAAACTATCAGGCCAATTATCAAAGGAAAAATTCTTAATTTTAAGGAAATGGTGATATATACTCAGTGTGCGATCTGAAGGGAAAACTCTTAGTAGGAGTGACAATAGTTCAATTACAGAAGTGATCTACAATACCCTGCACAGATTTGTCCATAAATGGGGATCACAAGGCAGTTTCTTACATAATGATTCAATTCTAACAACAGGTTGCCTTTAAATCTTTACGGTTTGCCATTCTAGTACCCTAAGTACAAGGTGGAATTCACAGTCTACTATTCAATGGTTGAATTCAGAATCTACGAACTATTCTAAACTTTCAAGCATTGCATTTTGTAGCATCTTTTTAAATATAAAGGGAAATTGGATTTTTTTTTTTTTTTTTGGTCTTGCCAATTGCTCTAACAATGTCGGGCCAAGGGTGTTGGTTAAGTAAATTTCTCCCTGAAATAACAATTCCAAAATTCAAACCTCTGATATTGGAAGCAAAGTTCGTCTGACATCGCACTTTATTTCCACTGCCATAAATTACTTTAGGGAAAGGGAACTTCAATTTGATTTCATAAAGTCTCTGACAGAATCTTGAATTCCTAGCTACTAGAAGTGTCTTTGAATTCTGTAAGCAACCCTACACTGGATACTTCCATATTGTTAGGCTCTCAAGTTCCCTTCTAGACCAAACTTTCAAATTCCAATTCCCTACGACACTATCAATGAATTCTATTAAAACCTTTTCACCCTAAAATTAGCTCCCATCATCAGCCACCCACTCACATAACATTCCTTTGATCTCGCTTTCTCCTCTCAACCACAACCAGAGTCCATTAATGATAAGACAGAAAGAAAACAACTAAATGCTCGAATGGTCATTCATACAATAAGACTTTTGCATCAAATTGGTCATTCGTAGTATAAAATATCCATCAATGTAGAGACTAAATTGATGTCCAAATATACCTCGGAGGATTAAACTAAAGTTCATTTTAAATATTGAGGGATCATATTAATGTCTAAAATCTTTAGGGGACTAACTTGATGTCGCCCATATCTTTGAAGACTGATTTGGGTGTTTACTCCAGAAAAAACCAAAGAGAGCAAAAGGCAATTTGGGGGGAAAGAGTTGAGTGAAAGCATCTTACTGTGCATCAGAGGTATTGGCTTCTTTGTACTGAGCAGCACCTGAACTGGGAACGGGTAAGGGACCAAAGGGGTGTGGATATGGGGGAAGAGGAGCCAAATATTGTGGCAGCGGTTGGAAGTTGTTGTGGAATTGGTGGTTGTGGAGTGGGCAGTGGTGGCAGTGGGGGCGGCGTAGAAGATGGAGGGGGCAGTGGGGACAGTGATGGAGGCGGGTGTTGCTGTGGGGTTCATTGTGGTGATGGGTGTGACTGTGAGAGCATGGCGGCCTCCTTACCCTCCTGCATTCCTGTGAAGAAGCCATTCCCGATCGAAATTGCGCTTTCAAACTCGGTTGTATTAACAAAAGAGAAAAGCGAGACGTACAACAGTGCAAGGATATGTACACATGGTAGGTTTTTTTTTTTTTTTTTATCCGATTAGGCAAAACATAATAATAATAATAATAATAATAATAATAATAACAATAATAATAATATAAGGCATAAACAAGCTTTTAGTTTTCGAATTAGTCAACCTGGAAATAGGATTTAAATATCGATAAAATGAAAAAATAATTTTTAATTCATAGAAATATAGGTTGTTTTAATTTTGATTCTTTTAAAATTTTTACTTAAATTTTGGTCTCTTTTTTTTTTCTCTTTTTTTTTGTTTTTGGTTCCATCATTCTAAATATTTTAGAATATACATTTAATTTTTACAAATATTAAAAATTTTATTTTTTGATCCTTATAAATATTTTTTAAATCTCTTTTTTGTTCTTTGTTAATATATCGCCACTTAGTATTAAATCTAAATAGTAAGGACAAAAAAACTAATAATGATAAAACTTAGGCCAACCTCAGAATAAAGTTAAGGGAAATAGATCGATTGGAAGGTCAGGAAAAGTAAACTCGATATTCTTGTCTAAGAACAACCTTAATCATGAAAAACGGACTATTATACAAGAGTTATATGACCAAAAACTCTAAGGGGATCAAACAAGGAAAAAGTTTATGATATCTAATCTAAGGATTAATGAAGTAAAGTGAGTACTTGTTATTTGCCTGCGATTTGAATGTTATGCTCCTTCGCAATTGTTATTTGTATTATTCTGCACTTCATATTATATATTGCCATATTGATGCTTATTTTATTTTTACTGCCTCACGTAAAATTGAACCTTACTTCGGGTTATATTTTCTTAAATTTAATAAATGGGGGTAATGTATTCTGTTATTCACCATTTTCATAATTAAATAAAAATCGAAGTAATTGTGAATGAATGTGATGTCAGTATATTATAATTATAGGAATCCTACTGAGAATTTATTTAAATTCTCACTCCACTTTATGTACTCGCGTCATTCTCAGACAGCAGCGATGGACGCGATAGCTGTGCTTTTCATTGAGTTTCCAGATCTCCAGGTCCATTACGACCCTATATTCGGGTCCCTGTACATTAGTAGCACTTTCTATTTCCGTTTCTTCTTCTTTGCCCTCAAAGATTTGCAGTCCCTCTTTTACACCCATAGTTTGACCCTGCTACTCCCTACATAGCTATCGCCTTATATATGGCATACCCTGCTCCGCCAGCACCACCTGCCACTACACCCCCTTCCTCACCACCCGCCTCACCACCCCAGGTTGTCACTGCACTTCCCTCTGAGAGTGACCCTTTTGAAGAGTTGCCCTTATCCTCTAGCTCATCCTTTGGACCCAGCGCCAACTACATTCGTGCAGAGCCTGGCATGGCGAATGGGTTTCTGTCTCCAGAACCCACGTAGAGGAACATCTCGTTCAAATGGCAATAGTGTATAGTGTGTGGCCCTCTTTTGGCACTCTAGGCCATAGACTTAGTTCTATTAATGTTTCTTATAGAGAGTTAGTACATACAATGTCCTATGAGGACCATCCAGGGCTATGCTTCATTTAAACATGCCGATTTATTTTGTTTTTGACGGCCCCATGTTTGTAACATTTACTGTTTATGCACTCATGTTGTAGCAAACTTGGATAATATGTATATATGTATATAGTTTAAACATATGTGACATAGTTTTTGTTTGTTTTACTGATCTCTTTGTTATGACGCCAACTAATTGGCTACGTTCCACATTAATTACTTACCTCGACATTAAAGAAAAACAAGATTTATGATTATTTCACGTGACAAATTACTAGATGAAATATTATGACTTAAGTATAGTATTACTTCTGGTAAGGTGTTACATAGAATTTTATACTCATATCATAAATTTTTATAATATAAGCTATCATAACTTCATATGCTTCTATAAAAAATTCCGCAGTATAACAGATCAAATCCGTTTTCCCATAAATAGTGCTCTTTAGTACAGACAGTCAGCCAATTCATATGGTAGAAACATCATAGCCATATATCATCATTCAATGGTTTAATAAGGGTTTTGTTCAAAGAAACTAGCTAAGTTTAGAAGTTGGAGTTCAAGAGCTTGTTATTTCTTAAAGTTGCTCATCCTGCCTTATGTCCCAAATTCTGCCCGGTATTGTAAATTATGCCATAATTTCTACATAATGTATTAAATTCTAAATTTTTACTATGTTGAAGTGTTGTTTGTCTAGTTTTTAACCTCTTTGGTCGCATTCAATTTTGATAAGTATAACTCAAATTATTGAAGATTAACCTAGGTCTATTTTATAGCCAGGCAGAATTACACACTGAAAAGTAAAAATTCACTAAAAATAGGAACCTAATTGGATTTATACAAAACCTATCCATTTAAACCTAATTGAGCTAGCTTTCATTTCCAACAAATTCATTTCATTTGAATAAGTAAAGCTCAAGTTATGAGCTGTTAAATTTGGCTAACTTGAGCTGCCCTATTCTAGCCCAGTCAGGACATAGGGCAAATTTGGTGAATTACTAGGCATAGTAGGCGATGAAGATGATTCTGAAATTTTTATGGCATATTGCCCTAATGTTAGCTTTCTAACGAAATTGGTTTCAATCTAATTGAAGGTGTATAGGGCGAGTTATGCCCCTTAAAATCCAATCTACTCAAAATCAAAGACAAAATTCTAGGGTTAAATTCAAAAATTCATATTTCACTCAATACTAATTCAATAACCTTATAATTTATATGTTTCGAAAGCTCTAAGTGTCTAGTTTCATTTAAAATTGGTTTCGTCAAATTCTGGTGGCTATGTACGAAGCCATACACTTTGCAAGTATGCATGCCATGGGGTTTTCTCTTCCAACAAATTTTGGTTTAGCTTCCCTTTGAGTGTTTCATTAAATTACCAACCTAAACCAAGGATATTCATCTTTAATCACTTAAAAGATATCATAAAGTCATTAAATAACATCAGAAGGAGAAGGTGTAAATCAACCCTAATCAGTCACTTATCATTAAAATCAAGGAAATAGCAAGAATCTTACCTCAAAATTGAAGTTTGGGCTAGAAAGATGAAGGCCATAGGTGTGGAAGCTTGTGTAGGGTGAAAGGGCAAAAAGAAGATGATGAGATGGAGAGCAAAAATGGGGAAGGAAAGCTCAACCTCCTCATGCACAAGAATGAGAAGAAGAAATAAGGAATTGTGATGATTTTATGATGCAAGGTGGTTGGAGCAATTAGTTCTCATTGGTAGGTGAATTGCTTGGCCTGGATGTTGGCTAAGTCTCCCCCCATTGTGTGGCTGCAAGTGGCGCCAGGCAAAAAGGAGGAAGTGTCTAAATTTTGGCCACTCAACTTAGAGTTCTCAATATAAAATTCTACTGATTCAATTCTAACAGTTTAAAATACTGAATCTTTATCAATTTTCTCTAAGCCGGCAAACACTACTAAATAATTTTGTAGGATTTTCTATATATCTATTTTAATTGTTCTTAAGCCTAATCTTTCTAATTAACCTCTAATTAGCTTCTAATTAACCTATAATTAACTTTCAATTAACTTCTAATTGCTCTTACATGACTATCAAAACCAAATAAATCGATTAACAGCATAAATTAATCGTTTTGTAGATTCAGGGCCTTTTTGTTTTTTGTTTTTCATAACTAATGGCATTTTCGTGATTTTGAGCAAGTCTAGGGGCATCCTACATCATGTCACATGTCGACACCTCTGTGGCCCAATTGACCAAGAATTAGATTTCTACGTTTTCGCTACGTGATTCTGTTCCATTTAAAATCTTATTCTACTAATTTTATTGATGTAGGGACCTATATATCATTTTTTAAAAAGTTTAGGGATAATTATGGAAAGAATCTTTGGGATCAATATGCAATTACTAAAAGTTCAAGGCAATACTGCAAATAACAAAAGTTCATAGGGGCACTTTTGTTTTTTCTTAATTTTTAACATATAACAATACTATATTTTCAATGGCAATATTTTACTATCTTCCAGTTCTGAGGGGTGAGGATTGTCATGGCATAGTGTTGCCTAGGATTGTCATGTCATGTCATGGCAGAGTGACAATATCTAAGAGTTTTCTTTGAGGTGTTTTTTTTCTATATATCCAGAGAGAATCATGTTCTCCTTTCATTCAGAGTGTTATTTTTCTCTCCTTGTCATAAAAGAGGTGTCATAATAGTTCTTCCTCAAAGAATATCATTCAGTTTTTTAACAATCAAGTGGTTAATTATTTTATTATGTCTTTGGACAAGGAGATACATAAAGTGACAACCAGAATGAACATGGAGGTTATAATCTTCCACATCATTCTACCATATGGTAATAAGTATCATCTAAGTTTGTTTGATTTATCTCCCATTATTTTTAATTAAATTATTTATTTTATTTTTTAATTTTAAGTGATATTTTTAGTTAATTATATTTATATGTGAAAAAAAATATTGATTCTCTTAAAATCTTATGATAGTAATTATGGTGTATTTTCATTTTTTTTTTTTTTAGTGAAGTCATATCACTAAATTGGTAGTTTATTCATTGAATTGGACAATTGGTGATTTGATCACAATTGCGGCAAGTTGTATTTGTAACACCCTAATAGTTCCATTCCACGCTTAAGTCGTATTGTGGAATTACTAGTTGTTACTTTTGCTCGTGGAACTAGTATTAACTTTTAGAAATTATTTTTTTAAAACTAAAAATAGGGGTAAGTTTTTTTTTTTTTTGAACAAAACAAGTAAACCATTTTTGAAATCGAGAGCTATGAGCGCATCGTGAACGTATAAAACAAACATTGCTATCTCATTCATACATCACATTTAACATACATAGAAACCATAAGAATAACCATAATTTTAGATAAAGATAACATTTATTCTACGGCCATCCATAATAATATGATAATAGTCATGCCAGAGTCATTCATAAGATAATAATGGGTCCGATATCTACCGTCGGCCCTACACAAGAAACCTACCAAGTACATAATAGAAGGAAATATATCAAAAAAATCCTACTACCCAAGTATGCCATACAACAGAATGATAACTCCATAACTATAACCAAAAGGGGCTATCCTCATGCTCGACTCTGCATGCAATTGTCACATCAAGCATCAAGCGGGAGAAAACCGTTCCCATATCCACCGGGAGAAGCACCACCACGTCCCCCTCCTCGAGCACGTCCTCGCCCACAGGGCATAGCACGGGTACGAATGAACCTACGCCCATGAACCAGGGGTGAAGCTGGGCCAGTAGATGAAGCAGAAGAATCAGAAGATAGACGAATCACCGAAGGCTGCGACGAACCCAAACGGTGAGATCCCCCATAATGAGTCAGATAGAAGGGCTCAGACGGATTGGTCTCCATATGGTAGCTCAGATAAGACGGCTCCAAGGGATCGAAATCCAGTGAAACAGTCGAAGTCAAACGGGTATCCAAGTCAGTCTCGTCATCATTGGCGGGGTATCTCGATGGCTGAAAATAGGAGTGGATGTCATCCATAGTAACCTCGCCAAATAGCTGATACGGTCAGAAAAATGGGCTCATCATGGGAGTCTGAAACTGGTGGTCGTGAAAGATGTAGACCCTCATCACTATGCTTGCCGACAGCACGGAGGAGTTCAGCACTAGGTCAAAGTGCCAACGCCACATCGGGAACTCAATGTAGATCACCATCGCGCCAGACATCAACATCTTCTAAAAATGACACGGAAAACATAAAAGTGAGAAATACTAAATTTCTCAGTAGGAAAACAAACACAGTGTCATCATCATCGTCCTAGCCACTTCGGGTTTAATTACAAAAATAGTGGATAGGTATGAGTTCAATTTTAATGGTTTTAGAAAACATAAATCCCGAAGCGGGTTACTTTTAACTTTATCATCATATCCATAGTGTCATACATAGGCATACATGCTAATATACATAATATACATTCATAATGCACATAAGGAATATAATAACATGCATGGTTATGTAACTCACAACTTGACCATGGCCCTACTTTGACTTTCATTTTTTAAGCATGTGCTTAATATTCTTTTACTTTTCCTTTGAAATAAACTGCTTTTGGACATGAGCTCACGCAGTACTAACCAAAATAGACTAGCCGATATTGGTTACCTCTAAGTTGGAGGGTCCTCCATGTCACCCTTGCCTCCGTCATAGAGATTCTTTGAGTCTTTGTGGATCGCCGTCTCACTTCCCTTACCGAAGTGATTGAAAGGTCATGTCCCATCAATTCTTTTCTTATCATCATACTTTACATGCATAGTTCTTTTTTTACTAGATACATGCAATGATATGACTAAGTCCATAATTTTGACGGAAATCCGGCAGCATAACGGCTAAACCGGAGCTTCCCTAAAATGCCAATTAGAAACTTTCAACCAACAGTTCATCATATCTATATCATATCATCATACTCATCATTCAATCATGAGACAGAGCTCAATCAAACTTGTCATTTATCATGCCGAATGGCATCATACATTCATACCCTAAAGGGGGCTCATAGTTGCATTATTCTTTGTGAAGAGTATTATGAATCATCACATGATTTCTCATGGTTACCCATGAAGGAATCACATAGTTAAGATATGTGTATATGGTCTTTTAGTTACTTAGCTCTCATATGAAATTATTCTTCACTTGAGTTCATGTCTTATAGAACACTTGTTCCAATTAATTAAGTTAAGTGATTGTTTCCTTTCCTTGAGATAGTGCACTTAGTGATTCCTAGGTTTATGGTATACTCAGGGGCCCTAATCATATTTCTGTTCCCAAGGAGTTCAAGATCCCTCTAATCCTTGGGTCATGACAGCGTATAACCACATCATGAACCCAACAACACCATGTTCACTAAACACCAAGGGTGATTTTTAACTTAATCAAGTTACAAAGCTTCAAGCTTTTATCTTAAAAATTAGATCTCTATGAAATAATGGTATAAGTTACTAGCATTTTAACTAAAAAGTTTTGTTCTTTATGAAAGTTGACTCATTTAATTATTCTAAGACCATCAAGGTCTCAACTTTATGACTTAAAGTTTTCTCTACATTAAAAAGGTTCCTACTTTATCAAATAGTGATATGAAACATTACTTTAAGGTTAAAAAGTCTTAATCTTTATAAAAGCTAACACCTTTTAGCATTGTTTAGGTTCAAGATCTAAACTTTATGAATTAAATGTTATAAAACAATATTTTTATGACTTAAAGGTCTTATTCTTGATTAAAATTTGAAACTTTATGAAAGATCTTTTCTTTAAGGTTTGATTTCTAAGACATAAAGTGACAAGATATCATTTTCTAACTCAAAAAGGCTTATTATGCCAAAAAGCTTAGACTTTTATATGTATTCTTGTCTTCAAAACAAAACAAAAGAAGACTTTATGATGGCACTAAAACTTGCGCCACTTTTATGTATCAAGAAGCAAATTTTTTAAAGTTTAAGGCTTTTAGAATGTTCATAGTCTTATCAAATTATGAAACATAAAAAGATAAGGTTTTTCCAATCATCAACTCATCATAAGAAAAGAAAGAACTTCAAACAAGATACCATCAAGAACACTCAACAATAAGAACATACTTTTCAAAAGTAGAAACTTAAGAATACTTGAGGAACATCAAGAACATATTTTTCTAAAAATAGAAACTTAAGAACACTTGAAGAACATCAAGAACATATTTAACCAAAAATAGAAACTTTTGCTCATGAAGAGCATGAAAGATTTCCTCAAGTTTTCACTCGAAGATCTTGGTCATGAAGAGAACCAAGCTTCAAGCTTTCTTGAGTAAACAAAACAAAAAGATGTAGATCACTACCTAAGCTTGGAAAATGGCGTCTTTGAGGAAGGAGAAGAAGATGAGGAAGACTCCTCCTTGGTTGATGATGGTGGCGATTTTGAATGAGCAAGGAGAGAACTCTTGAGTTCTCTTGAAAATGAGTCTTGTAGCGTTTGGATCTTGTCTCCAAAGACCAAAAGATGTGATCTTTGAAGGGCTAAGTGAGTGATTTTGGGTGGTGATAGTGAGGAAAGGAAGAAGAAGATGGAGAAAAAGATGAGACTTTTAGATAGAAGTGAGATGATGAGGGTTTTAGAGAAAGAATAAGATAAGTGAAAATGAGAATGTGAGTGTGTATGTGTATGCTTGAAAGTGGCATCCATATTAAAGGGAGGGAGAGAGATATTTTCGTGTTATTTTGTGTTAATTAAGGTTTAGGGAGACAAATTGGATGATGGGGGAACAAAGCATGGTTAAACTCATACATAAAGTAGTCTTGTCTCATACTTTTTGCTTTTATGACATCACTCTTTACTTTAATGTCTAGTTGACTAAATTTGAATTTAATCATGTGATTATGTGCTCATACAACTTAATTAAGATGATTAAGCAAGGATTAGTGATTAACGCACAAGAACATGATTAACAAAAAAATTAATCTTGCGATTAAGCTTAATTAACCTTAATCAAACTCAATTAAGCTAATTAAGGGTGACTAGTGCTTAATTAAGATATCGAGAGTTTGACTTGCTTAATTAGAGATTATCTAATCTCGATTAAGCATTCTCTTGACTTTTCTCATCCGAGTTAACTTATAAACTCTTCGTTAAACCCTTAATTAAGCCATAATATCATAATTTCTCATTAAGTTCCTAATTACTCAGGGTTATTGAGGTAATTTAGCATAACACAAAATTGAGGATGTTACATTTCTCTTCACCTTTAAAAAGAATTTTGCCCTCAAAATTCGTTACCTGCAACCAAATTCGGATACTCATTCTTCATTTCGGCCTCCAGCTCCCACGTATATTCTTCCACATTTCTTCTACCCCAAGCCACCTTGACCAAGGTACCGTCTTACTCCTCAACTATTTTGCCCCCCGATCCACAATCCGAGACAGCGATAGATTGAAAGTTAGGTCCTCCCTTAACTGTACGCTTTCAGGCTCAAGTAGATGACTATGATCGGAATGGTATTTTCTCAATTGAGACACAGGGAAAACATTGTGAAGGTTTGACAAATTTGGAGGTAAGGCCATTTGGTAAGCAACTATCCCGACACGTTTTAAAATTTGAAAAGGGCCAAGGAAAAGGGCGCTTAACTTTTTGACCTTCATGGCTCTACCTATGCCAATTGTCGGAGTGATTTTCAGGAACACATGTTCTCCTTCTTGGAACTCTAGAGGTTTTCTCCTCTTATCCGCATAACTCTTTTGACGGGTCTGGGCTGTAAAGATTCTATCTCTAATCCTTCTATTTGCTTTGTGGTTTGCCTCACAACATCAGGTCTTAATAAGCTTTGCTCACCAGGTTCAAACCAACATAGGGGAGATTGACATTTCCTTCCATACAAAGCTTCAGAGGGTGCCAGACTAATACTTACATGATGGTTACTGTTATAGGCAAACTCGATCAAAGGTAAGTATTTGTCCCAACTTCCTCGGTTGTCCAACACACAAGCTCTCAACATATCCTCCAAAGTTTGGATAGTCCTCTCTGACTGTCCATCTGTCTGGGGGTGATAAGCTATACTTAGGCAAAGCTTCGTCCCAAATGCCTCTTGCAAGGCTCCTTAGAATCTAGAGGCAAACCTCGAGTCCCTATCTGAAATTATGGTTGAAGGTACACCATGAAGTCTTACTACCTCTTGAACATACAGTTAGGCAAACTTTTCCAAAGGATAAGTAGCTCGAATGGGCAAAAAATGACCCGACTTGGTTAATCTATCAACAATTACCCATATTGCATCAAAATCGGCTTGTGTTTTGGGTAAAGCCATCACGAAGTCCATAGAGATACTTTCCCATTTCCATTCTAGGATCTCTAATGGTTGCAACATATCAGAGGGCTTTTGGTGCTCAATCTTTACTTTCTAGCAAACTAAACACTTGCCTACTAACTCCGCAATATCCCTCTTCAATCCTGGCCACTAGAACATCTTCTTAACATCTTGATATATCTTTGTCACACCAGGGTGTACAGTGAAATGGCTCTTATGAGCCTCCTCCAAAATCCTTCTTTGGAGGTCACCACTTGCGGGTACATAGACTCTTCCTTCAGATTTCCATAGTCTATATGCACCTTGCACAATACCCTTCAACCTTCCTTCTTTCACCAACGCTAAGGTTTTCAAGAACTTCTCTTCCTCACCTTGGGCTTGAGCAACTCTTGAAATTGCTCATCACCCTAAGCTGATTCAATCTTAAACTATGGGGGGGTCCTCATAACTCCAAGGTTAAGGTCTCTAAAGCTCCTTACTAGCTCATCCTCCTTAACCATCATCCACGACGCATGCAATGATTTCCAACTTAATGCATCAGCCACCACATTGGCTTTCCCAAGATGATAGTTCAACCTAAAATTATAATCCTTCAGAAACTCCATCCACCTGCTTTGCCTCATATTCAGCTCCTTTTGATCAAAGAGATACTTCAAGCTCTTATGATTAGAGAATACCTCGAACCTCACACCATATAGATAATGCCTCCATATCTTCAGGGCAAACACTACGGCCACTAATTCCAAGTCATGAGTTGGGTAGTTCACTTCGTGAGGCTTCAACTGTCTAAAGGCATAAGCCACCATGTTCCTATTTTGCATCAAGACACAACCTAAACCTCTCCCAGAGGCATCACAGTAAACCTCAAACAGTCCACTCGGGTCTGGTAAAACTAATACTGGGGTTGAGGTTAACTTACATTTTAGTTCCTGAAAGCTCTTCTCACAGTCCATTGTCCACACAAATGAGGCATCCTTCCTCGTCAACTTGGTTGAGGATAAAGGTATTTGGGAGAACCCTTTTATAAACTTGCGGTAGTAATCGGCTAAACCCAAGAAACTCCTTGTCTCAGTCACTGAGGTTGGCCTCTCCCAATTTATCACAGCCTCAATCTTACTTTGATCCAAAGCAATACCCCCTTGTGACACCACATACCCTAAGAACTTTACTTCCTCCATCTAGAATTCACACTTAGATAACTTGGCATAAAGCTTCCTTTCCCTCAAGATCCTTAACGCAACCTTCAAATGTTCTTCATGTTCCTCCTTTGTTCTCGAATAGATGTATAATACCATCTATGAAAACAACTACAAACTTGTCCAAATAGGGCCTAAAGATCCTGTTCATATAATCCATGAAAACAGCAGGGGCATTAGTCAATCCAAATGACATTACCATAAACTCATAATGCCCATACCTTGTCCTAAAAGCCGTCTTAGCTATTTCCTCCTCCGTCACCCTTATCTGATGATATCCAGATCTTAGATCAATTTTAGAGAACACAGCTGCACCTCGCAATTGGTCCATGAGGTCATCTATCTTAGGCAAGGGATACTTGTTCTTGATAGTCACCTTGTTTAATTGCCTATAATCCACACATAGCCTCATACTACCATCTTTCTTTTTCACAAATAACACTGGGGCTCCCCAAGGTGAGGCGCTAGGTCTTACAAACTTCTTTTTCAAAAATTCTTCTAATTGTCCCTTTAACTTTGACAACTCTAGTGGGGACATCCTATAAGGTGCTATAGAGATTGGGCCCGTACTCGGCACCAACTCTATAGAAAACTCAATTTCCCTTTCCGGGGAAAACTCGGGTATGTCGTTAGGAAACACATCTGGGTATTCCCTAGCTATGGGGATCTCATCCAATACCTACTCAAGTTCCACTTCACTTGCCATAAGGAGAACATATCCCTGATCACCAAACTCTCTACTTCCTACCCTAACAGAGTTCAAAAACAAACTAATAGGCTCCAAGGGCTTAACAGGTATAGAGGGAAGAACAATAGATTTTTTAGAGCAATTTATCATAGCATGGTTAGCCGAAAGCCAATCCATGCCTAGAATCAAATCCAAACCAGACAAAGGCAAACAAATCAAATTCGCTATGAAAGACTTACCATCAATTTGGAATTGACAACTCGAGCAACAATGGCAAGTCTTAACTAGTTTCCCGGCAAGAGTAGAAACGATTAACATATAAGGCAATTCAGACATAGACAATCCTAATCTATCTATACCATCATGAGAAATAAAGGAGTGTGTAGCTCCAAAATCATACAATATAGTTAAGATCCTACCATTGACCTCGCACTTTCCTTCGATCAGATCATTGGATCAAGTGGCCTCCTCAATATTAAGGGCAAAGACCCTTCCCTAGTGTTGAGGCTTGTTGGCAGGGGACAATAGCTTGACAGTGCAGTCTCTAGCCATATGCCCAGGCTTTCCGCATCGAAAACACGTGTTTTGGCCGGCTAAACAAGGGCGTCCTCCATGATGTTTGCCGCACTTAGGGCGAGCTTGACCATTTGCCGGCTTGGTTGGATTCCCAGTAGGCTTTTGGGGTTGCTTTCCTTTGAAACCTCCACCTTGAAATGGTTTCCTAGGGAGTTGGGGCTTGAACTTCTGCCCTTGCGATGCCAACTTCTTCTTGTAGGCTTCGGACCTTGCCACCGACAGCTTGTGGTTGCAATCCTCCACCAAATGGCACTTGTTGATGAGTGCAACATAGTCATGGATCTCCATTGGTCCTACAGATGCCAATATTTCCTCACGCAAACCCCCTTCAAACTTCATACATTTCCAACGCTCATCCGGGTTCCCTTGATAAATCGTCGAGAACTTGCATAACTCCTTGAACTTAGCAGTATACTTAGCAATATTCATGGTCGCTTGTCGCAGACTCATGAACTCTAGCTCCTTCGCATTCCTCATGGATACGGGAAAATACTTCTCATAAAAATGCATCTTGAAAATCTCCCAAGTGATGTGGGTTTGGGCTCCCTCCAATAGCCTCTTTGTGCCTATCCACCAAAACTCGGCATCAGCTTCCAACATATAGGTAGTAAAGGCTACCTTCTGCTCCTCGGTGCAAGCCAACACCGTGAAAATCTTCTCAATGGCCTTGATCCACTCATCAGCTCAATCAGGGTTATATGTCCCTCTAAAGCTTGGCAGATTTGCCTTCCTGAACTCAGCAAACTCAAGGTACTCAAGATCAACCTCAGCTCCTCCATTGTGCCCTTCGGGATTCTCCTCATCCCTTTGCTCCATTCGCTCCATCATAGCAGCAGCCATTTCATAGAGCGTCCCCATGACTTCCTCGGGACCTTCCGGCTCGTTACAGGGCCTACCACGTCTACATGAAGCCATTAGTTCCTGGTACACAAGACAAAAGACATTGAGTTGATTAGGCTCAACATTTATGTTGAGTGAACTAGTAACTAACCACATTCAGAACAGACAATCATGCACATCTAATTCCTATGTCTTATCATACAGAGAGACTCAAAGCATGACTTAACTAAAACGTATGCTTAGAAGCATAGTCAGTCCATCGCCAGGCTCTTCAAGGATGAACTGCTCTGATACCAAAATGTAACACCCTAATAGTTCCATTCTACACTTAAGTTATACTGTCGAATTAGTAGTTGTTACTTTTGCTCGCGGAACTAACATTACCTTTTAGAAATTATTTTTTTTTAATTGAAAATAGGGGTAAGTTTTTTTTTTTTGAACAAAGCAAGTAAACCGTTTTTGAAATCGAGAGCCACGAGCGCATCATGAACGTGTAAAACAAACATCACTATCTCATTCATACATCACATTTAACAAACATAGAAACCATAAGAATAACCACAATCTTAGACAAAGATAACATTCATTCCACGGCCATCCATAATAATATGATAATAGTCATACCAGAGTCATACATAAGATAATAATAGGTCCGATATCTACCATCGGCCCTACACAAGAAACCTACCAAATACATAATAGAAGGAAATACATCAGAAAACCCTACTACCCAAACATGCCATACAACAGAATAATAATCCCATAACTACAACCAAAAAGGGTTATCCTTGTGCTTAGCTCCGCATGCAATCATCACATCAAGCACCAGGCGAGAGGAAACCGTTCCCATATCCCCTAGGAGAAGCACCACTTCCTCCTCCTCGAGCATGTCCTCACCCATAGGGCACCGCGTGGGTACGAATGAACCCACGCCCATGAACTGGGGGTGAAGCTGGGCCAGTAGATGAAGCAGAAGAATCAGAAGATAGACGAATCACCGAAGACTGCGATGAACCTGAACGGTGAGATCCCCCAGAATGAGTCGGATAAAAGGGCTCAGACGGATCGGTCTCCACATGGTAGCTCGAATAAGACGGCTTAGAGGGATCAAATTCCAATGAGATAGTTAGAGTCAAATGGGTATCTGAGTCAATCACATCATCATCAGTGGGGTATCTCGGTGGTTGAAAATAGGGGCGGATGTCATCCATAGTAACCTTGCCAAATGGTTGATGCGGTCGGAAAAATGGGCTCATCACAGGAGTCTGAAACTAGCAGTCGTGGAAGATGTAGACCATCATCGTTGCACTCGCTGATAGCACGGAGGCATTCAACACTAGGTCAAAGCGCTAACGCCACATTGGGAATTCAATGTAGATCACCATCGTGCCTAACGTCGACATCCTCTAAAGACGACATGGAAAACGTAGGAGTGAGAAATACTAAATTTCTCAGTAGGATCACGGCTAGACAAACACAGTGTTATCATCATCGTCCCAGCCACTTCGAGTTTAATTATAAAAATAATGGACATGTATGAGTTCAATTTTAATGGTTTTAGAAAATGTAAATCCCAAAGCGGGTTACTTTTAACTTTATCATCATATCCATAGTGTCATACATAGGCATACATGCTAATATACATAATATACATTCATAATGCACATAAGGAATATAATAACATGCATGACAATGCAACTCATCAACTTGACCATGGTCCTACTTTGACTTTTATTTTTTTAGCATGTGCTTAACATTCTTTTACTTTTTTTTTTGAAATAAACTGCTTTTGGACATGAGCTCATTTCGTGACCGTTGTCATACAGTACTAACCAAATCAGACTAGCCGATATTGGTTACCTCTAAGTTGGAGGGTCCTCCATGTCACCCTTACCTCCCTCATAGAGGTTCCTTGAGTCTTTGTGGATCGCCGTCTCCCACTTCCCTTACCGAAGTGATTGAAGGGTCATGTCCCATCAATTCTTTTCTTATCATTGTACTTTACATGCATAGTTCTTTTTTGACTAGACACATGCAATGATATGAATAAGTCCATAATTTTGACGGAAATTCGACAGCATAATAGCTAGACCGGAGCTTCCCCAAAATGCCAATCAGAAACTTTCAACCAACAGTTCATCATATCTATATCATATTATCATACTCATCATTCAGTCATGAGACAGAGCTCAATCAAACTTGTCATTCATTATGCCGAATGGCATCATACATTCATATCCTAAAAGGGGTTCATAGTTGCATAATTCTTTGTGAAGAATATTATGAATCATCATATGATTTCTCATGGTTACCCATGAGGGAATCACATAGTTAAGATATGTGTATGTGGTCTTTTAGTTACCTAGCTCTCACATGAAATTATTCTTCACTTAAGTTCATGTCTTATAAAACACTTGTTCTAATTAATTAAGTTAAGTGATTGTTTCCTTTCCTTGAGATAGTGCACTTAGTGATTACTAGGTTCATGGTATGCTCAGAGACCCTAATCATACTTCTGTTCCCAAGGAGTTCGAGATCCCTCTAATCCTTGGGTCATGACAGCGCATAACCACATCATGAACCCAACAACACCATGTTCACTAAACACCAAGAGTGATTTTTAGCTTAATCAAGTTACAAAGCTTCAACCTTTTATCTTAAAGATTAGATCTTTGTGAAATAATGGTATAAGTTACTAGCATTTTAACTAAAAATCTTGTTCTTTATGAAAGTTGACTCATTTAATTATTCTAAGACCATCAAGGTCTCAACTTTATGACTTAAAGCTGTCTCTACATTAAAAAGGTTCCTACTTTATCAAATAGTGATATGAAACATTACTTTAAGGTTAAAAAGTCTTAATCTTTATAAAAGCTAACACCTTTTAGCATTGTTTTGGTTCAAGATCTAAACTTTATGAATTAAATGTTATAAAGAAACACTTTTATGACTTAAAGGTCTCA
Source organism: Pterocarpus santalinus (assembly GCA_031439595.1). Classification (NCBI taxonomy): domain Eukaryota; kingdom Viridiplantae; phylum Streptophyta; class Magnoliopsida; order Fabales; family Fabaceae; genus Pterocarpus; species Pterocarpus santalinus. The sequence continues at coordinate 14,427,101 of CM062526.1, read as the reverse complement.
TTCTTGATTAAAGTTTGAAACTTTATGAAAGGTCTTTTCTTTAAGGTTTGATTTCTAAGGCATAAAGTGACAAGATATCATTTTCTAACTCAAAAAGGCTTATTATACCAAAAAGCTTAGACTTTTACATGTATTCTTGTCTTTAAAACAAAACAAAAGAAGACTTTATGATGGCACTAAAACTTGCGCCACTTTTTGTGTATCAAGAAGCAAACTTTTTAAAGTTTAAGGCTTTTAGAATGTTCATAGTCTTATCAAATCATGAAAACATAAAAGATAAGGCTTTTCCAATCATCAACTCATCATAAGAAAAGGAAGAACTTCAAACAAGATACCATCAAGAACACTCAACAATAAGAACATACTTTCCAATAGTAGAAACTTAAGAACACTTGAGGAACATCAAGAACATATTTTTCTAAAAGTAGAAACTTAAGAACACTTGAAGAACATCAAGAACGTATTTAACCAAAAATAGAAACTTTTGCTCATGAAGAGCATGAAAGATTTCCTCAAGTTTTCACCCAAAGATCTTGGTTATGAAGAGAACCAAGCTTCAAGCTTTTCGTGAGTAAACAAAACAAAAGGATGAAGATCACTACCTAAGCTTGGAAAATGGTGTCTTTGAGGAAGGAGAAGAAGATGAAGAAGACTCCTCCTTGGTTAATGATGGTGGCGGTTTTGAATGAGCAAGGAGAGAACTCTTGAGTTCTCTTGAAAATGAATCTTGTAGTGTTTGGATCTTGTCTCCAAAGACCAAAAGATGTGATCTTTGAAGGGCTAAGTGAGTGGTTTTAGGTGATGGTGGTGAGGAAAGGAAGAAGAAGATGGAGAAGAAGATGAGACTTTTAGAGAGAAGTGAGAGGATGAGGGTTTTAGAGAGAGAATAGGATGAGTGGAAATGAGAATGTAAGTGTGTGTGTGTGTGTGCTTGAAAGTGGCATCCACATTAAAGGGAGGAAAAGAGATATTTTTGTGTTATTTTGTGTTAATTAAGGTTTAGGGAGACAAATTGGATGATGGGGGAACAAAGCATGGTCAAACTCTTACATAAAGTAGTCTTGTCTCATACTTTATGCTTTTATGACATCACTCTTTACTTTATTGTTAATTGACTAGATTTGAATTTGATCATGTGATTAAGTGCTCATACAACTTAATTAAGATGATTAAGTAAGGATTAATGATTAACACCCAAGAACATGATTAACAAAAAAATTAATCTTGCGATTAAGCTTAATTAACCTTAATCAAACTCGATTAAGCTAATTAAGGGCGACTAGTGCTTAATTAAGCTATCAAGAGTCTGACTTTCTTAATTAGAGATTATCTAATCTCGATTAAGCATTCTCTTGACTTTTCTCATCCTAGTTAACTCATAAACTCTTCGTTAATCCCTTAATTAAGCCATAATCTTATAATTTCTCATTAAGTGCCTAATTACTTAGGGTTATTGAGGTAATTTAGCGCAATACGAAATTGAGGATGTTACAGTATTCCTCTTAGAAATTATAATTTAATTTATTATTTTAAAACCATGAAAAGTTTGTATCAAATATGTTTAAGACATAAGTTTTAATCAAATATATTGGAGACTTACCTTTTTGATGCCGCAATACTTGTACTTATTTATTTTTTACATTTTGTCCCAAAAAAAATACACATTGCAATGGCTGCAATTCATATCGCAGTAGCCACAATTTCCACTATTGTAGTAATTGCACTACAACTATGTCCACAACCGCAATTGAGAACCCTAAATATTGGTAACAAAATGCATACAAATATATCAAAATTCACATGTTGAAAATGGGGTCCTAAATCAACATCTAGGCTTTGGTACCACTTGAAGAATAAAATCTCATACCTTAATAGCACCATGTAAGATAATATGTCTCACATGGCAGTAGGTGAAGGGATGTCAATAGGGTGGGACGCGGCAGGGCAGGGGCGAGGTGGGGATGAGGGCACCCTTATTCCCATCGAAAATTTTTAAAAATTCTTTAAAATAAAATAAATAAATAAAGGCAAATTCTAATATCATAATTTGTAATTTTTCTAATACAATAAAAATTGTCCAAGCACAAATCACACAATCCAAGTAGATTATAGATCCAACAACTCAACATTTAAAATAAAAATAATGACAAATCTAAATGACAATAATACTTAGTCCAACTAATCTAAATAACAACAACAACAACATTTAGCCAAACTAAATAGTAACATTTAACTAATCCAAGTACCAAAGCACAATTCAACATCATCATGGTCTCATGTCCTCATGGATTCAATGCATAGTTCATGAAACTCACTCTACAACATTGACTTGGACAAGTTGATTCCTACAAAAACAAACACAAATAAAAACATAAATAGAAAACATTATTGTGAATGTTATGAATAGAAGCATATATAAAATTTCACTAATAGCATCATCAATATCAAGATCTTATGATGCTCCATAGTATTTAATGTCCTTTTTTGCATTTAAAGAACCTAAGTAAAACAAATCAAGTAATTACAAATTGGTAACGAATTAATCTAGCTATTTAACTGAAATAAATGAATTTGGTTAAGGGTTATGCTAGTCCATAGCCAATATTGGAGACACATCATTGTCTCCAATGTATTTGGGCGCAGACTATTGTGGTGTGTAGGAAGAAATCGACCACTAGTACTAAATGCATATTTTGAAACAACTATAGAGAAAGGAAATGCTAGAGAATCTCTAGCAATCATTTGCAAAGTTGGGTATTTAAACCCATTTTTCTTTCACCAAGCTAGGATAACATAAATTGCAAAGTTTTATTTCAAATTTTCCTTTCTTCCAATAGAACCTGTACCAACATTTGTCACAATTGATCTTAATGATAAAGAACTATTCCTTGTCCTTAGTCTTATCATGATACTTAATTACTAAATCTTGAAAAATATTTTCTCCTTTTTCTATTTTATCAATTGATGCATTTCTATAAATTTGGATAAAAAAGTAATTTAAAAGCATAATTTTATAGCTAAGATCTAAAACTGTGCCTACAACTCTCACCTTATTTATCACACCCTAATTCTTTTCAAAATTGGCAATCATGGTTGGAGTCATTTGATGAATAGTAAACTTAGGCCAGCCAAGCCATTCATTCAAAGCTAATCCAACTTCAAATATTTTTTTAAAAGTTAATGTTGGAAGCTAGACACAAAGTGCTAGAAAATAATCCAGTTACACCATAAAATAACTTCAAGCTTTAACAAATTTCTTTTGCCATCTCTCACTTATCTTTACTTGGAAAAGATTTATATTGGTGTTCATGTTGTGACAAACAACAAAAAACATATGTATAGTCTATGGCGACATCAAACATTAAAAAAGGAGAGCTCCACCTTTTTGTAATCAAGAAAAAAACTTTTTTTGGCATACAAAATGCTCACTTGATCACATATCTATTTAAACTTTTCCTCTCTTTTTATGGATTGCTATCCAAAAACTTACATAGTCTCTAACCTTCTCAATGGCATTAAAGGACAAACCATCCTTTACAATCATATTCAATATAGGAGCATAGTAGTGCATATGAAAGAACTGATCACCCAAAATGAATGACTTAGGTGAAATCTTAGCTAAAATGTGCTCAATCATAACATTATTTGTAGGGCAATTATCAATAATCAAAGTAGACAACTTTCTATCTAAATTCCAATCCATGAAGTGTTCAATCAAGCTATCAAAAAGAATTTTGGTAATATAGGGAGCAGGCATATAAATGAACCTAACATATAAATAGTAATGTTAATAATACACACTAAATCACCAACAAAAAAAGAACCAAAAGAATTTGATGATTATTACTGAAAAATTTAGTGTCATTACCTTAGAATTGAACTTTGCAAGATCCAAGAATCATTAATGTAATTAGCTATAACAATCATGTAAACTCTAGTTCGGTTGCTAGAAGTCCACATATCTATGGTGGTTGCAATTCGGCTTGAATTGTTTGATAGCAACTTCATTGCCTTCTTTTTCTTGACATTACAAGCTTCAAAATATGATTCTTATAGTGTTATGAAAAACCATCTTAAATAGGGATTGAAGAGCATTGTAGAAGTTTTTGATACCCAAATGATCAACCATAGTCATCAGATACTTATGAAGAATAATCATGTTAGCACGTTCACTCTACATCACAATATCCTAGCAACTGCAACTGCAATTTAGAGCATTGAATATAGGTGAGAACTTATATACAGATATATCAAAATTCACATATTAAAAATGGGTCCTAAATCATGCCTCTAGGCTCATGTACCACATGAAGGTTAAAATCTCATATCTTAATAACATGATGTAAGATACTATATGCCTCATACGACATTCAGTATGTGTCTTACTTTATTGGTTTCATAAATAAATAATGAAATAAATGAATGATGGAGAAGTTGGTGGGAAATGATTTTATCATAGAAGTTTATATCAAAACTCTATTCCCTTTTTCCCGATCATTAAGTTCTTTTTCTCCTCTCACTATGACTAACGACTTGAAGAAGGAACAATGGAAGAGAAAAGAACAGAAAGTTGGTTCTTTGTCATCTACTTTTATCTATGAATATCCTATTTGTGATAATCATGAATTTCAGAATCTTGATATTTAATGGTAGTTTTCCAAATTTAGAACTATAAGAAATTATAGATTACGTGTGGTATTAGAATATATCTTGAAATTTGTGATTATTCATAAATAATGATTATTTTTCTTGATCTATGCAAACCTTAAATTATGAAATTGAGAATTTTAGTATGAATGTGCTATTTTTGCTACATTATGAGAATTGTAATGAAGGTTAATTGTAGAGTATGAACTTGATGCTCGATCGATGTCTTACTCGATTTCCAACATGTATATATGGTGAAACATTTACTATAAGACAAACTGAATGCACCAGACTTTTTGAAAGTCATATCAATTAAAAAGCAAAATAGTGATGATATAGATATGAAGGGCATGAAGGATGGGTTGGTTTACAGTAAATTCCATTTGTCCCATATGGCTTAATGCATAAATTGAAACAATGGTTTGGTCTTATGTGCTTATGTTGGACATTGTTTCTTGAATTGATAAAGAATTATGTGAATATGGTTGATTCATGGGAAACTATAATTTTGTCTTATTTGATTCAAGAAAGATGTGAACTCACTTGAAAGCATACGAAATGTTAAGAAGCAAAGATTTGGTAGAAGTATTTTACATTTACAAAATTCACATTACAAGTTTTGTTGAAAAGACGAAACTTGTGATGTGTTTGTCTTATGAATGTTTGAATTCTAGAAATATTGTATTTGAGATTTGTTAATTATCAAAGTGATCAAATATATATAGAACTTTATTAAATAAATGAATTTTTAAAAAATAAAATAAGAAAATATTTATATTAATCACTATATTGATTCAAAATTTATTTTCTGATATAATTTTGTATGTTATATGAATAATTAAATGGTAAAACTTAGGTCCTTTATGTAATTTTATATCATTCATTTTTATAGATAATATAAAACTCTATATGTCCAAAGAGGTGCAAGAATAATATCTAAAAGAAAGTAGGAAAATTGGAGAGTTTTAAGATAATCAATTTATTTACATTACTCATAATGAATTTTGTAATACCCCCTCTTATATAAGCCATGCTCGAGTCACGGAGTATATTAAGAGGTTGACACTATACTAAGAGAATCTTTAAAGTGCGGAAAATATAATACATGACCCTTCAACTATACACTTTATTACTGAAAAAATAGTTCATAAGTTTCGTTGTCTCCGACATATAAAGAATAAAATAATTACAATTTAAATTTGTGACTGACATGTCACATAGAACTTGCTCCCACTGGTCATTAGCTAGCTTCAGTAGTCTCTTGATTTAGTTGGCTTCCGTGTCTTGCTCTGTGGACATCCCAGTATTCCATCTCATACTTGATTTTCAACTTAGGAACTGGAATGTTTACGGAAAAGAAAAACATACAAGCAGGCAGTGAGAACCTATGATTCTCAGTAGATAAATTCAAACCATACAATGTCATCATAAACATTCCAGCTGCTTCGGTTTCTTATGAAAAAATGTGAGCACATATTCACAACCAGTGGTTCGGTTTTAAGTTGGAAACATCTTTCTCGAAACGGGTTATATTTTAACAATCACTTGCCATGTTATATGATAGTCATAGAAATATGGATAGTAAAATATGCTTCAACGAGAAACATAATAACATTATGACTTAACAAGATAATTGAAAATGCACATAAGATGCTTATACTTGACTATGTGCAAGTGCACCTGACTTAATTCGTGTATTTCTTTAACTTGCAGCTTGATCTTCATAAACTTTTCCATTACTTGGTCCCCTGGGAGTTCTTGGCCATTTAGACTCCTGGGTAATAGTCTACTTTTCAGGATTGAGCTCGTTCCTATACAGGCACCGATCTATTCCCCTTAACTTTAATCCGGGGCTAGCCCAAGTATCATGGAACTTTCATCATAACATACTCTTCATGTTCATCATAACAAAGCTTTATGATTTTCTTGAAAATGCACATATATCTACATGTATATTATAACTCAAGCATAGACTTTACCGAAATTTTGGCGGTATAACGAAACATGTCCACTTTCTCATGAATAGTGCCAATACTCAAAACACCAATTTCTCATAGAAGTCATAACATTGCATTCATTATTCAACATTGAACTCATAGAAGCGTTAGTTACCTTAAGACAGGATTACTACCTCACGTTCAACCTGATTTTTGTAAATCAAGTCACAATTTCTATTTAACTCATCTGGACCTGAATTTTGGATATGTTAAAGTTTTATGTGTCTATTTTCTAACCTCTTTGGTCCCATCTAATTTTGATAAATATAGCTCAAGTTATTTGGGTTTTATCCCTGCCTACCCTATAGTTGGCCAGAATTACACACTTAGAAGTAAAAATCCACTTAAAAATCGAAAACTAGTTCAAATCATATGAAATTGGTCTTATATTAAAGTTTACAGGACAAATTTCATTTGAAGTTCCATTCCATTTTCCCTAGAGCTCGAGCTATAAGCCCCAAAATTTGACCTTCCTAAACTGCCCTGTTTTGGCCCAGTTTGGGCATAGGGGAACTTTCTTGAATCACTGGGAACAATGGGACCTTATCTAATCTAAAATTTTTATGGAATATTCTTCTATGTGTAATCTTTCTAACAAAATTGGTTTCATTCAATTACAAGTAGTATAAGGCAAGTTTTACCCTAAACAACCTAATTTGCCTAGATTCAAACTCAAAAACCTAGGTCGAAATTCAAAAATTCATATCTCTCTCAATACTAATCCAATGGCCTTATATGATATATGTATGGAAAGCCCTAGATGTTTAGTTTCATATAAAAATGGTTGCATTAAAGTTAATCAGCAGTAGGAAGATCCGTATACTCCGCTGTACAAACTGCCGAGGATTTTTGGTTTTCTAGCTCCTCTCCTCTTCCTACTTTTATCCTTTCTTGCTTCCTAATCAATTTTAACCTCACAAACAACCAGCCAAATATCATCATATTCATTCAATCAACACATTAAGGATTGAGAAACTAAAGCCACCACCAGCCACCCACAACCAGAATAGCAAGACAAAAATTAAACCTCTACCTCTTTGTATGTCATTTGGCTTTATTTTGGAGTTTGGATTAACAAAACCTTGTTGAGCTTGAAGGTTTGATGGAGTTGGGTGAGTGGAGAAGAGAAGAAGAGGACTGAGGCAACGGAGAAGGGGGCGCAGAATTTGGGCTAAAGGAAGAGAAAGAAATGTTATAAAAGCATGGAGGCGGTAGTTGAATTCTTGCATTTTGATTGGTCTAAATCATAAGGCTGAAATTTAGCCAAGCCTCTTCATTCTTTGTGGCCTTCTTTGCACCACTTTCATGGATTAAGTGGCTGAGTTCTCTGCCACTTAAGGTAGGGTTAATGAGTTGAAAATCCTGTTGATTTGGTTCCAGCAATTTTTGTAACATCCACGACTTCCGACTTCCGAGCTCATAGTATTCCCAATCTCCAAATTTATCTTCAAGGCTGGACAGACAAGGATTTACGGTTTCCGAGTTTGTCTTGTGATTCAGCTTCTGATCTCAATATTAGCTTCAACTTCCGACTTCGTTCCAAGGCTTACAAGGATTTCTTCCAATTTCCGACCTTATGCAGGCAGCCAACAATTTACGACTTAATGCATGTAGCTTACGATTTCCGACCTTGTGTAAGCATGTATAAATTTAGAGCTCATCAGTATGAATTCCGACTTCCGATTTCAGGAGCTGAAATGAAGTGACTGATGCTTCCAACTTACGAGTTCGTCTTCGACTTTAGCACAATTTACGACCTCCAACCTTAGCGATCAAAGAGCAAAATGTTCGATTTCCGACTTCGTCTCTAAGGCTCAAATGAACTGGATATATTTCGAATTCCGACATTATGATTCCAAATGTACGAGATCCGATCTTGAGTCCAATATTAGTAGCTCTCATTTCTATATTTTTCGAGTTCCGGGATAGAGATTATAATTCCCGAGTTCCGACTTTAAGTACTTGGCTTCACACCAGGTCTGCTTTCAAGTTTCGACTAGACTGGATGTTTTCTGAGTTCCGACTTCATATACAGGAGGTTCACGAGTTACGACTTTATAGAGCGTACGAGTTCCGATTTCGTTTCCAGAATATACTGGAAACTACTTCCACTTTAGGCGACGTGGAGAGTGATTCTACCATACAAAGAGGGCAACGTGGAGAGCAAGGTTGGCTAAAACTTGGCCTTATGTTTAGAGGCCAATCACAACCTTCCAAGTTAACTCCCACTCATGCCTATATAACACACCCTCCTCCTTTGATTCAGGCCCTCATTCACGTTGCTTTCCTCTTCTCCTTTAGCTCTCTTTCTCTCTTGCTCACACATCCAAAACTCAAGCAAAGTTCCAGCCTTGTTCATCCAAATTCCAAGAATTCAGCACAAAACACTTAAATCAAAGGTAGGGGTTTTGATTTCTTGCATCAAATCCATGCACTTGGCTGACTGGGCTGAATCATTTTCACCTTATTTGATGTGTGAATTAACTAATTATGCTTGGATTAATAGAAGATTTTGAGTTAGAAGTAGAATTAGAAGAAGAAAACTAAGAGAAGTAAATGGATGAGGGTGCTGTCTTGGTGGAGAGTCCACGGCAGTCAGTATGGCGGAGCGTACGGCGCTGCCTACAATTGGTCAAATCTGATGAAACTATTTTTAGATGAAACTAGACATCTAGGGCTTTCCATAGACATATCATATAAGGATTTTGGATCAGAATTGAGGAAGATATGGATTTTTGAATCTCGACCTAGGGTTTTGACCTGGCTCTGGGCAGATTAGGTTATTTAGGGTAGAACTCGACCTATACTACATGAAAATGAGTGAAACTAACTTTGTTGGAAAGCTTACACATAGGAGAATATCTCATAAAAATTTCAGAATTTAATAAGGTCCCAATTGCTCCCAGTTCTCCACGCAATTCTCCCTATGTCCAAACCGGGCTAGAACAGGGCAGTGTAGGAAGGTCCAAATTCGGGGCTTGTAACTCGAGCTCCACTAAGCTAAATTGAGTGGGACTTTTTCTAAATGAAACTTTGTTCTGTTAGCTTTAACATGAGACCAATTTCGTATGATTTAAGTGAGTTTTCGATTTTTAGTGAATTTTTACTTTTAGTTGCCTGATTCTGGCTAGCCAATGGGCAGGCCGAGATAAAGTTTAGATATCTTGAGTTATAGATACCGAAATTAGATGGGACCGAAGAGGTTAGAAAATAGACACACAAAAATGGAACATACTCGAATTTGAGGTCCAAATGAGTCAAAATGAAATTGTGGCATGAATTACAAAAACCGGGTTGGTTAAATATGCTGAGGCAGGATTTCTGCCTTAATGAATTTGATATGGATTTGAGTTCTATGTTGGAATATGAATGTGAATCTGTGTTCCTTATGATAAATTGATGTATTGATTGGCTGGCACTATTCATGGGGAAGTGGACACGTTCCTTTATGCTGCCGAAGTTTCGGTAGAACCCATGTACAAGTTATGAATTACATGCTAATGCATATGCATTCTTAAGAAAGCCATGAAAGTTATGAAAAGAATTGTGTTATTATGTAAGTTCCATGCTACTTGGGCCAGCCCCGGATAGAAAGTTAATGGGAATAGATCGGTGGGAAGATCGGGGAAAGTAAACTCGGCATTCCTATATAGGAACGAGCTCGATCCTGATAAACAGACTATTACCTAGGAGTCTAAAATGGCCAAGAACTCCCAGGGGACCAAGAGAGATGGAAAATGATAGAAAATAATGAAAAAGATTATGAAGGAAAGATCATGAACGAGTCTACATGATTACATGAATGCATGGATACATGGACTAGTTACATTGAGATGTTTACAATTGTCTGTTACAATTGCTCACTGCTATTCGTTTATTTATTTCGTTTATCATTCTATGCATTAGTATTAGCAATCTATTTTGTTTCTTATGCCAATTAAAGTAAAACTGAACTTTGCCTCGGACCAGATATGTTCTTAAACTCATGAAAATGGACTTTTTAGTTTGAACATCTATTTTTATAATTAAATAAAACCCGAGGCAACTGAGAATGTATGTGATGTCAATACAAGTATAACCAAACCCTACTGAGAATTTCTTGAAATTCTCACCCCGTTTTGTGTCTCCCGCATCATTCTCAGACACTGGCGATGGACTCCACAGCCACCCTTTTTATTGAGATTCCTGCATTACAGTTCCACCATGACCTGGAGTTGGACTCTTTGTACATAGCCGGTTCGTGCAACTTTCGTCTGTACCTCTTCAACGACAGGAACTTTGATGTTCCTTTACACCATCCCCTCTTCGACCCTGCTACCCCTTATATTGCCATCCCTCTACATATGGCGCACCCACATCCTGCACCTCCTGCACCCGCAGCACCCGTTGACCCTGCCCTTGAGTCACCACCATAGGTAGCCCCCGACATCCCGCTGAGTTCCGAGAGTGACCCCTCCGAAGCCACCGGCTCGTCGCCCTCTTCCTCCTTGGGACCTAGCGCAGACTACACCCCGGCCGAGCCTGGCATGGCTAACGGCTACCTGACGGAGTAGTTAGCGGCAGGGGATGTTGTACAGTATGACCCTCTTTTGGATAGCATTAGCTTTGGGTCATGGGTTTGACTGTAGGGTTAGCAGTAGGTTACGAAATGTCCTTTGAGGACCATAGGGTATTTTGGCAGATGAGGGTATTATGATCTTCCTGATACACCAGCTCCGTATGTGTTCTACTTTAGAACTTTGTACATAAATTGAGATAGTGGCTTGTGATATATATATATGTTTACACGTATGCAGTAACATTATTGTACTATACTTATCTTGATGATATTTTGTTCAGTTCGTTTCGCTTTTAATATAATAGTACGCCGTTGCGTCAATAAAGAGATTTAAAGAGAAATTAAAAACAAGAAAGGTAAATAAAGAATCAACACGGTAACAAGACCTGACTAGTTTCATGCTATGACTTAAGCATAACATAAAATTAGTAGGGTGTTACAATTTCAAATACCGTAATCTTACCGATTTTTTTTAAGTTAGTAAATCAGTTTCAAGAAAATTTTTATGAAATCTTTTATACTTCTAACCTAATTCCCTCATATCTAAACTCAATTAATTGCTAATTAATTGATTCTAAATAAACATTTAGTTGATTTTTAATAAATCCTAATTATTTGATAAAAATTGAACAATTGGATGAAAAGCGATAAGGAAATTTCTGGTGGATGTTACAAATTTCGTGATATTAAATAGATAATCTAACATTAATATTATATGATTATAATGTAGCTAATGGCTTAATGTATAACACACAACTCTCTAGTAACTGTTTCTTAAAAATAGTACTTCTGGAAAACATTATCCACATACATATACATGTAAGAATTTATTTATACAGGGCTATTTCTTTTAAAGCATCCATTTTCATCAAAAGAAAAATCCAAAAAAGAAAATAGAAAACAAAATGCTCTACTTAACCCCAACAATTGCTTTTTTGAAGGATTGGTTGCCTCTTCATTTGAACAATTTTCGGTGACTTATTAGCAGTTAATCGACTTCCCATTCTGCAAATAAGTTGAAAGCAAAGTCCAAAATATCTCAAAATTGATACTTCTATGACAATACAATTCTTGCTATCACATGAAAGTAACGGAATTACAATGATTGGAACATTAACACTACATAAAAATTTACTAGAAAAGTAATGATCAATAACTTGTTGACTGCAATCTGAGATTGCAAACAATGAAACTATCATTTAAAAAGGGACTAAATAAAATGCCATAAATTTACCATGACCTATTATTAATATTTCAATTTTTAACTTGTAGAAAGTCCCAATGTGGTTACAACTAATCAAACAAACAACAATGTAACATTGTTTAACATCCATAATTTGGTAAAGATCCCATATGAAAAGAACCAAAGCAATAAACATTAGGTAATTCTTAATCTCTACAACCGTCAATAAAAATAGAAGCAAATTGTATAGAAGAAGGTTGAGTGTGAGAATAGCCACATTTTCCAGACTCAGAGAGAGGGGGGATAGTGGACGAATTAGCTAGCAACACCACTAGAAATTCAGAGCATAGTGGTGGTTAGGTGTTCAATGTCAAATAGAGAAAGATGCAAATGAACGATGTAGGTTAAATTGTGGAAGCACAAAAATGGATGAGTTGTAGAGGCAATTATCATTTGGGCAAGATAGGAATTGAAAAGTGATTGAGAATGTAGGAAGCATGGCAAATGTAACATCCTACCTAATATAATACTATGCTTAAGTTATTACTTGTTCTAGCTTGCTTTTATTAGCTACTCTTAATAAGTCATAGTGCGGATAAAAATTTTCGCAGAATTGTCTCATCTTAACTATCTATGGAAATAAGCGTGAGCTACTAAGCTCACAAAATAACATGGTATGTCAGAAAGTAAGAGATTAAAAGTGCAGAAATAAAGTTGTAGTGAATATTTACAGAACACTTATAATATATATACGATCTCATGTATTTATTCATAGGTTCTAAGTACATCACAAAAGACCGTCCAAACATATACTTTCCATGACTATAGCACCCTCTCAGTATAGGTCCTCATAGGGACATAGCAACCTAGTCGAAATACATGAGAATACAAAACAGAGACCATGACTATGGCCTAAGGTTATGTAAAAGACACCCAAAAGAAGGCCATGCTATACAATACCACTGTCACAAGGATCTAGTAACTCTACTAGACAGACCCCAAAGAAAGGAATCCACTCACCATGAGGTTCACGGGCCCGGGGTTGCCTGGTTCATCACTGTCATCTCGAGTTGATGAAAAGGAGAATGAGGAATGCATAAACTCTGACGGATTACTCTCAGAGGACATAGGAGGTACATGCTAGGGTGGTACAATTGATGGCTAGGCCTGGTGCAGAGGCGTGAGGTCTGGGTGAGCCATATACAGTGGGGATTCCTAGGAATGAAGCCACTAGGTCAAAAAAGGGACTGAAGATGCATATAGCAAAGGCTCGCTTGAAGAATATGTACAGGCAGACTCTAGAGGTACTAGTTAAGTACAAGGAATCCATAAATAGGTCATAATGCTAGTGCCACTAGGGCAACTCAACGAAGAAGACCATCATGGCCATCATCATCGCCTGAGAATGACACAAACATATAAATAAAATGAGAATTTAGAAAAATTCTCAGCAGGACTCCCTAAACTATCATGATATGACATTGTCATCATTCTTAGTTAAAGCAGAAATATGAAAAATAAAGTAAAAATTCCAAATTTTATATGAGTTCAAACCGTAGCATCCGAAGCAAATTCCATTTTTACTCATAAGAATAATAAACAAATTAAATAAGAATACATATGATGAGCAACAAAGAATAAAGCAAAGAGGCAATTATAATTAGACAAAGTATATAATCAATCACCTCATGTGTACAAGAAATGCAAATGGATTTTAATGCATGTGTACTTGATGCTTCCTTTTCTTAACTTGTATCATAAGTTTCCACACTTGGTCCCCTAGGAGTTAAGGCTATATAACTCCTAGTAATAGTCTGCTTCTTAGGATTGAGCTCGTTCCTATGCATGATCACTGGGTTTATTTTCCCCGACTCTCACACTAATCTATTCCCTTTAATTTGGTCCAAGATTAGTCCAAGTAATATGGAATCATACTTTCATCATAAATCATTGGACAATCATGCATACATAACTTGAGATCATAATACATAATTCACATGCTTCCTACCAAAATTTTAATAGCATAACAGCTAAGACATAAGGTTTTCTAATGAATAGTGCATATAACCAGCTAGCCAACCATAGAAATAAGGATCATAATATCAATACATTCAATTTACATCAACATGACTACGAATTTGCACAACCCATTCAACCATTCACCTATCACAGTTTGAAAACTCTTAAACCTAGAAACTGCCAAGTGATGTTGATTCCCTCAATTCTATCTTTGTTTTCTAAATTCCTCTAAAATTCTATTTTAATGCCTTTTGGTGCAAAAATTAAAGTATTATAGCCTTATCAGTCTTCTCTTGAACCACTTTGGTCCTACCTCAATTTGAGGTGTATAAGTTGAGTTATTAGAATTTTAGTTAAGATTGCCCTGCTGCTGGATAGACGTAAGTACTCAACTTTAGAAAATCACTAAAAAATTCAATTCTCTTTATTTTTATTCAAAATTTATACCTAAGTAAAGCTAATTGAAACATCGTTCATTTCCCATAATTTCATTTGAATTGAGTAAGCAAAACTTAGGTTATGAGCTTCTCAAGTAGATTGCCTTGTGTTGCCCTATCCCCCTCCATTGGACAAGACATAAGGTAACTTTGCAGAATTTTCTGGGAGCTATGTACTTAAGATCTTAATCTAAAATTTTTATGGCATGATCATCTATGTGTTAACTATCTAAAAAAATTGGTTTCACTAAATTTAAAGTTGTATAGGATGAGTTTGTCCTTCACAATCCATACTGGTTAGAATAATGGGTAAGATTCAAGAGGTTGCTTCAAAAATTCATAACTCTCTCATTTCAGGTCCAATGGGTGTAGGTGGCTAAATTGTAACCACTAATTCTAGGATCTTTACTAACACTTATGCTGTCCCATAGTATCAATTTCTATTGACTCCAGTCTTACTTTACAAGACACGGCAAATCTGGAAAAAATTTTCTCAACTATCAAAATGTTACTATATATAAGAAATTTTTTTTTTCTATAAGGAGTACATAATTTTAATTCCTACACTTCAATGTTGCTTACTCATACATCTATAATGTATCAAATAGAAATGTTCAATAGTATTAATAAAAATTATGATTCTTCAGGACATTATATACTACCCACCTAAAAAAATATTTTGTCCTCAAAATTTAGTACCTGAAAATAGTTCGAGATAATCTTTCCTCATGTCTGACTCTAGTTCCTAAGTGTAGTTCTCCAGTCCTTCCCTTCCCCAAGCTACTTTCACTAATTGCACAGATTTGTTTCTAAGTTGTTTGATGCCCTTGTCCACTACTCGAGGCGGGGGTATATGGAAAGTTAGATCATCTTTTAACTGTATAGATTTGGGCTTCAGAATATGACTAGGATCAAGATGATATCCCCGGAGTTGTGACACATGAAAAACATCGCGAAAGTTAGATAAATAAAGAGGAAAAGCTATTTGATATGCTACTGGCCCAATTTGCTTTAGAATTTTAAAGGGACTTATGAATCGGGGACTCAACTTCTTGACTTTGACAGCTCTACCTATTCCTGTTGTGGTTGTGATCCTTAGGAATATGTGGTCTCCTTCTTAGAATTCTAATGGTTTCCTTCTTATATCAGCATAACTTTTCTGATAGCTTTGGACAGTGAAAATCTTGCTCTAGATCTTCTTTACTTGTTTAGTAGTCTGTCTGACTATATCAGTTCCGAAAAAAATCCTTTCCGCAGTTTTTACCAACACAACATAGATTGGCAATTTTGTCCATACAAAGCTTCATAAGGAGCCATGCC
Organism: Pterocarpus santalinus; assembly: GCA_031439595.1. Taxonomy (NCBI): domain Eukaryota; kingdom Viridiplantae; phylum Streptophyta; class Magnoliopsida; order Fabales; family Fabaceae; genus Pterocarpus; species Pterocarpus santalinus. The sequence goes on along the minus strand of CM062526.1, from coordinate 14,410,940 downwards.
AATGCTAGTGTGATGACTGTTATTATAAGCAAACTCAGCTAATGGCACCTACCTATCCCAGCTTCCACGTTGCTCTATTATGCATGCCCTTAACATATCTTCTAGGGTTTGAATAGTTCTCTCTGTTTGTTAGTCCGTTAAGGGGTAATAGGTGGTACTCAAGCAGAGTCTTGTACTAAATGCACTCTGAATTGCTCCCCAAAATTGGAAGTAAATCTTAGGTCTCGGTGGGAAATTATAGTGGAAGGGATACTGTGTAATCTCACTATCTCTTGAATATATAATTATGCCAACGTCTCTAAAGGATAATTTGCCCGAATGGGTAAAAAGTGAACAAACTTGGTTAGTCTATCTACTATAACCCATATAGCATCACATCCTGTTGGTGTCCTTCGTAATCCCATAACAAAATCCATTGAAATGCTTTCCCACTTCCACCCAGGGATTTCTAAAGGTTGTAGTGTTCCTGATGGTTTCTGATGCTCTATTTTCACTTTTTGACAAAATAAACATTTATTTACAAAATTTGCTATATCTGATTTCATACCTGGCCACCAGAATATTTTTTTTAAGATACTAATACATTTTGATAATCCCAGGATGTACTGTAAACTTGCTCTTATGAGCTTCCTCCAAGATCTTATTTGAAAGGTTGTCTTTGGCAGGCATGCATACTTTTTCCTTGATATCTTCATATTCATTCCTTATCCTGAGTAAATCCCATCAATTCCCTTGATTGCACTGAGGTAAGTGTCTTCTGAAATTCTAGTTCTTGTTTCTATGCTTGTTGAACTTGTCCTCTATAATTGCATGTCACTTTTATCTGAATTAGTTCGATGTTTTGAAGAGTTATAGAAATCCCTAAATTAAGGTCCTGAAAACTTTCAATGAGCTAAATCTCTTTAATTGTCATCCAGGATGCATTCAGAGATTTCATGCTTGTAGCATCGGCTACTACATTGGCTTTGCCAAGACGGTAATTCAAATCAAATTCATAGTCTTTGAGGAATTCCATCCACTTCTGCTGCCTCATATTTAGTTCTTTCTGATCAAAGAGGTATTTCAAACTATGATCAAAGAATACCTCAAATTTAATCCCATAAAGATGATGTCTCCATATAGAGCATATACCACAATTGCCAATTCAAGATCATGGGTAGGATAATTTATCTCATGAGGCTTTAACTATCGAGAGGCATATGCTACCACATTTCGATTCTGCATTGGCGCACACCCTAACCCTTTTGTTGAAGCATCACAATAAATCTCAAATAGTACATGGGGATCTGGTAATATCAACACTGGTGCTATGGTCAGCCTCTCCTTCAATCCCTTAAAACTCCGCCTATACTTTAATGTTCACCCAAATGGGACATTCTTCCTGGTCAACTTAGTTAGGGGCAATGCTATCTAGGAGAAGCCCTTGATAAACTGTCTATAATATCCAGCCAAACTCAGGAAACTCCTAACTTCAGTGACAGTGGTCGGTCATTCCCAACTTATCACTACTTCAACCTTACTAAGGTCAACACATATTCGTCCTTGAGATACAATGTCCTAGAAATTTGACCTCCTTCATCCAGAATTTACACTTAGATAGATTAGCATAGAGTTTCCATTCCCTCAAGATTTGTAGTACTAACCTTAGATGTTCCGTGTGCTTTTTCTCGGTCTTTGAGTAGACAAGTATATCATCGATAAAAACCACCACGAACTTTAAAAGATATGGTCAAAAAATTTGGTTCATGTGGTCCATGAATACTGCCGAAGAATATGTCAATCTAAACAATGCCATAGTTTATTCATAGTGTCCATAACGATTTCAAAAGGTTGTCTTAGGAATATCTTCATCTCAAACCTAAATTTGATGATATCCTAATTGCAAATCAATCTCAAAAAACATTGTTGCTCCCTGTAATTGATCCATGAGGTTGTCTATTCTTGGTAAAGGATATTTGTTCTTAATTGTGACTTTATTTAGTTGTCGGTAGTCCATGCACAACTGCATACCTCCATCTTTCTTTTTAACTAACAAAACAGGGGCTCGCCATGCTGATATACTTGGCCTAATGAACCATTTCTCTGAAAGTTTTTTAATTTGCTCCTTGAGTTCTACTAACTCCAATAGTGACATTCTATGTGGGGCTATAGATATTGGTCCTGTCCCTGGCACTAACTCAATATCTCTTTTTGGGGGAAATTCTGGAATGTCCTTTAGGATCACATTTGGGTATCTTCTAATAATCGGAATTCCACTCAATTTTTGTTCAGTCTTAGACACATACTTATGAATAGGAGGACATATCCCTGATTCTTTTTCCCATAACAGTTTATTGATAAGGAGCTCAAGTAACAAGGATAACAAATTCAGAGGATGAGATAAGAGTAACATGATATGGTTGATAGAAAGCCAATCCATACCTAAAATCATATCAAGGCCAGAGAATGCAAGATAGATCAAATTGGCTACAAAGGTTTTACTTTCAACCTAAAACAAAATATTCACACAAACTTCACTAGTTCTAATAGGTTTATTCATAAGGGTGGAAACTAACAAGTCATAGGGCAACTCGAAAATAGGTAATTGCAAGGTAGTCACACAATTATGAGAAATAAACGAATGTGTGGCACCCGAATCATATAATATAGATCAAGTTCTACCCTTCACTTCACATATACCTTGAATTAAATTTTTGGATTGGGTAGCTTCCTCTACATCTATAGTGAAAACTCTTCTTTGGTGTTGTGGCCTGGAGGCCAATTGTGGATTCCTAGTAGGGCATTCATAGATCTTATGCCCTGGTTTGCCATATCCAAAATAGACATTCTATCCTACTAAACACGGTCCATCACCGTGATTCTTCCCATACTGTGCATGGGTCTGTTTCACAAAAGGTTTTTGGGGTTGCTTCCCTTTATTGTCTGTTAGCTAGAACTTATTCTTTTGTTGAAGATTAGGCTTAAATCCTGGACCTTGAGGTGCCAGTCCTTTCTTGAAACCACCCCCAATAGACTTGGCAGTGGCCAACTTCCTATTATATTCCTCTACTAGCTGGCATTTGTTCATTAGAGTAAGAAAATCTTTAATCTCCATAGGTCTAATAGCTACAAGGATATCTTTCCTCAATTCACCTTCAAACTTGACATATTTCCAAGCTTCATCTGGATTCCATCGATAAATGGTGGAGAACTTGCACAATTCTTCAAACTTAGGTATGTAGTCTGATACGTTCCTACTTCCCTACCAGATTTGCATAAATTCTAGTTCCTTGGTGTTATGAATCAAGGCGAGGAAGTACTTCTGGTAAAACAGATCCTTAAATCCTTCTTAAGTAATATTAACCTAGGATTCCTCCAATAGCCTGTTTACACCATTCCACCAAAATTCGGCATCTGATTCTAACATATGGGAAGCAAACGCTACCTTTTGATAACTGGTACAGGCCAAGATAGAAAAGACTTTCTCCATTACCTTGATCCATTCTTCGGGTTTATTTGGATCAAAGGCTCCCCTAAAATTTGCGGATCCTTTTCGGAATTTGCAAAGTCAAGATACTCCAAATTGACCTCCGGCCCATTTGGATTCCCTACTTAACTTGCTTCAAGTTGTCTTCCTAGTCGGTCCATCATTTGGTGCGCTACCACTGCTTATTCTCTCATCGCCTATGCCATTTCCCACAATATGCCCATGAGGTCAATAGGGTCTCCGAGGGCTAGCTAGGCTCATGGCCTTCCATGCCTACCGGAAGCCATGAAGTTCTGAACACACAAAATAAAAGTTATTGAGTTAATCAAACCCAACACTAAGTTCAGTGTGTTAGTAATCAACAGCTCACATAGATAGGCAATTATGCACACGTATCCATATATCTTATCTAAACAGACAAGATTCAATGCATGAATATAACTAGGAAATCCAAAGTATGCACAAAGTATAGCCAATCCAATCTTCAAGCCTTTACTAGGACAAACTGCTCTGATACCAAATGTAACACCTTACCTAATATAATACTATGCTTAAGTCATAATATTAAAATCATGGGTTTGTTACTTGTTCTAGCCTGCTTTTATTACTTACGCTTAATAACTCATAGTGCAGATAAAAATTTTAGCAGAATTGTCTCATCTTAACTATTTGTGGAAATAAACATGAGCTACTAAGCTGATAAAATAACATGGTACGTCAGAAAGTAAGAGATTAAAAATGCGGAAATAAAGTTGCAGTAAATATTTATAGAACATTTATAATATATATACGATCTCATGTATTGATTCATAGGTTCTGAGTACATCATAAAGGACTATCAAAACATATACTTGGTCCATGACTGCAACACCCTCTCAGTATAGGTCCTCATGGAGACATAGCAACCTAGCCAGAATACATGAGAATACAAGACAAAGACCATGACTATGACCCAAAGTCATATAAAAGACACCAAAAAAAGGCCATGTTATACAATACCATTATCACAAGGATTTAATAACTCTAGTAGATGGACTCTGAAGAAAGGAATATATTCGCCATGAGGTTCATGGGCCCGAGGTCGCCTAGTGCATCACCATCTTTTGGAGCTAATGAAGAAGAGGATGAGGAATCTATCAACTCTGATAGATCACACTCGGAGGGCATAGGAAGTACATGCTGGGTGGTACAAAGGACGGTTGGGCCTGGTACGGAGGCACATGGTCTTGGTGAGCCACATACAGTGGGACTCCCAGGAAAAGAATCGCTGGGTCAAAAAGGGGACTGAAGATGGGTATAACAAAGGCTCGCTATGTAACATCCTCAATTTCGTGTCGTGCTAAATTACCTCAGTAACCCAAGGTAATTAGGCACTTAATGAGAAATTATGAGATTATGGCTTAAGTAAGGGATTAACGAAGAGTTTATGAGTTAACTCGGATGAGATAAGTCAAGGGAGTGCTTAATCGAGATTAGATAATCTTTAATAAGCAAGTCAGACCCTTGGCAGCTTAATTAAGTACTAGTCGCCCTTAATTAGCTTAATCGAGTTTAATTAAGACTAATTAAGCTTAATCGCTAGATTAATTTTTGTTAATCATGTTCTTGTGTGTTAATTACTAATCCTTGCTTAATCATCTTAATTAAGTTGTATGAGCACTTAATCACATGATTAAATTCAAATTTAGTCAACTAGACAATAAAGTAAAGAGTGATGTCATAAAAGCAAAAAGCATTAGACAAGACTACTTTATGTAAGAGTTTGACCATAGTTTATTCCCCCATCATCCAATTTGTCTCCCTAAACCTTGATTAACACAAAATGAAGCAAAAATATCTCCCTCCACCCTACTAAAAGTTTCGGCCACAACAACACAACACACACACATTCACTTCATTTTCAACTTCTTATTCTCTCTCTAAAGTTCTCAAACTCTCCAACCTCTCTCTACATTTCCTCTTCTCCTTCTTCATCATTCTCCACCTCCATAACCAAACATTTCTCACTAAACCCTTCAAAGACCTCATCTTTGGGTCTTTGGAGACAAGATCTAAATACTACAAGACTCATTTTTAAGAGAACTCAAGAGTTCTTTCCTTGCTCATTCAAAACCGCCACCTTCATCATCAAGAGGAGTCATCATCTTCTTCTTCTGTAACATCCCCATTTTACCTAAGTTAATTAGCTCGGTGTTCCCGGCTAATTAGAGGGATTAGCGATTAATTGAGAACTAATCGGCTAATCTCGAGAGCAAGGGTTTAGTAAATCAAAGGCAAGTCAACAATTGAAGCATAATGCATTAAAAGTTACAATTAAAAGCCTAATTGCCCAATCCTTATTAATTCATGACTTAGAACATAAAATCAAGGTGATCAAACCTAATTAACTAAGAGCACATAAGCATCACATCTCAATCACATGAAAATTAACCCTCATATCTTTACATAATTAACGAGGGAAAATCCTTTTCGATAAAAAGGTGTTAATGGCATAATTAAACCAATTGAATTAATTAACATTTAGATAAGTGTAACAATTATAAAGATATAGAAACTTCCCTTTAATTATTGTTCGAAAGTTTGGTCAAAGCAAGCGCCACATCTAACCATTCAATTGCCTTTTCATCGTACACCACTAGATCAAGAGTCCATGTTAGTAGATCCCTTAAGTCATGACAAGAGTTGTACTCTCCTTCATCAAGATTGTGACACTTGGAGTGATCACAATCATTCAATGCCAATCCTAAGATAGCTCATACTTTTAACCATTTGACAAAAACACTACAAAGCCTTTTACCCAAGTGCCAAGACTCAAAGGAAACACAACACTCCTTTTTGCCCTATGGTTTTTCCTACTCCCTAGCTTGTGTAAGAAGCAAAAACCACATCACCTTTCCTCCCTCATTTGCGCCACCCATCAGCCCTCCTCTCTCATTTCATTCTTTCACTCCTCTCACAAAGACACACACACAAAAGCTCTCACCTCTCTCTAAACCTTTCTTCATTCTTCCTACTCTCCTTCTTGTTTTTCCTACTCTAAGTCACCACTTTTCCACCACCATCACCCTCATTTTCTATCACCACCCTCACTAACTTATCAAGGATCACATTCTTTGGTCCTTGGTTGAGCAAAACAAACGCTCATTTAGCCCCATTTGCTAGCTCAAGAGGAAGGAGGCCATCTCCATCCACTTCATCTTCCAAGCTTCCAAGAGAAACTCCTTTGGTAGTGACTCTATCCTTTTTCTCCATGTGTTTTTTTTCAAGTTTTAGAACCCCTAATCTCTTTATAGTTAGGTGGTTTTAAAGCTTGCTCCAAGGTCTCATGACCATATTTTTTCCTATGGGTTTTCTTATCTTGTGAAAGTGTTGTTTTGAAATGAGATTATGTGGCATAATAGTTTTATGTATCTTGCACTATTTTGTGGTAAAATACTGATTTGGTGACTGAAACTTTGGATATGGTAATGAGATAAAACATAAAAATGGTGATTTGAAGTGGTATAGCAACATTTTCACAAGCTTGTTATGTAAAACTCAAAAACGGGTTAATCTGGAATTCTGGCAGTCTGTAAAGCGTGTAGTATAACTCACTCCACAAAACTCAAAATGCAATAAAAATAATTTTCAGTGAAATTAGACTCAAAGAGCTTTTCATACATATAAAATATACGAGATTTGGCCTTAAGATGAGAGAGATATGAATTTTTAAAGTCTGCTGTTCCTGGATGGGTTTCTGTCCGGGCAGTAGGTAATAAAACGTGTATAACTCAAGCTATACATAACATTTTTGAGTGGGACTAACTTTTGTAGAAAGCTAAGACATAGAGGAACATCTCCATAAAACAGTTTTGTCAGATTCCTTGTGAGGAGTTCACAGTAATGTTTAAAAGTCACTGACTCGAGATGAACTTTCAAGTCTGAACAGTCAGAGTAAAATGTGTATAACTCAAGCTACAAAATGAATTTTTGAGTGGGGTTTCTTTTGTTTAAAAATAGACTCAGGGAACTGTAAGCATACCAAAATTCGAAATAAAATAGTAAAAGATGAAATTATGGTGAATTTTTGAAATTACTACCCCACTGTAAAAGTAAAATTGGTTAGGGTAAAAGTTAAAGGTTAATGAAGAATAAGGTTTAAGACATTAATACCCTTATAGTAAGTATTAGAAAACCTTCATAATTCAACTCAAAAAGTATCAAAAAGGACATTAGACAAAATTGGCCCTACAACAATTAAAAGAGGACACCCAAGAGGTAACCTAAATTAAAAGCTTGCATCAAATTTACTAAGCTAAGCTCATAAAACTTTGCTTGAGAATATGCCTATGTTTATATTGCAAGCATGATGTTATGATGATGATGTGATAATGATGTTATGATATGATGCTGTGATACTGGTTTTCTATTTGGCAAAATTTTGGGAAGCTTCGGTCTAGCCGTTATGCTGCCAAAATTTTGTAGAAATTGTGGACTTAGAAATATTTTGCATCATAAGTTTAACAAGAAAAGATTCAATAAAGTGTGTAATCCTTCAAAAGGGAAGGTGACCTAATCTAAGTTCCCCTCACCCACGACTCACATGAGGCATGGCATGACCCAGCTAGTGTAAGTACCAAAATTTTATGGTGGCGACGGCCATGGTATGAGCTCATTACCACTTATGTTTAGTGGGTGGAAAGAAAGGACTTAAGATAAGTCAAGTTAAGGAAAGAAAGGGACTTCGGTCTGACCTAAGCCATTGCTAGAGATCAGATGGAGCCAATGTCTCCGGGTCTACCCGTAGCCGAGCCCATGCCGCTGCCAGAGGCCCTTGTGATCGAAGTGAGTTCGACCGCTACTCCTAGGGCCGCAGCCGCTTTGCCGCCGCTCCCCGAGTATCATCCTGCCGCGTCCGAGGAGGATCCCTCTGAGGAACGTTCTTCGGTCGCCAGCTATACTCCTGGCCGTCGCATTCGACGTGTAGAGGTGATCAGTCGGCACCCTCGCATCATCCGTACTCCTCATGTTCCCCGAGGCTGAGGAGCGAGGGGGACCAGGCACTCGAGGACCTGAGTCCATTCGATGGAAGGGCGTGGAAGGGGCAGAGAAGTCAATATATGTCTACGTGGGCCTATCCCATTATTGCTCCTTATCTGTTGTATTTCATTTTGTATTAGACCTTGTCAGACTTGTACTCTTGATATTTTGGGGCCATGGCATGACCATGAGTTCCCTTTTATGTATTTGTTGGATATTATGAGGATAATTATAATTATGTGGCTAATGTTGTAATTTGAATGCATGATATTATGATTTATCTCTTGTTCTTTCCTTTTATACCGAAATCTTTGCGACACGCTCGTTTATCGCTCTCTTCTCGTGCAAGGCTTTACTTTCCAAAAGCGACGACATATTTCAAAAAAAAAATTTTACTGTATTTTCCGCATAATTTAATTTCAAGTGAAGTTTAGTTTTCCACGAGCATAAGTAACAACTAATAAAACGCCGTAATACGACTTAAGGGTAATATGGATTTATTAGGGTGTTACATCTTTCACTTCTCTTGTTTTGCGCCATCTTCAAGAAAGGTAGTGATCTTCATCTTTTTCATTTTGTTTGCTCAACAAAGCTTGGAGCTTGGTTCTTTCGTGACCAAGATCTCTAAGTGAAAACTTGAGAAGATCCTTCATGTTCTTCATGTGTTCTTAAGTTTCCTCTTTTGGAAAAATATGTTCTTGATGTTCTTCATGTGTTCTTAAGTTTCCTCTTTCGGAAAAATATGTTCTTGATGTTCTTCATGTGTTCTTAAGTTAAGTTTCCTCTTTTGGAAAAATATATTCTTGATGTTCTTCACGTGTTCTTAAGTTTCCTCTTTTGTTGGTAGCTTGCTTAAAGTTATTCTTTCCTTTTTATGATGAGTTGATGACTAGAAAAGCTTCATCTTTTTATGTTCCCATAATTTGATAAAACTTTGAACATTTTAAAAGCTTAAAACTTTAAAAAGTTTGCTTCTTGACACACTTAAGGTGGCGCAAGTTTTAGTGCCACCGTAAAGTTTTCTTTTGTTTTGTTTTGAAGACAAGAATGCATGTAAAGGTCTAAGCTTTTTGGTATAATAAGCCTTTTTGAGTTAGAAAATGATATCTTGTCACTTTATGTCTTAGAAATCAAATCTTAAAGAAAAGACCTTTCATAAAGTTTTAAACTTTAGTCAAGAATGAGACCTTTAAGTCATAAAGTGTTGTTTTATAACATTTAATTCATAAAGTTTAGATCTTGAACCAAAAAAAAAAAAGCTTAAAGGTGTTAGCTTTTATAAAGATTAAGACTTATTAACTTTAAAGTTAATGTTTCATGCCACTAGTTGATAAAGTAGGAACCTTTGTAATGTGAAGACAACTTTAAGTCATAAAGTTGAGACCTTGATAGTCTTAGAATAATTAAATGAGTCAACTTTTATAAAGAATAAGACTTTTTAGCTAAAAAACTAGTAACTTGAACCATCATTTCATAAGATTTAATCTTTAAGATAAAAGCTCGAAGCTTTGTAACTGGATTAAGTTAAAAATCACCCTTGGTGTTTAGTGAACATGGTGTTGTTGGGTTCATGATGTGGTTATGCGTTGTCATGACCCAAGGATTAGAGGGATCTCGAACTCCTTGGGAGCAGAAGTATGATTAAGGCCTCTGGGCATACCATGAACCTAGGAATCACCAAGTGCACTATCTTAAGGAAAGGAAATAATCACTTAACTTAATTAATTTGAACAAGTGTTCCATAAGACATGAACTCAAGTGAAGAATAATTTCATATGAGAACTAAGTAACTGAAAGACCACATACACATATCTTAACTATGTGATTTTGTCATGGGTAACCATGAGAAATCATATGATGATTCATAATATTCTTCACAAAGAATAACATAACTATAAACCCCTCTAGGGTATGAATCTGTGATGCCATTTGGCATGATGAATTATGAGCTTACTTGAGCTTTGTCTCATGATTGAATGATGAGTGTGATGATATGATGTAGATATGATGAACTGTCGGTTGAAAGTTTATGATTGGCATTTCGGCGAAGCTCCGGTCTAGCCGTTATGCTACCGAATTTCTGTCAAAATTAGGGACTTAGTCATATCATTCCATGTGTCTAGTCAAAGAAGTAGTATGCATGTAAAGTATAATGATAAGAAACAAAAGAATAGGACATGACCCCTTGATCACTTCCGGGAAGTGAGAGACGGCGATCCACAAAGGAACCTCTATGAGGGAGGCAAGGGTGTTTTGGAGGACCCTCCAACTTAGAAGTAACCAATATCGGCTAAGTCTGATTTAGTTAGTACTGCATGACGATGGTCACGGAATGAGCTCATGTCCAAAAGCAGTCTATTTTAAAGGAAAGTAAAAGAATGTTTAGCACGTGCCAAAAACGAACGTAAAGTCTAAGTAGAACCATGGTTAAGTCTATGATGATGGATGTCTTTGCATGTAATTATATTGTCCATTTGCATTATGAATGTTTATTCTATGTTTCAGTATGTATGCTAGTCATGATGATGTGGTTATGATGTTAACTTTAAAAGCAACCCGCTTCGGGGTTTAAGTTTTCAAAACTGTTAAAAGTTGAACTTATATCTGTCCACTGTTTTTATAATTAAACCCGAAGTGGCTGGGACGATGATGATGACACAATATTTGTCTGGTCACGATCCTACTGAGAAATCTTGTATTTCTCACTCCTACGTTTCCGTGTCATCTTCAGATGGAGCTGATGGCATCCATGGTAACACTTCTGATGGTACCTGACTGGATAAGACGAGGAGCTACTATGTTCTCCACCTAGCTAAGGAGGATCGAGATGGTAGCGTAGTATTTTTATTTTCTTAAGAGCCCTAGTTGGGCAGTTTATGTGTAATTAAGAGCATATGGGGAGTCATGCTGCTTAATTTGACCTATTACATATGTGATACTTATTAAATGTAGTGATGACCTTGATTATCTATGATTACATTCTTGACTTAAGGTATTATGTTATGTTACTTCCATTTTGTCATATGTCTTATCAGTAATTCTGCAATATAAAGAATAACGTTCATATGTATATGAGTAAATAAGCGCTTAAAGGCTCAGTTTTCAAGCGTAAAGGTTTTACAAAAAAAATTATATGCTATTTTCGTATATTACGCTAATTTCAAAGGTAAGGACTTCCGTTAGAAAAGAGTAACAACTAGTAATGCCATAAAATGACTTAAGCATAGTATGGTATTGGTAGGGTGTTACACGCTAGAAGAATATGTACAGGTGGACTCTAGAGGTAATAGTTAAGTACAAGGAATCCATAAAGCGGGTCATAATGCTAGTGCCACTCAAGCACTTTAGCGAAGAAGACCATTGCCGCGATCATCACCATTTGAGAATGACACAAACATATAAATAGAGTGAGAATTTAGAAAAATTCTCAATAGGACTCCCTAAACTATCATGATATGACATCGCCACCATTCTCAGTTGCTTCAGCTTAGTTTAGAAATGTAGAAATATGAACAATAAAGTAAAAATTCCAAATTTTATAAGAGTTGAAACCATAGTGTCTGAAGCAAATTCCATTTTTACTCATAAGAATAATAAACAAATAAGAATGCATACGATGAGCAGCAAGGAATAAAGTTGAGAGCTAATTATAATCAAACAAGTTATATAATCAATCAGCTCATGTGTACAAGAAATGCAAATCGATTTTAACGCATGTGTACTTGATGCTTCCTTTTCTTAACTTGTATCATAAGTTTCCATATTTGGTCCCTTGAGAATTTAGGCCATATAACTCCTAGGTAATAGTCTGCTTCTTAGGATTGAGCTCGTTCCAATATATAATTGCTGGATTTACTTTCCCTGACTCTTATCCCAATCTATTCCCCTTAATTTGGTTCGAGGCTGATCCAAGTAATATGGAATCATATTTTCATCATAAATGATATGTTCAGGAACATCATGCTTATATAACTTGAGATCATAATACATAATTCACATGCTTCCTGCTGAACTTTTGACAGCATAACAATTAAGACACAAGGCTTTCCAATGAATAGTGAACATAACTAACCAGCCAATCATAGAAATTAGGATCATAACATCAATACATTCAATTTACATCAATATCACTAGGAATTTGTACAACCCATTCTACCATTCGCCTATCATAGTTTGAAAACTTTTAAACCTTGAAACTGCCAAGTGATCTTGATTCCCTTAGTTCTATCTTGGTCTTCTAAACTTCTCTAAAATTCCATTTTAATTCATTTTGATCTAACATTTAATGGATTATAGCCTTATTGGTCTTCTTTTGAACCTCCTTGGTTCCACCTCAATTTGAGGTGTATAAGTTGAGTTATTACAATTTTAGTCAAGACTGCCTTATTGCTAGACAAACTTAAGTACTCAAATTTAGAAAATCACTAAACATTCAATTCTCCTTATTTTTATCCAAAATTTATACCTAAGTAAAGCTAATTGAACCACCTTTCATTTCCTAAAAGTTTCATTTGAATTGAGTAAGTAGAGCTTAGGTTATGAACTTCTCAAGTAGATTGCCCTGTGCTGCCCTATCCCCCTCCCCTAGATAGGACCTAAGGTAATTTTGAAGAATTTCTGGGAGCAATGTACTTAAGATCTAAATCTGAAATTTTTATGGCATAATCATCTATATGTTACTGTCTAACAAAATTGGTTTCACTAAATTTGAAGTTGTATAAGGCAAGTTATGCTCTTCACAATCCATACTAGTCAGAACAATGGGCAAAGATTCAAGAGGTTATTTCAAAAAATTCATAAGCCTCTCATTTTAGGTCTAATGGGCTTATAATTTATGTGTTAGGAGGCTCTAGATGTCTAATTTCATCTAAAAATAGTTTCATTAAATTTTGACCTCTGTAGATCAAAACACACAATTTATCGTATAGATAGTCCCTAGGGTTTCAGTTTCCAGCAACTCAGTTTGAGTGTTTCCTTCAATTTATGGCCACATCTCCAACCCAAATCTATAATTCATATCTTAATTCATTAGAAACAACTCATATACTCATCAACCAACATCCTATGAAAGGAATAAAAGAAGCCCTAGCAAATTTCATACATCCATAAAGTCCATTGAATTCAAGAATCCTACTTCAAATTTCAAGTTTGAGTAAGAAAAGAAGCAAGATTGGGTGAAGATGTAGAAGTGGAAGGAAGAAATTAGGATGAGATGAAGTTTAGGAAGAAAAATGGAAGATAGAGGTCTAGTGGTGGAGGCCAAAATTTGTGGGGCAAGAAGTGGAAATATTTTGTGTGTTGAGTCATAAAGTAAGGATGGCTCATATGGTATGATTGGTGGAATTGAATTTTCTGTTCAATATCATTGAGCTCCCCATTTTGTGTGGCCATCTTTGTGCCAACAAAGGAGGTGTAGGTGGCTAGATTGTAGCCACTCATTCTAGGGTCTTTACTGACACTCATACTATCCAACAATATCAATTTTTACTGTCTCGAGTCTTACTTTACGGGATACGGCAAATCCAGAAAATTTTCCTCAACTATCAAAACGTTACTCTATATAAGAATTTTTTTCTATAGGGAGTATGTAACCTTAATTCCCACACTTCAATGTTTCTTACTCATACATCTATAATGTGTCAAATATAAATGTTTAATAGTATGAATAAAATTTACAATTCTTCGGGACGTTATAGCGAAGGAAACTGATGAAGGAGGAGTAAAAGTGAAGTAAGGAGTTATTGGAACTATGAGGTAAATTAATTGACATATATTAGTATAGAATATGTATTTGGAGTTGAAAAAAAAGCTTTAGTACAACTAGGAGAGACTAAAAGCCATTTATATTTTTAAGTATTAATTTAATTAGTGCTATTAATTAATTTATGAGTTTAATTGCTATGCATTAATAGTATAAAAGAGTATTATACTGCTATCCAATTATATGCTTGTGTTTGTTTGTTCGACTTTTAAGATAGTGGGTAGTTGAGTTAAATACTTTTGTTAATATGGCAATATATAATTGGATATTTATGTAAAAAGTTTTACATCGACAATGCATATAAATGAAACCCTTAATTTATTGTGAAGGAAAATTTTTATTATCTTATTTTTATGAGATAGATATAGACAATGTTGTCAAGTTTTATAAATATTTACAATAAGAAGCAAATATTATTTAGAAATTAGTATTTAATTTGTATGCATTCTCAATGAAAAAAAAAATATTTGCACTATCATTCAATTGTATGTTGCCATATCAACAAATATAGTTAAGTCTTACACCAACTACTTGGATAGCCATGCAAATGGAAGAATTTGGCTGGTCAACTATTAAAAATCTTTTGCACTATCAATGTATCATAATTAAACTCCAAAAATTAAGAGAACTGAGTAAATAAAAATGGGTATAATTGTCATGTACTGACGATGTAAAAAAGTTTTACACTGTCATCCAATTAGATGCACATGTTTGTAAGACTTTTAAGGCAGTGGACGGTAGGGCCAAATACTTGTGTTGATGTGGCAATATATGATTGGATATTTGTGTAAAATTATTTTTTCAATAATAATGCATATAAATTAAATCCAACAAAAATATACATTCACATGTATACTTGAGAGCTTTTGAACAAAATTAGACACATAAAATAGAAACTAAGGGAATTGTGTTGGGGGATTTGCACTTAATCACGTTCTAGGTTTTGTAGCTAGGGAAATTTTTATTGAAACATAAGCATTTCCACAACCATATAAAATTAGGATTTAATTTGTATGCACTATTAATGTAAACATTTTTTACACTATCATCCAATCATATATTGCCATATCAATAATAAGGTTAAGTCTAATACCTATTACTTGAATAGTCAGGCAATGGAAGGATATGATTGGTTGACTATGTAAAAGTGATGTTTATTGCTTTTTTTTACTCCATATAAGTTCATGTCTATAGATCACATAATCTTGTTCTTAAAAAAAAAATGATTATATAACCCAAATTTTGTTAGGTATAATCAGTCATTTTCAGCAATTTATTTCTTTAGTGTATCCGATCTATTTAATATATACATGATACCTCAAACCAATACCAAGATTTAATCTAGAACATGTGGATGTGTGGACAAAAATAATAAAAATGAATATGTAGATTCAATATACATAGTAGATAACATTGTCCTTGATAATGATGATAATAAGAAGAAGAAGAAGAAGAAAAAAGAAAGAAGATAACATTGTTTGCATCTGTATCTATCTCATTGGATTTACCTTTATTTTAATTGTTGTTATAATTATTCTTTCCTACTTTATTCATTATTCTTGCCCTCTCTTCCCTCATAAACACAATATCTCTATTGCATTATTTCATCCGAGTATTTATCATGGAGGTATTGTCCCTTAAAGTTTGAAATCAAATTAAGCAACACATTGTGCTAAAGTCCCTTTTCATTTCCATTCCCTTTCTTCAAAAAAGTGTCAAAAAAATCAAATTCTGTAAGATATAATTTGTTGAAGAAGAGAGAAAAAAATCATCCAAACGAATATTATAACGTCCGAAAGAAAATTTTATCGTTAATAAACGAGTTGTTCAATTTTCATCGAATAAGTGGGCTTAATCGAATTTTGATTAAGCATTTACTTAAAGCCAATTAAGTGTGATTTAGGAGTGATTAGACTAGATAGAATAAGATTAGGAACATAGGAAACCTCACAGAATTTTTCTAAAACCGGTTTACCGATTTAAGAGAAATAGTTAAGATTTCGGTATTTTAAAACTGTCGAAACCGAACCAATAAAAGAATCATTGTGAGAACCCTAGAAGGAATGGCTAGGATTCAGCCACAACACTCCCATAGGTGGCGCCATTTTCAGCCAAGAAGTAGCCAGAAAAACCAAGTTGAATAACCTACTCAAATCCACCAATCACACAACTCCTTACTCCATAAGTTTGTGTTCAATTCCTTTTTTGCCCTTATGAATTTTGGTCAAGATAAGGGACTGACTCCCCTTCGTTTCTTTTCCATTCATACTTCTCTCTACTCCATCTTCAACCTCTCTTCAGGTCTCATCAAGAGTAGCTTCCGTCTAAGGCACCAAATCAACTAAATTTCAACTAAACAAGGTAGGAATCCTATTCCTCTTCTTACTTTCCATGGTTTGGGACTGTATGGGGGTCTTGGATATCTTGTGATACTGATGAGATTTGAAGTGATGATGATGAATTATAATTGATTATGTGTAACACCCTAATAGTTCCATTCTATGCTTAAGTCATATTGTAGAATCATTAGTTGTTACTTTTGCTCGCAGAACTAACATTACCTTTTAGAAATTACTTTTAATGAAAATAAGGGTAAATTTTTTTTGAATAATAACGAGTAAGCTGTTTTGAAAACCAAGAGCCATGAGGGCATGTGAACATGCAATACAAACGTCGCTATATCATTCATACATCACATTTAACATAAATAGAAGCAATGAAAATAACCACAATCTAGATAAAGATAACATTCATTCCATAGCCATTTCATAGATAATACAATAGTAGTGATAGCAGAAGTCATACACGAAGATAATAATAGGTTCGACACCTACTGTCATCCCTATAAAGTACCCTAACAAAATATATGATAAGAGGAAATACATACGAAATCCCAATCTGCCCATACATGCCAAATGAAAATGATAACCCTCGCTACAACAAAAAAGGGGCTATCCTCATGCTCAGCTCTGCATACAGATCAACACCTCACTCATCTGGAGGGAGGAAACCGTTCTCGAGTCTACCGGAAGTAACATCACCACGTCCGCCACCTCGAGCATGGCCACACCCACAAGGCACGACACGGGTGTGAATGAACCCATGACTGCAAACCGGGGGTGGTGTGTCCCGAGGGGCTGCAGAAGAAGAAGATGAATCAGATGATAGACAGATCACAGATGGGTCCATCTGCACATGATAGCTCGGATAAGACGACTCCGAAGGATCGGAATCCAACAAAATTGTCGGCATCAGACAAGTGTCTGAATCGAAATCTCCATCAGTGGGGTATCTCGGAGGATGGAAAGGTGGGCAAACGTCATCCATAATGATGTCCTCGAACGGCTCATGAGGGTGGAAAAATGGGCTCATCACAGGTGCACGGAACTGGCGGCTATGGAACATGTAGACCCGCATCGCTGCCTGAGCAGTCAACACAGATGCATTCAGCACCGGGTCAAAGTGCCAATGCATCACCGGAAACTCAATGAAAATCACCACCGTGCTTGACGCCGGCATCCTCTGAAGATGACACGGAAACGTAGGAGTGAGAAATACTAAATTTCTCAGTAGGATCGCAACTAGACAAACACAGTGTCATCATCATCGTCCCAGCCACTTCAGGTTAATTGTAAAAACAATGGACAGATATAAGTTCAATTTTAACGGTTTTGAAAACTTAAACTCCAAAACAGGTTGCTTTTAAACTTACATCATAACTACATTATCATAACTAACATATATACTGAAACATAAAAGGAACATTTATGATGCAAATGGACAATGTAATTACATGCAAAGACATGCATCATCATAAACTTAACCATGGTTATACTTTGGCTTTACTTGCATTTTTTTAGCACGTGCTTAACATTCTTTACTTTCCTTTGAAATAGACTGCTTTTGGACATGAGCTCATTCCGTGACTGTCGTCACGCAGTACTAACCAAATCAGATTAAGCCGATATTGGTTACCTCTAAGTTTGAGGGTCCTCGATGTCACCCTTTCCTCCCTCATAGAGGTTCCTTGTGGATCACCGTCTTTCACTTCCTGGAAGTGATCGAGGGGTCATATCCCATGGTTTCTTTTCTTATCATTATACTTTACATGCATAATACTTCTTGACTAGACACATGCAATGATATAACTAAGTCCATAATTTTGATGGAAATCCGGCAGCATAACGGCTAAACCGGAGCTTCCTCAAAATGCCTATCATCAACTTTTAACTAACAGTTCATCATATCTATATCATATCATCATACTCATCATTCAATCATGAGACAAAGTTCAATCAAACTCATCATTCATCATGCCACCTGGCATCACACCTTCATACCCTGAAGGGATTTATAGTTGCATTATTCTTTGTGAAGAATATTATGAATCATCATATGATTTCCCATAGTTACCCATGAGAGAATCACATAGTTAAGTTGGGTGTACATGGTCTTTTAGTTACTTGATTCTCGTATGAAATTATTGTTTACTTTAGTTCATGGCTTATGGAACACTTATTCAAATTAATTAAGTTATATGATTATTTCCTTTCCTAGGTTCATGGTATGCTCAGAGGCCCTAATCATACTTCTGTTCCCAAGGAGTTCGAGATCCCACTAATCCTTGGGTCATGACAATGTATAACCACATCATGAACCTAACAACACCATGTTCACTAAACGCCAAAGGTGATTTAACTTAGTCAAGTTACAAAGCTTCAAGCTTTTATCTTAAAGATTAGATCTTTATGAAATAATGGTATAAGTCACTAGCTTTTTAACTAAAAAGTCTTGATCTTTATAAAAGTTAACACCTTTTTGCATTATTTTGGTTCAAGATTTAAACTTTATGAATTAAATGTTACAAAACAACACTTTTATGACTTAAAGATTTCACTCTTAATTAAAGTTTGAAACTTTGCGAAAGGTCATTTCTTTAAGGTGTGATTTTTAAGACATTAGTGACGAAATATCATTCCTCTAACTTAAAAAGGCTTATTATACCAAAAAGCTTAGACTTTCACATGTATTCTTGTCTTCAAAACTAAACAAAAGAAGACTTTATGATGGCACTAAAACTTACGCCACTTTTTGTGTGTCAAGAAGCAAACTTTTTAAAGTTTTAAGCTTTTAGAATGTTCAAAGTCTTATCAAATCATGTAAATATAAAAAGATGAAACTTTTCTAATCATCAACTCATCATGAGAAAAGGAACAACTTTAAGCAAGATACCGTCAAGAACATTCAAGAACATATTTTGCCAAAAGTAGAAACTTAAGAATACTTGAAGAACATCAAGAACACATTTTACTAAAAGTAGAAACTTAAGAACACTTGAAGAATATCAAGAACATTCAAGATTATATTTTGCTAAAAAGGGAAACTTTTGCTCTTGAAGAGCATGAAGGATTTTCTCAATTTTCCACTTAGAGATCTTGGTCATGAAAGAACCAAGCTCCAAGCTTTCTTGAGCAAACAAAATGAAAAAGATGAAGATCACTACCTTTCTTGAAGATGGCCAAAAACAAGAGAAGTGGGAAAAGAAGATGATGACTCCTCTTAATGATGATGGTGGCGATTTTGAATGAGCGAGGAGAGAACTCTTGAGTTCTCTTGAAAATGAGTCTTATAGTGTTTAGATCTTGTCTCCAAAGACCCAAAGATGAGGTCTTTAAAAGGCTAAGTGAGTGGTTTAGGTGGTGGTGGTGGAGAAAGGAAGAAGAAGATGAACAGAGTTTTAGAGAGATGTAAGAGGATTTAGTTTGATAAGAAAGAATAGGATGAGTGAAAATGAAAATGTGAGAGTGAGTGTATGTGTGTGTGTGTGTGTGAAAGTGGCATCCACATAAAGGAAGGAGAATGAGATATTTTTGTTTCACTTTGTGTTATCTTGGTTTAATTAGTGATTAAAGGGACAAATGGGATGATAGGGAGACAAAATATGGTCAAACTCTTACATAAAGTAGTCTTATCTTATGCTTTGTGCTTTTATGACATCACTTTTTACTTTATTGTCTAGTTGACTAAATTTGAATTTAATCATGTGATTAAGTGCTCATACAACTTAATTAAGTTAATTAAGATGATTAAGCAAGGATTAATGATTAACACACAAGAACATGATTAACAAAAATTAATCTTGCGATTAAGCTTAATTAACCTTAATTAAACTCGATTAGGCTAATTAAAGGCGATTAGTGCTTAATTAAGCTATAGGGGCTCTGACTTACTTAATTAGAGATTATCTAATCTCAATTAAGCATTCTCTTGACTTTTCTCATCCGAGTAACCCTTTAATTAAGCCTTAATCTCACAATTTCTCATTAAGTACCTAATTACTCAGGGTTATTGAGGTAATTTAGCACGGCATGAAATTGAGGATGTTACATTATGCATGTATGTTGTGATTAGAATTGGAGTTGATATGAAAGAACTTGAAAAAAAGAGAAAACTCAATAAGTTATTAGCGTTCTTCCTCGGCGGTCCGTACGGCGGAGTTACGGCTCTACCTACA
Source organism: Pterocarpus santalinus (assembly GCA_031439595.1). NCBI lineage: Eukaryota > Viridiplantae > Streptophyta > Magnoliopsida > Fabales > Fabaceae > Pterocarpus > Pterocarpus santalinus. The sequence goes on along the minus strand of CM062526.1, from coordinate 14,390,180 downwards.
GCTGTTTAAATTCCATGAATCTATTTTTATATGAAACTAGGGCTTTCCATACATATATAATATAAGGCCATTGGATTAGTATAGAGGTAGTTATGAATTTTTGAAATTTGACCTAGAAATAAGGACCTTCATCCGGGCAGTATGAGTTGGGAAGGGTGTAACTCACCCTACACAACTCCAAATTGAGTGAATCCAACATTGTTTGAAAGCTAACATATGAGCGAACATCCCATGAAAATTTCAGATTCAGATTCATTGCCATCTATCCCCAGTACATCAATGAATTTACCTTAAGTTTAACCCAAGCTGGAACAAGGTAGTCCAGCAGGGTCAAATTTCAAAGCTTATATCTCGAGTTATACTCACTCAAATGATATGCAATTTATTTCATTTGAAAGCTTGCTATGTTAGCTTTACATTGATATAAATTTCGCATGATTTCACCTAGATTTCTATTTTGGTGAATTTTCTTTTATAAGGGTGCAATTCTAGCTAGAAGTAGGGCAGTCTGGAATAAAACCCAAATAACTTGAGTTAATCTCGGAACTCGGAAGGGTATACTTAAGATTGAGCTCGTAAAGGTATACTTAGTGTTGAATTCGGAAGGGTATACTTAAGGTTGAATTTGGAAACTTAGTAGACAGAGAACTAGATTGGATATACTTAATGTTGAATTTGGAAACTTAGTGAATAGTAAATTAGATCAGGTATAGTTAATGTTAGAACTCGGAATTCATAAAAGTCTTGGGAGACCAAATGTAGACTAAGGTCGGAGATTGAGATCAATCCAGAATCAATCTAGGAGATTGAACATAACCCAGGAAGTCAGAACTTAGTAATCTCGGAACTCGAGCACAATTCAAACTTGGAAGTTGAACTCGGGAATAGAAGTTAAAAGCTTACAAGATAAATTAAGACTTAAGGTTTTAAAGCTTGCACCTATTAATATTGTTATATTCTTGCTATGACTATAATGTTATATATTGAGTTTGCTGTTTGATTAAAGTTTCCTGATTTCCTGGCACTATTCATGAGGAAGCGGACATGATCCAATATACTGCCGAAATTTCGGCAAAGATTTGAATTAATATGAATTTACAAGTTATGCATGCACTGGTCAAAGCATGAGACAAGTAATGCTACCCTTATAAGAATGAGGAATGATTTTCATGTGACTTGGGCCAGCCCCTGAACAAAACTAGGGGGAATAAATCAATGGGAAAGTCGGGGAAAGCAAACCTGGCGACCTTGTATAGGAACAAGCTCAATCCTGAAAAGCGGACCATTACCTAGGAATCTTATGGCCAATATACTCCCAGGGGACCAAGTATGGAATTAAAGTCAAGTGCATTATCATTTCTGCATATCACAGTTTCTGTTACCATGTTTTGAGTTAGTTGCACTATTATCTGCTATATATGTACTTTTGTTTACTTTAATTTTCCTTTATCTCCTTAAGTAAAACCAAGTTGTATTTCGAACTATGATTTCTATAACTAATTGAGTAGAACATCCTGTTGATGTAACCTTTTCTTTTAATTAACCAAAATCTGAAACACCTGTGAATATATATATATATACACACATACTTAGGAATCCTACTGAGAAATCTTTATCTCTCACCCTACTATACATTTCCGCATCATTCTCAGAGCATAGAGAATGCGGCAACTGGTGTCATGTTTATTGAGTTTCCTGAGCTCCACATCCATCTTGATCTGTTCACAGACTCCGTGTACATATCTCTTGACAACTTTAAAAACAAATGTATACGTATGTATATATATAAGATGCAGTTTCAGTAAGTTCTGTTTCTTTCATATTTTTTTATTTGTGTTACTTTACTTCCAGTAAAATGAATTGTTTAGTGTTTATTTTGTTGCCAAATAGAAATTGATTGAAGTAAATAGTTAACTCTTAGTTCACCACACGTAATAACTTATCAGGTAATATATTATGATTTAAGCATAGTATTTTATCTGGTAAGGTGTTACATTTTTGGTATCAAAGTAGTTCATCCTAATATAGGCCTGAGAATTGGACTAACTATGCTTCACATATGCTCTGTATTCTTTAGATATTATCATGTATTGAATCTTGTCCATATGGATAAAATGCATATGAGGGATTTGCCTAACCATATGCTATTATTTACTAGCACACCAAACTTAGTATTAAGCTTGATCAACTCAATTACTCTTATTTTGTGTGTTCAGAACTTGATGGCTTCTGGAAGACGAGATAGGCCGCGAACTTCTTCAACCCAGGAGGAATCTATAGAGTTCCTAGAAACAATGCGAGAAATGGCGCATGCTATGCGCAAACAGGCAGCTGCAGCAACACAAATGATTGATCAACTAAGGAGCAGCCAGAGGTAGGTCTTGGAGGAATCATAATGGCCCTGGGGTGGATCTAGAGTACCTTAAATTCACTGAGTTCAGGAAGGTCAACCCATCTAGCTTCAGGGGAGCCTTTAACCTAAATAAGGCAGATGAGTGGGTTAAAGCTATGCAGAAGGTCTTCTTAGTATTGGATTGCACAGATCGATAGAAGGTGACCTTTGCCAAGTATATGCTGGAAGTAGATGCAAAGTTCTAGTGGAATAATGCATGCCGGTTATTAGAAGGACCCCAAACAGATATTATTTGGCATGTATTTAGAGATGTGTTTTACTAGAAATACTTCCCTGCCTCTATCCGCAATGCCAAGGAGTTGGAGTTTATGCACCTCCATCAAGGTAATAGTAGTGTATCGAAATACATTGCTAAATTTGAGGAGTTGTGCAAATTTTTCACCATTTATCAATGGAACCCCGACGAAGCCTCGAAATGCATGAAGTTTGAGGGTGGGCTGAGAAAGACATCCTTACCACCATAGGGCCAATGGAGATCAGAGACTTCCCTACGTTAGTGAACAAGTGCCGCCTAGTGGAGGATTGTAACAAGAAGTTGGTTGCTGCTAGGTCAACCATCAGTAACTTTAAGAAAGGGTTAGCCCAGCAAAGCCCAAGGTTCAAGCCCAACTTTCAGCAGCAGAGAAAGTTTCAGCCCGCGGGCAACAAAGGCAAGCAACCTCAGAGGCCTTTTGGGAACTAGACATGCAGCCAATGTGATAGGAATCATGGCAATCATCCCTACTTGGCAGCCTAATATGTCTGTTTTGGATATGGCAAACCAAGCCACAAAATCTATGAATGTCCTGCCAAAAACCCTCAACCGACTCCCAAGCCACAACACCAGGGAAGGATTTTCACTATGGATGCACAGGAGGTTAACAAGTCGGAAGATTTGATTCAAGATACGTGTGAAGTGAATGGTAAAACCTTGACTATTTTATATTATTCAGGTGCATCCCACTCTTTCATCTCTTATTATTGCATGTCAGCCTTGCAGTTACCTATTTCCGAATTACCTTATGACTTGCTAGTTTCTACTCCCACAAGTAAGCCTGTTAAGACCAATCATATTTGTATAAGTATTCCCCTTTAGATAGGAGGTCGGACTTTTTCGGCTAATTTGATTTGTCTCCCCTTGTCCAGACTTGACATTATTTTGGGTATGGATTGGCTCTCTACCAACCAGGCCCTGTTAAATTACTCTGATAAATCCATTGTGCTTCCCTCCATTTCATCTTTTCAATTAGTAATCCTTGTAAATCTTTATTTAAGCTCCTTAGCCATGCACCACTGTGGGGATAAAAGTCAAGGGTATATCCTCTTATCAACTAGTGTAGCGGAGGTTGATCATTAGATAATATTCCAATTGTTAGGGAATATCACGATGTGTTCCCTAAAGATATTCCTGATTTTCATCCCTAGAGGGAAATTGAGTTTGCCATTGAATTAGCACCAGGAGCAGGACCAATATCTATAGCACCATACCGAATATCACCTTTGGAATTGACCAAACTCAAGAAGCAGATTGAAGAACTCCTGGAAAAGAAATTTATTAGGCCAAGTGCATCACCAGGGGGGAACCCTTGTCCTATTAGTTAAGAAGAAAGATAGGGGCATGCAACTGTGTGTGGATTACAGGCAGCTGAATAAGGCGACAATCAAAAATAAGTATTTATTGCCAAGGATTGATGATCTCATGGACCAACTACAAGGGGCTACTATATTTTCCAAGATTGATCTACAGTCTGGATATCACCAGATTCGAGTTCGAGAAGAAGATGTTCCAAAGACGGTGTTTCAAACTCGTTATGGACATTATGAATACACTGTGATGTCCTTCGGGTTGACAAATGCACTGCCAATATTTATGGATTACATAAATCAGATATTCTGACCATATCTTGACAAATTTGTGGTAGTATTCATTGATGACATACTTGTTTACTCGAAGACAGAGCAGGAGCACGCAAAACATTTGTGACTGGTTCTGCAAGTTCTAAGAGAGAAGAAACTTTACGCCAAGCTATCTAAATGTGAATTTTGGATGAAAGAAGTAAAATTTCTTGGCCATGTGGCATCCCATGGAGGAATTTCAGTGGACCCCAGTAAAGTAGAAGCGGTATTAAGTTGGGAACAACCAACAACAGTTACGAAAGTCAAAAGTTTCTTAGGTTTGGCAGGATATTATAGAAGATTTGTTAAGAATTTAACTCAAATAGCCTTACTGTTAACGAAGTTAACCAGGAAGAATGCCCCATTCAATGGACACCCAAATATGAGCAGAGTTTCCAAGAATTAAAAGAAAAGTTGATGACGGCCCCAATACTTACTCTGCCGAATCCTCATGGACCATGCAAAGTCTATTGTGACGCTTCTAAGAAAGGGTTAGGGTGCGTGTTAATGTAGAATAGGAATATCATCGCGTATGCTTCCAGGCAATTGAAAACTCATGAAAGAAATTATCCAATGCATGACCTCGAGTTAGCAGCAATAGCGTTTGCCTTGAAGATATGGAGACGTCATCTCTATGGAGTGAAATTTGAAGTATTTTCTAATCATAAAAGCTTGAAATACCTTTTTGATAAGAAGGAATTGAACATGAGGCAGCGAAGACGGATGGAGTTTCTTAAAGATTACGAGTTTGAGCTAAAATACCACCCTAGCAAAGCAAATGTGGTGGCCGACGCCCTGAGTAGGAAATATTTAACTGTGGCATGGATGATAATCAAGGAGATGGAACTCATAGAGAGTTTCCGAGACCTCAACTTGGGAATCTCTATGACCCCCAATGCCATAATTAAACCAACTTAAGATAACCAATGATTTCAAAGATAAAATCCAGCAAGCACAACAAAGGAATGATGACTTTCAACATACAATCCAACTAGTGCACCACTAAAGAGAGAAAAGCTACCTAGTATGAGATTACGGTACAGACAAGATTGTGTATGAAATACCAAGTAGGGTTGCCTTGGCACCGGTCATAAGGGCAACAGACCCAATGCACCCTAAGCAAAACCGGATGATGCACCAATATGAGATCAAAAAGGATTTGGGAACGTGCCCCATGAGGTTTAGAAGGCAGTCAGAAGAGTCTCTATACCTTAGGCCATGATAAATGCGGTCATCACTAACGCACTAGGTTCCATCAGAGTTCCGTAGTTAAGCGTGCTCGGATGAAAGCAATATTAAGATGGGTGACCATCTGGGAAGTCCTCATATTGTAACTTCAACAGGGAGGCAAGACCATCATTCCCATCTCTCACAACAAATGGATTACATCCTACGGGCAAGATATTATGAAGGATAGCCAAGAGGCTTAGCAGTTAGGGTAATATGAGATTTAGCCACTAAAACTAACACACCTCTATATATATTGTATTAGGACAAACCCCCAATGAGATTGGTAACAATAGTGCCCATAAAAGTGGGAGGTGGACATCAACACAATAGTTGAGAAATCTCCATGCTAACCAATTGAAGAAAGTAGAAAAGTGGCAGGAACTTCTGCTTTCCCATAATTCTTTCCTTACGTGAAGCTGATCATATTTTGAAGGAACAAGTATCGTAACAATCATTGAGAAGTTCAACAAGAATGACACAAGATCCAATTAGCAAATAATGAGAAATGGAGTAAAGTCCGCAAGAGAAGAAGAGATTTCGAAGCAAGGACTATAGTTATATTTAGAAGGAAGCTCTAGCATTATATCTAAAACCTAACGGAAGAGGATTCATCACCAATCAAAGAAGATCAGGTAGGCGAGAATTTGGATATGGCTTGATCAAGTTCCCAAAATACTTCAGCGAAGCCATTATGACCACTAATTGTCGAAGTTGATTGCTACTATAGCTGATAATTTTCGTAATGGCAGAACTTCTTCAGTTGGTATTTAGGACCCAAGGCACAAGTATTAGAAAGATTACCAGAAAACATAGCATACAAGTAGCCAAACACATGACAAGGAGGATGAGAAATTTACTCAGCAAACTTGATGAAAGATCAGAATGTCAGCAAAACAAAGTATATTTTGGCACCCATATAATCCACTACAACTCTCTGCATAGATATTGGAAAGGCACTTTGTAAGACAATATGGTAAGAAACTCTGCAGCTTCGATAAAAGGATTTGGCTTTTAACTTTAGTTTTCGCATTAAATTGCCTGTATCTTAATAACTAGATATCAGGCTAATAGAAAGAATTATGAGCCTTAGGACTTAATCCATATAACGGGGGTGACCTAAAATTTTCCTAAAGGCATTAGGCACATGGCAAATTTTACTAAGAAGAATGAGTTTTAAAATAAGGCTCCTAGTTATAATTTTGAGAAAAGGCCTAAGCTTATGTTTCTAAAGAACCGTATTGGAGGCGAATTTATTATTGAACTAAGGGTAGCTAAGCGAATAAGAATCTTGGGAAAGAATATACAGACCTCCTTGACATAGGCATTATCATTTCTACATATTGATGTCAATTACTATGATAACTGCTAATCTTTGCAATTGCAAATCTTCATGAGTTGAATATCTGGGGTCTCATGTACAAGTGGCAGAAGATTTAGCAGCTACCACGAAGCAGGAGTAGTAGAATATAGAGCAAGGGAGATGAGTAAAAGTCTCCAACAAACTGAACAATAATTCAAAGTGTCATTGGGACAAGGCAAGCTCGGACACCAACATAACCCTTATGGATCCTTTGTGCGTATTAAGACATTACCTTATAGCTATCGGCAAATAATCTCAAGACAAGATGCAAACTCAAAAAGAGGAGTATCTCTATAAGTTAAAAGGAATTCTTCCTTGACCCTTCTTAATCCTAGAATTTTGAGGAAAAAATTCTTTTAAGGTGGGTAGAATATAACATCCCCACTTTCGTAAATAGAACATAATGGGAACTTTGAATTATTTCCCTTCGGCAATGTGAGAATTTCTCAGGCAGCGCTATGCCATGACGATCCTCACACTTGGAATTATAGGGTAGTGTAACACTGCCGTTGAAAATATGGCACTGCCATATGTTAAAATTAGTAAATAACAAAAGTGCCCCTATAAACTTTTGTTAATTACAGAGATGCCCAGAATTTTTAGAAATTATATTTTGACCCTAAAGAATTATTTCCACAATAACTCTAGAACTTTTCATAAAATAACTTTTATGTCCCCACATTTGTAGAATTAGCAGAATGGGGTTTTAAGTGAAGCAGAATCACGTGGCGAAACAGTAGAAGTTTAAGTCTCTGCCAATTGGGCCATGGAGGCAGTCTGGTGTTAAATGACGTGGGGTACCCCAGAACTTGCTCAAAATTATGAAAATTCCATTAGTTATAGAAAACAGGAAACAAAAAGGCTCCGAATTTACAAAAATATCTAATTTACGCTGTTAGTTCACTTATTTAGTTTCAATAGTTATGTAAGGGCAATTAGAAGTTAATTAAATATTAATTAAGAGTTAATTAGATATTAGTTAGAGAGATTAGGTTTAAGATAAATTAAAATAAACATGTAGATATCTTGCAAAACTATTAAGTAACATTTTACCGGTTTGGAGGAAATCGGTAAATATTCGGTGTTTTAAACTGACAGAGCTGAATTAGTAGAATTTTACACTAATAACCTTAGGTTGAATGGCTAAAATTCAGCCACCTCCACCACCATAGATGGTGCCATATTGCAGCCATATGATGGGGAGATTTGGCCAAGTCATGACCACTAAAGCCAACTACCTCATGCCACCCTTATTTATGTCATAAAGCTTAGAAAAATTTCACCTATCTGCTTTTATTTTTTGCCCTCCACCATGCTTCAACCTCCTTCCATTTCTTCTTCTTCTTCCTTTCTTTCCTTACCTCCATGACCAAGAGCTTCAAGCTTAAGATTGGAAGCCCTCTTGACCTCAAATCCTTTTGCTCCTTTTATGAAAATTGATCCTTACCTCGTTCTCTACAAAATCCCTCTAACAATTTCATGATTAAGCATCAGATAGAGCCTCCCCACATTCATATGAGCTACTGCCATGATGAAGGAAAAAGGCTAGGAGTTGGTTCTTGGCCTCCTTGCTTCCATAATTTCAAGGATTTCAAGGTAAGTAGCTTAAATCCTTAGTTGTTTGATGTATCATGTGACTATATGGCTGCTATGTTCCTCTCATGATATACTTGTATGATGGTGCTTTGATGTTCTTCTAGTGATTTGACGTGAGGAAACTTGGTTTAAGTTGAGGAATTTATCAAAAACTCAAAAAGGAGCTAAGTAGATTCTGTTTTTGTGAGAAAACCCTACGGCATTCGTACCGGCGGAGTGTATGGCTCTGCCTACAGCCGTATAAAGTGGATGAACATATTTTTATATGTAACTAGATATTCATGGCTTTCCACACATATAAATTATAAGGTCATTGCATTAGTATTGAGGGAGATCTGAATTTTTGAAGTTGGACCTAGAAATCTGGATTCTAATCTGGGCAGTAGGAGTTGAGAATGGTGTAACTCACCCTACACAACTCTAAATTGAGTGCAACCAATGCTGTTTGAAAGCTAACATGTAAGGAAACTTTCCTTAAAAATTTTAGAATAACTTCATTGCCATTTGTTCCCAAAACATCAATGAAGTGAACTTAAGTTCAAATTGGGTTGGAATAGCGTAAGCCAATAGGGTCAAGTTACGAGGCTTATATCTTAAGATATGCTCATGCAAGTAATATTCAACTTTTTGGAAATAAAAGTTTGTCCTGTTATCTTTAGTTTGGTATAGATTTCGTATGGTTTCACTTAGATTCCTATTTTTAGTGAATTTTTGCTTTCAAGAGTGTAATTCTGGCTAGTGACCAAATAGGTTAAGGCAAAATTTAAATATCTTGAGTTATTCAAATCAAAATGAGATGGAACCAAAAGGGTTGAAAACTAGACACATAGGGCTATGAGATATCAAAAATTCAGGTTTAAATGAGTTGTATTGGACCAAAGGTGGATTACACAAAATTCGGACAGAACTGAATAGGATTGGCAGAAATGACCAAATTAATGGTTTCACAAGTATTAGTGAACATATAAGGCTTGGGTTGAGGGTTGCAAGTTTTACATTGATAGATATGTTAGATTGATTATATTGCTACGACTGATTTGTCCGTGGGAGCTAGCACTATTCATGGGGAAGTAGGTCTGATCCGTTATGTTGCCAAAGTTCTGGCAGAAATATATGAATCATATGAATGTTATAAATATTTATGTTATGCTCATAAGGTTCATACATGCAAGGATGAGTTTAAGTATGATATGAAGTTATGAGAACTTATACTATGGGTGATTATGCTTTGAATATATTCACATTTACATGTCATGTTCATGTACGTCATGCATGCAAGCATAATTAGAATCTGATATAAGAAGTAAGACGTGAGACATATCCATGAATGCACAAAGCATCCGCGTGCATAATAAGATATGGAAAGGAAAAGGTAATAAGAACTTGCAAGATGGACGTACTAAGCTACCACATGAGGCATGGCATAGATCCAGCTACGTGGGCCAGAGCAGTACTGTCTAAGACTTGGGCCAGCCCTCAACCAGAATTAATGACAATAGACCAGTGTGAAGGTCGGGGAACGTAAACCCGTCACTCACGTATAGGTACGATCTCATATCTGAAAAACAGGCTATTACCCAGGGGTGAGAGAAGCCATTCACCTCCAGGGGACCAAGTATAGAAGAGTGGCTCGCGCGTCGTAACACGAGCGAATTAAACCGAATAGCGACTATAGTATAGTAGCCAACTCGGATCGTTTCCCAAAGATGAACACACTATTTGATCAGAAAATTCAGGGGGGTTTTTATAACAAACACTTAAAATGCAATACTGAATTCCAAAGCAAACAGAAAACAAAAAGGCTAAACCGAATTAAAATTCTAATCCAAGACACACAAGAAGAAAGCAATCAACACTCAATCATTGGATTCAAAAGTACATGCACACTCCAGTTCGATGATTTATTTTAGATTCAATTGAAACCTCAAATCAAACCTAGCATTCACATGAAAATCTCCATGCATTCAACTAATCACTCAAGCCATTCGGTTTAGAGACCTCTAAAACCGAATTGATTTTGGATTAGCTTCCAAACCAATGCTCTCATCTCATATTCAGAACCGAAATATGAATCACACTCTTGAACAATCGAATCACATATATCAACCGAATTACACATGATTTGATTGATTCTTAATCAACATGCATGAATGAAAACCTCCAATTCAATTACGAGATTAAGAAGAAGAGAAGAGGAGTGAAACCGAAATTGGAATTTCCATGTCTTGATGCACCAATCCTCAAGAGCTTGAATGCTTCTCTTGATGCCTTGGATCAGAGGAGGATCACCCCTCCATTAATGGAGGAAAATGCAAAAGAAAGAAAGAGAGAAAGAGAGAGAGAGAAAAAGAGAGAGAAAAAGAGAGAGAGAGTTTTTCTTATTCCATCCCCCTCCAATTACAAAAATATACCTCAAAAAAAAAAAAAGAAGGTCCTGAAGCATAATCAGAATTTCTATATATACCTCTAATTAAAAGTCACTAATTACTTAATTAAAATAATCCTCTTTTCCTAAGCTAAATTTGGATAGCTCAATTGCCCAATTTGGATGCTTAGAGAGAAAGTTGTGCCCAAAACAAGTTGAGTGGGCTCTCTTAGACTCAGCAGCGACTTCCAACACGTTTTTGGGCCTCATAACGGTTCTTCTTGGCTTAGTGTTCTGAACATAAAATGAAGCCCTGGATGTTAGCTTTCCAATGCCACCGGAATGGGCTCAATTGAGTCCCTGTAGCCCAAGATATGGTCCAATCATTGAAGGCTGCTCAGAAACCGCGCCCAAACGCTTCAGTTCAGTTCCGAGCCCAATTTCGGCTTTAAGATCTCAGAGTTAGCCCTTGCCCTCTTCATAGAAATTGTAGCTCTATCTCTTAGCTTTCCTACAAATCAAGAATCATAATAAAATGAGGTATAGAGCTCAAGATATGATCTAAACACTGAAGCAGGTTAAAATAACCGAAATGCTGCAAAAATTAACTAAGTCTCACTAAGATCCAAAAAAAGGAAAATGATCTAAACTCAACCAATTAAGCGCAAAGGAGGATTAATGAGACAAGTATGAAGGATAAAAATAGTATCAAAATCCAATTCATCAAAGAGCAAGATTAAATTGCAAGTTAAGGAAAGAGACGAATTAAGCCAAGTGCACTTACATATAGTCAAGTATAAGCATCTATATGTGCATCTTCAATTATATCATTAAGTCATAATACTATTATGATTCTTGTTGAAGCATATTATACTATTCGTATTTCTGTGTCTGTCATATGAAATGGCAAGTGGTTGTTAAAATATATCCTGCTTTGAGAAAGGTGTTTTCAACTTAAATTTGAACCACTATCTGTTAAAATGTGCTCATATTTTCATAATAAACCGAAGCGGCTGGAATGTTTATGATGATGCTGTAAGATTGGTTTGAGTTTACCTACTAAGAACCTTAGGTTCTCAATGCCTACTGGTATGTTTTTCTTTTCTGTAAATATTCCGGCACCCAAGTTGGAAATCAAGTGCGAAGCAGAGTACCGGCCTTTCATTGAGCAAGGATTGGACGTAAGCCAGGCCAAGAAACTATTGAAGCTAGCTAACGACTAGTCGGATGTAAACACTATGTACTATGTCAATTATAATTTCTTTAAAATGTCAGTTACAATTTCTTTAAAATGTAATTATTTTGTTCTCTATGTAACAGAGATTATTAGTCAATAATAAAGTGAGTAGTTAAAGGGTCATGTATTATATTTTTCGTATTTTAAAGATTTTTTTTTAGCACAGTGATAACCTTTTAATATAACTCCATGACTCAAGCATGGCTTATATGATAGAGGCTATTACAGCTAGCAAGCTAACAGGATTTACACGGGATGTAGAAGGAATATGGCGATATCAGGGGAGAATATGCATACCTGAGGAAGATAATCTTAGGAAGAAGATCTTGGAGGAAGCCCATAAAAGTGAGTTCACTATACATCCTGGCATTAATAAGATGTATCAAGATCTCAAGAAGATGTTTTGGTGGCCAAGCCTTAAGACAGATGTGGCAAATTTTATGAACAAATGTTTAACCTGCCAGAAGATAAAAATAGAACATCAAAGACCAGCAGGAACTCTGCAACCCTTAGAGATTCTGGAGCGGAAATGGAAGAGTATTTCCATGGATTTCGTAATGGGCTTACCAAGAACACCCTCAGGATATGACGCTATATGGGTCATAGTGGATAAACTAACTAAGTCCGCTCACTTTTTGCCCATTCAAGCAAATTATCCTCTGGAGAAGTTGGCTCAATTGTACATTCAAGAAGTGGTACGGCTACATGGTATTCCTTCGACAATCATTTCAAATCGAGATCCAAAATTCACCTCACGGTTTTGGGGAGTGCTCCAGAAGGCGTTCGGTACTAGGCTATATTTAAGTACTGTGTACCATCCGCAAATAGATGGACAAACCAAGCGAACTATTCAAACTTTGGAAAATATGCTACGAGCGTATATTCTGGAACAACGTGGAAGCTGATACTTACCATTGGCCGAGTTTGCGTACAACAACAATTACCATGCTAGCATTGACATGGCTCCATACGAAGCTTTATATGGACGGAAGTGTCAATCTCCCCTATGTTGGTATGAATCAGGAGAGCATAGTCTATTGGGACCGAAATTAGTCAGACAAACTACAGAGCAAATCAAAAGGATCTGTAGCAAAATACTTGCAACTCAGAGCCGTTAAAAGAGCTACGCAGACGTTAGGAGAAAGTCGTTGGAGTTCCAAGAAGGAGACCACGTGTTTCTAAAAATCACACCCAAAACTGGAGTAGGCAGAGCCATTAAAGTTAGAAAGTTAAGCCCTCGCTTTATAAGTCCTTTTCAAATTTTGAAATGAATTGGGCCAGTGGTGTATCGAGTCGGTTTACCTCCATAACTGTCAAATCTTTATGACGTCTTTCATGTTTCTCAACTCAGAAAATACTAGTCTGACCCTGCTCATTTCTTAGAACCTGAATCAATCTAGTTAAAGGATGACTTAACCTTTCATGTACCCCCAGTACGGATAGTGGACAGAAGCATCAAGCACCTTCGGAACAAAGCCGTACAACTGGTAAAGATGGCATGGAGGCATGAAGACTCAGCAAACTATACGTGGGAATTAGAATCTGATATGAAAAGGGAGTGTCCTGAATTATTCGCACGTACTAAATTTTGAGAACAAAAATTTTTTTTAGGAGGGTAGTAGTGTAACATCTGAAAGAAAATTTTATAATTAATAACTAAGTTGTTCGATTTTCATCGAATAAGTAGGCTTAATTGAATTTCGATTAAGCATTTATTTAAAGTCAATTAAGTGTGATTTAAGAGTGATTAGACTAGATGGAATAAGATTAGGAATATAGAAAACCTCACAAAATTTTTCTAAAACCGATTTACCAATTTAAGAGAAATCAGTAAGATTTCGGTATTTTAAAACTGTCAAAACCGGACCAATAGAAGAATCATTGTGAGAACCCTAGAAGGAATGGCTAGGATTTAGCCACAACACTCCCATAGGTGGTGCCATTTTTAGCCAAGAAGTAGCCACAAAAACCAAGTTGAATAACCTACTCAAATCCACCAATCACATAACTCCTTCCTCCACAAGTTTGTATTCAATTCCTTCTTTGCCCTTATGAATTTTGGTCAAGATAAAGGACTAACTCCCCTTCGTTCATACTCCTCTCTACTCCATCTTCAACCTCTCTTCAGGTCTCATCAAGAGTAGCTTCCATCTAAGGCACCAAATCAACTAAATTTCAACTAGATAAGGTAGGAATCCTACTCCTCTTCTTACTTTCCATGGTTTGAGACTGTATAGAGGTCTTGGGTATCTTGTGATACTAATGAGATTTGAAGTGTGATGATGAATTATAATTGATTATGCATGTATATTGTGATTAGAATTGGAGTTTATATGAAAGAACTAGAAGAAAAGACAAAACTAAATAAGTTGCTAGGGTTCTTCCTCGGTGGTCCATACGGCGGAGTGTACAGCTCTGCCTACAACCATTTAGATTCCATGAATCTATTTTTATATGAAACTAGACATTTAGGGCTTTCCATACATATATAATATACGGCCATTGGATTAGTATAGAGGTAGTTAGGAATTTTTGAAATTTGACCTAGAAATAAGGACCTTCATCCAAGCAATATGAGTTGGAAAGGATGTAACTTATCCTACACAACTTCAAATTGAGTGAATCGAACATTGTTTGAAAGCTAACATATGAGAGAACATCCCATAAAAATTTTAGATTCAAATTCATTACCATCTATCCCCAGTATATCAATGAATTTACCTTAAGTTTAACTGGGCTAGAACAGGGTAGTCTAGTAGGGTCAAGTTTCATTATCTTGAGTTATACTCATTCAAATGATATGCAACTTATTTCATTTGAAAACTTGCTCTGTTAGCTTTATATTGATATAAATTTCACATGATTTCACCCAGATTTCTATTTTTGGTAAATTTTCTATTATAGGGGTGCAATTCTAGCTAGAAGTAAGGCAGTCTGGAATAAAACCCAAATAACTTGAGTTAATCTCGAAATTCGGAAGGGTATACTTAAGGTTGAGCTCGTAAGGGTATACTTAGGGTTGAACTCGAAAGGGTATACTTAAGGTTGAATTTGAAAACTAAGTAGATAGAGAACTAGATCGGATATACTTAATGTTGAATTCGGAAACTTAGTGAATAGTAAATTAGATCAGGTACAGTTAATGTTAGAACTAGGAATTCATAAAAGTCTTGGGAGACCAAATGTAGACAAAGGTCGAAGGTCAGGATCAATCCAGAATCAATCTAGGAGATCGAACATAACCCCGCAAGTCGAAAATTATATAATCTCAGAGATTGAACGTAACCCAGAAAGTCAAAACTTAGGTAATCTCGGAACTCGGGCACAATTCAAACTTGGAAGTTGAACTCGGGAATAAAAGTTAAAAGCTTGCAAGATAAATTAATACTTAAGGTTTTAAAGCTTGCACATATTGATTTTGTTATATTCTTGCTATGATTATAATGTTATATATTGAGTTTGCTATTTGATTAAAGTTTCCTGATTTCCTGGCACTATTCATGGGGAAGCGGACATGATCCGTTATACTGCCGAAATTTCGGCAAAGATTTCAATTAATATGAATTTACAAGTTATGCATGCATTGGTCAAAGCATGAGACAAGTAATGCTACCCTTATAAGAATGAGGAAGGATTTCCATGTGACTTGGGCCAGCCCTCAAACAAAATTAAGGGAAATAGATCATTCGGGAAGTCGGGGAAAGCAAACCTGGTGACCCTGTATAGGAACGAGCTCGATCCTGAAAGCGGACTATTAACCAGGAGTCTTATGGCCAATATACTCCAGGGGACCAAGTATGGAAAAATATGAGTTAAAGTCAAGTACATTATCATTTCTGCATATCACAGTTTCTATTACCATGTTTTGAGTTAATTGCACTATTATCTGCTATATATGTACTTTTGTTTACTTCAATTTTCCTTTACCTCCTTAAGTAAAACCAAGTTGTGTTTTGGGCTATGATTTCTATAACTAATTGAGTAGGACGTCCTGTTGATGTAATGTT
Organism: Pterocarpus santalinus; assembly: GCA_031439595.1. Classification (NCBI taxonomy): domain Eukaryota; kingdom Viridiplantae; phylum Streptophyta; class Magnoliopsida; order Fabales; family Fabaceae; genus Pterocarpus; species Pterocarpus santalinus. Next base: position 14,374,097 of record CM062526.1, on the reverse strand, counting down.
TCTTTTAATTAACCAAAATATGAAACACTTGAGAACGGCGATGATGACTCCATGTACATATCTTTTGAAAACTTTAAAAACAAATGTATACATATGTATGTATATATATATATATATATATATATATATATATATATATATATATATATATATATATATATATATATATATATATATATAGGATGCAATTTTAGTAAGTTCTATTTCTTTCATATTTTTTTATGTGTTACTTTACTTCCAGTAAAATGACTATTTAGTGTTTATTTCGTTGCCAAACAGAAATTGATTGAAGTAAATAGTTAACTCTTAGTTCACTACACGTAATAATTTATCAGGTAATATATTATGACTTAAGCATACTATTTTATTTGGTAAGTTATTACAAATATCAATTAAGAGTGTGAAGAGTGGGTTTAGTGAAAAATGAAGTTTAACTGAAAATATGAGCAAATGTAAAAAAAGGGGGATAGATTACCTCTATTTTCATTTTTAACCCATTGAAATTGTCTGTTAAATTGTTTATAAGGGTATAATGAGTAAAAAAATGTTGGACATCAAACCAATGGAATCCCCTTTATTGTATTATATAGATTTGTGATGATTTATTGCAATTGCCCATAAAATGGATTCTAAGTGTTGATTAATTGTGTATGGATAAAGTGAAGCTCATTATTACAAGACATTTAAAGATCACTAAAAGGTTGATTAATTGTTCTTATAATTAAAGGACATGATTGTTGGTAGTATAAGTGAACTATTAGTTTTATTTATATATCCAAAGATAGTAAATACTTCTAATTAGTGCATGTACTTGTCCAATAATGTTTTATTAGCATCTTTATATTATTGCATGTTGATGTATCACCTAAAGGAGAACATTAATATACATTGAATGTGTAAATGAATGCTATTTGAATTTGTAACTCAAAACATTAATGTTAAGTTTGTGTTGATAGCAATAATTGTCCTTACTTCATTACATTCACATTCTATGCCTGTTCCAATTTTTAATGAGTTGAACTTCTTGGATTAGTATGAACAAGCCTTATTTCAACTTGGTATGTTGGATCTTGATTCGGCACTATGATTTGAGAAGCCTGTTGCTGTTATAGATGCTATTGGCAATGAAGAGAAAGTCCATTATAAAGCTTTTGAAAGGTCAAGCATAATAAGCCTTATGTTTATGCTAATAAGCATAGCAAACAACACCAAGTCAGTTCTTCCTACAATTGAAAGTTCTAAAAAAATTATGAAGCTCGTGAAAGTACATTCCCAGACTACTAATAAGTCTCTTGCTGGGACATTAATTAGTATTATGACTCCTATGAAATCTGATGGTTCTCATACTACGTATAAGCGTGTTAGTAAAATAACAAATATTGCAGTAAGACTTAAGTAGTTAGGAAAGGAAGTAGCTAAGAATTTACTTACACAATTCATTCTAAACTCATTACCATCTGAGTATGATCCATTCCAAATAAATTATACTACCATGATAGAAAAATAGAATGTGCATGAATTGTACAGTATGTTGGTTCAGTAGGAAACTAGACCTAAGAATCAAGGAAATCACTCTATTCATTATGTGAAGTATCAAGGATGTAACATCCCCACTTTCATAAGCAAAGCATAATGGAAACTTTGAATTATTTTCCTTAGGCAGTGTGAGAATTTTTCTAGCAAAGCTATGCCATGATGATCCTCGCACTCAAAATTATATGGTACTATGATACTACCGTTAAAAATATGGCACTGCCATATGCTAAAAATAAAGAAATGACAAAAGTGCCCTTGTCAACTTTTATTAATTGCAATCTTGCCCAAAAGTTTTAGAAATTGTACTTTAACCCCAAGTGAATATTTCCACAATAACTCTAGAACTTTTCATAAAATGACCTTTATATCCCCATATTTGTAGAATTAATAGAATGGGGTTTTAAATGAAGCAGAATCAAGTGGTGAAACCGTAGAAGTTTAAATCTCTACTGATTGAGCCATAGAGGCAGTCGGGTGTGAAATGACGTGGGGTGCCCCTAGATTTGCTCAAAATTACGGAAATATCATTAGCTATGGAAAACAAAAAAAAAAACGGTTCTAAATTTGCAAAACATTTAATTTACACTAATAATCAATTTATTTGATTTTATTGACTAAGTAAGGTTAATTAGAAAGTAATTAGAGGATAATTAGGAGTTAATTAGATATCAATTAGAGAGATTAGACTTAAGATCAATAGAATAAATATATAATAATGTAACGTCCAACAAATTTCATTAGCATTAAATCAATTTGTTTGGTTTTACTGAATGAGTGAAATTAATTAGGAATTTATTTGGTAATTCTTTAGGAACAATTGAATATCAATTAGAGAGATGAGAATTTAGAATATTTGATTTGAACCATACGAGATTTCATAGGAATCTTGTTAAAATCATTTTACCGATTTAAAGGAAATCAATAAGATTTCGGTATTTTAAACTGTCAGAATTGAACTAGCCAAATTCAACACTCCAAACCCTAGATCCAATGGCTGAGAACTCATCCACTTTGCCCCCTTAGGAAGGCACCATTTTGAGCCACTAGATAGGGGAGGAGTGGCCAAGTCTCCACCACCTAAGCCACCAACCACATCATGACTTAAATACCACAAAATTTAACTAACTTCCACTTTCCTCCCTTGATATTTTCGACCCCATCAGCAACTACCTCTTCTCTATTCTTTCTTCATTTTTCTCCCTCCTCACTTCACCTTGCTTCTACCTTCAAGCTCCATCCCTCTTGCATCTAGCCAACATTTACAACAATCTAGAGATAGGATTCAATTTCTGTTCTTAATTTCTCTAAACTATGGCTGCATGAAATTTCACTTTTCTTCATTTGTTTGATGATATATTGGATGTATGTGATGATTTATGGTTGGATTAACATGAAATCTTGAGTTGGAATTAAAGTTAGAAGGAGAAAACTAGAAGAAGTGGAGAATTAGGATGCTATCTAGGCGAAAAACCCACGGCAGTCCATACGGCGGAGTGTACGGCTCCAGCTACAGTAGCTTAAATTTGATGAATCCATTTTTATATGAAACTAGACATTCAGGGCTTTCCATACATATAAAATATAAGGCCATTGGATTAGTATAGAATTAGTTTTGAATTTTTGAAGTTTGACCTAGAAATCTGGATTCTCATCTAGGCAGTATGAGTTGAGAAGGGTGAGTGTGTAACTCACCCCACACAACTCTAAATTGAGTGCAACCAACGCTGTTCGAAAGCGAACATGTAAAGAAACATCCAATAAAAATTTCAATGTCAGATTCATTGCCATTTGTTCCCAGCACATCAATGAAGTTTACTTAAGTTCAAACCGGGCTGGAACAAGGTAGTCCAGTAGGGTCAAGTTACGGGACTTATATCTCAAAATATACTCATGCAAATGATATAAAACTTCTTTCATTTGAAAGTGTTAGCTTTAAATTGATATAAATTTTGTATGATTTCACCCAGATTTCTATTTTTAGTGAATTTTCACTTATAAGGGTGCAATTCTGGCTAAGAATAGGGCAATCTGAGGTAAAATGCTAATAACTTGAGTTATACAAATCAAAATGAGATGCGACTAAAAGGGTTGAAAACTAGACACATAGGGTTATGACATATCCAAAATTCAGGTTTAAATGAGTTCAATTGGACTAAAGGTGGATTATACAAAATTCGGGCAGAACTGAATAGAATGAGCAGAAATGACCAAATTGATGGTTTCACAAGTATTAGTATACATATAAGGCTTGGGTTAAAGGTTGCAAGTTTTACATTGATAGATATGTTAGATTGATTATACTGCTATGATTGATTTGTCCATGGGAACTGGCACTATTCAGGGGGAAATAGGTCTGATCTGTTATGCTGCCAAAATTCCGGCGAATCATATGAATGTTATAAATATTTATATGTTATGCTCATAAGGCTCATATATGCAAGAATGATTTTAAGTATGATATGAAGTTATGAGAACTTATGCTATGGGTGATTGTGCTTTGAATAGAGTTACATTTTCATGTCATGTTCATGTACATCATACATACAAGCATAATTAGAATATGATATGAGAAGTAAGGTATGAGACATATCCATCAGTGCGCAAAGCATCCGCATGCATGATAAGATATAGAAAGGAAAGGATAATAAGAACTTGCAAGAAGGACGTCCTAAGCTATCACGTGAGGTACGGCGTAAACCCAGCTAACATGGGCCAAAGTGGTACTGTCTAAGACTTGGGCCAGCCCTCGACTAGAATTAATGGGAATAGACCAGTGTGAGGGTCAGGGAAAGTAAACCCGTCACTCATATATAGGTACGAGCTCGGACTTGAAAAGCAGGCTATTACCCAAGGGTGAGAGGGGCCATTCTCCTCTAGGGGACCAAGCACAGAAAAGCAAGATAAAGTTGCAAGTTAAAGGAAGAGATGAATCAAGTCAAGTGTACTTGCATAGAATCAAGTATAAGCATCTATACATGCATCTTCAATTATCTTGTTATGTCATAATGTCATTATGATTTTTGTTGAAGCATATTATACTATTCGTATTTCTATGTCTGTCACATAATATGACAAGTGATTGTTAAAATATAACCCACTTCGAGGAAGATGTTTTCAACTTAAAACTGAACCACAAGTTGTGTATATGTGCTCATATTTTTATAAGAAATCGAAGCGGCTGGAATGTTTATGATAACATTGTATGATTCGAGTTTACCTACTGAGAACCTTAGGTTCTCACTGCTTGCTTGTATGTTCTTCCTTCCATAAACATTCCAGATCATAGGCTAAAACTTAAGAACGAGGCAGGATCCTGGGATGTTCATCATGCAAGACTCAGGCTTAAGTTAGCCTGAAAGACTATAGAAGCCGGTTGAAGTTCAGAAAAGGCGACAGCTGCAATGTAGAGGCAGTTTCTGTGTATAACATTAGTTACAAAATTTTTTCTTAAATTATAATTATTTTATTCTCTATGTATTAGAGATGAAATTTATGAATTATTATTCAGTAATAAAGTATGCAGTTAAAGAGCCATATACTATATTTTCTACATTTTAAAGATTCTCTTAGCACAGTGACAACCTCTTAATATAACTTCATGACTCGAGCATGGTTTATATAATAGACGGTGTTACAAAGGAGCTAAAGAAAGCTTATTACCCAAGATCTAAGGCTTGGTTCAAAAAGAAAGGTATGATTCAAATCAAATTTAATTGAAGTTGTCTATAACACATGGTGAATTGATTATTTATAAGACTCATGTTTCTAATATGATTCAAGGATTCCTTACAATCTAAACAATAAACATAGATGAGAAGTTTGTCTTCATAGGGAATAGATTAAAAGTTCCAATGGAAGCTATCAAGACTTATTATTTAATCCTAGACACTAGATATCATTTAGATTTGCTTAAAACCTTTTACGTACCTTGTATTTATAGAAATTTGATTTGTCTATCTAAACTTGATATTCTTGGATACTTTTTTAAGAATGGTAATGGATATTTCAGTTTTGTTTAGGCATACATGTATGATTGGATCTGGTATAATTTGTGCTAGCTTATACAAATTGAATCTTAACAATTTATATTCTAAAACACTCATGACCCTGCATAATAATGTTGATAATTAATGTGGTTTAATTAATGAATATTTTGCTTATTTGTGGCATAAACATTTGGGACACATTTCCAAAGAAAGAATGAAAAGGTTGATAAAAAATGACATCCTTCCAAATTTGGATTTTACTAACATTAATATTTATTTGAATTGTTTTAAAGAAAAGTAAAACAAAGCTTACAAAGAATGGAGCCACAAGAAATACCGAGCTTCTTGAAATTATGCACATCTATATGTGCAGACCTTTTGATGTGAATTCTTTCAATATAGAAAAGTAGTTCATCACCTTCATTGATGATTATTCATGTTAAGGTTATGTCTATCTTTCAAGCAGTTAATGTCTTGGAAGTATATATAAATGAAATTGAAAATTAGTTACCTAGAAAGATAAACATTATCAGGTTTGATAGAGATGTTGAGTATTATAGAAGATGTGATGAAACTGGATAACACCTATCTCCACAAATTCCAAGATGGCATATGTGCTCAATACACAATTCTGAGTACACTAGAACAGAAAAAAAAAAAAAAATGGGCCTTTATATGAACATCATTATAAGAAAAAAAGACAAAAAAAAAAGGACCAAATAAAAGTAAGTGCACCAAATAAAGGTATGGGCCAGAATGGGTGCTTGGTTGCCCCATTGATACCATGAAGTACAATGCCTATTGTGGTTTAAGAAGAGTAACTCTCCTGAAATCCGTATCTGGCTTTTTCTCATCCTGTCAGATCAAGTTAGGTAACCTTTTGGTTATGGATTTCTCATATTCAACTCTTCAAGTAATCCTAATAGGAATCTCTTAATTGCTACTGTAACACCCTACTAATTTAATGTTATGCTTAAGTCATAGCATGAAATTAGGTGGTTTGTATTACCGTGTTAATATTATACTTACGTTTCGCTTATCTGAATCATTTTTTTTTTTTTTTTGTAACAGGAGGAATGGGATATCGTACAACGAACGTGACAGAATTTATTTCATCATAACAAAAAGGTAGCATAAATAACACACATGCTATCAATTGTATATAAGTATATATATATATATATATAGACAGGAACCACTGTTTTGATTTACATACAAGTGTCAAAATAGGATACAGAAGTGGGGTCGTGTACCAAAGACATAAGACCCATATCAGTCAATCCGATCCTACATGGTCCTCAGTGGACATTTCAAAATCTACCACTACGTGTATGACCCAAAGCCGCATGCTACCAAAAGAGGGTCATGCTCTACAATACAGCCTGTGGCTGACCTACTCTGTCAGATAGCTATTGGCCACACCGAGCCCAGCAGGTGAGTAGTCAGGAGCTGATCCAGAGGAAGGGGAAGCTGAGCTGGTGGCCTCTGAGGGGTCGCTCTCGTGAGCCGAAGGATGTCCTGCACCACCGCGAGGTGACTCTGGTGCAGGGTCAGCAGGGGCTACAGGCGCTGTAGGTGCAGGAGGCACTGGTGGAGGATGTGCCGCGTACAACGGGACCTCAAAGTATGGGGTGGTAGGATCAAAAGCAGGATGATGTAAGGGGATAGTAAAATCCCTGTCATAAAAAAGATACAAGCGGAACAGGCAAGAGCCGGCTATATACAACGAGCCTACTGCAGGGTCATGGTGGAGCTGCAAGTCTGGAATCTCAACGAAAAGAGTAGCTGTCGTGTCCATCGTCCACGTCTGAGAATGAGGCAGAAATGAGAAGCGAGGTGAGAATTTGGAGAAAATTCTCAGTAGGGTTTACATATAGTGTATACTGACTTCGCGTTCATTCTCAGTTGTCTCGGGTTTTATTTAATTTTCTTAAAACATGAGATTAAACTTAACTACTCATTTTCAGTAAGGTTGAGAAAATGTCTAGTCCGAGACAAGATTCAGTTTTACCTAAAATGACATAAGAAACAGAATAAACCACCAACATTAACACATGGGACAAAGGACAAGATAGTGAATATTCAACAACAATTAAACACAACGGACAAGCTGCAATTATCATGTAATGACATGTTCAATGCGATCATGCGCTTAATGTAATCATGCAAACTTCATTCTTGAACTATTCTCCATAAACATTTTCCCATTTCTCTTTATCACTTTCCATCACTTGGTCCCCTGGGAGTTCTTGGCCATTTTAGACTCCTGGGTAATAGTCTGCTTATCAGGATCGAGCTCATTCTTATATAGGAATGCCGGGTTTACTTTCCCCGACCTTCCCACCGATCTATTCCCCTTAACTTTCTATCCAGGACTGGCCCAAGTAGCATGGAACTTTCATCATGACATATTCTTTGGGTTCATCATAACATAGCTTTCATAGCTTTCTTGAAAATGCACATGCCTCTACATGTATCTCATAATTCATGCATATACCTTACCGCAATTTTGGCGACATAATGGAACGTATCCACTTCCCCATGAATAGTGCCAGTATTTAGCATATCAATTTATCAAAAGAAACACCTTATTCCATGCATAATTCAACATATTTCATTCATGCTTCAATCCTCAATTCAAGACACAAGTATTGCTCTTTAGAATATGCTTACTGCTTCACTGCTTGTATTCAACCCGGTTCTTGTAAATTATGCCATAATTTCTATTTAGCTCGTTTGGACCTCAATTTCGGATATGTTAAAGTGTTATGTGTCTATTTTCTAACCTCTTTGGTCCCATCTGATTTGGATTACCATAACTCAAGGTATTCGGATTTTATCCCGGCCTGCCCTGTGGGTGACCAGAATTGTACACTTAAAAGTAAAAATCTACTAAAAATCGAAAAATGGCTCATATCATACGAAATTGGCCTCATATTAAAGCTAACAGGACAACCTTTCATATACAAAAAGTTCCATTTCATTTCCTTAGTAGGGCTCGAGTTACAAGCCCCGAAATTTAGCCTTCCTGAACTGCTCTGATTTGGCTCGGTTTGGACATAGGTTAATTTCTTCAAATCACTGGGAACAAATAGGATGGTAACAAACTCGGAATTTTATGGATACTGTTCTCCTATGTGTAAGCTTTCCAACAAAATTAGTTTCACTTGATTTGGAGTTGTATAGGGTGAGTTACACCCTTCTCAACCCATACTGCCTGGGTGAATGTCCTGATTCCTAGGTCGAACTTCAAAAATTCATATCTCTCTCCATATTAATCCAATGGTCTTATATGATACATGTATAGAAAGCCCTAGATGTCTAATTTCACATAAAAATGGTTTCATTAATTTTGAATGGCGAGAGGCGTATCCGTACACTCCGCCGTACGGACTGCCGAGGGTTTGGAGTTTCCCAGCCTCTCAACTCTTCCTATCTTCATCATTTCTTGTGTCTAATTCAGTTTTAATCTCATAGACAGCCAATAAACCAGCTATAATTCATCATAATCAATCAATCAACATATCAAAATTAAGTAATTAAATCACCACTAATCATCCAAGAGTCAGAAAATCAAGCAAGAAGAAAACCTCTACCTCTTGCTTTGAGTTTGAAAATAGAGCTGGGCTAAATCTTGAAGGCTGGACAGAGTGGAAAAGTTGAGAAGAGGAAAGGGAGTTGAAGTGAGGAAGGGAAGGCAATGTAAGAAATGAACTGAAGAGGCAGGAGGAGGGCATATATATAGACAAAGCTTCGAAGTGGTAGTTAGAATGAGTGGCTTTGATTGGATAAAATTTTGTGGGTCAGGTTCAGCCATGTCTTCTTCTTTTGTGTCAAAATTGCCCTCCACGTCGCCAGAGAAGTGAAACTCGCTTTCAGAGCATCTGAACATGACATCGGAACTCGTGAACTTCTTAAAGTTGGAATTCGTGCATATTTATTCGGACGAAGTCGGAACTCGGAATTATCTTCTCATTTATTCAAAATTTGAGTGTAAAGTCGTAGTCCGGAAATCGCAAGGCACAGCTACCTTAAAAGTGAAAGTCAGGGCTAGAACGTGAAACCAAAATACTCAAACCCGGAAGTCGGGGTCATCATGTAAACTTGAATCGATTTTAAGCATAGCACCGGATATCAGGATTCAAAACACAAATTTTGTGTACAACGAACTCAGAATTTATAGAACCTGGCACTCCAACTCGATATCGGAACTCGTGAAAGAAGAGATCTTGGTAATGAACTCGAGATCGTAACTCGTGAAGTTTTTACTCGAACTCGTAGACCAATTTAGAGATCTGATCTCACGTTCACCCCGCTTGAAACAAACTTGGATATCGGATTTCTTATCCATTCGAAGACTAACGTCGGAAATCGAAAAATCCTGTCAGCCCACAAGCCCTTGAGTTGAAGTCGGAAATCGGAAGATACAGCCATCCCTTTGTAAGCCTTGGAACGAAGTTGGAAATCGAAGCTAATATTGAGGTCGGAAGCGGAATTATAAGACAAACTCGGAAATCGTAAATTTCAACATTAAATGGGATCGGAAGTCGGAAATCGGATGTTACATTACTACCCTCCTTTAAAAAATTTTGTCCTCAAAATTTAGTACCTGTGAATAACTCAGGATATCCTTCCCTCATATCCGATTCCAGTTCCCAAGTGTAGTCTTCAGCACCTTCTTTTCCCCATGCTACCTTCACTAGTTGCACAGATTTATTTCGGAGTTGTCTGCTGCTTCTGTCTACAATCCGCATCAAGTTGAACATGGAAAGTCAGGTCCTCCTTTAACTTTATTGATTCGGGTTCAAGGGAGTGTGTAGGGTCAGGTTGATACTTTCTGAGTTGGGAGACATGAAAAACATCATGGAGGTTTGATAGATGTGGAGGCAAAGCGACTCGGTACGCCACTGATCCGATTCGCTTCAGTAATTGGAAGGGACCAATAAAACGAGGATTTAGCTTCTTGATTTTGACAGCTCTACCAATCCCTGTGGTAGAAGTAACCTTCATAAATACATGGTCTCCTTCCTGAAAGTCCAAAGGTTTCCTCCTGGTATCCGCGTAACTCTTCTGGCGGCTTTGAGCAGTAAGTATCTTGCTTTGTATTTTCTTGATCTGCTCGGTGGTCTGCTCGACTAAATCAGGCCCCAATAGCGTTGACTCTCCTGTCTCATACCAACATAAGGGAGATTGGCACTTTCGTCCATATAATGCTTCATAAGGAGCCATGCCGATGCTAGCGTGATAGCTGTTGTTGTATGCAAATTCGGCCAACGGTAAATATCGATCCCAATTTCCTCGTTGCTCCAGTATATAGGCTCATAACATATCTTCCAAGGTTTGAATTGTTCTTTCTGTTTGGCCATCTGTTTGCGGGTGGTATGCAGTGCTTAGGCATAACTTAGCACCGAATGCCTTTTGTAGGGCTCCCCAAAACCTTGAAGTAAACCTTGGGTCTCGATCGAAGATAATGGTTGAAGGGGTTCCATGCAACCTTATAATCTCTTGAATATACAGTTGTGCCAATTTTTCCAACGGATAATTTGCTCGGATGGGTAGAAAGTGAGTAGACTTAGTCAATCTATCCACAATGACCCATATGGCATCGTATCCTATTGGCGTTCTTGGCAATCCCATCACAAAATCCATGGAAATACTTTCCCATTTCCACTCAGGGACTTCCAAGGGCTGAAGCATCCCAGAGGGTTTCTGATGTTCTGTTTTCACCTTTTGACAGATCAAGCATTTACTTACGAAGCTCGCTACGTCTGACTTCATGCCTGGCCACCAAAACATTTTCTTGAGATCCTGGTACATCTTAGTAATGCCAGGATGAACAGTGAACTCACCCTTATGTGCTTCCTCCAAGATTCTTTTCCGGAGATCATCCCCCTCAGGTATACATACCCTATCATGATGTCGCCAGATGCCTTCTTTATCCTGAGTAAAACCCGTTAATTTCCCTGATTGCACGAGTTTGATCATACGTTGGAGATTAGCATCTTGTCATTGTGCTCGCCAAATCTGCTCCTTGAAGCTACTGGCTACCTTAATTTGATGCAGCTGAAGGGCTTTGGGAGTCATAAGGATCCCCAAATTAAGATTTCGAAAGCTTTCAATAAGTTCCGTCTCTTTGATCATCATCCAAGCGATAGTCAATGATTTCATGCTCAACGCATCTGCCATGACGTTTGCCTTACCTGGGTGGTATTTCAATTCAAATTCGTAGTCTTTAAGGAGTTCCATCCACCTCCGCTGCCTTATATTCAATTCCTTCTGATCAAAGAGGTACTTTAAACTCTGATGATCAGAAAAGACCTCGAACCTTACACCATACAGATGATGTCTCCATATCTTCAAAGCAAATACTACTGCTGCCAATTCTAGGTCATGGGTTGGGTAATTCCTTTCGTGTGGCTTTAATTGCCGGGAGGCATACGCTACCACCTTTCTGGTTTGCATCAACACGCACCCTAACCCTTGTTGGGAAGCATCACAATAGACTTCAAATGGTCCATGAGGGTCTGGTAAAGCTAACACTGGTGTCGTGGTCAATCTCTTCTTCAAATCTTGGAAACTCTGTTCGCACTCCGGCGTCCACTCAAACGGAACATTCTTTCTGGTTAGCTTGGTCAAGGGTAAGGCTAGTCGAGAGAAATCCTTAACAAACCGCCTGTAATATCCAGCTAAACCCAGAAACTCCTGACTTCAGAGACTGTAGTTGACCTTTCCCAGTTCAAAACTGCTTCTACTTTGCTGGGGTCGACAGAGATTCCTCCAGATGATACTACGTGGCCGAGAAATTTTACTTCCTCCATCCAAAATTCACATTTGGATAATTTGGCGTAGAGTTTCTTTTCTCTTAAAATTTGCAGAACTAGCCGTAAGTGTTCCGCATGCTCTTGCTCCGTCTTCGAGTAGACAAGTATATCATCGATGAAGACCACTACAAATTTGTCCAGATATGGGTGGAATATTCGATTCATGTAATCCATGAATACCGCTGGTGCGTTTGTCAGCCCAAACGACATCACGGTATACTCATAGTATCCGTAACGAGTTCGAAAAGCTATCTTAGGAATATCTTGTTCCCGAACTCGAATTTGGTGATATCCAGAACGCAAGTCGATCTTAGAAAATACTGCTGCACCCCGTAGTTGGTCCATGAGGTCGTCAATCCTTGGCAGTGGATATTTGTTCTTAATTGTCACTTTGTTCAATTGTCTATAATCCACGCATAAACGCATGCTTCCATCTTTCTTTTTGACCAACAAGACCAGAGCTCCCCATGGCGACGCGCTTGGTCGTATGAATCCTTTTTCTAAAAGCTCTTCGATTTGTCTTTTTAGTTCCGTCAGCTCCATAGGTGACATTCGGTACGGAGCTATAGATATTGGTCCCGCACCTGGAACCAACTCAATGATAAATTCAATCTCTCTTTCCGGAGGAAATTCAGGAATGTCTTCTGGAAAAATATCTGGATATTCTCTGACAACGGGAATTTCCTCTAGTTCTTGCTCGGCTTCAGTCACATTAGCTGACAAGAGGATATACCCTTGCTTCTTTGGCCCGAAAGAATTCAAATAGAGGAGTGTTGCCGTCTGGGATTCAGAAAGTGAGACAGAGGGAAGTACCACTGTCTTATCCGAGCAATTGAGTACAACTCGATTGGCAGAAAGCCAATCCATACCCAGAATTATGTCTAGACCAAATAGAGGAAGACAAATCAAATTGGCGACAAAAGTCCTACCCTCAATTCGAAGAGGGACATTGGGGCATATTTGACTAGTTCTAATAGGCCCATTGGTAGGAGTAGAAACCAATAGATCATAAGGTAACTCAGAGATTGGCAATCGTAAGGCAGCTACACAGTCATGAGAAATAAATGAATGAGAAGCACCCGAATCATAGAGTATAGTTAGGGCCTCACCGTTCACGTCACAGGTGTCTTGGATTAGTCCCTCGGACTTATCAACTTCCTACGCATTCATAGTAAAGACTTCTCCTTGACGTTGTGGTCGAGACGACTGTGGTGGATTCCTGGTTGGGCACTCATAAATCTTGTGGCCTGGCTTGCCACACCCAAAGCAAACGTTCTGGCCTGCCAAGCACGGCCGATCGCCATGATTCCTACCGCACTTCTTGCAAGTTGGATTCGAAGGGGGCCTTTGAGGCTGCTTGCCTTTGCTACCCGTCGGCGGGAATCTCCTTTGCTGTTGAAAGTTGGGCTTGAATCTTGGGCCCTGCGGGGCTAACCTTTTCCTGAAACCACTGCCAGATACCCTGGCTGCCACTAGTTTCGAGTTGCAATCTTCCACCAGTCGGCATTTGTTTACCAACGTGGGAAAATCTCTAATCTCCATTGGCCCGATTGCGGTAAGAATATCTTCTCGTAATCCTCCTTCAAACTTGATGCACTTCCAGGCTTCATCTGGATTCCTCTGATAAATTGTAGAGAATTTGCATAGCTCCTCAAATCGGGCAATATATTCAGATACCGTCCGATTTCCTTGACGCAGCTGCATAAATTCAAGTTCCTTGGCATTTCGAACTGAAGCAGGGAAGTACTTTTGGTAGAATACATCCTTGAACATCGTCCAGGTGACTACCATCTGAGATCCCTCAAACAATCTTTGTACGCCGTTCCACCAAAATTCGGCGTCTGCTTCAAGCATGTAAGTGGCAAAAGTCACCTTCTGATGGTCCGAGCAATCTAGGACAGAGAAAATCTTCTCCATGGCCTTGGTCCACTCATCGGCTTTATCCGGATCGTATGCCCCTCGAAAACTTGGTGGATTTGCCTTTCTAAATTCAGCAAATTTGAAATACTCCAGGTTAGCCTCTGCGCCATGTGGGTTACCTTCACAACCGGCTGCAAGTCGCCTGCCTAGTTGTTCCATCATCTGGTGAGCTGCCGCGGCTTGTTCCCGCATCGCATGGGCCATTTCTTGCATTGTGGCCATAAAGTCGGGCCAGACCTCCGGGAGCAGGTTCTGCACGTGGTCTGCCTCGCCTTCCGGAAGCCATTAAATTCTGAACACACAAAACAAAAGTTATTGAGTTGATCAGGCTCAATACTATGTCTAATGTGTCAGTAAATAACAACTCACACGGTCAAGCATTTCTTACACATGCACAACTATATCTCAACCATCATGGCAAGATTTAGTGCATGTCATCAACTAAAACACAGAATATGCACGAAGTATAGTCAGTCCAATCCTCAGGTCTTAGCTAGGACGAACTGCTCTGATACCAAAATATAACACCCTACTAATTTAATGTTATGCTTAAGTCATAGCATGAAATTAGGTGATTTGTGTTACCGTGTTAATATTCTACTTACGTTTCGCTTATCCGAATCATTTTTTTTTTCTTTTGTAACAGGAGGAATGGGAAATCGTACAACGAACGTGACAAAATTTATTTCATCATAACAAAAAGGTAGCATAAATAACACACATGCTATCAATTGTATATAAGTATATATATATATATAGACAGGAACCACTATTTTGATTTACATACAAGTGTCAAAATAGGATACATAAGTGGGGTCATGTACTAAAGACATAAGACCCATATCAGTCAATCCGATCCTACGTGGTCCTCAGTGGACATTTCAAAATCTACCACTACGTGTATGACCCAAAGCCGCATGCTACCAAAAGAGGGTCATGCTGTACAATACGGCCTGTGGCTGACCTACTCTGTCAGATAACTGTTGGCCACACCGGGCCCGGCTGGTGAGTAGTCAGGAGCTGATTCAAAGGAAGGGGAAGCTGAGCTGGTGGCCTCTGAGGGGTCGCTCTCGGAGCTGAGCGGGATGTCCGGTACCACCTGCGGAGGTGACTCCAGTGCAGGGTCAGCAGGGGCTACAGGCGCTGCAGGTGCAGGAGGCGCTGGTGGAGGATGTGTCGCGTACAACGGAACCTCAAAGTATGGGGTAGTAGGATCAAAAGTAGGATGATGTAAGGGGACAGTAAAATCCCTGTCACTAAAAATATACAAGCGAAACTGGCAAGAGCCGGCTATATACAACGAGCCTACTGCAGGGTCATGGTGGAGCTGCAAGTTTGGAATCTCAACGAAAAGGGTAGCTGTCGTGTCCATCGTCCACGTCTGAGAATGAGGCGGAAATGCAAAGCGAGGTGAGAATTTGGAGAAAATTCTCAGTAGGGTTTACATATAGTGTATACTGACTTCGCGTTCATTCTCAGTTGTCTCGGGTTTTATTTAATTTTCTTAAAACATGAGATTAAACTTAACTACTCATTTTCAGTAAGGTTGAGAAAATGTCTAGTCCGAGACAAGATTCAGTTTTACTTAAAATGACATAAGAAACAGAATAAACCACCAACATTAACACAAGGGACAAAGGACAAGACAGTGAATATTCAACAACAATTAAACACAACGGACAAGCTGCAATTATCATGTAATGACATGTTCAATGCGATCATGCGCTTAATGTAATCATGCAAACTTCATTCTTGAACTATTCTCCATAAACATTTTCCCATTTCTCTTTATCACTTTCCATCACTTGGTCCCCTGGGAGTTCTTGGCCATTTTAGACTCCTGGGTAATAGTCTGCTTATCAGGATCGAGCTCGTTCCTATATAGGAATGCCGGGTTTACTTTCCCCGACCTTCCCACCGATCTATTCCCCTTAACTTTCTATCCGGGGCTGGCCCAAGTAGCATGGAACTTTCATCATGACATATTCTTTGGGTTCATCATAACATAGCTTTCATAGCTTTCTTAAAAATGCACATGCCTCTACATGTATCTCATAATTCATGCATATACCTTACCGCAATTTTGGCGGCATAATGGAACGTATCCGCTTCCCCATGAATAGTGCCAGTATTTAGCATATCAATTTATCAAAAGAAACACCTCATTCCATGCATAATTCAACATATTTCATTCATGCTTCAATCCTCAATTCAAGACACAAGTATTGCTCTTTAGAATATACTTACTGCTTCACTGCTTGTATTCAACCCGGTTCTTGTAAATTATGCCATAATTTCTATGTAGCTCATTTGGACCTCAATTTCGGATATGTTAAAGTGTTATGTGTCTATTTTCTAACCTCTTTGGTTCTGATTTGGATAACCATAACTCAAGGTATTCGGGTTTTATCCCGGCCTGCCCTGTGGGTGGCCAAAATTGTACACTTAAAAGTAAAAATCTACTAAAAATCGAAAACTGGCTCATATCATACGAAATTGGCCTCATATTAAAGCTAACAGGACAACCTTTCATATACAAAAAGTTCCATTTCGTTTGCCTTAGTAGGGCTCGAGTTACAAGCCCCGAAATTTAGCCTTCCTGAACTGCTCTGATTTGGCTCGGTTTGGACATAGGTTAACTTCTTCAAATCACTGGGAACAAATAGGATGGTAACAAACTCAAAATTTATATGGATACTGTTCTCCTATGTGTAAGCTTTCCAACAAAATTAGTTTCACTCGATTTGGAGTTGTATAGGGTAAGTTACACCCTTCTCAACCCATACTGCCTGGGTGAATGTCCTGATTCCTAGGTCGAACTTCAAAAATTCATATCTCTCTCCATATTAATCCAGTGGTCTTATATGATATATGTATAGAAAGCCCTAGATGTCTAGTTTCACATAAAAATGGTTTCATTAATTTTGAACGGCGGGAGGCGGAGCCGTACACTCCGCCGTACGGACTGCCGAGGGTTTGGAGTTTCCCAGCCTCTCAACTCTTCCTATCTTCGTCATTTCTTGTGTCTAATTCAGTTTTAATCTCATAGACAGCCAATAAACCAGCTATAATTCATCATAATCAATCAATCAACATATCAAAATTAAGTAATTAAATCACCACCAATCATCCAAGAGTCAGAAAATCAAGCAAGAAGAAAACCTCTACCTCTTGCTTTGAGTTTAAAAATAGAGTCAATGAATCTTGAAGGTCAACCGCAGTGGGAAAGTTGAGAAGAGGAAAGGGAGTTGAAGTGAGGAAGGGAAGGCAACGTAAGAAATGAACTGAAGAGGCAGGAGGAGGGCATATATATAGACAAAGCTTCGAAGTGGTAGTTAGAATGAGTGGCTTTGATTGGATAAAATTTTGTGGGTCAGGTTCAGCCATGTCTTCTTCTTTTGTGTCAAAATTGCCCTCCACGTCGCCAGAGAAGTGAAACTCGCTTTCAGAGCATCTGAACATGACATCGGAACTCGTGAACTTCTTAAAGTTGGAATTCGTGCATATTTATTCGGACGAAGTCGGAACTCGGAATTGTCTTCTCATTTATTCAAAATTTGAGTGTAAAGTCGTAGTCCGGAAATCGCAAGGCACAGCTACCTTAAAAGCGAAAGTCAGGGCCAGAACGTGAAACCAAAACACTCAAACCCGGAAGTCGGGGTCATCATGTAAACTTGAATCGGTTTTAAGCATAGCACCGGATATCAGGATTCAAAACACAAATTTTGTGTGCAACGAACTCAGAATTTATAGAACCTGGCACTCCAACTCGATATCGGAACTCGTGAAAAGAAGAGATCTTGGTAATGAACTCGAGATCGTAACTCGTGAAGTTTTTATTCGAACTCGTAGACCAATTTAGAGATCTGATCTCGCGTTCACCCCGCTTGAAACAAACTCGGATATCGAATTTCTTATCCATTCGAAGACGAACGTCGGAAATCGGAAAATCCTGTCAGCCCACAAGCCCTTGAGTTGAAGTTGGAAATCGGAAGATACAGCCATCCCTTTGTAAGCCTTGGAACGAAGTCGGAAATCGGAGCTAATATTGAGGTCGGAAGCGGAATTATAAGACAAACTCGGAAATCGTAAATTTCAACATTAAATGGGATCGGAAGTCGGAAATCGGATGTTACAACTACTATGATTATTATTTTCCACGCCATATTTAGAGTTAAATTGATCATTGGGATATATGAATTTTGATTTATTATTTTGCTTGATTCAAACTCAAAATTCCTTCAATTTCAAGATGATGATCCATTGTCACCATGGATTGAAGAAAGGAAAAAAAGAATCCATTGTTAGTGGGAGTACAAAATGTTGAGGAGTTATCTAGAATGGATATTGATGATGAAAATATGGAAGTTGGTAATGATGATGTAGATTCTAATGAAAACAATGATGGTTTATAAAATAGTAAAGCTATTTTGGTGGCAAAAAAAATAAAATGAAAGAAGAGAAACTCTCCTGGTTTGTAGCCATAGAATGTTGATGGTGGAGGAGAAGAATTATTAACCTTTGTTCACATATGATTGTAGACAAAGAAGCTCAACCATAAATTAAGCATCCATCATTCTCAGTTTCATTAAGTCATCCACAATGATAATATTTAAGAGTTTTCTTTGAGGTGTTTTCTCCTATATATTGAGAGAGAAGTGTGTTCTCTTTTCCCTAAGAGAGAGTGTTATTGTTATCTCCTTATTATAATATACATGTTGTAATAGTTCTTCCTTGAAGAATATCATTCAGCTCTTTCAATATTGTATATAAGTATCTATTTTCTCAATTCTATATTTTAGTTATGTCATATGTTTGGTACCTAATAGTGGTATTAGAGCCAAAGATTGTTGATTGACTATTCTTTATGCCATGAGTTACTGTATGAAAAGAAAAAACAAAATTATGGCAGCAAAATATGAGATTGAGAAATTTAATGGGAGTAACTTCTCCATACGGAAATTGAAAATGAAGGTGATTCTAAGGAAAGATAATTACTTAGTTACAATTGAAGGAAGACCCATTAGTATTACATATGACAAATGGAGAAAGATGGATGACAATGTTGTTGTAAATTTGTATTTAGCACTAGCTGATTTGGTTTTGTCAAGTATAGTAGAGAAAAAGACAGCAATACTTATCACACCTCAATACTTATCAAATATGGCAATCGTGGTTGAAGTCATTTGATAAATAGTGAACTTAGGGCAGTCAAGCCATTCATTCAAAGCTAGTCTAACTTCAAATATTTTTGAAAAGTAAACATTGGAAGTTGGAGACAAAGTATCAGAAAATAATTTAGTTACACCATAAAATAACTTTGAAGTTTAATAAATTTCTTTTGCCATCTACCACTTATCTTTGCTTGGAAAACATTTATGTTGTGCTCTCATTGTAACAAACAATTTAAAACATATTTATAACCTATGGCGATATCAAACATAAAAAAGGTAGAGCTTTATCTAGTTTTGCAATCAAGAATAAGCTTTTTTGCATATGGAATGGTCACTTAATCACATATCTCTTTAAACTTTTGCTCTTTTTAGGAGTTGCTGTCCAAAAATTGACATAGTCTCTAACCTTCTCAATGGTGTTAGAAATTATGGGCAAACCATCCTTCACAATCAGGTTCAATATATGAGCATAGCAATGCATGTGAAATAATTGACCACCCAAAATGAATGACCTAGGTGAAATCTTATCTAAAATATGCTTAATCATAGCATCATTTATGGTGCAATTATCAACAGTGAAAGTAGATAACTTTCTATCTAAATTCTAATCTATCAACCATTCAATCAAGGTATCAGAAAGAATTTGGTAGTATAGGGAGCAAGCACATAAATGAACTTAAACATCTAAATAGCAATGTCAATAATACTCACTAAATCACCAACAAAAACAAAAACAAAAACAAAACAAAAAAAGAATTTAATGAATTATTATTGTAAAATTTAGTGTCATTACCTCACAATTCAACTTTACAAGATCCAAGAATCATCAATGTAGTGAGTCATAACAACCATGTAGCTTCTATTTTGGTTACTATAAGTCCACATATGTATGGTGATTATAATCCAACTTGAATTGTTTGACAACATCTTCATTATCTTCTCTGTGTCGACATTATAAAGCTTCATAATATTACTCCTTATAGTTTTGCGAAAAACTACCTTCAATAGAGGTTGAAGAGCATTGTAGAAGTGTCTGAAACCCAAATGATCAACCATAGCCATTAGATACTCATGAAAAATAATCATGTTAGCAAGTTCACTCTACATCGCAATATCCTGCAATTGTAGAAATTGCAATCGCAATTTCGAGCATGGAAGATAGTAACAACATGTATACAAATACATCAAAATTCACATCTTAAAAATGGGTCCTAAATAATGCATCTAGGCCCCATGTACCACATGAGGGATAAAATGTCATATCATTATAACATGATTAAGATATTATAGTCTCATATGGCATTAAGTATGTGTCTTGCTTTATTGGTTTCATAAATAAATAAAGAAATAAATGAATTATGGAGAAGTTAAAGGGAGTTATTTTAGAAAATAACCAACCTAATGGGAAATGATTTTATTGTAGAAGTTTATAACGAAACTCTATTCCCTTTTTACTGGCAATTAAGTTCTTTTTCTCCTCTCACCATCACTAATGACTTGAAGAAGGAATAATGGACGAGAAAGGAATAGGAAGTGGGTTCTTTGTCATCTACTTTTATCCATAGATTTCCCATTTGTGAGAATCATGAATTTCAAAATCCTAATATTGAATGGTAGTTTTTCGAGTTAAGAAATCTAAGAAATTACAACTTGCATGTGGTATTAGAATTTGTTTTCAAATTTGTGATTCTTCATAAATGATGATTGTTTTTCTCAAACTATGTAAACTTCAAATTGTAAAATTGGGAATTTAGGTATGAATGTGATATTTTTGCTACATTATGAGAACGTAATGAAGGTGAATTAAAGAGCATGAACTTGTTGCTTGACGTATGTGTTACTTGATTTCCAAATGTATACATGATGAAACATTTACCTTAAGATATACTGAATGCATTGGACTTCTTGAAAGTCAATATAAAGTAAAACAATAAAATAGTGATAATATAGATATGAAGGACATGGATGATGGGTTGGTTTACAGTGAATGCCATTTGTCCTGTATGGCTTAATGCATGAATTGAAACAATGGTTTGGTCTTATGTGCTTATGCTGAACATTGTTTCTTGAATGGATAAAGAAGTACGTGAATATGGTTGATTTGTGGGAAACTTTAATTTTGTTTATTTGATTCAAGAAAGATGTAAACTCACTTGAAAGCATATGAAATGTCATGAAGCAAAGATTCAGCAAAAGTATTTTACATTTATGAAAGTCACAATACAAGTTTTGTTGAAAAGACAAAACTTGTGATGTGTTTATATTATGAAATGTTTGAATTCTGGAATTATTGTATTGGAGATTTGTTAATTATCAAAGTGGTCAAATCAATAAGTTGTTTAATAATTCCAAATTTATGATGATTTATTTTAATTGCCTATAAAATGGATTCTACATGTTGATTAGTTGTGTATGGATAAGTGAACTTGATTATTATAAGACATTTAAAGATCACCAAAAAGGTCGATTAATTGTTCTTATAATTAAAAAACATGATTGTTGGTGGTAAATATGATATGACTCATAACAATAATGATAATCTTAATTATTTGTCATCATGTCATCATTTATATATTTAGAAATAATACATATTTATAAACAAAAAGGAAAATGGACTTGACCTAGTCTTTGTTCAACCCATCACATATTCTAGACAACCTTACCCATCATATTGCTCTTATATAAGTACCCTAAATTTTGGGCCTAAAGCCTACGATCCAATAAACAATTTTCCAATGTACTTGATCACATTATTCAATATGGATTCCAGGATGTTGCCATTTTACCATTCAACCATTTTAGTAAATAAAGGAATCAACCAATAAAAGCTCAACAAGATAAAAGCACTTACAGTTTGTTATGAGAGCTAGTCCTTGGTGGATTTTGTGAGAGTTGGTTTTGATTTGCTTGGATTCTTATATGGATTGGTGTTTTTCTTATTTTGGGTGGGAAACATCACTGGAGATCAAGCCAATGTCATCAAAGAATGTTCTAGGGCATTCATACATGTTCCTGTTTCTGGTACATATCAGATATTAGTCTGACAACTTTAGAGTTGTACCAATGTCTCATAGTTGTACAGATTCCCTCATAGTCGTATAGATTCACTTCACTTGATATTAAAACGTTTGCCACCACCTAATTTGACATGAGTACTTTGACCTTGACCACGTTCAAGCTCCTCGTATCATTGTGTTAATGATATCCACTGGAATAATAATGGCATCCTTCTTATTGGCAACTGCATTATTCCTAAATCCATCATCAACAAAGCTCTCTACCCTTAACCATTCACCTTCAAGTTAGCTTTAACACCTTTTTCTCCTATTTTGTCACCAACCTCAACCTATCTTCCACAAGTAGAGTAGTCATCTTTATTATCTTTGGCTTGCAGTACCTTGTAGAAGGTCATCGAACCAAAAACGTCAATGATCAACGTTATTAGGACAAATAGTACTTTAGGACAAGGTAGAGGCCAAGTGTAGCAACAGGGCAGAAGAGTTTAAACAACAAACCTTAAAACCAAAGTCAATAATAATAAGTTGTTAGAATAGTACATTAAGGACCTTCGATCATTTGATAAAGAGAATTATTGTTTGTATTCATTTTCTTGCCCGACTCACTCAAAGAAAGAGAACTATTGAATGAAAGTATATGATATACTACCTAGAGATAGACCCCACAATTTTTTATGAGATTGTATTGGGTAGTGACCCCTAATTTATGAATACAAATACCAACACTCTTCAATAAAAAAAGAATGATATTTCTTTTTCCCTAAATGACTAACTTCAATAAAATAAACTTAAATTACTCATAAATATGAATTTGGCTTTTTGGGTATTTAAAAAAAAAAAAAAAGGTTGGTCAAAAGACGCATGAGAGGTTTGTTGGATGGCGGACCATTACACACATGTTAAGTTGGTGCCTGCCTGCAGCCTCCAAGTGCACTTGCCCACCAACCCCCTGAATAGCATCAGCATCAACATTATCATCATCATCATCACTTCTTTCTCTTTGCACCGCTTCCGTAACCATATATATGCGCAACACATCCCCATCCACTGAAACAAGACCAACTTTTCTTCTCCTTCTTGCTTGGTGGGTGGGTCCTCCTTTGCAATTTGATAAGATTAGATTACATTAGCAATCTCATAGACGAGGATCCACACAATCCAAGATCAACGTTAACCCCACGAATCCACTCTTTTTTTTTTTTTTTTTCTTTCTTTGCCCCTCTCTCTCTCTTTCCCATTGCACACTTTTTTCTTAGCTTTCTCTGTAGTTGTTTGTTCTTCATCCCTTCCGCTTTCTGAGACCGATCTTTGAGACCCTTTTGCACTTCTTCTTCGTTCTCATCTTTTCGCTGCAAGTTTGATTTGTGATCTGTCTGTTCTCCCTGATTTTGGGTTCATTCTTTGTTGTTATTGTGCTAGACCCTTCATTTGTTTTGAGCCTCCAATTGGGTCTTGTTTTGGAGATTTGGCTATTTTTATTAGGAAAGTTAGGTACTTGAGCATTTCTGTGCCAATCTTGGTTTTCCTAGCTGCTTTGTATTTTCAGCTCTTTTTGTATTATTGCTGGGTTTGGGATATTAAGGGGTTGATATCCCTTTTGTGGGATTTTGAGGGCATTTCAATGGGCTGTTTGGATGAGGGACATTTCAATGGTGAGCTTGAGAATGGAGTGAGTATTGGGTTTGGTGGGTGTGGTGAAGTTGGTTTTCAGGAAGAGCATATAGGTGCCATTGAGGATGCTGTGAAGGTTCTGTTGCAAGGTCTTGGTGAAGATGTAAGCAGGGAAGGTCTTAGGAAGACACCACTTCGTGTTGCCAAGGCACTCCGTGAAGGAACCAGAGGTGAATATGTCTATTCAACCCCTTGAACTTTTTGGGCTGATGGGTTTTATACCGTAATAGTTTCTTGAATCTGATATCAAACATTGTAGTTTCATTAATGTTTCTTTTGAGTGACATGTTTAAGAAACATTGTTAACAACTTGACATCTTAGTTATTGTTAATTTTCTGAAAGGGACATGCATGTTTCTATCAAGTTGTTGCATTATAATTGCCATTACTATAGCTTTGTCTTTTGTCCCACCATTATAAATGTTCAGATCTAAGCTGGTGCATGGTGGGGGGTGTTGTACTTTTTTTTATCTTTGCTGTCCAGTCTCTTTTTAATTAATAGAATTCCATTTGGTACAGCATTCTAAGTATGGTTCTGAAGTCATTCCTTTTACGTCGGTGAATTTATGGTACTTCACTACTACTTATCCATCTTTCATCAGTTTTGGGAAAACCGAACCTTTTACTTGAGAAGGACAGATTAAGACAAAATTTGATTGCAATTATTGGACATAATATTTACTATTATTCCAAGGCCTTCGATATTCCCAAGTACTTCTTACAGTGCCCTCTTTGTCTTTTTCCATGTGAGCTGACTGCCTTGCAGAGGAGAGGAAACTAAAGGGGGTGGACTTACATGAAGTTATGTTACTAATTCATGCATAGAGAAAACTAGCCATTTGTCTTTTCCATCTTTTGTTTTGTTGTTTTTCAGACCATAGTTTTGAGGAAACTAGCCATGTCTAATTGTAGATCTGTTTTTGAAGAAATAATATCCGGCCAAATGGGTAGTTCAATCCCTTTGAGGCGGTTGGTAGATGCATTTTTTGGTGGTCCCTTTTACTGCTTTTACATTCCTTGTCTGTTTTACTGGTACTGCTGCTGTAGGGAGGCTTTTAATCTCATTGATATTTTGTCTTATGCATACGATTAGGATCCTCTCATGTTCTTTACTAACATGAGAGTGTCATGTTGTCAGAGAAAAATTCAAGTTTTGTTTATAGTGGGACCCATCATTGTTTATATTGATTTATCAATTTTGTTTTTGCATCTTTTCTCTCTCATAACATGACTCTCATGTTAGTGAGGAATGAGAGGAGCCTAATCCGTTCATGCATGGTTAATAGAAAGATAGAGAGGAAAGGCTTTGGCATTCAGTTTCGATTGTTTTTTTCCTTGAAGTATATAAACACCCAATAATTATGCTTCTAGTTGTATTCCTTAACATACTTCTGCGACCATGTTGCAATTTACTACATTAGCTGTTATATATAGTAGCAGCCAAAGTTGACAGTGATAAAAACTCTGATACTCCTCAACCATCACCTAAGATGAATTAAATTCAATCCAAAGGGTCCAGAAACTTTGGATCCTTTGTTTCTGGTCTCAACTTCAAGGGCACAAAGAATTGAGGTTACTCTTCATTTAGATGTGTGCCCTTGTATGCACCTTTGGGATTGAATATGGATAAGGTTTATGACAAGAACAGACATAGTTATTATTGTGTATTTGTATGGGTGGGTAAGTACTTCATTATTACATTCAAAACTGTTTATCTTCCACCTCCTTTTGTGGTTTCTTGCTTTAAATGTTTGATAATTTTTCATAGTTTCTATCAAAGAGTATGGCTGCTTAGCATTGCATGAAATTGAAAGTTATCATATTTTCTCGAATAATATTATTACTAATCTTGAGGAAATTGATCTTCTTCCAGGTTACAGACAAAAAGTAAATGACATCGTTGACGGTGCTTTATTCCCTGAAGCTGGTCTAGATAATAATAAAATTGGTCGTGCAGGAGGTGCTGGCGGACTTGTGATAGTCCGTGATCTTGACCTTTTTTCCTATTGTGAGTCATGCTTGCTACCATTCCAGGTCAAGTGTCATGTGGGTTATGTCCCTTCTGGAGAAAGAGTTGTGGGTTTAAGCAAGCTCTCTCGTGTGGCCGATGTATTTGCTAAACGACTCCAAGAGCCTCAGCGTCTAGCAGATGGGGTGTGTTCAGCTTTGCATCAGGGAATAAAGCCAGCAGGTGTTGCTGTCATACTTCAATGTAAACATATTCACTTTCCAGATATAGAATCAATCTTTCTTGAGTCAAACCACCAAAGGTGGGTGAAGATAATTGTGTCATCAGGTTCTGGGGTTTTCGAAAACAAAACTGCAGATGCATGGGCTGATTTCTTTGGCCTTCTTAAATTTAGAGGTATAGATATTGAAAAAATTCATCTTAGAGGATCATCTGACCAAGGCTGGTGTCCATCTCTGTCTCTTATTTCTGCTAAAATTTCCTCCAAATTTGGACCACTCAATCCCACAATGGTCGCAGCAGTATCTTCAATTCTAAAATCATTGGGCGAAGATCCAATGAGGAAGGAGCTTGCAGGGACTCCTAGTCGATTTGTGAAATGGCTGTTGAACTTCCAAAGCATTGACATGGATGTGAAGCTGAATGGTTCCCTCTTTGGTGGGATAGATTCTTTGAACCCCACTTCCGAGGTAAACTTCAATGACGAACAAATTTGCTCTGAGCTGAACTTGCCTTTTTGGTCACAATGTGAGCATCATTTACTTCCATTCCATGGTGTTGTTCACATAGGATACTTCTTATCCGAAGGCTTTAATCGCATCGGAAAATCCCTTTTACAGTCAATAGTACATTTTTACGGTTTCAAGCTCCAGGTTCAGGAAAGGCTTACGAGGCAGATAGCTGAAACCATCGCACCGCTGTTAGGTGGAAATGTAATAGTAGTTGCAGAGGCAAGCCACACATGTATGATTTCCAGGGGAATTGAGAAGTTTGGAAGTAGCACAGCTACCATTGCCGTATTAGGACACTTTTCGACTGATCGTGCTGCAAGGGCTGCGTTCTTGCAGAGTATACCTAGTGCTACATCTTCTGAAGGGCAATAATTCTTGTTGGAGCTCGCTTGGAAGTATTTAGCAGTAGTTCCTTTCATTCTTGTTGAAGGTTTTAGTACCACTCTACCGGTAGTGCAGCGGCCTAGACCTGGATAAATTCAGAAGACATATTGTCATGGATAGGGCGATCTAGTGCGCGAGGCTCCCACATACTGTCATGCATGACATAATTTCAGTGAATTTTGAAGTCACCTAAATTCTGTTTTTGGTGGCACAGGCTTACACTAAGAAATGGACTGACAGCACATAGTCACATCTTCCTTATTTGTCTTCCTTCTCGCCTTTTACATGATTACATACCATAAATCCCTTAAGAAAAATTCAAGGGATGAGCACTTCATCCAACACCTTGTCCCTGATATTTTTTTCCTTGGTTTACGTTACAATGGTTGTTACTCGTTTTCATTATTTTCTTTTTAACGAGATTTACATTATTTCCATTATTTTCTGTAAGGTTTAGAAAGGTTTGATTCGAATTCAATTGTTGTCCCTGCCAATGCTTGAGTGCCATGGTTATGGAGTGTTGAAATCGAGATCACCAACAGCATCTACCAATTCGTGTTAAATTCAGTAAAAGTAAAATAAGAGTGCCAATTTAAGCATCGAGTTAAACAAAACACGGCATCAAAAAGGAGGCATTGACTTAAACAATAATAACAACCCTGTTGGTAAACACCAATAACTATTCTATGTACTTGCCTCTTGGATTAACGGTACCCCATGCATCCAGCATAACTTAGTTTCATTAACTTGAAATAGTGTTCATTAACTTGAAATAGTATTTGTTTTGGTATTGTTGCTAAGTATTTTTTTTTTTTTTCTGTCAATTCCATTCTGCTGCTGATTTGAAGATGGTTCCTTTGACATTCGACTTCTGAATTTCTTTTGCATGTCAATTGGATCTTGTTGACACATTGTGGGTTTTGTCACTATGGTTATTGGATAATTGTAATCGATTAACTGCCTCGTGGATTGCCCATTTTGTCGATCTATTGAAGTTTTGTACTTTTCGTGGCATGACATTGCCTGCTTGGTTTTGTTTATCGAAAACAGTATTATAATTGTCCTTCTTTTTCTTGGGTCTTTAGACAGTCAGAATGTGCTGACTGGAGGAGGGAGAATTCGAACCTAATTCTGTATCACCTGAGCTATTGCTCACTACTAGAATTAAGCTTTAATAATATTTATGATTTATAGAGATAATTTAAATCGTCTTATTCGTAATCATAGTTTGCAATTAATTGTGACTCCTTATCATAAAGTTTAATTTATGAAAATTTCTATTTTAAAATAAAATAAAATAAATTTGTATATATGCCTGCTCTTACGTGTGTAAAAGCATCGTAACAATAGCGGCAATTTTATCAAGAAGTTTTCAAGTGACTCACTGACTTGTATGTTGGAGCGATGCTTTTGCGTGTTGAATATGGGGGCGAATCTCTCCTTTATAAGAGTGATTCTCTGTGCCTCCTATTTTCTGTTGCATCTCCTTTTTTGTTATGACATATGGCTGTCTTGAGAGCGTTTCAAGTATTCCACGGAACACTTTAAACACTAGTGTTCGAGGTTGTTGTAGCTAGATAGAAAATAAAATAATGCAATGGTTTATATTGGACGAGGCAATCTTATGTAATAAGTAACAAAAGTAGACTATCGGTGGATTATCGGTAGAACGCAGATTCTCAGGTAATAGATTTAAGAAATAAAAATTGTTAAACTGTGAAATGACATTAATAGGTAGTTTACGAATTCCATGAACAAAACAATGGTTGGTGTTAGTCTCTGTCCATCGCAGCACATCCAGGAGCATTAGTAGGTAATGTAATTGATGTAATTATTGTAACAGTGAAATATAGTGAATAAATAGAACTATAAGGACAAATAACTCCTTAGTCATTATAATTTTGATTTTGTAATAATTATAATTATCATAAAAATGATTAATTAATTAATTAATTAATATTAACTGAATATTTGATTTCCATGCCGGCACATTTTGTGTTACGTGGAATATGTAAAAAAGAATATATCATGTTTAGTATTTTTATAGAGAATAATTTTGAAATGCACTATTAACCAATTGCATGCTTCTATTTGTAAGATTTTTAAGGTAGTCGGTGGTTGAGTTAGACACTTTTACTGATATGATAATATATGACTGAATTTCTATATAAAATTTTTTTATACTAACATCATACGAAAATTAAATTTATTTTTATATATACAATTCTTAGGCTTTCAAAAGTTACAATTAAATAAAAATGGTGAAGTTTTGAGTTTAATTAATATACAATATCATTTAGCAATTATAATTAGTATTTATTGTTAAATATTAACAATTAAATAAGAAATAGTAAGGTTAATTTTGATGCACAGTTAATATAAAAAGATTTTATACTATTATCCAATCATATGTTTCTATTTGTAATATTTTGAAAGTAATGGATAGTTTAGTCAAATGTTTTTGTTAAATTTGACAATTTATGATTAGATGTTTGTGTAAAATTTATTTACACTGTCAATATATTAAAATTAAATTCTAATAGTATTTGTTGCAAGGGTAAATTGAATTGTTATATTAAAAAAAGGGGGTAAAATGCAAAAATCACTCTTGACATTTGTCAAAATAGCACCGAACCCCAATCTTATCTTAATATTGCACTCCACCCCATAAGTTTGAGCGTGGATTATTTTAGAAGATATCGAAACTTAACTATAGTTAGTAGTCAACTACAAGACAATTTACCCCATCTTCTGGACTATCATGATCTATTTATTTTTAACTATTAAATATTATTTGAGCAGTATAGATTCCAAAAAGAAAAGAAAAGAAAAGAATGGTTCTGATTTAAAAAAAATAATTATAATTGTCCCACAAAAAGTGTCTGTATTTTTCAGCTATAATTTTGAGCGTAATTAAAAATGAATAATAATAATAATAAAATTGGACTGAACTGGTTCTTTGGACCTTCAGGCTTGGACTAAAGAAACTGGAGAATGGTTTTCTAGAAGGAATGTGTTTAGGATAGGCTAGCAATTGAGATTCCACGAAAGTCTCAACCACCAAGTATGACTAAATACCGAGCATGATTAACCACCAAGCTAACAAATTCCATAAGAAATGAAGATAATTAGGATCTCATAAGTAACCAAATAATCTATAAGTATGGGGTAACTGAGAGGTCCAAGAGGTCTCCCACTCAAATTATGGACTCGAGAAGGGATCATATCAGCAAGGACATGGTCAAACCAAAGTAAACATGTCATAAATATAAATATAATAATATTAATGAAGTATCTGTTTAATAAGAATCATAAATTAAACAAGTTAAGGAATAATAAGTATTATTTAAAAATTATTAAGTGTTAATATATAATATAATAATAGTAATAATTTAAGTAACAATTACGATAATAGTAAGAGTTTAATTTAGATGCACTGACAATGTAAAATTTTTTTACGTTATTATTTAATCAAAACCTTCCATTACATGACTATTCAAGTAATCTGTGATTATATCAAAGAGTTTTGCTGATGCGGCAATTTATGATTGGATGTTTGTGTAAAAAATTTTACACTAACAGTATATTTAAATTAAATCCTAATAGTAATAGGAATTACTATTGTTATTCAAAAAATAATAAAATATAATAAAAACATCAATAAATAATCGAAAATAAAATGATGAAAACAAAAATAATAATAATAGACTTCAATAATAATAATAATAATAACAATATCAATTAATTAATTAATTAATTAATTAATAATAATAATAATAATAATAATATAAAGGATAAATTACACTTACCTCCCCTGAAGTTAATATAATTACATTTGACACCCCTTTCTCTATACATAAAACACTGAGTAAAATGAATTAAAGGGATGACAAGTGTAATTATATTGAATCTCAGAAAAGTTCAGTGTAATTCACCCTAATATAAAGGTAACATCTGTCTTGGACTTTTATACGTTATAATTGAATTTAATTGAATTTGCCCACTATATTGTTCTCACGTGTGCGTTGTACTGGTTGTCATTTCGAAAGCAAAGGCTTCTTATCTCTAGCCACAGTTGCAAGATTTGTTATTCCGCTGATGGGTTAATGGTCTTTGCACATCCTCAAAAAAATGAAAGGCAACCGCAGACCGTGAAAAAACTGGTACGTCAGTGCTCCAGGAACAGGACTGGAACACTTGAAACGCTACCCTGTAATCTTAGTTATCATGTACAAAATCAAGGCAGAACCTAACATTTACAAGAGCGCCAAATCAAGAAGGTCAAAGAGTTTTGCAAGCACGGCATGTAACATGGGTTAGAAAAGGGCATTTCGTGATCATAATAGTACATGTTATACTTATATTTTATAAAATTGTAGTCACAGTACAACCTGGTTGCATCGTCATGGCAAATTATAATTTTCTATGGTAAGAGCTTTTATTGAAACCATTTTTAGGCGTACATAACTTTATATGGCTACTCATTTACATTTTGTACACTCGATGTACGCCAACAAATACATTTACAAAATATGCAAGCACTTGGCAACAATTCACTACAGCCCCTACTTCTTACATCAGTATCAATCAGGAGTATAGGTGTATAGGATTCAATAACTTGAAGCTTTTTGCAGACTAGCAGCATATTGTCGTGCCCACTGATCATAGTGAATAATTTCCTCGAGTGAAGGTGATGCTACCAATTCTTTTTGATGCTCCTCACATGTTAGCTCCACAACCTTGAAAATATCCAGATAGCTAATCCTTCAAACGGCAAAATAGCCAATCAGAAGAGGATTTGCATTGACAAGAAGACATCTATGGGTAGGTAATCATGTAAAACTGTGGTGAAATGAGACTGCAAAATTATGTCTTTGGGTGACTCTTTCATGACTTGAACATTTTTCATCAGCATAAATAACAAGTGCTTTCAGTTGGTGTAGCACTCCCGGGGGACGAAAAGAAAAAAAAATAACAGTGCTTTTACTCCCTTGGGACAAATAACTTGTGTAACCCAGCAAATTTGATATCATAAAATGGAAATTTAGTTCAAATTACTTTGAGAGATGCTACACAATCAAAAAATATGTTAGAATTTTTGACAGAAACCATGGGAATTGTTGGATAGAATAAAGTGGTAAGGCTCACTAATTCATCTAAGAGTCAATAGCATACTACGTTATTCTAGCAAAAAATTCTGACTCTCTAGTACTTTTTTCTATTAGTATATATCAAGTCTTGATGAATCCTCCGTGGTTGTTCATCAAAGATGTGGGGGATCTATCATAGGTTTAATGAAGGTAGAGTAAAATTCTCCGTGGAAACATGAAAGTTTTGTGAAATTCTCTGTGCAACACTAGCATGAGGAAAATAGCTAAGATAATACTCACTTTTCTTCAACAAACATTTCTACAGCTTTCTCATTTGCGGCACTAAGAACTCCTGTCATGGTGCCTCCAGCACGTCCAGCAGCATAGCAAAGATTCACGGATGGAAACTTCACATTGTCAGGAGCTTGAAATGTTAGAGAACCATACCTGAGTGACGAGATTTCAAGCATAAATGTGTCAATGAATTGAACAATTTGCAAAGTTTGCACAATTTAAAAGGAATCCCGTTATTTGGGCACATATTTATATGTGTCAATCGACTCATAATGATTCATGTACAAATAAGCGAAGAATTCACTATAATTGAAGATTTGGATGAATGCAGTGATAAACGATAATATTGTCACCTGATTCTCCAGTAGTTATGAACATGAATTTTCCACTAATTTGTACATGAGTCACCATGAATCGATTGATATGTATCAAAATGTGTCCAAAAACATTTTTCATTTAAAAATGTTTAATTCTAAAGTAAGGCAAGCTATCTTTAAACTAAAGATAATTTGAAATATACAAGCAAGAGGGGAAAATGATTGTACTTGCTCAGATCAAGGCGAGGCCAAGTTATTTCAGAACAATAGATTCTTTCTGGCCAAGACAACGTATATAAGAGAGGCAAGCGCATATCAGGTAACCCCAACTGTGCAATAACAGATGAATCCTGAAAATAACAAAAACAATTTCATATAAGAAATAGACAAAGCAATATTTGATTAACTTTCTTTCTTTCTTTCTTTTTTTTTCCCTCTGTTTCCTGTCCCATATAGTTGAATTTGAACGTAAAGAATACACATGCCTAGGCCATCAACTTGGAGGTATAGTCATTCAGTATCTCAGCGAGAATTTATTTGCACTTTATAGTAACAAGCAACAGCCAACACAGTATATTGTAAGGGTTAAACCTGTGTTTCAATCATTGAATGTATGATAGATTGTGGATGAATAACAATCTCAATATCATCATATTCTGCTCCGAACAAATAATGTGCTTCAATTACTTCTAGACCCTGCCAAAAAGCAAAAGAAATTTATTTAACAGCTATGACTAATATTATCAGATAGATTCAAAAGAAAGCAATTTTCATCCAGAAACCTTGGCAACAGAAGGACACAAACCTTATTGAAAAGGGTGGCAGAGTCTATAGTTATCTTTCTTCCCAAACTCCAGATGGGGTGCTTTAATGCATCAGCAAGTTTAATGTCTTTCATCTTTTCAACTGGCCATTCCCTGTCAATCACCGAGAGTGAACAATAATTCATATTAATTATATAGAATTATAGTGCCTAGAAAGAGCACTAAGAGATGGAACGATTTGAGGTTTTCAATGGACGGAGAGTATTGATTCAAAGGCATCTTTCATGATTAAACAAGCAGACAAGAAGCACAAATCTAAAATGCCCAAGAAAGTTTATATGGCAACATCTTTTCTTTTGAGTTCCCTGTCATTACATCAAACTTACTGAAAACAAAGATATAACAACTCATTTGGATGTGCTATTTTGAGTGAAAAAATACCTTCTTTTAATAAAATAAGTACTTTTCATGTTTTCTAACATGTTTGGATGATCTTGTTTTTCAAAAAGGAAAAAAAGAAAATCTCTAGAAAAAAGTAAGAAATTATCTTTGTTTTAAGCAGCTATAATTTTGATTCTCTTAAAAAAAAAATGAGTAAAACACACTTACCACTTTTGAGGTATTAAGAACTTACACTCCACCCTATTTGTTTACAAAATATACACTCCACTCTAATTTACTAAAAGTGTGTTTGGTTAGTTTTTATTTAGAAAAAACATTTTTTCTTAAAAAATGTTTTTATAAGTTTTAAGTGTGTTTGAATACAACTTAAAAAGAAAAGTGCTTGTAGAAAAAAAAAATTAACTTGCCACTTTTTTAAAAAATTAGTAATACACAAGTTCTAAGAAAAGCAAAAACAAAAGTAGTTTCTATAAAGGGTTTGTTTGATTAAATTTTTTGGAGAAATGCTTCTTCAAAATAAAAAGTAGAAGCAACATAAGAAGCATAAGGAGAAAAATGTTCTACACTTGAATATATATAATTGCACAAGTATTTTTTATCAAAATTAAAAATTGATATACTATTAGAATGTGATACATATAGAAGTACATTTTTCTAATAAAAATATAATTAAAAGACATAGAGAGAGAGAGAGAGAGAGAGAAAGAGAGAGAGAGAGAAGGCGATAACGAGAGTAAAAAAAGAGTGCTTTCTAAATTCGAATAATAAAATTCTCTCTTTTTTACTGCTTCTTTTTCTTCTTAGACAAATAGCTCATTATCTATTTTTCAAAAAAGCCAAAAATTGATTATTTTCTACTTCCAATTTTTTGTTAAGAAGCACAAATAAATAATATTAAAAAATTTATAAGTAATTTTGAAAAAATTTGGATTAGAAAAGTTTTTTTTTGGTGCTAGAAGTACGAATAAATACACCCGAAATTATTTTTCAGAGCCAACTCTGCTTCTGCTTTTTCTAAAAGGAGGATATTATTAACTTTTATGAAAATAATGGTAAATTGGCTTTTTTCTACAAGTATTTTTTTAAGTTATATCCAAACACTTTTTTTAAAATTTATAAAAGCAATTTTTGAGAAAAAAACACTTTTTAAGTGAAGTGGGATGGAGTGTATATTTTGTAAACAAATAGGATAGAGTGTTATTTCTTAATACCTCAAGGAGTTAAATGTATTTTATTCAAAAAATATCATTTTTATAAGACAAAAAAGTTGTTTTAAGAAAAAGAAAACATAGAAGATCGTTTAGACATATACAGATGCTAATACATATAAGGAAAAAAAAAAAAGTTTATATCTAGACAGAAAAAGAATAACATGCAGCATACAAGTTTCAGCTACCTACTTTCAAAACTCTTCTTGAACTACTTTTCATTACCTGAAAGCACCTCCAGAACCAGTTAAAAGGATTTTCCTAAGTGCACCCTTTGGCATCCCCTGGATACACTGCGTAGAGGATAATCCTTTAAGCGTCAGTGCTTATCAGCAGCAAGAATTGGTGCAAATTGCAATAATAAATTCATTGCTTCCAACCAGTTGAGAGGATGAAATGAGTGATATAAACAGTAAACGAGATGGGTATATCTGTAGATGATGTACTTAAATACCTGAAAAATGGCAGAATGTTCTGAATCAGCAGGAAGAATTTTTATGTTGTGCTTGTGAGCAAGAGGAAGAACAAAAGGGCCTCCAGCAATCATTGTCTCTTTGTTGGCCAATGCTATGTCTTTCCCTGCTTCTATCGCAGCAACAGTTGGCTAAAGAAAATAATGACGGTAAGTATGTCTTCTTTCTAATTACTACTGCTAAGAATTTCATTACTTATGATAACAAATGTACACTTATTTATTATTACAATCATTTTGGTTATTAAAGGCACACTTATTTTGTATTGAAATCTATGGAAATAGCAACAATAGAGTGATCATGCAAATAGCAACAACAAAGTCTTGTGACTCTAGGTGAGGTCTAGACAAAATGTTCATGCAAATATGGTATAAAAATAGATTGATTGTCAAGATTGAATTAAATAAACGGAATCTGAATTATTTTTCTCTGTAGAGAACAGGATGTAAAGTTACCTTTAATCCTGCGCAACCAACTATTCCTGTAACTACAGTGGCTGCTTCAGGGTGACGAGCAACCTGAAAAAAATATTATTACTGAGGAAGAACAATATTGGCTCTACAAGCTAAATCATATGATATCAGGAAAAAAGGTTCCACCTCAATGACTCCTTGCTCTCCAGGGATGATTTCGGGTTTGTGTTCAACATCGGCCAAAGCCACTTTGAGTTCATCAGTTAGAGACTCACTTCTAAGAGCAACAAGTTCAGGCTTAAATGTCTTTATCTGCACAATATAAAATATCAGCAAAATGAGATTCTTTGTCTGCACTCTGAAAATATGAGACCAATTAATCATACTATAGTTAATTTAATTCTGAGAATATAAGTCCCGTTTTCTTATCCACATTATATTAATTTATTAGATGATTCCTTTATTCACCATATACTGCATGATCAATGCAACAATGATTAACGATAAAGTATTCAATTAATCATGGGAATTTACAAATAAAAAAAAAATTATCACAATTAGTGAGATTTAAGATTCACTGCTAGTCATAGACAGGAAGTTCCATGACATGTTTGGAGTAATTTATTACCTGATCAGCAAGAAGAGTAACGTTTGAACCAGCTGCAAGCCCAACAACTTTAAATCTATCCGGAAACTCAGCCACTATATTCAGTGTCTACAATAGTATGCAAGGGAAAAAAAATTATGATTACCTGTGGTTAGCGGCAAACCATGCTATAGTCTACTAGAACGATTAAAAATACAATTATTTCAGTTATTCACTATTCACTTGACATTTCAAGCTTCTGGAAGAGAATTAGTTAAACGAAACAGACAGAGGAAAAGCATAATAAGCTATTTCAATTTGCTCTTTCATTCCAAAGAATTGGAATTACAAGACACTCAAGAACTTAGGATGCAAATTTTCATAGACTACAACAAAGGCAGATTAGATGCATTCAGGGAAATCTCTGAATTTCAGTGTTTTGTATATACGACTCTCTTAGTACTAACACATATTTGAGTTACCAAATAGGATAGCATTAATCTAAGTTAACAAATAACTAAGTATGAAAGCAGTTTGAAGAAACTGATAAAGATACTATATTTGTCACACCAACACATTACATTGCAAGTTTCCTTCCAAAAAATGTCATGTTGATGGAAAAACTGACTTAAAAGAACAGGAACCAACGTTGTACCTGGGTTCCAATTGAACCAGTAGATCCTAACACGGAGATAGGCTTTGGTCCATCCCATGTTTTAAGATTAGGCTCTGGAATAGCCGTTCCGGGCCATGCTGGTGGTGGTGATTGGACTGAGCAATAAACTCGTCTCTCTACTGTTGTCTCAGAATCTTTTCTCTTCAAAGAAAAGCTACCTGAGAATCAAAATGAACCTGCTATTCAACTGGCACTAGCTAAACCAGAATTATAAGTTAATGTTTTTACAGAATAGGATAAAACAGCAACATAGCATGAAGAGTAATTTGTACTCAATAGTAGTTTCTAAGTTATGCTAAGCACTCAAAAGTTGATATCAATTCATCATGTAAGCATATGTTGATATGAACGTGTGTTTTGAAATTGTGACTTGCATCAACTACTGTTTTATATTCTGAATAATGTTAATCACATAAACTGTACAAACTGTTATATGATTTGCAATATTCAACTGACCTACTAAAATTGAATTACGAAGGAGTAGTTAAATTAAGGTTGCACAGGCACACACGAGAATTTGACTGCAGTTTGTTTTAAAGAATATGGGTAAATGAATAAACAATGATCTTTATTTTATTATTTATATTATATATAATTCAAAACAGCAAATTGTGAAACATCATATGGTAGGGACCATTGAGTATATGAAAATGGTCCTACCGCTTATAGTAAAGTCTCAAATTGGTAACTAAAATTGTAAGTATCGATTAAAATAATTTATGACATTTAAAAATTATTATTTTAATTCCTGATATGTTAATTTAGTTAAATTAATCCCTAACATTGTATTTTTGTTAATCAAATTAGTTCATCACATTATATTCAAATTAGTCAAATTAATCTCTAATACATTAATGTAAAGACTGTTTTTATTAACAAATTACAATATAAGAGACCAAGATAGTAATTTCAAAATATCGATAACTATTTTCAACGATGTTTACTGTTTCAAAGACTAATTTGAGGCTTTATTTCCCCTTTACATAGAAGCTGCCTTCCATTTACGGAGCAGTGTGTTTCAAGGCCAATGGACCATTTGTATTCCTAGATGAACCTTCAAAATTTGAATAAATTTTACATTTTTCATTACTGTTAACAGTTCAGTCTGATTCTTGTACAAAAAATTATTGGGTTGTTTGAAAAGCGTTTTTGAAAACTGTTTTTTATTTTTAAAAAGAATAAAAGAACTTGTTTGGAAAGCTATTTTTTAATGTTGGTTTTAAAATCAAAAAAATAATTTTTGTGTTTTAAAAATAGAAGATAGAAAACAACTGAAAGATATTTTTTGATTTTTTGTTTTGAGAAAACTATCAAAATACAGTGGCAGCTTTTGTAAATATGTTGTTTTTTAATTCTTGCACGCTTGTCAAACCTAGCAAAAATAAAACGAGATGTATCTGTTTACTTTTAAAAACAATTTTAAAAAACTAAAAACTAAAAACAACTTTTAAAAATTGTTTTACAAAACTAAAAAATGAAAACAATTTCAAACAAGGCCAATTTATGTGCACGAATCTCTTATAGATTTCCAAGTTTATGAAAGAAAATAGTATGAAAATTACTCACTTGCCATTTTTATTCTGGCAAGCTATTTGAATTCTACAAGCGGTATTTTGCAGGCATTAAAATTCCTTGTTTTTTAATCAGTTAAGTTCGGTATACCTTTAGAAATAAGGTAAAAAATTAAAGTGCATTTTCAATATAAAATTACATATAATTCTCTTCACAAAATTTTTTCCTGTCAATTTTTAGATATCCAACCTTAATAAGAGCTCCTATGGTCTCTGACCTTCTATATTAAGACCCACTTAAAAGCTATTAGTTTAGCGGAATTAAGAATAAATTATTATCTTTTTACTTATATTGTAAGAACGTGTAATATTTTTTAAAGTTTTTATAAAATACTCAAACTTTTTAACTGTTTGGTGCCTGTTTGAAGTAAAGTTTACTTCCATTATAAGGCTTTTTAGTGGTAATAGAATAATTTTGTAGAGTATTATATAGTATTTGATTTAATTTTTTATTTTTTAAATTTTTTTTTGAAATTTTAAAAGATTTTTTAAAAAAGATATTTTTGAGATTACTTTTTATTCTAAAAAAAGATCTTTTAAAAAAGAATTTTACTATTATTCTAACATCAACAATTAAAAATAATTTTATTTTATCCTATCTAAATAAAAGTCATTCTCCTAAACTTACTTTTGATATTTTTAAATTAAACAAAAATAATTTTTTTAAAAATAATTTTTTTAAAAAATTTTCTTTTAAAAAATTTTCTTTAAAATAATTTTTTTTCAAAAATTAAACCAAATGAACCGCCAATTCAAAATCTTGAGGATTTTTTTTTTTTTTTAAATAAAGTTAGAAAGGATAGATCGCCGTGAATACGTAAGCAAATTCTTAATTCACTCTTGAAAAGCCGCTGGAGCGACCAGTAGGGTGACCCACTACTTCTGTCTAATTGGCGAAGACAGGACAAGGATCTTCTTGGAAAGTCGAATGTACTGTTATTGAATAGACTAGTCTTAGTAGGAAAACTAGAGTGGTAGAAATTTAATATTACTCGCATTTGAAATTTTTTTTATAAATAATTGTTTATTTAAAAAATTTAGATAATATTAATTATTTTTTAATTATATCTTAAGTGAAAATAGAGAGTAAGTAAAAAAAAATAATTTAAATTCTTTTATTTATTTTCTTAATTTATGTAAAAATTTAAATTTGGATAATTATTTTTAAATGAAAATAATTTACATTATGTTAGCAAATATCTAGAGAAGGTAATAATAGACAAATTAAAAAAGTTGTAATAACTCCGTTGGAAGGTGTTATCTTTTAGGGAAAAAAACTGTTTACTAATAAATCAAGTGCACAAATTTTTAAGATAGTCGATAAAATTTTCTGCAGTAGTTAAAACGTAATAAAAATAAAAAGCTCTTGTGCTTTTTCCGGATTCTGAAAAAGGAATAGCACTTAACTTTTTCTAAAAAAAGCATTACTATTAAAGTATTTTCCTTTTTAAAACTTATCCAAATACACGTTAAATTGACGATATATGTAAAATTTTTTGATCTAGCACTAGAGAAATATAAATGTAAATAATAAAAATGACTTCTAAAAATATTTCATTTTTATTTGAATCACCTGTATAAAAAATTTATTAAACCCTCAACTAATTTAATTCGATTCAAGTTAATTTATTACAGGGTATTGTTCCCCTTATAATATATTTATTTTTTTATTTACAAAATTCAAATCATAAAACAAGTGTTGAAAAAAGAAAATAAGAAAAAAATTAATTTTAACTAACATTTCCTTTTTTAAGAATAATTTTAAGATATCTCTACTCTCAAATCATATTATCAAATCCTTCAAATAATTATCTTTTTTATATTTGAATCTTAGTTCTTTCATTAGAAATTTATAATTAGGAGGCCTCCAAATAATTGTTTTTTTGGACTTTGAATCTTAGTTCTCTTATTAGGAGTGCAACTCACTTAATATTATATCTGATTCTTATTAATTGTGTATATTTAATTTACAAATAATTTACGTAAATTAAACCCATAAAAAACTGTTGCGCTATCATTAACAAATGCACTTTCTTTTTCTATATAAATTTATGTACCAAATAGCTAGTTAAAGATAGTGACACAAAAATATCTGAATTCTAAAGCTACCTGTTTAAACACGTATAAAAGGTCGGACATAGCTTGTTTACAAAAATATTAAACTTTGCTTGTCCTGTTTAACTCATGAGATATAATACTCATTTTCATACTACTTTCACACCTTGTTAACGTTAAATATCATCTTACGCTGGTCTTGTTTGTAACTTGTTGTCCTGTCCAGCTTGATTTAGTATATGTTGAAGAGTTAGGAAGGAAAAAAAAAAAAAAAGAGAAAGAGAGGCATGAAACGAGAATAGATAAGAGGGTGGTTAATTTTTTTTTTTTTTATTTGAGTGTTAAAAGTGTGCAAACATAAAACGTTATTAACTAAAATAAGTAAGGTATGATAGAATCACAAAAATTTATTATTTACCTTATAGGAAAAAACTTATTATTTACTTTTAAATAATTATATGAAAATTATTTCAAATAAGATAAAAATCATTTTAAAAGATGTATTAAGATAAAATTTAGAAATACTTTTAAAGTAAAATATAATAATTTGGTTTTTCATTCAAAATATCATGGAGAATAAAAACAAATGTCTCAACCTTTCTTTCCATTCTGTTTTCTTTATCCATTTGTTTATCTTCCATGCAACTTATCAGCCAATCTCTGTATAATTTGATGAAGCTATCAAAAAATAAGTACTCCTTGAATTGAATCCAATGGAGGCTTCTGGGTGAAAATGATGGAGATAATAATAGAGCTTCTTCGTAAATATGGTTTGTTAATATGGTGTGTCTGTGCTTCGTAGTCGTCTTATTCAACTAAATCAGTTAACTGTCTTTTTCATTTATTC
This sequence comes from Pterocarpus santalinus, assembly GCA_031439595.1. NCBI lineage: Eukaryota > Viridiplantae > Streptophyta > Magnoliopsida > Fabales > Fabaceae > Pterocarpus > Pterocarpus santalinus. The sequence goes on along the minus strand of CM062526.1, from coordinate 14,332,192 downwards.
ATTTTGTCGTTTATGTGTCAATTACTGCATGAACACACCACTCTTTCCTCACCGATATTTGTTGCCCCGTCTCCATGGATTCCATCAAAGCATTGCTCAGAGCATAACATCAAAGGTAATTAAGATGGTTGCATAGCTAAGAAAAACAGCACTGTTCACGAAAATAAGAATAACCCATAATTGGTCATAAAAAGAAAAATTAAAATTGAGAAAGGGAAATTAACCCCAGATAAGGAGTATAATGTATACAGCAGCATTTATGGAAAAATCATAAGCAAGGAAGCACAAAGATATTGTAATGAAGAGGATGCTCTTATTAAAATTTTTCGATTTTCATGCATAAATGAAGTTAGAATCAGAAGGACATGTTAGACAAAGACGAGAGAGAACCTTTTGTGGAGGTGCTTGACTTGAGTGAATCAGAAAAAAATACGGGCTTCACTTGAGCTGGAGAGGGCAAGCTCAGAGCCATCGCTGACGCCAAGTTCAAACCAGCCACTCAAATGTGCACGGTGCACGGAGAAAAATGAACCAATCAGAGTGTATTAATAACTAACATTTTCGTACTTATCCTCAAACTGTAACATCAAATAGTAGCTGACAAAATGAGTAAAGAATTGCCACAATTTGGTTTGTGTGGTCTAAGAAATGCTAACTCTAAGATATGGGTTTCCCTTTTTGTATTTTTCTTTCATTTTTTTTTTTTATTTCTCGTTTTTTCGTTGGTACACCCGTTTTCTGTTATTGTTAGAACCAAGTGTGGATAATGGTCGAATCAAGGAATGGAAACTAACAGCATGTTTGGAGGAGGGCTCATCGAATTATCCAGCAGTCATTGTTGGCTCCATGTACGAAAAGATATGAAGATATGCGTCATGAAGTCTTCGTACGAATCATCATCACTCGAAGTTTCAATATCATCCACATAAGAAGCAAAGCAAAGCAAAGGGGGAAAGATTGCTTCATTCCTGTGTAGGATTCATGGCCCCTCAATAAAAATGAAAAGGTGGATTTTGTGCATAAGACTGTTATCATTATTTTTAAGTAATATTATTTGTAGATTAAAAATAAAGATTGAAAATGCCTGAGCTTAAGCAAAGCAAATCAGAGAATTAAAACCACTCTTCCACCACCATGAAACATGAATCACCCAGATCTCTCCCAAAGTTAATACGTACGCGGGACAGGAAGGAATGCCACTCAATTCATTATTTTTTATAATTAAAGTATCGATGATGCCATATAGCCTTGTCAGACGAACTATTGCCGTACACATGTGACAAATTTTTAGTGGAATGACAGAAATTGTGAAAGGAAAAAAATATAGGAAGTCGATTCCCCCATTTTATGGTCCGTTCGATTAAAATTTTCGGAAAAAATATTTTTTTAAAAATAAAAGTAAAAGTAGGAGTAAAAAATTATTTTATATTTAAATATAATTATAAAAATACTTTTTATAAGAATCATAAATTGTTAAACTATTTGAATGTAATAAAATAAAAGTATATTTGTTTTATAAAATTATAATATTAGTAGATAGAGAGTTATGGTATTTTAAAAAAGAAAAAAGAAGCTAAGAGTAGAATGACAAAAGTACGAAGAAGTTGTGGATTTGAAATTTAAGAATAATTTTTCTCTCTCTTTTACTAATTTTATTTATGGGAAAACAACCCCCTATCTATTCTTAAAAAAAGCAAAAAAAGTTAATTATTTTCTATTTTTACTTTTTTTAAGAAGTATAAATAAATAACACTAGAAACATTTTTTTTTCAAAATTTTTTAAAAAAAAGTACCATTTTTTCTTTTAGAGATGTGCAAACAAACACGTTCTATATCATACCACATAATTCATGCATATAGAATTATGGTAAACTTTATGATTGTCAAGCATTTCACCTGAATTATAAGTAGGAGTGTTTGCAATATGGTTTGAATCACTTTTTAGTAAAAAATTTATCCGATTCAAATAATAAAATATATAGTGGTGTGGATTGGATTGGCTTAGTTTAGATTTTAGATCTGATCCAATTCGAATTAATCTTTTGCTGTTTGGATTGGATCGATTTAATCGATTTTTAATAAAAGAAAATCTTAAGTATAGAATATTATAAATAGAGAATAACTTAAATTAATAAAATAAACCAATAAAAATAAAAATAAAAATGATTCATATAATATGCATAATACAATATTTAAAGAAAATGACATATAAATATAGAAAATTATGTGATAAATTAAAATTATTATAAGCAAAAATATAAAATTAAAAATAAAAAATTATATTAGATGATATTATTCGGTTTAAATTAGATTGGATCAATTTTGAAAATTTAATTTGAAATCTGATCCAATTCAAGTGATTTGTGAAAAATAGAATTTAATTTAATCCAAATTTTTATAATTTTGATTAGTTTATAATTTAGATTTAATTGATTTAACGATTTTAATTGAATTGGATTGAATTCGAATACTTTCATGTACTTTTTTGAGAGAATTCAGTACATGGTACGAAAAATTCTATCGTGATACGCAGACCAAACCCACACGACCACTGCCTAAAACCTCCTTTCTGACCTAGCTGTACCGTTGTGATTTGCAAACTTCTTCTTGCGATCATCAGCGAGTTGCACATCCAGAGTCACATCAAACCTCATCCTAAGCGATTCACCCAAAAATTGAAGAGGAAATCTGATACATTCTTAATCAGTCATTATTTTTACAGATTTTTTCGCCAAAGCAAATGATTAAGGAATGCGAAAATCCCATAAAATTTAACAGGCTCTTACCAAAAAATGTTTCAGAAACACAGAACAACAAACATTAATCTTTACATTTCTATGAGAAAGACACGCAACCTGAATTATTGATGATGGCTAGACAAAAATCAGGGTGGCACACCTACCCGCTTAGCCCACGTCCACAAACTCACATTTTATTTTAAAACTGTAAAATCCATTTACGTACATTTTTCAGCCACCATTTTACCATCCTCCGACCCATTAAGTTTCATCACAGTGTATAAATACTCCTGCCTATAAAACCTTAGGCGTTTGTTTGTCATGCCTAAAAAGATAAAATTTGATAGGATAAAGTCTGATAATATGAAATTAATAAAAATTTGAATAGTATATAATGTTTGATATGATATTATATAAAGTGCAATATTACATTAGATAATTTTATCATTTTATTATCACAGATAATTATAATTACAAATAAAAATTTAACAAAAACAAAATTATAATAAAAATATAGTAGTCTTTCTTAATTATTTAGTTATATATCTAAATATATAATCTTATTTAAATATTTATTAGTTTTAAATATGATTATTTTAAATAATTCTTACTTCCATTATATACAATTATAATTTATACGAATTAATATGTATTTATATATTCAAATAGTATATAAATGATAATTTTTATTTTTAATAAAATATAAAGAAATCAACAAATATATAATACTCTGTTTGTTATATATTTTGATATTTTATATTTGTGTCTCTCACAAGAAATAGTAATAATGAGAATAATACAATAGAAATTTTAATTAATTGTTTGATTATAAATTTTAAATTAATATTATTATTTGAATTATAATTATTTTAAACATTCTTTAATTTTTATTTTATATTAATATTAATTATTATTTATTAAAATATTATTTAATAATTATTTTTGTTATTTCAATGAAATATGAAAAACAAATAATAGAAAGAGGGGGGAGGGGGAGGGGGGAGAGGGGAGAGAGAGAATTCTTGTATATTAAAATTTAATCAGACATAATCTCATATCATAATTTTTTATTAAGTTATCTATCATTTTATTGTATAAAAAAATTTTAATGGATAAACTAATACAATTTATTGTAAGCACCGAATAATCACATATATAATAATATATAATTAGATGAAAATATTTATATTGGTAGTGTATCAAAATTACTTATAAAAATAAGGATACACTCAAAATTTATTATTTTTTATTTAATATAACTATATGAAAATCATTTTAAATTAGATGAAAAAGAAAATTATTTCAAATATTTTATTTAGATAAAATTTAGAAATGCTTTTAGATATATATATATATATATATATATATATATATATATATTCAAAAGATCTTGGAGAAACAAAAGCGGTTATCTGAATCTGATGATTTTGAAAGGTTAACTAAAATGACTTTCATTTTTCCTTTGTTGAAAAAATCTTCTATTCAGAAACATATATTTCAACCTTTCTTTCCGTTATCTTCTCTGTATTTATTTATCTTCCATGCAACTTATCAGCTAGCCTCTGTCCATTTTGGTGAAGCTCCCAAAAAAATAAGTATTCCATGAATCCAATGGAGGCTTCTGCTGTGAAAACGATAGAGGAGGTAATGGAGTTTCCCCTTTGAAGTGGTGAGTTTGCGCTTCGTACTAAACCTGCTAGCTGTCTTATTTATTTTATCTTATTTTTTGGTACATTTTTAATTTCATCTACATACGATAATTTGTCAATTCTCTGTCATTTACTGGATGCACACACCACTCTTTCCGTACTCATATTTATGTCGCCTTATCTAGATAGTTTCCATCAAAGCATTGCCCAGGCATAACATCAATGGTAAGATGATTGCATGGTACAGTACCGTTACGTAAATAAGAATACTCCATAAATGGTCAGAAAAAGCCAAAGGAATATATAGCACAATTAATGGGAAAATCATAAGCATAGTAGCACAACACAATTATTGCAGTAAAGAGGAAGATATTGGGCCTGTCTGGATTTTCAAGCATATCAGAACCAGAAGGATAAGTGATATATATGTATATATATATATATATATATATATATATATATATATATATATATGTATATATATATACATCATTTATAATTTTTTTTTCTCTCGGTCTTTAAGGTATCTTTATAACCACTTATAATACAATGTTAAGTTATGAGATACTTAATAATAATTAATTTAAATAATTAATAAATATCTTAAAGGAATGTGAAAAAAATAAGATACTAAAGATTAAATATAAAAATTTAAAATTTTGGAAATAAATTAAAAGAAAATCCTTGAGATCAGGCAATTGGATTAGATATTTGGCTTTTAGATTGAAAAAAATAAATCTAAAAACCAAAACACTTATGATTTGATTCGATTTTGATTTGAAGTAATTTGACCATGTGAATCAATTTAAACCAATTTTATTGATTCAATTTAAATTTTTAGATTTATTAAATCAATTCGATCGATATGGTAAACATATCTAGTATAAGGGAAAACTAAGTGCTTCACTTGAGTTGGAGAGGGCGATTGAGAGGAGGGTAGAAAATGGATAAGTAGAACAGATTTTAGGTTAAACTAAAATAAATAAATTAAAAATAAATTACCAATTCATTTACGATTTAATAAATAAAATCCAAAAAAATAATTCATTCATAATTTTTTGATAAAACAACTACTCAATTTATTAATGAGTTATTTTTGCCTAACTATCTACTCTATTTATTTAAAAATATATTGTATTTTATTTATCTTTTTATTTTTAATATAATAAATCTTAATGCATAAAAAACAACCCATTATTTATTTGATATATAAATTTAATTTAGCAAATTCAAGAGATTAATTGTGATGCATTTTCAATGTGAAAAAGTTTTACATTACTATCTAATCACATGCTTCTTTTTATAAAATTTTTAAAATAATAGATGATTAACTTATACACTTTTGGTGATATGATAATACGTGATTATATATCTGTCCTAAATTCAATCTCTCAAAAATTAATATACTAAGAATTATATTAATTAATTAAATTTATATCTGATTGTACCGAATAAATTCATAGATCATTTATCACCTTAATGCCTACTAAATTATTTATTAGACATTATATTGGATATTAGTGTATTTTTATTGTAAACTATAAATTTTATACATATTTATTATTAAATCGGGTGTCTGTAAAAAGCAATGTATAACTACGATTCTCCACGGAGCAGACAAAATGAGAAATGTATTGTCACAGTTGATTAGTATGTGTACCGTGGAGGAAATGCTAACCGTAATGACTACGATGTGGCTCTGCCCTTTTCTGAGTGTATTTATTTTAATATTTTTTTTCCCATTGGTGCACCTGTTTTCTTCAATTATTGGTAAAAACCAAAACGTAGCAACGAAAGAAAACTAACGCCGTGTTTGGAGGTGGGCCCATTGAATAACCACCACTCGTTGTTGGCTCCGTATGCATAAGGATATGAAGATATGCATTCTCAAGTCTTCGTATCATAATACTCGAAGATTCCATACCATACATTTATATCATCCACACACGTAGTGAAAGCAAAGGGGGAAATATTCGCGCATTCTTGTGCAAGATTCAAGGACCCGGATTAATAATGAAACAATGGATTTTGTGCAAAGAATTTCTTTTGAGAATAAATCCATATTTTGATCCTAAAAGATTTTTATTGTAACATTTTAGTTTTTCTAAAGAAAAAGATTAAGTGTATACACTTTAGCCTCTAAAAGAAACTAAGTTACAGCACATTAATCCATTATTAATTTTTTCTATTGAAAGGTTAACAAAAGTATTGATGTGTACCGCTAAGTGTTATGTTAGATTACTTAAATCTCTATTATCGGAATTAAGAGGGCAACCCATCATTGGAACCCCCAATGCTTTCACATGTCAAAGACTACATCAGATTTATCATTTTTACTTTTACACATGATTTGTTTAGATAACTTTTCATTTGAGGATATCATGCTAAAAGTTTCTGCTTTCGCTCATAGAAAGGATGAGTACCAATTGATTGACCAAAACCAAACTCAATCAACCAGTACAAATTAGTGGAGCTAAAACTCTCACATTACATTAAATTTAATCAATGACTACAATATAACATGTCACGACATGACTCAAGCCGTTATCGGCTTATAAGGACACGTTCCTAGCAAGCCTATCTTAGATCATTTTTAAAGAAAATCAGGCAGAGTTTTCTTTGTATTTAAGACTATTCTCAAATAAGGATCCTCTACCTGCTCAAACAATACAAACACACAGATATTATTTGGGATCCAGGCATTTTCAGAATGCATCCCACAACACACAATATAGTTTAAAACAGATTCATTCTTATGAAAATATATATCCATACATGAAACTTAATCCATAACCATTAAACTCAAACTTGTCATAACTAAACAAATATAATTTTACTACAAATCATAAACTGACGCAGAAAAGACCCTGTTTGTAGGTTATTAGAGCATTACTAGAGGTTATACCAAATGTACTCAAATGCTGAAAATATCTGGAAAATCGCATGAACAAGAGTGTGGGTTGCTAGGGATTCGACACTTCTAGTTAGTGGTAGAGACTTGAGCACTTATCTGCACCTGTATAAAAACATAAAGATATAAAGAGTGAGTCAAATAGACTTAGTGAGTGATAATATACCTATAACAGGAGTGGGACATCTAACACTTTACTAATTTAATGTTATACTTAAGTCATAGCATGAAATTTAGTAGTTGTATTACCGTGTTAGTACTCCGTTTATTATTTATTTATTATATTATATGCTCTTTTTTTTTTGACAAAATATACCTTGGGCGCAGAGAATATATATAAATAGAGGCTGCGGCGCTTCATATATAATAAACATGGTCGGTATCGCAAAATAGTAAAAATTAATAAAAAGTACAATAGAAAAGATAAAGATAAATAGTATATCAACAGTTGTATATATATATAAACTACTAACGCTTCAGTTTATGTATAGGTTCAAAAGAGGTTACATATATAGGGCCGGTATACATCAAAAAGACATAAGTCTCGTGTCAGTGAAAAGCAATCCTACAAAATCCTCAGAGGACATATCAAATTAGTTGATCTAAGAAACTAAGTACACCTAGCTAAGTCTATAGTCCAATGCTGCACACCGCCAAAAGAGGGCCACATTGTACAATATAGCCTGCGGGCCGGAGCCTACTTGGTCAGATAGCCATTAGCCATATCGAGCTTAACTAGGAAGTAGCTAACATTAGATCCAGAAGAGAAGGAGGATGAACCGTAAGCCTCAAACAGGCCGCTCTCAGGAATGAGCTGAATGTCCAGGACTACCTGCGGAGGTGATGCTAGTGGAGGGGCTGTAGGAGCTACGGGTGCTGCGGATGCTGGAGGAGGTACAGGGTGTGCCATGTGTAAGGGGATAGCAAAGTAGGGGATAGCAGGGTCGAATGCAGGATGAAATAGAGGAGCAACAAAATTCCTATTACTAAAGAGATAAAGACGGAAGTGGCAGGAGCCAACTATGTACAACAAGTCAAACATAGGGTCATAATGGAGCTGCATGTTTGGGATCTCAATGAACAGTACGGCCATCGCATCCATCGCGAGAGTCTGAGAATAACACAGAAACATAAAGCGAGATGAGAATTTAAAGAAATTCTCAGCAGGATTCGAGTACTATATTAAACTGACATCACAATCATCTTTAGTTGCCTCGATTTTCATTTAATTATATAAAAGAAAGCGTATCAAGGTGAACTACCCACATTTATTAAGTTTAAGAAAATACTTGATCCGAGGCAAGATTCAATTTTACTTAAGACACAAAAAGAAGCAGAATGAACTATTATATGACGATATACATAATAAAGAGCAGAATAAATAAATAGGTAGCAGTAAGTGAATATAATAACCAATTTATAAACCACTAACAACAACTATGTAATGCAATCATGCAGGTACTCATGAGTTCTCTTACTCTTACTTATTCTTAAACTCAGTATCATAAACTTTTCTGTTACTTGGTCCCCTGGGAGTTCTTGGCCATTCAACTCCTGAGTAATAGTCTGTTTCTCAAGATCGAGCTCGTTTCTATATAGGAATGTCGAGTTTACTTTTGCCGACCTTCCCACCAATCTATTCCCCTTAACTTTAATCTGTGGCTGGCCCAAGTATTATGGAACTTTTATCATAACATAACCTTTATGAATTTCTTGCAAAATACACATGTATCTTATGTATCTCATAACTCATGCATAGGCTTTGTTGAAATTTTGACAGCATAACGGAATGTGTCCGCTTTCCCATGGATAGTGCCAGTGCTCAGACAACCAATTTTATAGAAAAAACCACAACATTTCATTCACAATTCAACATCAACCTCATAGAAATATTAGTTGTATTTGAAGTATGGCTGCTGTCTTTGCACTTTCACTCTACCCGATTTTTGTAAAATAAGCCATAATTTCTATTTAACTCCTTTGGACCTAAATTTTGGATATGTTGGAGTGTTATGTGTCTATTTTCTAACCTCTTTAGTCTAGTCTAATTTTGATAAATGAAGCTAAAGTTATTAGGGTTCTATCTCGGCCTGCCTTGTTGCTGGCTAGAATTACACACTTAAAAGTAAAAATCCACTAAAAATAAAAAATCAGTTCAAATCGTACGAAATTTGTATAATATTAAAGCTAACAGGACAAGATTTCATTTGCAATAAGTCCCATTTCATTTACTTGAGTAGAGCTTGAGTTATAAGCTTCGAAATTTAACCCCTCTGGATTATCCTATTTTAGCCCGGTTTGGAATTAGGGTAACTTCCTTGAACTACTGGAAATAACTGGGAAAACTCTGAAATTTTTATAAGGTGTTCTCCTATTATAAAATTTCCAACAAAGTTAGTTTCATTCAATTCTAATTTGCATAAGGCAAGTTTTGCCCTGAACAACCTTGTCTGCCCATAATCAAACTCAAAAACCTAGGTCAAGTTTCCAAAATTCATATCTCCCTCAATACTAATCCAATAACCTTGTAATTTATATGATTGGGAAGCTCTAGATGTTTAATTTGCATACAAATAGTTTCATTAAATTTAAACAGCTGTACGCAGAGCCGTACACTCTGCCATATGGACTGCTGTAGGGTTTTTGATCACCCAGCTTTTCACTTCTTTTTGTTCTCATCCCTTTTCACTTCCTATTCAACTTAAGCACAAAATAGCCATCAAACTAGCCAATAATCATCATATATATCCAAATACCACATCAGAAGTGAAAGAAATTAAAACCCCAAATAGCTTCCATAACCAAGAAAATAAGAAAAGAGGTTGAATATCTACCTCCTTTGAGTATATAATCTTGCTAGATTTAAGTTTAGATTGATGGAACCTTATCAAAGCTTGAAAGTTTGATGGAGTAGGTTGAAAAGAGAAGAGAAGAAGGAGGCTAGAACAAGAAGAGAGAGACAAGTTCTGCTTGAAGGAAAAGAGAAAAAAAAATCTGATCCAAGACTTTAATAAGGTAGTTGGTTTCTTATGTTTCAATTGGTTGGAAGTTTGTGGCCAAATTTCAGCCACTTCTCTTCCTTTGGTGGCTGTCCTTGCACCACCCATAGTTGAGTGTATGGTTGAATATTCAGCCATAGAATTATAGAATTTGGGTGTGTAATTCTATTGATTCAGTTTTGACAGCTTAAAATATAGAAATGTTACCGATTTCCTTTAAATCGATAAATTGATTTAGGAAAATTTCTATGAAATCTTCTATGCTTCTAATTTAATTCCTTCACATCTAATCTCTCTAAATGCTAATTAATTGACCTTAAATAAATATTTAGTTAAATTTTAATTATTCTTAATTATTCGATAAAAACCGAATAACTAGGCAAAAAACAATAAAATTCCGTGAATGTTACATTACCACTCTACTAAAAAAAATTTGTCCTCAAAATTTAGTACCAGAGAATAGTTCAGGATACTCTTTCTTCATGCTTGATTTTAGTTCCCAAGTGTAGTCCTCAGCATCTTCTTTTCCGTATGCTATCTTCACTAACTGCACGATTTTATTTCGAAGTTGCCTACTGCTTCTATCTACGATCCTTGCCAACAATACGTGGAAAGTCAGCTCCTCTTTTAACTGTATTGACTCAGGTTCTAGGAAGTGTGTAGGGTCAGGTTGATGTCTTCCGAGTTGAGAAACATGAAAAACATCGTGAAGGCTTGATGGATATGGAGGTAAAGCGATTTGATATGCAACTGATCCGATTCGCTTCAAGATTTGGAAGGGACCGATAAAGCAAGGACTTAGCTTCTTGACCTTAATGGCTCTACCTATCCCTGTTGTATGCGTAACCTTCAGAAATACGTGGTCTCCTTGGAATTCTAGAGGTTTTCTCCTGATATCCGCATAACTCTTCTGACGGCTTTGAGTGGCAAGCATCTTACTTCGAATTTTCTTGATCTGCTCAGTGGTTTGTCCGACTAAATCAGGCCTCAATGGACTTGATTCTCCTGTTTCATACCAACATAGCGGAGATTGGCACTTTCGTTCATACAACGCTTCGTAAGGAGCCATGCTGAAGCTAGTGCGATAGCTATTGTTGTATGCAAATTTGGCTAATGGTAAGTACCGATCCCAGTTCCCACATTGCTCTATTATATATGCTTGTAGCATATCTTCTAAGGTTTGAATTGTGCTTTCCGTTTGACTATCCGTTTGTGGGTGATATGTAGTGCTTAGGCACAACTTAGCACCAAACACTTTTTGTAAGGCTCCCCAAAACTGTGAGATGAATCTTGGGTCTCGATCTGAGATAATGGTTGAAGAGATTCCATGTAGCCTTACAATCTCTTGAATATACAACTGCACTAATTTTTCTAATTGATAATTTGCTCGAATAGGTAGAAAGTGAGCAGATTTGGTTAATCTATCCATGATGACCCATATGACATCATATCCTGTTAGTGTTCTTGGTAATTCCATTACAAAATTCATGGAGACACTCTTCCACTTTCACTCAGGAATTTCCAGAGGTTGTAGCATCTCGGAGGGTTTCTGATATTTCGCTTTCACATTCTGATAGATCAAGCACTCACTCACAAGGCTCACCACATCTGACTTCATGCCTAGCCACCAAAACATTTTCTTGAGGTCTTGATACATTTTAGTAATGCCGGGATATACGGTGAATTCACCTTTATGTACTTCCTCCAAGATTCTTCTTAAGAGATCATTTCCGTCGAGTACATACACCCTGTCATGATACCGCCATATGCCTTCTTTATCCTAAGCAAAACTCGTTAATTTCCTTGATTGTACAAGATTGATTGTATGTTGAAAATTGGTATCCTGCTATTGTGCCTGCCAAATTTGTTCCTTAAAGCCATTGGCTATCCTAATTTGGCGTAACTGAATGGTCTTAGGAGTTATAAAGATTCCCAAATTAAGATCTCGGAAGCTCTCAATAAGCTCTATCTCTTTAATCATTATCCAAGCTACAGTTAGAGATTTCCTGCTCAAAGTGTCTACCACAATATTTATCTTGCTCGGGTGGTATTTTAATTCAAATTCGTAGTTTTTAAGAAGTTCCATCCACTTCCATTGCTTCATATTTAATTCCTTCTGATCAAAGAGGTACTTTAAACTCTTATAATCAGAAAAGACCTTGAACCTTACACCATAAAGGTGATGCCTCTATATCTTCAAGGCAAATACTACTGCTGCTAATTTGAGATCGTGTGTGGGGTAATTCCTTTCATGTGGCTTTAATTGTCTAGAGGCATATGTGACCACGTTTCTAGTTTGCATCAATATGCATCCTAATCCTTATTTGGAAGTATCACAATAGACTTCAAATAGTCCACGAGGGTCTGGCAAGGCTAACACTGGTGTTGTGGTTAACCTCCTTTTCAAATTTTTAAAACTTTGTTCACACTTCGGTGTCCATTCAAATGGAATATTCTTCCTAGTTAGTTTCGTCAAAGGCAAAGCTATTCGAGAGAAATCCTTGACGAATCGCCTATAATATCCGGTTAAACCCAGAAAACTGCTAACTTCAGTGACTGTGGTCGGCCTCTCCCAATCTAGTACTACCTCTACTTTGCTGGGGTCTACGGAAATTCCCCCATGGGATATCACATTGTCGAGAAACTTTACTTCTTTCATTCAAAATTCACATTTGAATAACTTAGCATAAAGTTTCTTCTCTCTTAAAATTTGCAAAACTAGCCGCAAGTGTTCCACATGCTCTCGCCCCGTCTTTGAATAGGCGAGTATGTCATCGATGAAAACCACTACAAACTTATCCATATATGGTCGGAATATCCGATTCATGTAATCCATGAATACTGTAGGTACATTTGTCAACCCAAACGACATCACGATATACTCGTAGTGCCCATAACGAGTTCGAAAGGCCGTCTTAGGGATATTTTGTTCCCGAACCCGCATTTGATGATATCCGGAACTCAAATCAATCTTGGAAAATATAGTTGCACTTTCTAGTTGGTCCATGAGATCATCGATCCTTGGCAATAGATATTTATTCTTAATCGTCACTTTATTCAGCTGTCTATACTCCATACATAGGCACATGCTTCCATATTTATTTTTGACTAATAAAATTGGAGCTCCCCCTAGTGATGCACTTGGCCGTATGAATCCTTTTTCCAAAAGTTCTTCAATCTGTCTTTTTAGTTCTGTTAGCTCTAGATGTGACATCTGATATAGAGCTATAGATACCGGTCCTATCCCTAGAACCAATTTAATGGTGAACTCAATTTCTCTCTCAGAATAGAATGTAGCAATATCTTCTAGGAAAATATCGAGGTATTCCTTAACAACTGGGATCTCCTCCAATTTCTATTCAACTTCCGTTACATCAGCTAACAGGAGAATGTATCTTTGACTCTTCAACCCACTATAGTTTACTAATAAAGAGTTCAGATAAAAGTATGTTGAGGCTTGGGGTTCAGAAGACGAGACAGAGGGGAATTCTACCATCTTATCGGAACAATTGAGGGTGACTTGATTAGCAGAAAGCCAATCCATGCCCAGAATTATATCAAGTCCTGATAGAGGGAGACAAATCAAATTGGCTACAAAGGTCCTACCCTCAATTTGAAGAGGAACATTGATGCAAACTTGACTAGTTTTGACAGGTTCATTGGTAGGAATAGAAACCAATAGATCATAAGGTAATTCAGAAATTGGTAATTGCAAAACAGCCCCACAGTCATGAGAAATAAACGAATATGAGGCACCTGAATCATAGAATATAGTCAAAGTCTCACCGTCCACTTCACAGGTACCTTGGATTTGTCCTTCAAAGTTGTCGGCTTTTTCTGCGTTTATCATGAAAACCCATCCTTGACATTGAGGTCTAAAAGTTTGTGGCGGATTCCTGGTTGAATACTCATAAATTTTGTGGCCTAACTTACCACACCCATACCAGACACTCTGGCTTGCCAAACACGACCGATTACCATGATTCTTATTGCATTTCGTGCAAGTCAGACTCAGAAAAGCCTTCTAGGACTGCTTGCCTTTGTTGCCTACCGGTTGAAACCTTCTTTGCTGTTGAAAGTTAGGCTTGAATCTTGGGCCCTATGGTGCCAACCCCTTCTTGAAGCTACCATTAGATGCCTTGGCCGCAATGAATTTCAAGTTACAATCTTCTATAAGTCGGCATTTATTTACCAACGTGAGGAAATCTCTAATCTCTAATCTCCATTGGCCTTAATGCTGCAAGAATATCTTTTCGTAATCTTCCCTCGAATTTGACGCACTTCCAAGCTTCATCAGGGTTCCTCTGGTAAATTGTAGAAAACTTACATAGTTCTTCAAACCTGGCAATATACTCGGATACCATCCAGTTTCCTTGATGAAGCTGCTTAAATTCTAGTTCTCTGGCATTTCGAACTAAGGCAGGAAAGTACTTTTGGTAGAAAACATCTCTAAATACCAACTAGGTGACTTCTGTCTGAGATTCTTCGAATAGTCTTTGTACGCCGTTTCACCAAAACTCTGCATCTGCTTTGAGCATATAGATGGCAAAAGTCACCTTTTGATGATCTGAACAATCCAAGATAGAAAAAAATCTTATCCATAGCCTTAATCCATTCATTAGCCTTATCTGGGTCATATGCTCCTCGAAAGTTAGGCAGATTTACTTTCCTGAACTTAGCAAATTTAAGATAGTCCAAGTTAGCTCCTAGGCTATGTGGGTTCCCTCCATGGCTGGCCTTAGGTTGCCTGCCTAATTAGTTCATCATCTGATAAGCTGCTATAGCCTGTTCTCTTGTCGCATGAGCCATCTCTTGCATTGTGTTCATAAAGTCAGCTGGGTCCTCTTGAGCAGGTTCTGTGTGTGGCCTACCTCACCTTTCGGAAGCTATTAAGTTCTAAACACACAAAACAAAAGTTATTGAGTTGATCAGGCTCAATACTAAGTCTAATGTGCTAGTAAATAACAATGTCAGACACCTCATATACATGCACATCTATATCTCAACCGTACAGACAAGATCTAGTGCATGCTATCATCTAAAATTACAGAATATGCGCAAAGCATAGTCAGTCAAATCCTCAGGCCTTAGCTAGGATGAATTGTTCTGATACCAAAAATGTAGCACCCTACTAATTTAATATTGTGCTTAAGTCATAGCATGAAATTTAGTAGTTGCGTTACCGTGTTAGTACTCCATTTATTATTTATTTATTATATTATATGCTTTTTTTTGGACAAAATATACCTTGGGGCACAGAGAATATATATAAACAGAAGATGCAGTGCTTGGTGTATAATAAACGTGGTCGGTATCCCAGAACAGTAAAAATTAATGAAAAGTACAACAAAAAAGATAAAGATAAGTAATATATCATCAATTGTGTATGTATATATATATATTGGAAGCTAACGCTTCAGTTTATGTACAGGTTCAAAAGAGGATACATATATGGAGCCAGTATACACCAAAAAGACATAAGGCCCGTGTCAGTGAAAAGCAATCCTACAAGGCCCTGAGAGGACATTTCAAACTAGCTGGTCTAAGAAACTACATACACCTGGCTATGTCTATGGCCTAATGCTGCATATTGCCAAAAGAGGGTCATACTGTACAGTATAGCCTACGGGCTGGAGCTTACTCGGTGAAATAGCTATTGGCCATACCAAGCCCGGCTAGGGAGTAGCCAGCATCAGATCCAAAAGAGGAGGAGGATGAAAAGGAAGCCTTAGACAGGTCGCTCTCAGGACTGAGTGGGATGTCCGGGACTACCTACGGAGGTGACGCTGGTGGAGGAGCTACGAGTGCTGCAGGCACTGGAGGAGGTGTAGGGCGTGCCACGTGTAAGGGGATAGCAAAGTAGGGGACAACAGGGTCGAATGCAGGATAAAACAGATGAGCAGCAAAATTTCTATTACTAAAGAGATAAGGACGGAAATGGCAGGAGCCAACTATGTACAACGAGTCAAACATAGGGTCATAATAGAGCTACATGTCTGGAATCTCAATGAATAGTATGACCGTCGTATCCATCACCAGAGTTTGAAAATGACGCGGAAACATAAAGCGAGATGAGAATTTGAATAAGTAGGATTCGAGTACTGTATTAAGCTGACATCGTATTCAATCTCAATTGCCTCGATTTTCATTTAATTATATAAAAAAATGGTATCAAGGTGAACTACCCACATTTATTAAGTTTAAGAAAATACCTGGTCTAAGGTAAGGTTCTGTTTTACTTAAGACAGAAAAAGAAACGGAATGAACTATTATATGATGATATACATAATAAAGAGAATAAATAAATAGGTAGCAGTAAGTGAATATAATAACTAATTTATAAACCACTAATAACAACTATATAATACAATCATGCAGGTACTCATGAGTTCTCTTACTTTTACTTATTTTTAAACTCAGTACCATAAACTTTTCTGTTACTTGGTCCCTTGGAAGTTCTTGGCCATTCAACTCCTCAGTAATAGTCTATTTCTTAGGATCAAGCTCGTTTCTATATAGTAGGAATGTCAGGTTTACTTTCCCCGACCTTCCCATTTTCTATTCCCCTTAACTTTAATCTGGGGCTAACCCAAGTATTATGAAACTTTTATCATAACATAACCTTTATGAATTTCTTGCAAAATGCACATTTATCTAATGTATCTCATAACTCACGCATAGGTTTTGCTGAAATTTTATAGACAACCAATTTTATGGACATGTTCGCTTCTTTATGAATAGTGCTAGTACTCAGACAACCAATTTTACAGAAAAAACCACAACATTTCATTCACAATTCAACATCAACCTCAGAAATATTAGTTGTATTTGAAGTATGGCTGCTGTCTTTGCACCTTCACTCTACCCAATTTTTGTAAAATTAGCCATAATTTCTATTTAACTCATTTGGTCCTAAATTTTGGATATATTGGAGTGTTATGTGTCTATTTTCTAACCTCTTTGATGTAATCTAATTTTGATAAATGAAGCTCAAGTTATTAGGGTTCTATCTTGGCCTGCCCTATAGCTGGCTAGAATTATACTCTTAAAAGTAAAAATCCACTAAAAATCGAAAAACCAGTTCAAATCATATAAAATTTGTATAATATTAAAGCTAACAGGACAAAATTTCAATTGCAACAAGTCCTATTTCATTTGCTTGAGTAAAGCTTGAGTTATCAGCTCCGAAATTTGACCCCTCTGGACTGTTCTGTTTTAGCCCAATTTGGACTTAGGGTGAATTCCTTAAACTACTAGGAGCAATTGGGATCAAATCTAATTCTGAAATTTTTATGGGGTATTCTACTATGTGCAAACTTTCCAAAAAAGTTGTTTTATTCAATTCTAATTTGTATAGGGCAAGTTTTACCCTGAACAACCTCATTTGCCCAGAATCAAACTTAAAAACCTAGGTCAAACTTCTAAATTCATATCTCCCTCAATACTAATCCAATGACCTTATAATTTATATGATTGGAAAGCCCTAGATGTCTAGTTTCACATAAAAATAGTTTCATTAAATTTAAATCCTATAGGCGGAGCCATATACTCCGCCGTATGGACTGCCATAGGGTTTTTGATCACATAGCTTCTCACTTCTTTCTATTCTCATCCCTTTTCACTTCCTCTTCAACTTAAACACAAAAATAGCCATCAACTTCCATAACCAAGGAAACAAGAAAAGAGGTTGAATCTCTACCTCCTTTGAGTGTAATCTTGCTAGATTTGAGTTTAGATTAATGGAACCTTATCAAAGCTTGAAGGTTTGATAGAGTAGGTTTAAAAGAGAAGAAAAGAAGGAGGTTGGAATAAGAAGAGAGAAGCGGGTTCTGCTTGAAGGAAAAGAGAAAGAAAATTAGATCCAAGACTTTAATAAGGTAGTTGGCTTCTTATGTTTCAATTGGTTGGAAGTTTGTGTCTAAATTTCAGCCACTTCTCTTCCTTTGGTGGCTATCCTTGCGCCACCCATAGGTAAGTGTGTGGCTGAATATTTAGCCATAGAATTATAGAATTTAGGTGTGTAATTCTATTGATTCGGTTCTAATAGCTTAAAATACCGAAATCTTACCGATTTCCTTTAAATCGGTAAATTGGTTTAGGAAAATTTCTATGAAATATTCTATGCTTCTAATCTAATTCCCTCATATCTAATCTCTCTAAATGCTAATTAATTGACATTAAATAAATATTTAGTCGAATTTTAATTATCCTTAATTATTCAATAAAAATTGAACAATTAGGCAAAAAACGATAAAATTCTGTGGGTGTTACAGGACGAGCTTAAACATAAACTTTTATCAAGATATAACTTTATAAAATATCATACACATTTTTCAACTAAGATACTTCATTTATAAATTAAAGTACCATAAAAACTTCGAGTAAAACATATGTGATATATAATCTATCTTTAAAACCACCATAGCTTATTGAAGCACCCTTTTTACGTCAACTAAACATAAATTTCTTCATATCAAATCATATGCATTCTAGCTTATAACCTCAAACGCATAATAAAACCCAAGGAAGTTTCATACTTTCAACAAATATAAGTTTCAACTAGTAAACATAAATGCACAAGAGAGAAATACTTTCTCAAAACATAGAAAACATTTACTTATCTCAATATCATAATAAAACTTAAAGGAAGATCCTATTTCAAAAGTAACTTTCTAACTGGGCGACCTTGACAACCTAACTCCAGCAATAACTGATTAATCTAACGTCTGAGCGACCCCAACAACCTGACCCTAGCGTGTGTATATCTTCCGAGTATGTAGGCCAAACATGCCAGGTTAGCAATCACCCTATTAACTGGGTTATTTGAGATGCACTAAGGCTAATGCTGCTGCCATTAGCAAACAGTTCTATTATAGTTCCTTCTCGTAGGTAAACTTTACTCTTTGCTAAAACCTTGTCATTATGCCATTCAGCAGCAAAATCAGATGTTCTCTAAGTACATCATCATCCAAGCTTTCCATCATACTAGAGTAACATACACCCCAATATCACCTTCTAATTTCCTTAGAACTTAGAAGACTCTTTTCAAAGTGATTCCTAAATTCCCCTTTTAATGAAATTTTTGTAAGTTATATCTATGCAAGGATATGACTCAATTCAATCAAACCAAAGTACAAACCTTTTATCATGTAATGAATTTGACTCCACTTGTTGTAAACAATTCCCTGAGCTTTTCTATTATAAACAAGTGTCACATTTTTTAGGCATTCTAATCTTAAATCATTGAGGCAAATTACCAAACACTTGTGCAACAAGAAGGCCACATACCTAGGGAGCAACCACAACAAAACCAAACCAAAATCCAAAATGAAACCATGAACTAACCAAAATCCATTAAAGACAAAGAAAAATACTAGATCTTGAATTTAGCCAACATCAACGGGTAAAAGAAACTCCACATAGATTAAACCAATAGCACCAAGGTTCAAATATCATCCATCCATCAAAATGAGCATACTCACCAATGTATTGCTAGTATTCAAACTCCATTCCATTAATTATTATAAATCAATATACTAATGAAACACAAACATATGATTTAGAAAAGTAAAATGAGAGCACTAGAGCAAATATTATCTCCTTGCTCCAGCTTTGAAACCCTTTTCCCATATTAGGTAAGTTCTGAACAAAAGTGGCAAGTCTATGTGTTATATAGTGCATAAAACGGTAACAAGAAAGCATGAAAACAATTAAAAAAAAACACTTTTCAAAGGATAAGAATACAGAAGTGCTAAGCCAATGTTCATTCTTCTCAGAGATGTCATGAAATCTATAGCTAGCAAATACAATTAGAATCAAAACTACGAGCTATTGTAGCAAATTGCATTGTGTCATTTGCTACTAACAATTGGAGCTTGTAAATTCTTCCAGACTGATGAAAATTCAAGGATGTATGTATTTGATATTTTTACATTATTTTGTCCAACTAGTGAAGCAAACTATTCAATAAGACTTGAATTGGAACTATAACTAAAGAAGCATGCCATGTTTAAGAAAAATAGTTACGATTAAGTTGGGGTATATATATTCACTGTTGACTTGGACCTTATAAAGATCAAGCCAATAGGGTGTTGTATATGGTGGACACTTTCCTTTTCTGACTTTGACTATGAATCTAAACCCTGTCGATCTCTCCCATCATCATTGTCCCAACATTGACCAACAGGAGGCATCCAGAAATCTTCCTTTTCCGTGTCATTGTCCTCATTGGAAGGCTTCTTAACTTTAGAAATAATCTCTTCAACTCCCTTGTCCTTCTTCTTCTTCTTCCTCTTTTTCTTCTTCTTTTTCCCACCACATGCACTTTGGGGATCCTTTAAACACTTGTCACCTTCCATTCCATGACTCGACAACTTCTGTTCTTCCTCTTGCTCTATTTACATAAGCTAAAATGCATTAGTTGATGGAGCATTACAAAACCCCTATGCATTACAGATCATAAATTTTGCAAATCCTAGTAGCAACACTAAGTCTCATTCTAGGATATTCAAACCAAAAACTCAATGAATAGAAGATATCACTACTAACCTAATTTATTGAGAAACCTTTTCCCACTCATATGCTTCCAGATATTTTTCTCTGAATTATTGACGTTGTCTCCAGTTAACTTACATATCAACTTTGAACTGAAGGAGAAACCAATAGCTACTGTAATATACTATCACTTACCATCGAAGATGAAACTGTCAAGGTATAAATAGAGTAAGGCAAACAAATAACATAAAAGTAAAAATATTTTCATATTTTTTTGGTCACATAATATATATTTTCACATAATTACAGGTAAAGAAACCCCATATTCCAATTAAAGAAAATCGGTAACACTCCAAATACAAGTAGTAGCAGATTCTAAACATGATTGAAAAGGTGAAAAAGGGGGTTATTTACCAATAAAGAGGGTCTTGCTTGAACATATTGAAAGGGGGTTTATTATTGGACAAGGCAAAATCAATGAGACCCAAACGGCATTTTTTTGCTTCAAGAGTAGGAGTCTATGTCCTTGGAAAGGACCTCGTGCTCAGTCTTTATGCACTTGAACCGCCCATTTCCTAGCTTGTTGAAGGTTGGCAACCCGACTTGGTTGCCCCCTTCCTTCTTCCGATTCTCTTCAATGGTCGCCATGCCCGTTTTGCAACCTCGAGCCACAAACAACCAAAGAAAGGTTGTTGAGGAATGTGGAACCTATTTGATAAGGAATGCCTTGAACTTCATGGATGGGATGGAAATTATTGTGTAGATTGGTGGAAGTAGTGGCAGTGTGTATGTGTGTAAGGGGAATGGAATGGGGGGAAGTGACGGGGGTTGGTTTTTTTCCTTTTCAAATTTTGTACTCATTTTTATTGAATTATTGCTACCATATGTGAGAAGCTTATCCCCATATGCTTTTTGTCATATTCCTTCTTTAGATACGGTGTCTAGCGTATATGTCGTAAAAACCGTGGTTCAAATAACGTTTCTTATTTTTTTAATGTGTAATTGAGTTACCTACTTTGTTGATGTCGATTGTCCAAGTTTTGGTATTACCTTTGGTTGCATGACATGTCGGAGTACTCGGTAAAATTGTAGGTAACATTGATGTTATATGCAATAATAAGTTTTTTTAGAATTATGGTGTTATATATGTATTCTTTAAATAATAGTGTGATTATTTCATTAAAATTAAATTCTTTAAATTTATTTTTTTAAAACAAAACTTTTAAGCCAAACGTTCATTCTAGAATATTATGATTATAAACTTTGGTAGAACAGTGAAACCACATATTTTTTTTATTAAATAAGAAAAGCTCAGACATGGATGTCAAATTAAACAGTACAATGCGCAAGCAAGCTAGCTACTACTGCTATATTGATAACGTTTTCTTGACACATTGTACCTATTACTTTAAAATGTGTTATTAACGTGGATTTAAAATATTGAATAATAAATTACTAGCACGTAAGTTCTCCACCATAAAGAAGTGCAGTAAAAAGATGTGAATTTTGAATAAATAAATAAATAAATAAAGAGTAAATATATATTTTGATCTTTGTAAATTTCATATGATATTAATTAGTGCTTGAAAGGTCAAATGTGATACCACATTACTCCCAAAAAGTGACATTAAATAAGTGTCTAAAAATTAAAATACGATATCACTCTATCTCTTTCGAAAAATTATTTGATCCCCTTTTAGATAAAATACGAGGATTTGCTTCTTTCTTTCTTTTCTTTTCCTTTCTTTTTTTATTTTTTTGTACTAGGGAGTTCCTAAAGAAGCAATTAGAGAAAATGATAAACGGGATGAGCAAACAGTGACCAAAACCTTAACCCAAAACCAACAACACTCTTGTCACATGAACAAGGAAAAGTACCATTTGAACTATAGTTCATTGACAGTTTATCTTTATTTCCCATTTTCATTTCATATTTTTATTTTTAATTATAAAGATGTCACCTTATTTTCATTTTATTTCGTACTTTTAGGATTTTGTAACAAAATTAGTGAAAATAGGGTCTATTTGGTATCTATTTTCATTTCATATATTTTCTATTTTTAGGATTTTGTGAGGGAAATAATAAAAATAAGAAATAAAAATAGGAAATGAGATTGTATTATTTTCACTGTTTTCACGGTTTCTTTCAAAAAAATTCTGAAAACAAAAAACACAAAAATAAAAATAGAAATTAAACAGGCTCTAACCGAGGGTATGAATAAACTAATCAATAGTGCAAAAAGAACAAGTTATAGATTTTGAAAGAAAGGAAAGTATGGAGACGGACTCACCAATTGATATTGGAGCTAATGGAGTGGGGAATAAGGACTGGAATAGAAAACAAGCGTAGCAATAGTATCATCACATTTGCCATAGGATCCCAAACCAAATTCATAGACTAGGAAGAAAAAAACCTAAAAAGGCGAAAGTAGTTCTAAATCAAACTTAATAACAAAATCGAAGGCACCACCAATCCACCATACCAAACAGGAGTAGCGGAAGGAGAGGAACGTTGTGGCGGGGGCAGAATGAATGGGGCTACACTATGGTTGATAGAGGAGTCTTAGGGTTTTTCTCTGAACATGTGAAGTAATGAAAAAAAAACCAACAGATCGAATACAATAAACTGCAAAAGAAAAACGAGTTTTATTAAATACCCTAATGCCACCACATTTTGATTGAAAACATTTCCAACAACTAAAATAGAAAACACTAAAAACATCAAATCAGTGTTTTCAATTTTATGTCTCTTTCAAAACATATTTCCAGTGAAAATATTTTCTTCAACATCCAACCAAACATATTTTTCATATCTATTTTTTATTTTCACTAAAAATAAAAATGAAAATGGGAAAACCAAATGCACCCTAATTTTATTTTCTATTTTCATTGTTTCTTTTACAAAATTATAAAAACATGAAACATTGAAAATAAGGTAACATTTTTTCTTTTGTAACTAAAACTAAAAACAGGAAATGAAAACAAAAGTAAAATAAGTCCTAAGTTTTCATAAACTTATTTGATTTCAAATAATTTTCAGAATGACCAAAATAATATCACATTTTAATTTTTAGGAGCTTACTTGATGTTAAATAAATTTTAGAGATTAATTTGACATGACATTTCATTTTTTAAAAACCTATTTGATGTCAAAAAAATTTCATAAATTAAATTAATATCACACAATTATTTAAAGAACTAAAATGCATTTTCATTCATTAATATTATAAATAGAAAAGGGTGGGTACGGATGTTCCTGATCACAATGTGCCTTGTAATGGTAAAAGCAGCCATGAGAAACACTATATACACGATTTCATTATGGTTTCCACGATATGTGCTCTACGGCTACAAAATAACCCCAAGAAAGCCAGTTCCAACGTTTTAAGCGCCAAATGGCAGTCCATGTCCGTATGAACCAGAATGGAAGAATAGGCTATTATTTATATAAGCTAAATTTACAATTTACAATATCAAAAAGATTTACAATGCAGTTTGCCAAAAGGCAGGATGGGGAATACAATGGAGAGACCTTAACACAGATTTTACAGCACCATCATGTGGTAGTCAACTGCATGAACTTACCTTAGTCTAGGAGGTTAGAAGCTCTGCCACTCTGAATGTTAACTACATAACGGAGCAATCATCAACATATTTCCCATTCCAATTTTGAATGAATTTGGATTTGGTATGGAATGGCAATTCCAAAGATTCAGCCAAGCAACATTGGTATCTAATACCACCATCTTGGTCTCAACATCAACGACTAACAAGCCAGCCGGGTTTAATTAGGATGTCTTCCCTAAAGTTGCGGCCTGAGACCGACACTGATTCACCTTGACGGCGATAACACTGCAAAGGATTCAAAGCACAGGATAAAGAGTAGATAAACAAAATTCTTGTCAACAAGAATTATTAATCAATGTAGTCTGCCGGAAAGGGAAAACAAATTGAGAATAATTTTTATTCACTACTAGTGCAAAACAACTTTACACTGCTAGCCAATAGAATTTCAAACGGGTAACTACCCACTATGAGCTGGCAATTTCATGAAATTTTATTAGGAGATAGTATAAAATTATTTTGCCCTATTAGTGCATATAAATCAATCTCAAACAAATTACTAGTCATTTAATTTTGAACTGTCCAACAGTTTTCCCCCAAAAACTTCTGGCTTAATTGAAATTTAAATCCATCCGCAAACCCATTATAATTAAAGAGAATAATCTTCTCACTATGTGAAAACCAAGCATGCAGGCATACACATGTTGCATGCATACACAGCATTTCTTACCTAGTGAAGACAATAAACAAGCATTAATTGAGAAGGATCTTTCTTCTTGCCCAAAACAATATTTTGGTATTAAAATTTGGGAGATCACTCGTGCAATGGGTTTAAAAAATGAAAGAAATACATAATTTCCTTGCTAGGTTGCCATACTTGAAAAAATAATTGACTAGTTCCAAAGGTGAAAATTCCATAGTGTTGATGCTCATTTGCAATTGAAAGACAACATAGAAGGTTCTGATACTAATTTATACAAAGCTTGGGAGAACCACCCTGCAAAAGGTAGTCTTGTGGTGGGAGAGCCTAATGTCATATAAACCCCACATTGCAATCCCATACTTTAAGTTTGGTACTCAAGTTCCATACCTTGGAATTAGATATGTTGAATTTGCAGAAAAATATGAAAGAAGTGTAGAACAATACGTGTGACTGAATAGCTTAGGTTCAATGCTTAAGTGATATTGCACTCAGCATATTGGTATTTATAGATAAGAAGAAATAAATAAAATTTATTTTACAAGAACAATAATACAATTTATTTTTACAAGAATAATAAAGACTAAAGCTACTCCCTGTGACTCCTATTGCTCCAATGCCATGACTTCTACTATTTCCAATGCAATATTCCTATCATTCTAAATATCACACTTATCACATGGCAGAATACATTGTCACATGCATTATTCTCAGCAAGATCATAAAATTTACGTTGTTAATCTGGAATGCACATCATGAAGTTCTGAAAAACACATATTTGGCAACAGCCTAGGACCACATTCAAGTGAAGAGATTGAGCACTAACCTTGTAACATACAACAGTATCATCAGGGTACATTGCAAATAGCTTTGTACCAAGGCGTGCATCACAGGAATCACAGAGACTCTCATCATTGATCTGTACATGCCTTGACCTTTCCTCCAATCTTGACAATCTTGCATCAATGTCTACGGCACGAGATAAACTATGCACAATCTGTGAAAGAATTTAGTTACAAATATTGTTAGGAACCGACATATTATTAGCGTGCATGGAAGAAAGGGTAAATGAGGAAATAGACTAAGAGAATTAGGGTGTAGTGCTGGTGCATATTTGTAACCAACTCTATTGAGTTGGCATAGGGAGTGAGGTGAGGCTATATGTATGAGAAAACGGTGTGTTAAGGGGTTCTAGGCAAGAATTGCACTAGGCATTTGCGAGCAACTGAGCTGCTATAGTGCTCAGGATTTTCTTTTCAATTTCATGCTAGCTTTGTATCTTCTTCTTCCTCAAATGATCCACACTAGTTCATCTTGAGGGTGTTAATAATACATTCAGTTTCTTCTATTTTTTGTTCCTATCAATTGGCATCAAAGCCTCATTCTTGGAGCTATGGAGGCCTGTTGTTGAAGCTACCATGGAGGCTAGGATAGAGAATCTAGAGAGGAAGATGAATGAGATTGAGTGCTTTTGAAGGGAAAGCATCGGACTCAAGCTCGAAGGAGATCTCCTCTACGGCGAGAGCACCGCAAGATGGAGGAACGAGACCACTAGCAACAGGAGGACAGCTAGTAGCGAGTTTCGCCACTGCAACCTTCCAAGCATTGTGTCTCCGTTTCCTGTCATAGGGAACGTCGCGACTCCTACTTTCACCATAGGGAGGAGCTATATTCGCTCGCTTTCGCAAGGAGGGAAAGGAGCGGAGCATTTTTCGGCAGCGGTCAACCACTGCAAAAGCCATCGAATCTAGAGACCGACGCGAAGGTCTTGCCAACAATGTGGGTGAAGATAGAGGCAGATGAAGAGGAACCACTGAAGAAGGAAGGAGAGGCAAGGGCATTGATGGAGGTGTAAAGCGGTGAGAGCATAAGGAGGAGAACGGGGTGAGGATTGCGCAACCACCACCAAGAGCCACTAGACTCGAACCCACAAGTGATGGCTGGCGAAATACCGGCGATGGAACTGCAAGTAGCAGCAAAGTTGTGGGCAGTGGCAGATTCGCGTGCAATGCCAAGAGCCACAATGGAGATGGCTGCTGGTGAGTTGCTTCCGACGCAGAACCAAGAAGAAGCACAGACATGTGGGGACTGGGGGCACAGTCGATGTTCAGGTAAAACAGGAGAAGAAAGAAGGGGAAGCTAGTACAGCAAATGTGCACTCGGTTGGGGTACTTGACATGATAGTCTAGGCCCAAAGAAGTAGAAGGGAGAAAAATGGGGTTTCAGATGCTAGAAACTCAGTGATGAAATTTGGGCGCCAACCCCAATTTGGGAAGGAGAGAAATTGGGCGGAGGTAACGGGCTAGGCCCATATGTGTGGAGAACAGCACCAGGGGTCAAAAAAAGAAATTCAGGATAAGCAGAAAATGGGCTAAGCCCAAACAGTTTGGGAGAATTACAGGGAGAAGAATGATGACTTGAAGTTGTATAGCATCAGCCAATGTTTTAATTTTTGGGGTGAGGCCCAAATTTGCAAGGAGAAGAGCTGGGCTTCAAAGAAGAATTTGTTGAGCTTAGACGAGCATCATATGGGAGTAACAATGCTCTGCTAGTACATTGGCACCGGTTTATGTGATTCAGCTTCTGCCATAACTAGCCCCAAGCCCAAGGACAGTAATAGCATCGCTAAAATGAATCAGTTGACAAAGGTTAATAAGCATGGTGGTGTGATGGAGACAAAGAAGGGGGCTGATTCACTAAACCACAGGTTCTCTATTAATGGTTTTCCTATTTTAAAGATGAATCTATTTCCATACTCTGCGTTTAAGGTCTTCTTTGAACTTTACCTGGATATGGGGAAGATAGCGCTGACCAACATTCCCATAGCGCTGGGTGCTGTTTTTGTTGTTTGTCTGGTCACCCAGGAAGATAGCGCTGACCAACATTCCCATAGCACTGGGTGCTGTTTTTGTTGTTTGTCTGGTCACCCCTTCCACCCATGATGAATACTTAAGAGACTTACTAAAGAAGGCAGAAGAAACATGGCTGTCTCTCTATTTTGATATAATGAAATAGGCCCATGTATGTAGAGAGGAGGACCATGACATTGAAGGAGTAATTGGGTTAAGAAAAATCCAGAGAGTTTTTGGGTTGTTGAAGACTCTTTTTGGAAGAGATCCTAGACCTCTCACTAGTGACAATAGAAGTCACCCACCGGAGCTTGTAGATTTTTATTTTTGCTGGTGCTCATCTAAATTCCGAAAGACACAGGAAGCACTTCAACTGGGACTCATTGATTGGCCACTTGTAAGTCCTGATATGGGTCAAAGTGCTAGAAATGCTACATCTAGGCTTCGATTTGGTGGTGCAAATTATGTGAAGGAGGATGAGACAGCCATAGATGTGAACCTCTCTGAAAGTTTGGCCATTAAGAACAGCAGGCATCGATGCCATCCGATGCCACTCCAACTCGGAGAATTCAAACTTTCTGCATCTCTTTTAAGACCAAGATCTGACAGAAAATGGACTGCACCAGCAACTGAAGGGTCTTTTAGCAATGCTAGAGGAGGTATCACGAACTCACATGGATGTAATCATAGTAATCATGCTCCTGCTGCATTTGTTTCGGTTTATGAAGGTTCAAACATTCTATTTTGATGACTTGTACCTTAAAAGGGATGAGTTAGATGGGTTTGAGTTAGATTTGCATATGGGAGGGATTGAACCCTCCAGTTTGGCTTCTATTTATCCTTGGAATTTTCTGAGGCCTGCGCTTTTGATAGCAATTGGAATTGTTGGTGTTAGCAGTTTGCTTGTACAGAAGTTTGGTACTTAAGTGGAGCCTGTATGTTTGGGCTCAGTTGGGATTTTGGGAAGGTGGTGCACTAAGCATGCAATATATCCAAGAGGATTCAAGAGTAGTATTAAGCTCTTTAGCATTCTTGAACCAGCAAGAACCAGTCACTATGTTTCTGAAGTTAAGGCTGGATTTCTTAGGCCTCATCCATAGGTTACCATGGAAGAACATATCAGTAAGGCATCAGACCCTACCATGCTTGTTGAGTTGGAAGTAGCAGCAAAATTTCAGGGAGCTGCTGCAGGTGGCATCAGCAAGAGAGAAGTTTTTCATTCAATGACACGGCCAGAAGATACTCATCAAGTGGCTGGCTATTCTGGAATTTGTGGACTCATGCGAACTGATGTTAGTGATTCGAGAGTCTACGGAATGTTTAACTACCTTAATAATGTCTTGGGGAAGTCAAGAAGTTCTGAGTATGGGACTGAGATCAAATGTATGGGACCCTGGTGCACATTTCTACATTGCCAAGAACATTTTCCTCCATATTTTTCAACGTTTGGGACCCAAGAGGATGTTCAGCAATATTCTATTAGCTTTTCAAACCATCACCTTGAGGACAAGGTGATTCTTTGGGGAGGGAGTATTGTTAGGAACCCGCACATTATTAGAGTGCATGGAAGAAAGGGTAAATGAGGAAATAGACTTAGAGAGAATTAGAGAGTAGTGAGGGTGCAAATTTGTAACCAACTCTACTGAGTTCGCATAGGGAGTGAAGTGAGAGGCTATATGTATGAGAAATGGGTGTGAGACGGGGCTTTAGGCAAAAGTTGGACTAGGCATTTGGGAGCAACTGAGCTGCTGTAGTGCTCAAGATTTTCTTTTCAATGCCATGCTAGCTTTGTATCTTCTTCTTCTTCCTCAAATGTGGAACGTTAGTTCATCTTGAGAGTGTTAATAATACATTCAGTTTCTTCTATTTTCTGGTTCCTATTTGTGGTTCCAACTCAGGCTGATTTCTCCTCTTCTAACTGCCCTTCTTTAGGCACAACCATACCTTCTTTCCATTGGGCAATGAAATTGGATTTTTCCCCACCCAATTTGATTCTTGTAGCCATCACCAGACCAGAGCTCTTCCCCCAAAATCCTCTTTCTCTGCATGTTTCGAGCTACTCGCTACTATAGTGACAAAAGTCCAATTGACATAGCATAGGTCGAAGAAGATCGGACTAAGTTCCTTTCCGTGATAACTCCATTCTTGGGCTGGTGTGTTGGAAGCATTAGAACATCTTTCCCATCCTATTGGAATGAATGCTTGAAAAGTCCTTTCCCTTTGGCCAAGCTAGTAAACTAACTCATTCCATCATTTCTTACTTTTTTTATAGGAACCACAAATAGGAACATGAAAATAGAAGAAACTGAATGTATTATTAACACTCTCAAGATGAACCAATGTGGATCATTTGAGAAAGAAGATACAAAGCTAGCATGAAATTGAAAAGAAAATCTTGAACACTATAACAGCTCAGTTGCTCCCAAATACCTAGTCCAATTCTTGCCTAAAACCCTTAACACACCACTTTCTCATACATATAGCCTCTCACCTCACTCCCTATGCCAATTCAACAGAGTTGGTTACAAATGTGTACCCCCACTAATCCCTAATTCTCTCTTAAGTCTATTTCCTCATTTACCCGCTCTTGCATGCACTCTAATAATGTGTGGGTTCCTAACACATTAGCAGTCCATGATGCTGGTTTGACAACAGAAGCCTGGACACTATTTTGGTGCTGTGTCCATGTTTCGGACACATGCTGTCGTGTTTGTGTCAGGTCTTGTATGAAACATTGACGAAACACATTTATACTGTTCAATTTACAAGTAGAGAGCACGAAGAAAAAGTTACTTTGAAAAACAAGTCCAGTAACAACTATGAACTTGAGTGGTTAAACTCCCACACAAACTGGTAATATTGTAAAGGCTACACAAAATGATCATATTAAAATGAGACATATATTTCACATATGCATTTAATAATTTGTTACACATGCCAAAATCTTCTGGAATGCTCTCAATCTCACTTGGAGAGAACTTTCATGGCTGTGGATTGCCGGTTATTC
This sequence comes from Pterocarpus santalinus, assembly GCA_031439595.1. NCBI lineage: Eukaryota > Viridiplantae > Streptophyta > Magnoliopsida > Fabales > Fabaceae > Pterocarpus > Pterocarpus santalinus. The sequence goes on along the minus strand of CM062526.1, from coordinate 14,301,281 downwards.
ATGATAACAACTACACATCTTCACTCTAATTTGAGTCCTTTTTTTTTTTTTTCCTTTTCTCTTGTGTTGAAAAAAGATCTGAGTTTAGGGAAATCTATCCAGCAGGGACCCAAAAAAAAAAAAAAAAAGAAGAAAAAAGTACCTGCCCTTGACGATGATGATGAACTCTGGCCCTGAACATTCTCAGTAGAGTCTCAGAAGCGAGTTGAAGTGGCATATCTGGTGACAATTTCTGCATTATAAAACCATAATTTTTAGCAAGTAAAATCCCAAATTAACAACTGCACTCCTGTTGAATGCATTCAATGGTATAAAACACAAGAATTTAAACACACAGCCTAAGAATTCAAGAGTGCTCACAGCCACTCCCATCCAGACCAGTAACACAGCCCAAGAATACAAGAGTATTTAATATAAATATTCATGATGCTAGAATCTAGATTAGCCATATAATGGGAAGAGAAATTAGCAATTCAATGAAAAACTAATATGAAAAACATAAAAAATAATCCACATTTGTATCAAATGAGACGCTGCAAAATTAATACCTTTTCATTTATCAAGCATCAAGAAATGTGCCAGAAATATGATCTTTTGATAATAAAGAAAGTAAAATGGAAACTTAAGTATTTCATATATCAGGTTCAAGGCTTCAATTATGTAGTCATTGAAGTTTCATCCAATCGATGAAATTTTGATTTTCTAAATGCTTACTTAGCGGCTATGTTCGTTATGCAGCCCCTCCAACTACTTTCTATTAAGTTCCAGAAAGAGGGAGAAAACAACCTTTTAAATCATTATGAATGCTTAACTATTTCTTTCTATTAATCTCTCTTCTTTGTATAATTGTATGTTATCCCCAATTTTGATGCTGAAGAAAGAATCCCTTGCCTTTCACTGCAGTGCAGGTTGCAAAATATTCACTTTTTGCAGTAGAATTGAAATAAAAGGCATTGAGTACAATGTGCTTTGGTATTTATGGGAAGATAGAGTGCATTTAATACCTCTAAAACTTGCAGAGGGTCTAATGATTCTCCATGATTGTGAAGGAGGCGAACAGCAGCAGTAAACATGGGATCCTTACCATCTTGTGGATCCAAATACATCTCAAGCAACCTGAGGTCATTAACACATTAAAGAAAAAAAGAGGGGACTATTATAAATGTGTAGAATGACTTCTACGCAGATAAATAAAGTATTTAAAGGGTACACGGGAGACAAACTGCATGTAGGCATCAGCTCTGCCAATTTCAGCACAATACTGCTCAGCAGCTTCGCTGTCTTCCAACTTCCTGCAAGCCAACAGACATTAATAATGCATTTCAAAGAGAAAAAATTGTTTCTGATTTAACATTTTGTAATCCATTTGCATTCAACTGTTCTATTGCAAGTGAAGTCATTCAAATTAGTAGCACAATAAACCAAAATAATCACTCTTCTGTATGATATTCATAATTTGACATAAAACCTGAGATTATCCCTTAAATATGAGAAAGCCAGTTATCTGCTAAAAATGCAATTCCAATGGAACCATGGTCATTACCCAAATCGTATCTTCACATAATCAAGAACTAGCTCTGCCAAAAACTTAAGCTATTAAGTGAAGACTTATAAATGGTTTTATATCTAATAGACAAAATTACATAAGCATGCACATGTTAGGACCCAAGGGGTGGCTTACGTGTAAAAGTCTCACTAGTTACTAAATCAGAAAAATAAAAATGAGTGTGGGGTCCTATAGTGCATAACAGAATGGTGAGCTGGCAGAGAGAACAGTGAATGGAGATTATGTGTGATTCAGTTAGAAGGGATTATATGTAAGGGGGTGAGAGGTGAGGAAGGTAGGAAAGAATTGGACTAGGCTTTCGGGAGTGCCTAACCCTCTCTAATGCTCAAGAACTTCCTTTTCAATTTCATGCTGGCTTTGTATTTTCTTCTTCTTCCTCAAATGATCCACACTAGTTTATCTTGAGGGTGTTAATAATACATACAGTTTCTTCTATTTTCTGGCTTCTATTTGTGGTCTCTATCACACAAAACATAATAAAGTGAATATCTTACCAATATTTTGAAAGATTTTTCTTTAGGTATAGTAAATTGCTAATTACCTTAAACTAGAATGAAATATTTTTGTTAGTTAAAAAAGCAATCATATTTATCAATTCTTTTTAATCTACAACAACAACCAAACTTTGTTTCATTAGGTGAAAATGGTCAAATATAAGGATCAAATGAAGTCTTTGGTCCTCTACCTCTAGCTCTAGAGCTACCCTCCATCCAATCAACTCTAATGACTAGGGTTTCTATAGGTCTTCTTCATACATGACCAAACCATCGAAGGTGAGACACTCTTTTCCACAATAGGTGCTATCTCAACTTTCTCTCTAATGCATTAATTCCTAATTATATCTTGACTAGTATGTTCACTCATCCAATGCAACATTCTCATCTTTGCAATGTTGAGCTTATTCTCGTTTGTTTTTAACCACCCAGCATTCAATCCCACACAACATTGCAAGTATTATAGCATTTATACACACAGACCCAAACAAATAATTTTGAAATATAATCTTTTACTAGTGAATGGCTAAGCTCAGTTTGTATCATGTAATGTAGAAATATTTACATGCATAAACATAGCATCATACAAATTTAACAACAGAATTACAAGAAAATGCATGCTCATTTAACAGAGAGTGAGTGAAGATAATTTTGAGAGGAATTATATGAAAGCAAGTGCAATTTTGAAGCTAGTTGGAAACTTACAAAGCCAAAATTTGGAGGACCAAAGTCTCTTGCCCCAGTCTTCTATACAAAATAGCCTGTCGCATTACTCACATAAGCTCAATAAATAAAGCAATCTATGATATTGATCACAAAGAAGTAGAACTACTAGCATATAAACCAAAGTCAGATAAACAGAGTTTAAGATAACACAATTAAAAGACTAAAAATCACCTTTTCTAACCATAATTCTGACCCTTCAATCAAGTCAAGAACTTCTTCTGGATCATACAGGTCCGAGGATTGCAAAAATATTTGCAGTCTTTCTCCTACAGGAGTCTGAAAGATTGAGCTCCCCAAGGTAGTCTCAGTATTTCCATTATCAAGATTTTCAGAGATATTTTCAGACTCAAAGGCTTCAATCGCTGATTTGGCAAGTGATAGTGCATACAATGTATGCAACTGAGTATCATCACAATCTTGGTCTTCAATCAACCATTGGAGATACCTATAATGACAAGAAACCATGTGAAGTAAAGAAGCATAATTCTAATGATAGTGTAGGAATTTATATTACAGAAACAACAACCGAGCTTTATCCCCTTCGGAGACACCAGTTACATGAATCAATTGACGCCATGCGGCTCTATCAAAACCCAATTTTTTAGTAAAACCATTTAGAGCAAGGCCATTTATGGTTTTCTCATATAACTTGAAGAAAAAATATGGAACAGAAGATAAAAGAAAACATTTGGGTAAAGTTGACTGAAATTGCTAAAACCATAAAGACTGATCTCCCTATAAAAGATTTTAATATTTGTGTGCATAGCTCGCTGAGTAGCCTACTCAAAATGACCACCACACACGAAGACTGATAGTCAGAGGAACATCCCTGAATTTGGATCTCCCTTTCTTTTACTTATTTTTTTTTCGACAGAAGAAGAAATTTTGGCATTGTTTGAACCATAAAGCTGACACCACCTAATGGGAAAAGGCTTTGTTGTAGTTGTTGTTGATAGAAGAAGAAACTTATTAAGATGAAGAGAAAGAATCCTCCTACACCAAAAAGCAGGACAAACAACAGACATTAAAAAGGAAAAAGGGCAATGCAACAAAGCTTTCCAACCCCTCAACATATCATTTAGGGCATGTTCGCGAGTTTTGTTTAGAAGAGAAAGAGAAGAAAAGTAAAGGTTTATAGGGGTTTTACCATGTTCACTTGCTTTACTTTTTGGGTAGAAAAGGCATATGGGGTTTTAAGTAACCCCTCAAAACCTTCCAGAAACTCTATTTTATGATTCCCCCAAATTGATGGGTTTTGTTGAGTTTTGAATTTAATTTACTGTCTTATCCCTATTAAAATATTAAAAATACCGTTTTTACTGATTCATTTTAATTTTATTTCAATTTTTCATAAAAATTATATTTCCCTCCTAATTTTTTATCAGCTTCTATCGAAATTTATTCCCTCCTAAAAAAATATTTTTAAAAAAGAAATATGTTTTAAATTTACAAAATATGTAAAATATTTTCTAAAATTTTTTAAAATTAATACTGTTATAATACACACGAATTATACTCAATTATTTTAGTAAATGGTAAAATTATACAAAAACATTATATGCCCCCCATTTCTTTTCCCTTGTCAATTTTAAACTTGCGAACAAGGGTGACTGAATCCCTTCAAACCCCTTCCTTCCCTCACCCATTTTCCCCTCTGATGTCTTCTCTTTTCTTTCCCCCAAAACTCACAAACACACCTTAGAGAAACCCTAGGAAAAAGGCTGCAATCTTTGCACCAAATAGATGTTAACTGCAAATCTTATCCCAAATCAAGTGATGTGTCAAAGAAATCTGCTTCAAGATACAAAAGTTCTGCTCTAGCCAAATACAACATATTTGCACAATAGAATGATCCAATATGAATATCTCAGAGTATTTGATTTTCCAGTTTGCTGCAGAAAGTTAAAACTCGGTAAATGTCAAGGCTTCTATTTAATTCTCAATATTTAATAAACAAAGGGATCACCTATAGATGTAGATTCTAGATTTTTTGTTTGCATTTCTTTTCCTCCAATGGTAAAGAGCAGCAAATTCATTTGCAAATGCCAAAGTAGATTTCATTGATCTGGCTAAGGGGCTTTGTCAGAATGGAGAAAAAAAGCTAGGGAGATCTCTAATTTTTGCAGCTCGAGATAACATTTAATTGCAGGTAATACACTAGACTTTCAATGATAAATCTGGTAGCATTGCATTTACTGTAAAATAAAGCTTATTCTACACAATCACATGTTCAACTAATGTGGAATAAACTCTATTCTACAGTAAATGCAATGGTAAAAAATTTGCCATTGAAAGTCAACTGTTTTCCTCCAATCACTTCAGATACTGTTGGAACTCTGCAGCAGAAATAGTGATCGGATCAGATCATGGATGATGAATGATGATACTGCACCGGTACCATATTTGAAATTATAGGGAAAAGATGTATAAGAGAGGAAAGATAAATAGGATTATAGGAATGCGAATGAGATTTATTATGATGATGTGATGATATGAGATGTGATAAGCATTGACCTAATACACCTATGTATACTAATATCCCAGGAAGAGCTCACATAGTATAACTAGATCTAACACTAATGAAAAGCTGCTATATTTAATATAAGCACACCAAAAACATAAGCAAATGAAAATGAGATAAAAGAAGAATCAATAGCATAATAAAATCGTAAGACAAAATATCACCAATAACCTTAGACAGCTTAATAAAATCCTCACACATATTATAAAGAGTTTGAAAGAAATGAGCATACTGCCAACAGATAACACTATGCATACCTTTGTAAAATTTCTACCTTCTGTGGATCAATAGCTGTAACAACTTCATCTGTAACAAGAAATGAAATAACATATCACTATCGATTTCATAAATACAACACAACAGAAACAAAAGCATGAAGACGACTACTTTAAGAACCCAACCCAGAAATAGAACAGTAATTTTATTGAGAAATACTCTGTAAAATAGATCTGTTAAAACAGAAAGAAAACATAGAAATATTACAGAACTTCAAGGCTCTGCCAACCTCGCCACTAAAAGAACCCAAAAACCTTCACTTAATTTCAGGATGCCTTCACTGCCCCCACCCCCCACGGGCGCCCCCCCCCCCCCGGCACGTTCTCTCTCTCCTTCCTTTTTCAATGCTTTTTCCTAACCAAATTCACTCCTCACTCTCCACTAACTGAATACCCCATGACCGCTCCTATTCCTCTCACTGCCACATCAGCATCTTGTTATGCTGCAGCCCATTGACATGAACGTTCTCAATTATCCATCCTATCTTTATTGCACCAGTGGGTCTAAACACTGATATTTGAGAATCCTATAGCTGAGCACTTTCACATAAGAACACCAGTACTTGGTAGGCATTGTGTTATAATAATCACTGAAACAAGTAGTCCAACACCAGGCAAAATTTAACAATGCATCCAAAATTACATTCCTCAATATAGGCCGTAAAAGCAGGTTATAGGGTGAAACATATTATACAATAAACAAGCACCCAGATTGTAATAATTGCATAAATCATGAGTGTGAGCATTCTTTAAGAATCAAGACCAACCAGGAGAAAGCTGGACCACTCTTTTGTCTGAAGTTAAAACTTTGACTGCAAGAACCTGGCTGATATCTGCAATCTGAAACAAAAGTCCAAAAGAAAATTTCCAATCATTAATTAAATTATGAAGTTGAACACATAAAATTCGCATTAACAACAAATTTCTTAATCAATCATACCCATCCTAGATGTTGTAGAATCAAATCTTGGTCCGATGAGTCCTCAAGAATTTTTGCAGCTTCAGCTGCAGCAATCACCTTGCCAGAAACAAGGTTTTCACTGCTATCCTGTCTATTATTTACCAAAACAGGGTCTTTCCAGAGGCCAGATGAATAATTTCTTGCCAATATGCGCCAAATAGAGACTGCTTTTGAGCTCATTCCTTTACTTGCACATAGGAAAGCCAGTGTACGTAGGTGCCCAGACTCTTCTAACATTTGTTCCAACTCCTCCTGCACAGGAAATGTATTTCATAAGATCATCTTTCAGGCCATCCCCAGGCAATTACCATTATGTCAAGCAATGCAAGAAACTAGTTGTGGTTTTAAAGGGCAGTGTGGATTTAGACAAGGGGACCATCTATCCCCTTTCCTGTGCACTCTTCTGTTTGATATTCTAAGTGGGTTTTAGTTTCTCAACATCAGCTCGCTGTTGACACTGTTCTCTTTCTGAAGAACTTTAAATATGACCATAATAGGAACAAGAAAAACCAATTACTCAAATAGATTTAGAGAATGATATGTAGAATACCATAGCTCAATTTACGTAATTGCTTTTCGATGTCTAAATTTTAAAAGTGTGTTCAAATCTCTTCAATCAAAGAAATAAATACATAGCATCAATGGACTTATTCTACACATAAACAATTTGCACATATCAAAACAACAATAACAATAATCGGCACATACCACAACACACCAGTTTGTAGAAGATGCCAGCCTCTCCATGTCCTCAACACGATTTAGGGCTCTATAGAGATACATTAATAGAGTGTCAACTCCCTCTCTGACTGATTGCATTAGGTCTTTTTCTCGACAAGCCTCCAAATACCTGTACATAATATTCATTGACAAAGGTGCTTATGAAAACAAGCCTAAAGACATAACTACAGATATAAGAAAACTTTCACGTGAACCATTAATTTGCAATGCTATCGTGATACAATATTTAAATCTAAATATTTCAAATATATTCCTCTTCCACTGCCAAAAGCTTTCTTTATGATCTGCCCAAAAGGGAAGTGCAGGTACAGTTGTATAGATCTTTTATTGGTGTCCATGTGAATGTCAGTCAACAGCAACATACTGACCCAAAAATTGAAATGAATAACAGCTGAATGGAATTTAAACCTGCTAATGTTCTTGATTGCTGACTCCAACAAATCAGCTCTATTTGGTGGATTCAGAAAAAGATCATTATCTACAATTGTTTCTACACCTGCTTTCCTCAGGAAAGATGCTCTTTGTATTGTCATCAAGCCATCATCTACTACATCTTCAAGAGGGGCTGGTGGAGGATGCAAACCCCAATATCGATTCCTAGGAACCTACAAAAGCCAGTTTGAACCTCTGTACCACATTCATACAGCACAACCTTCAAACATTTGAACAATTAATATGCATTAAGGACAAGTACAGCATTTCATGACATAGCACAAGGCCTAAGAGGAAAAAAAAAAATCGCCAGTTAATCCTGCACACAAAGTTGAAATTTACCAAGCACATTAAATAGCCCAATGTATTACAAAATGAATGAACTTCAACCATTATGTCCTAAAAGACTAAATGAGAAAATAATCCATCATGTTAACAAACCAGATCAACATATACCAACTCACTTGCACATTGCACAATCACACGGATATCTTCCTAAACCAAATATGTATTGCCAGGGTTAATATTATTATGCTTTCTTCACTACGCAGTTGCTTATCATATTTTGTCCTCAAGCAGGTTCCTGCATAAGACCGCATTCAAACTTTGTATTCTACTTTACTCTTCAGTAAAAGCGAAAACTACACATTTAGGTATTATTTGTCTGGTCCGACATATCATTAAACGCAGCCTATTAGCATATTAGATATGCATATGAACATCATATTCTGAGAAGTGAGAAATTAAAGAAAATACATGTTTCAAAGATAGAATATCATCAAGATACAGTATTCATAAGACCAAAATGAAGAAACCTATATTTAAAAATGAACACAAAATAAATTTAATTTTTTAACAATATGCATCTCAGATTTGAATCATGAACATTTTCATCAGAAAATAAAATGGACTAATCCCACCATGCCATACAATTGGACTGAAGGTTTCAAAACTGATTAACATTCATTGAAGCTTTTTTTCCCTCTTTTAAAAGGCTTGCCCTCTTTATTCTACTACTTTTCCGATTCTTTCTCAGTTAAGAAAAGGAAAAAAACAAATTACTTCATTATCAAAAACAAGAAAGTTAAAGAAAAAGGAGAAAGAAGCCATCAAAATCCAATAGGAAGAGAAAGAAAAACCTATATGAACTAGTAATAAGATCTGAATAGGGCAAATGCAATGAATTACATGTCACAATTATTAGAAACATAATTTCTATCTTTCCAAAAAAACTTTTAAATAGGCAACCATAAAAAACAATTGTTTACTTTTTATTTATATAAGCCTCAGATACATCATACAACAAATACATAGAATTTGTTATTGTGACACAAACTATTCGAATTTTGGCTTTTACAACATTAACACATCCAAACATGCCTTCAATAACATGCAAACAATTAGGATAAAATTTGGCAACACATGTTATGCCCGGTTCTGATTCAGAGAAGAATTTGCATGTGACCAAGAAATTAAATATCAACTTGTCAAATACACAAATCTTCTACCAAATTTATATCTCATTATGACTGTCTCAAAAAAATTATACAATTGATACCCATCCAATATGGAGCATTTCTTCACGTATCAAAAGTTTTGGCTAATGACCAGACAACCAGACCAAACCAGCAACAAAACTTTGAAACATAACTTGTGAAAATACTATATAAATAGCGAGACAAGCATGACAGTACCAGCAAAGACCAGCGATTTGGATCTCGCATTATAAATGGGAATGCTTCAGAAGGCTGCATTGTCTCAGAGAGCAAAAAGTGATCGACTGCTTCTTCAAAATGCAAGTCAAAAAGCAAGAGAAACCCCACTTGAGCATGAACAAATGAGAGCAAATCTTTCGACATTTCACCTTCAGATTCAAGCTCCTCCACCAAGGATATGGCTCCCTTATAGTTCTTCTTCCTCAGAAGATCTTTTATTTGTTCTTCAGAACGTAATTTGTGGTAGCATACTACCTAGTAATATATGTTAAAGAAACAGATTACAAATATTCGTCAATGAGCTGGACTATGAGAGAGCACATAAGTGACTGTTATATTGAAGCTGTTGCTTGCAGTTTGATAATCAATTAAAATTGGAATTATAGGCATAAATCAAGATAATAAACTAGGACTGGAGTAAGCAATTTAAACTATGAGAGATAAGGTCAGAGTTGAATAAGTGCATTCAATCCAATGCAATTTGGTGCTTAATGTACCAAATTCAATAATATAAACTCGGAGTGAAGTCAAATACAAGCTTCAATATAGTCATTCACGTAAGGCCTTTTTCTTTCCCCTTGATTCAAGTGAGGCCTCCAGCCTTTATTTATACTATCCAACCAGGCTCCAGGTTTGATGATACTCAGAATCAAGCAAAGCCCCATTGATTTCAGTGCAAAATTTCTTCAAACCACACCCATGCTCCCCAAAGCCTAAGTTGTGGATTTGTTCCATCATAATGAATGACTAGGAAAATATAAATTTTGCAAGTGCTTTGCAACTACCAAGGAAAATTATCCCTAGCAGTCTGTGAAACCTGCCCCATTCTATGTAGCACCAAGCATACACTACATAGAAAAAGGGTTAGCACCAGTCATTAGGCATGGAACAAGAATCCCCAAATGAAGAAATCATTCACACTTAAGACAAAAAAGGAGAATAAGCAGGCATTAAGTATACCAGCAGAAAGATCACTCCAGTTAGCAATATATAAGAAGTTCGCCCTTGCGCCAACTACTTACATGACAAATTTCAGTTCCAGATAAGAAGTTGTCTGTCCACAAAGCATTTAGCCGCAGAAGATTGCTAAAGAATAGACTTTGATCATTTTACCGCCTGCCTCTTAATTTTCAGCAGTTCTAATGTTAAAGTAACTCATTAATATTTTTTCGAAATCAAAGCACCATGAATGCTTGAGTGCTTGAATTTTCAATAGCAACTTCAATTAAGTTCTGCATGTTCTTCAGTCTTTACCAATTTAAGCATGCTATTTCTCAAAATAAAATTCCTAATCATATGGTTTTGTTTGTTTCAGCTTTTAAAAAAAGTGATTATAAAAATAAAAATTTTCTATAACTAAAAAAGCTGAAAACAGATTTTTTTGATAAAATACTCTTTTCAACTTTTATTAAAAAATTGAAAATAGATTTTTTTGAGACTCTGATTATTTTTAATAATTTTATCCAAATATATCAAAAGTGATTTTTTTTTTAGTGAAAAGGTGATTTTTTGGCCAAAATAATCTTACCCAAACACACCAATGTTATTGGTTCCCTATTCTAAAACAAACTTCATGAACTAGGCTGGTCATGCCATAAGAAGATTACCAATAAAACGCTTACTCTATAAACCAAGGAAAAAGGGCTCACTCACACTGAGCTATACCTCAACAAACTATTTAATTATCTACAGCTGTAGGTGGAACTTTAGGGTCTATTTTTGTCTATCAATTTTTTTTTTCACTTAGCAAGGCTGCGTGGTTTAAAAGAGGCGTCAATTGCTATCATGAACTGGCCTATATTTAGTTTATCTCAACAATTTCATAAATCCAGGGTCCAAATAAAATATAACCTAGAAATCATGCAACTAAGTAAGCCAACCATCGAAGCTAACATCTAAGATCAAAACAAACACACATTTAAAAATGAAAACAAAAGTATGTCAAAGAGCATATTCTGAATGAAGGTCTCCAAGTGTCGCCAGATTCACACTAGAACATACCTTGGTAGCAGTAGCAACAGCAACAACCTTCCCACCACTATCTTCCTCACTGGCAACCATACAAGGCCCAATGCCTTCGCCGCCAAACGGCAACACCTGAACACAACTACCATATTTCTTATGATACAACTCAATCTTTCCATCACTCACAATCACCACATAGGAAGAAATCTCTCCAACAGAATCCAATCCATGGCGAAACACCAGACTACCGCCCACCGGCTGTCCGTGGGCATCAACAATAATCCCCACATTGTCAACCAACAACAGCACCCTCCACTCCTTCCGCAACAACTTCAACCGCGGCGGCCGCAACACGTCCGGCAACGAGAATATAACCCCACTCTGTCCAGTAACGCTGGAAATCAAGCTATAACCATTCGCCGTGCCGACAATAATCGAATCATCAAGCCACACCATAGTACTAATAACCCCATCAACAAACTGAATCTCTTTCAAAACCACCAAAGACCCTATATTGCCACCAACATCCTTGTCATTACTCTTCCCACCTCTATTCCCCAAAACAAGCTCCACAAGCAACAACCTCTTCCCAACAACAACTGCAAAGACAGAATTACCCTCACTCTGCACCTCCCCTTCCTTGACCCTCAACCCATTTGCCCTAACCCCACTCCCCAATTTCTTCAAAAACCTCTGACCAGTGCTGCTGGCTTGTTCAGTCGAACCCTCGGACTCACCACTCCTCAGCCTTCTCGCAACCACCGAAACACCCTTCGGAAAACTCAACCTCGCTGCGTGATTTGCCAGCTCGGAATCCACCAAAAACAAAGACCCATCCGAGAGCATCAAAATCTTCCCTAACTCAACAAGAACAAAAATTGACTCCACAGGCGAATCGCCCACCGACACGCTTCTCAGGAAAGATAGCTTATGCAAGAAAGAGGAGTCGTCACCGTCACCGTCAACGCCACTGCCGCTGCTGTCCTTGGGTCGATCGGAGCCGTTAGATGAAGCGGAATTGGCGGACGTTATAGTGAGATCTGTAGAGAGGGAGAAGAGTGTTCCGGAGTGGGTGCCGACGTAGACGAAGGCATGTTGAGGATCTGAGGGTGACGTGGCAACGGCGAGGGATCGGATGGTAGTGGTGCGGTAGTTGGAGGAGAGGTCGAACTGCGAGAGTGGCTCGATCACGGTGCGGCTCATGCTGGTGGGTTCAGGTTTCGCCATGTTTTTCAGTAACGCTGTTTCTTCGGTTTGGTTCCCTTTTCTTTTTTCTTTTTTTCTCTCTCTCTCTTTTCAAGCTGGAATGGAATGTGGCGTTATTGTTGTGATGATTGTGTTTGTGCCCATCGAAATTCAGGAACTCGTTGGAGTAAAGGTTGTTGATTGTTGTTGTGGTTGTTCTAGTTGTTTCTCATGGGTTTTGCGCTTTGCACTCTGCTCCACTGTACCCTATGCGAGAACAGAGTGCAACGATCACAAGGGCAAGGGCAATGGAGAATACTTTGGTCTATCAGTTGCCTGCCACGATCCAGCTGCGGCCAATCTCGGGATTCTTGCTTAAGACGACGGCTCCCCGTTTCGTCTTACGATACATCTATCGAGTATTAAGAAGCATGAGAAATTCTTGATTTATTTATTTGGTTTAAAATAAATTTTAGAATAAGCTTTGGGAGATCTCAACGTAATCGAAGGGAATAGGGATTGCAATGGGTAGCCACATATGTGGGGACATGCTCTCCGTCCGGACATCCTCCCCGTCCCTAGTTTCTATTTAGGATTTTGACCCTTGTCTTCATTTTTGTTATAGGTCCCTATTTTCTGTTTCTCGTGAATATTTACAAATTTTTATAAAAAAATAAAAAAAATCTAAAAAAAATATAAATATAAAAAAAATATTTTTAAATTTAATAAAATATTTATAAATATTCATAATTTATATTATTATTCAATATAATATAATATAATTTAAATTAAAAATAAAATATATAATTACAAATCTATTATAAAATAATAAAAATATCCAAATCACAAATTATAAATATTCAAATTACAAACTCAAATATCCAAATTTCAAACTCAATTAGTAAATTTTCTAATAAATGTGCAAGTCAAAAAGAAATATAAGTAGTAAAATCGTATATTCACACACACACACACACACACATATATATACATATATATATATATATATATATATATATATATATATATATATATATATATATATATATATATATATATATATATGTATGTATGTATATATATGTATATATATATGTATATATATGTGTGTGTGTGTAATTTTATATTTAAGTATGGACTTTGCGGGTTTCTATGGAGCTAGGACCTCATCCCTCGCCCTTGTCCCCATTAGTCAAACGGGGATGTTTTTCGTCCTTGTGGGGATCAAATCTATCCTCATCCTCGTCCCCATTACGGATAATCCGGCAAGTACCCATTTTAATGGGTATTTTTGCTATCTATAGAAGGGAATGGTTAATAATAATAGAATAGAAAAAGAGAAAAAGAATATAATGGAAAGACCTATGTCACTATCTTATTTGGTTATGTAATTAAGATAAGTAAGGGATTTTATTAAAAGTCATTTCATTTTCTCCTTAACCCCAATTTGGAGAATCAAAAGGGAAGTTTTGAATGATAAGAAAAGGACACCTTAACTCTCCTTAATTATTCTATTCTCTTCTTTAAGATTGTTTCCAAATAAACTTCATTTAAGTTTAGTCATTTTATTCCTTACCATTACCTCACTTGCCACCCTCCTAAACATAGCTTTAAATTAGTCCTTCAAAAGTATACGACATGAGGGACTAATCTTTGGAAAAATTTAACTCCATCCCATAATATTGGACTAATCTAGGGACTAAATAAGAATACAAACTCCCTATGAACAATTATTTCCTATGTACATGAACCTACATGATGATGCTATTCTATCACTTCCCCTCAAGTTGGAGCATATATGTCAGATGCATGCAGCTTGCTACATATATCTGAGACCCTTGGACCCTGAAGAGATTTAGTGAAGATATTCGCTATTAATCATTAAAGTTCACAAAGGAAGTAATGATTTCTCCATAGAGAATCTTTTCACAAAAGAAATTACAATCAATATCTATATGTTTGGTTTTCTCACGAAAAACTAGATCAAATGCAATGTGCAATGCTATTGGATTATCAAATGAGTTTCATAAGACCGGTCTTACAAAAATTCAATTCCTTGAGTAGTTGTTTTAGCCAAAGAAGCTCACATGTAATGAGAGCCATATCTCAATACTCTACTTCTACACTTGATCTTGCAGCAACATTTTGCTTCTTACTTTTCCATGAGATTAGATTATCACCAATGAGAACATAATATCTAGAAGTTGATCTCCTATCACTAGGAGATCCTGCCTAATCTACATCTGTATAAGCAACAACGTCTGAGTAACCCTATTTTTGTAGACCAATCCCTTTCTTGGAGAATATTTGTTATGCCTTAAGATTTGAACCATCGCATCCCACTACCTATCATAAGGAGAAATAAGAAATTGATTTACAACATTGATAACAAACGATATATCTAATGTGATTAAAGTGAGATAATTCAACCTTCCTACTAATCTTCGATATCTACTAGGATCTGAATAAGACTCCCCATAAAACTAGTCGACGTTTAACATTTGGATCTATAGGTGTGCTAACTGGCTTATAGTCTAGCATCCTAATCTTTTCCATAAATGTCAAGAGCATACTTTCTCTGAGAAATTGCAATATCTATTCTTCATTGAGCTACTTCAATCCAAAGGAAATATTGCAATCGGCCTAAGTCCTTAATTTGGAAGTATTGGAATGCTTTAGGTTCTTAATACCCTCATGATTATCTCTTTTAATGACAATATCATCCGCATAGACACAATAAGGTAGATGAATCTATTAGAGGAGGAATGCGTATAAAATATAGAGTGGTTTGCTTCATTTTGAACCATATCAAATTGTTGTGTGAATTTGCTAAATTTCCAAAACTATGCATGGGGAGATTGTTTAAGACCATATAAGGACTTTTGCAGTTTGCACATAAGCCAGACTACCCCTGAGCAACAAGCCCTAGTGGTTGCTCCATCTTGATCTCCTCCTCTAAGTCACCATGAAGAAATGTGTTTTCAATTTCTAGTTAATACAAGGGCTAGTGGTTCATGGCAACCATAGATAAGAAGAGGTGAATCGATGCAATTTTAACAATAGAAGAGAAAGTATCACCATTGTCAAGCGTAAAAATCTGAGTATATCCTTTAACCACTAGACAAGCTTTTGATCAATCTACTTGTCCATCAAGGCCCATTTTGACTATGAAGACCCATCAACAACCAATTATAGATTTCCCTAGAGGTTGTGGAACAAGAGTCATGAATGACTTCTAAGGCTATCACATTATCAATCAAAGCTTGCCACGATGTTAGATGGGAAAGTGCTTCCTGAATGTTTTTAGGGATCGAAATAGAGGGCAAAACGTATACAAAGGAATCATGGGAAAGGGACAAATAATGATAACTCAAAAAATTATAAATACAATGAAGATTATAAGTAGAGCAAATACCTTTATGAAGAGTTATGAGTAGGTCATTTGAAGGTGCAAGTGGATCTGAAATAGGTGTAGATGTTGGTGTAGGACTTGAATAACCTAAATATGGGGTAACTACGTCCTCCGAAACTTCTGCACAAGATCAACATTGATAAGTGATAAAGAGGGCAAGGAGAGGAAGGAGCTGAGTGGGAGGAAGCACTATTTCATCCTAATTTGTGGGAGTTTAGAGAGACAAAGTCAGGAGACTGAAAGTAAGGAAATAGAAAAAGTTAAGATATGATTTCTGATTCAATTGGGGAGGAAAAATAAGGAGTCTCTTCTAATAAAGTGACTTCTATTAACATTCAAAATTGGTGTGTAAAAGGATAATAACATTGATACCCTTTTTGAACTCGAGAATATACAAGAAAAATGCACTTAATTGCATGAGTAGATAGTTTGTCTAAACTTGGAGAAAGGTCATGAATAAAACAACTAGAATAAAAAACACGAGGGGGAATAATATAAAGAGGGTTCTTTGGAAAAAAAAAAAAGGGAATAAGGCACTTGGTTATTTAAAATAGAATATGGCATCCAATTTATCAAGTAATCAATATTGAGAACAACATCACCCCAAAATTTTATTCAACAAAAGGGTACAAGTTGTTTCAATAATATGACAATGTTTCTTTCGATTATATCTTTTTGTTGTGGAATGTGTGGATAGATAGATTGATGAACCATGACAAGAGATGTCACAAATGAATTACATAGGGCAGAAAAATACTCTTTTACATTATCACTACTCAAAATGCAAATAATTTGCCCAAATTAACTAAGTTTGAATTTCATTTCAAAAATCTTAAAAAATAGAACATATCTCTGAGTGATCTTTCATTAAAAAAGTCAAGTGCTTAAGCAATTGCCCCATGCTTAAGATATTTGTTTTCAAGGAAAAAGCACAATAGACTTAGGAAATAAATTTATGGTTGCCATTGTTTGTAATGATAAGAACATCACCTTGCCGTTAATGAGGATCTTTGAGTCATTGCCAAAAGAAATTGTGCCTTTATGCCTTTCATCAAGATTTATGAATAGCTCCTTCTAGCACTCATGGTTGCTAGCACCCTCTGGCAAGATACCACAAGAATTTGTCTTCATCTCCTATGTTTTTCCAGCAAGAGAAGTTATTCATCTTTTTAACTTTCCACAAGATAGGCCTTTTCTTTGTTGTTGGGAGAACACAAATAATCATAAGTATAATGATGGCCATATTTGTGATAGTTACGGCATCGGCTATTAGATCTTTCATTCCTTCTTCCACCTCCTAACCTCCTTGTCTAAAGCCATAGTTTCCATGTCCTCTTGATCTTTCTAAAGCCATAGTTTCTATGTCCTCTTGATCTTTGTGGTTGTTGCTTTGATTCTTTATTGTTGGAGTTGTAACCATCTCTGTAACGTCTGAAAAATTTTATCGTTAATAACCGAGTTATTTGGTTTTTATCGAATAAGTGGGTTTAATTAGAATTCAATTAAACATTTACTTAAAGTCAATTACATGTGATTTAGAAGTGCTTAGGCTTGATGGCATTAGATTAGGAACATAGTATAGGAAACCTCACAATATTTTTCTAAAGACCGGTTCGCCAATTTAAGGAAATCAGTAAGATTTCGGTATTTTAAACTGTCGGAACCGAACCAATAGAAATTTTTCTATGAGTACCCTAGGATGAATGGCTAAGATTTAACCAAACCACCTCCTTATGTGGCGCCTTGATCAGCCATGAAGGATAGGAAGCCAAACCAAATTTGAAGGCAAGATGAAATCCACCAATCAACATTAAGGTTGCTTCAAAAATCTTCACCTTTTTCTCTCCTTCTCTCCTTGAAATTTCGGTCACCCTAGCTATTAAAGCTCCCATCATTTCTCTTCTCTTCACTCCATCTTCATCCCCTCTTCAAGTCTCATCAACAATTGCTTCCATCTAAGACACCAAATCAACCAAATTTCAACTAGATAAGGTAGGAATCCAACTTCTCTTCTTGTTTTATTGATTTGGGTTGTGTGGGGATCTTGTTTTTCTCATGATATTTATGTGATTTGGAGTGATAATGATGGTTTATGATTGAATTTGTATGTGGGCTGTGATTAGAGTTGAAATTTGTGTGAAAGAACTTGAAGAAAAGAGAAAACTCAAGAAGTTATTAGGGTTTCTCCTCGGTGATTCATATGGCAGAGTGTATAGCTCTGCCTACAGTTATTTAAGTTTCATGAATCTAATTTTATATGAAACTAGACATTCAGAACTTTCCATACATATATAATATAAGGCCATTGGATCAGTATAGAGATAGTTATGAATTTTTGAATTTTGACCTAGAAATAAGGACCTTCATCCTGGTAGTATGGGTTGAGAAGGGTGTAACTCACCCTGCACAACTCCAAATTGAGTGAATCCAACGTTATTTGAAAGCTACCATATGAGAGAGCATCCCATAAAAATTTCCTAGTTAGATCCATTGTCGATTATTCCCAACACAACAATGAAGTTGGCTTAAGTTTAACCCAGGCTAGAATAGGGTAGTTCAGGAAAGTCAAGTTTCAAGGCTTATATCTCGAGTTATATTCATTCAAATGATATGCAACTTATTTCACTAGAAAGTTGGTTCTGTTAGCTTTAAATTGATATAAATTTCGTATGATTTCGTTCAGATTTCTATTTTTGGTGAATTTTTTCTTAGAAGAGTGCAATTCTGACTAGAGATATGTATGAAAACTAGATCAAGTTTAGTTAATATCGGAACTCGGGACTTAGCAAACAGAGAGCTAAATCAAGTATACTTAAGGTTGAACTCGGAAGGTTATACTTAAGGCTTGAACTCGGAAGGGTATAATTAATGTTGAACTCGGACATGGTGAAAAAAGAGAACTAGATCGGGTAAGGTTAATATCGGAACTCGGAACATAGGAAACACATTCATGAAAGTCTTGGAAAGCCAATTGTGGCTTAATGTCAGAAATCAGAAGTTGGTACCAGAATATGGAACCTTATACCCGTATCTCGAAAGTCGGGAAAATAGACATTCATAATCCCGAAAGTCGGGAATCAAGACATTGATTTTATGTACATAACTTACATGATCTTGGAACTCAGAAGTCGGTCCTAAACTTGAACTCAAGACCATCATTAGAAGTTAAAAGCTTGCAAGATAGATTAAGACTTAAAAGTTTAAAACTTGTACCTATTGATATTGTTATATTCTTGGTATGATTATAATGTTCTAACTGTTTGATTAAAGTTTCTTGGTTATTAGCACTATTCATGGGAAGCGGACATGATCCGTTATGCTGCCGAATTTTCGGTAGAATAGTAAGGAGGTTATGAGCATTTATATGTTATGAATATATATGTGGAAATTCCATATGCAAGGATATATGAAAGCAAATGATGAAGCATATGTATGAGTGCATTCAGCATGTCTATACATGATTATATATAAGAATGAAAGATATGAATATATTAAATGTGGATCCCTTCATTTGGAGGCAGTTAATTGGGTCCCTCCTTGTAAAGACAGTTAAAAGATATGATAAAGGTCCCATATTCCTAAGGAGTGTGACATGGCGATCACATCCCAATGGGGTATGACATGGCGATCATACTCTGGAATATGGTATGATGAGCACATCCTAAGGAACGTGACATGACAATCACGCTCTGATGGGGTATGGCATGGCGATCATACCCTGGAATATGATATAATGATCCCACACCCTAAGGAATGTGATATGGCGATCACATCCCGATGGAATATGACATAACGATCATACTCTGGGACGTGGCAGGAAGACCATATTCCTAAGGAGTGTGACATGGTGATCACACCCCGATCGAGTATGATATGGTGATCGTACTTTGGAATATACGTAACAAGTAAAGGAAGACAAAGAAAGTACCAGTAAAAGGCTTGTGTAAATGTTATGTGTCCAGTATATTGGTGTTATTATACCTTAATATGTTGCAATTATTATTCCTAGATTGATTTATGATTTTATTTAGTATTAGCTCTCCCAAATGACTAGTGTATGAATAACATGGACTCTGCTTCGACCAATATATTTTCGAACTATAAAATTAATCAGTTTATAGAATATGTCCACCTTTTTCATAATAAATCAAAGCAGCTGGAGATAATAACGATGACACGATACGACAATTCTTAGTGAATCCTACTGAGAATTTAAAATTCTCACTCCTGTTTCCATGTTATCTCCAAATAGTTCGAGACGATTCAATGACGATTGAAGTTGCTATCAGATAAGGTCCGCTTAGGTAACAGTAACAACTCCAGAGTGTGGTACTATGACTTAAGCATAGCACTGTACAGAGGAGAATGTTACAACCTCTACCCCTTCTTCTTGCATGGCCATGATTACAACCACGACCAAAATCTCCATTGTGACCTCTTTTTCTGCTGCCATAACTTTGACCTCTTCTTCTTCCATGCAAACTAGCATGCTTTTACTCTTTGTCTTTCAAGGATACTTTTGCTTAAAAGGTTTGGACTAAAGGCTCCTTTTTCTTCATTCCTTCTTCATACATGTGCAAAGATCCTTGTAATTCATCAATGGTCATGGTCTCCAAGTTTTGAGTCAAGAGAACATTTAATTTTCTTCACTACATGAACATCTTCAACATTTTCTCTATACCTCTTCATTTGATTAACAATTGTGAACACCATATTTTATCCAAATTGTTTATAAAAATTTTTAAAAAGGACTAAAAAAATAGATGAAATAAAAAAAATACATGAAAAATCCCTTTTTTTTATCCCAAGTCTCATAACTCAGCCAAAAAAAATAAAAATATAAAATAATCAATCTAGTCATCAATCATAGTCCAATCAAAATTTAGTGATTAGCATCAATCAATGTTTTGGTTGGGCCGAGTATTTTGAGACAGTAGTTGGTTGGTGTTTGGATTTTGTCTTAACCCATGAAGCTTCTACCATGGTTCCTCATAAATATACAAAAAGGCTTTTGTTAAGGGGAAGTCTACTAATGTTGGGATTTGCACTTGAAAGGAAGAGTTGTAATAGTCATAATTAATTTACATTATTTTATGTGTAAATTAAGAGGCAATTGTGTCTGATATTCAACTTGGTTGAATAAAATTTCATTTATATCATTGTTTTTGCTACACGTTATAATGTTCTATTTCTCTTAATAAAATTCTTTTATGATAAATGTTATGATAATTATAAATTATCATTGCTTTTATTGCACTTAGTTATTTGTTAAGTGCATAAAGAAGGAGAGTTATGTTATTGTCATAATATAATTTTAGAAAGTACGAATAAATAATTGAAATGACTAGTGAATTAGTTGGCATAGTAAATGGTCTAATTGACCTCTTAGCTCTTTATGTTAGCCAAAATTGTAGTTAAATATTAATTATTCTGATTTGTACAATATTTGTAAAAGTTTACTTTTGTGCAAACTGGTATATTCACTAGTCTAGTGGTGTGACTTTATGAAGTGATTCATGGTGTATTTCTTGGGAAATATGTTCTAAGCAATTTTATGTATGAAAGTTAAAAATGGTTTAATGGATTGGATTATCGTCTTTGTTTTGCAGCCCAATTACGAATATGGATATTTATCACCACAGTGACTTATTCATGAGATTAGTACAGTTACCTATTAATTTAGGGATGGTTTTGTTGCTTAGATCAATTAATGCATTGATCTACCTGCAAGTGGTCTTATGTATGAATTGGTTAAAAAATGATAGAAAATTTGAGATTATTTGACAGTGAAAATTTTTCTACTTATAGGCGTTGAATTTTTTGAGATTATTGTGTATGGTATATTCTTAGCTCATAGGCGAGTCTCTATTCATATTTTAAATCCCAAATGTGGTGCATATTGTCACTGATTATTGTTCATTAGATTAACTAAATGTTGATTGTGTTTACTTTTAGCTTCATATCATATTTTCCCTTGATAAAGTAAATTGATAGCAGTATTGTAAACTTTGACTAGGTTCTTAAAGGTTGGAAAGTGTCTATAGTAACGGTATTCGAGCATGTTAGGTAAATGTTTATGAATGGAATTATGCTTGAGTTCCTAATTAAGCAGATTTTCTTCTTTAAATAAAATGTTGATTGTTTTAATGAGTAGGAGTTATGGTTTACATTGTACATTTTGCCTAGATTGTACAAATTATATGCCTAACCTCCGATTAGAAATATGATTGTACCTAATTGATTATTTTTATCATATTCTTGTAGTCTTGCGAGGAGTATACGGGAGAGAATCAACACCAGGTTGGTTCAAGGTGATTTTTTCAACTCTCAGCTACACGAGTGGTTGAAGAAAAATCTTTGGCACCAATCTCCTTTAAGAGAAGTTGTAACACCCTAATAAACTCATACTATGCTTAAGTCGTATTATGGCATTTTATTAGTTGTTACTTATGTTTGCAGAAAACTTAAACTTCACTTTTATTACATGGAAAATAGGGTAATTTTTTTTTTTTAAATGCATCGTCACTTTTTGAAGCGTTTTAAAAACATGAGCCTTACGTGAGAAAGGGGTGTTGCGTAACGTTGCGAACAAAAAAAAAAAAACCAAGCGTAAAGAAATATGGCAATAAGGTAATAAAAGGAAATATTCATGCATGGCAGAATCAAGATATCCACATCATATAACATAATATATAGTACCATAAATTACATCTAAAGGCTCATGGCACTACCACCGCCCAAATCATACAAACCCATAAAATAGAACTGTTATTTCTTTAGTGATGGCAAAATATAACATTAAAGTCATAAGGAGGCAGTAAGACATATCACTGGCAACATCTATCCGTAGAATGGCCTCATGATCAACAGCTGTTACCACTAGCGACTCCTAATAGCTTCTCCATTGATGCCTATCCGAGATCTCACTAGGTGTTGATGTTTCTTTCTCCACTGAAGACGATATGGAACATAGGTGTGAGAAATAAAATTTCTCAGTAGGATTCTAACTCAACATGTAAGTGTCATCGTTATCATCCTAGCCACTTCAGATTTCATTAAAAGAAAAACCATGGGCATGCATATAGTTCAATTATTAGTTTTTTTTTTTTTTTAAAAACATAGTTAGCCAAAGTGGATTCCTTTTAAGCATGCATTCTCATCATGATATTAACTCAATCATAGGTATAAAGCAGAAATATAAATGGATGCATCATGTACAAACACCTTAAAAATTTTCTTTCATTTCTTTCTCGATTCGTTGCACTTTCTTATGTGCTTTAGCATGATGAATTTTGGCTATGCTTTCACGTACTCACCACCCTTGACATGAAGTGGTAATGAGTTCACATCGTGGCTGTCACCACATTAAATTCCTAATACTTACACTAATTAGGTCATTTGCCATGCCTCATGTAAGCCCTTAGGGAAAGAAAGATCTTTGTGTGAGTTACCTTCCCTTTTGAAGGATCATACCCTTAAAGCTATCTTTTCTTAATTAGTACTTATAATGCATAACATTATACTAAGTCCATAAATTTTATGGAAATCCAACAGCATAATGCTTGGATCGAAGCTTCCCCAAAATTTTGCCAGGTAGAGAAATCCAATCACAAGACATCATCATGCATTACTCAACATCATATGCATCATACTCATTATTAACATATTCATCATAGCCATCATCTTCATCATCATCATATCATCATACTTGTACAGAGACATAGATATATCACAAGCAAAATTTTATGAGCTTAACTTAGTAAATTAGGTGTAAGTCTTTAATTAAATTTTTATTTTTACTTGATTCTTTTAATAATCATAGGGGCAAGTTTCTTTATTATTCTTTTTAAATCTTTTCAGTTGAAATATGAAGTTCCAATGTCTTAAGTTGATAGTTTTGGGGTCTTCAAGTTTGTTTTTCATTATCCTTTTAAAATTAGCCTTAAACAAAATTCATATTTTACTATAAGGTAGTAATTTAATAAATCCACCAAAATTCTATATTTTATGGCCTTAGCTTGAATTTTTGTAGGGTTATGCTTCTATAAACCATCTTTTAAAGAAAACATGTCCCACTCAAAAAGTCCAAGTGTGGCTTGGATTATGCATTAAACAACATCACTATGCAGTTTTACGGTTTAACTAGGTAATAGCAACTTCTCGAGTCCACTGGTAATTCCACAAACTGAATGTGACCGAATTGTTCTATGGGGTTATTCTATTATGTCTTAGCTTTCTAACAAACTTGGTTTTATTTAAAAATGTTTTGTATAGCTCGAGTTATACACATTTTAGTGTAGGTTGTACAGACAGAAATGCCATTGGGTATAGCCTATTTAAAAATTCATATCTTGCTCATTTTAAATCCAATGCTCACATATTTTATATCTATAGAAAGCTCTATGAGTCTGTTTTTATTCAAAATTAGTTTTGTTACATTTCGAGTTGTATAGCATGATTTATCATTTTTGCTATCTAGACTACCAGATTTGCCAGCATAACCAGAATTCTTTTCTTGACTAGTTTGTAGAAATATTGAAGTTTCTCATCAAATGACCATTTTTATCTTTCATTTTACTATCATGCTTTGATATTTCAATAACCAATCAATCTTTAAGGAGTGAATAAAGTGTGAATCATAAGAGTGCTCATACAATATAGTCACATTTTTGGAAAACATTTAACATAAAGAAAAACTTCATGGAAATAAGGTGTGGTCATGAGATCTTAGAGTAAGCCCTAAAACCACTTAGCTATGAAGAGCATAGGGGCCATTTGGTAGACGGAATAAATTTTTGCTGCTCGGAACAAGATTCCTAGGAATGGTATTTCCGAGAATAACTTTTCCAGGTATGATATTTTAGAATGTTTGGTATATAAATTGAATTCTCAGGAATATTTAATAAATTTTCCAAAATACCCTTGACGGAGATGGTGGCCAGTGCTAGAAGGTGGCGCATGGAGGCGGCGAGCAGCAGACAGCAAACAGTGGCTATGACTGGTGTCGACCACCATCGCTAGAAGGTGGTCGGCAACAATGGCATACAGTGGATGACGGCGGCAGTGGTGGTGGAGGCGGTGGTCAGTGATTGGTGGCAGGTGGCTTTAGGTGGCAACAGGGGTATTTTGATCTTTTCATAATGGCAAACATTCGCTTCCTATAGGAATGTTGGATTCCCATGAGGGAGGTGGTAATGTTTTGGGGGTGAAATTCATTCCCAAGAATGTAATATTCTTGGGAATATTGCTTCAAACCTTCTACCAAACATGGGAATATTTCACATTCCCAGGAATATAAAAATATGCATGCATACCAAACGCCCCTAGCACTTTTAATACTTGAAAACACATAGAAAAGAAGGGTTAGAGTCACTACCACTAGAAGCTTCTTGAGGAGCTGGAAGAGTTGAAAGGTTGGAGATGGCCTCTCTCCTTGAGAGCTTAAAAAATAGGGCTAGTGTGTGTTTATTTTGTTTCTTCAAAGACCAAAGAAGGTGTTTCTTGAAGCGCTTATCAGGATGATGGTGGGAAGTAAGGTTGATTAGAGTAGGAAGACAAGAGGAACAAGAAGAAGAATAGGAAGAACAAAGAGAGGTTTAGAGTAAGGTAAGAGCCTTGGTGTTTAGTGAGAGAGTGAAGATGCAAAATGAGGGTGAAAATAGGGCTGAAGCAATTTGTTGCTTCTTTCATTTAGGGAATAGGTTAGTGACCAAGGGGTAAAAGAGTGGTTGTTTTACTCGAGTTTTGACGAAAAGCCTAAACTCCTTTTTGTGTTTTCTCAAGTGGTTAATAGCTATCTTCTTGCCATTAGTGGGTTGATCCACTTTGATGGTTAATGCCAAATCAAGTGTGATCCATGTGTAGGATTATCCCACTTTTGGTTAATTAATCTTTAAGTTAATTAACCACATTAGGCTTTGATTTAATGGTGAAAGATTAAGAGGCAAATGGATGGTGGATGATGAGCTTGTCTTGGCTAAATTTTTCAAGCATGATTAAGGGGATAATTTTGAATTTTTATTATTATTAGAATTATTTAAGTGTTAATCAATTAGATTAGTTTAATTACTCATTAAATAATTTTAGTTAATTACACTTTTAAGACTCTTATTTTTCTAAAAGAATGATTCTCACTAATTATATTTTGAGTGTGTGAGGATTTATTTATCATATTTGACTAAGGTAGAAGTTTGTCATGTGCTTAATTAACAAGATTAGATTATGTTTTTAATCATAGATTAGCAAGATTTGGATGATTAGGCTCTAATTAAAATATTAGTGTGTTATTATTCAATTATTGACTTTTCCTTATTGATCATTGACTTTTAGTTGACTTGTCTCTAATTACTAAGCTTTTGCTCTTAAGATTAGTTGATTAATCATTGACTAACCACTAATATCTCTAATTAGTCAGCAACGCTGAACTAATTAGCTTAGGCAAAATTAGGGATGTTATAGAAAGGAACTAATTAGCTTAGGCAAAATTGGGGATGTTATAGAAAGGACCCCTTGGCCGCTCTTTTTTGCCACTACTTGCAATGTGCTATGGCATACCTAAAATTTGTTTGTGTTTGAAGCCCAGGATTTCAATCATCAAGAGGTTTTGAACAAACGTCTTTGGTTGGCAAATGATTATCAACTCCCGCAATAGTCATTTTCTTTTGCCAAGAAGAAGATCTCGGAGTTTGTGATTAAATAGGTTAGATAGCATCCTCCTTTTACAGACTAGCTGAAACTTAACTCAGATGGTTCAGTCTTCAATCATTCTAAAGCGTCTTGTGGTCTCATTATCAGAGATCATAATGGGACTTTTATCCTCGACTTTAGTGCTAATTTAGGGACCTGCTCTATAGCTCGTGCTAAATTGCGGGGTGTGCTCTATGGTTTGCATTTGCTGCTAGATTGCTCTACTAAAAAACACTCAAATAGTAATGGAAAATTTCTGTTTCTAACTCACAAAAATTTGTTGCTAAGCAATTTACCGACAGAATTTGTCACGGCTCATACAACATCATAGAATCCTTTGTGGCTAATTAGTCAGCGACAGAAATTATATTCCATGACTAACTAGCAACGGAATCTTCCGTGACTAAGAAAAATAAATTCCGTTGCTAACAGCATTGGCAAAATCCGTGTCTAAAATTAATCAGTGATAGAATCAATAATGGAATAATTTTGTCGCTAAGCTTAAATCACATTTTAATATATTAATCCACAGCAACGGAATCAGCCACAAAATATTTCCATCACTACACATTTATTCTGGAAATTTGTTTTTGTAATTTTAAACAATCTCAATATATAATTTTAAGCAAGACATAATACATCAAGAACAATTTAGACTACAATTGGCATCATGAAAGGTTAAAATAGACACATTGTTGCTAGGTAAAGTGACAACTACGTTTAAAAAACAAGCAAAAATATAAATTAGTAACAAGCATCTTTTACATGGAGAATAACTAGCCTTTTAACATTTAACAGACAACTTTACATAATTGGGAATGCTTAGAATGTGAGTCGCAGCTTGAAAAGCTATGTCCATAAAGGCAATGACTTGTAAAAGAGGAAATAAAATAAGATTACCAATTTCTATTGCATACCATTAAATCAAATAACATAGCTTAATCAGAATAATAGAGCTATGAAATTATGACTGAAAACTAAATTAAAACTAAAAGTTCATACCTTAGCTTAAAAAAATGAGAAATGGAATAGCACCATCAAACAATATCATGTTAGTTGAAATTTTTATGTAAAAGATTTTGATAGCTACCTGTTCAATGATTGTTTAAGCTCTTCTATCTTCTGTTGAGTCATTTCTCCTCTTGAAGAATCAAAAGACTCTTCATTCAACAACTGGACAAGCATTTTTGAAGTTAGTCGTTATAAGGAACGAAGTCTAAGGGAAAAATAGGATAAACTTACTTTCAATATAGCAATACAATTCTCACAAATTGTTTCACTAGTTTTACCTATTGAGACGAGGTCAAGAGTAAAGCTTTGCCATCTTGTTGGCCACCAAGTTTGTGTTTCATTGCTTCCTATAAAAAAAAAGATAAAAAAAAAAAAGAATAGCAAATTGGAGGACAAAAGTTACCATAATACTGTATGCAGCTGTGCTTACCATAAAATAGTCTGTAGCTCCTTAGGACTCGTGATCCAGTCTCTACATCCATTAACTGCCTTCATTTGGAGTCTGAACATCTGCTAAAGTTCCAAATAAACTTGATTTTTAACACACAACAAATATCTACCCAAAAGAAATAATCATGCTAAAAAAAACCAAGAGAAAAAAATTGGTTAAAGCATGTTTTAGATAAGCTGGAAGATTAAGAATGGATTATCCATATAATGACCAAACCTCAGACCCTTGACCCTAGCTTCATCAGTGTCCATACCAATACCCTGGCACTCTGGGCAGAATAAAGATTTAATGTGTGGTTTAGCAGCTTCCATATCATTTCCTTTCCCAGTATAAATGTGGCAATTAGACTGCTAATGCTATGCAATTCATTGTTTATCCAGCTCAATTATCATGGGTACATATAGGTAACATAATAACAATATCAATAATAATAATAATATTATGTCCCAACACTATGTTGCTTGGAGCATCTATCAGTAACTCCTATATATGGGTAAAGACATGATTTGACAATCAAAAGTTATGAGCCTAGGTCCGATCGACAATCATTGACATATTGCCTGTTAAAATATCAAAAGTTTACAAGTTTACTTGGGAATGACGATTTTTCTTTTATTTTATTTTCCGATTGTTACTATTATGCAAGTTCAAACCACAACACTTAATGATAGTTTGTCTTTGATATTTAGATTTTAATTTTGCATGCATTAACAAATAAAAGGGAATGTATCTCCTATTATATACAAGTTATAGTCATGATTAGAAACACACTCAAGTTATATTCGACAAATAAAAAGACACATTGTCGTGAATTCCTTTTATACCTATAAATCCAACACATTATTTATTTTTGACTATAAAACCCAACCCATTATTATCAAGTATCAACCCAGCAAACGTGTAAATACTTTTTATTTTTCTTATATCATTCTAGAAAGTTGTTGATCCATTTATAAAAACAATTAATCAGAAAAAAAAAATTACAAATGAGCTAATTAAGTGGAGTAAGATTGGCATAAGCAATGTCATTCAAGAGTCAAGACACAAAACCACAACACAGGATTTAATCCCTAAAACACAAAACCCTAAATCTAAATCTTCACTACTCCACTAAAAAAGAAAAAAAAAAAAGAAACCCAAACCTGGGCGACCTTGGCCCTTGTGAGACAACATAGCATCCTCGTGGTAATAGCGCCACTGCTCCACCAACCTTGTCGGTACCGCACATCACGATGGCACACCTGCAACACCGTCAGCCTCGTTACCTACAAGCCAGCCTGCCTAAGTCAGGAACTTCCATCACCACCACGTCGTTAGGTTCTACTGCTACTCACCTCACCGCCATGTCATCGCTCTTCACGCTGCCGTGTTAATGCTGCTGGGCTAGTCTCTCTCGCTACACTGGGTTGCGGAGAAGCAAAGGTGGTGGATTGGGAAAGAGGGCTGGGTGGTTGGGGTTTTGGGTGATGAAATGGATTTGAGAAATTAGGTTTGAAGAATTGGGTGAGTGTTTTGGGGAACTTTTTTTTTTTTGTGTTTGGGGGGGTGGGGGATAATCTAATTTTGTTTTTAATATTTGTTGATAATATTCTTTTGAATAATATTTATTAAAAATATTTGGATGAATATAGAGAAAATATTTAAATAAGAGTACTGATAACTAATGTTTATATATTATGTGATTTTTTATGTTATAAAAAATTATTTTAAGCAATATTATGAAATAATGATTTATTTACTATAATTCATATGAATGTTTTTTAAAATTATTCTTTTTAGGGAACTGGTATTTAGATGTTTTCTTTATTTAATATAATTTTTATATTTTTAAAATGTTTTTGACAATAGTTTGATTAATTATAATTTATATTAAGTATTTTTATTTATTTTTTAATAAATATTTTTATTATTATAATAAAACGTATTAATCATGAGAGTGATAAAAAGAAGAGGAAACAAAAGGCAAATTTCTTATACATTAAAATATAATCAGACTTATCTTACATCCTTAATAATTAAGTTATCCATCATTTTAATGTATAACAGACTTTAAATAGATTAGCTAATACAATACAGTAACTACATAAACCAACTATTTGTATTTCTTTAATAAGTATTTATATTTTAATAAAATATAAAAATCAACAAATACATGATACTGTCTTTATTTATGTGTATACTTTAAAGAATTATTTTTTAATACTTTTGTAAATATAAAAATAAGAGAGAGAGAGAGAGAGAGAGAGAGAGAGAGAGAGAGAGAATTCCTTATATATCAATGTTAAATTAGGCCTAATTTTACATCTTAAGACTTGATTAAATTATATATACATCATAGGAAATTTTAATAGATAAACTAATACAATATATTATATCAGCTTATAGAATTAGACCTTATATAACGTGTAGAATGAGCCACATATGCCTGCACGTTGCTTGTTTGATGAACAGGATTGACCTACATAAATTAGCCTATTTTCACTACAATATATATTTTATGTTATATTTTATTTTTTTATAAAAAAAATTAGCATGTATAATCATACATCCCTAACTTATATAAAAATAATTGTACATAGAAATGAGCACAATGAAATAATTTAGCCATCAATACAATTTTTTATATTAATATTTTAATTTTTAAAAAATAAAAAATATTCTTAGCGACAGAATATATTCCGTCACTATCAATATCATGCATTGAAACATTATTTTTAAAACATTTAAACAGTTTTAGCTACAGAATTTGTCACGGATTTACTAGAGATGGAAAAAATCCATTGCTAATTCTATCGGTAATTTCAATGAATGCATGACCATTGTAATTACATGTAGTTCGTGGCAACTTCTATCGCTATTAGCAGCGGAAAGTATTCCATCACAAAATTCCGTCACCATATGTGTGTTTTTTAGTATTAGTTTGGGATGCAGGAATCTATTAGTGGAAGTTGACTCTATTTGTATAGTTCTTCTTTCCTAAAATTCCACCTTAGATTTCCATGCTTGTAGACCTCTGATTTGTGCCATTCATTAATTGTGCTCCCATGACAAGATTGTTGAGATCAACCATACTTTTCGTGAAGCCAATTCTTATGCTGATAGTTTGGCAAAATACAACCATCGGATTCCTCTTAGTTTAGTAAGAAAGATGTTGTTCCCTTATGGGAATTAAAGAAATATGTTATGGTCTTCTTGTAGAAGGTCAATTGTGTCTTATTAGGAAGGCACAATGAGGATTGATTCACGGTAGCATGGAAAATGTAAGCTCCAATGCCCCAATTGAAACAGTCTCAGTTTTAGATGTTTCAAGCTTTAAGATTTTGATGAATACCAAATTAAGCTTTAAGTAAATTTCTTGGATAGTAAACGATTTGTTTCAGCTAAATGCATTCTTTTGCGAGTAAAATCATCTACTTTGAAGTTAAATGATTATTGTACAAAACAAAGCATCTAAATCCATGGTACTCCACTTGAATATGATTATATTGGAACAACCGCTTTGTGTCCTACATGTTTACTCACTCAAGAATGAGATAGAAAGTTCAAAAGGATAGTGATATAGCACCAGAAAGGAAAAACATGCCACGAGAGGGATCACACCTCATTCAAAAGGATGACTTGATTTAGAAAAGTGACTTCTCACGAAGTATCTCACCTTGAAAGCTTCTTCCATATGCTTCATTGAAAAATTCAAAATGTCAAAAATGAATTGACAAGATGCAAAAGAAGCATTGACAAGTCTGAAAAGTTGGTGAAGACTTCAACGACTATTTTTCTTCTTCAGTGTTATCTCAATTTGTTGAAGAAGAAAGTTGTACCTTCTCTTTCTAGTCATAGACCAGTGGATCAAAGTAGCACAAGGCTCAAGATCTATGAGCTCTAATGGTAACATCTAGAAGTCTATATAAAGCTGGAATATGAGGAAGATGACAGAGACACTGTAACATCCTCCTAAGTACAGTAGTATGCGTAAGTCATAATACCTCACCTAAGAGTTATTACTGTCACTTAATTGGACATTGTCTAGCAGCAACCTTCGGCCACCTTGGCCTCGAAGGGTCTTCTTCGGAACTTTTGAATTATCTGGAGATAACATAGAAATAAATATAGGAGTCAGAATTATAAATTCTCAGTAGGATTCCTTAAGAAACTTCATATCGTGTCATCATTATTATCTCCAGTTGATTTGGTTTATTCTAAAAAGTGAATACATTATATGAACTGTTCTATTTTATAGTTTGAAAACATATAGTCTGAAGCAGAACTCATTTTATTTCATGCACTTAAGTCACATGGGCAATATTTCATTATAATAATAATCACCGCATAAGTACTGCATCAATAAAACATGGGATACAATTATGCCAATACTTATATTTGAATCCATGTGAATGCACTGGTATCTTTCTTAACTTTTTTTGCTTTCTTTGCTTGGCACACCTAGGCGTTACGTATCGCCGTCCCTAGGGTGCTTGCACATGTCTTAATCTTTAGTCTTTACTGTCCTTGGGTAGCCTGATCTAGGAGTGAGCTCGTCAGCTCAACCCGTGACCATCGTCACACAGTACTGACTCGCAAGGGGACCCACGTGCCTCTAGGTCAGAGGGACTCAATTGGCCATCTGCCTCCAATATAGAGGGACCCAAAAGTTTTAGCTGCCTTTACAGGGAGGGACCCAATGTGCAACTACCTCCAAGTGAAGAGACCCACATCTTTATTTTTTAACTGCCTTCAAGTAGAGGGATCTCATAGTTTTATACTGTCTTTACAGGCAGGGACCCAATTAACTGCCTCCAAGTGAAGGGACCCAATCTTATCTTGTTTAACTGCCTTCACGAGGAGGGCTCTCATAACTGCCTTCAGGTGAAGGGACCCATATTTAATATATTTATATTCTTTCATTCGCATACATAATCACGCTTAGACATGCTGAATGCACTCATACATGTGCTTCATCATTTACTTTCATATAACCTTGCATATGGAATTTCTACACACATATTCATAACATATAAATGCTCATAACTTCCTTACAATTCTACTGAAAATTCGGTAGCATAACTGAATGTGTCCGCTTCTCCATGAATAGTGTCAGTACTTAGACAGTCAATTGTATAGAGAAATCATGACATTTCATTTATAATTCAATCATCAGTCTCATAGGAATAAATATTGCATTTAAAACATAATTGCTGTCTTAGCACATTCATTTGACCCAATTTTTGTAAATCAACCAAAATTGCTATTTAACTCATCTGGACCTCAATTTTGGATAGGTTAGAGTGTTACGTGTCTTTTTTCTAACCTCTTTAGTCCCATCTCATTTTGATAAGTATAACTCAAGATATTTAAGTTTTATCCCGGCTTGCCCTACAGTTAGCTAGAATTACACACTTAAAAGTAAAAATCCACTAAAAATCAAAAACTAGCTCAAATCATACAAAATTGGTATCATATTAAAATTTATAGGACAAACTTTCATTTGCAAAAAATTCCATTTCATTTGCTTTAGTAGAGGTCGAGTTATATGCCCAAAATTTGATCTTCCTGAATTGTCCTATTTTGGCCCAATTTGGGCATAGGGTAAATTCTTTGAATCACCGAGAGCAAACGGGACCATATCTAACTCAAAAATTTTTCTGGGATGTTCTCCTATGTGTAAGCTTTCTATCAAAGTTAGTTTCACTCAATTTGGAGTTGTATAGAGCAAGTTATGCCCAAAAAAACCTAGTCTGCCCATTATCAACCTCTAAAATCTAGGTCAAACTTCCAAAATTCATATATCTCTCAATACAAATCCAATAGCTTTATATGATATATGTATGGAAAGCCTTGAATGTTTAGTTTCATCAAAAATTAGTTTCATTGAATTTGAATAGCTGTAGGTTGAGCCATACACTCCACCATACGGACTGCCGAGGGAAATTTGGTCTTCCAGCCCCTCACTTCTTCCTACTTTCACCCTTCCGTACTTCCAACATTAATTCCAACTCACAATTTCATGTTAATCCAACTATAAAATATCTAATACATCCAATATGTTATTAAATAAATGAAAAAGAGTGAACTTTCATGTACCCACAATCCAGAGAAATTAAGAACAGAGATTGAATCCTACCTCTCTGTATGTGATTTTGCTAAGTTTTGAAGTTTGGATGGAACTTTGTCAAGCTTAGAGGTTTGATGGAGTAAGTTAAGAGGAGAAGAGAAGGAGAGGAGAAGAAAAGAAGAAGAAGAAGGCTGAAACCATATTAGAGTGGCGCAAGTCAGCATGAAATGAAAAGGAAAATCTGATTTAAACATAAAGAGGGTAGTTGGAATTGTGAGTACTGATTGGCTGAATTTCTTGTGGGTAAGGTTCAGTCATGTTTCCCTCTTTTGTGGCTAAGTTATTCTCAAACTCGCTTCCACTCTATTTGAAATTGGAACTCGTCTTCATTCTATTTGAAGTCGGAAATTGTGTCCATCTTATTTGAAACTTGGGAATAAATTATGAGATCGGAACTCGTATCCGTTTGAAACATGAAGTTGGAGATAGGAAATTAGTTGGAGATCGGATTTACTTCCATTGTATTTGAAACTTGGAAGTAAAATTGGATATTGAAAAATCATGTAATTTGGAAATAAAGTCGGATATCGGGAATCACATCCATTTTGTTTGGACCCTGAAGATTAAGTCAGAAGTCGGAAATTATGCCTGTTTATTTGAAACTTGAAGATGAAGTGGAAGTCGGAATAATATCCATTTTATGCGAAACTTGAAGATGAAGTCGAAAGTCAGAAATAATCTCCATTTTATGTGAAACTTGAAGATGAAGTCGGAAGTCGTGGTGGATGTTACAGACGCTGTTGAAATATTTTCTAAGTTGCAACAATTTCATTCTTAAACCTTCTCGACTTTCAATCCTCTAGAAAGTTATTCATTTTAACTTCTATTTTAAAATCTTCTAAACTAATATGTAATAGATAACATTCTCATAATGAGAAGTTAGAGAAGTCACATACTATACATATTTGGTCAATACTCTGTAAAGAGCTTTTAGTGTGAGTATAAACACAAATTTATTTATTTTTTATCAAATCTCTTGTAACCAAACCTAATAGTGGTCAAAGTGAGCTTGGAGTGGCTAGGATAAATACTACTTAGTTATAAAGCTTGGAGCGACTAGAGAAAGATTGCTCAATTGTAAAAGCTTGGAGAGGCTTGGAAAAAGAACACTCATAGTATAAAAATCGCAACAAAGAGTTGGGGACTGGACGTAGGCATTTGTTTGACCGAACCAGGATAAACCTTGTTGTGTGATCATTTTCTCTTTTTCACTTTACTTGTAGTCTTCATTCAATCCTCAAATTTGTGCAGCCTTTAAATCATTCAAATATATTCTTGTATAAAATAAATACCTATTATTTCTAATCACATTGCTTTTGCATTTCAAGTCCTGGACTTTAGAAAGTTGTTTTCAAAAATTTTCAGGTTCAAAATTTTAGTTAAGACATAATTCAACCCCCTTTCTTGTGTCATCTCTTCCAACAATTAGCATTAGAGCCTAACTTTAGAGGTTAAGCATCCTAACGATTGTAGAGGATAAAGATTTGACAAATGGCACAATAGATAAATCGTATTGTAGAGAGTCACTCTATCAACCGTCCTCCATACTTTAATGGTGAAGACTATCCATACTGGAAGGACAGAATAAGACTATTCATCGAGTCCACAAGCATAGATATGTGAGATATAATAGAAAATGGTGATTATATACCCACAGTTGAACAACCAGTGCCATAATTAGTTGCTAATCTGAAGCAACCTCTACCTGTAGTAGTCAGAACCATTGTAAGGAATGAATGGTTTGATCAGCATAAGACCAAAGTTCAAATGAATGCCAAGGCAAAGTATCTCCTTATATGTGCCTTAAGCAAAAATGAATATGGCAAAATCATATCCTGTGACCTAGCAAAGGAAATCTGGGATAGACTCCAAGTGCTTCATGAAGGAACTGATCAAGTTAAGGAAACCAAGATCAGCATGCTAGTTCATCAATATGAGATGTTTAAATTGCTAGAGCATGAAAATATTGATA
The DNA here is from genome assembly GCA_031439595.1 of Pterocarpus santalinus. Taxonomy (NCBI): domain Eukaryota; kingdom Viridiplantae; phylum Streptophyta; class Magnoliopsida; order Fabales; family Fabaceae; genus Pterocarpus; species Pterocarpus santalinus. The sequence continues at coordinate 14,265,058 of CM062526.1, read as the reverse complement.
AAATGAAAACTAGATTTAGGCATATCATAAATTAGTTGAAGGCCTTAGGCAAAAAGTACACTAATGCAGAAATGGTGTGAAGAAGGCTTTCAAAGGCTTGGCATCCAAAAGTAACTGCTATTCAAGAAGCTAAGGATTTGAATGTGCTTAGCTTAGATGCTCACATTGGGTCATTGAAGGCTCATAAGGTTGAACTTAACGAAGTCTCTGATAAGACTACTAGAAAAGGAAAGTCTATTACTCTGAAGTCGACTCAAAAAAGAAATCAATCTTCAAAGGCCATGAAAGCTTCAGAAGAGTTTGAAGAAGATGAAGAAGACTCCTTTAAAGATGATGAAGATGATGAGATTGTACATTTGGCAAAGAATATCTCAAAAGTGTGGATAAAGAGAAAGAAAAGGAGCTTTGTTCCCAAGAAAGACAAGAAGGGCAAGGCCAACCAAGATGACATCATTTGCTTTGAATGCAAGGAGCCTGGATATTTCAAATCTAAATGTCCTAGACTGAAGAAAGTATTAAGAAAAAAGACTACAAAAAAGAAGGCTATGATGGCAACATGGAAAGATTTGGATGAAGAACAGGAGAATGCTAAATCACAAGGTGAAATCACAAGGTGAAGAGATTGTAGCTAATCTTTGCTTCAGGGCTGATATTGTTCCAGAAAAAGAATCTGGGTTATCTGATTCTGAACTCGAACCTACTTTTGAAAATCTTCAAAAGTCTTATGATGATCTCTTGGATGACTCTCTGTTACTTGCTTCCCATTATGCTTCTTTAAAGAAAAATTTTCAGAAACTATCAGCAGATTTTGAAAAACTCAAGATTGAGAATGAGAAGTTAAGAAATAAGAATTCTGAGCTTTTAAAAGAAAATGGCATCCTCTAGGAGGATGTTAATATCTTAAAAACAGAAGCTTTTGAAGATAGTTTGAATGCTTCCTCTGATGTTTCTGAACTTCAAAACTTAGTTAAACTTCTCAAATTTGATCTTGAGAAAATGGTAAATAGCTCAAAAAATCTTGATCTTATGCTTGGAACCCAAAAACCATATCTTAACAAAACTGGATTTGGATATGTGGAGAGGCAAATGAGATTTCATCCAAATATCCACAACTTAAAATTCTTGCATGTATATACTATTTTAAAAGGGGACACTCTTTTGAAAAATGCTTCTTCGGAAGGAAAGCTAAATAGAAAGTGAAAAAGCCCAAAAAATCAACTAACACAAAATGACCCAAGAAGATTTGGGTATCTAAAGTGAAAATTGCTTCTGATGCAGGTGTGTCTTAAATCACAACATCAAAAGGAAAAGAAGTAGTATCTAGACAATGGGTGCTCCAGACACATGACTGGAAATAAATCCTAGTTTAGGAATCTTAGATGCAAGGATGGTAGAGTTGTAAAATTTACTGATGTAATCAAATCTAAAATCATTGGTATAAGTAATGTTGGTAAGAATGATTTTGATTTAATTAGTGATGTTTTGTTAGTAGAAGGACTAACTCACAAACTTCGAGCATTAGTCAATTCTATGACCAAGGCTACAGAGTTTCGTTCGAACATTCTCAATGTGTTATTAAAGATTCAACTTTTGATAAAATCATTCTCACTGCTTGAGGACGTGATAATATCTATGTATTATATTGAGATGACCTTCTACATCAAAATATAAAATGCTTAGCATATTTGTGGATGAAAAGTGGTTATGGCACAAAAAACTTGGTCATGCTCATATAAAACTAATTTATGAGATATCTCAGAAAGAATTAGTTAAAGGTTTATCCAAAGTTAGTTTTGAAAATGACCCATCCTATGAGTTTGTCTCAAAGGTAAACAGATTAAGAGTTCTTTCCATAGTAAAAATGTAGTCTCTACTACAAAACCACTTGACCTTTACATCTTGATCTATTTGGTCCAACTAGAACGGCTAGCTTACGTGGTAGGAAATATGGTCTAGTTATTATGGATGATTATTCCAGATTTACATGGGTAATATTTCTGACCTATAAGGATAAAGCTTGTGAGGCCTTCAAAACTTTTTCAACAAGAATTCGAAATGAAAAAAGTTTTGCATCACCTCCATTAGATCAGATCAGATCATCGTGGAGAATTTGAAAATCATTCTTTTGAAACTTTTTGCAATGAAATGGCATTTCGCATAAATTCTCTTATCCTAAAACTCCTTAACAGAATAGGGGTAGTGGAAAGGAAGAATAGATTGTTACAAGAAATGACTAGAACTATGCCTCTGGATAGTGGTTTATTAAAAGGATTTTGGGTAAAAGTAGTTAACACTACTTGCTATATTCAAAACCGTGTTTTCTTAAGACCAATTCTCAAGAAAACCCCCTATGAATTATGGAAAGGAGGAAAACCCAACATTTCTTACTTTCGTGTCTTTGGATTTGAATGTTTTATACTTAACACCAAAGATAAGCTTTCAAAGTTTGATCCTAAGTCTGATCCTGGAATCATTCTAGGGTACTCTTATGTTTCAAAAGCACACAAGGGGTAGAATAAGAAAATTCAAACTATGGAAGAAACCATACATATAAGCTTTATGGAAAGAAGAAATGACTTAAATTAGAAGGTTGCAGATTTGGAAGAAGAAATGGAGAATATGTCATTAAATGACAATGCTAGCATCAGCAGAATCTTTGATTGCCACAAGAAATGATGATCATGATGTTTCTGATCCCCCTTTTCATCAACATGTTTCTAATGATATTTTGAAAGATCTAGAAGGTACACCCTTCAAGCGAAGATACTCCGGTGTAAGAGGCTAAAGAGCTGCCTCTCAAAACCTTATTGTTGAATCTTCTCAAGGATTTAGAACCAGATCTTCACTCAGAAATGAATCCAAGCTTGCTCTTATCTCTAAAATTCAATGAGAAAGTGTTGATGAAGCTTTTCGAGATCAAAGCTAGATTAAGGCTATGAAGGAAGAACTAAATCAATTTGAGAAAAGCAATGTCTAGATGCTAGTCCCCTTACCAAAAGGACAATATACTATTAGGACAAAATGGGTGTTCAGAAATAAACTTGATGAGAGTGGAAAAGTAATCAGAAACAAAGCAATATTAATAGCTCAAGGTTACAACCAATAAGAAGTCATTGATTATGACGAGATATTTGCTCTTGTAGTAAGACTGGAAGCAACCAGAATGCTACTTCCTTATGCTGCTTACAAAAGGTTTATTTTATTTTAAATGGATGTAAAATTTGCTTTTTAAATGGTTTCATATCTGAGGAAGTTTATGTTAAACAACCTCCTAGTTTTGAAAATGAAAACCTTCCTTACCATGTTTGTAAACTTTCTAAAGTTTTATATGGGTTGAAACAAGCTCCTAGAGCTTGGTATGAAAGACTTAGCTCATTTCTTCTCAAAAATGGTTTTAAAATAGGAAAGATGACACTACGTTATTCATCTTGCATGAGAAAAATGATTTTTTAATTGTACAAATTTATGTTGATGATATAGTATTTGGTGCAACTAATCAAAATTTGTGCAAAAATTTCTCTGAGATAATGTAGAGAAAATTTGAGATAAGCATGATAGGTGAACTGAAGTTCTTTCTGGGGCTGCAAATCAAGTAACAAAAGAAAGGAATCCTCATTCATCAAGAGAAATACATTAAGGATCTGCTCAAAAGATTCAATATGGATGAAGCAAAGAGTATTAGTACTCATATGCATCATTCTCAAGTTCTAGAAGCTGACGAAGATGGTGAAAAAGTTGCTAAGAAACTTTACAGAGGTACGATTGGCATCTCTACTTTATCTTACAACTAGTAGACCTGATCTACGATTAAGTGTAGTAGTTTATGCTAGATTTCAAGCTAATCCAAAATAGTCTCATCTTAATGTTGTTAAAAGAATCTTAAGATATTTAGTCAGTACTATTAATCTTGGTTTCTAGTACGAGAAAGGCATTGCTTGCAATGTTACAATTTGCTATGATACTAATTTTGCTAGAGACAGAGTTGAAAGAAAAAGCACAAGCGGTTGCTATTGCTTTCTTGGAAAGTCACTAATAACTTGGTCGAGCAAGAAGCAGAATTGGATTACTCTTTCAACTACTGAGGCTGAACATGTGTCTGCTGTAAACTGTAGTACACAGATTTTGTGGATTAAGCCTCAATTAGAAGATTTTAATCTGAGGTATACCAAAATCCCTATCTTATGTGATAACATTAGTGCAATTAATCTCACAAAAAATCCCATTCAGCATTCTAAATCTAAGCATATAGATATCAAGCATCATTTTATAAGAGATCATGTTTACAAAGGAGATATTGAGCTAAGGTTCATCAATATTGAAGGTCAAATTGCTGACATTTTGACTAAACCCTTAGCTGAAGATTTTTTGTCACATAAGGAACCTTCGGAAGATGACTAGCTTTTGAACATACATTTATATTGCATTGGTACCTCCCCTCCTTAGCTAAGCTTACAGCTGATATTGCTGCTTTACATTGGAGTTCCTTTCTAGAGAAAGATACTCAATGTTACATATCCGAAGAACAATCAAGCATGCTTCACAAAGATTACATCAAGAAGTGAAAAATTGGTTTAGAAAGTAAATTCAGAACAAGGTGGTGACACGATTGAAAAAAAAAGGGAGATCAGAAGTGTTTCAAAAAGAAGAATTCATAATGGTTTGATCAAAAAGTTGATAAAACTTACTAAATCAGAAAGGTCGATTTACTAAAAAGTTGAATCTTGTCTCTGTGTAGAAATCATCTTCAAAATGTGGGTTAATTGATTACTTCCCTCATTGTCACAATGTCACTATCTAAACTAGCGGGAAATCAAATAGCCCAAAACGATGTCATTTTTTCTTTGAAAATCGTTCACATCCTTTAACCTTTAGTTACCATCATTAACCTTCACTTATCAAATCACCCTTTCACACAAACCTTTCATTTCCCAAGTTACAAGAGAAAAGCTTACACTATTCATCTTCTTTGTTTAAAACCCTTTACTTTCACTTTCCCTCTGTGAACACCATATTTTGTCCGAGATAAAAAAATAAAAAAAAATAAAGAGAAAGGTAAAAGGAAAGAAAGCTGGTCCATTTACCTTTTTGAATAAGAGAATAGTCCAATTATGAAATGTTTTAACAAAAAATAATAAAAAAAATAAAATAATAAAATAAAATAAAAATAAATAAATAAAAATACAAAAATATAATAAACAAATCAAAAAATCAAATCAGAATAAATAAGAATATATTTGGGCGAATCTCTTAATTTTGGCATTTGTATCCAAAATAGATCAAATCCGCCAATCATCATTAAGGCCAAATTCCGTAATAGAATCAATCACATTAATGTCATTTGATTCCTTTGACACTTATAAATAGATCAAATATTGAGAGGTAGGGGGCTGGTTTTTTTTGGGGGGTTTTTTGGCAATAGCAGAAGAGAATAAGAGCAGAAATTTGTGATTTGTGTGCAAAGGGGGGAGGAGAGAAGGAATGCAGAAATTGCTAGAGAGGCTTGAGCACTAAAGTAGCAGACTAGGACACAATCAAGTTTTGAGGGGTCAAGCAAAGGTATTGTGTTACTCATGTTCTCATTCATGGTTACATTTTAACATTTAGTGCACACATCATACATCAATTATTTCCAATATCTCCCACCCAAAGCACATGATGAAACATCAAACCAACATCATCACCTCAAGCTTGCCACAAAAAACACCACCCTCTCTTTTTGCTCGAGCATCGCCTAGCCATCATCCATATATTACTGCCAAAACAAATCATCATCATCTTCACTCATCATAGTCACCATACGGATTCTAGAATTTGCGGCTCGTTTTGGATTGACAAGGGCTTTACCTATGGTATGTCGCTATTATGTTGGAGCATCGGTGTGCCTCATCTTGTTTTTTATTTCCCAACGTTTTACTTTCTTTTTTTTTTTTTTTCCAAATAACGTTGACCTTTTCCTTTTTTCTTTTTTTTTTGGGCATTACCTTTTTCCTTTTTTCTTTTTTGTTTTTAACTTGTGATTTTATTTCATGTAAATATATACAAAATAAGTCCTCTTTTTGCTTAAATAATATGGACACTTTTTTTAAATCTTCAAAATCTATGCGACAATCCCTAATATTGATGTATGGCGTGGCCATCCTCAAATGTTATGTGAATTGTAAGGATTTATTGTATAGCTTATGCTATCCTGAATTCTGTGCAAGAGTGGATTAAGTTTTTCCCCTTTTTCTTTTTTTTTTTCAAATAAAATCTTTTTGTAAATAAAATCAATCCAACTTACAATTATTTTCTACAAGAACTACGTAATTTTGAATTCCTCATTGCACCAGAGGATACGTAGGAGCAGACAATCTCCGTCAAATCAAAAATTAAATTTTTTTAAATTTGGTTCAATTTTAATTCCTTAAATAATTGTAACATTAATTTCACTTCCTTTTTTTGTTTGTAAATAATTGTTATATGAATTTCTATCTTTTGCAAATAATCATAATATTAATTTTACTTTCCTTTTCTCTTGTAAATAATTATATATTAATATGGCTCTTTTTTTGGGAATAATTATCATATCAATTTTGCTTTTTTTTAAATATATATCATATTAATTTTATTTTTCTTTTCTTTTGTAAATAATTGTTGTACTAATCTAACTTTATTTTATTTTATTTGTAAATAATTATTATATCAATTTTACTTTTCTTTCCTTTTATAAATGATTATCATATTAATTTTTTTTTGTAAATAATTGTTGCACTAATCTAACTTTATTTTATTTTATTTATAAATAATTATTATTTCAATTTTGCTTTTCTTTCCTTTTATAAATAATTATCATATTAATTTTATTTTGTCTTCTTTTTTGTAAATAGTTGTGGTACCAATCCTACTTTATTTTATTTGTAAATAATTATTATGTTCTTAAGGGAAAAAATCAATATTATTAAAGTTATTAATTTGCATGATAAGCTCTAGGGTAACCGTTGTAAAACGGATGTATTAGGGGTGCAGTGGGATTAAGTTTCCACCCTTCCCTGTGCATAATTGGACTCCCGAATTCAATCTCTTTGAAAGACCAGTTTTGCAAAACTAAAGGTTTTTCCGATTTTTTTCCATAAATAAAAATTGGTGGCGACTCCATTGAAATTTGTTATTTTCAATATTTTTGTTGCCCCTTGTGGTGGTGCCCTCCGGGCACGTTGTGACACCCTCTATTTACTCTACCTACACACATTACCCTCCTTTATCCTCAACTTTCTATTGTTTCAAAACCATCATGACGAAAAAGGGAGATTATAGCGTTCCTTATATGTTTGACGATGAGGAAATGACAAGAAACTTTCACAGGAACTTCTTCATCAGGCCTATTGCCTTTGGAAAGACTTTTGACTTGGTAAACTTCTCTTCCCTTCCTTAGATTGTGGAAGTTTTCGAGTTACAAGGGCGGAGCGATTTTATGAGAAATTCAAAGGATTGGGCTAGTTGTTGCTTTCTACAGTACTCTCGCTCCAGTTGATGAAGACAATACATCATTAAGGAGCATCATTGGAAGCTTTGATATCCAAGTGCTTCCTTTTGATCTTGTCCATATCACCAACACACCCAATAAAGGTGTCCTGTTTAGACGGAGTATCAAATGGTAGGAATTACACTTAAACCCCAAAATCCTATTCACATCTTAACCCCAGAACTTTTAAAAAATGACGTTTAGGTCATTGCATTGTCAAAATTAGTAGAATAGGAGTTTAAGCAGAAATAGAGTAGCATAGTGGAGCCATAGTAACCCAAATCTCATCCAATTGACCTATGGAGACATCCAATTGTAAAATGATATGGGATGCCCTTGAACTTGCTCAAAATTAAAAAAAAAATGACATTAACCATAAAAAATAGAAAAAATAGTAGAAATTCCGACGAAACATAGATAGAAAATACTAGAGGGCTTATAGAAGGCCAAAAACTATCTGAAAAACTTTGAAAAATTCTAGAAAAATTATAAATATACATTTTTACTATATTCTTGAAGATGAACACCAATTTTTAGTAAAATTGAGAGACATTTACATAATCATGCAAAAATAACCTCACTAGGGTGCAAAAAAGGCCCTGAAAACCTTATAAGATTACTTTAACTTGTAGTATGGCAAAGAATCAATGGAGCTCCAGGCTTGGGCATATTAGACCATGAAATTTGGTGTAAATGGGCCTTGGCAGCGGCTAAATTGGGCTCAAAAGATTTTGAAGCAAATGTGGGCCTAATTACACACCAAAAAGGCTAAAATTTCTTTATAAAACCTAAAATAAATTGAATAAAAGAGATGGAACCCTAACCCTAAGCTGTTGGATGCCCCAACTAGCATCCCCAATGCTTAGCTCAATTTTAACCAGATTGGGTCAAGAATTGGTTGAATTCTAACTAAATATCATTATCAAGTCAGCTTAACATTAATTAACTTTTACTAAATCCTTTAACTTTTTGACCTAATCTTTTACAGATGGATTTTGTCCCCTAATCTGACTAGAAGACACAGCAATGCACATGGAATGTTGCAGAATTTATTTAATTTAATTATAGATAATTAATTATGTTAATTAACTCAAAAATAGGCTTAATTAAGGTAAAAATGCACTAAAAATACTAAAATTGTAGAAAAAATTCTGTAAATTCAGAGATATCATATTACACATATTTAAATATAGTTTCAATGATAGATTAAATAAATATAATTGTTTGCTAATTATTTTGTTAATTAAAGATGAAATTGTCTAATCTAGTTTTAAGTAAAATTGTTCATTATGCACTAATTATGCACCAAATCACCCTAATCTTTTCTTAATCCTTATTCAACATATAAGATAAGTAATATGGTGTCTCTAAATCAATTTTAATTGTTTGTTAAATAAATTAATCATTAGTGACACAATTAACTAATTAAACTACCTAATTCAGCTAAACTAACCATCTAATTAGATCACTACTTAATTAGCCTCTTTGTCTATAAAACTAACACCCTACAGCACAATTCTGCACTTTATTTTTTGCTCAAACCCTCTAGGAAGGCCACAACCCTCTCCTCCTTCTTTCTCCATCATTTTCTTCAAAGAGCACCCAAAAACCTCCATTGAACCATCATCTTCTTCCACCATCTTCTCAAGCTTTCATCCCCACCTTAAGAATTTGAGTTTCATTGCCCAAAAGAGGTTCAAAACCTTGAAGAACTCCAAGTTTCCAACCCTTAAGGATTCGGCCATATAATCCCTAATAAGTAAGGTTTTCTTTTTTCAACTTTTAGGTTCCATGCATGTGTAGTATGTGATTACTTGTGTTATTTGAAGCTTTTACCTTCATATTTCAAAATATATGATTATCCTTTAAGCTTCTAAAAGTCTATAAGAGATTAAGGTTCCATGAGATTTCTTTAAGGATTTGAAGCATCAATCTTATATACATGTGTTTGAAGCCTAAATACATGAGTTCTCACATGTTTGTGCAATTTTTCTTCATGTTCATAGATGACCATGTCACCACCACATTCGGGTTAGTAGGGAGCTCTTTGATTTTGTGAGTTTGATAATGATTCTTATACTTTCCTTTGTGCTCTCTACATGACTAATCATGTTCTAAATGTATTTGGTTCAAAAAGCTTGAAATATTCTTATTTGGACTCAATGAAGCCCACGATTCTTCCTTGAGGCTGAGGGTGATCTTTGAGTTTCTAATATGTTTGAGAACTTGAAATAAATAGATTATGTTCTTAACATGTTGGTTTTACTCCATAGAAATTTGATGGCTTAATAGATACAAGCATATGATGTAGAACTTATGATTTTCATGGAGATATAGTTGCACCCTATTTATGTGCTGTTTTCCAGCATGTTTCCTCAAGTATCATATTTTTGATGGCTTATCTCCTTTTATCTTACTCATATTTTGCATTAAATGTCTGGTCTTATGCCTTAGATGATGGATTTTCATTTGACTAAGCTTTTAAACTTATACATACAAGATATATACTTATTTTCTTAATTTAAGCATTTAAAACTTATGAACAAGTTTGATACATAATTCTGCTCCTTATAAACTATGGCTTTATGGCTTGTTGTTTGAAGTGTATTTATGTTCTTAAATGTGGATTGATGCTTAAGAATTTATGTTATCATATTATGTGCTTAATTACCAAGTTTTCTTGTATTTTAAGTAAGTTTACAAATTAAAAGTTTAAATTTTCAATTCTACCCTATTTTGGGCAGCAGGTTTATCATTCCTATTTCTCTTGTTTTAATGTTTTATAAACTTTGTTTGATGTCTTATATTATGCTTTGTGTACAAGTTTGAGAAGTTTTGAAGTAAACTATCTTGTTTTTGGCTATATACATGTTTTTGACTATAAGCCTCTTTTAACATGGAAATTGTTTTTAATTAATTTGCTATGTTGAAATATTTTCAAACCTTTAAGCATGATTGAATTAGTATAGTTTATGTGATAGTTTCTTTTGAGACTAATAAGACTTAATAAGACGTTAAAAGTCACTCAAAACTTAATAAAATGAACTATGACCTATGCTTGGAGTTTATGACTTTATGAATCTTGACCTATGCTATTGGACTTTGTATGAACTTATTTGGATCGTTATGAGACCGTGAGACTTGCATTAGACCTACTTGAGTCCTTTTATGGTCATATCTATGTATTGGAGAACCTATGCTTAGACCTTGGGTTATGGACTTTGGACTATGACTACAAACACTAGACTTAATCACATTTTTAATCATACTAAATAACCTTAAACATAAGGATTTAAGTTAAGGTCCCATTAGAAATGTCACATGAGCTAGCTAATTCCTTGCTTGAAGTCATTTCTAAGCGTTGGTTTGGTTTAAGAATAAGTGTTTTTTTGAACTATTCTTTGAGACTTGTTTTTAAAACTTTGTCTTGCCTAAGAATATGTCTACTTTCACTAATATGATTTTCACATTTTAAGCACGAAGGTTTAGTTGAATTATGTGTTATTTGTGACCTTGTATTATCCTATGTCTAAATGCTTTTAAGTCATATATGAAATTAGTGAAGTGTGCACATGAATATAGTTAAGATCTTGACTTAGATATTGATAACATGTGCTTTGAGTGGTGATTGATAGCATTGTAAATTGAATATGATATTATGAAAGATGATGGCTGTGAGAGTATGTGCACTATGTGTTACAAACAAATTATATGTGTTATGTGCACTTTGTGATATTAATGAAATTATATATGTGCACTTTGTGAATTGGTTGTTATGTGAGTATAAATAAATAAACGACAATTTGGGCTTCGCCTTGCTAGTGGACAAGGAATTTGTAACACCCTCCCAAATATAATACTATGTTTAAGTCATAATATTATACTCGCCAGTTTGCTACGTATTACTAACTCTTGTTTAATGTACCTATAGACTATTAAGTTAGCAAGGTTAATTTTAACCAAACGCGGATTATCATCTTTGTTTTTGTTTTGTGATATGTATCATGCGAGCATGTCGCAATATAAAAAGAATTAAATGATATGGACAAAAATAAAATCTATCACAATACATCTTTTATGTATGTATTTATATATATATATATATATATATATATATATATATATATAGTAGTGAGTACAATAAGTAGGATCATTAAAACAAAAAGAATCTGGTCCATGTTTGTGAAACGCAACTCTATAGGGTCCTTTGAAGGACATTTCAACTTACATGAATACATGAGAAAATAAAAGAGATAATGCCTGTGGCCTAAGGTAAAAAAGGTACCAAAAGAGGGCTGCTCTATACAACTATAGCCTACTAAGATAGATATCTCTCCTAACCAGACTCTAAAGAGAGTTATCCATTCGGTATAACGCCTGCAGATTTAGGGTTGATGTAACACCCTCTATCATATAAGCCATGCTCGGGTCATGGAGTTATATTAGGAGGTTGCTATTGTGCTAGGAGATCTTTAAAATACAGAAAGTATAATATATGGCCCTTCAACTGCATACTATATTACTAAATAATGGTTCATAAATTTCATCATTTATGATACATATAGAATAAAATAATTACACTTTAAGAAAAAGTTTTGTAGCTAACATTACACATAGAAACTACTTCAGCATTACAGCTGTCGCCCTTGCTGACTTTAGTCGGTCTCCCAGGCCGACTTATGCCTGAGTCTTGCATGATGAGTTCCTCAGGATTTTTCCCTCATTATTAAATCTTAGCCTTGGCATTGGAATGTTTATGGAAAAGAAAAACAAACAAGCAGGCAGTGAGAACCTAAGGTTCTCAGTAGGTAAACTCGAACTATTACTCATATAGTGCCATCATAAACATTCCAGCCACTTCATTTTCTTATGAAAATGTGAGCACATATATGCAAGCAGTGGTTTAATTCTAAGTTGAAAATATCTTTCTCGAAGCGGATTATATTTTAACAACCACTTGGCATATTATGTGACAGACATAGAAATAAGAATAGTATAACATACTCCAATTAGAATCATAATAACATTATGACATAATGAGATAATTGAAGATGCACATATAGATGCTTATACTTAACTATATGCAAGTGCACTTGACTTAATTAGTCTCTTTCTTTAACTTGCAACTTGATCTTGCTCTTCTGTACTTGGTCCCCCGGAGCTGAATGGCCTCTCTTACCCTTGGGTAATAGCCTGCTTTTCAGGTCCGAGCTCATACCTATAAATGAATGTCGGGTTTACTTTCCCAGACCCTCACACCGGTCTATTTCCCTTAAATCTGGTTGAGGGCTAACCCAAGTCTTAAATAGTACCGCTCTGGCCCACACTAGCTGGGTCTATGTCATGCCTCACGTGGTAGCTTGGTACATCTTTCTTGCAAGTTCTCATAAATCTTATTCTTCTTTGGACATGATTATACTCGCATATGCTACATGCATTCATTCATATACTTCATATCATTCTTAAATCATTCTTATATATATGAATCTTATGAACATAACATATAAATGTTTATAATAATTCACATATTTCTGCCAAAATTTTGGTAGCATAACGGATCGAGTTCGCTTCCCCATGAATAGTGCCAAACTACCAGTAAAATCATTCAAACATGTAAATCATTGTAGAACAGCAATTATATACTCACAACATCATTCAGCAAAATCAATACAAATATCAATAGAGTTTTCTGTTTACTTCATCCTATCCTACTTGAATTTTGTATAACCCACCTTTAGTCCAATTCAACTCATTTAAACCTGGACTTTGGATATATCATAGCTTTATGTGTCTAATTTTCAACCGTTTTGGCCCCATCTCATTTTGATATGTATAACTCAAGTTATTAGTATTTTACCTCAGTCTGCTTTGTTCTTAGCCAGAATTGCACCCTTATAAGAGAAAATTCACTAAAATATAAATCTGGGTGAAATCATACAAAATTTATACCAACTTAAAGCTAACAGAACAAGCTTTCAAATGAAAGAAGTTGCATGTCATTTGCACGAGTGTATTTTGAGATATAAGCCCCGTAACTTGACCCTATTGGACTACCCTATTCCAGCTCGGTTTGAACTTAAGGTCAATTCATTGATGTGCTGGGAATAATGGCAACGAATCTGACTCTGAAATTTTTATGAGATATTCTATTACATGTTAGTTTTCAAACAATGTTAGTTTCACTCAATTTAGAGTTGTATAGGGTGAGTTACACCCCTCTCAACTCAATGACAATGCATGGCTAAGTCATAACACTTGGAACAACATTCATTTAATCACTTAAAATTTTCCAAGTTTTATTCTTGTCTTAGTTAAAAACATTTTATCCTCTTTTCTTCTTTAATGGCTGAATTGATGTCTTAAGATTGGGTGTAATTTCATTTTCTACTTTCTTTATCTCAAAGTGTGTTAACATTTCATATGAGCCATGGATCTACCTCTAAAAGCATCAAACTCATTTTCCCTCACTACTTTCACATCATGGTTGAAATCATATGGGGGCCAAGTTTCAATTTTTATTTTGTTTTACCTTATGTTTCCACTTGTTTAAGATTTATTAAGACTTATGAACAAAGTTCTAGGTTTAAGAGTGTTTATGCTTTGAAATAAACAATAAAATTTGAAACTTTTTCTAATATTTGAGTTTTAAGGCAACTTTTTCATGGTTACTTTTCAAATGTTCCATCAATCAAGCTCAAGAAAGTAACTTTTTTGTGAAGATGATCATAAAAGTGAAGAATAAACTAGAGAGTCACTCAAATACTTAAGAAAGGTGTAAGCTTTGGAATTTGTTTAAAAGGTGGAGACAAGAAATATGCCAAAAGCACCATAACCATGACTAAGGCTAGGAGCTCTTGACATGAGAGTAAGTAAAAATCAAGATTTTACACACACTTTTCAAGATAACAATATTATAAGAACAAAAAGGGTAGTGGAAACATGAAAGCTATCATTTTTCTCAAGAAACTAGAAGCTTTGAGACAAAGCTTGAGGCTCTAAGTTATGAATAAGCTTGGGCTCTCATGGCTTGTCTTAAGAGAAAATGAAAGTTGTTAGAGGATCCTACCACAAGATGATAATCTAACAAGAAAAGGTTGGATCTTGATGTGAAAAATCTCCTTCTTGCTCTCCAAGGGTGCTCACGGCCTTGGCTCTAGGGAAAGGAAGATGAAACTTTGCTTCTGTGCATGAGTAAGGATGTGTTTGTATGTGTTTGTGAGAGCCATTGTAACTCTCACAAGGTTGAGTAAGTTAGGTTATGGAGGTGATGGTTCTTGGAGAAAGGTTAAAGAAGAATAGGAAGAAAAAAGTAAAGAGAGAATCTTTTGGAGAGAACTTGGAGACAAAGAAAAGGAAATGAGTGAGATGAAAATGTGAGTGAATGAGTGTGTGTGTATGTGTGTTATTGTTGTTGTCGTTGCCATGAACTTCATAAAAAGGGGGAGGGGAGATATTTTATTTTAATTGTGATTAAGGGAGACAAAATGGAGTATTACGGTGCCACTTTAGACAAAGCTTGTACTAAGTTCTTACGTAAAGTATTTTTGCCTGTTACTTTTTTACTTTAAGAATGTCATCACTGTTTTTTTGTTTGGTTGACTTAATTTGAATTTTGATGGTGAGATTATATGCTCTTGCTACTTAAGTGACTTAATTAATCAAGGATTAGTGATTAACTCTTGTTTTCATGATTATTGAGCTTGAATTTTTAATTATGCTTAATTAATCCTTAATTAATCAAGGATTAGTGCTTAACTAGGATTTTAAGGGTTCCATTTACTTAATTAGAAATTATCTAATTTTAATTAGGCATTCTCTTAATTTTTCTCTTCTTAATTACTCTTTTTGTCCCTTGATAAAGTTTTTATTCTTTAATTCTTCATTAAGTGTCTAATTACTCAGGGTCACTGAGATAATTTAGTACAAGAAAAATTAGGGATGTTACACCTAACGCACCAAATACTGTAGTTAGTTAATGCACTAATCAGCAAACACTCTAAGTGCTCCAAGCGAGATCTTTAACAATTAATACAACAAAATAAGTTATACATAAACTAAAAACTTTGAGTAAAAAAATGGAATAAAAAAGAAGCTAAACAAAAAAAAAACTAATTAAAATACTCAATAACATACCACAAACACAATTACGGTTTCCAGTGGTGAAATAAAAGCTTCGATAACTGCTGTTGGTCGCCATCATCTGCCACTGTCTACCACCTTCCATTATCATCTGCTATTGAAATACAAGGTTAGATTTCACATATTAACAACAACATCTCCTTATCCTATTAAAATGCAAGTTAAGTTTGTGCTAGTATGTTACATGAGAAAACGAGTCAGATTGACTTTATAATGATGTAATTAGGGAGAAAAAGGCATAGAAGAAGAATAACAACAAATATGTTAAAGCTAATTTTTAAGTTGTCAAACAAAATAACATTTAATAAAAATTAGTTTAATTTTATACAAGCTAATATAATTGGTTCTACTTTGTATCATGTTAACTTAATCTTTCAAGTTGTCAAACACACCTAGTCTTTCTATCACTTTGCTTCGCTATGCTATTCAAATAAGTATAACATCTCTATTTATAGAAATTTTACACAATTTGAGCAAATCCTTAGATCGTATTCATCGTAATGCAATAATTACGTATCTAAAAGAAAATCAAAGAAAATCACTACATTGATTTTCTTTTTTCACTGCTTTCAGCTTACTTTATGTTGTAATTTCCTCATGTAGCCAAATTCAATATTTTATATTGAGAAAACCACTAATTTGGCACCCAAAAGATCAAAATACTGATAATTTAGTCCCTAAAAGATATTTTGTTTGTCTATGGTACCCCATGTAACACCCTAATAAATCCATATTACGCTTAAGTCGTATTACGGCGTTTTATTAGTTGTTACTTATGCTCGTGGAAAACTAAACTTCACTTAAAATTAAATTACGCGGAAAATACAGTAATTTTTTTTTTTTTGAAATATGTCGTTGCTTTTGAAAAGTAAAGCCTTGCGCGAGAAGATAGCAGTAAACGAGCGTATCGCAGAGATATCGATATAAATGGAAAGAACAAGAGATAAATCATAATATCATACATTCAAATTATAACATCAACTACATAATATACTTAATCTCATAATATCCAAATAAATACACATAAAGGAAACTCATGGTCATGCCATGGCCCCAAATATCAAAGGTACACAAGTCTGATAAAATCCAATACAAAATGAAATACAAGAGTTAAGGAGCGCCAATCAAAATAAGCCCACGTAGACATATGCTGACTTCTCTGCCCCTTCCATGCCCTTCCATCGAACGGACTCAGGTCCTCGAATGTCTAGTCCCCCATGCTGCTCTGCCTCGGGGAACGCGAGGAGTGCGAATGATGCGGGGGTGCCTGCTAATCACCTCGATACGATGGATGCGACGGCCAGGAACATAGCTGCCCACCGAAGAACGTGCCTCGGAGGGATCCTCCTCAAATGCGACAGGCCGATACTCGGGGAGTGGCGGTGAAGCTGCTGTGGCCCTAGGGGTGGCCGTCGAACTCACATCGACCACGGGAACCTCTGGCAGCGGCACAGGCTTGGCTACGGGTAGACCGGGAGACATAGGCTCCATCTCGATCTCGGGCAATGGCTCGGGCGGGAAATCCCAAGGACCCAACGGTTGTCCAAGGCGTGACGATGATACGTCCACAGGGGCTGGCGGGATCTCTGGCTCCTCCTGCTCAAAAACTCGACCCGGATAGAAGTATGTGCGAACTATCGTGGTGGTCATGGCCACGATAGCGTGGGCGTCCTCATCATAGGCCCACTCATGGTGGGGAGGCTCCATGGTCCATGTCACGTGAGGCTCCATGAGTATCTGGTGACGAGACGGAAAAACAACTAGGATGAGAAATGAGATTTCTCAGTAGGACTCGACCCTGACACGCTGGTGTCATCGTCCTCGTCCCAGCCACGGTTTTTAAATGAAAGCGTGGGCATACAATAGGTTCAATTATTTGATTTTCGAAAACGTTACTATCCGAAGTGGATCCCATTTTTAGTACTTATCCTCGTTGTATTAACAACATCATGGCATACATGAAAGCTTATATGACTATTAATAACATACATAAACAGGTTGAGAGTTATATTCTTTACTTGGGTTGGACCGAAGTCCCTTTCTTTCCTTAACTTGACTTATCTTAAGTCCTTTCTTTCCACCCACTAAACATAAGTGGTAATGAGCTCATACCGTGGCCGTCGCCACCATAGAATTTCGGTACTTACACTAGCTGGGTCATGCCATGCCTCATGTAAGCCCTATCCCCTATACTCACACTAGCTGGGTCATGCCATGTCTCATGTGAGTCGTGGGTGAGGGGAACTTAAATTAGGTCACATTCCCTTTTGAAGGATCACACACTTTATTGAATCTTTTCTTATTAAACTTATGATGCAAAATATTTCTAAGTCCATAATTTCTACAAAATTTCGGCAGCATAACGGCTATACCGAAGCTTCCCAAAATTTTGCCAAACAGAATACCAGTATCATACCATCATATCATATCATCATCATCATTTCATCATTGTCATGGCATCATAATCACATCATCATCATAACCTCATGCTTGCAACATAAACATAGGCATATACTCAAGAAAAGTCTTATGAGCTTAGCTTAGTAAAGTAAGTGCAAGCTTTGACACTGGCTTTCGTTTTATTGATTCCTTCTTCTCAATTATTCTAACTTGACTTATCTGATTTTCATATTTTAATTTGGAAGATTTATAGTTTAGGTTTTGCATTATAGTTTGATTAGAATCTTATGAACTTAATCTAGTACATTAACTACATTTACATTCGGTTTTTCGTTTTATTCACTTCTTTTGTTGAGGATTAGGTGAGCTTAGTATCTTATTCTATCTAGTCCTCATTAAGTAAATTATGAAGTTTCATTACTTTAGGCTAAGGCCTTTTACCTTTTTAAGTCATTTATGCATAGTCTTACTTAAGGTTAAGTTTTGACAGTTTTACTTTTACCCTAGGCAGTAACTTTAAAAATTCACCATAATTTGGTATTTTATCCTTTTAATGCGAAATTTTATATGCTTATAGGGTTCTGAGTCTAGTTTTTAACAAAAGAAGTCCCACTCAAAAATTCGTTGTCTAACTCCAGTTATGCATATTTTATTCTGACTGTTCAGTTTCTAAGTTCACTCCCGGTACAGTGGATTGTTACCTCTCATTATAATTGCTCAGAAGGAATCTGAGAAAACTGTTTTATGGGTTTATTCCTCTATGTCTTAGCTTTCATTAAAACTTGGTCTCACTCAAAAATCATTTTTGTAGCTCGAGTTATACACATTTTAGTGTAGACTGCCCAGACAGAAACCAATCCGAGAACAGTCCACTTTGAAAAATCATATCTCAATCATTTTAACTCCGAATCTTATGTATTTTATATGTATGGAAAGCTCTCTGAGTCTATTTTCATATAAAATTGGTTTCACTAATTTCTGAGTTTTCTGGAAAAAGTTATATCATTCGGTTTACAGACTGCTAGAAAATCCAGATTTCACGTTTTGATTTTTCTCATGTTTTCTCCAAAACACTCAACCTCACTTTCAAGAAACCATTCTCAAGTTATAAAACACTCATATACCATGAAAGATTAGTGAAAAACTAACATGTTGGAGTTCAAAAATATTGAGTTCAGCCATGCATCACACCAAACCGAAAACATGTTTTCAACAAACAACCATACAAGCAACAACATCTCATTTTATGACAAGAATGGCTATGATGCCCATAATCAATCTTTAAAATCACCTAGCTATGGAAAGCATAGGAGTTTTAAAGCTTGAAAAACAAGAGAGAAAAAGAGTTTAGAGCCACTACCAAGAAGCTTTCTTTGAAGGAATTTGTGATGGAAGAAAGTGATGGTGGTGGTATTCCTCCTCTTGGATCTTGAAAGAGGCTTGATATGTGGTTGTCTTTGATTCTCCAAGAACAAGAAATGGTGGCTCTTGAAGAGTTTGTGAGTGGGATGAGGAGAGGAAAGGATGAGGGAAGTGGAAGGATTCTAGAGAGAAGTTGGAGAGTTTAGAGAGAAGGAGGAGAATTTTGATATTGAGGAGAGAGAAGAGAGCTTTGTGTGTGTGTCTTTGGGAGAGGAGTGAAAGAATGAAAATGAGGAGAGAGGAGGGGCTGAAGGTGGCGAGTTTGAGGGGGGAAGAGATGATGTGACTTTGCTTCTTACAACAAGCAAGAGAGTGGAAAAACCTTGGGGCAAAAGGGTGAGTTGTTTTTCCTTGAGTCTTGGAGGCATTCTAATATCCAATTTATGCTTTTCTTTAGGGGTTAAAGGGGAGTACCCCTCTTAGGATTTGGTTGCTTGTCTAAGACTCATCCAAGTGTCAAGATCTAATGGTGGATGACAAGGATCCTAGTCTTGGCTTTTGATCTAATGGTGTAGGATTAAAGAGATTGAATGAAGGGTGAGATGTTGCTCCTCCTTGGTATGTCTTTTTAGGGCATATGCATGGAAGAACTTTAATCTCTAAATGTTATTAGAATTATTTAAATGTAACTTAACTTAATTGGCTTAATTATCCATGAGTTAACTCTTGTCAATTACACTTTTTATGATGTCTTGCATTACGGTTAAGCATATGCTTAATTTGGGGTTTAATTTTTCAAGAGTTGTCTTAAGTGTCTTAATCATTATAAACTTAATTAGTAAGGTTAGGTTGTCTTACTTTTGTTTTGGCATCTTCGAGTAATTAAGGATTAGACGATTAAGGTTCTATTAAAACGCTTAGGACATTATGATTGAATTGTTGGCTAGACTTAATTTACTAAGCTCTTGCTCTCGGAATTAATCGATTAGTTCTCAATTAATCGCCAATCCCTCTAATTAGCCGGGAACACCGAGCTAATTAGCTTAGGTAGAAATGGGGATGTTACACCCCAATGATGAATTCTTTTATTACTAATGAGCTTTGTTAGTGTTTAATAAAAGATGTTTTAGGGACTAATTTGTTAGCAAATTAATTTTTTAAGGAATAATTTGTTAGTGCATTAATATTTTAGGAACTAATTTGTTAACACATTCATCACTGGGATACCACAAAAAAAAAGTATCTTTTAAGAGCTAAATTATCAGTATTTTGATCTTTAGGGGGCCAAATTGATGGTTCTCCCTTTTATATTAAACGAATTCGCTACTATAATTACTACTCCCTTGTCGTCTTCATCTTTTTTGCTTGACAAAACTTACGGCTGGACCCCACAATGAATTCATGTGTACTCCAATGAATTCAAGTTTTTTAGCATTTGTCGCCATACAAAATTTTCCTCCCCATAGTTCTTTATATATAGTGTACAGTGAAGAGGTGTTAGTTTTTTCTTAAAAAAAATTAGAGAGACTAAAATAAAAATAATTTATAATTATCGGGATTAAAACATATTTAAATTGCTATGTGAGAAAGGTGACTTGACCTCCATTGTCCACCTCATCAATTAACAAAGATAAACTAATGGTAAAGACTAAAATCAAAACTTTTGGAAATGTTTAGATAAAAAAAAAATTAAAAGGACCAAAATCGAAAATTTGTTATATTTATAGGACCAAAAATATATTTATGCTAAAATTAAATGTAGATCTTTTTGTGGGTTATTGATCTTGAATTTGTGCATTTTTCATAACTAGGAAAGTTCATGCAAGCAGTGTTATGAAACTTGGATTGGACTGGCCGATAAGATCATAAACTGGTGAATCGGTCAACTAGCCGTCTGAGTTATTCTAAAGATCAAACAACAATCGAACTAGAATAAACTGGTCAAACTCGACATTTTTGATGAAAATCGGTGACCCTGCTAATTTGATTAAACCAGATCGGGTCATGTATGTGATTAAATGAAGAAGCAAAATGCATAACAAAGAAGCCCAAAACCCAAAAGCAAGGAGTCACAATCACGCCATTCATCTACCCTGTTGTTCATCATCCTCTTCACCGTCGGCTGCCAGTTGATGGTATGCTCTTACTTCTCAGTTCTCTTCTTTATTCTTTTTCGAAGATTCAAGATTTTGTGGTATTTTGATTTAAGGGATATCGGCACCAAAAATTATTAAGTGCCCTCAGTCGAGGACAAAACTTAGCCAAGTGTGGTTTTAACGATGTCCGAGCCATAAGTTGGCGTGGCCAAAGAAGATTGTGGCCGAGGACATAGTATAAGCACTAATTAGCTGAATGCAAGTTCAAATGGCCCCTTGGATCAAATGATAAACCAGTCTAGAATGCAAGATAGTGGATCCAAAAGAGCTGAGTCTTAGGAAAAAGGTCTCTAAGTCTAGTGCTTGGGATGCAAAAACAAAATAAGCAAACACATGTCAAACTTTCCATAATGGTGGCAGTTATGGATGAAGTCTTTCCTATAAATAGGGCAAGTTTTAGCCTTTTTACTTTTACCTTTTCATGCTAGTTTAGTTTTAGCCTTTTAGTCGTTTAGCCCCTCACTTGTATCGATTCCTTTCATTAAGCTTTCCACACAGACTGGCCACGAAAGCTTAAGAAAGATACTCATTGTAATTGGTTAGAAATTCAATACAAGTTCTGCTGATTGCATTACATCTACTTTTACTTCCGATTTTGGTTACACTTGTGTTTGATTTTAACCAAGTGCTTTCTTTGAGTGACTTGGGAACCCATATCGAAGAAGCAAATTTTCCTCCTTGGAGTACTTATTTGACTCTTGGAATCGAAGGGCTCTGGCTAGCCGATTTCAAAGTCTAGAATGCCTAGCACACTAATTCACCCATAGCCAAGAAATAGCCCGAGTACATTTTTTGACATACCTAGTTGGACTTTAGTAGATCAAACAAAAGTTCGAAAATTGGGTTTAGATCATATGTGGCATATGATCTTAAGATTAGCAAAGAAAATTATGCCAATTTCAGAACCATCAAAACAAAATAACCAGATGACTGACGATGTAACATCCCCATTTTTTGGTTATGCTAATTTTTTTTTCTCATTCTAATCGAGTTCAAAACTCGGATTTCGTAGCTTGATTCTGCTCGTTCAGATCAAATACAGAAATCAGAGCTTGTAACTTGATTCCGCTCATTCTGCTCGATGTCAAGTCTCAGAGTTCGATGTCGCTCATTCTGCTTGATGTCAAAACTCAGAGTTCAATGCCACTCGTTCTGCTCAAAGTTGGAACTCGAAGCTTAAGACCTCGATACCCCTGTTGAGTATGAACTCGAAACTCGGGAGTTGTCACATCCCTAAATTTTTCACTTACGCTAGGTTACCTCAATCAACTTGAGTAACTAGGTACTTAATGAAGAATTAAAGAATGAATACTTAATTAAGGGATGATAAGGATAACTAAGAAGAGAAAAGTTAAGAAGATGCTTAATCAAGATTAGAAAATTTTGAATTAAGCACTAATCATTAATAATAACCGTAATCAAGTTTGATTAAGGGTAATTAAGCGTAATTAAAATTTTGATCTCGCTAATCATGCCAACATGAGTTAATCACTAATCCTTGATTAATTATGTAGCAAGAACACTTAATCATATCACTAGAATTCAAAATACGTCAACTAGATAATAAAGCATTGATGATGTCATCAAGATGATAAAGTAGAGGACAAGATTGCATTTTGTAATTGAGGGTACAAGATTTATTCCCCCCATCATCCATTTTGCCCCCCTTAACTTTAATTAAGACAAAATTAAGCAAAATATCCCCCCTTAGACCCTATGTATGCTGCGGCTAACACACACATACACACATATTCACTTCATTTTTCAAACTCACATTCTTTCTCTAGCTCTCTATTCTCCAAGAAGCTAAGTTCTCTTCTTCTTCTTCTTCTTCTTCTTCTTCTTCTTCTTCTTCTTCCTTAAGAACTTCATACCAAACCTCACCAAACCTTCTCACTAGCCTTTTAAAGACCAATTTTTTGGTCTTTAAAGACAAGATTGAAACACTCAAACCTTCATATCCTAAAGGAGACCACAAAGCTCTCATCTTTTCCTCCAAGAAGCTGTGGCCATACCCTTTTGGAAGAGGCCATCTTCATCTTCTTCTCTTCTCAAGAAGGCACTATACACACCTTAGGTAGTGATTCTTTACCTTCTTCATTTTGTTGTTCAAGAAAGCTTAAAGCTTTCGATTTCACCATGGCCAAGAGTTTCAAGTGAAAACTTGAGAAAAACTCAATTTTCTTCTTGAGAAAAGTTTCTTTGTCTTATTGAGAAAAGTTTGCTTCTTGCATCTTGTTTATGAGGTTTTATGTTGTTTGCTAAAAGTTTCACTTATTGATTCCCTAAAAGGTTTCACATTTCAAAGTGATTTATGTGCTTTTGTGTCCTTTTGAGTTAATGAAGAGAAATATACTTTTCTTGAAGGTATCTTGTGCAAGGTTATTCTTTTTCATGTAATGTGTTTATGATTCAAAAGTTCCTCTTTTACACCTTCAACATGATTTTGATATAACAAGAACCCTAAAAAGTTTAAAAAGTTTGCTTCTTGAACCCTAAAAAGTGGCACCCAAGAGTATGTCTTCTTAAAAGTTCATTTTGTTTTTCTTGAAGACAAAATATTAAGTACAGGTTTAAGCTTTCTTCAAGAATAAAACTTTTTAGTTACAAAGGTGGAATCTTGCAATTTTATTTGATAAGGTTGAATCTTGCAACTTTATTTAAAATAAAAATCACTTCTTGATGATGGTGATCACATAGTGTTGTTGGGCTCATGAGTGTGGCCATGCTTTGTCATGATCCAAGGACTAGAGGGATCTCGAAATCTTTGGGAATGAAAGTATGATTAGGGCTCCAGTGGTCATACCATGAACCTAGGAATCACTTGTATACTATCTCAAGGAGATTAAAACATTTGAAGATAAGTCTTTGGCTAAAAACCCCACTTTAAGTTTCGGCCATAGTAAGCAAAGGAAAGGGAAAAAAATAAAGTGCAAAACTTTTAACTTGAGAAATCTATCTTTTAAGATATGTAGATAAGAAACGTTGTAAGTTATATGACAAGTATGAAATCTAAGATTTAAAGAGACTATAATCATGCCACGGTTTTGAACTACTAAGTAAGAAGGAAAAATACTTAACTCCTAAATTTGAAATAACTAAGACCTAAGGTATATGATTGGATAAGTGGACATTTCACTTAAATTAAAAATAAAGAAGTCTGTGAAAACATTAAATAAGGTATGACCTAACTTGAAGTACAGCTAGCTAAAAGCTTAAAACCCATATTTATCTTAGATCATGTGATTCTCTCATGAGTAAACATGAGGATTCTCATAATACTTTTCACAAAGTACAAGGAAATCCTAGATACCATTTAGGGTATGAATGTATATTGCTCTTATACATGTTGTTTGGCAAGATTGTTTGGTTATTGACCCATGAATGAATGCTTATTGGTTTGATATGCTATTATGAAATGAACATGATTGATTGTTGGTTGAATTCTCATGCTTGACAATTTTAGGGAAGCTCCCATCTAGCCATTACGCTACCGAATTTTTCCCAAATTTGTTAACTTCGAAATATCCATTATATGCTTATATGTATCATGTCTTTGAACTTATGCATTTAAATGAAAAATGTAATATTAAGTACTATGCAAAGAAAAGAAATAATTGGATATGATCCTTTAAAAAGGAAGGTGATCTATTAAGAAACCCCTCTACCTTGGAGGCACATAACCAAACTAGATCCCTCCAATTTAGAGGCATGTAGATCCCTTTGTCAGCTAAGTCTGATTTAGATTAGTATTGTGTGACGACGGTCATGGAATGAGCTCATGTCCTAGAACAGTCTATCTAAGGGCACGTAAAGAAAATAATGTTAAGCACATGCTAATGTTGAAGGTTAAGAAAGTCAAAGTCCATGAAAGCACATGAAAGTGCATGCATTTTATTTTCTCATGTTCATGATTATGAATGTTTCCTACTATGTTTCCTTATGAATGTAAATATAAATCTTATGATGTTGTATCTCCATATGTTATGATTATAAGAATAAGATTAAAAGAAACTCGCTTAAGGAATTTACATTTTTTCAAGCCCATTAAATATGAACTTATGCATGTCCACCTTTTTATTAATTTAAACCCAAAGTGGCTGGAATGATGACGATGACATATTAGCGGTCTAATTGGAATCCTACTGAGAAATCTTATATTTCTCATTCCCATGCTTCCTTGTCGTCTGTAGAGGATGTTGTCAAGCAGTATGATCATCTTTGTTGAGTTTCTGGTTTTGCATTGGCACTTTAACCCAGTGCTAAATGCGCCTGTGATAACTGCTCGAGTAGCTATGAGGGTCTACATGTTTTATAGCCATCAGTTCCATGTGATTATCATGAGTCCATTCTTCCATGGCTTGTGTAAATGGACATGTGACAAGCCATATATTTAGTGGAGAGTCCCATCGATGGAGAGTCCGATTTTGACACCCGGTTGACCCTGATATATTAAGTGCAGTCTGACCCTTTGGAGTCATCATTACCCCCATCTAACTTTTCATTCCTCTTCTTCTATTGCCAGCCAGGCATCATCCCCAGGCTATAGACGAGGTTTCATCTGCACTAGAGCTGTACCCTGTGGATATGGGCATGCTTGTGGGGGAGGACGAGGTGATGATGAACTCAGAGGATTTGGGAACGGTTTCGTGTTGTTTTGAGGTTGGGGATGATATAGGTTAGCACATGGTGAGCTTGGATGCAAGGATAGCCCCCTTTTGTTTTTAGTATAAGGCTATCGATTATGGCATGTATGGGTTGTGGAGATCTTGATGTATTTTCCTTTTGATATTTGAACTTTATTTTATTATGGATGTTGTGTAGGGTCGAATGTAGTTATCGATCCTTTGGCTAGTTATGTAGGACGTATTTTTATCTACAATATCTATGATAACTATCGATGATTATTATGGTTAAATTGAGTTGATTGTCCTTATATTGCTTTATTTATTTATTGTATCTTGAGTATGCATGTATTGGCGCTCAATTTTGTATATTCACAATGCACTCATGGCTCTTGTTTTTCAAAAGGTTTATTTCTACTATTGATTAAAAAAGAAATTAACTATATTTTTGAAGTAAAGTAATTTACAAAAAGTCAGTTAGTCACGCAAGCAAAAGAAACAACTAATAATTTTCGTAATACAACTTAAGCATAATATGGGGCTACTGGGGTGTTACAGGAGGTTCACAGATGACCACATTGGCAATGTCTTATACTCTTCCAAAGGGCGTAGGCTTGTAGCTGATATAGAATGCCATAACCTAGCCTGTGGTTAGCACGGCTCCTTCTTCATCAAGTAATGCCCTATTATCTGAGGGAAGAAAAGGACAACCAATTATTATGACCATGTCTTTTATACATGATCAAACCGATATTGTTAAGCACACGGTTCATAATGAGATTCAAGTGGCCCAACAATAGGCTAATATGAGGGATAATTCTACATTAGCAGCACCTTAGAAAAATATTGCCAATGGTAATGTCTTCACTAATCAGCTAGGAGGCAAATTGCCCAGCTGCCAAATTGGCAATATGAATAAGTAAGTATCATGCGTAGGCCACCAATTACTCCAGGAAGCATTAGATTACTGGTGGTATCCACTAACTTGAGCGGTAATGCATGGAACACAACCCATGATCCACCCACGGTAGGCGGTTATGGAATAAATAGGAATATGGATATAGCCATATACATGGATGTATATCATGGCTCCACCAAACTCAGGAGCGGTTAATAGCACTAACATGTTGTGTGCTTAGCAACTGCCCATAACCACTATGAAAAGAGCAACAAAAGGCTTTCGACTAAATCAAAGAATGCCTTGCAAATTGTACAGTATTTACACCTCCAACTTTCGGTAAGCCTTTAAAATTATATATATCAGCTACTTATTATTCCATCGGCTACCTGTTGGCTCAAGATGCCAAAGACAAAGTACACACTAATTAAAAAATTGTGTCTGTCCTTGTTCCATGCTTCTACCAAGTTGGAGTATTACTTATTACCAAGGGAAGTCTTGGTTATGTGCTAGGTAGATATTGTCAAGAACTTGCTAAATCAGATAGTCTTACAGGGAAGACTTATGAAGTGGGTTATAAAGCTTAACGCTTTTGTCTTGAAGTATGTCCCTCTAAGAGCCATCAAAGGCCAAGCTCTAGCTAATTTTCTGGTAGAACATCCTTGTATAGATATCCAAGATCCATTGAATAATTGCCAATGGTATGTTCAGTTAGAACCCTGGGTGTTAGCATTTGATGGATCCAAGCACCAAAAGGGAGCAAGGCTTGGAATTATGATCACTAGCCCCAATGGGGTGGAAAGTAAGAACATGTGCTCATTGGACTTACAATGCTCCAATAATCAAGCCGAGTACCAAGCTTTTGATTCTTGGATTGAAAGTAGTATTGTCCATTGACGCTAAGGTAATTAAGATTCTGGGGGACTCCTAACTTGTGATTAAATAGTTGATTAGGGAGTATAAATGCAATAATCCAGTTCTAACGAAGTTTTTGGATTTATCTCATTCTTTGCTACGGCAATTTACTGAGGTAACAATTTCTCATGCCCCTTAGAGTGACAATAAAGTGGCTAATGAGCTAGCCTAACATGCTTTTGGGTTTTGGCTAGGATTGAATGAGATAAATAACATTGAGATAGTCGAGGCACTGCCAAGGGAAAATAAGGATTGGATATTAGACTCAAGCAATATTTGGGCAATCCTTTGTCTAAGATCGAATACAAGCTAAAGTAGAAGGCTTTGAAGTATGTATTGGTTAATGATGAATTATTCAAAAGAAGCCAAGAAGGATTATTCCTAAAATATGTAAATGACATTGAAGGCAAGAGAATCATGCATGAAGTGCATAAGGGCATTTGTGAAGCACATAAATCAGGCCCAAAGATGAGATGGCTAATCCATAGACATAGATATTGTTGGCTTACCATCGCAACCAATTATGTGTCTTACGCAAGAGAATGTGAGGCTTGCCAAGTGCATGGACCATTCCAAAGAGTGCCAGCCGAGGAATTACATGCAATTGTGAAACCTTGGGCATGGAGTTAATTGGCAAGATTTATTCCCCATCATCTAAAAGTCAAGTATTTATTATAGTGGCCATTGACTATTTTACTTAATGGGTAGAGGCTCAATCGTTAGTCAACACGACCTAAGCCAATGTGATTAGATTTGTTAAAAACTCAAGTCATATATTGGTTTGGAGTCCTTGAAACCAAAACTATTGATTAGGGTACTATGTTCATAAGGGAAAAAATGAAAGCTTTTCCCTAACAATTTGGCTTTTAGCTAGTTCATTCTTCTCCCTATTACGCCCAAGCCAATGGACAAGAAGAGGCTACTAATAAAGTTTAGATCTACATGATCAAAAAGACAGTAGGAGACAAATCAAGAAGATGGCATGAGGTCTTGTCTACGATCTTATAAGCCTATAAGAATTTTAAGAGTAATACCACTGGTTTAACTCCTTATCGGCTGATATATAGGTAAGATACCATGTTACTTTTGAAACTAGTCATGAATTCATTCAGGGTAGCAAAACAACATGGACTGCAACCAAAAGATTATTCAAAGGCTATGTTCCAAGAGTTGGAATTAGCCAATAAAGATAAATTGATGGCCTTAGGGAACATCTAGGTTAACAAAACCAACATATCAAAGTTATACAATAAAATGGTCAGGTTGAAATGCTTTGCTGAAGGTGATCTAGCATGGAAGGTTATTACACCTATTGGAACTAGAACTACTAAATTCAGCAAATGGTCACCTAATTGGGAAGAACATTTGTAACATCCCCATTTTACCTAAGATAATTAGCTCGGTGTTCCCGGCTAATTAGAGAGAGATTAGCGATTAATTGAGAACTAATCGGCTAATCTCAAGAGCAAGAGCAAGAGCTTAGTAAATTAAGTCTAGCCAACAATTTAATCATAATGTCCTAAGCATTTTAATAAAACCTTAATCGTCTAATCCTTAATTACTCAAAGGTGCCAAAACAAAAGTAAGACAACCCTTGAAAAATTAAACCCCAAATTAAGCATATGCTTAACCGTAATGCAAGACATCATAAAAAGTGTAATTGACAAGAGTTAACTCATGGGTAATTAAGCCAATTAAGTTAAGTTACATTTAAATAATTCTAATAACATTTAGAGATAAAAGTTCTTCCATGCATAAGCCCTAGAAAGACACACCAAGGAGGAGCAACATCTCACCCTTCATTCAATCTCTTTAATCCTACACCATTAGATCAAAAGCCAAGACTAGGATCCTTGTCATCTACCATTAGATCTTGACACTTGGATGAGTCTTAGACAAGCAACCAAATCCTAAGAGGGGTACTCCCCTTTAACCCCTAGAGAAAAGCATAAATTGGGCATTAGAATGCCTCCAAGACTCAAGGAAAACACAACTCACCCTTTTACCCCAAGGTCCCTAGCCCTTTTGCTTGAAAAAGAAGTAAGACACACCTACTCTCTCTTGCTTCTTGAAGAAGCAAGGGCAATCAGCCCCTCCCCCTTGTACGCCTCCTTCCCTCTCTCTTTCTCTCTTCATTTTCATTTCACTCATCCTCTTCTCTCTCCTCAATTCCAAAGTTCTCCTCCTTCTCTCTAAACTCTCCAACTTCTCTCTACAATCCTTCCACTTCTCTCATCCTTTCCTCTCCTCATCCCACTCACAAACTCTTCAAGAGCCACCATTTCTTGCTCTTGGAGAATCAAAGACAACCACATATCAAGCCTCTTTCAAGATCCAAGAGGAGGAATACCACCACCATCACCTTCTTCCATCACAAGTTCCTTCAAAGAAAGCTTCTTGGTAGTGGCTCTAAACCCTTTTTCTCTCTTGTTTTTCAAGCTTTAGAACTCCTATGCTCTCCATAGCTAGGTGGTTTTAAAGATTGATTATGGGCATCATAGCCATTCTTGTCATAAAATGAGATGTTGTTGCTAGTATGGTTGTTTGTGAAAATATGTTTTCGGTTTGGTGTGATGCATGGCTGAATCCACTATTTTGAACCCCAACATGTTAGTTTTTCACTAATCTTTCATGGTATATGAGTGTTTTATAACTTGAGAATGGTTTCTTGAAAGTGAG
This sequence comes from Pterocarpus santalinus, assembly GCA_031439595.1. Classification (NCBI taxonomy): domain Eukaryota; kingdom Viridiplantae; phylum Streptophyta; class Magnoliopsida; order Fabales; family Fabaceae; genus Pterocarpus; species Pterocarpus santalinus. The sequence continues at coordinate 14,234,383 of CM062526.1, read as the reverse complement.
GTTGAGTGTTTTGGAGAAAACATGAGAAAAATCAAAACGTGAAATCTGGATTTTCTGACAGCCTGTAAACCGAACGGTATAACTTTTTCCAGAAAGCTCAGAAATTAGTGGAACCAATTTTATATGAAAATAGACTCAGAGAGCTTTCCATACATATAAAATATATAAGATTCGGAGTTAAAATGAGTGAGATATGATTTTTCAAAGTGGACTGTTCTCGGATTGGTTTCTGTCTGGGCAGTCTACACTAAAATGTGTATAACTCGAACTACAAAAATGATTTTTGAGTGAGACCAAGTTTAAATGAAAGCTAAGACATAGAGGAACAAACCCATAAAACAGTTTTGTCAGATTCCTTCTGAGCAATTATAATGAGAGGTAACAATCCACTGAACCGGGAGTGAACTTAGAAACTGAACAGTCAGAATAAAATATGCATAACTCAAGGTACAAAATGAATTTTTGAGTGGGGTTTCTTTTGTTTGAAAATAGACTCAGAAAAGTGTAAGCATACCAAAATTCGAAATAAAAGAATAAAAGATGAAATTATGGTGAATTTTTGAAGTTACTGCCCCACTGTAAAAGTAAAACTGGTTAGGGTAAAAGTTAAAGGTTAATGAAGAATAAGTTTAAGACATTAATACCCTTATACTAAGTATTAGAAAACCTTCATAACTCAACTTAAAAAGTATCAAAAAGTATATTAGATAAAATTGGCCCTACAACTAATAAAAGAGGACACACAAGAGACAACCTCAAGTAAAAGCTTGCACCAAATTTACTAAGCTAAGCTCATAAGACTTTGTGTGATGTATATGCCTTCATATATTAATATGATGACAATTATATGATGATGATGATCCTAATATGATGATAGTATGCTATGAAGATGATGATGACATGATAATGATAATGACGATATGATACGATATAGTATACTATGATGATGATGATGGCATGATAATGATAATGATGATATGCTATGATGATGTGATACTGGTTTTCTGTTTGGCAAAATTTTGGGAAGCTTCGGTCTAGCCGTTATGCTGCCGAAATTTTGTAGAAATTGTGGACTTAGAAATATTTTGCATCATAAGCTTTAATAAGAAGAGAAAGTAAGCTAAGGGTGTGATCCTTCAAAAGGGAAGGTGACCCAAAGTAAGTTCCCCTCACCCACGACTCACATGAGGCATGGCATGACCCAGCTAGTGTGAGTATAGGGGATAGGGCTTACATGAGGCATGGCATGACCCAGCTAGTGTAAGTACCGAAATTATATGGTGGCGACGGCCACGGTATGAGCTCATTACCACTTATGTTTAGTGGGTGAAAAGAGAAGGACTCAAGATGAGTCAAGTTAAGAAAAGAAAAGGACTTAAGATAAGTCAAGTTAAGAAAAGAAAAGAAAAGGGACTTCGGTCCAAACCTTTAAAGAGAAAAAGATAAGAGAAGCTTATAGTACAGTCATGCATGTTTTATGTGCTTACACTTATGCCCATGTATGTTATGATATAAATGATTAGAGAGTATGTTAAAATTGAATCCACTTCGGATACTCACATTTTCGAAAACCTAAGAACTGAACCTTATGCATGCCCACTGTTTTCATTATAAAACCGAAGTGGCTGGGACGATGACGATGACACCTCTGTGTCGGGTTTGAGTCCTACTGAGAAATCTTATTTCTCACTCTAGTTACTTTTCCGCATCGTCACCAGATTTTTGTTGGCACACCCAATGGAGTGGAGCTTGGAGCCATCGCACTACGAGCGGACGTACGACGTGGAATGCCAGACGAAGCTATTTTGGGACTCATAGCGACCGTCACTCTACATCTTCGCTTATTGAAAGGAGCTTTGTCATCGAAGTCTGTAATAGTACCTAGTACTTAGGTCATGGCATGACCATGAGCTTTCTTTGATGTAATGTTTACATATATATATATATAATATATATATATATTACGAACTCATATGGATATAATGATTAGTTAATTAATGCAATGTATTTGTGAATTTCTATTTATTTACCTTTCTCTTGTCTTATGATATTTGGGTATTTATTTTATGCGACACGCTTTTTCTCTATCTACCTTCTCGCTCAAGGCTTTACTTTCCAAAGCAATGACGTATTTCACAAAAAGAAAAATCTTACCGTATTTTCCGCGTAATTTAATTTCAAGTGAAGTTTAATTGTCCACGAGCATAAGTAACAACTAATAAAACGCCGTAATACGACTTAAGCGTAGTATGGGTTTATTAGGGTGTTACATTATGGTATCAGAGCAGTTCATCCTGTTAAAGCCTGGGGTTGGACTGACTATGCTTCCAAGCATAATTCTACGTGCGCTATGTTAAGTCGTGCTAAGAATCCTGTCTGTATGATGGGATGTAGGACTTAGAATGCATGACCGTCATGTGATATTGCCTTTAGTTGCTGCCATGCTTATGCTTAATGTTGGGCCTGATCAACTCGATATCTTTGTATGGTGTGTTTAGGAACTGATGGCAACTCGCAGACGTACCTCCAATGGGAACAGCGACAGCGCGAATCTCGCCGAGTTCATGAGGACTTTCCAGCAAATGGCAAACGCAATGCAAGCCCAAGCTACAGCCGCTGAGCATATGATGGACCAGCTGAACCGAAGATCCGAAGAGTCTGTTGGTGGAAATGGAGCTGATGCCGAATATCAGAAGTTCTCGGAGTTTCGAAAGGCAAACCCGCCCAGTTTCAAGGGGGCTTTCAACCCTGACGAAGCCGACGGATGGATCAAAGAGATTGAGAAGATCTACTCCGTGCTAGCTTGCTCAGAGACCCAAAAGGTGGCCTTTGCCACTTACATGTTGAAGGCGGATGCCGAGTTCTGGTGGAGAGGAGCGAAAGGCTTGATGGAAAGTGATCAGAGGGAGATCACATGGGATACCTTCAAGGTGGCTTTTTATGAGAAGTACTTCCCGATGTCCGTAAGGAATGCGAAGGAGATGGAGTTCTTGAGGCTCTACCAAGGAGGTATGAGCATTGCCGAATATACAGCGAAGTTTGAGGAGCTGTGTAAGTTTTCCACGCTGTATCAGTGGAACCCAGATGAGCATTGGAAATGCATGAAGTATGAGGGAGGATTGCGGGCCGACATTCTAGCATCAGTGGCCCCATTGGAGATAAGGAACTATGCGGCACTTGTTAATAAGAGCCGTGTAGTAGAAGAATGTAATCGGAAGTTGGCAATTCAGAGATCAGAGACCCGTAAGAGGAGACAGGCGTCTCAAGAGCAACACTCGAAGGAGCCCGTGCAAAAGAAGCCCTACTACGGTGAAGGATCCAAGGGCAACCAGCCACAAGAGCCCTCCGCCAACCCTCCAAGACCCGCCGACCAACCCCCGAAGCTTGCAATGAATCCCACCTGCCCGAAGTGTGAGAAACAACACAAAGGGATTTGCTATGCTGGACAAAATGTCTGCTTCAAATGTGGACGGCCTGGGCATTTTGCAAAGTATTGCATCTAGGCATGCACGCCTCAACCTATTTACAGGTAACGAATTTTGTGGGCAAAATTCTTTTTAGGAGGGGAGATTGTAACATCCCCATTTTACCTAAGATAATTAGCTCGGTGTTCCCAGCTAATTAGAGAGAGATTAGCGATTAATTGAGAACTAATCGGCTAATCTCAAGAGCAAGAGCAAGAGCTTAGTAAATTAAGTCTAGCCAACAATTTAATCATAATGTCCTAAGCATTTTAATAAAACCTTAATCGTCTAATCCTTAATTACTCAAAGGTGCCAAAACAAAAGTAAGACAACCCTTGAAAAATTAAACCCCAAATTAAGCATATGCTTAACCGTAATGCAAGACATCATAAAAAGTGTAATTGACAAGAGTTAACTCATGGGTAATTAAGCCAATTAAGTTAAGTTACATTTAAATAATTCTAATAACATTTAGAGATAAAAGTTCTTCCATGCATAAGCCCTAGAAAGACACACCAAGGAGGAGCAACATCTCACCCTTCATTCAATCTCTTTAATCCTACACCATTAGATCAAAAGCCAAGACTAGGATCCTTGTCATCTACCATTAGATCTTGACACTTGGATGAGTCTTAGACAAGCAACCAAATCCTAACAGGGGTACTCCTTTAACCCCTAGAGAAAAGCATAAATTGGGCATTAGAATGCCTCCAAGACTCAAGGAAAACACAACTCACCCTTTTACCCCAAGGTCCCTAGCCCTTTTGCTTGAAAAAGAAGTAAGACACACCTACTCTCTCTTGCTTCTTGAAGAAGCAAGGGCAATCAGCCCTTCCCTTGTACGCCTCCTTCCTCTCTCTTTCTCTCTTCATTTTCATTTCACTCATCCTCTTCTCTCTCCTCAATTCCAAAGTTCTCCTCCTTCTCTCTAAACTCTCCAACTTCTCTCTACAATCCTTCCACTTCTCTCATCCTTTCCTCTCCTCATCCCACTCACAAACTCTTCAAGAGCCACCATTTCTTGCTCTTGGAGAATCAAAGACAACCACATATCAAGCCTCTTTCAAGATCCAAGAGGAGGAATACCACCACCATCACCTTCTTCCATCACAAGTTCCTTCAAAGAAAGCTTCTTGGTAGTGGCTCTAAACCCATTTTCTCTCTTGTTTTTCAAGCTTTAGAACTCCTATGCTCTCCATAGCTAGGTGGTTTTAAGGATTGATTATAAGCATCATAGCCATTCTTGTCATAAAATGAGATGTTGTTGCTAGTATGGTTGTTTGTGAAAATATGTTTTCGGTTTGGTGTGATGCATGGCTGAATCCACTATTTTGAACCCCAACATGTTAGTTTTTCACTAATCTTTCATGGTATATGAGTGTTTTATAACTTGAGAATGGTTTCTTAAAAGTGAGGTTGAGTGTTTTGGAGAAAACATGAGAAAAATCAAAACGTGAAATCTGGATTTTCTGACAGCCTGTAAACCGAACGGTATAACTTTTTCCAGAAAGCTCAGAAATTAGTGGAACCAATTTTATATGAAAATAGACTCAGAGAGCTTTCCATACATATAAAATATATAAGATTCGGAGTTAAAATGAGTGAGATATGATTTTTCAAAGTGGACTGTTCTCGGATTGGTTTCTGTCTGGGCAGTCTACACTAAAATGTGTATAACTCGAACTACAAAAATGATTTTTGAGTGAGACCAAGTTTAAATGAAAGCTAAGACATAGAGGAACAAACCCATAAAACAGTTTTGTCAGATTCCTTCTGAGCAATTATAATGAGAGGTAATAATCCACTGAACCGGGAGTGAACTTAGAAACTGAACAGTCAGAATAAAATATGCATAACTCAAGGTACAAAATGAATTTTTGAGTGGGGTTTCTTTTGTTTGAAAATAGACTCAGAAAAGTGTAAGCATACCAAAATTCGAAATAAAAGAATAAAAGATGAAATTATGGTGAATTTTTGAAGTTACTGCCCCACTGTAAAAGTAAAACTGGTTAGGGTAAAAGTTAAAGGTTAATGAAGAATAAGTTTAAGACATTAATACTCTTATACTAAGTATTAGAAAACCTTCATAACTCAACTTAAAAAGTATCAAAAAGTATATTAGATAAAATTGGCCCTACAACTAATAAAAGAGGACACACAAGAGACAACCTCAAGTAAAAGCTTGCACCAAATTTACTAAGCTAAGCTCATAAGACTTTGTGTGATGTATATGCCTTCATGTATTAATATGATGACAATTATATGATGATGATGATCCTAATATGATGATAGTATGCTATGAAGATGATGATGACATGATAATGATAATGACGATATGATACGATATAGTATACTATGATGATGATGATGGCATGATAATGATAATGATGATATGCTATGATGATGTGATACTGGTTTTCTGTTTGGCAAAATTTTGGGAAGCTTCGGTCTAGCCGTTATGCTGCCGAAATTTTGTAGAAATTGTAGACTTAGAAATATTTTGCATCATAAGCTTTAATAAGAAGAGAAAGTAAGCTAAGGGTGTGATCCTTCAAAAGGGAAGGTGACCCAAAGTAAGTTCCCCTCACCCACGACTCACATGAGGCATGGCATGACCCAGCTAGTGTGAGTATAGGGGATAGGGCTTATATGAGGCATGGCATGACCCAGCTAGTGTAAGTACCGAAATTATATGGTGGCGACGGCCACGGTATGAGCTCATTACCACTTATGTTTAGTGGGTGAAAAGAGAAGGACTCAAGATGAGTCAAGTTAAGAAAAGAAAAGGACTTAAGATAAGTCAAGTTAAGAAAAGAAAAGAAAAGGGACTTCGGTCCAAACCTTTAAAGAGAAAAAGATAAGAGAAGCTTATAGTACAGTCATGCATGTTTTATGTGCTTACACTTATGCCCATGTATGTTATGATATAAATGATTAGAGAGTATGTTAAAATTGAATCCACTTCGGATACTCACATTTTCGAAAACCTAAGAACTGAACCTTATGCATGCCCACTGTTTTCATTATAAAACCGAAGTGGCTGGGACGATGACGATGACACCTCTGTGTCGGGTTTGAGTCCTACTGAGAAATCTTATTTCTCACTCTAGTTACTTTTCCGCATCGTCACCAGATTTTTGTTGGCACACCCAATGGAGTGGAGCTTGGAGCCACCGCACTACGAGTAGACGTACGACGTGGAATGCCAGACGAAGCTATTTTGGGACTCATAGCGACCGTCACTCTACATCTTCGCTTATTGAAAGGAGCTTTGTCATCGAAGTCTGTAATAGTACCTAGTACTTAGGTCATGGCATGACCATGAGCTTTCTTTGATGTAATGTTTACATATATATATATATAATATATATATTACGAACTCATATGGATGTAATGATTAGTTAATTAATGCAATGTATTTGTGAATTTCTATTTATTTACCTTTCTCTTGTCTTATGATATTTGGGTATTTATTTTATGCGACACGCTTTTTCTCTATCTACCTTCTCGCTCAAGGCTTTACTTTCCAAAGCAATGACGTATTTCACAAAAAGAAAAATCTTACCGTATTTTCCGCGTAATTTAATTTCAAGTGAAGTTTAATTGTCCACGAGCATAAGTAACAACTAATAAAACGCCGTAATACGACTTAAGCGTAGTATGGGTTTATTAGGGTGTTACAATATGGTTTCAGAGCAGTTCATCCTGTTAAAGCCTGGGGTTGGACTGACTATGCTTCCAAGCATAATTCTAATGCGGCGCTATGTTAAGTCGTGCTAAGAATCCTGTCTGTATGATGGGATGTAGGACTTAGAATGCATGACCGTCATGTGATATTGCCTTTAGTTGCTGCCATGCTTATGCTTAATGTTGGGCCTGATCAACTCGATATCTTTGTATGGTGTGTTTAGGAACTGATGGCAACTCGCAGACGTACCTCCAATGGGAACAGCGAGAGCGCGAATCTCGCCGAGTTCATGGGGACTTTCCAGCAAATGGCAAACGCAATGCAAGCCCAAGCTACAGCCACGAGCATATGATGGACCAGCTGAACCGAAGATCCGAAGAGTCTGTTGGTGGAAATGGAGCTGATGCCGAATATCAGAAGTTCTCGGAGTTTCGAAAGGCAAACCCGCCCAGTTTCAAGGGGGCTTTCAACCCTGACGAAGCCGACGGATGGATCAAAGAGATTGAGAAGATCTACTCCGTGCTAGCTTGCTCAGAGACCCAAAAGGTGGCCTTTGCCACTTACATGTTGAAGGCGGATGCCGAGTTCTGGTGGAGAGGAGCGAAAGGCTTGATGGAAAGTGATCAGAGGGAGATCACATGGGATACCTTCAAGGTGGCTTTTTATGAGAAGTACTTCCCGATGTCCGTAAGGAATGCGAAGGAGATGGAGTTCTTGAGGCTCTACCAAGGAGGTATGAGCATTGCGGAATATCTAAGTTTGAGGAGCTGTGTAAGTTTTCCACGCTGTATCAGTGGAACCCAGATGAGCATTGGAAATGCATGAAGTATGAGGGAGGATTGCGGGCCGACATTCTAGCATCAGTGGCCCCATTGGAGATAAGGAACTATGCGGCACTTGTTAATAAGAGCCGTGTAGTAGAAGAATGTAATCGGAAGTTGGCAATTCAGAGATCAGAGACCCGTAAGAGGAGACAGGCGTCTCAAGAGCAACACTCGAAGGAGCCCGTGCAAAAGAAGCCCTACTACGGTGAAGGATCCAAGGGCAACCAGCCACAAGAGCCCTCCGCCAATCCTCCAAGACCCGCCGACCAACCCCCGAAGCTTGCAATGAATCCCACCTGCCCGAAGTGTGAGAAACAACACAAAGGGATTTGCTATGCTGGACAAAATGTCTGCTTCAAATGTGGACGGCCTGGGCATTTTGCAAAGTATTGCATCTAGGGCATGCCTGCCTCAACCTATTCTGTGTAATCTAATTTTGTGGGCAAAATTCTTTTTAGGAGGGGAGATTGTAACATCCCCATTTTACCTAAGATAATTAGCTCGGTGTTCCCAGCTAATTAGAGAGAGATTAGCGATTAATTGAGAACTAATCGGCTAATCTCAAGAGCAAGAGCAAGAGCTTAGTAAATTAAGTCTAGCCAACAATTTAATCATAATGTCCTAAGCATTTTAATAAAACCTTAATCGTCTAATCCTTAATTACTCAAAGGTGCCAAAACAAAAGTAAGACAACCCTTGAAAAATTAAACCCCAAATTAAGCATATGCTTAACCGTAATGCAAGACATCATAAAAAGTGTAATTGACAAGAGTTAACTCATGGGTAATTAAGCCAATTAAGTTAAGTTACATTTAAATAATTCTAATAACATTTAGAGATAAAAGTTCTTCCATGCATAAGCCCTAGAAAGACACACCAAGGAGGAGCAACATCTCACCCTTCATTCAATCTCTTTAATCCTACACCATTAGATCAAAAGCCAAGACTAGGATCCTTGTCATCTACCATTAGATCTTGACACTTGGATGAGTCTTAGACAAGCAACCAAATCCTAAGAGGGGTACTCTGCTTTAACCCCTAGAGAAAAGCATAAATTGGGCATTAGAATGCCTCCAAGACTCAAGGAAAACACAACTCACCCTTTTACCCCAAGGTCCCTAGCCCCTTTGCTTGAAAAAGAAGTAAGACACACCTACTCTCTCTTGCTTCTTGAAGAAGCAAGGGCAATCAGCCCCTTTCCCCTTGTACGCCTCCTTCCCTCTCTCTTTCTCTCTTCATTTTCATTTCACTCATCCTCTTCTCTCTCCTCAATTCCAAAGTTCTCCTCCTTCTCTCTAAACTCTCCAACTTCTCTCTACAATCCTTCCACTTCTCTCATCCTTTCCTCTCCTCATCCCACTCACAAACTCTTCAAGAGCCACCATTTCTTGCTCTTGGAGAATCAAAGACAACCACATATCAAGCCTCTTTCAAGATCCAAGAGGAGGAATACCACCACCATCACCTTCTTCCATCACAAGTTCCTTCAAAGAAAGCTTCTTGGTAGTGGCTCTAAACCCTTTTTCTCTCTTGTTTTTCAAGCTTTAGAACTCCTATGCTCTCCATAGCTAGGTGGTTTTAAAGATTGATTATGGGCATCATAGCCATTCTTGTCATAAAATGAGATGTTGTTGCTAGTATGGTTGTTTGTGAAAATATGTTTTCGGTTTGGTGTGATGCATGGCTGAATCCACTATTTTGAACCCCAACATGTTAGTTTTTCACTAATCTTTCATGGTATATGAGTGTTTTATAACTTGAGAATGGTTTCTTGAAAGTGAGGTTGAGTGTTTTGGAGAAAACATGAGAAAAATCAAAACGTGAAATCTGGATTTTCTGACAGCCTGTAAACCGAACGGTATAACTTTTTCCAGAAAGCTCAGAAATTAGTGGAACCAATTTTATATGAAAATAGACTCAGAGAGCTTTCCATACATATAAAATATATAAGATTCGGAGTTAAAATGAGTGAGATATGATTTTCCAAAGTGGACTGTTCTCGGATTGGTTTCTGTCTGGGCAGTCTACACTAAAATGTGTATAACTCGAACTACAAAAATGATTTTTGAGTGAGACCAAGTTTAAATGAAAGCTAAGACATAGAGGAACAAACCCATAAAACAGTTTTGTCAGATTCCTTCTGAGAAATTATAATGAGAGGTAACAATCCACTGAACCGGGAGTGAACTTAGAAACTGAACAGTCAGAATAAAATATGCATAACTCAAGGTACAAAATGAATTTTTGAGTGGGGTTTCTTTTGTTTGAAAATAGACTCAGAAAAGTGTAAGCATACCAAAATTCGAAATAAAAGAATAAAAGATGAAATTATGGTGAATTTTTGAAGTTACTGCCCCACTGTAAAAGTAAAACTGGTTAGGGTAAAAGTTAAAGGTTAATGAAGAATAAGTTTAAGACATTAATACCCTTATACTAAGTATTAGAAAACCTTCATAACTCAACTTAAAAAGTATCAAAAAGTATATTAGATAAAATTGGCCCTACAACTAATCAAAGAGGACACACAAGAGACAACCTCAAGTAAAAGCTTGCACCAAATTTACTAAGCTAAGCTCATAAGACTTTGTGTGATGTATATGCCTTCATGTATTAATATGATGACAATTATATGATGATGATGATCCTAATATGATGATAGTATGCTATGAAGATGATGATGACATGATAATGATAATGACGATATGATACGATATAGTATACTATGATGATGATGATGGCATGATAATGATAATGATGATATGCTATGATGATGTGATACTGGTTTTTCTGTTTGGCAAAATTTTGGGAAGCTTCGGTCTAGCCGTTATGCTGCCGAAATTTTGTAGAAATTGTGGACTTAGAAATATTTTGCATCATAAGCTTTAATAAGAAGAGAAAGTAAGCTAAGGGTGTGATCCTTCAAAAGGGAAGGTGACCCAAAGTAAGTTCCCCTCACCCACGACTCACATGAGGCATGGCATGACCCGACTAGTGTGAGTATAGAGCATAGGGCTTACATGAGGCATGGCATGACCCAGCTAGTGTAAGTACCGAAATTATATGGTGGCGACGGCCACGGTATGAGCTCATTACCACTTATGTTTAGTGGGTGAAAAGAGAAGGACTCAAGATGAGTCAAGTTAAGAAAAGAAAAGGACTTAAGATAAGTCAAGTTAAGAAAAGAAAAGAAAAGAGACTTCGGTCCAAACCTTTAAAGAGAAAAAGATAAGAGAAGCTTATAGTACAGTCATGCATGTTTTATGTGCTTACACTTATGCCCATGTATGTTATGATATAAATGATTAGAGAGTATGTTAAAATTGAATCCACTTCGGATACTCACATTTTCGAAAACCTAAGAATCGAACCTTATGCATGCCCACCGCTTTCATTATAAAACCGAAGTGGTCGGGACGATGACGATGACACCTGTGTCGGGTTTGAGTCCCTTCGAGAAATCTTATTTCTCACTCTAGTTACTTTTCCGCATCGTCACCAGATTTTTGTTGGCACACCCAATGGAGTGGAGCTTGGAGCCATCGCACTACGAGCGGACGTACGACGTGGAATGCCAGACGAAGCTATTTTGGGACTCATAGCGACCGTCACTCTACATCTTCGCTTATTGAAAGGAGCTTTGTCATCGAAGTCTGTAATAGTACCTAGTACTTAGGTCATGGCATGACCATGAGCTTTCTTTGATGTAATGTTTACATATATATATATATAATATATATATATATATATTACGAACTCATATGGATATAATGATTAGTTAATTAATGCAATGTATTTGTGAATTTCTATTTATTTACCTTTCTCTTGTCTTATGATATTTGGGTATTTATTTTATGATATTTGCCCTGCACCAAGTTGAATTATTGAGTCAAACAACGGGGATTATAAGGCTCGGTGGAGGTATAGTCATACCTGGATCTCAGCTTCACCCTATTGAGGAGATCACTAGCCATGAGCATGTTGGTCCATTAGAGAGTGACCTCAAAAAGCTCTAAATTGGTGGCCAAGACAAGCCTTTGCCAAATCCAAGCTGGCCTACAACCTTGGTCCTTATATGGGCATAATTGAGTAAACTTCTTGACTATCACCTTGATGAGGGTGTTGGCCAGTTCATCTACCCAAATGGACGAGAAGGAGAACCGCATATAGTAATCACCGTACACAGCCAGTTGGATTGTGCGTGTGAAAGTACTTTCCATAAGAAACTCTGGGAAATACAGTTGAATCCAGAGTTGCAAGTACCAAAATGAGTTGAACACCATGACTCCCCTTGCTTTATTCGATACAAATGGTAAACATACCCTTGTACAACGAAGAAAAGAAGAATGCACTGATTTTGAGGTAACTTCAGCTAAGGATGATTGACACTTAAGGGGCAAATTCTACTACCATGGCTATGAGCTAGTGCAGACAAAAAATAGGCAAATCCACAACAAGAGGAATGCTCTGTGCTCTATTTCACCTATAGGGTGGCTTCCCCTATTAAGGGTGTTGATGAATATGGAGTATGTGTTGTTGTTCTTGTTGACTTGGAAACCCAAGTTAGTGCTAAGGATGTCGTGGAGATACAACACTTTATTTGCATCCACTGGCAGGCTGACGATGGTTGCCATGTTGAGTAGCTTAGCACTTATCATGCCAAATAGCAACCAAAAGGTTTTAGCTGATGTGTTCTAGAAACTGAGGAAGCTATACAGCAGCTTGAAATTTGGAGGGACCTACTTCTTAGATAGAAAGGTCATGTTGTGGATCCTTATCTTCTTCCATTCTTTCCCCTTCTCAGCAACACCTTACTGAGCCACTAAATGTAAGGTTATGAAAAATTGGGCCAGGTAGTGAGTTTAGAAGGACACCTGTGAATATGGAACCACGAGGCGGCTAATGGCAACTCATAACCAGATGAGGAAATAAAAGAGTTAGCCTCGGCTATCCCATGGTTGAGAATGAGCCTTCGGTTCTGTTCATCAAAAATCTTGAGAGTGGAAGGTTTCGAAACTTTGGACAAAGAAGCCATCGTCTTATCCGGCGAAAGCTTGATAGAAGAAGATGAAGAAAAGGAAGGGGAAGATGAGTCTCAGGCAAAAGCTTACAGCTAAGGGTAGGGTTCGTGGAATCCAAAGAGTCAAAAGATAGGGTGAATGGAAAATGGCTAGCTTAGGGCAAAGCAATGAGTACTACAAGTTTAGTGAAGGTCAGAGTAGAAAGAAGAATCTCTACAGGCTAGATTTTATATTTTTCACGCTACCAACCAACTAGCCATTGCTGTAGTGGGTAAATAGTTAATAGTTATTTGGATAAGTGGAAAGTAAAAATCAACCCGTTGCATTAAACAGGCCTTAGCGTTAAAATCGGCTAGCCTAATACAGGGGACAATATGTTGGCATCAAAAAATTGTTAAGTGCCCTTAATTCAGAACAAAACTTAGTTGAGTGTGGCTTTAACATTGCCTTTAGCACTAGCAGAGCCATAAGTTGGTTTGGGCAAAGAAGATTGTGGCCGAGGACATAGCATAAGCACTAATCGGCTGAATACAAGTTCAAATGGCTGGTTGGCTCGAATAAGAAATCAATCTGGAATACAAGATGGTGGATCTGAAAGAGTCGAGTCTAGGAAAAAGGCCTCTAAGTCCAGTGCTTAAGATGCAAACACAGAATAAGCAAACATGTGTCAAACCCTCCACAACATGGCCTTGAAGAACAAGCTAGCCAAGGGTACGAGCACACAGTCATGACAGTTATCAAAGGGCAATTATGGACAAATTCTTGCTTATAAATAGAATAGGACTCAGCTATTGCAAGGGACCCTGAATCTGTAGCAAAAATCTAGATTAATTGTACTTTATTTGTACTTTTAACTTTTCATGCCATTTTAGTTTTCGCCTTTTAGTCCTTTTGCCTCTCACTTTTACCATCTTTCCACATGGATTAGCCATGGAAGATTAAGAAAGATATTCATTGTAATTAGTTAGAAATTCAATAAAAATTCTATCGGTTGCATTACATCTACTTTTAATTGCGATTTTGTTTGCACTTGCATTTGATCTTATTCAAGTGCTTTCTTTGAGTGACTTGGTAACCCATATCCAAGGAGCAGATTTCCTTCCTTAAAGTAATTGTTTGACTCTTGGAATTGAAGGCTCTGGCTAGCCAATTTCAAAGTTTAGCATGCCTAATACACTAATTCACCCATAACCAAGAAATAACTTGAACAAGGGAAGACAAAAAATATTAGACCTTTTCACTCTACTTGGACCACCCGCTTTTGTTCAATGAGTGAATGAACAATGGATGAATAAATGAAATAGAAACTAAAGCAAGGAGTAAATGTATGCTGCCTATGTGATTGAAAGGATATCTCAAATCTCTCTTCTGATTGGTGCGTTCATATATCGGATAAGATTCTCACACTTAAAAGATGTAGTTGTGTTTTGTCACTTTCTGCCTTGTATCCCAATGCTGGGCCTGCTTTGCTTGTGTGCTTTCATTTAGCCTATGTCATGTTGGGCTTGTCTCTCTTTTTGCTTGTCCTATTTGAAATTCAATGACCCAAAAGAAAAAGGTTTGCCGTTTTTTTAAAAATAATTTAGTCTTTATTTTTTATGTATACTCAAAATTGAAGAAATGTAATATAATTGTAGTTTTTCATATGATGATGATCTTTTTTTCCCCCTTTCTAAAGTGGATTTTGTGAGAATAGGATTAATTGTTTTTTGAGTTATTCGAGAACATAAGGCTTCGAACTCTATAAAGCTAAAAGTTTACTTTGTTAAATATTTCAAAACACATAATGATAAACATATAATTATGCCTTAAGAAAGAAAACATTGATTCAATTTTGCACTCATTTGCTTTTCAGAAGCATTAAAAAATATATTGTGGTAATTTTGCATATTTATTTAATTATATATGATTCAACTAGTTCAACCAATTACCCATTAGTTGAACCAGTGATTCACTAACCATGTGGTTTGACTAAGTTGAGGTTTATAACTATGGATGCAAGTGATGAGTTACATTAGCTGGCCATTTTCGTACTCAAGGATGACAGTACTGTTGCCTCCGCCTCAAAATTGCACACAAATTGAAGATACTTCATCATACATTATTTAAGGTAGGACCATACATAATGTATATCTGCTACATCACTTTCAATCCTTAAATAATGTATGTATGGTCATCTATGGATCACTTTCAATCCTGTCGGAGACAAAATGACACAGTAACGTAACACATGACCATTTATGCCAACTAGTCATTTTCGTACGTAGGGATATCAGCATTGCCTCTCCTAGAGAATAGCACACAAAGGAGACTTCATCATACATTATTTAATAAGGTAAAACCATAAAACAGAAAAATTACATATTCATGACTTTCAATCCCCTCGGCCACAAATTGACATACTAACATCACTCATAACCGCTTACGCTAAGCCATTGAAAGTGTGAGCACAGACATCTTGACTCAAGCCTAGTGCCAGCTGATGCCATTAGTTTAACAAAGATAGCATAGGACACATAATTCATTTATTTGTGCATATTTAGATAGAAATATAAGTAGCACAGGACTTGAGCTTTATATTCATATTCGCATTACCCTACTTCTGGTCCTGTGTAATAAGGTGAGCATCAATATCTTTGCTGAGCTCAACTGCAAACTGCATCAAGGAGTGAGGGTCAGGAATGTGGTCTTTCAGCTTCTTATATTCAAAGGTCCAATGCACCACACTGCCCTCTTTCTGTGGAATGACATGAAGTGTGGCCCTGAAGCTCTTGTAGTGCTCCAGCAGGTCTCCCTCCAAGACTTTGAAAGTGATCTTGTTGTTTTCTCTGTCCATGGCTTCAACCAACTCCTTAGCCACCCAAGCTTTGCCATCTATTCTTGTCCAAAACCAAAAACCGAACCCGATTTTCAGAGCAGAGGAACTAAACACAAGTCACCATGTTCATATTTGACATGCTACGTTTTCCCTCTCTATTAGTATTAGCGGACCAACATCCTCTACATTTGTTTTAAACTGCAAAAGGATCTCAATTTTCCAAGACAATTTATTTTTCTATGTTTAAATATTAAAAGAAAAATGGGTTAAAATTTTACAAATCCTTAGATGCTGAACTGCACCACCTGCAATTCAAATACAACTGTAGTGGATCTGATTTCTATTATATTTTAGTCTAAACCACTAGTATTTGTGGTCTATTGAACTCTAGTTAATTTACCTTCAGCCAAATTGATTCACTATAAAGGTAAAGATCTTGCTAGATTTTTCATTCATAATTCTCAAACTCAAAATTTTGTTTAAAAGAATAAGTATTAGATCATTTGAACCAGCCATATTAACAAAATATTATTAGTCATAAATTAGTGTTATAAGATTAAATTATTTATGTATCTTCGAAAAAAAAAAGTCTAAATAAAATTCTTAGTTCAAAAGAGAAGTCATACGAGCATAAGTCTTGACTCAATGTTAAAGTTATTGTCTCGTGGAGACTTGGAAGTTACAAATTAAAATCTTAAAAACGATCTCTTTCCTTGTAGGATAAAAATCTTCACCAAATTCTACTTAGTGATAGCCTTAGCTTGGACATTGGGCTGCCTCCTTTAAGAAGAGACGCCATATGAAGACATGGCTTTAAGCCACAGTAGAAAATAAAACGAAAGCTAGGTTGAAATACGTTTATACATATTATATCTCAAAAATATTGGCTATATAGGAATGAGTAGTGCTTAGGGGGAAAAAAATAAAAGGTAAAAACATGAAATCCACGAGGAATTTATTAGTTTCTTGACAAAACTTTGAGGCCAGGGTGCATATATCATGAACATAATTCCAGAAGATGATGGATCCCTCAGTGCCCCATTCACCTTCATGAATTTCAGCACCCTGTATTTTATCAGGGCAAAAGTTGCCAATGTGATGTGGCCTGCTGCCGAATACATCATGGAACTGCTCAGCAGAGGCCTTAATATGCACATCGGTTTCCAACTTCTCAACTTGAGATGCCATATTTGCTTTGCCCGATGCAAGATGAAGCTGAAACTTATTGCGCAAAACTTTTCGGTATTATGACCCTTTTATAAACACTTCGTAAGCTGGATATAGATCTTGATGACATTCGAACTAAAATATGGAAGAAATTATTGATAATGTTTAAAAAACTATCTTTTTATCGACACTTAAAAGATGTTCCGAAATTATAGAAAGAGTATTGTTAAAATTCTCTAATAAAAATAACATAATTTTATATAATACTAATAAAAATGTTATTAAAATATTTTAATAATATTTTTTATATTTTTAATAATATTTTTCAAATGTTATTAAAGTGTTTTAAAGGTATTTTTTCTTAATAAATATCGTTAAAAATCAAATATGGTGTAATTTATTGTGAGAGGATGAATTATTATTGCTAGCAGTGCACTTAAGTATTGCTAGTTATGACAATTTTTTTGAGATAAAGAAAATTTCATTCATAAATAAGTCTAACAATACTTATGAATTAAAAAAGATATATTAGATCCAAATTTATTAGGAAATAAAATATATTCTATATTTAGAATTAACCAATGATCTATAACTCTGCTCCATTTGCAAAGTTTATTGATGCCTAATTATATTTCATTTCGGATATCAACACAAAAAATGCTCAACTTGAAGAGTGTATTAACCCTCCTCTCAAAATAAATTTAAATATCTTTATTATATGTAAAACCTTTAGAATAAAAATACATAAAGGAAAAACAAAAAATATCTAAAAATGGACCGATAAAAACACCCATAAAGGGACAAAAAAAAAATTGGTAAAGGGGACCAAAAAAATATACCTATAAAGAAATAACAAAAGGTAAAATAAAAAAAATGCAAACTCTATGCAATAAAAAAAATGATGGGGCTACTATTAAAGGAGATATGACAATCCTCTTAATAACACTCATACAATAGAAGATTAGAGAAAGAGAAAAGATAAAAGAAGGATTAGGGCTGGCTTGTGCAGTAAAGTGGTTTCTCAAATATGACTTATGGCAGTTTAAATTGTTTTTTGGTAACTACTTCTCCAAAATATGTGCATGTGGTCATTCTATATTGAGAACTGATAAGAGGACGCATAAGTTGTTGACGTATACATGACGCATACGAAAAAGTGAGAAAATGATAAAAATACTTACATGATGGGTCCTATATAATCATTGCTACTTTTGTTCAAATTTTATTTTTTCAAAAAATTATCCATGTGAGTAGTGCACACACTGGTAAGTTTTGTATATAGTTTTATGTAATATACACAAAATTTACCAATGTGAATAGTATACATGTTGGTAAGTTTTGTAAAAATAAAAAAATTTACCAACATTTTTCAACAATATGCTAGTAAATTTAACATAAACGCTGGTAAGTTTTGCATTAAAAAAAAACTTAATAGCGTTTTTCAACAATATGTTGGCAAGTTTTACATAAATGCTGGTAAGTTTTGTAAAAAAAAAAAATACCAACGTAAACGCTAATAAGTTTTGCATAAATGCTGGTAAGTTTTGTATAAACGCTGGTAAATTTTGTATAAACGCTGGTAGGTTTTGCATAAACACTGGAAAATTTTGCATTAAAAAAAACTTACTAGCGTTTGTCAACAATACGCTGGTAAGTTTTTGCATAAAAAAAAAACTAAACAAAAGTAAAAATGATTATATGAGACCCATTATCTTAGCTTTTTTGTCATTTTGTTCACTTTTTTTGTATACGTCCTATATTACATCCTAAAACATGTGTCCATCAAACATTTTTCTTCTATAATTCTTATAACATAATCAAACAAAAATCACTGTAGTTTATTAAAAATATTATATAATATCCATATCGTGCCAACTTTGTTATGTCATTGGATTTGCACGTTCTCCATAACCCACCTGAAGCAATTTTTCCCCACAAAAAAAGAATCTTCAAATCCTTGATTTTGATTTCTATATCCTTACTATCATATATGAGTTGAGATTTTTACCAATATTATGGTTGAATTTTTTTCAGTAATGAGACACAATTAGTAGGAAGAAGCTGAGAAAGAGAGAGAATGAATGGAATTTTTTTTTTTTTTTTTGGGAGTTAATAAGTGAACATGATAGAATTTCATTAATTTTGTTTAGAAGTTATATCGTAAAGGAATTAAACAAAATAAGCATTTATATTGTTTAAATATTATGAATTTTAGTTTCCTCATTCACCTCCATTCCACTGAAATTTTGAGAGAAATTAAAGACACTAAGGAAAAGAGAAAGAAAGTAGTTTCCATTGAGTTCCTCTTTTGTTTTTATGTGTATTCCCTCTCCCTCATTTTTCCTTTTCATTTCTCCAATTACCTATCATTCAAATATGGATCCGTTTGGTTTAACTTTTGAGAGAATATTTTTTGAATGAAGGTCTTTTAGAATAAGTATTTATACTTGATTTAAATATTTCGAAAGTAAGTTTAAGAGAAGTATTTTTGTTTGGATAGGATCAAGTAAAATTACTTTTGAAGATTTCATTACCAAAATAGATATAACATAATCTAAAGATGAATTATGTCACATCCTCCCAAGTACAATACTATGTTTAAGTCATAATACCTCACCTAGGAGTTGTTACTGTCACTTAATCGAACCTTGGCTGGCAGCAACCTTCGGCCACCTTCACCTCAGAAGGCCTTCTTCGAATCTTTCGAACTATCTGAAGATAACATGGAAATAAATATAGAAGTGAGAACTTTAAATTTCAGTAGGATTCATTAAGAAACTTCAAAACCTTGTCATCGTTATTATCTCTAGCTGCTTCGATTTATTATAAAAAAAAGCGAATACATTATACGAACCGTTCTATTTTATAGTTTGAAAACATATAGTCCAAAGCAGAATTCATTTCATTCATACACTTGTAATTTAGGTGAACCAATCCAAAACATCAACTCATGAATCACACTATCAATAATAACTGAAACGTATTAAGATACAATAGCACCAATATACTGAAAACATAAAATCTGCACATTGTCTTTACCTGTACTTGAACTTATGCAGTTAGACATAATTTTCTTTTCTTTCTTTATCTTCCTTTACTTGTTACACATATTCCAGAGTACGATCGCTATGTCATACTCCATCGGGGTGTGATCACCATGTCACATTCCTTAGGAATATATTCTTCCTACCATATCCCAGAGTATGATCGTCATGTCACATTCCTTAGGGTGTGGGATCATCATGCCACATTCCAGAGTATGATTGCCATGTCATACCCCATCAGAGCATGATCACCATGTCACGTTTCTTAGGAGTATGGACTCATCATGGCATAAATAAATAGAATAGGCTCAACATCAGTAAAACATGATATATAATTATGCAAATACTCATATTTGAATCCATGCAAATGCATTGGTATCTTTCTTAACTTTCTTTGCTTTCTTTTCTTGGCACACCTAGGTACGTATCGCCATCCTTAGGGTGCTTGCTTGCATATGTCTTAATCTTTAGTTTTTACTGCCCTTGGGTAGCCTGATCTACCAGTGAGCTCGTTAGCTCAACCCGTGACCATCATTACACAGTACTGACCCGCAAGGGGATTCACATGCCTCTAGTCTTGGAGAGATCTCATTTTGGCCACGTGCCTCTAACTTGAAGGGATCTCTTCTAGTCATATGTCTCAAGAATAGAGGGATCTCAGCTGACTACTTGCCTTCAATATAGAAGGATCTCATCTGACCACATGCTTTCAAGGTAGAGGGATCTCATAGTTTTATACTACTTTCATAGGGAGGGATTCAAAGTGCAACTGCCTCTAGGTGAAGGGACCCAATCTTATCATATTTAACTGCCTTAACAAGGAGGGATTCAAAGTGCAACTGCCTCCAAGTGAAGGGATTCACATTTAATATATTTATATCCTTTCATTTTCATATATAATCATGCATAGACATGTTGAATGCACTCTTACATATGTTTCGTCATTTGTTTTCATATATCATTCCATATGAAATGTCTATATATATATATATTCTTAACACATAAAAGCTCATAACCTTCTTTACAATTCTACCGAAAGTTCGGCAGCATAATGGAACGTGTCCTCTTCCCCCATAAATAGTGCCAGTACTCAGACAATCAATTTTACAGAAAATTCACAATACTTTATTCACAATTCAACATCAATTTCATAGGAACATTAGTTGCATTTAAAGCATAGTTGCTGTCTTAGAACTTTCACTCAGCTCTATTTTTGTAAATCAGGCCATAATTACTATTTAAGTCATCTGGACCTAAATTTTGGATATGTTAGAATGTTATATGTCTATTTTCTATCCTCTTTGGTCCTATCTAAGTTTGATAAGTGTAGCTCAAGATATTTAAATCTTATCCTGGCCTGCCTGAGACTGGCCAGAATTACACACTTAAAAGTAAAAATCTACTAAAAATCGAAAACCAGCTCAAATAATACGGAATAGGTATCATATTAAAGATAACAGGAGAAGCTTTTATTTGCAAGAACTACCATTTCATTTGCTTTAGTAGAGCTTGAGTTATAAGTCCCGAAATTTGACATTTCTGAACTATCTTGTTTTGGCTTAGTTTGGACATAGGACAAATTCTTCGAACCACTGGAAGCAATTGGGACTGTATCAAACTCGGAATCTTTTTATAGATGTTCTCCTATGTATAAGATTTCTAACAAAGTTTGTTTCATCCAATTTGGAGTTGTGTAGGGTAAGTTACACCTTTCTCAAATCACACTGCCTGGATAAAAATTATGATTCCTAGGTCAAATTTCAAAAATTTATATCTCTCTTAATATTAATCCAATGACTTTATATTATATATGTATGGAAAGCCTTGAATGTCTACTTTCATCTAAAAATAGTTTTATACACTTTAACTGGCTGTAGGTAGAGCCGTACACTCCGCTATATAAACTGCTGTGGGGCTTCTTACTTAGACAGCATCCCAATCCTCCACTTCTCCTATTCTTCTTCTTCTAACTTTAATTCCAACTCAAGATTTCATATTAATCCAACCATAATCTATCATATACATCCAATATATCATCAAATACATGAAGAAGAGTGAAATTTCATACAGCCATCGTTTAGAGAGATTAAGGACAGAAATTGAATCCTACCTCCTTTAAGTGTGATATTGTTGAATTTGAGTTTGGATTGATGGAACCTTAACAAAGCTTGAAGATTTGATGGAGTAGGTTGAGAGGGGAAGTGAAGAAGAAGGCTGGAGCAAGAGGGAGAGGGAAGCGCAAGTTAGCAAGAAGTGAGAAGGAAATTTGACTTAAATATAACGAGGATAGTTGGAATTGTGAGTGTTGATTAGCTGAATTTCTTGTGGATAACATTCAGCCATGTTTCCCTCTTTTGTGACTATATTATTCTCTACATCGCCTAAAAGTGGAACTCGCTTTCATTGTATCTTAAATCGGAACACGTCTCAATTCTGCTTGAAGTCAGAAATTGTGTCCATTTTCTTTGAAACATAAATTCGGATATCGAAAATCAGTCTGAATCATGTCCATTGTATTTGAAACTTGGAAATAAGGTCGGCTATCATGTAACTTGGAAATGAAGTCGGATATTGGGAATCACGTCCATTTTGTTTGGACCTTGAAAGTTAAGTCGGAAGTCGAAAATTATGCACAATTTATTTGAAACA
Source organism: Pterocarpus santalinus (assembly GCA_031439595.1). Lineage (NCBI taxonomy): Eukaryota > Viridiplantae > Streptophyta > Magnoliopsida > Fabales > Fabaceae > Pterocarpus > Pterocarpus santalinus. The sequence continues at coordinate 14,211,711 of CM062526.1, read as the reverse complement.
TAAGGTCAGAGGTCTGAAATCACACAGCGAGCAAATCATCTTATACATGCATCTCAGAAGTCGAGAACTAGCCCATAAAACTTTCATACATATAATTCTGAAACTTGGTGCAATAATTAATCTCGGAGACCGATTCACAACCCCGGAAGTCGGAAATCAAAACATCCACTTTAAGAACTGGAAAGTCGGAACTTATATGATCCCGGAGCTCAATTCGATCTTGGAAGTCAGTTCTAAGCTCAAACTCAGGAACATCAATAGAAACGAAAAGCTCTTGGAAATGGTTTCGGAGATCCAAACTCGTGTATTACATGAAAATCAAATTTGATGTTGGAACTCGTGTTCATTCTCGTTGAACTTGGATATAAACTCGGAGGTCGGGCCTCGTGTCTATTTTAGTTAATCTTGAACATTAATTTTGAGGTCGGAAGTCGGAAATCATGGAAACTTGAAGATGAAATTGGAACTCGTGGTGGATGTTACAAGTTACTATATTCTATTCAAATATTTTGAGATTAAAGGATAATTAACTCTCAAATTTTCTTTAAATTTTTTTATTTCAATATTTTAATTAAATCCAACTTTTTTTATATCTTTTTAAAATAAATTTAGACTAAAATCATGTTTGTAAAATGAAATAATTATCATAAGAGCTTAATTTTATATATAGTTTTATATATTAATATTGACAATACTTTCATTCAAAACAATTTAAAACAACAAAATTATGAACTAATTATATGCTTACATTCAAGTACAAACAAAACGACACTCAAAATATGGCGACATTGCATGCCCCCTAATTTAAGGGTGTTTTTAATTGGTTGTGAAAATAAAATTACTTTTTAATCATTGCCATAAATATAATTAACTTTTTATAATCAATTATGATACAATTTATTTTGTATTTATATGTATTAACTAAAAAGTGATTTTAAAGTAATGTATATTTTATTATATAAAAAATTACTTTTACATAATAAATTACTAAAAAGAATATAAATTGATTTATTTATATTATATAATATTAAATATATCGAATGAACTTTATAAAAATTTCATAATTTAAAAATAATTAACTTGTGGTTATGATTAAAATCCTAAAAAGATAAATTTTTTCTAATAATAGTATATATAAATAAAATATGTTAAAGACTATAATCGGTTTTACATATGTTTTCTAAACATTTTTTTTTGATGCATTTTTCTAAACATGTTAAATTGTGCTGAATATTATTTTTTTAATGAGAAGTAGCTGTTTCAAAAAATAATTAATCTTTCTCATTTTGATACAAATTAATGTCAGTCGATTTTTACTTTTTATTTTTTGGTTATATTTATTTGAGTTTTATCTATGAAATAGTCATGGTGATTTTGATTACGTATCCTACCAACTGTACGGCGTCATTCCATGCTCCTCCCTCGCCATTGAGTCCAGCATTCACGTCAGAACAGTAAAATCCTTCATTGGCTTTAGTCAACAACTGGAACAAGAGGAGTGGCCAACCTAATACTCACTCCCACTCCACCCTTTCACTTCCACGCTAAAGCTGAAACTCAAACAACAACAAAAACACATGCTCTCTTCATTTTTCGCTGCCAAAGCCAAAAAAAAAAAAAAAAAAATAGAAGCAAGGACGAGATAACGCACGAGCGAGGATGAGACGGGGGAGACGAAGGATGAGATGCCGGCCAGCGAGGACATTACGGAGGCAAGATGAGACACCGGCAAGTGACGACGAGACGGGACCAAGTGAGGATGAGCCGGTAGTGAGCGAGGTGATGAGAGATCAGAAGTAATAGAACACAAGAGAGAAGGAAGTGCAGAGAGTGAAGGTGGAGAGATTGGTGCTTAGTAAAGGCAGCGCAGAGAGTCGTTGGGGGGGATTGGGGATTGTGTTTAATTGAGGGCAGTTAGTAATTTTATAGTATCAGTCCCTCAATTGAAAATGAAAAGTATGTCAAGCCTTTCTTCCACTAGAAGGCCTTTTACTCACCGAGAAAAGATGTTAGCAAGTACAAAGTTAAACTAATTATTAGTTAATATTGTATAAAGTCATTTCCTTTTAATAAAATATCTTTTAGTGGATGTAAATTGTACTCAAAAGGGCACATAACGTAGGTATACATTGTTTTCAACTCAAATATCCCACCTTGGATCTTGAGTATTGGAGTGTTGCACCACCCCAAATATTGTTTTTATTTTTTATTTATGCATCATTTTGTATGACATTGAGATAGGAATGTTAGTATAACATGTTTAACAAATTTAATTAAAGAGAGTTACTTTTCTTTTTGTTTAGTATATTAATAATACAACAGAACAAAACTTCATTAATCTTGTTTACAAGTTATATTGTAAAGGAATTCAAAACAAAATATTTATATTATTTAGATGTTATAATATTTAGCTCTTTTTTTTTGTAATTTCTTTTCATTCCTCTAATCGCTTATCATTCAAACTTAATGTTAGGTACATGCACTTTTCAACTGTAATATCGTGTCACTTGGCACTTGAGCATTAGATTGTTGCACCAACCTAAATAATGTTTTTATTTTTGATTTATACATCATTTTGCATTAGTATCAAAAAGTAAAGTCAGTATAAAAATCTAAGTGATAATTGCATTTTATCCCATGTATTATAAGCCATATATGTTTTACACCCTATATTTTAAAAATGTGCATCCCAACTATTCATATTTTTGTAAATGTGCATTTTGGCCCTTTTGTTGATTTCTTCATCAATTATAAACAAAATATTATACATTCCGAGTGTCGAGTTGCATATTTAGAAAAATTCAGAAGGTCAATTTGTGCATGACTAAAATTTCAGGGGGATATTGTGTACTTATTTGAGGTAAAGTGCACATTTACGAAAATACAGGTAGTCGGAATACACATTTTTAAAATATAAGGGATAAAGTACACATAATCTATAATATAAGGGATAAACTGCAATTAACCTAAAAATTAATGAATTTAATTTAATTAGCATATTCACAACTATTATATGTTTTTCTATTTTTTTCATATTTTTATTTTTTTGAGATAAAATAATAAAATTAAAAAAATTTAAAACAGATCATAGTGAAAAGTTAGTAATTATATAAAGACAATCATAATTAGAAAATTAAAAAAAATCATATTATTGTTTAAATTTTCAATTAAATGATTAACAGTTAAATTAATAAGAAATTTTAATTTTATCATATTTATTTTTTAAAATTTTAGATATATTTATTATTGAATTTTTTCTATTTTTAAATTGAAATAATTAACTACTAACGTAACATTATTTAAATACAAATAAACGTCAAACATTAAAATAAATTCTTTTTATAATATTAATATATTAAATAAGCAAAATCATATAAATATAAAGAGTAAATAGCAAGTACTCCATCCCATTCTTATCACAAAGTAAAGCCCTCACTCTGAATCATGGAGCCCACTGATGGAATGGTTCTGCACTGCTCGGTGGTGACATGTGTCGGATGCAATGGTTCTGCACTGTTCGGTGGTGACAGTGTGTCGGATGCAAAGGTTCTGCACTGTTCTTCATTCGCAAGCCAACAGCACCAGTTTCACACTCGTTACTCATCCAATCCACAAGGTTATTATGAGCAGAATTCGTAGGCAAATGAGATAGTGTTTGATATAGTTGAGGAACATGATGGAAGACGTGAGCCATGGGGATGCAAAATATAGCCACCACAATATCCGCCCTCTATCGAATTATGTTGGCTACTCCCATGGTCATTGAAGATTAGTGATTTCATAGAATCAAAGTGGCAGAAAACGTGGACTTGCCAAATTATGAAGATAGATTGCTACTCTTGCAGTCTTCTTCTCATTTTCTCTCCCCAGGCAAGACACATTAATTCAAAAAATAAAAAACAAAGAAGTTGAGAAAGAAAAAGAGGACAGACTTGTCCTAGAAAGTTTCTTCTGGGCTAGTGCTGTATATTACGTGAGTACCAATGTTTGTGTTTAATCTTCACAAATTTATGTTGCAAATTTACAATCTGATTGGATGGGTAGAGGCTCAATCGTTATTCAACGTGACTCAAGTCAGTGTGATTAGATTCATTAAAACTCAAATCATATGTCAGTTTGGAGTCCTTGAAATCATAACTATGGATTAGGGTACTATGTTCACGAGGGAAAAAATGAAAGCTTTTGCCCAACAGTTTGGCTTTTAGCTGGTTCATTTTTCTCTCTATTACACTCAAGCCAATGGGCAAGTAAAAGTTACTAATAAAGTTTTAATCAACATGATCAAAAAAATAGTAGAAGACAAATCAAGAAGATGGCATGAGGTCTTGTCTAAGGTCCTATGGGCCTATAGGAATTTTAAGAGTAATTCCATTGGTGTAATTCCTTATCGGCTGCCATATGGGTAAGATACCATGTTACCTTTAGAACTAGCCTTGAATTCATTCAGAGTAGCAAAACAATATGGACTGCAACCAGAAGAATATTCACAGGCTATGTTCTAAGAGTTGGAATCAGCCAATAAAGATAAATTGATGGCCATGGAGAACATCCAGGTTAACAAAAACAACATATCAAAGTTATACAATAAAAAATTCAGGTTGAAGTACTTTGCCGAATGTGATCTAGTGTGGAAGGTTAAGATACCATGTTACCTTTAGAACTAGCCATGAATTCATTCAGAGTAGCAAAACAACATGGACTGCAACTAGAAGAATATTCATAGGCTATGTTCTAAGAATTGGAATCAGTCAATAAAGATAAATTGATGGCCATGGAGAACATCTAGGTTAACAAAACCAAGTATCAAAGTTATACAATAAAAAAGTCACACCGAAATGCTTTGCCGAATGTGATCTAGTGTGGAAGGTTATTTTACCTATTGGAACTAGAACTACTAAATTCAGCAAGTGGTCACCTAATTAGGAAGGACCGTTTATTACTACACAAGTTATTTATGGTGGTGCATATAAATTGTCTACTCTCAAGGGAGAAGAATTGGCAAGAAGCATAAATGGAAAGTATTAAAAGAAATACTACCCTATGATGGGGGTACTCGTTAATATTAAGAAAGATTAATGTATCAGCCACAAGCCTGTAATGCCTGAAAAATTTTATCGTTAATAACTGAGTTGTACGGTTTTTATCGAATAAGTGGGTTTAATTAGAATTCAATTAAACATTTACTTAAAGTCAATTACATGTGATTTAGAAGTGATTAGGCTTGATGGCAGTAGATTAGGAACATAGGAAACCTCACAGAATTTCTCTAAGATCGGTTTACTGATTTAAGAGAAATCGGTAAGATTTTGATAATTTAAACTGTCGGAATTGAATCAATAGAAATTATACTGTAAGAACCCTAGAATAAATGGCTAGGATTTTGCCAAGATACCCCCACATGTGGCGCATCTTTCAGCCATGATGAGTGGGAAGCAAAACCAAAATTGAAGGTAAGGTGAAATCCACTAATTAAAGTGAACTTGCTTCAAAAATCTTCACCTTTTTTCTTTCTTTCTCTCCTTGAAACTTCCAGCCAACCTAGTTGCTGAAGCTCCCACCATTTCTCTTCTATTCACTTTCCTCTTCACTCTATCTTCATCCCCTCTTCAAGTTTTATCAAGAGTTGCTTCCATTTAAGACACTAAATCAACCAAGTTTCAACTAGACAAGATAGGATTCTTCAACTTCTTCAATTATTGGTGCTATTGTGGGTGAGTAGAATTCCTATTCTTTCCATTAGTTTGATGATTTATGGCGTTTATATGGATTCTTATGGCTGGATAAATATATAAATGTTAAGTTTGGATGAGAACTTAGGTGAGAATTCAAAAAGGGATGAAAAACAGAAGCTGGAACCTTGAAAACCTTACGGCATCCGTACTGGCAGAGTGTACGGCTCTGCCTACGGCCACCAAAACTCGATGAAACTATTTCTATTGAAACTAGACATTCTGGGCTTTCCATACATATATAATATAAGACCATTGGATTGGTATTGAGGGAGATATGAATTTTGAAAGTTTGACTTAGGTTTTTGGAGTTGATTCTAGGCAGCCTGGGTTGCTCAGGTCAAAACTTGCTCTATACGACTTGAAATTGAATGAAACAAACTTTGTTAGAAAGCTTACACATAGGAGAATATCCCATAAAAATTTTAGAGTTAGATTCAGTCTCGTTTGCTCCTAGTGGTTCAAAGAAGTTGCCCTATGTCCAAACTAGGCCAAAACAGGGCAAATGAGATGCAACTTATTTCATCTGAAAGCTTGTTCTGTTAGCTTTAAATTGATATAAAATTCGCATGATTTCACCCAGATTTCTATTTTTGGTGAATTTTCTCTTATAAGAGTGTAATTCTAGCTAGAAATAAGGTAGTCTGGAATAAAACACAAATAACTTGAGTCAATATCAGAACTTGAAACTTGGAACCTAGCAAACAGAGAGCTAGATCTAGTATACTTAATATTGAACTAGGGGGCTTAGTGAATGGAAAACTAGATTGGTAAAGATAATGTTGGAAATCGAAATCACAAGCACATAAGACCCCTTGAAATCAGAAGTCAAGGACAAGAATATAGGACTTAAAATACTCAAATCTGGAACTCAAGGATTTTAACATAAACTCGGAAGTCGGTACCAGAATATGAAACCTTACACCTGAATCCCAAACATTGAGAAAACTAGAATGCTTCAAAACTCTTATATACATAGTTTGGAAACTTGGTCCAGAATCAATCTCGGAGATTGATTCTAAGCATAACCCTGGAAGTCGGGAATAAATGTTAACCTTATACATATACATAATCCAGGAAGTTGGTACTTATATAATCTTGGAACTCGGACCAATATAATCTCGGATGTCGGTCCTAAGCTCAAGCTCAGGAACATTAATAAAAGTCCAAAACTTATAAGATAGACTAAGATAAGATTTTAAACTTGCACCTAACTACCTAAGCTTTGCTCATAAGACTTTGTTGTATATGACAACTAATAAAGATATGATGATCTATATTGGGTTTGCTGTTTGATTTAAAATCTCTTGGTTGACTGGCACTATTCATGGGGAAGCGGACTTGATCCGTTATGCTGTCGGATTTCCGGCAGAAAGTGCAAGATTAATGGATTGATAGTTTTTACCAATCAAGTTGATTATTTATGAATTTAAAATTATGAGTAAGTATATGTGGTGACTATGATAATCATGTATACAAACATGAGTAAAGTATAATGTGAGTCATGTACAAGAATGTAGAGCATTCACATGCATGATCAAAGGTGAACAACCATACAATTACGAATGATATGATCATGAATTATTCTTATAAAAGCATGCATATTTACATACAAATGAAAGAAGAATATATGAGATCCCTTCACTTAGAGGCAGTTACTTGGGTCCCTCCAGGTGAAGGTAGTTAAAAGATAAAGATGTGGGTCCCTCCCTGTGAAGGTAGCTAAAACTTTGGGTCCCTCTATGTTGAAGGCAGATGGCCAATCGAGTCCTTCCGATCGAGAGGCATGTGGGTCCCCTTACGAGTCAGTACTGTGTGACGACGATCATGAGTTGAGCTCACTCTTAGATCAGATTGCCTAAGGGCAGTAAAGACTAAAGATTAAAACATGTGCAAGCACCTTAGGGACGGCGATACATAACGCCTAAGTGTGCTAAAGAAAAGGAAGTCAAAGATAGTTAAATAAATACAAGTGCATTTTGTATGAACTCAAGTGAACGTAGTTGCATATGCATGATTTTATGATGAATAGTATATACTCACAAATAATGTTTGCTTTTATCATCATTTTGATATTGCAAGTAGGCTTTTGTTATCAATATTATTATTATGAACTGTTGTTGTACTCATGCTTGAATCCTTATTCTGTCTAACAAGTGCATGAATAAAATTAACTCTACTTCGGACCATCTGTTTTCACACTATAAAATGGAAACGCTTGTATAACATGTTCATTTTTTTGTTAATAAAATGAAGTAGCTAGAGATAATAACGATGACACGGTATGAAATTCCTTAGTGAATCCTACTGAGAATTTAAAATTCTCACTCCTATTTCCGTGTTATCTCCAGATAGCTCAAGAAGTTTTGAAGACGGCCGAAGTTGCTGTCAGGAAAGGTTTGCTCAGGTAACAGTAACAACTCTAGAGTGTGGTACTATGACTTAAGCATAGTACTATACAGAGGAGGATATTACAAAGCCAACCTAGTAACTAAGAGAAATACAATGTAAAAGAAAAATAATAATAAAAAAAAAGCAACTAAGGCTGCATTTCAAGAGGATCATCAGATTGGCGCTCAGCTGCAGTTTCTTCTACAAGATGGCTATTATCTTTAGGATGGACTTCCTTAAGCTAATCTTTTTCCTCGGCCCCTTGAGTATCTTGTAGAACAGGAGCAAGCTCAGGGAAACTAACAGGCTCAGCAGCCAAAGTCTCGACTTGTGCCTAGTTTAGGGAAACCGAGGCAATGATCATGTCAGTCACCACCAAGGCCACAGTAGTATTAGTAGCCTACTTCTCAGCTAAGGCCGTTAAGCTCTAATACTCTGCTTGAGATAGCTCCACTTCTGTTAGGCCTTGTACATCGCTGTTCACTTCGTGTTGTAGAATGGGTTCTCTTTCCTCAAGAGTATGAATCTCCCCATCCAGTGCCTTGGCCTGGCTATACAATTGTAATTTGCTTTTGGAGTTAGCCTTAAGATCGGCTATGATAACAGATAGTTCATACTGCAGTTGGTTGAGCTTTACTTAGAGCTGGCTAATCTTTGCATGGATTTCACTGATGTAGCCTTGCACTATTTGATGCTGTTGCTTTTGGCCAAGGCCTATAACTTGGAACTGGCCCCCCATGTTTTCCTTTTGTGTTTGCAGTTCAAATAGCCGATTCAGGCTCTTAAGGTCGAGAGACCTACATTCTTTATACCTTGTAGTTGAAGGCCAGTGTCTCCAACTTCACAGCTAGGTGTTAGCAAGCTTCTTCGACCTCAAGAGCTAGTAAGAAATTTGTCGCTTTGGAAGTCCTCAAAAGGGACTTCTGCAGTTGAGCAAACGTCATAAGATCTGTGGTGAAGGTCCTACTAAGGTGTTCGTGCACAGTCTCTAAATGCTTGGGTATAGGAGAAGAAGCTGAGCTTGCTAAGGGAGGAGAAAATACCTATTTAGCACTTCTACAGGCACTAGTACATCTTCCTCCTCCTCTTTGACAACAATGGGGATTAACTGAGTTGTACATGTTATTGGTGTGGAATCCTTCGAAATTGGCTGAGTTCTTAAAGCTTTCTTCCGCTTCACCCTCTGATTAGAGGATCATGACCCTCCGCAGTGGAGATTGGATTTTGGCCTTCTTGGTTAGTAGGCTGCGGTGGAGGTTTGGTTGCCTTTAACTTGCATTTCTTCTGCCAAAAGAAGAATAAGATCCATGTCAAAAGAAATATGGTGACATGTCTTTAAAATTGGACAAAGAGTAGTTCATATGAGTTAACATGCTAGCCGATTTTGGTGCTAGAGGAGTCTTAGCCAAAGGAATAACAACATCAAGAGAAGCAACATTAATGGATAGGGGAGAAATTGGTTGCCAAGGACTCTTCCATAGCTTGTGGGCATTACTTTCCTGAAGTAAGGGCTTGCTAGTCTTTGTACCTTGGATTTCTTGGGAGCTTCTACGAAAAGGAGTAAGAAGCAACAAGTTAATAATCTAGTGACAAAAGGTACTAGGAAGCAAAAAATGAGAAGAGCACTTACACTTGGGAGCCTAGGCTTCCTTGACAGTGGGTTTCCGAGCATGAGCAGGAATGCCAACAACCGCCTTACTGGTAGGGTAATGATAGGTGTAGAGTCAAAGTAGAAGCATCCATCTACTTGAGCTTGGGCAAAAGCACACTTCGTAGTTGGTTTAATAGCTTCTTGAACATTGCCTCCTACCATGAGACAAATTCTGGGGTAATTGAGGGAGCAATTCTAAATTTCTAAAAATAGAAGCTGTTGATCCTTTCATTACTGTTCAACTTCTAGTCAACCAGCTCGTAGGCATATAGGTTGGCTCGTTTGTCAAACTTGGCCAATAATTCATAGAGAAAAGGAATGCCCTGCACCAAGCTGAACTATTGAGCCAAACAATAGGGATTGTAAGGCTCAAAGGAGATATGGCTATACTTGGTGATTAATTAGATTTTTTTTATATTTATTTCCTCTCATATTTAGTTCATTAATACTCTTTTGTGCTTAATTGGATTGATTTGGACCAATTTATGTTTATTGGATTTTGGTTGGCCTTGATTTAATTTTTCTAATATTAGGCTAATTCTGACACTGCTTTGTTTTTAGGGCATATCTTGAGTTATAGAGCTCATTTGATCATGATCGTTAGTTTAAAGAAAGTTGAGAGATGGACCTACAGCTCTTATGAAGAGGTCAGAGGTAAATTCGGAAGTCTTGGAGCTAAAATTGAGCCTAGAAGTAGAGTCCTAATTATAGCTATAGATCCTGAGCAACATGCAATGCGAAGGCCATATCTCGGCCCACAGAAGCTCTATTGAGTCCGTTCCTATGGCGTTTTGAAGCTGACATCTAAGGCTACAAATCACTTTTAGATACAAGTCCAAACAGATGCATTTTCATAGCCAAAACCATAGAAGAGCATTATAGGCTGAGTTAGAGAACTTAATTGCATGTTTCTAGTGTAACTTTCTTTCTATAATTTGGAATTAAACACATTAGGTGTCCAAATTCATCTAAGAAATAGGGGATTAATGTAATAAACTGTTACTAGTTTAGTGGAGACATTTTTATTCTTGTATTAGCCTGGTAAAAAGGGGCCAGAACTTTTATAACTTTTAGACAAAATTTGGAATAGAATTTTTTTACGGTTTTCTTTCTTTTCTTTCTCTCACACACCCCCCTCAACTCTGAATTTTCATTCTCCTCCATGTCCAAGGATTTAAAGAAGCATTGGCTATTTTGAGGATTGGTGCAATCGAACTTTATTAATTCAAATCAGTTTTCTACTCCCTCTTCTTTCATTGTTATTAATCTAATTTCAAGTTTGAAGGTTTTCGATTTGGAATTATGGTTGATTATATCTGATTGCTTGCTTGCATATTATTTGGTTGACTAATATTGTAATGAAATTACTAGATGACTAAAATCATTTTTAGGTTTGAAATTGGGATTGACTATATTGGTGCTTGAAAATTAACACAAATTGGTTAGGTTTTAGAGGTTTCTAAATTTAACCATATATGTGTTAAATGAATACATGAAGGTTTTTGTGCTCAATGTCGTATCTGAATTGAGGTTTCATTCAGGTTCAATGTCATTGATTTGCTTTGAATGATTATTTTTAGAATCCAGTGATAGAATAGCCACTGTCGTACTTGGTTCTTGGATTGGAGATCCAAATTCTATTAACTTGCATTCATATTTCTATTTCCTTCGTTTTCAATTTATAAACAAGCCCTTAGCAAAGTTTGGATCATATAGCATTAGCATCATTTGGGAGACAACCCGAGTTGCATCCTAAACTACAAGTTTTTGTAATTCGATTTTTACTATTTGACCGAGCTTGGCACTCAAGTCAAATTTTGGCGCCGTTTCTTGGGATGAATGATGCTATTTGACTGTGTGAATATTTGTTAATGGGACTGCTAACTTTGTTTTTGTGTGTCTACTTTTAGTTTACAATTTTTATTTGAATTTTATTGTGTTGGTAGTTGAATTTTATGATTTTTGACCACTAACTCTTTTCAGTTTGATTTCAGGGGACCTGATCCTATAGAAAAACACCATAATGTGAAAAACTCAATCCTTGGAAGGATTGAGCCCCCCTATTTTTTGCCAAATTCTATCGTTTAGATAGAGTTTTTGAGGTTTTGTAGGATGTCACTAGTATTTTTACAAAAGATTTTGTGCTCCGATTGAGCTGATTTTTGGTTAGTTGAAGGAAAATGACCTTTTGATTAGGACTTTCGTTACGTTGAAAGCTTTGCATCTGGAAGCCAAATTCCTTCATTTAGATCACTTTTTAAGATCTTTCATTGCATTTTTTGCACTCCTTGAGGGTCAAATATTTGAGTTGTGGTGGTCCTATAATTTTTAAAAATCATTCGTTAGTGTTTTTAATTTTTTTTGATTAATTTTGACTGTTTGTTTGCAATTTTTAGTGTTTTGTGTTAGGAGGTGACATAGATATGCATACGGTTTTGTATGCTATCTTGTTAGTGTATGACTAGGTTTGACCCGAATCCTGATTTAGTTGAATTTGATCTTGAAATAAAGAGGACTATTAGACAAATTAGAATATCTATGAGAAGGTTATTTGACATTAGTTCTGCTAACAATTCTGCTTTTAATTTACCTATTTTTGGTTCTAGTCCTAACTTTGCTAATAATTATGTTTTCGTAGAAAATATGGCTAATAGGACATTGAAGAAGCTTGCTGCCCCTGATGTGAACTACCAAGCTCTGGCCATTCAATACCAAATTTGGATGCAAACTTTGAGCTGAAATTTGGTCTAATACACTTGGTACCCAGGTTCCATGGTTTAGCTAGTGAGAACCCTCACAAGCACTTGAAGGAATTGTATGTGGCATGCTCAACCATGAAGCCACATGGAGTTGAAGACCATATCAAGCTGAGAGTATTTGCCTTTTCATTAGATGGTTCTGCGAAGGACTGGTTGTACTATTTACACCCAAGTTCTATCACATGTTGGCAAGATATAAAGAGGTTGTTTTTGGAGAAATTTTTTCCTACCTCAAGAGTTGCATTTATAAGGAAAGAAATTTGTGGAATAAGGCAGATAAGTCGTGAGACATTGCATGAGTATTGGGAGAGGTTCAAGAAGCTCTGTGCAAGCTACCCACACCACCAAATTAGTGTCCAGCTACTGATTCAATACTTCTATGAAGGTCTACTACAAATTGATGGAAGTATGATTGCTGCTGCCTCTGAAGGTGCACTAGTAGACAAGACTCCTATTGCAGCCCATGATTTAATTGTAGACATGGTTGCTAATGCACAATAATTTGGCTTAAGAGCTATAGTTCCAACTAGGGGAGTAAATGAAGTGTAAACCTTAGATGCCAACCAGCAGAGGATGGAAAACCGAATTGAAGAATTGACATCCTTGGTCAAGCAAATGGCTCTTGGCCAACAATAGTAGCAACTCCAGCAAATCATGCCACTAGTAGCTAGCATTTGTGGCATTTGTTCCATGCCAAGCCACACCACAGACCAGTGTTTAGAACTACAAGAGAGTAATGAAACTATTGGTGGAATTTTTCGTGGCAGACCTTAACAGCAGTAGCACAGGAATTTTGATCTTTTTTCCAAAATATATAACCCTGGCCGGAGAGACAACCCAAACTTGAGGTATGGCAACAATTCCAACTAGTTTCAATAGTAGTAGTTTAGACACAATGCAGCAGAACCAAACATGAGGTAGTGGTATCCATATCAAGCAAAACTAGACCAACCACAAAGCAGTAGTGTAGAACCAAGCTTGGCAGATTTAGTGAAGCAAATGGCAACTAGCAACATTTAGTTCCAACAGAGAACTTATGCTAGTATTTAGAATCTATAGACACAGATTGATTAGCTAGCTACAACTGTTAGTGAACTGAAATCACAAGGTCCTGGCAACCTCCCCTCCTAAATCGTGACTAATCCTAGAAGCAATGTGAGTGCCATCACCTTGAGAAGTGGCAAGGAGTTGCATGCCTCAACCTAAGTAGAAAAAGAAAATTCAGACTATATAGAAAAGTCAAAGCCTACAGACCTAGTCAGAATTAATGCAAAGGCATCCAAAGCATCAGTAACCAAGCTGAACCAAGCATTCCACTGCCCTTTCCAAATAGAGTGACACAGACTAAGAAGCTGGCAAAAGGAGAATTGAACAAGGAAATCATGGAGACTTTAAGGAAAGTGAAAGTCAATATTCCACCCCTAGAAGCAATCAAATAGATTCCTAAAAATGCCAAGTGTCTTAAAGTCTTGTGTACTCATAAAAGGGGTTGAAGGGAAATAAGAAGGTGAGCATGGGCAGAAATGTTTCTGCCATCATTCAACCAAGCATCCCTCCAAAGTGCAAAGCTCTTGGCATTTTCACCACTCCTTACATCATTGGAAGCAAGCAGTTTAGCTAAGCCATAGTAGACCTTGAAGCCTCAATCAATGTGATGCCTAATTCAGTTTATCAATCCTTGCACATTGGAGAGCTCAAGCCAACATAAGTGGTGATCTAACTTGCCAACTAAAGCACAACTCATCTTGAGGGAGTCTTAGAAGATGTGTTGGTAAAAGTAAATGAGCTTTTTTTTCCTACTGATTTTTATGTGCTAAAGATGGAGGATGATATGCATGCTAATCAACCTATATTGATCTTAGGTAGGCCATTTTCGAAAACTGGTAAGACTAAGATTGATGTGTATTCTGGTACATTATCCATGAAATTTGGTGATAGCAAGGTGCATTTTAATTTGTTAAATGCCATGAGATATCCTCCAGAAGAGCATTTTGTGTTTGACTTAGATACCATTGATTCATTGGTTGATAAGGTGCGTGAAAATTTACTGGTTGATTGCCCTAAAATTATAGGCATTAGAGATGAATTTCAATGTTTTGATTGCGATAGAATTCATAATGTATGTGCTATTTGTGCTACGATTAATGCATCCCTACGTGGGTTAGATTCTGGAAATTTTAATTCTGCTAAATTAATTTCTATGAATTCTAGTTTTGTCAAATCTACTGCTGTTAAAACAGATTCAGTTTCTAGATTTTCAATTTTTGCAGGTTTTGTGAATGTAAATTTTGATGCTATTTGTGCAGTTCCTAATTCTACACTTTCTGATTTTGTGAATTCTGACTCCATTTTATCAAATTGTGTTTCGGTTAATTTAATTTCTGAAGTTCCAGATTCTGCAAGTTTTGAATTTGTTAAAATAGATTCTGGTTGTGCAACTTCTATAGTTTCTAGTTTAACATTTTTTGCAGATTTTGTTCCTAAACTTTCTGGTATAGTACAAATTGATTCTGCGGTTTCTATTTCTGTTAAATTAAATTAAAAAATTTTAGATTCTGTAGATTTTAAGTTTTTAAATTCTAATTCTGATTTTGCATTTTCTAACTTTGTTTGTACAATTTCTGAATTTTCTGTTTTAGCATGCAATGATTAAGATAAATCTATTTGTATTGTTTCATTTTATGACTCTAGTTGTTATAAATCTGCATATCATGATACTTCTACTAATTTTTCCATAGGATATGATGATGTTATTATGCAGAACTTTTCACAGATTATAGGTGCTAAAGAAAAACTAGCAGAGGTGGTACTAAGATTTACATCATCCATGCTAGAGTGGACCTAAAGCCATTGCCAAAGAATTTGAAGTATGCATTTCTGGCTTCAAATGAGAGGCTGGCAGTCATCATAGCCAAGGATTTGCTACCAGAATAAGAGGAGAAGTTGTTGAACATCTTGAGGCAGAACATAAAGGCTATAAGTTAGACATTGGCAGGTATTCTTGAAATTAGCCCTTCTATGTGCATGCATAGTATACAGTTAGAGAAGGGTGTGAAACCAGTGAGGCAGCCCCAGAGAAGGCACAACCCGCTGATTGGTGAAGAATGAAGTCAGCAAGCTTTTAGCTATTGGCATCATTTATCCAATCTTAGACAGCAAGTGCATGAGCCCAGTGCAAGTGGTTCCAAAGAAGACTGGTATAACAGTGGTGAAGAATTCCAAGGATGAGCTAGTGCCCACAAGAGTGCAGAGTAGCTATAGAGTTTGCATAGACTACAAGAAGCTGAACTAGGCTACCACGAAGGACCACTTTCCACTCCCTTCCATTGATCAGATGCTACAAAGGTTGGCAAGTCAGTCACACTATTGCTTCCTTGATAGGTTTTCTAGTTACTTCCAGATTCATATTGCACTAGAAGATTAGGAGAAGACCACCTTTACATGTCCATTCGGCACATTTGCATACCAGAGGATGCCCTTTGGCTTATGTAATGCCCTAGGTACATATCAAAGATGCACGACGAGTATCTTTTTTAATTTTCCAGAGAACTATATGGAGGTCTTTATGGATGATTTTATGTTTTATGGCTCTTTATTTGATGCATGCTTGGATAACCTTGCTAGGATATTGGGTAGATGTATTGAGTCATATCTTGTATTGAATTTTGAAAAATGTCATTTTATGGTTAGGCAAGGTGTAGTCTTAGGATATGTTATCTCTAGTGAGGGTATTGCTATTGATAGGTCCAAGATTGATATAACTGCTTCTTTCCCTTACCCTACATGCATGTGAGAAGGGCATTCTTTTCTTGAACATGCAGGTTTTTACAAGCGATTCATCCAGGACTTCAGCAAAATTGCCCTTCCATTTTCCAAGCTGCTGTAGAAGGATATGGACTTCCAGTTTGACGATGATTGTAAGAGAACTTTTGACCATTTAAAGTAGCACCTGATTTTTGCTCCTATTTTTCAGCCGCCAAATTGGGAGTACCCGTTTGAGCTCATGTGTGATGCATCAAACCTTGTAGTTGGTGCTATTATTTCCTAGAGGGTTAGGAAAATCCCTCATGTCATAGCAGATGCCTTTCGGACCCTAGACTCTACACAGGCTAATTACAACACTATTGAGAAAAAGCTTTTAGCCATTATTTTTGCTTTAAATAAATTTTGTGCTTATCTATTAGGAACTAAAGTAACTATTTTTTTTTTTTATCATGCTATATTGAGTTCTTATTGAAGAAGTTGGATGCAAAACCTAGACTCATCAGGTGGATGTTGCTATCGCAGGAATTGGATATTGAGATCAGGGACAAGAGTGGAGTTGAGAACCTGGTAGCAAACCATTTGAGATGGATCCCATAGACCTTAGAACCTTTTCCTATCCATGAAACTTTTCTAGTTGAGTAACTTTTAAAGCTGCGAGGTAAGGACCCATGATATATTGTCTTGGTTAATTATTTGGTTACTTCTAAGTTGATTGCTTAGTTTAAAAAGCATTAGATAAATAAACTTAGGAGGGAGGCTAAGCACTATGTTTGGGATGACCCTTACTAGTAGAGGATGTGTAGTGACCAGGTTATCAGACATTGTATGCATGAGCTTGAGATACCATCTATTGTACAGTTTTGTCACACTCTTGCCTACAGTGGTGATTGTGGGCCACAGTACACTACTAGGAAGGTTTTAGATGCAGGTTTTTACTGGCTCATATTGTTCCATGGTGCTTACACATATTGTAAGAATTGTGAACAATGCTAGAAGACAAGTAGTATTTCCATAGGAATGAGATGCCTTAGCAACACTTATTATTTTGTGAGATATTTGATGTTTGTGGTATTGACTTTATTGGTCCTTTTCCTATTTCTTTTGGTTTTATTTACATTTTGCTGGCTGTTGATTATGTCTCTAAGTGGGTTGAGGCCAAGGCCACCCGGTCTGATGATTCTCATGTTGTTATAGATTTTGTTAGATCACAGATATTTTGTAGGTTTGGCGTGCCCAGGGCTATCATTAGTGATCAAAGGAGCCATTTTTGTAACTAAAACATGGCAATCTTGCTGAAGAAATATGGCGTTACCCACAAGGTTTCTACTCCATACCATCCACAGACTAATGGACGAGCAAAGGTGCCAAATAGGGAGTTGAAGCAGATCCTAGAGAAGATAGTGCAGCTGAATACGGAGGATTAGAGCAAGAGGCTTGAAGATGCACTATGGGCTTACCACACTACCTATAAGACTCCTTTGGGCATGTCTCCCTATAGGATTCTCTTTGGTAAGGTGTGTCACCCTCCAATAGAGATTGAGCATAGGGCATATTGGGTAGTCAAGAACTGCAACCTTGATTTGAGCCAGTTCGATCGTCATAGGAAGTTACAACTTCAGAAGTTAGAGGAGATCCAATTAGAATCCTATGAGAACTCTTGCATGTATAAAGAGAAGACCAAACTCATCCATGATAAGATGTTATTGTGAAAGGAATTCTCCATTGGCCAGAAAGTGCTCCTCTACAATTCTCACTTCAAGCTCTTTTCTGGTAAGCTTCGTTCTAAGTGGCTTGGTTCTTATATAGTGACTAAGATTTTTTCATATGGTGTTGTACAGATTTTGGAGCCTAGAACAGATAAAGCTTTCACAATGGATGGCCATCATTTGAAGCCATTTCATGATAACACACCCTTGGAGACCAGTGAGGAGGTCCGTTTACTAATGACAACTTACACTTGATAGGGGAGTTTCTTTTTTCCTTCCCTCACCTCATCTTACTTGCCTTGCATTTCCGTTATGCATTATGTTGAGGACAATGTAAAGTTGAAGTGTGGGGGGATGGTTTAGCTATAGGTCATTATTAATACTTTGTCTTGCATTATAGATTTGTTTCCATGGTTGCTTTTACCTTGTTTTATTGAAAAAAAAAAGTACTTTGTTTTGCTCTTGTGCTCCACTGTTGAATTGAAAGTGGTTGAGTAAAGACATTAATCATTAGGGAGGATAGGCTTCCAACATGATTTCATTTTTCTTTCCCCTCTTGGTATGTGTGAGTTTGGTGATTGATCTTGAATTGCTATAGGATTGAATCTGTTGGACTTTACCTTTGTGAGCTTTTGAGCCTTATTATGGATGGTTGCATTTCATGCCATTCTATTCTTTCTTGTGTGTTTTCCTTAATAGATTTTGTCATTCTAGAACTTGCTTTGATTCTTCTTTGAGGCTACATTTTTTTTATATGCATTCATGAACATGATAGATGCATTTCTTTCATTTTAGCCACTTGGCCATATAGCCTGCTTTGCATTTTTCCTTTTTTAGCCGCTTTGAGCCTTCTTGACCATTCTTTGATAGCTAGCACACTGTAAGCCTAAAGTGAAAAACCATGTTATACCTGACCATAGGGAATAAGGAGTGCATTGGTTTCATCATTATTGTTGCGCTTAGGATCAAGTGTGAGGATTTACAAGGATGCAAGAAAAGTGAAAAAGAAGAAGAAGAAGAACAAGAAGAAAAAGAAAATAAAATGGGAATTTTGATAAAGGGAAAAGAGGGGTTAGAGAGAGTTAAGTGTATTATGGAATAACTTGGAGAAACCTTCACATTTGTGAACTTTGCTTGTCTTTGACCAATGCCATTTCTATTCTCTTAGGTTTTGCCTTGTCATATCCTCATATTTCCTTACCCTTGCTTTAGCCCCATTACAAGCTTGAATAAAGTCCTCTTGATTTGTATTTACATGTGATGATAAGTAGTAAAGAAGTTGAAGATTAGCAAGCTTATAGTAATACGTTTTCTATTGAGATGATTTGAGTGAAACATTTTAACTCATACACTTAAGAGTTGAGAGTTTTATACACCATCTTGTGAGGCCTTTCGTACTTGATCTATTTGCACTTTGAAGGATATTGCTTGGTTTACATTTTTGAGAGATGGGGTGTTGAATGATTTGATTGTTGGAAACTCTTGATGCCTTATATATTCTCGTGTTCCTAAGCTTAGCATCTTTGATGATTCTTTGGAGAATTTTCTTGTTTATTTTAGTTATTCCATGATTTTTAGGTTGCATGGTTTTATTTGCCTAGTTGAGTCTTGCATGAGGACATGTGAGAGCTAAGTGTGGGGGAATTTGACTAATTGGATTTTTATACATTTATCTTCTCTCATATTTAGTTCATTAATCCTCTTGTGCTTAATTGGATCGATTTGGACTAATTTGTGTTTATTGGATTTTGGTTAGGCTTGATTTAATTTTTGTAGCATTAGGCTAATTCTGACACTACTTTGGTTTTTGGGCCATATCTTGAGTTATATAGCTCATTTGATCATGATCATTAGTTTGTAGGAAAGCTGAAAGATGGACCTATAACTCTTATGAAGAGGTTAGAGGCAAATTCGGAAGTCTTAGAGCTAGAACTGGGCCTAGAAGTAGAGTCCTGATTGTAGCCGTGGATCCTGAGCAGCATGTATTATGGAGGCCATATCTTGGTCCACAGAAGCCCGATTGTAACGTCCACAATTTCTTATCATGCTAAATTATCTCAGTAATACTGAGTAAGTAGGCACTTAATGAGAAATTATGAGATTAAAGCTTAATTAAGGGGTAATGAAGTGTTTATGAGTCAACTTTGAAGAGAAAAGTCAATAGAATGCTTAATTGAGATTAGATAATATCTAATTAAGCAAGTCAGAGCCTTAATAGCTTAATTAAGTATTAGTCGCCTTTAATTAGCTTAATCAAGTTTAATTAAGGATAATTAAGCTTAATCACAAGATTAATTTTTGTTAATCATATTCTTATGCGGTAATCACTAATCCTTGCATAATCATGTTAATTAAACACTTAATCACACAATTAAATTCAAATTTAGTCAACTAGACAATAAAGTAAAGAGTGATGTCACTAAAGCATAAAGCATTAGACAAAAGTACTTTATGTAAGAGTAAGTATTTGATTTGTTCCCCCATCATCCAATTTATCTCCCTAAACCTTAATTAACACAAAATAACACAAAAATATCTCCCTCCCTTCCTTTATGATTTACGGCCACAACACAACAGACACACACTCTCATTTTTCATTTTGTGTCTTCCTATTCTCTCTTTTAAACTCAAATCCTCCTACTTCTTTCTACACTCTTCTTCTTCTTCTTCATCTTCTGCTTCCTTTCTCCACCCCCACCATAACCAACACTCTCACTTAGCCCTTCAAAGACCATATCTTTTAATCTTTAGAGACAAGATCTAAACACTACAAGTTTCATTTTCAAAAGAACTCAAGAGTTCTCTCCTTACTCATCCAAAACTGCCACCATCGTCTACCAAGGAGGAGTTTTCTTCATCTTCTTCTCCTTCCTCAAAGATGCCATTTCCCAAGTTTAGTTAGTGATCTTCACTCTTCTATTTTGTTTGCTAAAGAAAGCTTGAAGCTTGGTTCATCTCATGACCAAGATCTTCAAGTGAAAGCTTGAGAAAATTTTTCATGCTCTTCATGAGCAAAAGTTTCTATTTTTGGTAAAATATGTTCATGGTCTTGCTCATGAGTGTTCTCGAGTTCTTGAAAAGTTCCTTTATTTAAGTGCTTCAAAGTTTCTATTTTTCTTTCTTGATGCATGAGATCTTGATGTTTCTTATGAGTTGCTTGAAAAAGAATGATGCTCTTGGCAGTATTTTGTTTAAAGTTTGTTCCTTGATGGTCTTAGAACAAATAAAAGTGTCAACTTTCATAAAGAACAAGACTTTTTAGTTCAAAAGCTAGTATCTTGTATCATTATTTCGTAAAGATTTAATCCTTAAGTCAAAAGTATAATTTTAGAGGCGCTTACTTTCATAAAGAATGAAACTTTATAACCTCTTTATAAAGAATGATAATTTTTATAATATTTAAGGTAAGGTCTTGTCATGTTAAAATAAAAGCTTGAAACTTTGCAATTTGGATAAGTTAAAAATCACCCTTGGTGATAAGTGAACTTGGTGTTGTTAGGTTCATGAGTGTGGTTATGCGTTGTCATGACCTAAGAATTAGAGGGATCTCGAACTCTTTAGGAACAAAAGTATGATTAGGGCCTCTGAGTATACCATAAACCTAGGAATAACTAAGTGCACTATCTCGAGGAAAGGAAACAATTATCTAACTTAATTAAATTGAAAAAGTGTTACGTAAGACATGTACTCAAGTATAGAGTAATTTCATATGAGAACTAAGTAACTAAAAAACCACATACATATATTTTAACTATGTGATTCTCTCATGGATAACCATGGGAAATCAAATGATGACTCATAAGATTCTTTACAAAGAATAACACAACTATGAACCCCTTTAGGGTATGAATGTATGATGCCATTCGGCATGATGAATGACAAGTTAATTGAGCCCTATCCTATGATTAAATGACTAGTGTGATGATATGATGTGGATATAATGGACTGTTGATTGATAGTTTTATGATTGGCATTTTGGGGAAGCTCCTGTTATGCCAGATTTCTATCAAAATTATGGACTTAGTCATATCATTGCATGTGTCTAGTCAAAGAAGTATTATGCATGTAACATATAATGATAAGAAAAGAAAGAATGAGATATAACCCTTGAATCACTTCGATAAGGGAAGTGAGAGATAGTGATCCACAAAGACTTAAGGAACCTCTATAAGGGAGGCAAGAGTGACATGGAGGACCCTCCAAGTTAGAGCTAACCAATATCGGTTTAGTTTGATTTGGTTAGTACTACATGACGACAGTTACGGAATGAGCTCATGTCCAAAAGCAGTCTATTTCAAAGGAAAGTAAAGAATATTAAGAACGTGCTAAAAATGAAAGTAAAGTCAAAGTAAAACCATGGTCAAGTTGATGAGTTGCATAGTTATGCATGTTTCTATATTTTTCATGCATATTACGAATGTTTATCCCATGTGTTAGCAGGTATGCCTATGTATGACGTTATGAATATGATGATAAATGTAAAAGCAATCTGCTTCGGGATTTATATCTTCAGAAATTATTAAAATTGAACTTATATCTATTCACTATTTTCATAATTAAACCCGAAGTAGATAGGAAGATGATGATAACACAGTTTTTGTCTAGTCGTGATCCTACTGAGAAATCTAGCATTTCTCAATCCTACATTTCCGTATCGTCTTCAGATGATGTCGATATTGGGCATGGTGGTAATCTTTATTGACTTTCCAGTATGTTGTTGGCGCTTCGACCTCGTGCTGAATGCCCTGGTGATGTCAGCGAGCGCAGCAAAGAGAGCCTACATCTTGCACGATTATCCGTTTTAGACTCTAATGATAAGCCCATTTTTTTGACCACATCAATCATTTGGCGAGGTTACCCTGGATGACATTCATCCTTACTTTCAGCTGTCGAGATACCCTACTGACGATGAGACTGACTCGGATATCCATCTGACTTCAACTGTTTCATTGGATTCTGATCCCTCGGAACCTTCCCATTTGAGCTATCATGTGGAGATTGACTTATCTGAGCCCTCTTACCCATCTGTGATATGCCTGACGTCTAATTCATCTTCTTTAACTGCTCCTTGTCACACTCCACCCTCGGTTCATGGTCGCAGGTTCATTCATACTCGTGCTGTGCCTCGTGTGTGTAGGCATACTCGAGGAGGGGGATGTGGTGATGTTACTCCCATTGGATTCGGGAATGGTTCCTTTCTGCTTGATGAGTGATGTGGTGATGGCATGCGAAGCTAAGCATGAGGATAGCCCTTTTTTGTTGTAGTTATAGGGTTATCATTCTATTATTTGGTATGCTTGTGTAGTGGAGACTTCCTATGTATTTTCCTTTACGATGTATTTGGTAGGTTTCTTTTGTAGGGCCGACAGTAGATATCAAACCCATCATTATCTCTATGTATGATCCTGGTATCACTATTATTATATTAATTATGAATGGTCATGGAATAAATGTTATGTTTATCTAAGTTATTGTTATTCTTGTTGCTTCTATTTATTTTTATTCATACTGTATGTATGAGATAGTAATGTTTATATTATGTGTTCACGATGCGCTCATGGCTTTTGGTTTTCAAATCAATTTATTCGTTATAGTTCAAAAAAATTACCTCTTATTTTCATTACAAGTATTTTCAAATGGTAATTTTAGTTCTGCGAGCAAAAGTAACAACTAATAATTCCAAAATATGACTTAAGCATAGTATGGGACTATTAGAGTGCTACATTTTGGTATTAGAGCACTTCATCCTTAAAGAACTTGGGGATGGACTAACTATACTTCTAAGCACACATTTTAGTTAAGTCATGCTTTGAGTCTCAGTGTAAATATTGGGCCCGATCAATTCAATATCTTCTATTTTGTGTACCAAGATCTAATGGCATTAGGGAAACATCGTAGGTCTCGTAATGAGCCCGAAGGTCCCGAGAAAGTCATGGGGATGCTCCATGAAATGGCTACTGCCATGAGGGAGCAAGCTACTGCTGCCTGTTGCATGATGGAGCGGACGGAGCAAAGGGATGAAGAGAATCCCAAAGGGCACAATTGAGGAGCTGAGGTAGATCTTGAATACCTCAAGTTTACTAAGTTTATGAAGGCAAATCCGCCGAGCATTAGAGGGACGTACAACCCCGATCGAGCTGATGAATGGATCAAGGTTATCGAGAAGATTTTCGCAGTGTTGGTCTGCACCGAATAGTAGAAGGTAGCTTTTGCTACCTACATGTTGGAAGCTGACACTAAGTTCTTCTAGGTAGGCACCAAGAAGCTGTTGGAAGGCACCCAAACCCACATCACTTGGGAGATTTTCAAGTCGCACTTCCTATGAGAAGTATTTTCCCACATCCGTGAGAAATGCAAAGGAGCGAGAGTTCATGAGTCTACATCAAAGGACCATGCATATTGCTAAGTATACTGCCAAGTTTGAGGAGCTAAGTAAGTTCTCGACCATTTATCAAGGGAACCTTGATGAACTCTGGAAGTGTGTCAAGTTTGAAAGAGGATTGCGTGAAGAAATACTAACATCCATAGGACCCATGGAGATCCATGACTATGCTGCTCTAATCAACGGGTGTCGTTTGGTGGCGAATTACAATAGCAAGCTGTCTATGGCAAGGTTCGAAGCTTACAAGAAGAATTTGGCATCGCAAGGGCAGATGTTCAAGCCCTAACCCCCAAGGAAGCCGTTTCAAGGTGGAGGTTTCAAAGGAAAGTAATCCCAAAACCTACTGGGAATCCACCCAAGCCTACAAATGGTCGACCTTGCCTTAAGTATGGCAAACACCATGGAGGACGCCTGTGTTTAGCTAGCCAGAATGCATATTTCTGATGTGGAAAGCCTGGGCATATGGCTAGAGACTGCACTGTCAAGTTATTATCCCCTGCCAACAAGCCCCAGCCCCAAGGAAAGGTCTTTGCCCTTAATGCTGAGGAGGTCACTTAGTTCGACGATCTGATCCAAGGTAAGTGCGACGTCAACGGTAGAACCTTAACTGTACTGTATGATTCTGGAGCTACACACTCCTTTATTTCTCATGATTGTGTAGATAGATTAGGATTGTTTGTGTCTAAATTAACTTACATGTTAATTGTTTCTACTTCCATTGGGAAACCAGTTAAGACTTGTCATTACTGTTTGAATTGTCGATTCCAAATTGATAGTAGGTTTTTCGTAGCAAATTTGATTTATTTGCCTTTGTCTGGTTTGGATTTGATTCTAGGCATGGATTGACTTTCGGCTAACCATGCTATGATAAACTGTTATAAGAAATCTATTATTCTTTCTCTTATACCTGTTAAGCCTGTTGAACCTGTTACTTTAATTTTGAATTTTGTTAGGCTAGGGAGTAGTGAGTCGAGTAATCAGGGATATGTTCTCCTTGTGGCAAGTGATGTGGAACTCGAGTAGGTACTGGACGAGATCTCCGTAGTTAAGGAATACCTAGATCTGTTTTCATAACAACATACTCGAGTTTCCCCCAGTGAGGGAAATCAAGTTTTCTATAGAGTTGGTACAGAGAACGGGGCTAATCTCTATAGCACCCTAAATGATATCCCCAATGGAGTTAACGGAGTTGAAGGGATAGTTGGAAGAGTTATTAGAGAAGAGGTTTGTAAGACCCAGTGCCTCACCTTGGGGAGCCCTGGTGTTGTTTGTGAAAAAGAAAGATGGGAGCATGAAGCTATGTGTGGATTATAGGCAGTTAAACAAGGTGACCGTTAAGAACAAGTACCTTTTGCCTAGGATAGATGACCTCATGGACCAATTGCGAGATGTAGCTTTGTTCTCTAAGATTGATTTGAGATCTGGATATCATCAGATAAGAGTGAAAGAGGAAAATATATCCAAGACAGCTTTTAGGACAAGGTATAGGCATTATGAGTTAACGTTGATGTCATTTGGTTTGTTTAATGCCCCTATTATTTTCATGGATTATATCAACAGAATTTTTAGACCTTACTTAGAGAAGTTTGTAGTAGTTTTCACAGGTGATATTCTTATCTATTTGAAAACAAAAGAGGAATATGAAGAACATTTGAGGGTTATATTGGGAATCTTGAGGGAAAAGAAGCTTTATGCTAAGTTATCTAAGTGTAAATTATGGATGAAGTAAAGTTTTTAGGGCATGTGGTGTCACAAGGAGGTATCACCATGGATCCAAGTAAGATTGAGGCTATGATGAATTAGGAGAGACCAACCTTGGTAACTGAGATATGGAGTTTCTTAGGTTTAGCCGATTACTACTGTAGGTTTACAAAAAGATTTCCCCAGATATTCTTGCCCTTAACCAAGTTAACAGGAAGGATGCCTTATTTGTGTGGACCATGGATTATGAGAAAAGCTTTCAAGAGCTAAAAGGAAAGTTAACCTCAACCCTAGTATTTCTGTTGCCTGACGCAAGTAGACCATTTGAGGTTTATTATGATGCTTCTAGGAGAAGTTTAGGTTATGTCTTGATGCAGAATAGAAACATAGTTGCTTACACCTTTAGGCAGTTGAAGCCTCACGAAGTAAACTACCCAACCCATGATCTAGAGTTAGCAGCTATACTATTTGCCTTGAAGATATGGAGACATTATTTGTATGGTGTAAAGTTTGAGGTGTTCTCTAATCATAAGAGTTTGAAGTATCTCTATGATCAAAAGGAGTTGAATATGAGGCAAATGAGAAGGATGGAGTTTTTGAAGGATTATGAGTTTAGGTTAAACTATCATCCTGGGAAGGCCAATGTGGTGGCTGACGCTCTGAGTCAGAAATCCTTGCATGCATCATGGATGATGGTCAACGAAGATGAGATAGTAAGGAGTTTTAGATACCTTAACCTTGGAGTTGTGTTGACCCCCCCACAGTTTAAGGTTGAATCAGCTTAGAGTGACGAGCAATTTCAAGGGTTAGATTGCTCCACCCCAAAGTAAGGAAGAGGATTTCTCAAGAACCCTAGTGTTGGTGGAAGAAGGAAAGTTGAAGGGTTTTGCTCGAGGTATAGATGGACTGTGGAGGTTTGAAAGAAGAGTTGTGTACCTGCAAGTGGTGACCTTTGAAGAAGGATCTTCAAGGAGGCTTACAAGAACCATTTCACTATACACCTTATGTGACAAAGATGTATCAAGACGTTAAGAAAATGTTTTGGTGGTTGAGATTGAAGAGGGACATTGCAGAGTTGGTAAGCAAGTGTTTAGCCTGCTAAAAGGTAAAGATTGAACACCAAAAGCCCTCTGGTATGTTGCAATAGTTGGAGATCCTAGAATAGAAATCGGAAAGTATCTCTATGGACTTCGTAATGGGTTTGCCCAAAATGCAAGTTGGTTTTGATGCGATATGGATAATTGTCGACAAATTAACCAAATCTGCTTACTTTTTGCCTATTCGAGCTACTTATCCTTTGGAAAAGTTAGTCCAGCTATATGTTTAAGAGATTGTTAGGTTGCATGATGTACCTTCAACTATAATCTTAGATAGGGACCCAAGGTTTACCTCTAGATTTTGGAGAGCCTTGCAAAAAGCATTTGGAATGAGGCTTTGCCTAAGTACAGCTTATTAGCCCCAGATGGATGGACAGTCAGAGAGGACTATCCAAACTTCAGAGGACATATTGAGAGCCTGTGTGTTGGACAATTGAGGAAGTTGGGATAGATACTTACCTTTGATTGAGTTTGCCTATAACAATTGTCATCCTGCAAGTATTGGTATGGCACCTTACGAAGCTTTGTATGGATGGAAGTGTCAATCTCCCCTGTGTTGATTTGATCTAGGTAAGTAGAGCCTACTAGGACTTGATCTTATGAGGCAGACTACAGAGCAACTTAGAAGGATTAGGGATAGAATTCTTACGGTGCAGAGCCATCAAAAGAGTTATGCAGATAAAAGGAGAAAGCCTCTAGAGTTCCAAGAAGAAGAACATGTGTTCCTGAAAATTGCTCTTACAACTAGTATAGGCCGAGCCATGAAGGCCAAAAAGTTAAGCCCCCGCATTTTCTTGGGCCGTTTCAAATTCTAAAATGTGTCGGGTTAGATGCTTATCAAATGGCCTTGCCCACAAATGTGTCAAAGCTTCATGACGTCTTTCATGTGTCTCAATTGAGAAAATATCATTCCAATCTTAGTCATCTATTTGAACTTGAAAGTGTATAGTTAAGAGTAGACCTAACCTTTAATCTACTACCGTCTCGGATTGTGGATCCTGGGGTAAAATAGCTGAGGAAAAAGACAATATCCTTGGTGAAGGTGGCTTAGGGTAGCGGAAATATGGAAGAATATATGTGGGAGCTGGAGTCCGAGATGAAGAACGAGTGTCCAGATTTGTTTACAGTTAACGAATTTTGAAGGCAAAATTCTTTTTAAAGGTAAAGAGAGATGTAACATCCTCAATTTCTTGTCATGGTAAATTATCTTAGTAACCATGAGTAATTTGGCACTTAACGAGAAATTATGAGATTAAGGCTTAATTAAGGGGTTAACAAAGAGTTTATGAGTCAACTCTGAAGAGAAAAGTCAAGAGAATGCTTAATCGAGATTAGATAATCTCTAATTAAGTAAGTCAGAGCCTTAATAGCTTAATTAAGCACTAGTCGACCTTAATTAGCTTAATCGAGTTTAATTAAGGATAATTAAGCTTAATCACAAGATTAATTTTTGTTAATCATGTTCTTGTGTGTTAATCACTAACTCTTGCTTAATCATGTTGATTAAGTTGTAAGAGCACTTAGTCACATGATTAAATTCAAATTTAGTCAACTAGATAATAAAGTAAAGAGTGATGTCACTAAAGCATAAAGCATTAGACAAGAGTGCTTTATGTAAGAGTAAGTACTTGATTTATTCCCCCATCATCCAATTTGTCTCCCTAAACCTTAATTAACACAAATTAAAACAAAAATATCTCCCTCTTTTCCTTTATGATTTACGGCCACAACACTACACACACATACTCTCATTTTTCATTTTGTGTCTGCCTACTCTCTCTTTTAAACTCAAATCCTCCTACTTTTCTCTATACCCTTCTTCTTCTTCTTCTTCTTCATCTTCTTCTTTCTTTCTCTGCTCCCACCATAACCAAAATTCTCACTTGGCCCTTCAAAGACCACATCTTTTGGTCTTTGGAGATAAGATCTAAACACAGCAAGCTTCATTTTCAAGAGAACTCAAGAGTTCTCTCCTTGCTCATCCAAAATCGCCACCATCATCTTCCAAGGAGGAGTCTTCTTCATCTTCTTCTCCTTCCACAAAGATACCATTTCCCATAGTGATCTTCACCTTCTATTTTGTTTGCTAAAGAAAGCTTGAAGCTTGATTCCTCTCATGACCAAGATCTTCAAGTGAAAGCTTGAGAGAATCCTTCATGCTCTTGATGAGCAAAAGTTTCTATTTTGGTAAAATATGTTCATATTCTTGTTCATGAGTGCTCTTGAGTTCTTGAAAAGTTCCTTTCTTTAAGTGCTTCAAAGTTTCTATTTTTCTTTCTTGATGCATGAGATCTTGATGTTTCTTGTGAATTGCTTGAAAAAGAATGATGTTCTTGGTAGTATTTTGTTTAAAATTTATTCTTTTTCTTACGATGAGTTTATGATTAGAAAAGTTTCATCTTTACATATTTTCATGATTTGATAAGACTATGAACAGTTCAAGAGTATAAAGCTCTAAAAGTTTGCTTCTTGATGTATGAAAAGTGGCACAAGTTTTGGTGCCTTCATAAAGCCTTATTTTGTTTTGTTTTGAAGACAAGATTACATGTAAAAGTCTAAGTTTTTTGAAATATGAAGCCTTTTTAGACTATAGAATGATATCTTCTCACTTTATGTCTTAGAAATCAAACCTTGAAGACAAGACCTTTCATAAACTTTCAAACGTTAGTCAAGAATGAAATCTTTAAGCCATAAAGGTGTTGTTTTGCAAACTTTAATTGATAAAATTTAGATCGAGTCAAAATAATGCTTAAAAATGTCAACTTTTACAAAGATCAAGACTTTCTAACATTAAAGTTAATGTTGTATATCCCTAGCTCATAAAGTAGGAATGTTTTTGACTTTAAGACAACTTTAAGTCATAAAGTTGAGACCTTGATGGTCTTAGAATAAATAAAAGCGTCAACTTTCATAAAGAACAAGACTTTTTAGTTCAAAAGCTAGTATCTTATATCATTATTTCATAAAGATTTAATCCATAAGTCAAGAGTATAATTTTAGTGGCAGTTACTTTCATAAAGAATGAAACTTTATAACCTCTTTATAAAGAATGATAACTTTTATAATATTTAAGGTAAGATCTTGTCATGTTAATAATAAAAGCTTGAAACTTTGTAACTTGCATAAGTTAAAAATCATCCTTGGTGATTAGTGAACATGGTGTTGTTGGGTTCATGAGTGTGGTTATGAGTTGTCATGACCTTAGGATTAGAAGGATCTCAAACTCCTTGGGAACAGAATTATGATTATGGCCTTTGAGCATACCATGAACCTAGGAATCACTAAGTGCACTATCTCAAGGAAAGGAAATAATTTTCTAAATTAAATTGAACAAGTATTCTATAAGACATGTAATCAAGTAAAGAGTAATTTCACATGAGAACTAAGTAACAAAAATACCACATACATATATTTTAACTATGTGATACTCTCATGGGTAACCACAGGAAATCATATAATGACCCATAAGATTCTTCAGAAAGAATAACACAACTATGAACCCTTTTAGAGTATGAATATATGATGCCATTAAGCCCTAGCTCATGAATGAATGACTAGTATGATGATGTGATGTGGATAAAATGGACTGTTGATTGAAAGTTTTATGATTGACATTTTGGGGATGCTCCGGTCTAGCCGTAATGCTGCCGGATTTCCGTCAAAATTATGGACTTAATCATATCATTGCATATGTCTAGTCAAAGAAGTATTATGCATGTAAAGTATAATGATAAGAAAAGAAAGAATGGGATATGGCCTTTGAATCACTTCGATAGGGGAAGTGAGAGACGGCTATCCACAAATACTCAAGGAACCTCTATAAGGGAAGCAAGAGTGATATAGAGAACCCTCCAACTTAGATGTAACGAATATCAGCTTAGTCTGATTTAGTTAGTACTGCGTGACAATGGTCGTGGAATGAGCTCATGTCCAAAAGTAGTTTATTTCAAAGGAAAGTAAAGAATGTTAAGAACGTGGTAAAAATGAAAGTAAAGGCAAAGTAGAACCATGGACAAGTTGATGAGTTGCATAGTCATGCATATTTCTATATTTTTCATGCATATTATGAATGTTTATCCCATGTGTTAGCATATATGCCTACGTATGACGTTATGAATATGATGATAAATGCAAAAGTAATCTGCTTTGGGATTTATATCTTTAGAAATTATTAAAATTGAGCTTATATCTATTCACTATTTTTATAATTAAACCCGAAGTGGCTAGGACAATGACGATGACACAATGTTTGTCTAGTCACGATCCTGTTGAAAAATCTAGTATTTCTTACTCCTACATTTCCATGTCATCTTCAGATGATCTTGATGTCGGGCACAGTGGTGATCGTCATTGAGTTTTGAGTATGGCATTGTCACTTTGACCCGGTGTTGAATGCCTCGGTGATGTCTATGAATCCAACGATGAGGGTCTACATCTTCCATGACTATCCGTTTCAGACTCTAGTGATAAGCCAATTTTTTTTACCATATCAACCATTTGGCAAAGTTACCGTGGATGACATCCGTCCTTACTTTTAGCCGCTGAGATACTCTACTAACAATGAGATTGACTCGGATACCCATCTGACTATGACCGTTTCATTAGATTCCGATCCCTCTGAGCCTTCCCATCTGAGCTATCTTATGGGGATTGAACCATTTGGGCCCCCTTACTAATCTGTGATATCCCTAACATCTGATTCATCTTCTTCAGTAGCTCCTCATCACATTCCCACCCCAGTTTGTGGTCGCAGGTTCATTGATACCCGTGCTGTGCCCTATAGGTGTGGGCGTGCTCAAGGAAGGGGACGTGATGATGTTACTCCTGATGGATTCGAGAACAGTTTCCTTCCGCCTGATGAGTGATATAGTGATTGCATGCGGATCTGAGCATGAGAATAGCCCATTTTGGTTGTAGTTATAGGATTATCATTCTATTGTATGGCATGCTTGGGTAGTGGAGACTTCCTACATATTTTCCTTTACAATGTATTTGGTAGTTTCTTTTGTAGGGCTAACAGTAGATATCGGATCTATCATTATCTTTATGTATGACTCTGGGTATCACTATTATTATATTAACTATGAATGGCCATGGAATGAATGTTATGTTTATCTAAGTTATTGTTATTCTTGTTGCTTCTATTTGTTTTTATTTGTACTGTATGAATGAGATAGCGATGTTTATATTATGCATTCACGATGCGCTCATAGCTCTTGGTTTTCAAATCAGTTTATTTGCTATAGTTCCAAAAAAATTACCTCTTATTTTCAGTACATGTATTTTCAAATGGTAATGTTAGTTTTGTGAGCAAAAGTAACAATTAATAATTCCATAATATGACTTAAGCATTGTATGGGACTTTTAGGGTGTCATATTTTGGTATCAGAGTAGTTCATCCTCAAAAAGCATGGGGATAGACTGACTATGCTTCTAAGCACACATGTTAGTTAAGTCATGCTTTGAGTCTTGTCTGTATGATGGGACATAGGGATTAGACATGCATGACCAAATGCATTACGAGATGTGGTTAGTTCTTTGGTTAAGCTCAGCATAAATGTCGAGCCTGATCAACTTAATATCTTCTATTTTGTGTATCAGGAACTAATGGCATTAGGGAGACATGGTAGGCCTCGTAATGAACCAAAAGTCCTGAGAAAGTCATGGGGATGCTCCGTGAAATAGCTACTAATATGAGGGAGCAAGCTACTGATGCCCATCACATGATGGAGCGGATCGAGCAAAGGGATTAAGAGAATCCCAAAGGGCACAATGGAGGAGCTGAGGTAGATCTTGAATACCTCAAGTTTGCTAAGTTCAGGAAGGCAAATCCACCGAGCTTTAGAGGGACGTACAACCATGATCGAGCTAATGAATGGATAAATGCCATCAAGAAGATTTTTGCGATGTTGGCCTAAACTGAGGAGCAGAGGGTACCCTTTGCTACCTACATGTTGGAAGCTGATACTGAGTTCTAGTAAGTAGGCACCAAGAGGCTATTAAAAGGCACCCAGACCCATATCACCTAGGAGATTTTCAAGTCATACTTCTATAAGAAATATTTTCCCATATCCATGAAAAATGTGAAGGAGCTGGAGTTCATGAGTCTGTGTTAAGGGACCATGAATATTGCTAAGTATACTGCCAAGTTCGAGGAGCTATGCAAGTTCTTGAAGATTTATCAAGGGAACCCTGATGAACTCTGGAAGTGTGTCAAGTTTGAAGGAGGATTGCGTGAAGAAATATAGCATCCGTAGGACCCATGGAGATCCGTGACTATGCTGCTCTAGTCAACAAGTGCTGTTTGGTGGAAGATTGCAACTGCAAGCTGTCTGAGGCAAGGTTCGAAGCTTATAAGAAGAAGTTGGCGCTGCTAGGGTAGAAGTTCAAGCCCCAACCCCCAAGGAAGCCGTTTCAGGGTAGAGGTTTCAAAGGAAAGCAACCCCAGAATCCTACTAGGAATCCGCCCAAGCCTAAGAATCATCAAGCTTGCCTTAAGCATGGCAAACCATGGAAGACACCCATGTTTAGTTGGCTAGAATGCATGTTTCCGATGCAGAAAGCCTAGGCATATGGCTAGAGACTGCATTGTCAAGTTGTTGGCCCCTGCTAACAAGTCCTAACACCAAGGAAGGGTCTTTGCCCTTAATGTTAAGGACGCCACTCAGTCCAACGATCTGATCCAAGGTAAGTGCAAGGTCAACAGT
Organism: Pterocarpus santalinus; assembly: GCA_031439595.1. Taxonomy (NCBI): domain Eukaryota; kingdom Viridiplantae; phylum Streptophyta; class Magnoliopsida; order Fabales; family Fabaceae; genus Pterocarpus; species Pterocarpus santalinus. The sequence goes on along the minus strand of CM062526.1, from coordinate 14,177,823 downwards.
AGAACCTTAACTATACTATATGATTCTAAGCTATACACTCCTTTATTTCTCCTGATTGTGTACATAGATTGGTATTGTCTGTATCTGAATTATCTTACATGTTAATTGTTTCTATTCCTACTGAGAATCCAGTTAAGACTTTTCGTTATTGTTTGAATTGTCAATTCCAACTTGATAGTAGGTCTTTCATAGCAAATTTGATTTATTTGCCTTTGTCTGGTTTGGAGTTGATTCTAGGCATGGATTGGCTTTCGGCTAACCATGCCATGATAAATTGTTCTGAGAAATCTATTGTTCTTCTCCTATACCTGTTGAACCTGTTAGTTTGTTTTTGAATTCTGTTAGGCTAGATGGTAGTGAGTCCGGTAATCAGGGATATATTCTCCTTATGGCAAGTAAAGTGGAACTCGAGCAGATACTAGAAGAGATCCCCATAGTTAGAGAATACCCAAATGTGTTTCCTGACGACATACCCAAGTTTCCCCGAGCAAGGGAAATCAAGTTTTATATAGAATTTGTACCAGCAAATGGGGCCAATCTCTATAACACCCTATAGGATGTCCCCAATGGAGTTGACGGAGTTTAAGGGATAGTTGAAAGAGTTGTTAGATAAGAGGTTTGTAAGATCCAGTGCCTCACCTTGGGAAACCTTGGTGTTGTCTGTGAAAAAGCAAGATGGGAGCATGAGGCTATGTATGGATTACAGGCAATTGAACAAGGTGACCTTTAAGAACAAGTACCCTTTGCCTAGGATAGATGACCTCATGGACCAATTACAAGGCCCAACTGTGTTCTCCAAGATTGATCTGAGATCTGGATATCACCAAATAAGAGTGAAAGAGGAAAATATACTGAAAATAGCTTTTAGGACAAGGTATGGGCATTATAAGTTTACAGTGATGTCATTTGGTTTGACTATGCCCATGCTATTTTCATGCATTATATGAACAGAATTTTTAGACTTTACTTGGATAAGTTTGTAATTATTTTCATAGATGATATTCTCATCTATTCGAGAACAAAGGAGGAACATGAAGAACATTTGAGGGTTGTATTAGGAATCTTAAGGGAAAAGAAACTTTATGCTAAGTTATCTAAGTGTAAATTTTGGATGGAAGAAGTGAAGTTCTTAGGGTATGTGGTGGCACAAGGAGGTATCGACGTAGATCCAAGTAAGATTAAGGTTGTGATGAATTGGGAGAGACCAACCTCAATAACTAAGATAAGGAGTTTCTTGGGTTTAGCCAGTTACTAACGTAGCTTTATAAAAGTATTTTCCTAGATATCCTTGCCCTTAACCAAGTTAACAAGGAAGGATGCCCCATTTGTGTGGACCATGGATTGTGAAAAAAGCTTTCAAGAGCTAAAAAGAAAGTTAACCTCAACCCCAGTATTAGTGTTGCCTGACCCAAGCAAACCATTTGAGGTTTATTGTGATGCCTTTGGGGGAGGTTTAGGTTGTGTCTTGATGCAGAATAGAAATGTGGTGGCTTATGCTTCTAGGCAGTTGAAGCCTCATGAAGTAAACTACCCAACCCATGATCTAAAGTTAGCAACTATAGTATTTGCCCTGAAGATATAGAGATATTATTTGTATGATGTAAAGTTTGAGGTGTTCTATGGTCATAAGAGTTTGAAATATCTCTTTGATCAAAAGGAGTTGAATATAAGGCAAAGGAGATAGATGAAGTTTTTGAAAGATTACGAGTTTAGGTTATACTATCATCCTGGGAAGGCCAATGTGGTGGCTGACGCTCTAAGTCAAAAATCTTTACATGCATTATGGATGATGGTCAAGGAGGATGAGCCAGTAAGGAGCTTTAGAGACCTTAACCTTGGAGCTATGTTGACCCCCATAGTTTAAGGTTAAATCAGCTTAGGGTAATGAGCAATTTCAAGGGTCAAATTGCTCGAGCCCAAAGTAAGGAAGAGGATTTCCCGAGAACCCTAGTGTTGGTGGAAGAAGGAAAGTTAAAGGGTTTTGTTCGAGGTACAGATGGACTGTGGAGGTTTGAAGGAAGAGTTTGTGTACGCACAAGTGGTGACCTTTGAAGAAGGATTTTGGAGGAGGCTTACAAGAGCCATTTTACTATACACCCTGCTGTCACAAAGATGTATCAAGACGCTAAGAAAATGTTTTGGTGGTCGGGATTGAAGAGGGACATTACAAAGTTGGTAAGCAAGTTTTAGTCTGCCAAAAGGTAAAGATTGAACACCAAAAGCCCTCTGGTATGTTGCAACCATTGGAGATCCCAGAATAGAAATGGGAAAGTATCTCTATGAACTTTATGATAGGTTTGCCGAAAACGCAAGCTGGTTTTGATGCGATATGGGCGATTGTCGACAGATTAACCAAATCTGCTCACTTTTTTCCCATTCGACCTACTTATCCTTTGGAAAAGTTAGCCCAGCTGTATGTTCAAGAGATAGTAAGGTTGCATAGTATGCCTTCAACTATAATCTTGGATAGGGACCTGAGGTTTACCTCTTGATTCTGGGGAGCCTTGCAAAAGGCATTTGGGATGAGGCTTTGCCTAAGTACAACTTATTAGCGCCAGATGGATGGATAGTTAGAGAGGACTATCCAAACTTCAAAGGACATGTTGAGAGCCTGTGTGTTGGACAATCGAGGAAGTTGGTATAGATACTTATCTTTGATTGAGTTTGCCTATAACAATAGTCATCATGCAAGTATTGGTTTGGCACCTTATTAAGCTTTGTATGGAAGGAAGTGTCAATTTGCCCTGTATTGGTTTGATCCGGGTGAGCAGACCCTACTAGTACCTGATCTTGTGAGATAGACCACATAGCAAATCAGAAGGATTAGGGATAGAATCCTTACAGCTCAGAGCTGTCAAAAGAGTTATGTAGATAAAAGGAGAAAGCCTCTAGAGTTCCAACAAGGAGAACATGTTTTCTTAAAAATCACTCCTATGGCTGGTATAGGCAGAGCCATGAAGGTCAAAAAGTTAAGCCCTATTTTCTTGGCTCCTTTCAAACTTTAAAATGCGTCGGGTCAGTTGCTTATCAAATAGCCTTACATGACATCTTTCATGTGTCTCAATTGAGAAAATATCATTCCGATCCTAGTCATCTACTTGAACCCGAAAGTGTATAGTTGAGGGACGAATTAACCTTCAATCTACCACCGTCTCGGATTGTGGATTATGGAGTAAAACAGCTAAGGAATAAGACAGTGCCCTTGGTCAAGGTAGCTTGGGGTAGAGGAAATACAGAAGAACATAGTGAGAGCTGGAGTCCAAGTTGAAGAATGAGTATCTGGATTTGTTTAAAAGTAACAAATTTTGAGGGCAAAATTCCTTTTAAAGGTGAGGAGAAATATAACATCCTCAATTTCTTGTCTTGCTAAATTACCTCAATAACCCTAAGTAATTAGGTATTTAATGAGAAATTATGAGATTAAGGCTTAATTAAAGGGTTAACGAAAGGTTTATGAGTTAACTCTAATGAGAGAAGTAAAGAGAATGCTTAATCGAGATTAGATAATCTCTAATTAAGCAAGTCAGAGCCTTAGTAGCTTAATTAAGCACTAGTCGACCTTAATTAGCTTAATCGAGTTTAATTAAGGATAATTAAGCTTAATCGCAAGATTAATTTTTGTTAATCATGTTTTTGTGTGTTAATCACTAATCCTTCCTTAATCATGTTAATTAAGTTGCAAGAGCACTTAACCACATGATTAAATTCAAATTTAGTCAACTAGACAATAAAGTAAAGAGTGATGTCACTAAAGCATAAAGCATGAGACAAGAGTGCTTTGTGTAAAAGTAAGTACTTGATTTGTTCCCCCATTATCCAATTTGTGTCCCTAAACCTTAATTAACACAAATTAACACAAAAATATCTCCCTCCCTCCCTCCCTCCTTTTATGATTTATGGCCACAACACAACACACATACTCTCATTTTTCATTTTGTGTCTTCCCATTCTCTCTCTTAAACTCAAATCCTCCTACTTCTCTCTATATTCTTCTTCTTCTTCTTCTTCTTCTTCTTCTTCATCTTCCTCTTCTTTTTTCCACCGCCAACATAACGAAAACTCTCACTTAGCCCTTCAAAGACCACATCTTTTGATCTTTGGAGATAAGATCTAAACACTACAAGCTTCATTTTCAAGAGAACTCGAGAGTTCTCTCCTTGCTCATCCAAAATTGCCACCATCATCTACCAAGGAGGAGTCTTCTTCATCTTCTTCTCTTTCCTCAAAGATGCCATTTCCCAAGCTTAGGTAGTGATCTTCACTCTTCACTCTTCTATTTTGTTTGCTAAAGAAAGCTTGAAGCTTGATTCCTCTCATGACCAAGATCTTCAAGTGAAAGCTTGAGAGAATTCTTCACGCTCTTCATGAGCAAAAGTTTCTATTTTGGTAAAATATGTTCATATTCTTGTTCATGAGTGCTCTTGAGTTCTTGAAAAGTTCCTTTCTTTAAGTGCTTCAAAGTTTCTATTTTTCCTTCTTGATGCATGAGATCTTGATGTTTCTTGTGAGTTGCTTGAAAAAGAATGATGTTCTTGGTAGTATTTTGTTTAAAATTTGTTCCTTTTCTTACGATGAGTTTATGGTTAGAAAAGTTTCATCTTTACATATTTTCATGATTTGATAAGACTATGAACATTTCAAGAGTATAAAGCTCTAAAAGTTTGCTTCTTGATGTATGAAAAGTGGCACAAGTTTTGGTGCCTTCATAAAGCCTTATTTTATTTTGTTTTGAAGACAAGACTACATGTAAAAGTCTAAGCATTTTGAAATATGAAGCCTTTTTGGGCTATAGAATGATATCTTGTCACTTTATGTCTTAGAAATCAAACTTTGAAGACAAGACCTTTTATAAAGTTTCAAACTTTAGTCAAGAATGAAATCTTTAAGTCATAAAGGTGTTCTTTTGCAGTCTTTAATTCATAAAGTTTAGATCTTGAGTCAAAATAATGCTTAAAAGTGTCAAATTTTACAAAGATCAAGACTTTCTAACTTTAAAGATAATGATTTATATCCCTAGCTCATAAAGTAGGAACCTTTTTGACTTTAAGATAACTTTAAATAATAAAGTTGAGACCTTACTGGTCTTAGAATAAATAAAAGTGTCAACTTTCATAAAGAGCAAGACTTTTTACTTCAAAAGCTAGTATCTTATATCATTATTTCATAAAGATTTAATCCATTAGTCAAGATTATAATTTTAGAGGCACTTACTTTTATAAAGAATGAAAATTTATAACCTCTTTATAAAGGATGATAACTTTTATAATATCTAAGGTAAGATCTTGTCATGTTAATAATAAAAAGCTTGAAAATTTGCAATTTGGATAAGTTAAAAATAACCTTTGATGATTAGTGAACATAGTGTTGTCGAGTTCATGAGTATGGTTATACATTGTCATGACCCAAGGATTAGAGGGATCTCGAACTCCTTGGGAACAGAAGTATGATTAGGGCCTCTGAGCGTACCATAAATCTAGGAATCACTAAGTGCACTATCTCAAGGAAAGGAAATAATTTTCTAAATTAAATTGAACAAGTGTTCCATAAGACATGTACTCAAGTAAAGAGTAATTTCACATGAGAACTAAGTAACTAAAAGACCACGTATATATATTTTAACTATGTGATTCTCTCATGGGTAATCATGGGAAATCATATGATGACTCATAAGATTCTTCACAAAGAATAACACAACTACAAACCCCTTAGGGTATGAATATATGATGTCATTCGACATGATAAATGACAAGTTAATTGAGCCCTATCTCATGATTGAATGACTAGTGTGATGATGTGATGTGGATATAATGGACTGTTGATTGAAAGTTTTATGATTAGCATTTTGGGGAAGCTCTGGTCTAGCCGTTATGCTGCCATATTTCCGTCAAAATTATAGACTTAGTCATATCATTGCATGTGTATAGTCGAAGAAATATTATGCATGTAATGTATAATGATAAGAAAAGAAAGAATAGGATATGACCCTTGAATCACTTTGATAAGGGAAGTAAGAGATAGTGATCCAGAAAGACTCAAGAAACCTCTATGAGAGAGACAAGGGTGGCATGGAAAACTCTCCAACTTAGAGGTAACTAACATCGACTTTTAGTCTGATTTGGTTCGTATTGCGTAACAACGGTCATGGAATGAGCTCATGTCCAAAAGTAGTCTATTTCAAAGGAAAGTAAAGAATGTTAAGCATGTGGTAAAAATGAAAGTAAAGTCAAAGTAGAACCATGGTCAAGATGAGTTGCATTGTCATGCATGTTTCTATATTTTTCATGCATATTATGAGTGCTTATCCCATGTGTTAGCATGTATGCCTATGGATGACGTTATGAATATGATGATAAACATAAAAGCAATCTGCTTTGGGATTTATATCTTCAGAAATTAATAAAATTGAACTTATATCTATCCACTATTTTTATAATTAAACCCAAAGTGGTTGGGACGATGACAATGACACAGTGTTTGTCTAGTCGCAATCCTACTGAGAAATCTACTATTTCTCACTCTTACATTTCCGTGTCGTCTTCAAAGGATGTCGTTGTTAGGCACAGTGGTGATCTTCATTGAGTTTCTAGTATGGCATTAGCGCTTCGACCCGATGCTGAATGCCTCGGTGATGTTTGCGAGCGCAGCGATAAGGGTCTACATCTTCCACGACAGTCCATTTCAAACTCCAGTGATAAGCCCATTTTTTTGACCACAGCAGCCATTTGGCGAGGTTACCCTATATGACATCCGTCCTTACTTTCAGCCGCCAAGATACCCCATTGATAATGAGACTGACTCGGATACCCATTTGACTCGGACCATTACATTGGATTCCGATCCCTCGGAGCCTTCCTATCCGAGTTGTCATGTGGAGACTAACCTATCTGAGCCCTCTTACCCATCTGTGATACGCCTAACATCTGATTCGTCTTCTTTAGCAACTCCTCGTCACACTCGACCCGCAGTTCATGGTCACGGGTTCATTCATACCCGTGCTATGCCTTGTAGGTGTAGGTGTGCTCGAGTAGGGGGACGTGGTGATGTTACTCCCGGTGGATTTGGGAATGGTTTCCTTCCGCCTGATGTGTGATGTGGGGATTGAATGCGAAGCTGAGTATGAGGATAGCCCTTTTTGGTTGTAGTTATAGGGTTATCATTCTATTGTATGGCATGCTTGGGCAGTTGAGACTTCCTATGTATTTTCATTTATGATGCATTTGGTAGGTTTCTTTTGTAGGGCCGACCGTAGATATTGGACCTATCATTACCTTTATGTATGACTCCTGGTTCACCATTATTATATTAACTATGAATAGCCGTAGAATGAATGTTATGTTTATCTAAATTATTGTTATTCTTTCTGCTTCTATTTATTTTTATTCGTACTATATGCATAAGATAGCGATGTTTATATTATGCGTTCACGATGCACTCATGGCTCTTGGTTTTCAAATCAGTTTATTCGTCATAATTCAAAAAAAATTACCCCCTATTTTCACTACAAGTATTTTCAAATGGTAATGTTAGTTCCACGAGCAAAAGTAACAACTAGTAATTCCATAATATGACTTACGAAGAGTATGAGACTATTAGGGCGTTACACCGATTAAGCTTGTTCTAGTGGCATTTTGAAACTGACATACAAGGCTACAACTCACTTTCAGACCACAAGTCCAAACAAATGCGTTTTCATAGCCAAAACTGCAGAAGAACATTATGGGCTGAATTAGAGAACTTAATTGCATGTTTCTAATGTAACTCTCTTTCTATAACTCAGAATTAAGCACATTAGGTGCCCAGATTCATCTAAGAAATAGGGATTAATGTAATAAACAGTTACTGATTTAGTGGAGGTGTTTTTATTCTTGTATTGGCCAAGTAAAATGGGGCTAGAACTTTTGTAACTTTTAGACAAAATTTGAAACAGAATTTTTTTTATGGTTTTCTCTCTTCTCTCTCTCTCTCTCTCTCTCACCCCCCTCAAATCTAAATTTTCATTCTCCTCCATACCTAGAGGAGTAGACTTTTATCTAATCCAAGGATTCAAAGAAGCATTGGCTATCTTGAGGATTGGTGCAACTGAACTTCATTAATTCAAATCGATTTTCTACTCCCTTTTCTTTCATTGTTATTAATCTAATTTCGGGTTTGAAGGTTTTTGATTTGAAATTGTGGTTGATTATATTTGATTCCTTGCTTGCATATTATTCGGTTGACTAATGTTGTAATGAAATTGCTTGATGAGTAAAATCATTTCGAGGTTTGAAATTGAGATTGACTACATTGGTGCTTGAAAATTAACATGAATTGGTTAGGTTTTAGAGGTTTCTGAATTTAACCATATATGTGTTAATTGAATACAAGAAGGTTTTCATGTGCAATGTCATATCCGAATTAAGGTTTCGTTCGGGTTCGATGTCAATCACTAATTTTGTTTGAATGATTATTTTTAGAATCCAATGATAGAATAGCCACTGTCTTACTTGGTTCTTGGATTAGAGTTCCAAATTCTGTTAACTTTCATTCATATTTCTATTTCCTTCATTTTCAATTTATAAACAGAACCCTCCCCAAAGTTTTGATCATATAGCATTAGCATCGCTTCGGAGACGACCCAAGTTGCATCCTAAACTACAAGTTTTTGTAATTCGATTTTTACAATTTGATAGAGCTCACACTCGAGTCACCTAGACCTCAACTTCACCCCGTTGCGGAGATCACACTACAACATTTTTGGTCTAAGGCAACACTTATTTTAAGCAACATATGAAAAATGTTGCCTTTGATGCATATAAGCAACGGTTTCTCATAGTTGCCTTTTGATATGTGTTTTGGCAACAGATTTTTAGGCAACACTTGAAAAATGTACCCTTTATCAACAAAGAGCACGCTTGCCAAGCGTTGCTTTATCATTTACACATAGGCAACATTTATTTAAATGATAGTTTACATTTTATTAGTGTTGCCTTTTAAATTCTATTTACATACCCTTAATAAATTTGCCTAAAGTTATTAGGCGCCAATTTCTAATTTTTCTGCCTAAATTTTTTAGCTCTTCCCACCATCAATTAAACCACCTAATACACCCAATTTTATTTTCCCTTCTAATTTCATATCTCCCATAATTTCTAACCCCAACACATTTCCTTCCCAGAGCTTTTGTTTCCACACATTCCCTGTTCACGCCCTTCTTTGTTCCCCCTCCGTCGAGCCAGAGACGCCCTTCCCAGACCTTGCTGCAACCACCGCACGAGATGTTGTGCATTCGAGTTCGAAGTGGCTCCCTCTCCACCATGCGACTTTGACCTCAGCACAAGCTAGACGCTGTGTATTTGAGTTCGAAGTCGCTCCCTCTCCACCGTACAACTTCAACCTGGTTGTGGCTCCATCTCCTTTGCACAACGAAGACCTGCTTGCAACTCCTTATGCACGACGCTAATTTGGGATCTAGGAAGAAAGGGTTTATGCAAACGCGACATTGCCAAACACATCCTTCCTTTCTCCCGGTATATTTTTTTCCTTCTAGCTTATTCCTTACATTTTCAAGCTGTTGAACTTCAGATTTTCAAAAAATGTGTGCCCACTATATGCAATTTGAGTTTGTGCTGAGCAATTTGAAGGAAAACCGGATTTAGGGATTTTTAATCAATCATCATGGCAAACAAACAACGTGTACAAAGGTTTTGTGGTTTAGGAAGTGATACATGCATTTACTAGGTGTCTAGTCCAAGGAAGTTATGATTGTATTTTGAATTAGAAGCTGATAATGAGAAAGTTTAAATTGTTTCGAAAGTTTTAAGGATTTAATATCACGAAAAAAAAACAATTTAAACATTATTTAGGAAGTTTAAATTTTTATGATATTTTATAACTAATTGTAGTAACAAAGTTGATATTGAGGGAGATCATGCTTCGTCCTTAGTATTCTTGAAGCAATTTAGGCCCATGTGGAAGTCAATATGGAAGCTCGACATCTAGCCAAGTACAAGGATTTCCCTATGGAGAACAATCAGGAACATACTCCCAACCAAGGACAGATTACGCTTCAAAGGAATGGAGGTGTTGGCTGGGTGCTATTTGTGCCCAAGCAATGATGAAAATATTTGGCATCTTCTCACACTTTGTCCCTATGCCCATTGTTATGTTCTTCATTTTCTTTATGTTCAAGAGTTTAATTTGATTTAGTGTAGACCAACAATTTTTTCAGTCTGTGAAATGTATCTCATTTGCGGTTTTGCCCCTAATTTAAAATCATTGTGTCTAATATTGTCTTATTCTTTGGATTAGCTGGTGGTGTATGAGGTACTAGTGGATTTTGATAGTGGGTGGTATATTTGTGGAGTTGTGGGATTGCTTTATGTTTCCTTTTGTTTTTGTAGTTGGTTGATGTATGGCTCCTTCCTTTTTGGAAGATGAGCATTTTATAACTATATAAAGAAAAAAAGAGTTGGAACAACCAACTAGTTTTGGTAGGCCTATGCAATGTCATGCCTTTTCTTTTTAATTTGTATTTTAACTAATAGTTATATGTACTTTTGCTAAAAGAGGAGGGTGACATGTACGATGATTATGTTCTTTGAACCAAAACCCTTTATTTTGTAGGTTGGAGAATGGTCCTGCAAGGTTCCATGATGGATATAGCAGACTAAGATTGTGGACTTTTTGCTCATTAGATTTGTACAAGGTAATAGACCCTTTGTTTAATTTTTTTTTTGTTTCAAGTTTGCTTATACGATTATTGGTTTTAGTTGCTAGCTGCTATTATTATATTGGTTATGACTTGTAGCATGAGTTGCTCTGTGTGCTTTATCCAGTATTTTTGAGTCTTGATACAGGTTTAAAGCTTAAAAAAAAAAGTCTGTTTATTTGGTTTTATTTGAATTAGGATTAAATTCTGAGGCTCAAAGCTACATTGGTGTTTGATTATGTAGGAAAAATGTAAACTTTGTGATTCCTTTGTCTTAACACCTTTTTTTCCCTTTGAATAGTTCATGTGATTCCTTTGGCTTTAATATTCCTCAGTTTTAGGTTGAACACTACTATTACTGTTGTTCTTATTTTTTTACTTGGTATTTAGGTCAAATAATGTTGTAAGGTGCCTCAATCTCACCCTCATTTTTTAACCTCATTGAATTTTTTGTAACTCAGACATTGTTTTGGACATGTTAGATTTCTTCTCCAAAGTGTTATAAAGTTGTATATTATATGTTGTGCCTAGATTTTGTGCTTTTTGCTTAGTGCTTCTACTCTTGCTATTGCTTCAATGCTAGTGGCTTTGAAGATTCAACTGATTCAACTCGTTACTGCTTAGTGTGGTGTTCATGCATCTGGAGTGAGGAAGATGCTGACTAAGTAAGTATTACTGAGTTGAGTGCTTTCTAAAGGTATCAGTTGCTCGCTAATGTTTGACGATTTTCTACTATTTTTCTTCTTCCATTGCAGGCCATCAAGGTGTTTAATATAATTAAACTTTATGGGAAGCCAATTTTTGTAAACAAGGTCTGTGCTTTTTTTTTTTATTTAATTCATTTTGCTTTTCTTTTTGTGTTTTGCAGTATTTAAGTATGAAGTTATTGAGTGTATGAAAATATATATAAGATTCTGCTATGTTTTAACATGTTTTGAAAGTACTAAACAAGTGTAACATGTTGAGAGTGCCAAAAAGAGCAAAAATTAAGTTTTGTTATTTTAACTTAATCCCTTAGAGAATTTACTTTGAAAGTTTATAGATGAGAGTGTTTGATGAGCCAAGATAGATAAATTGTATCTTCATGTTATAACTATATTAAAAAAAAAAAAAGAGTTGTAACAACCAACTCGTTTTGGTAGGCCTATGCAATGTCATGCCTTTTCTTTTTAATTTGTATTTTAACTAATATATGTACATTTTGATCCCTTAGAGAATTTACTTTGAAAGTTTATAGATGAGAGTGTTTGATGAGCTAAGATAGATAGATAGATTGTATCTTCATCTGAGTGATAATGTATTTGGTGTTGATTTGTGATGTATAGGTAACATTACTAATCAAAATTTATGCAATTTATGAAATTTGTTTTAATGTGTGGTTGTGGGTTGCAGTTTGTGGGGTGGCTCTGTTACTAATTTGGGGACTAAGAAGCATAAGGACAAGTTGCATCTTCTGCAACTCCATCTTCTGTTGCTTGCAATTCCTCACCGGGTATGTTATGAGACTCTATGTTAGTGTTTCTAATCCTTTGTAATTCCTTTGTCCAAGATGTATATGAACAAACTGGGAATTTTGCTTGTAGAAATGTTAATTGCCGGTATTGAAGTAACATCCGATAAGGTCTAGCATTAAGAATATACTGCATAACCATTATACTACAAAATCTCATTAGCCATTAGAAATATGATGACTCATATTTCCCACTCCTACCAAAAACACTTTATTATTTTTAAGGGATAACCAGGCAACCGGCTAATTTTAGAGATTGATTGCGTAATTCAATTTTATCTCCTTTGGGGTACCAGTCCTTGTTTTAGTTGCTAGATTCTGTTTATACTTGTGTACAATAGCGTGTGCAATCTTTCACAGGAGTCACAGGGTCAGTGGAAGAAGAGAGAAAATCACAATAAACTTTCGATTTAGAGCAGGATAAAGCTACATATAATAATATTATTGGTCCTGTGTCAAAATCTAAATTTAGCTATACCAGGTTGCCTATGACTACATATTGTAGAACATTGTTCTTTGTTGAATGTTTGTATTTTTGATGTATTATAGAGTTTTCTTCAAGTAGACTGGGATAATACTTGACTGTACTACTATATAGGTTATAATAGAGAAAATTATGAAGATAAATATGAAAGAATAGATTGTATCAATGATATGGATATTTTAATAGTAAAATTGATAGCCAAGAGGAATTATGGTTTGGGGATTCTGAATAAACTGCATGGAACTTAAGAGATTACAGAAACTTACCTTTAACTTTGAATCTGCTTGTTTGTATTCAGTTTGACAATTACGTATATGTTATTAACATACCTTTATTCACTCCATTGCCATTGATTCTTAATTAATATGTTATTAATTTGATATATCTGAGTTGAATCAAATGAATAGATTCAGCAAGTGTGACTCCGCCTATTTTAATTTATATCATAGTGGAAGTACTGATTGAAAGAAAGGCTCTTTACAGCTTGAGGACTTTTGGAATATGTTATTTAAAATGTAGGTCCTAATCTGTGTTTTGTGGACCAATTTACTTTTGCTTTAAGATGAAATAGTGCTTTTTTATCTTAAATCTTAGCAAGTTAGGTGAAGACTTTGTAAGGAAATTACAAAATTAGATTATAGTCTTATCATTAAATAGGAGATGGCTTTTTTTGCTTGTTAATTAAATGTGCCGAAAAAGGATACTGTGCTGCATGGTCCATAAAAATCCTCAATTTTTTCTCTTCTAAATTATTCCATGATAGCTTAATTCATCAAGCAAGTAAACTAACCATCATTGGGGTCATTATCCATGTAACTTGGATAGTGAAAATTAGAGGAAAGTAATGCTACTAGAAGTTTAATTTTCTTCATTTCATTAATTATAGAGGAGGAAAAAGTGAAATGTGTTAGAGGTTTGGTTGCCGCACTTCACCTATGTATTAACGATAGACAGTTGTGGAAATGGTGACTCACTCATTCTTTAGATTCCCAATTCACATTACATGTACATACCGTACACATATTCCACCCTCACACTTCCTCTCTCTCTCTCTGACTTCAATTATTATTTTTTTGGTTACTTTATATTGGTTGTGTTGATGTTATTCAGTTTTTTCCTTATATGTGTTGATTGTGGATTAAAGAGAAAACTGCATCTCTATTTCTGTTTATGTTTAGATCTATGTTGTAATATTCTCCACATCATAGGACTCTATTTCTTGTTTTCTACTGCCATGCTTCACAGTTTTTTTCTTTGTCTAGTTTCTCAATAGAAAATAAAAATTTAAAAGGGAAAAAAGTAGAGAAGGTTGTGTTTGTAAGGATTTTTATTTTTTGAATTTGAATTTTGAAGCTGTATTGAGTTGCAATTGTATGGAATGAGGTAAAAATCACTGGAGGCTGCAGTTTATAGATCTCTTCCTAAGTTTGATAGAAGATTAAACTAAATGGATACTAACCAATTTTATTTGGTGGGTTATCTGAACCAATAAAACTGGTTTAGTTTTAAACTATTTTAGAAAATAATCAGTCTTTAATAAGATGGTTTGGATCAGTTCAAGGTTTGATTTAGTGGTTTTTTTTTAGCACCCTAATGCTAGTATTATTTTGTATTGCTTTTGTTTTCAGACTTTGTAAGCTAGCTACTCTCTTGAAAGTCCCAAGCCTTATCATCAATAAATCTACCGAAAAAAAAATGAAATTTTAATATGTTATTGCATAGTTATTTTTAACAATCATGTAAATTCATAAAAGTATGTACATAATTTGCTTACTTTAACTATGTTTATATTTATCTCATCACTGTATATGTTATATGTTGCAGATTGAGCTAATATTGCACGTGCAACTCAGAAAAAAGCTAGGAGAAGAAATATGCAAGACAAAACTTGCAATGGATATAATTATTTTGTTTAACTTAATGACTAAATATATTTTGTTCATACTAGATGTATTTTGTTTACTTATGTACATTTTCGTTTGAATTAATGCTTGATAATATGTATTTGGAACTAAGCATATTAATCATTATATACTTGAGATGATCTTTTTACTTAGTTGATTAATAGTAATTATTTTATTTTACTTATGAGTTGATTATATATAAAATTAAAAATAAAAAAATTTAAATTTGCATATAAATAAGGTTGCTTTATTATTAGAAAGTGTACTTTATAGTTTATAAAATGTGATAACTTTAATAAAACCATGCTTAAGCAAATGCCACATTTTCAAAAAAAAAAAAAAATAGGTAATGCTACAACAAGTAGAAAAAAAGATAACGCATCTATATTGAAAGAAAAGGCAACGCTTGATTAGTGTTACTTATATTAAGAGAATAGACAACGCTTCTAGTATGTTACTTTTATTAGGAAAAAAAGACAACGCTTGTAAGCTGCTACCTACATTGATAGAAAAGGCAACGCTTATCATATGTTGTTTTTATTAGGAGAAAAGGCAACGCTTGATTGCTATTACCTTTATTAAGAGAATACGCAATGCTTGGATACCGTTGTCACAGAGGCTGATAACAAGCGTTGCCCTTGGTCATGAATAGGCAACACTTGACAAGTGTTGCGATAAATAGCATTGTCTTTTTCTCTCAAAAGTGTTGCCTTAGAGAAAAGGTAACGGTTGTTTAGGCCACCCCCCAGAAAGCATTTCCTTAGGTGCAAAAATGTTGCCTTTGATCAAAGGCAACGGTTTTAATATTTTTAGTCAACATTTGATAAGCGTTGCCTTAGACCTAAAATGTTGTAGTGTCACTAGCCATGAGCACGTTGGTCCACTAGAGAGTGACATTAGAAAGCTCTAAATCGGTGGCCAAGAAAAGCCTTTGCCAAATCCAAGCTGGCTTGCAACCTTGGTCCTTACATGGGCATAATTGAGTAAATATCCTGACTCTCACCTTGATGAGGGTGTTGGCCATTTCATATACCAAGATAGACGAGAAGGGGAACTGCGTGTAGTAATTACCATAGATGACTGGTTGGACTGTGCATGTAAAAGTGGTTTCCACAAGAAACTTTGGGAAATACTATTGAATCCAAAGCTGTAAGTACCAAAATGGGCAAGTACCAAAATGGGCTGAACACCATCTTCACTGACTCCCCTTACTTTATTCGATACAAATGGTAAACATACCTTTGTACAGCAAAGAAAGGAAGAGTGCACTGATATTGAGGTAACTTCGGATGAGGATGATTAACACATAAGGGGCAAATTCTACTACCATGGTTATGAGCTAGTGTAGGCAAAAAATCAGCAAATCCACAACAAGAGAATGCCCTATGCTCTATCTCATGTACAGGGCATCTTCTTGTATTAAAGGTGCTAATGAACGTGGAGTATGTGCTGTTCTTCTTGTTAACTTGGAAACCCAAGTTAGTGCTGAGGATGTCGTGGAGATACAACACTTTATCTCTATCGACTAGCAAGCTGACAACAGTTGCCATGTTGAGTAGCTTGGGACATATCATGCCAATATGGAATACAAGATGGTGAATCCAAAAGAGTCGAGACCAAGGAAAAAGGTCTCTAGGTCCAATGCTTAAGATGCAAATACAGAACAAGCAAAGACGTGTCAACCCCTCCACAATGCGGGCTTGAAGAACAAGCCTGCCAAGGGTATGAGCACATAATCGTGGTAGTTAACAAAAGGTAGTTATGGATGAAATCTTGCCTATAAATAGAGCAAGACTCAGCTATTGCAAAGGACCATACTATTGCAAGGACCCTTTATTTGTACTTTTACCTTTTCATGCCAATTTAGTTTTAGCCTTTTAGTCCTTTAGCCCTTCACTTTTACCATCTTTCCACATGGATTAGCCATGGAAGCTTAAGAACAATACTCATTGTAATTGGTTAGAAATTCAATACAAGCTATGCCGGTTGCATTACATCTACTTTTACTTGCGGTTTTGGTTGCACTTGTGTTTGATCTTAACCAAGTGCTTTCTTTGAGTGACTTGGGAACCTATATCTAAGAAGTAGATTTCCCTCCTTGGAGTAATAGTTTGACTCTTGGAATTGAAGGCTCTGGCTAGCCGATTTCAAAGTCTGACATGCCTAACACACTAATTCACCCATAACCAAGAAATAACCTGAACAAGGGAAGAAGGAATGTTAGACCTTTTCACTCTACTTGGACCACCCGCTTTTGTTCGATGAGTGAATAAATGATGGATGAATAATGAAATAGAAACTAAAGTAGGGAGTAAATGTAGGCTGCCTATGTGATTAAAGGAAATCTCAAATCTCTCTTCTGATTGGTGCGTTCATATATTGATAAGATTCTCACATGTGATCGATGTAATTGTGTTTTGTCACTTTTTGCCTTAGATCCCTATGCTGGGCTGGCTAGGCATGTAAATGGATTGGTTTGGATCGGGTTTGAGTGAAAAATAAATCCGAACCGAGCAAATTTAATTGAATTGGTTGGTTTGGATTTTAATTTTTTTTCAACAAATCCGAACCAAACCAATCTAATTAAGATCAAGTTGGTTTGCTTTGGGTCATTGGATTGAAGTAAAAAAATAAAGAATTGCATTTTTAAAAAAAAATTATTTTTATAACAATTAACAATGATATAAAATTTGATAATGATATACTTAATAATGGTGTAAATAGATAAATTTCTTAAATAAATATTAACAAAAAGATAAAAAAAAAAGTGACTATATTACTAAAAACTTAAGTGCAAAACTTTGAATATTAGAAATTAAAAAAAAAAATAGTTGATCAGGTGATCGGATTAGGTGTTTGGATAATCGGATTGAAAAATCATAAATTCAAAATCGAACCAATAGTAATTGGTTTGGTTTGGCTCTATATTGAAAATGAACCAATTACCCGAATCTATCCGAATCAATTCCATTGGTTTGGTTTGGATTTTCGGGTTCATTGGATCAATTCAATCCACTCACACCCTTAGGGCCTGCTTTGCTTGTGTGCTTTCATTTAGCCTCTGTCATATTCGACTTGTCTCTCTTTTTGCTTGTCCTACTTAAAATTCAAATACCCAAAAGAAAAAGGTTTGGTGTTTTTTTTTAAATAATTTAGTCTTTATTTTTTTTTATGTATATTGAAAAATGAAGCAATGTAACATAATTGTAGTTTTTCATATGATGATGATCTCCCCCCCCCCCCCATCTAAAGTGGATTTTGTAAGAATAGAATTAATTGTTTTTGAGTTATTCCAGAATATAAGGCTTCAAACTCTATAAAGCTAAAAATTTGCTTTGTTAAATATTTCAAAACTCATGATGATAAACATATAATTATGCCTTAAGAAAGAAAACATTGATTTAATTTTGCACTCATTTGCTTTTCAGAAGCATTAAAAAAAATATTGCAGTAATTTTGTATATGTATTTAATATTATATCAGATTCAACCAGTTCAACAAACAATCCATTAGTTGAACCAGTGATTCAGTGATCCTGTGCCTTGACCAAGTCGAGTGGTATATTAGCTGGCCATTGTCGTGCATGCAAGTGATGAGGTATATTAGCTGGCCATTTTCGTACTAAGATAACAGTACTGTTGCCTCCGCCTTACAATTGCACACAAATTAAAGACACTTCATCATACATTATTTAAGGTAGGACCCACGCAAATTAAAGATACTTCATCATACATTATTTAAGGTAGGACCATACATAATGTATATCTTCTACTTTCAATCCTTCAATAATGTATGTATGGTCATCTATGCATCACTTTCAATCCTGTCGGAGACAAAAATGACACAGTAACTTAACATATGACCATTTATGCCAACTAGCCATTTTCGTACGTAGGGATATTAATATTGCCTCTGCTAGAGAATAGCACACAAGGGAGACTTCATCATACATTATTTAATAAGGTAAAACCATACATGACTGTTTACGAAAAACAGAAAAATTACACATTCATGACTTTGAATCCCCTCGGCCCAAGCCATTGAAAGCGTGAGCACAGACATCTTGGCTCAAACCTAGTGCCAGCCGATGCCATTATTTTAACAAAGATAGCATAGGACACATAATTCATTTATTGGTACATATTTAGATAGACATATAAGTAGCACAGGACTTGAGCTTTATATTCATATTCACATTACTCTACTTTTGGTCCTGTGCAATAAGGTGAGCATCAATATCTTTGCTGACCTCAATTGCCAACTGCAGCAAGGAGTGAGGGTCAGGACTGTGGTCTTTCAGCTTCTCATATTCAAAGGTCCAATGCACCACGCTGCCCTCTTTCTGTTGAACGACATGAATTATGTACCTGAAGCTCTTGTAGTGCTCCAGCACGTCTCCCTCCAAGACTTTGAAAGTGATCTTGTTGTTTTCTCTGTCTATGGCTTCAACCAACTCCTTAGTCACACAAGCTTTGCCATCTACTCTTGTCCAAAACCAAAAACCGAACCCGATTTTCAGACCAGAGGAGCTAAACACAAGTCACCATGTTCATATTTGACTTGTTACGTTTTCCCTCTCTATTAGTATTAACGGATCAACATCCTCTACATTTGTTTTTAAACTGCAAAAGGATCTCAATCTTCCAAGACAATTTATTTTTTCTATGTTTAAACATTAAAAGAAAAATGGGTTAAAATTTTATAAATCCTTAGTTGCTGAACTGCACCACGTGCAATTCAAAATACAACTGTAGTGGATCAGGTTTCTATTATATTTTAATCTAAACCACTAGTACATGTGATTTATTGAACTCTAGTTAATTTGCCTTCAACCGAATCAATTCGCTATAAAGGTAAAGATCTTGCTAGATTTTTTATTCATAATTCTTAAACTCTAGATTTGTTGGAAAAAAAAAATATTGGATCATTTGAACCAATTATATTAACAAAATATTATTAGTCATAAATTAATATTATAATATTAAATATTTATGCATCTTCAGAAAAAAAAAAAGTCTACATAAAATTCTTACTTCAAAAGAGAAGTCATACGAGAGTGAGTCTTGACTCAATGTTAAAGTTATTGTCTTGTGGTAACTTGGAAGTAACGAATTAAAACTTTAAAACAATCTCTTTCCCTGCAGGATAAAAATCCTCTCCAAATCCTACTTAGTGATAGCCTTAGCTTGGACATTGGGCTGCCTCCTTTAAGAAGAGAAGCCATATGAAGACATGGTTTTAAGCTACAGTAGAAAATAAAACGAAAGCTAAGTTGAAACACATTTCTCATAAAATTGAAAGATCAGTTGAAATACGTTTATACATATTATATCTTAAAAATATCGGCTATATAAATACATGAAATCCAAGAGGAATTAGTTTCTTGACAAAATTTTGAGGCCAGGGTGAACATACCATGAACATAATTCCAGAAGATGATGGATCCCTCAGTGCCCCATTCACCTTCATGAATTTCGGCACACTGTATTTTATCAGGGCAAACGTTGCCAATGTGATGTGGCCTGCTGCAGAATACATCATGGAACTGCTCAGCAGAGGCTTAATATGCACATCGCTTTCCAACTTCTCAACTTGAGATGCCATATTTGCTTTGCCTGATGAAAGATGAAGCTGAAACTTATTGCGCAAAACTTTTCGGTACTATGACCCTTTTATAAACACTTCGTAAGCTGGATATGTGTAACATTCTCCCAAGCACAATACTATGCTTAAGTCATAGTACCTCACCCTGGAGATGTTACTGTTACCTGAGCGAACCTCATCTGACAGTAACCTCAGCCGTCTTCGGAACTTCTAAAATCATCTGGAGACAACATGGAAATAGGAGTGAAAATTATAAAATTCTCAGTAGGATTCTCTAATTTTCATACATAGTGTCATCATGGTCATCTCCAGTTTGCTTCGGTTTATTATAAAAAAGTGAACTGTTTGATTCCATAGTTTTGAAAAATACTTTATCCGAAGCAAAGTACATTTTATTCATATACTTGTCAACTCATGAATTATATTATGAATGATAACTGGAACATAAAATAGAGTATAATAGCATCAATTTCCTGGAAACATAGCCTCTACTCATAACTTTACTTGTACTTGAATTTATACATATACATAAAATTTACTTCTCTTTCATTCGATACTTACACTAGCTGGGTCATGCCATGCCTCATGTAAGTTCTGTTCCCTGTACTCACACTAGCTGGGTCGATGCCATGCCTCATGTGATTGGGGTGCTTGCATATATTTTAATCTTTAGTCTTTAGTCTTTTACTTGGCACACCTAGGCGTTACGTATCGCCGTCCCTAGGGTGCATTTACTGCCCTTGGGTAGCCTGGCCTTGGAGTGAGCTTGTCAGCTCAACTCGTGACCATTGTCACACCGATTCACCCACAAGGGGATTCACATCTTTATGTTCACACTTAATATACTTATATCTTTTCATTCTCATGCGTTGTCAAGCATAGTCATGCTAAATGTACTCGTACATATGCTACCTCAGTATTTCTCATCATACTGCTTCTTGATTTATTCTTATATATTTCATATCATAAATTCCTTGTAATTTAGACACTCATGGTCCCCTAGACTCCTGCCGTAAATTCGGCAGCATAACGGATCAGGTCCATTTCCCCATGAATAGTGCCAGCTCTCACGGGCAAATCAGTCATAACAACATAATCAACTTAACACATATATATCAATATCAAACTGGTCATCCTCAACTCATACTTTATATGTTTCCCTAATACTTGTGAAATCTTCAATTGGGTCACTTTGTGAAACTATCACTTTGGCCATTCTGCTACCTTCTATTCGGTTCTGCCCGAATTTTATATGATCCACTTTTTATTTCTATTCAACTCATTTAGATCTGAAATTTGGATATGTCATAGCTCTATATGTCTACTTACTGACCTCTTTGGTCCCATGTCATTCTGATTTACATAAATCAAGATATTTAGCTTTTACCTCAGCCTATTCAGTCAATAGCCCGAATTACACTCCTGGGAATATAAATTCACTAAAAATCGAAACTAAGCTCAAATCTTACGAAATTGGTCTCATATCAAAGCTGACAGGACAACCTTTCATTTGCCACAAGTTTCACTCCATTTGCTTAAGTACATCTCGAGTTATAAGTCCTGAAAGTCGACCTTCCTGAACTACCCTATTTTGGTCTGAATTAGACATAGGACAACTTCCTCGAATCAGTGGGAACAATTGGGACCATAACAAACTTGAAATTTCACACTGGGATGTTCCCCTATGTGTAGGCTTTCTAACAAAACTGGTTTCACTCAATTTGGAGTTGTATAGGGTGAGTTATACCCTCCTCATGTCACCCTGCTCAGATGAAAATCCTAAACCCTAGGTTAAACTTCAAAAATTTGTATCTCTCTCAATACTAGTCCAATAACATTATATGATATATCCATGGAAAGCCCTGAATGTCTACTTTCATCTAAAAATGGTTTCATCGGATTTGACCGATTGTAGGTGGAGCTGTACACTCTGTCGTACGGACTGCCGTGGAATTCTTTATCCAGACAGCATCCTAATCCATCCATTTCTTAGTTTTCTTCTTCTAATTCAAATTCTAACTCAAAATCTTCTATTAATTTAATCATAATTCATCATAATCCATCATAATACATCCAATAATTCATCAAATACATAAAGAAGGAATACAATCTCATGCAACCATAGTGTAAGGAATTCAAGAATAGAGCAGAATCCTACCTCTTTGTAGTGTGATCTTGCTGAATTTGAATTTGAGCTGAAGGAAGCCTTGACAAAGCTTGGAGGTTTGAGAGAGTAGATTGAGAGAGGAAAGGAAGCTGAAGTGAGGAAGGGAAGGCAACGTAAGAATGATGAGCTGAAGAGGCAGGAGGAGGATACATATATATAGACAAAGCTTCGAAGTGGTAGTTAGAATGAGTGGCTTTGATTGGATGAAACTTTGTGGGCAAGGTTCAGCTATGTCTCCCCCTTTTGTGTTAAAATTGCTCTCCACGTCATCCCAAAAACTGGGATACGTTTTTGTTCTACCTGAAATCGGAACTCGTGACCTTTTACATTGCTTGGAGTTGAAGCCGGATGTCGGAACTCGTACCATGTTGTTTGTGACTTGAGGAAATCTTGTTTATTTTGAGACTTGGAATCAAGGTCGGAGATCGGAAGTCATGCAGCTGACAATCATAAAATCTCGGAACTCCTTATTTGAACACGGGAAAGTCAATGTTGGAGATAAAATCGGAGATCGGATCTAGTGTATGACTGAAATCAACTCAAAGATTTGAACTCATGTCCATTGAGTTCAACTCTAAGGCTGGAACTCAGGAACCTCTATCTGAACTTGAAGCTACATTATGAGACCGGAAATCGGATACATGAAGTCGGATATTGGAACTCGGAAGCCTCTCATTTAACTCATAACCATCACATGAGGTCGAAAATAGGATTGGACATGAAGTCGAAAATTGGGCAAAATGAACTCGAAAGTCGGAAATAATCATCCTATTGAAATCCAAAGATGAAGTCGGAAATTGGGATTGATCAATCCTGATGACGAAGTCGGAACTTGGAAATCGGGATGTTACATTAGTCATCAGGATTAATCAATCCCAATTTCCGACTTCATCTTTGGATTTCAATAGGATGATTATTTCTGAGTTTCAAGTTCATTTTGCCCAATTTTCGACTTCATGTCCAATCCTATTTCCGACTTCATGTGATAGTTACGAGTTAAATGAGAGGCTTCCGAGTTCCAATATCCGACTTCATGTATCCGATTTCCGATCTCATAATGTAGCTTCAAGTTTAGATAGAGGTTCCTGAGTTCCGGCCTTAGAGTTGAACTCAATGGACATGAGTTCAAATCTTTGAGTTGATTTCAGTCATACACTAGATCCGATCTCCGATTTTATATCCAGCATTGACTTTCCCAAGTTCAAATAAGGAGTTCCGAGATTATATGATTGTCAGCTGCATGACTTCCGACCTCCGACCTTGATTCAAGATTTCCTCAAGTCACAAACAATATGGTACGAGTTCCGACATTCCGATTCAGCTTCAAGCAATGTAAAAGGGTCACGAGTTCCGACTTAAAGTATTATAGGAACAAGTTCCGGTATCATGTAGGACGAAAGCGTATCCCAGTTTTGGGGCGGTATGGAGAGCAAATTGGCCACAAAATTGAGAGACATGGCCGAACTTCAACCACAAAATTCCAACCAATCAACGCCACAACTTTCATGTATTTAAATCAGACTCGTCTCTTCATTTTGGTCTGATTTATGTTCCCCTTCCCAGCCTTCTTCTTCTTCCTTTCCTCTCTCAATCTACTCTCTCAAAACCTCAAGCTTTGTCAAGGCTTCCTTCAGCTCAAATTCAAATTCAGCAAGATCACACTACAAAGAGGTAGGATTCTGCTTCTATTCTTGAATTTCTTGCACTATGGTTGCATGAGATTGTGTTCTTCCTTATGTATCTGATGAATTATTGGATGTATTATGATGAATTAGGATTGAATCAATAGAAGATTTTGAGTTAGAATTAGAATTAGAGGAAGAAAACTAAGAGAAATGAATGGATGAGGGTGCTGTCTTGGTGGAGATTCCACGGCAGTTCGTACGACGGAGTGTACGGCGCCGCCTACAATTGGTCAAATCCGATGAAACCATTTTTAGATGAAAGTAGACATTCAGGGCTTTCCATGAATATATCATATAAGGTTATTGGATTAGTATTGAGAGAGATACGAATTTTTGAAGTTTGACCTAGGGTTCAGGATTTTCATCTGAGTAGGGGGACATGAGGAGAGTATAGCTCACCCTATACAACTCCAAATTGAGTGAAACCAGTTTTGTTAGAAAGCCTACACATAGGGGAACATCCCAGTATAAAATTTCGAGTTTGTTATGGTCCCAATTGTTCCCATTGATTCGAGGAAGTTGTCCTATGTCTAATTCAGACCAAAACAGGGTAGTTCAGGAAGGTCGACTTTCAGGACTTATAACTCGAGATGTACTTAAGCAAATGGAGTGAAACTTGTGGCAAATGAAAGGTTGTCCTGTTACATTTGATATGAGACCAATTTCGTAAGATTTGAGCTTAGTTTCAATTTTTTTAGTGAATTTATATTCTCAGGAGTGTAATTCGGGCTAGTGACTGAATAGGCTGAGGTAAAAGCTGAATATCTTGATTTATGTAAATCAGAATGACATGGGACCAAAGAGGTTAGTAAGTAGACATATAGAACTATGACATATCCAAATTTCAGATCTAAATGAGTTGAATAGAAATAAAAAGTGGATCATATGAAATTCGGGCAGAACCGAATAGAAGGTAGCAGAATGGCCAAAGTGATAGTTTCACAAAGTGACCCAATTGAAGATTTCACAAGTATTAGGGAAACATATAAAGTTTGAGTTGAGGATGACCAGTTTGATATTGATATATATGTGTTAAGTTGATTATGTTGTTATGACTGATTTGCCCGTGAGAGTTGGCACTATTCATGGGGAAACGGACCTGATCCGTTATGCTGCCGAATTTACGGTAGGAGTCTAGGGGACCATGAGTGTCTAAATTACAAGGAATTTATGATATGAAATATATGAGAATAAATCAAGAAGCAGTATGATGAGAAATACTGAGGTAGCATATGTACGAGTACATTTAGCATGACCATGCTTGACAACGCATGAGAATGAAAAGATATAAGTATATTAAGTGTGAACATAAAGATATGAATCCCCTTGTGGGTGAGTCGGTGTGACAATGGTCACGAGTTGAGCTGACAAGCTCACTCCAAGGCTAGGCTACCCAAGGGCAGTAAAGGTTAAAGAGTAAAGACTTAAAGACTAAAGATTTAAGTATATGCCCCACTCACATCAGGCATGGCATCGACCCAGCTAGTGTGAGAATATGGGGGGTAGGACTTACATGAGGCATGGCATGACCCAGCTAGTGTAAGTGCCGAATAAAGGTCCTATATTCCTAAGGAACGTGACATGGCGATCACGCTCTG
This sequence comes from Pterocarpus santalinus, assembly GCA_031439595.1. NCBI lineage: Eukaryota > Viridiplantae > Streptophyta > Magnoliopsida > Fabales > Fabaceae > Pterocarpus > Pterocarpus santalinus. Next base: position 14,152,184 of record CM062526.1, on the reverse strand, counting down.
ATGGGGTATAACATGGCAATCATACTCTGGAATATAGCATGAGGATCCCATATTCCTAAGGAACGTGACATGGCGATCACGCTCTGATGGGGTATGACATGGCGATCATACTCTGCAATATGGTATAATGCTGCACTTGAGGATGGCGATACGTAACGCTCAAGTGTAGACAGATGCAAGCACCCTAGGGACGGCGATACGTAACGTCTAAGTGTGCCGAATGAAAGACGAGTAAATTTTATGTATATGTATAAGTTCAAGTACAGGTAAAGTTATGTGTAGAGGTTATGTTTCCAGGAAAATGATGCTATTGTACTCTATTTATGTTCCAGTTATTATTCATAATATAATTCATGAATCGACAAGTGTATGAATAAAATGTACTTTGCTTCGGATAATGTATTTTTCGAAATGTGAAGTTAAACAGTTTGTGCAGCATGTTCACCTTTTTATAATAAACCGAAGCAAACTGGAGATGACCATAATGACACTATGTATGAAAATTAGAGAATCCTACTGAGAATTTTATAATTTTCACTCCTATTTCCATGTTATCTCCAGATGATTTTAGAAGTTCCGAAGACGGCTGAAGTTGCTATCAGATGAGGTCCGCTCAGGTAACAGTAACATCTCCCGGGTGTGGTACTATGACTTAAGCATAGTACTGTGCTTGGGAGGGTGTTACAATAATGGTATCAGAGCAGTTTGATCCTCCCCGAACCTGAGGATTTGGACTGACTACGTTTCCAGTATACTCTGGAATCTTTAGAAAATGAGAGAATGTCATGCGACTAATCTTATCTGCTTAGATAAGATATAGGATAGGAAATTAAATTAGATGTGCATGATCGCCTAACTGTGATTGTTATCGGTTGCTGTCACACTTAACTTACTATTGAGCCTGATAAACTCAATGCTTTGTTGTGTGTGACTAGGAACTAATGGCTTCCAGGGGGCGTGGTAGGCCACGAAATAGACCCATTCCAGAAGATCCTACAAATTTTATGGACACGATGCATGAAATGGCTCAAGCAATGCGGGAGCAAGCCGCTGCAGCTCATCAGATGATGAACCAGTTGGGTAAGCGGCCCGAGGCCAGCCATGGAGGTAATCCACACGGCCTAGGAGTAGACTTGGATTATCTTAAATTTGCTGAGTTTAGAAAAACAAATCCGCCTAGTTTCCGAGGAGCTTTCGACCCAGATAAAGCCGAGGAATGGGTCAAAGCAATGGAGAAGATCTTTTCTATCTTGGCCTGCACTGATCAACAAAAAGTGGCCTTTGCCATTTATATGTTGGAAACAGATGCCGAGTTTTGGTGGAATGGCGCAAAAAGGCTGTTGGCAGAACCCCACGTTGGTATCACTTGGGACATATTCAAAGAGGCGTTCTATCAGAAATATTTCCCTGCATCGATGCGAAACGCTAAGGAATTGGAGTTTATGAAGCTTCAACAAGGAAACATGAGTGTTTCAAAATATAATGCTAAGTTCGAAGAACTTTGTAAATTTTCCACCATCTACCAGCGGAATCCAAATGAGGCGTGGAAGTGTGTCAAATTTGAAGGTGGATTAAGGGAAGATATCCTTGTAGCAATAGGCCCTATGGAGATCAGGGATTTTCCTACTTTGGTAAACAAGTGCAGACTTGTGGAAGACTATAATAAGAAATTGGAGATTGCCCAATCTGATGTTTATGGAAAAAGCCAAAGACTGAAAACCAGAAACTCGAATATGCCTCACCACTAAAGAAGCAATTTCACGTTAGTGAATATGAGGGCAAGCAGCTACAAGAATCAGTGGTCAAACAACGATGTTCGAAGTGTGGGAAGAATCACGGAAATAAACCTTGCCTGGTTAAACGGTATATGTGTTTCAGATGTGGCAAGCCAGGACATATGATCCGAGAATGCCCTGACCACTGACCACCGACTCCTAAACCGCAATGTTCGGGAAAGGTTTTCACTATAAATACGGAGGAGATGACACCCCGAAGGAGCCATGGCGAGCATTAGGGATAAACCAGAATAAGGAATTGGCTAATTTAGTTCTAGCCAATCCTATTATGCTGAGTGGTTTTACATCTACTATGTGTTTGTATGTGAACCTTACTTACGCTGTTATAATTATAACAAATTTTGAAGAAATTCGTCTAATTACACGTTATATCAGAGTAGAGGCGCGATTATTCACGGTGCGAAAATGGAGTAAAGTTACACGAATAACCCGAAAACATCCTTTAAAGTAAAGGCAGGATATTTCCTATTAACTAGAAGGTTAGGGCGGCACATGAAGCAAGCTTGGTATTCCTTATCCGTTAAGGGTAAAGGAGGTATCGGAAGATCAGGTTACACCGGGACTCTATTAATCTTAGTCATTATAAGCACCATATGATGCGATTATTTTCAACATTAGTAAAGAGATGCAGTTATCTGGAGGAGAAATGCGAGATGTAAAGGTCGTCGACATCATTATGAATGTTATCAGTGGGGGAAACTTGAGAAGGAGTGTATTCAAATTCAGGTAAGAATAACAAGGAGTCAGAGTGTGCAATGGATCCCGATGGGACGAGATAGCAGTGTTATAAGAGGCCATAACGAGCCAAGACCAAGATAAGCTTCTACACAAATAATAGGATATTACAAGGGAGAGAAAGAGGCAGTCTCGATTTTTGAGTGGCCTATTAATCAGTATGAAATTATGGTACATGCAAGAGATTGTACTAGGTAACAAATTAGGTGGTCTTTTCACCAGTAAAAAGCGCAACCAACCCGATGCACCCTAAACAAGACTGGGGGATGCACCAATATGAAATTGAAAGATTTGAAAATATGTCCCATATTGGTTTAAGTTACAATACAAGATCGAGGTAAGTCCGTTAAGTCTTCATACTCGAAGCTAGATTAGATACGCGCATAGTAGCGCTGACGTGCCAAATCCCATTAGTACCCTATGGTTAAGCGTGCTTGGGCAAGAGTAATACTGATATGGGTGACCTTCTGGGAAGTCTCAGTGTTGTAACCCAACAAGGAGACAAGACTATTAATTCTTTCTCTCACATTGGGTAATCGCACCTGGGTACAAGATATTACAATAAATAGTAAAAAGGTTCAGTAATGAAGAGTGATATAGAATTTGACCACTAAGGCTGATATGCATTGTATGGAGGCTAACCACTAATGGGGACGATAACTTTGGGAACTGCAAGACTTCTTAAGTTAGCATTAAAAGATTCGGGGAAATAGATAACATCAAATGAGGAATCCCCGTGTTATTAAGATAAAGAGGATAGGCAAGGTAGGATCCTTGCAAACCAATATGGAAGCAAAGCTGCTATTTCCTCTTTCCCCCATCGAGTTGATCCTGTTTGAGGAAATAAACTCATGAGGAGCACTAAGAGTTTTTGTAGAAAAGACAATCTGAGACCTTTCTAACGCGCATTGAGACCCGCAAAAAAGCTTAGAAAGAAGAAATTCTAAGACGAAGCTCCTACCTATAATTCCAAAGAGGAACTTTTTGAAACTTTATAAGGGTCGTGCATCTGAACTAGTGGTGTAGTCGATCGAGAATGCTAAGAATAATTGGATTTTACTTATGACCTTTGGTATCCGATAATTTAAGTTGAGCCACAACTTTAAGAAGAATTCATAAGGAAATTCCTCAGCATAATCTCATGACTTGTTAATCATATGTTAATTGTAGTAGAGCAAGGAAGCGTGCCCTATTCGGGAGCTAGTAGATAGAAGTAAGCAACCATGCTAAATAACATGATTAGAAAGTTATTGCGAAGGATAATATGAGTCAAGTCACCATTCAAGATCCAACGAAGAGTGAGATCCTACAAGTGGGATTTACCAGAAAAAGCTTCTACATATGATCAAGGGTGATCACGTAAGTAGGAATTCTTAAATTAATGAAACCAGCTTCCCAGCACCGAATATAGCTACTATGACTACCACATATTGAAGTTAACTATTGCTATAAGTGATAACAGATTTCTCCTCAACAGTTCTTAGCCACGGAATTTTGAGGACAAAATTCTTTTAAGGAGGGTAGTAATGTAACATCCCGATTTCCAAGTTCCGACTTCGTCATCAGGATTGATCAATCCCAATTTCCGACTTCATCTTTGGATTTCAATAGGATGATTATTTCCGAGTTCCGAGTTCATTTTGCCCAATTTTCGTCTTCATGTCCAATCCTATTTCCGACTTCATGTGATGGTTACGAGTTAAATGAGAGGCTTCCGAGTTCCAATATCCGACTTCATGTATCCGATTTCCGGTCTCATAATGTAGCTTCAAGTTCAGATAGAGGTTCCTGAGTTCCGGCCTTAGAGTTGAACTCAATGGACATGAGTTCAAATCTTTGAGTTGATTTCAGTCATACACTAAATCCGATCTCCGATTGTATACCTAGCATTGACTTTCCCGAGTTCAAATAGGGAGTTCCGAGATTATATGATTGTCAGCTGCATGACTTCCGACCTCCGACCTTGATTCAAGATTTCCTCAAGTCACAAACAACATGGTACGAGTTCCGACATTCCGATTCAGCTTCAAGCAATGTAAAAGGGTCACGAGTTCCAACTTAAAGTATTATAGGAACGAGTTCTGGTATCATGTAGGACGAAAGCGTATCCCAGTTTTGGGGTGATGTGGAGAGCCCATTATGTAACATCCTCCCATTATGTAACATCCTCCCAAGCACAATACTATGCTTAAGTCATAGTACCACACCCTGGAGATGTTACTGTTACTTGAGCGGACCTCATCTGACAGTAACCTCAGCCGTCTTCGGAACTTCTAAAATCATCTGGAGACAACATGGAAACAGGAGTGAGAATTATAAAATTCTCAGTAGGATTCTCTAATTTTCATACATAGTGTCATCATTGTCATCTCCAGTTTGCTTCGGTTTATTATAAAAAAGTGAACTGTTTGATTCCACAGTTTTGAAAAATACTTTCTCCAAAGCAAAGCACATTTTATTCATACACTTGTCAACTCATGAATTATATTATGAATGATAACTGGAACATAAAATACAGTATAATAGCATCAATTTCCTGGAAACATAGCCTCTACTCATAACTTTACTTGTACTTGAATTTATACATATACATAAAATTTACTTCTCTTTCATTCGGTACTTACACTAGCTGGGTCATGCCATGCCTCATGTAAGTTCTGTCCCCTGTACTCACACTAGCTGGGTCGATGCCATGCCTCATGTGATTGGGGTGCTTGCATATACTTTAATCTTTAGTCTTTAGTCTTTTACTTGGCATACCTAGGCGTTACGTATCGCCGTCCCTAGGGTGCATTTACTGCCCTTGGGTAGCCTGGCCTTGGAGTGAGCTTGTCAGCTCAACTCGTGACCATTGTCACACCGATTCACCTACAAGGGGATTCACATCTTTATGTTCACACTTAATATACTTATATCTTTTCATTCTCATGCGTTGTCAAGCATAGTCATGCTAAATGTACTCGTACATATGCTACCTCAGTATTTCTCATCATACTGCTTCTTGATTTATTCTCATATATTTCATATCATAAATTCCTTGTAATTTAGACACTCATGGTCCCCTAGACTCCTGCCGTAAATTCGGCAAAGATAATCGGATCAGGTCCATTTCCCCATGAATAGTGCCAGCTCTCACGGGCAAATCAGTCATAACAACATAATCAACTTAACACATATATATCAATATCAAACTGGTCATCCTCAACTCAAACTTTATATGTTTCCCTAATACTTGTGAAATCTTCAATCGGGTCACTTTGTGAAACTATCACTTTGGCCATTCTGCTACCTTCTATTCGGTTCTGCCCGAATTTCATATGATCCACTTTTTATTTCTATTCAACTCATTTAGATCTGAAATTTGGATATGTCGTAGCTCTATATGTCTACTTACTAACCTCTTCGGTCCCATGTCATTCTGATTTACATAAATCAATATATTCAGCTTTTACCTCAGCCTATTCAGTCAATAGCCCGAATTACACTCCTGGGAATATAAATTCACTAAAAATGGAAACAAAGCTCAAATCTTACGAAATTGGTCTCATATCAAAGGTAACAGGACAACCTTTCATTTGCCACAAGTTTCACTCCATTTGCTTAAGTACATCTCGAGTTATAAGTCCTGAAATTCAACCTTCCTGAACTACCCTGTTTTGGTCTGAATTAGACATAGGACAATTTCCTTGAATCAGTGGGAACAATTGGGACCATAACAAACTCGGAATTTCACACTGGGATGTTCCCCTATGTGTAGGCTTTCTAACAAAACTGGTTTCACTCAATTTGGAGTTGTATAGGGTGAGTTATACCTTCCTCATGTCACCCTACTCAGATGAAAATCCTGAACCCTAGTTTAAACTTCAAAAATTCGTATCTCTCTCAATACTAATCCAATAACCTTATATGATATATCCATGGAAAGCCCTGAATGTCTACTTTCATCTAAAAATGGTTTCATCGGATTTGACCGATTGTAGGTGGAGCCGTACACTCTGTCGTACGGACTGCCGTGGAATTCTTTATCCGGACAGCATCCTAATCCATCCATTTCTTAGTTTTCTTCTTCTAATTCAAATTCTAACTCAAAATCTTCTATTAATTCATTCATAATTCATCATAATCCATCATAATACATCCAATAATTCATCAAATACATAAAGAAGGAATACAATCTCATGCAACCATAGTGTAAGGAATTCAAGAATAGAGCAGAATCCTACCTCTTTGTAGTGTGATCTTGCTGAATTTGAATTTGAGCTGAAGGAAGCCTTGACAAAACTTGGAGGTTTGAGACAGTAGATTGAGAGAGGAAAGGAAGCTGAAGTGAGGAAGGGAAGGCAACGTAAGAATGATGAGCTGAAGAGGCAGGAGGAGGATACATATATATAGACAAAGCTTCGAAGTGGTAGTTAGAATGAGTGGCTTTGATTGGATGAAACTTTGTGGGCAAGGTTCAGCTATGTCTCGCCCTTTTGTGTTAAAATTGCTCTCCACGTCGTCCCAAAAACTGGGATACGCTTTTGTTCTACCTGAAATCGGAACTCGTGACCTTTTACATTGCTTGGAGTTGAAGCCGGATGTCGGAACTCGTACCATGTTGTTTGTGACTTGAGGAAATCTTGTTTATTTTGAGACTTGGAATCAAGGTCGGAGATCGGAAGTCATGCAGCTGACAATCATAAAATCTCGGAACTCCTTATTTGAACTCGGGAAAGTCAATGCTGGATATAAAATCGGAGATCGGATCTAGTGTATGACTGAAATCAACTCAAAGATTTGAACTCATGTCCATTGAGTTCAACTCTAAGGCCGGAACTTAGGAACCTCTATCTGAACTTGAAGCTACATTATGAGACCGGAAATCGGATACATGAAGTCGGATACTGGAACTCGGAAGCCTCTCATTTAACTCGTAACCATCACATGAAGTCGGAAATAGGATTGGACATGAAGTCGAAAATTGGGCAAAATGAACTCGGAACTCGGAAATAATCATCCTATTGAAATCCAAAGATGAAGTCGGAAATTGGGATTGATCAATCCTGATGACGAAGTCGGAACTTGGAAATTGGGATGTTACAATATGGATCTTGATGACATTCGAACTAAAATATGGAAGCAATTATTGAATTATATTCACTATAACATAATTATTAATATTTAAAAAAATATCTTTTTATCGACATTTAAAAATTGTTACAAAATTATAGAAAGACTATTGTTAAAATTCTCTACTAAAAATAACATAATTTGTATATAATACTAATAAAAATGTTATCAAAAGATTTTAATAATATTTTTCGAAAGTTATTAAAGTGTTTTAAACATACTTTCCTTAATAAATATCGTTAAAAATCAAATATGTTGTAATTTATTGTGAGACGATGAATTATTGCCACCGGTGCACTTAATTATATTGCTAGTTATGACAACTTTTTTGGGATAAAGAAAATTTCATTTATAAATGTCTAACAACACTTATAAATTAAAAAAGATATATTAGATCCAAATTTATTAAGAAATAAAATATATTCTATATTTTGAATTAACCAATGATTCATAACTCTACTCCATATGCACAGATTATTGATGTCTAATCATATTTCATATTGGAGATCAACATAAAAAATGCCCAACTTGAAGAATATGTTAAACCTCCTCTCAAAATAAATTTAAATATATTCGTTATCTATAAAATCTTTAAAATAAAAATACATAATGGAAAAACAAAAATATCAACAAAAAGAATGACAAAAACACTCATAAAAGGGAGAAAAAAGCACCGACAAAGGAGACAAATAAAATACCCATAAAGGAGTAACAAAAGTAAAATAAAAAAAATGCAAACATTAAGCAATGAAAAAAAATGAAGGGGCTACTATTAAAGAAGAGATATGACAATCCTCCTTAATAACACTCATACAAGAGAAGATTACAGAAAGAGAAAAGATAAAAGAAGGATTAGGACTAGCTTGTGCAGTAAAGTGGTTTCTCAAATATGACTAATGGCATTTTAAATTGTTTTTCTGGTCATTTTCAATTGTTTTTTGGTAACTACTTTTCCAAAATATGTATATGGTAGCAACTGTCGCAACTGCTCCAAATTACAATTTTAAAATACTTAATTGCACTAAATTTGAAGTATAGTGCAACCAAGGTCGTCTTACAGGATGTTGTTGCTATCTAGTTAAGTAACAAAAGGGTCTATGCAAACATGCAGTAAATAAGTTATAAAAGAAAATTATGTGAAAATAACAATACTAGTTTAAAGAGTTCCTTAGGCATAAGATGAATCAATCATTAACAAACAATATATCAAACACATGGAGTGCGGCTAATTTGATCAATTAGAGATACCTCTACTAACAACCCCATAATTCTACCTAGAAAACTCTAGGAATTCAACCAACATATAATTGATTAGATAATTGAGATCTCAACTCTAATTAACCTATATTAATTTCTAGCCCCAATTGTATTAGCCTAGGTTTGAACCCAAACCCAATTCCTAATTCTTTAACTAATCAAGTTCATACCAATTGACCAAATAGCAATCACCCAACTAACTCCTCATTCATAAAGCCACATATCGATACCATTCAATGCAAGTTTACAAATTAAAGAGGGCAAAGAATCAAGAAAACAAATATGATTAAAATTCAAGCATAGGGTTTTAAGATTACAACCATAATATCCTTACAGTCTCCTTGAACTAGCTTGAAATCCTACTCCTCCATAACAATGAAGGTTACAAAATAGAACCGAAAACAAGTATCTTACAAAATGAAAGGAAAAGAAAAGAAAAGGAGCAGAGAAAAGAAGAGAAAAAAAATGAAAAATGTTGGAGAGGAGAGTCCCTTTCCTCGCATCTCTGTTTTCTCACTACTTATCAAACCTAAAACATGAAAATCCAAAACTACCCTTGAGCCCAAATTAATCTTATGCCTCTTAGCTTTAAGTAAACACCCAATTTGCTTAATTTGAACTTGAAATGAGAGAGTTATGGCCCAATCTTTATAGCATATCTAGGTTATATATTTATTTATGTCAGTCAATTTCAATAGCCAATAAGTCATTATTTTGGAGGTTTTCTTCATACGAATTGAAGATTTATATCTTAACTTTCAAATGGAACCAGTTTCATCTCAATCCAATATCTACAACTCAAGTTATGGCCCAATTAGTGCACACTGCTCAGGTTTTAGTGCAATAGCCCTGCTCTAATTTCGTGGCCCAATTCGTCCTAATAGATATCTGAATTGGTTTACCAAAGTTGTAGATCTTTCTCTCAGTTTTTCTACAATATAAAATTTTTAATTTTCAGAGGTCCATAGCTCAAGATATGCTCAAAATACAGAAACAATATAAATTTGTAATAATACTGAAAAATACAATTAAACCTAATTAAAGCCCAAACTCATAGAATGTATCTAATATTGATCAATTAAGCACAAAAGAGGTCCAACAAACTAAATATGAGGGTTAATCGATGAATTAAAATGTTACTTATCAAATTCCCCCATACTTAGTTTTTCGGCATGTCCTCATGCGAAATCCAAAATATGCTCAAGGATGCCATAAATGAAACAACAACAATCTAAAACAAATGCAAAAGTCCTAGAAACAAAAAATGATGAAATACCATGAGAAACAAATTCCCAATAGATCCTCAAGAATGTCAAGCATATAGGCAAAAAATACACCTAAGGCATCAAGAAATCCAACAATCAAGACACATCTTGTAACATCCTAATAGTTCCATTCTATGCTTAAGTCATATTATGGAATCATTAGTTGTTATTTTTGCTCGTAAAACTAACATTACCTTTTAGAAATTACTTTTAACGAAAATAGAGGTAAATTTTTTCTTTTTGAATAATAACAAGTAAGCTGTTTTGAAAACCAAGAGCCACAAGCGCATCGTGAACGTGCAATACAAACGTCGCTATATCATTCATACATCACATTTAACATAAATAGAAGCAATGAGAATAACCACAATCTAGATAAAAATAACATTCATTCCATAGTCATTCCATAGTTAATAGAATAGTAATGATAGCAAAAGTCATACACGAAGATAATAATGGGTCCGATACCTACTATCATCCCAATAGAGTACCCTAACAAAATACATGATAAGAGGAAATACATAAGAAATCCCAATTTGCTATACATGCCGAATAAAAATGATAACCCTCGCTACAACCAAAAAAGGGCTATCTTCATGCTCAGCTCCGCATACAGATCAACACCTCACTCATCTAGAGGAGGGAAACCATTCCTGAATCCACCGAGAGTAACATCACCATGTCCCTTACCTCGAGCACGGCCATGTCCACAAGGCACGGCACGGGTGCGAATGAACCCACAACCGCGAACCGGGGGTGGTGTGTGACGAGGGGTTGCAGAAGAAGAAGATGAATCGAATGACAGACGGATCACAGGCAGGTAGGAAGGCTCAAATGGGTCCGTCTCCACATGATAGCTCGGATAAGATGGCTCGGAAGGATCGGAATCCAAAGAAATTGTTAGCGTCAGATGAGTGTCCGAATCGGAATCTCCATCAGTGGGGTACCTCGGAGGATGGAAAGGCGGGCGAACGTCATCCATAGTGATGTCCTCAAACGGCTCATGAGGGCGGAAAAACGGGCTCATCACAGGTGCACAGAACTGGCGGCTAGGGAACATGTAGACCCGCATCGCTGCCTGAGCAGTCAGCACAGATGCATTGAGCACCGGGTCGAAGTGCTAATACATCACCGGAAACTCAATGAAAATCAGCACCGAGCACGACGCCGGCATCCTCTGAAGATGACACGGAGACGTAGGAGTGAGAAATACTAAATTTCTCAGTAGGATCGCGACTAGACAAACACAGTGTCATCGTCGTCATCCCGACCACTTCGGGTTAATTGTAAAAACAGTAGACAGATATAAGTTCAATTTTAATGGTTTTGAAAACTTAAACTCCGAAGCGGGTTGCTTTTAAACTTACATCATAACTACATCATCATAACTAACATATATACTGAAACATAGAAAGAACATTCATGATGCAAATGGACAATGTAATTACATGCAAAGACATGCATCATCATAAACTTAACCATGGTTATACTTTGGCTTTACTTGCATCTTTTTTTTTTAGCACGTGCTTAACATTCTTTACTTTCCTTTGAAATAGACTGCTTTTGGACATGAGCTCATTCCGTGACAGTCGTCACGCAATACTAACCAAATCAAACTAAGCCGATATTGGTTACCTCTAAGTTAGAGGGTCCTCCATGTCACCTTTGCCTCCCTCATAGAGGTTCTTTTTGGTTCACCGTCTTTCACTTCCCAAAAGTGATCGAGGGGTCATATCCCATGGTTTCTTTTCTTATCATTATACTTTACATGCATAATACTTCTTGACTAGACACATGCAATGATATGACTAAGTCCATAATTTTAACGGAAATCCGGCAGCATAATGGCCAAACAGGAGCTTTCCCAAAATGCCAATCATCAACTTTTAACCAACAATTCATCATATCTATATCATATCATCATACTCATCATTCATCATGCCGCATGGCATCACACCTTCATAGCCTGAAGGGGTTTATAGTTGCATTATTCTTTGTGAAGAATATTATGAATCATCATATGATTTCCCATGGTTACCCATGAGAGAATCACATAGTTAAGATGTGTGTACATGATCTTTTAGTTACTTAATTCTCGTATGAAATTATTCTTTACTTTAGTTCATGTCTTATGGAATACTTATTCAAATTAATTAAGTTATATGATTATTTCCTTTCTTTGAGATAGTGTACTTAGTGATTCTTAGGTTCATGGTATGCTCAGAGGCCCTAATCATACTTCTGTTCCCAAGGAGTTCGAGATCCCTCTAATCCTTGGGTCATGACAACGCATAACCACATCATGAACCCAACAACACCATGTTCACTAAATGCCAAGGGTGATTTAACTTAATCAAGTTACAAAGCTTCAAGCTTTTATCTTAAAGATTAGATCTTTATGAAATAATAGTACAAGTCACTAGCTTTTTAACTAAAAAGTCTTGATCTTTACAAAAGTTAACACCTTTTTGCATTGTTTTGGTTCAAGATTTAAACTTTATGAATTAAATGTTACAAAACAACACTTTTATGACTTAAAGGTTTCACTCTTAATTAAAGTTTGAAACTTTATGAAAGGTCTTTTCTTTAAGATGTGATTTTTAAGACATTAGTGAAAAATATCATTCCTCTAACTTAAAAAGGCTTATTATACCACAAAGCTTAGACTTTCGAATATATTCTTGTCTTCAAAACAAAATAAAAGAAGACTTTATAATGGCACTAAAACTTGCATCACTTCTTGTATGTTAAGAAGCAAACTTTTTAAAGTTTTAAGCTTTTAGAATATTCAAAGTCTTATCAAATCATGGAAACATAAAAGATGAAGCTTTTCTAATCATCAACTCATCATAAGAAAAGGAACAACTTTAAGCAAGATACCATTAAGAACATTCAAGAGCATATTTTGCCAAAAGTAAAAACTTAAGAACACTTGAAAAACATCAAGAACATATTTTTCTAAAAGTAGAAACTGAAGAACACGTGAAGAACATCAAGAACACATTTTTCTAAAAATAAAAACTTAAGAGCACTTGAAAAACATCAAGAACATATTTTTCTAAAAGTAGAAACTTAAGAACGCTTGAAGAACATTAAGAACATATTTTACTAAAAGTAGAAACTTAAGAACACTTGAATAACATCAAGAACATATTTTTCTAAAAGTAGAAATTTAAGAACACTTGAAGAACATCAAGAACATTTAAGAACATATTTTGCCAAAAAGGAAAACTTTTGCTCTTGAAAAGCATGAAGGATTTTCTCAAGTTTCCACTTAGAGATCTTGGTCATGAAAGAACCAAGCTCTAAGCTTTCTTGAGCAAACAAAATGAAAAAGATGAAGATCACTACCTTTCTTGAAGATGGTGCAAACCAAGAGAAGTGGAAGAAGAAGATGATGACTCCTCTTGATGATGGTGGTGGCGGTTTTGAATGAGCAAGGAGAGGACTCTTGAGTTCTCTTGAAAATGAGTCTTATAGTATTTAGATCTTGTCTCCAAAGATCCAAAGATGAGGTCTTTGAAAGGCTAAGTGAGTGGTTTAGGTGGTGGTGGTGGAGAAAGGAAGAAGAAGATGAAGAAGATGAAGAGAGTTTTAGAGAGAAGTAGGAGGATTTGGTTTGACTAGAGAGAATAGGATGAGTGAAAATGAAAATGTGAGTGTGTGTGTGTGTGTGTATGTGTATGTGTGTGTGAAAGTGGCATCCACATAAAGGAAGGAGAATGAGATATTTTTGCTTCACTTTGTATTATCCTGTGCTAATTAGTGATTAAGGGGACAAATGGGATAATAGGGAGATAAAACGTGGTCAAACTCTTACATAAAGTTGTCTTGTCTCATGCTTTGTGCTTTTATGACATCACTCTTTACTTCATTATCTAGTTGACTAAATTTAGATTTAATCATGTGATTAAGTGCTCAAGTAACTTAATTAAGATGATTATGTAAGGATTAGTGATTAACACACAAGAACATGATTAACAAAAATTAATCTTGCAATTAAGCTTAATTAACCTTAATTAAACTTGATTAGGCTAATTAAGGGCGATTAGTGCTTAATTAAGCTATAGGGGCTCTAACATACTTAATTAGAGATTATCTAATCTCGATTAAGCATTCTCTTGACTTTTCTCATCCGAGTAACCCTTTAATTAAGCCTTAATTTCACAATTTCTCATTAAGTGCCTAATTACTCAAGGTTACTGAGGTAATTTAGCACAGCATGAAATTGAGGATGTTACATTTCTCCTCACCTTTAAAAAGAATTTTGCCCTTAAAATTCATTACCTGTAAATAAATTCAGACACTCATTCTTCATTTCGGCCTCCAGCTCCCACATATACTCTTCCATATTTCCTCTACCCCAAGCCACCTTGACTAAGGGTACTGTCTTATTCCTCAGCTGTTTTGCCTCGCGATCCACGATCCGAGATGGTGGTAGATTGAAAGTTAGGTCCTCCCTTAACTGTACACTTTCAGGCTAAAGTAGATGATTAGGATCGGAATAGTATTTTCTCAATTGAGACACATGGAAAACATCATAACGGTTTGACAAATTTGGAGGTAAGGCCATTTGGTAAGCAACTGACCCGACACGTTTTAAAATTTGAAAAGGGCCAAGGAAATGGGGGCTTAACTTTTTGACCTTCATGGCTCTACCTATGCTGGTCGTAGGAGTGATTTTCAAGAACACATGTTCTTCTTCTTGGAACTCTAGAGGCTTTCTCCTCTTATCCGCATAACTCTTTTGATGGCTCTGGGCCGTAAGGATTCTATCCCTAATCCTTCTGACTTGCTCTGTGGTCTACCTCACCAAATCAAGTCCTAATAGGCTTTGCTTACCCGGTTCAAACCAACATAGGGGAGATTGGTACTTTCTTCCATATAAAGCTTCATAGGGTGCCATACTAATACTTGCATGATGGCTATTGTTATAGGCAAACTCAATCAAAGGTAAGTATTTGTCCTAACTTCCTCGGTTGTCCAACACACAAGCTCTCAACATACCCTCCAAAGTTTGGATAGTTCTCTCCGACTATCCATCTGTCTGGGGGTGATAAGCTATGCTTAGGCAAAGCTTCATCCCAAATACCTTTTGCAAGGCTCCCCAGAATCTAGAGGTAAACCTCGGGTCCTTATCTGAGATTATGGTTGAAGATACACCATACAGTCTTATTATCTCTTGAACATACAGCTGGGCTAACTTTTCGAAAGGATAAGTAGCTCGAATGGGCAAAAAGTAAGCAGACTTGGTTAATCTGTCAACAATTACCCATATTACATCGAACCCAGCTTGCGTTTTGGGTAAACCCATCACGAAGTCCATAGAGATACTTTCCCATTTCCATTTTAGGATCTCCAATGGTATTCAATCTTTACTTTTTGGTAGACTAAACACTTGCCTACCAACTCCGCAACATCCCTCTTCAATCCTGGCCACCAGAACATCTTCTTAACGTCTTGATACATCTTTGTCACACCGAGGTGTATGGTGAAATGGCTCTTATGAGCCTCCTCTAAAATCCTTCTTCAGAGGCCACCACTTGCGGGTACACAGATACTTCCTTCAAATTTCCATAGCCCATCTGTACTTTGCGCAAAACCCTTCAACTTCCCTTCTTTCACTAATGCTAGGGTTTCCAAGAATTCCTCTTCCTTGCCTTAGGCTTGAGTAATTTGACTCTTGAAATCGCTCATCACCCTAAGCTGATTCAATCTTAAACTATAGGGGGTCAACATAGCTTCAAGGTTATGGTCTCTGAAGCTCCTTACTAGCTCATCCTCCTTGACCATCATCCATGATGCATGCAAGGATTTCCGACTTAATGCGTCAACCACCACATTGGCTTTTCCAGGATGATAGTTCAACCCAAAATCATAATCCTTTACAAACTCTATCCATCTCCTTTGCCTCATATTTAACTCCTTTTGATCAAAGAGATACTTCACGCTCTTATGATCAGAGAATACCTCGAACCTTACACCATACAGATAATACCTCCATATCTTCAGGGCAAACACTACTGCCGCTAGTTCCAAGTCATGGGTTGGCTAGTTCACTTCGTGAGGCTTCAACTGCCTAGAGGCATAAGCCACCACGTTCCTATTCTGCATTAAGACACAACCTAAACCTCTCCCAGAGGCATCACAGTAAACCTCAAACGGTCCACTAGGGTCCGGCAAAACTAATACTGGGGTTGAGGTTAACTTACCTTTTAGCTCTTAAAAGCTCTTCTCACAGTCCATTGTCCAAACAAACGGGGCATCCTTCCTTGTCAACTTGGTTAAGGGTAAAGATATTTGGGAAAATCCTTTTATAAACCTGCGATAGTAACCGGCTAAACCCAAGAAACTCCTTATCTCAATCACTGAGGTTGGTCTCTCCCAATTCATCACATCCTCAACCTTACTTGGGTCTACAGCAATACCCCCTTGTGACACTACATGCCCTAAGAACTTTACTTCCTCTGTCCAGAATTCACACTTAGATAACTTGGCATAAAGCTCCTTTTCCCTTAAGATCCTTAACATAACCCTCAAATGTTCTTCATGTTCCTCCTTTTTTCTCATATAGATGAGAATATCATTTATGAAAACAACTACAAACTTGTCCAAGTAGGGTCTAAAGATCCTGTTCATATAATCCATAAAAACAGCAGCGGCATTAATCAATCCAAAGGACATTACCGCAAACTCATAATGCCCATACCTTGTCCTAAAAGTCATTTTGGGTATATCCTCCTCCTTCACCCTTATCTGATGATATGCAGATCTCAGATCAATCTTAGAGAAGACAGCTGCACCTCACAGTTGGTCCATGAGGTCATCTATCCTAGGCAAGGGATACTTGTTCTTAACAATCACTTTGTTTAATTGTCTATAATCTACACATAGCCTCGTACTGCCATCCTTCTTTTTCATAAATAACACCGAGGCTCCCCAAGGTGAGGCACTAGATCTTACAAACTTCTTCTCCAACAATTCTTCTAATTGTCCCTTCAACTCTGACAACTCCACTGGGGACATCCTATAGGGTGCTATAGAGATTGGCCCAATACCCGGCACCAACTCTATAGAAAACTCGATTTCCCTTTCTAGGGGAACTCGAGTATGTCATCAGGAAATACATTCGGGTATTCCCTAACTATGGAGATCTCATCCCATTCCTGCTCGACTTCTACTTCACTTGCCATAAGGAGAACATATCCCTGATCACCAAACTCACTATTTCCTACCCTAACAGAGTTCAAAAACAAACTGACAAGCTCCATGGGCTTAACAGGTACAGGGGGAAGAACAACAAATTTTTCAAAGCAATTTATCATAGCATGGTTAGCCGAAAGCCAATCCATGCCTAGAATCAAATCCAAACCAGACAAAGGCAAACAAATCAAATTTGCTACAAAAGACTTACCATCAATTTGGAATTGACAACTCAAGCAATAATGACAAGTCTTAATTGGTTTCCCAGCAAGAGTAAAAACAATTAACATATAGGGCAATTCAGACATAGACAATCCTAATCTATCTACACAATTATGAGAAATAAAGGAGTGTATAGCTCCAGAATCATATAGTACAGTTAAGGTCCTACCATTGACCTCAAGACTTACCTTTGATCGATCGCTTGACCGAGTGGCCTCCTCAGCATTAAGGGCAAAGACCCTTCCTTGGTGTTTGGGCTTGTTGGTAGGGGACAACAACTTGATAATGCAGTCTCTTGCCATATGCCCAGGCTTTTAGCATCGGAAACAAGCATTCTGGCCAGTTAAACAAGGGCATCCTCCATGATGTTTGCCACACTTAGGGCAAGCTTGACCATTCGTCGACTTGGCTGGATTCCTAGTAGGCTTCTGGGGTTGCTTTCCTTTGAAACCTCCACCTTGAAATGGTTTTCTCGGGGGTTGGGGCTTGAACTTCTGCCCTTGCAGTGCCAACTTCTTCTTGTAGGCTTCGGACCTTGCCACTGACAGCTTGCGGTTGCAATCCTCTACCAAACGGCACTTGTTGACGAGTGCAGCATAGTCATGGATCTCCATTGGTCCTACAAATGCCAATATCTCCTCACGCAATCCACTTTTAAACTTCACACATTTCCATCACTTATCCGGGTTCCCTTGATAAATTGTCGAGAACTTGCACAGCTCCTCGAACCTAGCACTATACTCGGCAATATTCATGGTCCCTTGTCGCAAACTCATGAACTCCAGCTCCTTCGCATTCCTCATGGATGCGGGAAAATACCTCTCATAAAAGTGCGTCTTGAAAAGCTCCCAAGTGATGTATGTTTGGGCTCCTTCCAATAACTTCTTTGTGCCTACCCACCAGAACTCGGCATCAGCTTCCAACATATAGGTAGCAAAGGCTACTTTCTGCTCCTCGATGTAGGCCAACACCGTGAAAATCTTCTCAATGGCTTTGATCTACTCATCAGCTCGATCGGGGTTATATGTCCCTCTAAAGCTTGGCAGATTCGCCTTCCTAAACTCAGCAAACTTGAGGTACTCAAGGTCTACCTCGGCTCCTCCATTGTGCCCTTCGGGATTCTCTTCATCCCTTTGCTCCATTTGCTCCATCATGTGATGGGCAGCAGCAGCTTGCTCCCTCATGGCAGCAGCCATTTCACGAAGCGTCCCCATGACTTCCTCGGGACATTTTGGCTCGTTACAGGGCCTACCACATCGTCCTGAAGCCATTAGTTCCTGATACATAAGACAGAAGACATTGAGTTGATCAGGCTCAACATTTATGTTGAGTGAACCAGCAACTAACCACATTCAAAACAGATGATCATGTACATCTAATTCCTATGTCTCATCATATAGACGAGACTCAAAGCATGACTTAATTAACACGTATGCTTAGAAGCATAGTCAGTCCATCCCCAGGCTCTTCAAGGACGAACTGCTCTGATATCAAAATGTAACATCCTGATAGTTCCATTCTATGCTTAAGTCATACTGTGGAATCATTAGTTGTTACTTTTGCTCGTGGAACTAACGTTACCTTTTAGAAATTACTTTTAACGAAAATAGGGGTAAATTTTGTTTTTGAATAATAATGAGTAAGCTGTTTTGAAAACCAAGAGCCATGAGCGCATCGTGAACGTGCAATACAAATGCCGCTATATCATTCATACATCACATTTAACATATATAGAAGCAATGAGAATAACCACAATCTAGATAAAAATAACATTTATTCCATAGCCATTCCATAGTTAATATAATAGTAGTGATAGCAGAAGTCATACACGAAGATAATAATAGGTTTGATACCTACTGTCATCCCTACAGAGTACCCTAACAAAATACATGATAAGAGGAAATACATAAGAAATCCTAATCTGCCCATACATGCCAAATGAAAATGATAACCCTCGCTACAACCAAAAAGGGGCTATCCTCACGCTCAGCTCCGTATACAGATCAACACCTCACTCATCTGGAGGGAGGAAACCGTTCCTGAATCCACCGGGAGTAACATCACCACATCCCCCACCTCCAGCATGGTCGCGCCCACGAAGCATGGCACAGGTGCGAATGAACACACAACCGCGAACCGAGGGTGGTGTGACGAGGGGCAGCAAAAGAAGAAGGTGAATCGAATGACAGATAGATCACAGACGGGTAGGAAGGCTCAGACGGGTCCGTCTCTACGTGATAGCTTGGATAAGACGGATCCTAAGGATCAGAATCCAGTGAAACTGTTGGTGTCAGACGAGTGTCCGAATCAGAATCTCTATCAGTGGGGTACCTCGGAGGATGGAAAGGCGGGCGAACGTCATCCATAGTGATGTCCTCGAACGGCTCATGAGGGCAGAAAAACGGGCTCATCACAGGTGCACAGAACTGGCGGCTAGGGAACATGTAGACCAGCATCGCTACCTAAGCAGTCAGCATAGATGCATTGAGCACCGGGTCGAAGTGCTAATACATTACCGGAAACTCAATGAAAATCACCACCGTGCCCGACGCCAGCATCCTCTGAAGATGACACGGAGACGTAGGAGTAAGAAATACTAAATTTCTCAGTAGGATCGCGACTAGACAAACACAGTGTCATCGTCATCATCCCGACCACTTCGGGTTAATTGTAAAAACAGTGGACAGATATAAGTTCAATTTTAATGGTTTTGAAAACTTAAACTCCGAAGCGGGTTGCTTTTAAACTTACATCATAACTACATCATCATAACTGACATATATACTGAAACACAGAAAGAACATTCATGATGCAAATGGACAATGTAATTACATGCAAAGACATGCATCATCATAAACTTAACCATGGTTATACTTTGGCTTTACTTGCATTTTTTTTTTTGTAGCACGTGCTTAACATTCTTTACTTTCCTTTGAAATAGACTGCTTTTGGATATGAGCTCATTCCGTAACCGTCGTCACGCAGTACTAACCAAATCAAAGACTAAGCCGATATTGGTTACCTCTAAGTTGGAGGGTTCTCCATGTCACCCTTACCTCCCTCATAGAGGTTCCTTGTGGATCACCATCTTTGACTTCCCGGAAGTGATCGAGGGGTCATATCCCATGGTTTCTTTTCTTATCATTATACTTTACATGCATAATACTTCTTGACTAGACACATCCACTGATATGACTAAGTCCATAATTTTGATGTAAACTGAAAGATAACGGCTAAACCGGAGCTTCCCCAAAATGCCAATAATCAACTTTTAACCAATAGTTCATCATATCTATATCATATCATCATACTCATCATTCAATCATGAGACAAAATTCAATCAAACTCATCATTCATCGTGCCGCATGGCATCACACCTTCATACCCTGAAGGGGTTTATAATTGCATTATTCTTTGTGAAGAGTATTATGAATCATCATATGATTTTCCATGGTTATTCATGAGAGAATCACATAGTTAAGATGTGTGTACATGGTCTTTTAGTTACTTAATTCTCGTATGAAATTATTCTTTACTTTAGTTCATGTCTTATGGAATACTTATTCAAATTAATTAAGTTATGTGATTGTTTCCTTTCCTTGAGATAGTGCACTTAGTGATTCCCAGGTTCATGGTATGCTCAGAGGCCCTAATCATACTTATGTTCCCAAGGAGTTCGAGATCCCTCTAATCCTTGGATTATGACAATGCATAACCACATCATGAACCCAACAACACCATGTTCACTAAATGCCAAGGGTGATTTAACTTAATCAAGTTACAAAGCTTCAAGCTTTTATCTTAAAGATTAGATCTTTATGAAATAATGGTACAAGTCACTAGCTTTTTAACTAAAAAGTCTTGATCTTTACAAAAGTTAACACCTTTTTGCATTATTTTAGTTCAAGTTTTAAACTTTATGAATTAAATATTACAAAACAACACTTTTATGACTTAAAGGTTTCACTCTTAATTAAAGTTTGAAACTTTATGAAAGGTCTTTTCTTTAAGGTGTGATTTTTAAGACATTAGTGAAAAATATCATTCCTCTAACTTAAAAAGGCTTGTTATACCAAAAAGCTTAGTCTTTCACATGTATTCTTGTCTTCAAAACAAAATAAAAAAAGACTTTATGATGGCACTAAAACTTGCGCCACTTTTTGTGTGTCAAGAAGCAAACTTTTAAAGTTTTAAGCTTTTAGAATGTTTAAAGTCTTAACAAATCATGGAAACATAAAAGATGAAGCTTTTCTAATCATCAACTCATCATAAGAAAAGGAACAACTTTAAGCAAGATACCATCAAGAACATTCAAGAACATATTTTGCCAAATATAGAAACTTAGAAACACTTGAAGAACATCAAGAACATATTTTTCTAAAAGTAGAAACTTAAGAACACTTGAAGAACATCAAGAACACATTTCACTAAAAGTAGAAACTTAAGAACACTTGAAGAACATCAAGAACATTCAAGAACATATTTTGCCAAAAAGGGAAACTTTTGCTCTAAGGATTTTCTCAAGTTTCGACTTAGAGATCTTGGTCATGAAAGAACCAAGCTCCAAGCTTTCTTGAGCAAACAAAATAAAAAAGATGAAGATCACTACCTTTCTTGAAGATGGCGCAAAAATAAGAGAAATGGAAGAAGAAAATGATGACTCCTCTTGATGATGATAGTGGCGGTTTTGAATGAGCAAGGAGAGGACTCTTGACTTCTCTTGAAAATGAATCTTATAGTATTTAGATCTTGTCTCCAAAGACCCAAAATGAGGTCTTTGAAGGGCTAAGTGAGTGGTTGAGGTGGTGGTGGTGGAGAAAGGAAGAAGAAGATGAAGAAGATGAAGAGAGTTTTAGAGAGAAGAAGGAGGATTTGGTTTGACGAGAGAGAATAGGATGAGTAAAAATGAAAATATGAGTGTGTGTGTGTGTGTGTGTGTGTGTGTGAATGTGGCATCCACATAAAGGAAGGAGAATGAGATATTTTTGCTTCACTTTATGTTATCTTGTGTTAATTAGTGATTAAGGGGACAAATGAGATGATAGGGAGACAAAACATGGTCAAACTCTTACATAAAGTAGTCTTGTCTCATGCTTTGTGCTTTTATGACATCACTCTTTACTTTATTGTCTAGTTGACTAAATTTGAATTTAATCATGTGATTAAGTGCTCATACAACTTAATTAAGATGATTAAGCAAGGATTAGTGATTAACAGACAAGAACACGATTAACAAAAATTAATCTTGCGATTAAGCTTAATTAACCTTAATTAAACTTAATCAGGCTAATTAAGGGCGATTAGTGCTTAATTAAACTCGATTAAGCATTCTCTTGACTTTTCTCATCTGAGTAATCCCTTAAATTAAGCCTTAATCTCACAATTTTTCATTAAGTGCCTAATTACTCAAGGTTACTGAGGTAATTTAGCACGGCATGAAATTAAGGATGTTACACATCTCCATGAAGGAACAAGCAAGGCAAAAATCACTCCAAAAAGTATGGATCAAGCATGGAGGATCTCACAAGATAATGTGTTTAGCACTCTTACTCTCAAGTGTTTAAGGCTCAATTATACCACTCAAATCACCTCAAAAGGAAAAGCACTACCATAAGCTTGGTTATTATCTAATTCTCCACCACTCAAACATATGCACACACAAATCAAGAGGACTTTATTCAAAGTTGTAATGGGGCCAAGATAAGGGTAGGGAAATAGTAAGGATATGCAAGATAAAAATCAAAGAGAATAGAAGAATACTGGCAAAGATATGAGGTCACAAATGTGAGGGCCCTCCTCAAATCCAAGCAATGCAATAAATAACTCTTTTTTATCCTATTTCTTTACCTTTTTTCATCAAAATTGCCCCAATTTATGAACTTTTTCTTTTTCTATTTGCTTTTTTTTTAACATTTTCTTTGCTTCTTCTTCTTCTTTTTTAATTTTTTAATTTTTTTCTTTTTTTTCTTTTCACCACTTTGCACCCCTCACACTTATAGCCTGGCATGTCCTCATGCAAACCCCCACACTTATGTGAATGCACATTGTTAATGGTAATCAATGGTCTCCTAATCCCTAAAGCTAGGTAGAATCATAGTTTTTTGCTGTAGGCTTGTAATGTGCTAAAAACAAAGAATAAGTAAAAAGGCTCAACAAGGCTATGCAAGGGAAAAAATGCAAGAGTGGCTATTTGGCTAAGTGGCTAATTATGAAATAAATGCCTCAATCATGTTCATGAATGCAAATGAATGGTGTAGCCTCAAAAAGAATCAAAGCAAGTTCTAGAGTGACAAATCCTATGAGGGAACGAAATACACAAGAAAGAAAAGAATGGCATGTAATGCAACCATCCCAAAAGAAGGCTCAAAAGCTCACATGAGTCATGTCCAACATATGCAATCCAAGCACTTGGAGATCGATCTACCAAGCATGCAAAACATAAGAATGAGATGAAAAGTTAAGCATGTTGAAATATCAAGCCATGAATGTCTAATGCCTATATTTAACAACTTAAAAATCATCATGGGGAAACATCCAACTAATCAAACACAACTAGTATCGAAAACTAACATTAAACATATTTTATTCTAAAAGTAAAATGCAAGACAGAAAATTAAAAAGGTAAAAAGTGGTGAGAACTCCCTTATGGTGGCTTATGCTTGAACTGGTCCATAAATTCCCATCAAGGTTTGCATCTTTTGCCTCCTCCAGGATCCCATGAGGTGATCTTGAATTCATTACCATCCTTGCTATTGGTGCCTTGATAAATCAATATTAATGGTCTCGGCATCCTCCCAGGTAGCATCTCTACAATGATGAAACAGGCAGCTTCGGGGCAAGATTTATTTTTCATATAGGCATAATCCAAGCACCTTCATGCATACGAATGAAGCAAGCCAGCTATCATGTCACAAATGGTTTGGAGTTGTGCATCATTCTCCAAGTGGGCATATTCAAACTGCCCTAGGAAAGGTGTAGGTGCATACTCTAAACCACTTGGGTATGTCTCAGTTCTAGGTAGAAGGACAGTGGAGGGGAGAGGCTAAGTGGTTTCTTTAACTTGTTCCTCCAATAGCTCAACTCTTTGGATATTAACTACAATCTGGCCATCTTTTAGCATTGGAGGATCTCCCTTAGGCATACCTCAATCTCTGCACATATAGGGCAGATATACTCACCCTCACAGTCAACACATGTGAATCCAGCAGAAGTGTCAACAATAGTTAGCTCAGGGAATTTTGTTGAGAGGTCATTCATGGGATCTTCTAAAGAAGTGGAAATATGCATGCATATATACATGTTCATTTCCTCAGCACTAATAAGATCATGAGATATCTCCTCAACCACTATCTCTGTTGTGTCTCATCTACTAGTCTAGCTATATCTTGACTCTTGCTAATCCCCTCAGCTAGCTCATGGGATTGCACATCTAGCATATTTCCCTCATGAGTCAGAACGGTATAGGAAAAGAGCTGTGAACTCACGAGCTTGCAATTTGCTTAATTTAGAAGTTAACTGGCTCATTTGTGTTTGTAAACCTTAAATTTTTGCATCAATCTCTGCTGCCATTGGAGATTACTCTCTATCAACTGGTTCACAAAATCCTCTAGAGAGGGCTCAAGTAAGGTGGCTAGTAGATTAGCCTAGTGATATGCAAGTGTTGTTGAATGAAGGGGAGTGAAGGTTGGAACTGCTACTGAAAATATAGGGGTTGATGTAATGGAACACCCCATATCCCTAGTTAACTCCATCATACCAGTCAGACTAGTACATACTAGAACTTGGGTCGTATCCCTATTGTGGTTACTGGGTATGATTCCTCAGGCATATTGCTCTATTAAGTACTTTGTCTCATCTAGCTGGTGTTCTATTCTTTGGTAAGAATCTGCATCAACCGCTATACTTCCTGCAACATTCCAAGTAGCATATATCTAGGAGCTGGGAGGTATGTTAGTAAACATGATGAACAAAGTGGAAGTACTGCAAAAAATGCAAAATGAAACTACCAACCAAACAAAAGAAACTATGTACAAAATGATATTACACTAAAATGAGCACTAAAGATTAAATATAAGCACAAATAACTAATAAAATGTAAAAATAGTAGGAAATGATTATTTTTATTTTTTTGAACACCACACAAATAAAATTGCACCTAATTAAACCTAAAAATACAATAAAAATTATTAAAAATTCAAAAAAGTGGTCAAAATAGTGGAATTTGGCCAAAATTGGGTGGGGCTCATTGACAGTGAGTCTTGCTTAGAATGTCAAAAACCTTTGGACTGGAAAGTTTCAAGGTAATCTATCTAACAATAAATAGAACAGGGTAGCACCCAAAATTAGCCTAAAAACACCGAAAACGACCAAACATGCAAAACTCAAAAAAGCAAGTAAACATATACATTTACAAACTAAATAACATCAACATCCCCAACAACGGCGCCAAATTTTGGTAGCCAACGTTGCAGCTGCTCCAAATTACAATTTTAAAATACTTAATTACACTTAATTTGAAGTATAGTGCAACCCAGGTCGTCTCACAAGGATGTTGTTGCTATCTAGTTAAGTAACAAGGGGATCTGTGCAAACATACAGTAAATAAATTATAAAAGAAAATTAGGTGAAAATAAAAATACTAGCTCAAAGAGTTCCTTAAGCATAAGGTGAATCAAATCAATCATTAACGCACAATATATCAAACACATGGAGTGCGGATAATTTGAGCTATTAGAGACACCTCAACTAACAACCCCACAATTCTACTTAGAGAACTCTAGGAATTCAACCAATACATAATTGATTAGATAATTGAGATCTCAACTCTACTTAATCTATGTTGATTTCTAGCCTTAATTGTAACATCCCCACTTTAGTAAACCGAACGTAATGGAAACTTTGAATTAATTACCTTTGGCAATGTGAGAATTTCTCAGGCAGTACTATGCCATGACGATCCTCACACTTGGAATTATAAGGTAGTGTAACACTGCCGTTGAAAATATGGCACTGCCATATGTTAAAAATTAAGAAATGACAAAAGTGCCCCTATCAACTTTTGTTAATTTCACTCTTGCCCAAAAGTTTTACAAATTGTACTTTAACCCCAAGTGGATATTTCCACAATAACCCTAAAACTTTTCATAAAATGACATTTACGTCCCCACATCGGTAGAATTAGCAAAATGGGATTTTAAGCGGAGCAGAATTACGTGGCGAAACTGTAGAAGTTTAAATCTCTACCGATTAGGCCATGGAGGCAGTCTAGTGTGAAATGACGTGGGGTGCCCCTGGACTTGCTCAAAATTACGAAAATGCCATTAGTTACAGAAAATAGGAAACCGAAAGGCTCCGGATTTACGAAAATGTCTAATTTACTCCGTTAATTCGCTTATTCGGTTTCAATAGTTATGTGAGGGCAATTAGAGGTTAATTAAATATTTATCAAGAGTTAGAGAGATTAGGCTTAAGATAAATTAAATTGAACATGTAGATATCTTAAACTATTAAGTAATGTTTGATCGGTTTGGAGGAAATCAATAAATATTCAGTGTTCTAAACTGCCAGAGTCGAATCAGTAGAATTCTACACTGATAACCTTAGGTTGAATGGCTGAAATTCAGCCACCCTTACCACATATGAGTGGCGCCAAGTGTTGCTCAAGATAGTGGAGAAACTTGGCCTCACCCTCACCGAATTTTTATCGTTTTTGCCTAGTTGTTCGGTTTTATCAACTACTTAAGATTAATTAGCATTCGATTAAATTTTTACTTAAAGCCAATTAAGTATCATTTAGAGAAATTGGATATGAGAGAAGTAGATTGAAAGTATAGGAAACTTCATAAGATTTTTCCAAAACTGATTTACCGACTTAAAAGCAATCGATAAGATTTTGGTACTTTGAACTATCGGAACCGAACCAATAAAAATTATACTGTGAGAGCCCTAGGATGGATGGCCAAGATTCAGCCAACACACCCTACAAGTGGCACCACAATCAGCCTTCAAGAAGGCAGCCAAATCAGATTGGAGAAGGAAAACACATCCACCAATCACATGCAATCTTGCTCCAAAAGTCTTCAATTATTTCCTTCCAACTCCCTTGATTATTTTCGGATTTATAACTTGTTGAACTCTCATTGTTTCTCTCCTATCTCAACTCATCTTCACTCCATCTCCATCTACTCTTCAAGCTTCATCAAGATTCCTTCAATCCAAGGCACCAATCTAGCACAACTACACCTAGAAGAGGTAGGAATTCCAACTTCTTTCTTGTTTTCTTTGAATTGGGCTGATTGGGACTCCACTTTCTTCCCAATTTCTTGTAAGATTCTGATGTTATCTTGAGTGATGATGATGAATTAAGGTTGGTTTAGGGTGTATATGTGAGTTTGAATTGAAGATTGGATGGATTGATTAAAGAAAAACATGAATCCAAGAAGAATTCAAGAAGCTGTTAGGCTTTTTCCCTCAACGGTCCGTACAGCGGAATGTACGGCTCCGCCTAAAGCTGATTAAATTTGATAAAACTATTTTCATATGAAACTAGACATTCAGGGCTTTCCATACATATAAAATATAAGGCCATTGGATTAGTATAGAATTAGTTATGAATTTTTGAAGTTTGACCTAGAAATCTGGATTCTCATCTGGGCAGTATGAGTTGAGAAGGGTATAACTCACCCTACACAACTCCAAATTGGGTGAAACTAACGCTATTTGAAAGCTAACATGTAAGAAAACATCCCATAAAAGTTTCAGAGTCAGATTTGTTGCCATTTGTTCCCAGCACATCAATGAAGTTGACTTAAGTTCAAACCGGGCTGGAACAGGGTAGTCCAGTAGGGTCAAGTTTCGGGGCTTATATATCAAAATATACTTATGCAAATGAGATGAAACTCATTTTATTAGAAATCTTGTCCTGTTATCTTTAATTTGATATAAATTTCATATGATTTCACCTAGTTTTCTATTTTTAGTGAATTTTTACTTCTAAGAGTGCAATTCTGGTTAGTTCTAGGATAGACAGAAGAAAACTTTGAATAACTTGAGCTACATAAATCAAAATGAGATGGGACCAAAAGGATTGGAAACTAGACCCATAGACCTATAACATATTCAAAATTTAGGTCAAATGAATTGAATAGAAATTGTGGTGAATTTTACAAATTCGGGCAGAATTGAGTAGAATAAGCCAAAAAAAAAAAAAAACTTTAGTTATGTATTTATGTTAACATGTTATATGATTGATATTATTGTTAGAAAACTTGATATCCTATGTTGGTTTTGCTGCTTGATTGATCCTTCTGGTAGTCTGGCACTATTCATGGGGAAGCGAACTCGATCAGGATTATCTTTTAGAAATTCCGACAAAAATATGTGAATTATATGAATGTTATACATTTATATGTTATGCTCATGAGATTCATATATGCAAGAATGATTTAAGTATGATATGAAGTATATGAATGATTGCATGTAGCATATGCATGTATAATCATATCCAAAGAAGAATAAGATTTATGAGAACTTGCAAGAAAGACATACCAAGCTACCACGTGAGGCATGGCATAGACCCAGCTAGCGTGGGCCAGAACGGTACTGTCTAAAACTTGGGCCAGCCCTCGACCAGATTTAGGAGGAATAGACTGGTGTGAGGTCGGGGACAGTAAACCCGTCACTTATGTATAGGTATGAGCTCGAACCTGAAAAGTAAGCTATTACCCAGGGGTGAGAGAGGTCATTCACCTCCGGGGAACCAAGTACAGAATGGCAAGGTTAAGTTGCAAGTTAAAGAAGAGATAAATTAAGTCAAGTGCACTTGCATACATTCAAGTATACGCATTTATATGTGCATCTTCAATTATCTAGTTAAGTCATAATGTTATTATGATCCTTGTTGAATCATATTATAATATCCATATTTCTATGTTTGTCATATGATATGACAAGTGGTTATTAAAATATAACCCGCTTCGAGAAAGGTGTTTTCAACTTAAAATTGAACCACTATTTATTTATATGTGTTCATATTTTTATAATAAACCGAAATGGCTAGAATGTTTATGATGGCACTGTATGAGTAATAATTTGAATTTACCTACTGAGAACCTTAGGTTCTCACTGCCTACTTGTATATTTCTCTTTTCCGTAAACATTCCAGCACTCAAATTGGAAATCAAGTGCGAGGCAGAGTACAGGGTCATTCATTGAGCAAGAATCGGGCATAAACTAGACCAAGAGACTATTGAAGTTAGCTAATGACTAGTCAGACATAAACGCTGTGTACTATGTCAAGTACAGTTTTTTTAAAAAATGTAGTTATTTTATTATCTATGTATCAAAGATTATTAGTCAGCAATAAAACGAGTAGTTCAAGGGCCATGTATTATATTCTCCATATTTTAAAGATTTTTCTTAGCATAGTGACAATCTTTTAATAATACTCCATGACTCGAGCATGACTTATATGATAGAGGTTGTTACACTAATTGTATTAGCCTAAGTTTGAATCCAAACCCAATTCCTAATTCTTTATCTAATCAAGTTCATACCAATTGACCAAATAGCAATCACCCAACTAATTCCTCATTCATAAACCCACATATCAATAACATTTAATGCAAGTTTACAAATTAAAGAGGGCAAAGAATCAAGAAAATAAACATGATTGAAATTCAAGTATAGGGTTTCAAGATTACAACCATAATGCCCTTGGAGTCTCCTTGAACTAGCTTGAAATCCTACTCCTCCATAGCAATGAAGGTTACAAAATAGAACCCAAAACAAGTATCTTACAAAATGAAAGGAAAAGAAAAGAAGAGGAAAAGAGAAGAAAAGAGAGAAAAATGAAAAATATTGGAAAGGAGAGTCCTTTTCCTTGCATCTCTGTTTTCTCACTACTTATCAGAACTAAAACATAAAAATCCAAAACTACCCTTGAGGTCAAATTAATCCTCTGCCTCTCAGATTTAAGTAGAAACCCAATTTGCTTAATTTAGACTTGAAATGAGAGAGTTATGGCCCAATCTTTATAGCATGTCCAGGTTGAATATTTATTCACATCCGTCAATTTCAACAGCCATTAAGTCCATCAATAAGTCATTATTTTGGAGAGTGTTCTTCATATAAATTTAAGATTTATATCTTATCTTTCAAATAGAACCAGTTTCAATCCAATGCCTGCAACTCAAGTTATGGCCCAATTAGTGCACACTACTCAAGTTCCAGTGCAACAGCTTTGTTTTGACTTCATGGCCTAATTCGTCCTAATAGACATTTGAATTAGTTTTTGACTTTTGCATTAAAGTTGTAAATCTTTCTCTCAGCTTTCCTACAATATAAAATTTGTAATCTTTAGAGATCCACAACTCATGATGTGCTCAAAATATAGAAATAGTATAAATTTGTAATAATACTAAAAAATACAATTAAGTCTAATTAAAGCCCAAACTTATAAAATGTATCTAATATTGATCAATTAAACATAAAAGAGATCCAACAAACTAAATATGAAGGTTAATTGATATATCAAAATGTTACATATCAGTATATGTTGTCATTCTATATTTCTTGTAACATAATCAAACAAAAATCGCTATAGTTTATTAAAATTATTATATAATATCCTTATTGTGCCAACTTTGCTACGCCGTTGGGTTTGCACGTTCTCCATGACCCACTTGAAGCAATTTTTTTCCCTCGAAAAAAAATCCTTGATTTTGATTTCTATATCCTTACTATCATATAGTACTTGAGATTTTTACCAATATTATGGTTGAATTTTTTCAGTAATGAGACACAATTAGTAGGCATAAGCTAAAAAAGAGAGAGAATGAATGAAATTTTATTTTTGGGAGGTTAACAAGTGAACATGATAGAATTTCATTAATTTTGTTTAGAAGTCATATTGTAAAGGAATTAAACAAAATAAGTATTTATATTATTTAAATATTATGAATTTTAGTTTCCTCCTTCACCTCCATTCCACTGAAATTTTGAAAGAAATTAAAAGCATCAAGGAAAAAAGAAAGAAAATAGTTTCCATTGAGTTCCTTTTTTGTTTTTATGTTTATTCTCTCTCCCTCATTTTTCCTTTTCGTTTTTCCAATTACCTATTATTCAAATATGGGTCTGTTTAGTTTAACTTTTGAGAGAATATATTTTGAAAGAATGTCTTTTAGAAAAAGACCATTTTGAAGAAATATTTATATTTAGTTTAAGTATTTCAAAAGTAAGTTTAAAAAAATATTTTTATTTGAATAGGACAAAATAAAATTACTTTTGAAGATGTAATTACCAAACTAGATATACTATAATCTAAAGATAAGTTACTATATTCTATTCAAATATTTTGATATTAAAGGATAATTAACTCTCAAATTATCATTAAATTTTTTTTATTTCAGTATTTTAATTACATACAACTTTTTTATATATTTTTTTAAAAAAATTTAGCCTAAAATCATGTTTTTAAAATGAAATAATTATTATAAGAGCCTAATTTTATATATAATTTTATATATTAATATTGACAGTATTTTCATTCAAAACAATTCCAAGCAACAAAATTATGAACTAATCATATTCTTACACTCAAATACAAATAAAAAGACACTCAAAAAATATGGTGATATTACATGCCCCCTAATTTAAGGGTGTTTTTAATTGGTTGTGAAAATAAAATTACTTTTTAATCATTGTCATGAATATAATTAATTTTTTATAATCAATTATGATACAATTAATTTTTTATTTATATGTATTAGTTAAAAGGTGATTTTAAAGTAATGTATTTTTTACTATATTAAAAATTACTTTTACATAATAAATTACTAAAAAGAATATAAATTGATTTATTTATATTATATAATATTAAATATATAGAATTAACTTTATAAAAATTTCATAATTTCAAAATAATTAGCTTGTGTTTATGATTAAAATCCTAAAAAGATAAATTTTTTAAAAAAATAGTATATATAAATAAAATATGTTAAAGAATATAATCGATTTTATATATGTTTTCTAAACATTTTTTTGATGCATTTTTCTAAACATGTTAAATTGTGCTGAATATTATTTTTTTTAATGAGAAGTCGCTATTTCAAAGAATAATTAATATTTCCCATTTTGATACAAATTAATGTCAGTCGATTTTTACTTTTTACTTTTTGGTTATATTTATTTGAGTTTTATCTATGAAATAGTCATGGCCATTTTGATTGCGTATCCTACCAACTATACGGCGTCATTCCATGCTCCTCCGCCATTGAGTCCGTCATTTACGTCGGAATGGTAAAATCCTCCATTGGTTTCAATCAACAACTGGAACAAGCGGGTTGGTGAACCCTCCACCCCTTCACTTTCACGCTAAAGCTAAAACTCAAACAACAACAACAACACACGCTCTCTTCATTTTTCGCAACCTAAACAAAAACAAAAAATAAAAGCAAGGATGAGACAACGCACGAGTGAAGACAAGACAGGGGGAGACGAAGGACGAGACGCCGACGAGCGAGGACGTTACGGAGATGAGATGAGAGACTGGTGAGCAACGACGAGAGATGCGGCCAAGCAAGGACGAGCCAGCAGTAAATATTATTCTATTTTAATTTTCATTGGGCATTTGATTGTGGGAATTTGTAACTTGGCATAGTATTCGGACAATCTCTCGCCTCTCATAATTATGGGGGCTCCTCGGCTATCTTTTTTGTTTTTTTTAGCAAAAAGTTACGAAGAAAGATGCCTATCATTTTTAAGTGACTTCTTTAGTCTCTGCGTATAACACTGGATTTTCCTATATGTTCTATATAGGTGTCTCTACGATTGGGATACCAGACCATATGTTCCATACGATACCTTATGTAATGTAGCGTACAATACCATCTGCCTTACGTAGTGTAGGATACCGTCTACCTTACGTACCATACTATACCGTCTTTCTTTTTTGTACGATAGCCACAACAAACACTTCTACACTCCACAAGAGAGAAGGCAGTGCCGAGAGTGAAGGTGATGAGAGTGAAGGTCGAGAGATCGATGCTTAGTAAAGGCATCGCAGAGAGTTATTGGGGGGCATTGGGGATTATGTTTAATTGACGGCAGTTAGGTAATTTTATGGTATTAGTACCTCAACTGCAAACGAAAAGTATGTCGAGCTTTTCTTCCATTAAAAGGCATTTTCCTCACCGAGAAAAGATGTTAGCAAGTACAAAGTTAAACTAAAAACTAGCCAATACTATATAAAATCATTTTCCTCCTAATCCTAATAGGAGGCCTTTTAGTGGATATAAATTGTAATTCAAACGGGCAATAATGTTATGTGTATATTGTTTTCAACTCTAATATCCCACCTTGGAACTTGAGTATTGGAGTGTTGCACCACCCCAGATATTGTTTTTATTTTTAATTTATGCATCATTTTGTATGAGATTGAGGTAGTAATGTCAGTATAAAAAGTTTAACAAATTTAATTAAAGAGAGTTACTTTTTTTTTTTTTGCTTAGTATATTAATAATACAATAGAACAAAACTTTATTAATCTTATTTACAAGTTATATTGTAAAGGAATTCAAAACAAAATATTTATAATATTTAGATGTTATAATTTTTAGTTCTTTGTTTTTTTTTTAAAATTTCCTTTTCATTCCTCTAATCAGCTATCATTCAAACTTAATGTTAGGTATATACACTTTTCAACTGTAATATCCTCTCACTTGGCACTTGAGCATTAGATTGTTACACCATCCTAAATAATGTTTTTATTTTTGATTTATACATCATTTTGTATTACTATGAGAAAGTAAAGTTAGTATAAAAAATTAAGAATTAATTGCAGTTTACCCCCTATATTATAAATCATATGCACTTTACACCCTACATTTTAAAAATATGCATCTCGACTACCTGCATTTTTCCATATGTGCACTTTGGCCCATCTGTTGATTTTTTCATCAATTATGAACAAAAATATTATACATTCAAGGTGTCAAGTTGCATATTTAGAAAAATTCAAGGGTCAATTTACAGATGACCTAAAATTCAGGAGAGTATAATGCACTTATTTGAGATAAAGTACACATTTACGAAAATGCAAGCAGTCAGAATGTACATTTTTATAACGTAGGAGGTAAAGTACAAATGACCTATAATATGGGGGTAAACTGCAATTAACCCAAAAACTAATGACTTTAATTTAATTAGCATATTCACAACTATTATATTTTTTCTATTTTTTCATTTTTTTATTTTATTAAGATAAAATAATAAAATCAAAAAAAATTTTAGAATAGATCATAGTGAAAAGTTAGTAAGTATATAAAGACAATCATAATTATAAAATAAAAAACAAATAATCATATTTATGTTTAAATTTTTAATTAAATGATTAATAGTTGAATTAATATGAAGTTTTAATTTTATCATATTTATTTTTTAAAATTTTAGATATATTTATTATTGAACTTTTTTATTTTTAAATTGAAATAATTAACTACTAACGCAACATTATTTAAATACAAATAAATGTTAAACATTAAAATTAATTATTTTTATAATATTAATACATTAAATAAGCAAAATCATATAAATATAAAGAGTAAATAGCAAGTACTCTATCCCATTCTTATCCCAAAGTAAAACCCCCACTCCAAATCATGGAACCCAGTGTTGGAACGGTTCTGCACTGTTCGGCGGTGACAGCGTGTCGGATGCAAAGGTTCTGCACTGTTCTTCATCCGCAAGCCAACAGCACCAGTTTCACACCCATTACTCATCCAGTCCACAAGGTTATTATGAGCAGAATTCGTAGGCAAATGAGATAGTGTTTGATGTAGTTCAGGAACATGATGGAAGACGTGAAGCCGTGGTGATAAAGGCTGCAGATTATGGGGATACAAAATACAGCCACCACAATATCCGCCCTCTATCAAATTATGTTGGCTACTCCCAATGTCATTGAAGATTAGTAATTTCATAGAATCAAAGTGGTAGAAAACGTGGACTTGCTAAAATATGAAGACAGATTGCTACTCTTGCAGTCTTCTTCTCATTTTCTCTCCCCAGGCAAGATACATTAATTCAAGAAATCAAAAACAACGAAGTTAAGAAAGAAAAAAGGGACAGACTTGTCCTAGAAAGTTTCCTCTGAGCAAGTGTTGTATATTACGTGAGCACCACTGCTTGTCTGCAATCTTCACAAATTTGTCTTTCAAATTCACAATCTGATTAGATGGGTAGAGGCTCAGTCGTTAGTCAATGTGACCCAAGCCAATATGATTAGATTCATTAAAACTCAAGTCATATATCAGTTTAGAGTCCATTAAACCATAACTATATATTATGGTACTATGTTCACAGGGGGGAAAATGAAAGCTTTCACCCAACAGTTTGGCTTTCGGCGGGCTCATATTCCTCCCTATTATGCTCAAGCCAATGGGCAAGTAGATGCTACTAATAAAGTTTTGATCGACATAATAAAAAAGATAGTAGAAGACAAATCAAGAAGATGGCAAGAGGTCTTGTCTAAGGTCTTATCGGCCTATCGGAATTTTAAGAGTAACGCCACTAGTTTAACTCCATATCGGCTGCCATATGGGTAAGATACGGTGTTACCTTTAGAACTAGCCATCAATTCATTTGAAGCAGCAAAACAACATGGACTGCAATCAGAAGAATATTCATAGGCTATGTTCTAAGAGTTGAAATCAGCTAATAAAAATAAATTGATGGCCTTGGAGAACATCCATGTTAATAAAACCAAAGTATCAAAGTTATACAATAAAAAGGTCAGGTTGAAATGCTTTGCCGAATGTGATCTAGTGTGGAAGGTTATTTTACCTATTGGAACTAGAATTACTAAATTCAGCAAGTGGTCACCTAATTGAGAAAGACCTTTTCTTATTACACAAGTTATTTATAGTGGTGCGTATAAATTGTTTACTCTCGAGGGAGAAGAATTGCAAGAAGCATAAATGGAAAATATTTAAAGAAATACTACCCTACAATGGAGTAACCCATTAATATTAAGAAAGATCAATGTATCAGCCACAAGCCAGCCTAGTAACTAAGAGAAATACAATGTAAAAGAAAGATAATAAAAAAAACCAAACTGCTAGGGCTACGTTTG
Organism: Pterocarpus santalinus; assembly: GCA_031439595.1. NCBI lineage: Eukaryota > Viridiplantae > Streptophyta > Magnoliopsida > Fabales > Fabaceae > Pterocarpus > Pterocarpus santalinus. The sequence goes on along the minus strand of CM062526.1, from coordinate 14,115,465 downwards.
AAGAGGATCATTGGATCGGCCCTCAGCGTAGTTCCTTCTACAAGATGGCTGGTATCTTCAGGACGGACTTCCTCAAGCTAATCTTCTTCCTTGGCCCCTTGAGTCTCTTGTAGAATAGGAGCAAGCTCGAGGAAACTAATAGGCTCAGCAGCCGAAGTCTCGACTTGTGCTTGTTTTAGGGAAACTGAGGTAGTGATCATGTCAGTCACCACCAAGGCCACAATAGTATCAGCATCTTTCTTCTCAGCTAAGGCCATTAAGCTCCTGTACTTTGCACAGGATAGCTCCACTTCTATTAGGCCTTATACACCGCTGTCCACTTCGTGTTGCAAAATGGGTTCTCTTTCCTCAAGAGTGTGAATCTCCCCATCTAGTGCATTGACCTGGTTGTACAACTGCAATTTGGTTTTGGAGTTAGCATTAAGATCGGTTGTGATAGTAGATAGCTCAGACTGCAGTTGGTTGAGCTTTGCTTGGAGCTAGGCAATCTCTGCATGGATTTCACTGATGCAGCCTTGCACTATTTGCGCTGTTACTACTTGGCTTTCTGGCCGAGGTCTACAACCTGGAACTGGCCCCTCAAGTTTTCGTTTTGTATTCATAGATCAGATAGCCTATTCAAGCTTTTGAGGGTGAAAGACCTGCATTCTTTATACACCTGAAGGCCAGTGTCCCCAGCTTCATGGCTAGGTGTTAGCGAGCTTTTTCAACCTCGGGAACTATTGAGAAATCTATCGATTTTGAAATCCTCAAAAAGGACTTTTGCAGTTGAGCAAATGTCATAGGATCTGTGGGAAAGGTCTTACTGAGGTGTTCATGCACAGTCTCTAAATGCTTGGGATAAAAAAAGAAGCTGAGCTTGCTAAAGGAGAAAAAAAACATATATCTAGCTCCTCCATAGGCACTAGTACATCTTCCTCCGCTTCTTTGACAACAATGAGGATTGGCTGAGTTGTAGGTGCTACTGGTGTGGAATCCTTTGGAACTTGGCCTTCTTGGTCTTAGTAGGCTGAAGTGGAGGTTTGGTTGCCTTTAACTTGTGTTTCTTCTGCCAAAAGAAGAATAAGATCCACGTCAGAAGAAATATGGTGACATGTCTATGAAATTGGACAAAGACTAGTTCATATGACTTCCCATACCAGCCGATTTTAGTGTTAGAGGAGTCTTAGCCGAAGGAATGACAACAATTAGAGAAGCCAGATTAATGGGTTAGGGAAAAATTGGTTGCTGAGGACTCTTTCATAGCTTGTAGGCATTGCTTTCCTAAATTGTGGGCCTGCTAGTCTCTATACCTTTGGATTCCTTGGGAGCTTCTACAAAAAGGAGTAAGAAGCAATAGTTAATAATCTAGTGACAAAAGGTACTAGGAAGCAGAAAATGAGAAGAGTATTTACTCTTGGGAGCCTAAGCTTCCTTGACAATGGGTTTCCGAGCATAAGCAAGAATGCCGACAACCTCCTTGCTGGTGGGTGGTGACAAGTGCAGAGTCAAAGCAGAAGCATCCATCTACTTGAGCTTGGGCAAAAGCACACTTTGCGGTTGATTCGATAGCTTCTTGAATATTACTTCCCACCATGAGGCAAATTCTGGGGTAGTCGAGGGAGCAATTATGAACTTCTTAAAATAGAAGATTTTGATCTTGTCATTACTGCTCAACTTCCAGTTGACTAGCTCGTTGGCATATAGGTTGGCCTATTTGTCAAACTTGGCCAATAATTCATAGAGAAGAGGAATGCCCTATACCAAGCTGAACTATCCAGCCAAACAATGGGGATTGTAAGGCTCAGAAGAGGTGTTGTTATACCTGGACCTCGATTTCACCCTGTTGACGAGATCATTAGCTATGAGCACATTGGTTCACTAGAGAGTGATATCAGAAAGCTCTGAATCAGTGGCCAAGAGAAGCCTTTGCCAAATCCAAGCTGGCCTACAACCTTGGTCCTTATATGGGCATAATTGAGTAAATGCCCCAACTTTCACCTTGATCAGGGTGTTGGTCAATTCAGATACCAAGATGGACGAGAAGAGGAAACGCATGTAGTAATCATCATACATGGCTGGTTGGATTGTGTGTGTAAGAATGGTTTCCACAAGAAACTCTGGGAAATACTATTGAATCCAAAGATGCAAGTACAAAAATAGGTTGACCACTATCTTTATTGACTGCCCTTGTTTTATTCGATAGAAATGGTAAACATACCTTTGTGCAACAAAGAAAGGAAGAGTGCCCTAATGTTGAAGTAACTTTGGCTGAGGATGATTGACACATAAGGGGCAAATTCTGCTACCACAGCTTTGAGCTAGTACAGAAAAAAAAAATCGGCAAATCCACAACAAGAGGAATTCCCTGTGCTTTGTTTCACCTACAGGGTAGCTTCCTATATTAAAGGTGTTGATGAACGTGGAGTATATGTTGTTCTTCTTGTTAACTTGGAAACCCGAGTTAGTGCTAAGGACATCGTGGATATAAAACACCTTATCTCTATCCATTGGCAGGTTGACAACGGCTACCACATTGAATAGGTTAGGAGTCATCATGCCAAACGGCAAGCAAAAATTGGATAAGTGGTAAGTAAAAATTGAGCCATTGCATTAAACAGGCCTCAGCGGTAAAATCGGCTAGCCTAATGCAAGAGGCAATATGTTGGCATCAAAAAATTGTTAAGTGTCCTCAACTGAGGACAAAACTTAGTCGAGTGTGGTTTTAACACTACCCCTAACACTACTAGAGCCATAAGTTTGCATGGCCAAAGAAGATTGTGGCCGAGGACATAGCATAAATATTAATCAACTGAATACAAGTTCAAATGGTTGGTCGGCTCGAATGAGAAACCAATATAGAATACAAGATGGTGGATCTGAAAGAGTCGAGACCTAGGAAAAAGGTCTCTAAGTCTAGCACTTAAGATGCAAATACAGAATAAACAAACATGTGTCAACCCCTCCACAATACAGCCTCGAAGAACAAGCCAGCCAAGGGTACGAGCACACAGTCGTGGCAGTTACCAAAGGGCAGTTATGGATGAAGTCTTGCCTATAAATAGAGCAAGACCTAGCTATTGCAAGGGACCCCAAATCCACAACATAAATCTAGATTTACTTTACTTTAATTGTATTTTACCTTCATCGTACATTATTTAATAAGGTAAAACCATAAAACAGAAAAATTACACATTCATGATTTTCAATCCCCTCGGCCACAAATCGACATAGTAACATCACTCATAACCACTTATGCTAAGCCATTGAAAGTGTGAGCACAGACATCTTGGCTCAAGCCTAATGCCAGCTGACGCCATTATTTAAACAAAGATAGCATAGGACACAATTCATTTATTTGTACATATTTAGATAGAAATATAAGTAGCACAGGACTTGAGCTTTATATTCATATTCACATTACTCCACTTCTGGTCCTGTGTAATAAGGTGAGCATCAATATCTTTGCTGAGCTCATTTGCAAACTGCATCAAGGAGTGAGGGTCAGGAATATGGTCTTTCAGCTTCTCATATTCAAAGGTCCAATGCACCACGCTGCCCTCGTTCTGTGGAATGACATGAAGTGTGGCCCGGAAGCTCTTGTAGTGCTCCAGGGGGTCTCCCTCCAAGACTTTGAAAGTGATCTTGTTGTTTTCTCTGTCTATGGCTTCAAGCAGCTACTTAGCCACACAAGCTTTGCCATCTATTCTTGTCCAAAACCAAAAACCAAACCCGATTTTCAGATCAGAGGAACAAAACACAAGTCACCATGTTCATATTTGACATGTTACGTTTTCCCCCTCTATTAGTATTAACGGATCAACATCCTCTACATTTGTTTTTAAACTGCAAAAGGATCTCAATCTTCCAAGACAATTTTTTCTTTCTATGTTTGAATATTAAAAGAAAAATGGGTTAAAATTTTACAAATCCTTAGATGTTGAACTGCACTGCCTGTAGTTCAAAATACAACTGTGGTGGATCGAATTTCTATTATATTTTATTTTAAACGATAAGTATTTGAGGCTTACTATACTCTTACTAATTTGCCTTGAGTCGAATCGGTATACCATAAAGGTAAAAATCTCGCTAGTTTTTGTCTATTCATAATACTTAAATGCGATATTTTGTTTAAGAAAACAAGTATTAAATCACTTTGTATTATTAAAATATTCTTAGTCGTAAATTAGTATTGTAATATAAAATTATTTATATATCATCAAAAAAAGTCTAAATAAAATTCTTAGTTCAAATTAAAAAAAAAAAGTCATACAAGAGTGAGTCCTGGCTCAATGTCAAAGTTATTGCCTCATGGTGATCTAAAAGTCAAGAGTTAAAATCTTGAAAAACAACCTCTTTTCTTATAGAGATAAGGGCGTTTATATTTATCCTCTCCAAAGCCTACTAAGTGGTAGTCTTAGCTTGTACATTGGGCTGCCTTCTTTAGGAAGAGAAGCCATATGAAGACATGGTTTTAAGCAACAATAGAAAATAAAACGAAAGCCAAGTTGAAACACATTTATCATAAAATTGAAAGCTAAGTTGAAATACATTTATCATATTATATCTAAAAAATATTGGCTATAAATTAAAGGAATGAGTAGTGCTTAGGGGGAAAAAAGTTAAACAAATGTAATCCAAGAGCAATTTATTAGTTTCTTGGCAAAATTTTTAGGCCAGGGTGCACATACCGTGAACATAATTCCAGAAGATAATGGATCCCTCAGTACCCCATTCACCTTCATGAATTTCAGCACCCTGTATTTTATCAGGGCAAACGTTGCCAATGCGATGTGGCCTGCTGCAGAATACGTCATGGAACTGCTCGGCAGAAGCCTTAATATACACATCAGTTTCCAACTTCTCAAATTGAGATGCCATATTTGCTTTGCCTGATGCAAGATGAAGCTGAAACTTATTGCGCAAAACTTTTCGGTACAATGACCATTTTATAAACACTTCGTAAGCTGGATATAGATCTTGATGACATTCGAACTAAAATATGGAAGAAATTATTGAACTATATTCACTATAACATAATTAATAATATTTAAAAAATATCTTTTTTATCGACATTTAAAAAATGTTACGAAATTATAGAAAGAGTATTGTTAAAATTCTCTAATAAAAATAACATAATTTGTATTTAATACTATTAAAAATGTTATTAAAATATTTTAATAATATTTTTTATATTTTTAATAATATTTTTCAAATGTTATTAAATTGTTTTAAAGACACTTTTTCTTAATAAATATCGTTAAAAATCAAATACGGTGTAATTTATTTTGAGGCAATGAATTATTATTGCCAGCGATGCACCTAATTATTGCTAGTTATGACAATTTTTTTGGGATAAGGAAAATTCTATTCATAAATAAGTCTAACAACAATTGTAAATTAAAAAAATATATTAGATTCAAATTTATTAGGAAATAAGATATATTTTATATTCTAAATTAACCAATGATTTATAACTTTGCTCCATATGCAAAGATTATTAATGTCTAATCATTTCTCATATAGGAGACCAACACAGAAAATACTCAACTTAAAGAATGTATTAAATCTCTTCTCAAAATATATTTAAATATCTTTGTTATATGTAAAATCTTTAAAATAGAAATATACAAAGGAAAAACAAAAATATCACAAGGGGAATGATAAAAATATCCATAAAAGGAACAAACCAAACACTAACAAAGAGAACAAGCAAAACACTCATAAAAGAAATAATAAAAGTAAAACAAAAAAATGTAAAGTCTAAGAAACAAAAAAAAAAAGGTAAATGGTGGAGCTATTACCAAAAAAGAGAAGAAAAATGACTGGGGGATGCATTTTTTACAACGCAGTACACAACACATATGGAAAAAAGTGAGCAAAATGATAAAAATACTTGGATGATGGGTTTCACATAATCATCGTTACTTTTGTTCAGCTATATATATATATATATATATATATATATATATATATATATATATATATATATATATATGATGCGGTTCCGGCAAGTGTATCGGATCGTACAAGTAATAAAGTTATAAGTAAAACATCATTTCCACGATGATGGATCAAATATCGAATAGTCTAAGGGATGACTATTTGGACAGAATAAATTCACAGATGTAGAAAATTAAAATAAAATAAATAAACGAAAGAGTAATGTAGACTGATGCTGATGGGGTAGACAAATGCAATGGAATGGATGCTAGGGCTAATTAATTTCACCTATTGTAAATACATTTACTATGAATTTTCGTCAATCAGTTTCTATCCTAATTGACTCATAATCGATTCTTTTTAATTTACTCCTAACCTCTCTCGAGGTCAAGCAATACTCTTTGTTCTACATTGATTGCCTAATCTCTTAGCACAAATTAATCTTGGAAAAGGTTGAAGCTTTATGGGCTCCTATGTTGACTGCATGAACTGCGTTTATCTATCTCTAGTTTTCGCCCAGCTCACAATGTTTGTGTTAAGAGGCTCTATTCACAAACCCTCTCTCAAGTTATTGTAAATCCCCAAATCAATTAATTGGTGATCAAGCAATTAAAAACATTAAGCACAAACAAAAACACTAAGCAATAGAGATAGAAAGTAAGATTAACATTAGTTCATAAGTAAAATTGTCATATAAAAAGGGTCCATTAACACATTAGCAGAAGAAAACTAGTTCATAACTGAAAAAAAGAAAACAATGAAAAAGTATAAAGATGAGAAAATAGAAGAAACAAAATCAATAAAGATTTTTGGCTAGAGACAAGAGATTCTGAAGAATGTGAATCTCTCTGTGTTGAACTTGAACTCTAGAATCCTTGAATCTTCACCTTCAATCTCTCAGCAAGAAGTCTTCTATCTTGGGAAGTGTTTGGAAGTGTCTAGAGATCTCTTTTTCTAACATTACATGTTGCCTTTTATAGTCTACGGATCCCTTTTCTCGAATTTTGGCCCAAACCAGCAAATTGCTCCAGATGGGGCCACGCTATAGTGCAACTAAAATGCTCGGAACCAAGCTACATCGTGCTATAGCGCGCCTGCCTAATAGAGCTAACTATTTTTATACAATTCCGAGCTTTGTAGCGGTCAAAATAGTTGGCATTTGGCCTCAGAGGTAGAAATAGCGATTGTAGATCTATGAGTAAACTTTCCAGTGCAACAACAATCACCTCAATCGGAATTCTATAACTCAAGATACAAGTGAAAGAGTGATAAAAGGTCAAACTTGACAGCATTAGAAACAAGATGAAGCTTCAATCTTGTCTCGCCTTTTTCTTCTAGAAGACTCGAGAGCTGAAAAAGCGTCCAACAACAAAGTTGAAGATCTTCTTCCCTTCTTTCCAAAGAATCTTGAATCATCATAATCCGACTTCTAAAGAGCTAGAGATCAAATTTTCAATACTAAAAGGTTCTAATTTCATATAAGTTAAACTCTCTCATAACTCTAAATTTCAACTTAAGTGCTTGTATCTGTTGACAATCAAAATAAGTATCCAAAATATAAGAAAATAACAGAAAATAAAAATACCATCCACTGTCAATTACTTACTAGTGCCTTGAACAAGATGTTGATAAATTTTGTATTTTGTATACATATATATATATATATATATATATATATATATATATATATATACACACACACACAAAACTTACCAGCTTTTTTCAATAATACGTTGGTAAGTTTTTTGATAGAAAAAAGTTGAACAAAAGTAACAATAATTATGTAAGATCCATCCAAATATTTTTATTATTTTACTCATTTTTTCTATATATATCACATTATGTATCACAGAAAATAGGTTCCCTACCACTACTCAAAAGAGAAATGACAATCGTTCTCGACAGCTCTCACACAGGAGAAGATTAAAGAAAGAGGAAAGATAAAAGAACGATTAGGACTGGCTTGTGCAGTAAAGAGGCTTCTCGAATATGACTTATGACATTTTAAATTGTTTTTTGGTAACTACTTTGCCAAAATATGCACATGTGGTAATTCTATATTTCTTGTAACATAATCAAACAAAAATAATTGTAGTTTATTAAAAATATTATATAATATCCATATCGTGCCAACTTTGGCCATGCCACGCGGATGGATTTGCACGTTCTCCATGACCCACCTGAAGAAAATTATTCAAATCCTTGATTTTGATTCTACGTCCTTTCAATCATATAAGACTTGAGATTTTTACTAATGTTATGGTTGAAATTTTTTTCATTAATGAGACAATTAATAGGAATAAGCTGAAAATGAGAGAGAATGAATGGAACTTTTTATTTTTGGGAGGTGAACAAGTGAATATGATAGAATTTCATTAATTTTGTTTAGAAGCTACATTCTAAAGGAACTACACAAAATAAGTATTTATATTATTTAAATATTATGATTTTAGTTTCCTCCTTCACCTTCATTCCACCGAAGTTTCGAGAGAAATTAAAGACATTGAGAAAAAAAGAAAAAGAAAATAGTTTCCACTGAAATCCTTTTTCGCTTTTATGTGTTTTTAAACTTTCAAGCAAGAGAATCTATTCCCTTACCCTCATTTTTTCTTTTGGTTTCTCCAATTGCCCATCATTCAAATATAATGTTAGGTATACATTATTTTCAACTCTAATATTCCGTCTTGAAACTTGAGCGTTGTAGTGCTGCACTACCCCAGATATTGTTTTTATTTTTTATTTATGTATCATTTTGTATGAGATTGAGATAGTAAAGTTAGCATAAAAAGTTTAACAAATTTAATTAAAGAGAGTTACTTTTCTTTTTGTTTAGTATATTAATAATACAACAGAACAAAACTCTATTAATCTTGTTTACAAGTTATATTGTAAAGGAATTTAAAACAAAATATTTATATTATTTAGATATTATAATTTTTAGTTTATTTTTTTTAATTTCCTTTTTATTCCTCCTATCACCGATCATTCAAACTTAATGTTAGGTATATACACTTTTCAACTCTAGTATCCTGCCAGTTGACACTTGAGCGTAGATTGTTGCACCAACCTAAATAATATTTTTATTTTTTATTTATACATAATTTTATATTAGTATGAGAAAGTAAAGTTTGTATAAAAAAAACTAAGGAATTTAATTTAATTAGCATATTCACAACTATTATATGTTTTTCTATTTTTTTCATATTTTTTATTTTGTTGAGATAAAATAATAAAATTAAAAAAATTTTAAAATAGATCATAGTGAAAAGTTAGTAAGTATATAAAGATAATCATAATTAGAAAATAAAAAACAAATAATCATATTTATGTTTAAATTTTAATTAAATGATTAATAGTTAAATTAATAAGAAGTTTTAATTTTATCATATTTACTTTTAAATTTTTAGATATATTTATTATTGAATTTTTTAATAATTGAAATAATTAACTACAAGGTACCATTATTTAAATAAAATAAATGTTAAACATTAAAATAAATTCTTTTTATAACTTTAATACATTAAATAAGCAAAATCATATAAATATAAAGGATAAATAGCAAATACCAACCTTGAGATTTGGAGAAAAAACACCTTATCCTATTCTTATCCCAGAGTAACACCCCCACTCCAAATCGTGGAACCCACTGCTAGAAAGTTTCTGCACTGTTCTTCATCGGCGAGCCAGCAGCACCAGTTTCACACCTGTTACTCATCCAGTCCACAAGGTTATTATGAGCAGAATTAGTAGGCAAATGAGATAGTGTTTGATGTAGTTCAGGAACATGATGGAAGACGTGAAGCCATGGTGATAAAGGCTGCAGATTATGGGGATCCAAAATACAGCTACCACAAGATCCACCTTCTATCAAATTATGTTGGCTACTCCTGTTGAAATCCATGATAGCAGAGAGAAAAATAAAAATGGAGAAAAATTCAAATGATAAAATTTTTATTGAAATGAGAAAAGTTACTACATCAAGCCAATAGTGTGGCTTATATACAAAATGGTAAAGTAACTAACTAATACCTAATTACAAGTATTGTAACTAATTGTGACTAATCACTAACTAACACAATTATATCTCTAACACCCCCCGCAAGCTGGAGGATGCGTACTTTAGCATCTCCAGCTTGGGATCAACAATAGAATATAAGCAATCCAACAATGATAACAAAGCTGCAAGGTGAATGGCGAGTCGAAGAATGGCAGTGGTGCATAGTGCTAAGAAGTCTTCGACCGTCACTTGGGCCCCTTCGATCTTCCATCAACGTCTTCACAGCGTTCATTGCGAAAGAGGTTAAAGCCATAGGGCTATCAAGAAGAGGTTAAAGCCATAGGGCTGTAGCAAGAAGAGGTTAAAGCCATAAGGCTATCAAGAAATCCTGATTTAAGGAATACCAATCTTCAGTGCCAAATCAAATCAAATGCTTAACCACCCAAGGTACAAGCTAAAATCTCAAAGATCAAAGAAAACTAAACCAGAATCAATCTGCATCATAAACTTGCTCAAATCCATGCTTAAAGACAAAAGAAGAGTGGGCAGCACCACGAATGCATCCAAAATCAGAGCCAGTGGATGTCCATACAAAGGAAACAATATCTCCAATAATTGAGGCAAACCATCAAACACCTTGTATGCAAGACAAGAATATCAACACAAAACATAAAACCATCGGCAAACAACCATTCAATATCACATTTGCAAAACTACCCGGTCGGCGACTAAGGTAATAAACCTCAAGTCTAGCATCGATCTATCATGGAACACCAACCCAATAACCATAGTTACGCAAAAAAATCTTGAGCGCCAAAAAAGGAGACTAACATGTTACGCAATGGAACCGCTATGACCCGGCAAGAAGAATCCCATGGCTGACAAGAGTGATAGATCGATGGATCGAACCTTAAAGTCACGACACTTTCAATCCTTCCTTTTTTTTTTTTTTCAAAGATCACACAAGAACCATAGATCACCAAGCCATCCAACAAATCCTGAATCCACAACCATTGCGAGATCGACGAAGCATTGTAGCTGGAGACAAAGCCTCAACCCCGCGTGAATCGCCAAGCAAGGTTGAGATGCAATGCTGGAAGCGAACAGAACCATGTGCTAACCAGAAGAAGGAGGCGAGCCAGATTCGAACGAAGATGAAGATGAACCAGATCTAATGAACCATATCTAGATTCAACAAAGAACCAGCGAGAAATCAAACGAACCGAAGACGAACACGAACAAGATCTGACTGCGATGGCGGATCGACTAGCAATGAAGCATCGGCCGTAACGGATCGCCGGAGAAGATGACTAGCGCACGGTCGGAGAAGGGCGGAGGAGTGAAATAGAGGCGATAGTGATGAACCCAGTCTGGCGGCGATGAAGAACCACGGTGGCGAAGAGAAGCCACGCCGAAGAAGACGAACTAACAAACCAGAAATGAAACATGCCGAAAAAGCACAAAACTCGCCGGAGATACGAATCACAGCGAAGCAAGAATGAGAGAGAGTCAATCTGAAGGTGATGAAGGAAAAATCAGAGTGCTTGAGAAAACAGCAAAAGAAAGTGTGAGAAAATGTAGGAAAGTGAGTTCTAAGAACTCAAATAGCAGCGGAAGAGAAGGGTTCAAGGTGGTTGCCAAGGCTCTGATACCATGTTGAAATCCATGATAGCAGAGAGAAAAATAAAAATGGAGAAAAATTCAAATGATAAAATTTTTATTGAAATGAGAAAAGTTACTACATCAAGCCAATAGTGTGGCTTATATACAAAATGGTAAAGTAACTAACTAATACCTAATTACAAGTATTGTAACTAATTGTGACTAATCACTAACTAACACAATTATATCTCTACCATGGCAGAAAACGTGGACTCGCTAAAATATGAAGATAGATTGCTACTCTTGCAGTCTTCTTCTCATTTTCTCTCCCCAGGCAAGACACATTAATTCAAGAAATCGAAAACAAAGAAGTTAAGAAAGAAAAAAGGGGACAGACTTGTACTAGAAAGTTTCTTCTGAGCAAGTGCTGTATATTACGTGAGTACCAATGCTTGTGTGCAGTCTTCACAAATTTGTCTTTCAAATTTACAATCTAATCAGATGAATGTAACTAACAAACAGAAAGGGAAAAGAAAACGAAAGAGTGGAATTTATGAGGGAATTAGGCTAGCCTCCATTATGTGATGACAATTCAAAAGCATGGCGGCGCACGAGGCTGCCCTTAGGATCAGGACGACTTCGATTAGTTCACACGATCTTTTACATCAGTTAATCATGTTAAGGTGGACTATGAGTTAATGATATGAATATTTGTTACATTACAGCGTACGAGTTGATTATATGAGTACTTTAATGTTGTAGCTTTGAAGCCACTGTAAGGTCTGAGCCCGGGTAGTAGCCAACTTCCTCTTAGCTAGGAAGTTTCAATGTACTATAGGTTGCATCCGAATTTTAAGTGTCAGTTGAAGGTTTACAATTTTCTTTTTTAATTAAATCTTAATAGTTTTAGTTGGTCCCTTTAGATACATTACTCTTTCACTCTGGCTCCCCAAGCTTTGCCCCTATGTGCTGGTGTAGACAAAGATAAGGCTAGTGTTGGCTATCGTAGAGCTATCGAAATGGGCTGAGCCAGATGGGTTGGACTAAACAACCAAAAAAATGTGTGGGTTAGATTAAAAAAATTGGAGTTAAGAATAAAGTTAGCCCGATTAATCTTAATCTGATTTGGCTTGGCCCGAATTGGGCCAAATTGCTTTGTGTAACATCCCCAACTCTAAGAGTAACCCATTATAGAGGGAAGGCGGTTCTGAGGTAGGAGTAGAATGGTAGATAGTTGAACTGTAGTTGAGAAATAGCAAAATTGTAAATGATGGCTTGTGGTTGTCCAAAGGGGTGTTAGAGGAAAAATCCTGATTCTGGTAATATGTGGGCCCCAGGACACTAAGAGCTAAATAATATACATGTAATAATTTTATGAATAATGTCTTGTACACTTGGTTTTAAATAAAAGTGTGAGGTTATTCATTCACGAAGTGAACTGCCCAACCCATGATTTAGAGCTAGCAGCCATAGTGTTTGCCCTGAAGATGTGGAGGCATTACCTGTATGGCATAAAATTTGAGGTGTTTTTTTATTATAAGAGTTTAAATTATCTCTTTAATGAAAAAGAGTTGAATATGAGACAGAGGAGATGAATGGGGTTTTTGAAGGATTACGAGTTTGGGTTGAACTATCATCTTGGTAAAGCTAACATGATGGCGAATGCTTTGAGTTGGAAGTCACTGCATGCATTCTAGATGATGTTAAGGAAGTAGAGCTGGTGCAAAGTTTTAGAGACCTTAATCTAGGAGTTTCCGTAACCCCATATAGTTTAAGACTGAATCGGATCAGGGTGACGAGCGATTTCAAGGGTCAAATTGCTCAAGCCTAAAGGGAGGAAGAAGATTTCCTAAAAACCATAGCTTTGGTAGAAGAAGGGAAGCTGAAGGGTTTTGCTTAAGGTATGGATAGACTATGAAAGTTTGAAGGAAGAGTTTGCATATCTATGAGTGATGACCTCCGAAGAAGGATTTTGGAGGATGCTCATAAAAGCCATTTTATCATACGCCCCAGTGTCATGAAGATGTATCAAAATGTCAAGAAGATGTTTTGGTGGCGAGGAATGAAGAGAGACATAGCTAAGTTGGTGAGTAAGTATTTAGTCTGCCAAAAGATATAGATTGAACACCAAAAACCCTATGGTATGTTGCAACCATTAGAGATCCCTAAGTCGAAGTGAGAGAGTATCTCTATTGACTTCATGATGGGTTTACCTAAAATGCAAGTTGGTTTTGATGCGATATGGGTGATTGTTGACAGACTAACCAAGTCTACTTACCTTTTGTCCATTTGAGCTACTTATCCCTTGGAAAAGTTAGCCCAATTGTATGTCCAAGAGATTGGAAAAGTTAACTCAGTTGTATGTCCAAGAGATAGTGAGACTTCATGATGCACCCTCAACCATAGTCTTGGACAGGGATCCAAGGTTTACCTCTAGATTCTAGGGAGCCTCGTAAAAGGCATTTGGGACAAGACTTTGTCTAAGTACGGCTTATCACCCCCAAAATGATGGACAATTAAGAGGACTATCCAAACTTTAGAGGATATGCTAAGAGCATGTGTGTTGGATAATTGAGGAAGTTGGAATAAGTATCTACCTTTGGTTGAGTTTGCTTACAACAATAGTCACCATGCAAGTATTGGTGTAATACCCTATGAAGCTTTGTATGGAAGGAAGTGCCAATCTCTCCTGTGTTGGTCTAAACCTAGTAAGCAAAGCCTATTAGAACCTGATCTTGTGAGGCAAACCACAAAGCAAGTAAGGAAGATAAAGGATAAGATTCTTATGGCTCAAAGTCAACAAAAGAGTTATGCTGATAAAAGGAGAAAGCCCTTAAAGTTTTAAGAAGAAGAACATATATTCTTGAAATCACTTTTACAACATATATAGGTAGCGCCATGAGAGTCAAGAAGTTAAGCCTTCATTTTCTTGGTCTTTTCCAAATCCTAAAGTGTATAGAGTCAATTGCTTACCAATTGGCCCTGCCTCTTAGCTTGTCAAATCTCTATGACGTCTTTCATATGTCACAATTGATAAAATATAATCTCGATCCTAGTCATCTGCTTTAGCTAGAGAGTGTATCGTTAAGGGAGGAGCATATGTGGGAGTTGGAGTTTAGATATAGCATGAATATTGTGAATGCTTGCTATTTGTAGGTTTATAATTTTGGGGAATCTTTTGATCTTGCCATTATGCTGCTAGATTTTTGTCAAAATTATGGACATAGGAATATTTCCATAAGCATGTATATATCTTGATAAGAAAGATTTAAGTCCTTAAACCAAAGGCATGTATGACATAAGACTTAACATTTAAGTTTTAATGATAAGAAAAGAACAGAAATAATTGGATATGATCCTTCGATCATTTCAGTAAGGGAAGGTGATCCACAAAGATAAGATAAACAAGTATGATCCTTTGGTCAATTTGGCAAGGGAAGATGGCCGACTAAGAGATCCCTCTGCTGTGGAGGCACGCGACCAAGATGTTCCTTCCAAATTAGAGGAAACCCCTTGTTAGCTAAGTCTGATTTTAGATTAGTACTGTGCGACAACGGTCATGGAATAAACTCATATCCTAGAATAGTCTATCCAAGGGCATGTAAAGTAAAGAGTGTTAAGCATGTGCTAAGTATAAAAGTAAAGTTAATAAAAAAAGGGGACTTCGGTCAAGTCAAAATTAAAGTAAGCTAAAGTCAAAGGAAAGTCAAAGTTAACGAAGTTGCATAAATGTCCATGTACCGTTATTCCTTCTTTATTCATGGTTATGAATGCCATATGTTAGGCTTATGCATGCCCCATGATGTTATTATGCCTTATGTTATGGTTGTAAGAGAAAGGCTAAAAGATATCCACTTTAGGAGCATATGTTTTAAAACTCATTTAAAATTGAACTTATCCATGCTCACCTTTTTATAATTAAACCTGAAGTGGTTAGGACGATAATGATACAATTTACTGTCTAGTTAGAGTTCTATTGAGAAATCTTGTATTTCTTATTCCTATATTTCTGTGTCATCTTCAAAGGATGGCGTCGGGTAGCATGGTGATTTTCTTTGGGTTTCCTGCTTGGCATTGGAACTTCGACTTGATGCTAAATGCCTTTGTGTTGACAGCGCGTGCAGCAATAAGGGTCTATGTGATCCATGGTCGTTAGTTTAGGTATTCGTTGATGAACCCCTTTTTCCGCGACCATGACCCATATAAGGACATTTTACATTGCGACCTCCTTTCTATCCGCCGATGTACTCTACAGATGGGGGCATTGACTTTGACACATGACTGATGCTGACATAATCGATTGAGTCCAACCCCTCAGAGCCATCCTATCCCTCAGTGATTCAGTTGACATCGGATTCCTCACCTTCAGCAAAGAACTGAGTATAGGGCCTGAGGCGTGGACAAGACTTCATCTGCACTAAGGCGATACTCCAAGGCCAAAGACAAGCTTGTGGTGGAGGATGTGGCGATACACCGAGAAAGTTTGGCAATAGTTTTGTTCCTTTTTGAGGCTTGATAGGAAGGTTTGTTGTAGCAATACGGAGCTTGCATTGTGAGTGCAACTTTCTTTTGTTATATAGTTTTAAGGCTACACATATATGGCATGTATGATTTCATGGAAGCTGAACTTTTTTATTCCTTTCAGTTTGGTACTCGAACCTTTTATTACTATGGTTGTACTTATGGCCGAGTATGGTTTATTGGCCTTTACTAATGTTTGAGTTAAATGTTTATTTATGACTGACTTTACTTACCATATGCAAGTATATATACATAATTAACGCTTCGATTATGTACGCTTACAATACGCTTATGGCTCACATTTTAAAAAGTTTATTTCTACTCTAGATAAAAAAAAAATTATTCCTTATTTTCAAGATAAAGTATTTTAAATAAGTAAGTTAAGTTCTTGTAAACCAAAAGTAACAACTAATAATTACCATAATATGACTTAAGCATAATATGAGGTTATTAGGATGTAACACCATGATATAGTCATTCATTGGAATCCTTGAGATCGAGGCAGTCTTTGCCTCATATAACAATGAATGTGATTGAAACTTATTATATATGCTAGAATTGTTTTCTCTGTTAACTGGCTAGTTTAATTGTTATTGTAAATTTTGGGAACCCTTACATTATAGCGGTCATATTGCCTAATTTCCGGTAAAGATATTTTGAATGTAAGTTATGTAGGTAAGTTATGTAGTATAAGCATAAGTGCATCAAGCATCTTCATGTACAATTATGAACAAAGAATGCATATGAAGCTATAAGCTAAGAAAGTATATGAATACATGAGCTTGGAAGATGATTATGATTTTAAATTACTTGAGTCGAAGAAAGTGAATTCCATTAAGTCAGGGAAAGTTGGCTTCCCTTGAATTGAGTCGAGAAAGTAAACTGGCTAGGAATAGGTCTATGTGAGTGTCGAAGAAAGTAAACACGGTAATCACGTATAGAAATGAGCTTAGTCTTGATAAGCAGCCTATTATCTAGGAATGGGAGAGGCTATTCACCTATCTTAAGGGTGTAACACCCTACTAATTTTATGTTATGCTTAAGTCATAGCATGAAACTAGTCAGGTCGTGTTACCGTGTTGATACTCTATTTACCTTTCTTGTTTTAATTTTTCTTTAAATCGTCATCATCATATAAACATTTTTTTTTTTGACGAAATGGCGCTCTGCTACATTAAAAGCGAAACGAATCGAACAAAATATCACCAAGATAAGTATAGTACAATAATGTTACTGCATACGTGTAAACATATATATATCAGAATGCCACTGTTTCAGTTTATGTACAAAGTTTTAAAGTAGAACACATACGAGGGCTGGTGTATCAAAAGACCATAATGCCCTCATCCGCCAAAATACCCTATGGTCCTCAAGGACATTTCGTAACCTACTGCTAACCCTACAGTCAAGTCCATGACCCAAAGCTACATGATGTCCAAAAGAGGGTCCTACTGTACAACATCTCCTGCCGCTAAGCTACTCCGTCAGGTAGCCGTTAGCCATGCCAGGCTCGGCCGGTGTATAGTCTGCGCTGGGTCTCGAGGAGGAAGAGGGCGACGAGCCGGTGGCCTCGGAGGGGTCACTCTCTAAACTCAACGGGAGGTCAGGGACTGCCTGCGGTGGTGACTCAGGCGGTCGGCGGTGCTGCAGGTGCAGGAGGTGCAGGATGTGGGTGCGCCATGTGTAGAGGGACGGTAATATAAGGGGCAGCAGGGTCGAAGATGGGATGGTGTAAAGGAACATCAAAGTTCCTGTCGCTGAAGAGGTATAAACGGAAGTTGCACGAACCAGCTATGTACAAAGAGTCCAACTCCGGATCATGGTGGAGCTGTAATGTAGGAATCTCAATAAAAAGGGTAGCTGTGGAGTCCATCGCCAGTGTCTGATAATGATGCGGGAGATACAAAAAGGGGTGAGAATTTCAAGAAAATTCTCAGTAGGGTTCGGTTGTACTGGTACTGACGTCACATACATTCTCAGTTGCCTCGGGTTTTATTTAATTATAAAAATATGTGTTCAAACTGAAAAGTCCATTTTCATGAGTTTAAGAAAATGTCTGGTCCGAGACAAGGTTCAGTTTTACTTTAATTGGCATAAGAAACAAAATAGATTACTAATACTAATACATGGAATGATAAACGAAATAAATAAACGAATAGCAGTGAGCAATTATAACAGACAATTGTAAACATCCTAATGTAACTAGTCCATGTATTCATGCATTCATGTAATCATGTAGACTCGTTCATGATCTTTCCTTCATAAACTTTTTCATTATTTTCTATCATTTTCCATCTCTTGGTCCCCTGGGAGTTCTTGGCCATTTTAGACTCCTGGGTAATAGTCTGCTTATCAGGATCGAGCTCGTTCCTATATAGGAATGCCGGGTTTACTTTCCCCGACCTTCCCACCGATCTATTTCCCATTAACTTTCTATCCGGGGCTGGCCCAAGTAGTATGGAACTTGCATAATAACACAATTCTTTTCATAACTTTCATGGCTTTCTCAAGAATGCATATGCATTAACATGTAATTCATAACTTGTACATGGGTTCTACCGAAAATTTGGCAGCATAACGGAACGTGTCCGCTTCCGCATGAATAGTGCCAGCCAATCAATACATCAATGTATCACAAGGAACACAACTTCACATTTATATTCCAACATAGAACTCAAATCCATATCAAATTCATTAAGGCAGGAATCCTGCCTCAGTATATTCAACCTGCCCGGTTTTTGTAATTCAAGCCATAATTTCATTTTAACTCATTTGGACCTCAAATTTGAGTATGTTAAAATGTCATGTGCCTATTTTCTAACCGCTTTGGTCCCATCCAATTTTGGTATCTACAACTCAAGATATCTAGATTTTATCTCGGTCTGCCCATTGGCTAGCCAGAATCAGGCAACTAAAAGTAAAAATCCATTAAAAATCGAAAACTGACTCAATTAGTACGAAATTGGTCTCATGTTAAAGCTAACATAACAAAGTTTCATTTAGAAAAAGTCCCACTCAATTTAGCTTAGTGGGGCTCGAGTTACAAGCCCCGAATTCGGACCTTCCTGCACTGCCCTGTTCTAGCCCGGTGTGGACATAGGGCGAATTGCGTGGAGAACTGAGAGCAACTGGGACCTTGTTAAATTCTGAAATTTTTATGATATATTCTCCTATGTGTAAGCTTTCTAAAAAAGTTCATTTCACTCAATTTCATGTAGTATAGGTCGAGTTCTACCCTAAAGAACCTAATCTGCCCAGAGCTAGAGTCAAAACCCTAGGTTGAAATTCAAAAATTCATATCTCCCTCAATTCTGATCCAAAATCCTTATATGATATGTCTATGGAAAACCCTAGATGTCTAGTTTCATGTAAAAATAGTTTCATAGGATTTTACCGACTGTAGGTGGCGCCGTATACGGACTGCCGTGGACTCTCCACCAAGACAGCACCCTCATCCATTCACTTCTCTTAGTTTTCTTCTTCTAATTCTACCTCTAACTCAAAATCTTCTATTAATTCAAGCATAATTATTTAATCAACACATCAAAATAAAATTTAGACCACCATCCATACTTCAAGAATCTAAAAGTCAAGTAAGAATTTAGAACTCCTACCTCTTATCGTGAATGATTTTGGTTTAAGTTTGTAGCTGCAACTTTGTAAAAGTTTAAGGTATGATGGAGTTGGGTGAGAGATGAAAAGAAAAGAGAGAGCTGAAGTGAAGAAGAAGTTATGTAGAAGGGGGTCTGAATCAGAGGAGGAGGGTGTGTTATATAGGCATAAGTGGGAGTTAACTTGGAAGGTTTTGATTGGCCTCCAAACATAAGGCCAAGTTTCAGTCAACCTTGCTCTCTTCTTATGACCAAACTACTCTTCACGTTGTCTTATTTGTGCGGTAGATTTGCTCTCCACGTTGCGTAAAGTGGGACTAGTTTTCCAGTATATTCTGGAAACGAAATCGGAACTCGTGAACATCATGCATATTAAGTCGGAACTCGGAAAAATCCAGTTTAGTCGAAACTTGAAAGCAGAGCCTGGTGTGAAGCCAAGCACTTAAAGTCGGAACTCGGGAATTATGAAATCTCGATCACGGAACTCGAAAAGATATAGAAATGAGAGCTAATGACATTGAACTCGAGATCGGATCTCGTACATTTGTGAATCATAATGTTGGAATTCGGAATATTGCTAGTTCATTTGAGCCTTAGAGACGAAGTCGGAAATCGAAATTTTGATCTTTGATCGCTAATGTCGGAAGTCGTAAATTGTGCTGAAGTCGAAGACGAACTCGTAAGTTGGAAGCATCAGTCACTTCATTTCAGTTCCTAAAATCGGAAATCGGAATTCATACTAATTAGGTCAAAATTTATACACGCTTACACAAGGTCGGAAATCGTAAGCTACACGCATTAAGTCGGAAATCGTAATCTGCACGCATGAGGTCGGAAGCGGAATTATAAGACAAACTCGGAAATCGGAAATTTCAACATTAGAGGGGATCGGAAGTCGGAAATCGGATGTTACATTACTACCCTCCTTTAAAAAATTTTGTCCTCAAAATTCTGTACCTGTGAATAACTCAGGATATCCTTTTCTCATCTCTGATTCCAGTTCCCAAGTGTAATCTTCAGCACCTTCTTTTCCCCATGCTACCTTCACTAGTTGTACAGATTTATTTTGGAGTTGTCTGCTGCTTCTGTCTACAATCCGTACTGGTTGAACATGGAAGGTCAGGTCCTCCTTCAACTTTATTGATTCGGGTTTAAGGGAGTGCGTAGGGTCAGGTTGATACTTTTTGAGTTGGGAGACATGAAAAACATCATGGAGGTTTGATAGATGTGGAGGCAAAGCGACTCAGTACGCCACTGACCCGATTCGCTTTAGGATTTGGAAGGGACCAATAAAACGAGGATTTAGCTTCTTGATTTTGACAGCTCTACCAATCCCTGTTGTAGGAGTAACTTTCAGAAATACATGGTCTCCTTCCTGAAATTCCAGAGGTTTCCTCCTGGTATCCGCGTAACTCTTTTGGCGGCTTTGAGCGACAAGCATCTTGTCCCGTATTTTCTTGATCTGCTCGTTAGTCTGCTCGACTAAATCGGGCCCCAATAAAGCTGATTCTCCTGTTTCATACCAGCAAAGGGGAGACTGGCACTTTTGCCCGTACAATGCTTCGTAAGGAGCCATGCCAATGCTAGCGTGATAGCTATTGTTGTATGCGAACTCGGCCAATGGTAAACATCGATCCCAATTTCCGCGTTGCTCCAGTATATAAGCTCGTAACATATCCTCTAAGGTTTGAATTGTCCTTTCTGTTTGGCCATCCGTTTGCGGGTGGTATGCAGTGCTTAGGCATAACTTAGCACCGAACGCCTTCTGCAAAGCTCCCCAAAATCGTGAGGTAAACCTCGGGTCTCGATCAGAGATGATAGTTGAAGGGGTCCCATGTAACCTTATAATCTCTTGAATGTACAGTTGTGCCAATTTTTCCAACGGATAATTCGCTCGGATGGGTAGAAAGTGGGCAGACTTGGTCAATCTATCCACGATGACCCATATGGCATCGTATCCTATTGGCGTTCTTGGCAATCCCATCACAAAATCCATGGAAATACTTTCCCACTTCCACTCAAGAATTTCCAAGGGTTGTAGCATCCCAGAAGGCTTCTGATGTTCCGCTTTCACCTTTTGACAAATCAAGCATTTGCCAACAAAGTTTGCTACATCTGACTTCATGCCCGGCCACCAAAACATCTTCTTGAGGTCTTGATACATCTTAGTTATGCCAGGATGTACGGCAAACTCGCCTCTATGCGCTTCTTCTAAGATTCTCTTTCGGAGGTCATTCCCTTCAGGAACACATACTCTGTCGTGGCACCGCCAGATGCCCTCTTTATCTTGGGCAAAACCTGCTAGTTTCCCTGATCACACGAGACTAAGCGTATGTTGAAAGTTAGCATCTTGCTGCTGTGCTTGCCGAATCTGGTCCTTAAAGCTACTTGTTATCTTAATTTGGTGTAGTTGAAGAGTCTTGGGAGTTATAAGAATTCCCAAATTAAGATTTCGAAAACTTTCAATAAGTTCCGTCTCTTTAATCATCATCCACGCGATAGTCAATGATTTCCTGCTTAACGCATCTGCCACGATATTCGCCTTACCTGGGTGGTATTTCAATTCAAATTCGTAGTCTTTAAGGAGTTCCATCCATCTCCGCTGCCTCATATTCAATTCCTTCTGATCGAAAAGGTACTTCAAACTCTTGTGATCAGAAAAGACCTCGAATTTTACTCCATACAGGTGATGTCTCCATATTTTCAAAGCAAATACTACTGCTACTAATTCAAGGTCATGAGTCGGGTAATTCCTTTCGTGTGGCTTCAATTGCCTGGAGGCATACGCGACCACCCTTCCAGCTTGCATCAACACACATCCTAACCCTTGTTGGGAAGCATTGCAATAGACCTCAAATGGTCCCCGAGGGTCTGGTAAAGCTAGCACTGGTGTCGTGGTCTACCTTCTCTTCAAATCCTGAAAACTCTGTTCGCACTCCGGCGTCCACTCGAAAGGGACATTCTTTCTAGTTAGCTTGGTCAAGGGCAAGGCTATTCGAGAAAAATCCTTAACGAATCGCCTATAATATCCAGCTAAGCCCAGAAAACTTCTGACTTCAGAGACTGTAGTTGGCCTCTCCCAGTTCAGAACTGCTTCTACTTTGCTGGGGTCGATAGAGATTCCTCCAGATGACACTACGTGGCCGAGAAATTTTACCTCCTTCATCCAAAATTCACATTTGGATAACTTGGCATAGAGTTTCTTTCCTCTTAAAATTTGCAGAACTAGCCGTAAGTGTTCCACATGTTCTTGTTCCGTCTTCGAGTAGACAAGTATATCATCGATGAAGACCACTACAAATTTGTCCAGATATGGGCGGAATATTCGATTCATGTAATCCATGAATACCGCTGGCGCATTCATCAGCCCAAACGACATCACGGTGTATTCATAGTGCCTGTAACGAGTTTGAAAAGCTGTCTTAGGGATATCTTGTTCCCGAACTCGAATTTGGTGATATCCAGAACGCAAGTCGATCTTGGAGAATACCGTTGCACCCTGTAGTTGGTCCATAAGATCTTCAATCCTTGGCAGCGGATACTTGTTCTTAATCGTCACTTTGTTCAACTGCCTATAATCCACGCATAAGCGCATGCTTCCATCCTTCTTCTTGACCAACAAGACCGGAGCTCCCCATGGCGACGCACTTGGTCGTATGAATCCCTTTTCTAAAAGCTCTTCGATTTGTCTTTTTAGTTCCGTCAGCTCCATAGGTGACATTCGATATGGAGCTATGGATATTGGTCCCGCACCTGGAACTAACTCGATGGTAAACTCGATCTCTCTCTCCGGAGGGAATTCAGGAATATCCTCTGGGAAAACATCCGGATATTCCTTGACAATCGGAATCTTCTCCAGTTCCTGCTCAGCTTCTACTGCATTAGCTGACAAGAGGATATACCCTTGATCCTTTGGCCCGAAGGAGTTTAGATAAAAGAGTGTTGCGGTTTGGGATTCAGAAAGTAAGACAGAGGGAAGTACCACCGTTTTATCAGAGCAATTGAGTACAATATGATTGGCAGAAAGCCAATCCATGCCCAGAATTACGTCGAGACCAGATAGAGGGAGGCAAATCAAATTGGCGGCAAAGGTCCTGCCCTTAATTCGAAGAGGAACATTGATGCATATTTGACTAGTTCTAACAGGCCCATTGGTAGGAGTAGAAACCAATAGATCATAAGGTAATTCAGAAATTGGCAATTGCAAAGCAGCTACACAGTTATGAGAAACAAATGAATGTGAGGCACCCGAATCATAAAGTACAGTTAGAGTCTCACCGTTCACATCACAAGTGCCTTGGATTAGTCCTTCTGACTTATTAGCTTCTTCTGCATTCATAGTAAAAACCCGTCCTTGTCGCTGGGGTCGGCGGTGCGTGATGAGTTCCTGGTCGAACACTCGTAAATTTTGTGGCCTGGCTTGCCACATCCATAGCAGACATTCTGGCCTGCCAAGCACGGCCGATCGCCATGATTCTTGCCGCATTTTATGCAAGTTGGATTTGGAAAAGGCCTTTGGGGCTGCTTGCCTTTGTTGCCTCCTGGTGGAAATCTCCGCCGTTGTTGTACATTGGGCTTGAATCTTAGGCCTTGCGGGGCTAACCCCCTCTTGAAATTCCCACCAAATGCCCTGGCTGCAGCTAATTTCGAGTGGCAATCCTCCACAAGTCGGCATTTGTTCACTAATGTAGGGAAATCCCTGATCTTCATTGGGCTGATTGCGGTGAGAATGTCCTCTCGTAACCCACCTTCAAATTTAATGCACTTCCAGGCTTCATCTGGGTTCCTCTGGTAAATTGTGGAGAATTTGCATAGCTCTTCAAATCGGGCAATATACTCGGATACTGTCCGATTTCCTTGGCGCAACTGCATAAACTCGAGTTTCTTGGCATTTCGAACCGAAGTGGGGAAGTACTTCTGGTAAAATACATCCTTGAACATTGTCCAGGTGACTACTGTCTGCGATTCCTCGAACAATCTTCGTACGCCGTTCCACCAGAACTCGGCGTCTGCTTCAAGCGTGTAAGTGGCAAAAGTCACTTTCTAATGATCTGAGCAATCCAAGATGGAGAAAATCTTCTCCATGGCTTTGATCCACTCGTCAGCTTTGTCCGGGTCATATGCCCCTCGGAAACTTGGCGGATTTGCCTTCCTAAACTCCGCAAACCTGAGGTAGTCCAAGTTAGCCTCTAGGCCTTGTGGGTTTCCTTCACAGCCTGCTGCTGGCCGCCTGCCTAGCTGCTCCTTCATCTGGTGAGCTGCCGCGGCTTGTTCCCGCATTGCGTGAGCCATTTCCTGCATTGTGGCCATCACGTCAGTCGGGTTCTCTGGAGCAGGCTCTGCACGTGGTCTTCCTCGCCTTCCGAAAGCCATTAAGTTCTGAACACACCAAACAAAAGTTATTGAGTTGATCAGGCTCAATACTAAGTTTAATGTGCTAGTAAATAACAGCCCACACGGTCAGGCACTTCATACACATGCACAACTATATCTCAACCATACAGGCAAGATCTGGTGCACACTATCAACTAAAAATACAGAATATGCGTGAAGCATAGTCAGTCCAATCCTCAGGCCTTAGCTAGGACGAACTGCTCTGATACCAAAAATGTAACACCCTACTAATTTTATGTTATGCTTAAGTCATAGCATGAAACTAGTCAGGTCGTGTTACCATGTTGATACTCTATTTACCTTTCCTGTTTTAATTTTTCTTTAAATCGTCATCATCATATAAACATTTTTCTTTTTTTTTTTTTGACGAAAGGGCGCTCTGCTACATTAAAAGCGAAACGAATCGAACAAAATATCACCAAGATAAGTATAGTACAATAATGTTACTGCATACGTGTAAACATATATATATCAGAATGCCACTGTTTCAGTTTATGTACAAAGTTTTAAAGTAGAACACATACGGGGGCTGGTGTATCAAAAGACCATAATGCCCTCATCCGCCAAAATACCCTATGGTCCTCAAGGACATTTCGTAACCTACTGCTAACCCTACAGTCAAGTCCATGACCCAAAGCTACATGATGTCCAAAAGAGGGTCCTACTGTACAACATCTCCTGCCGCTAAGCTACTCCGTTAGGTAGCCGTTAGCCATGCCAGGCTCGGCCGGTGTATAGTCTGCCCTGGGTCTCGAGGAGGAAGAGGGCGACGAGCCGGTGGCCTCGGAGGGGTCACTCTCTGAACTCAACGGGAGGTCGGGGACTGCCTGCGGTGGTGACTCAGGGGCAGGGTCAGCGGGTGCTGCAGGTGCAGGAGGTGCAGGATGTGGGTGCGCCATGTGTAGAGGGACGGCAATATAAGGGGCAGCAGGGTCGAAGATGGGATGGTATAAAGGAACATCAAAGTTCCTGTCGCTGAAGAGGTATAAACGGAAGTTGCACGAACCGGCTATGTACAAAGAGTCCAACTCCGGATCATGGTGGAGCTGTAACGCAGGAATCTCAATAAAAAGGGTAGCTGTGGAGTCCATCGCCAGTGTCTGAGAATGATGCGGGAGATACAAAAAAGGGGTGAGAATTTCAAGAAAATTCTTAATAAGGTTCGGTTGTACTGGTACTGACGTCACATACATTCTCAGTTGCCTCGGGTTTTATTTAATTATAAAAATATGTGTTCAAACTGAAAAGTCCATTTTCATGAGTTTAAGAAAATGTCTGGTCCGAGGCAAGTTTCAGTTTTACTTTCATTGGCATAAGAAACAAAATAGATTACTAATACTAATACATGGAATGATAAACGAAATAAATAAACGAATAGCAGTGAGCAATTATAACAGACAATTGTAAACATCCTAATGTAACTAGTCCATGTATTCATGCATTCATGTAATCATGTAGACTCGTTCATGATCTTTCCTTCATAAACTTTTTCATTATTTTCTATCATTTTCCATCTCTTGGTCCCCTGGGAGTTCTTGGCCATTTTAGACTCCTGGGTAATAGTCTGCTTATCAGGATCGAGCTCGTTCCTATATAGGAATGCCGGGTTTACTTTCCCCGACCTTCCCACCGATCTATTTCCCATTAACTTTCTATCCGGGGCTGGCCCAAGTAGTATGGAACTTGCATAATAACACAATTCTTTTCATAACTTTCATGGCTTTCTCAAGAATGCATATGCATTAACATGTAATTCATAACTTGTACATGGGTTCTACCGAAAATTTGGCAGCATAACGGAACGTGTCCGCTTCCCCATGAATAGTGCCAGCCAATCAATACATCAATGTATCACAAGGAACACAACTTCACATTTATATTCCAACATAGAACTCAAATCCATATCAAATTCATTAA
The DNA here is from genome assembly GCA_031439595.1 of Pterocarpus santalinus. Classification (NCBI taxonomy): domain Eukaryota; kingdom Viridiplantae; phylum Streptophyta; class Magnoliopsida; order Fabales; family Fabaceae; genus Pterocarpus; species Pterocarpus santalinus. The sequence goes on along the minus strand of CM062526.1, from coordinate 14,088,501 downwards.
GGCAGGAATCCTGCCTCAGTATATTCAACCTGCCCGGTTTTTGTAATTCAAGCCATAATTTCATTTTAACTCATTTGGACCTCAAATTTGAGTATGTTAAAGTGTCATGTGCCTATTTTCTAACCTCTTTGGTCCCATCCAATTTTGGTATCTACAACTCAAGATATCTAGATTTTATCTCGGCCTGCCCATTGGCTAGCCAGAATCAGGCAACTAAAAGTAAAAATCCATTAAAAATCGAAAACTGACTCAATTCGTACGAAATTGGTCTCATGTTAAAGCTAACAGAACAAAGTTTCATTTAGAAAAAGTCCCACTCAATTTAGCTTAGTGGGGCTCGAGTTACAAGCCCTGAATTCGGACCTTCCTGCACTGCCCTGTTCTAGCCCGGTGTGGACATAGGGCGAATTGCGTGGAGAAGTGAGAGCAACTGGGACCTTGTTAAATACTGAAATTTTTATAACATATTCTCCTATGTGTAAGCTTTCTAAAAAAGTTAGTTTCACTCAATTTCATGTAGTATAGGTCGAGTTCTACCCTAAAGAACCTAATCTGCCCAGAGCCAGAGTCAAAACCCTAGGTTGAAATTCAAAAATTCATATCTCCCTCAATTCTGATCCAAAATCCTTATATGATATGTCTATGGAAAGCCCTAGATGTCTAGTTTCATCTAAAAATAGTTTCATAGGATTTTACTGACTGTAGGCGGCACCGTATGCTCCGCCATACGGACTGCCATGGACTCTCCACCAAGACAGCACCCTCATCCATTCACTTCTCTTAGTTTTCTTCTTCTAATTCTACCTCTAACTCAAAATCTTCTATTAATTCAAGCATAATTATTTAATCAACACATCAAAATAAAATTTAGACCACCATCCATACTTCAAGAATCTAAAAGTCAAGTAAGAATTTAGAACTCCTACCTCTTATCGTGAATGATTTTGGTTTAAGTTTGTAGCTGCAACTTGGTAAAAGTTTAAGGTATGATGGAGTTGGGTGAGAGATGAAAAGAAAAGAGAGAGCTGAAGTGAAGAAGAAGTTACGTAGAAGGGGGTCTGAATCAGAGGAGGAGGGTGTGTTATATAGGCATAAGTGGGAGTTAACTTGGAAGGTTTTGATTGGCCTCCAAACATAAGGCCAAGTTTCAGCCAACCTTGCTCTCTTCTTATGACCAAACTAGTCTCCACGTTGTCTTATTTGTGCGGTAGATTTGCACTCCACGTTGCCTAAGGTGGGACTAGTTTTCCAGTATATTCTGGAAACGAAATCGGAACTCGTGAACATCATGCATATTAAGTCGGAACTCGGAAAAATCCAGTTTAGTTGAAACTTGAAAGCAGAGCCTGGTGTGAAACCAAGCACTTAAAGTCGGAACTCGGGAATTATGAAATCTCGATCACGGAACTCGAAAAGATATAGAAATGAGAGCTAATAACATTGAACTCGAGATCGGATCTCGTACGTTTGTGAATCATAATGTCGGAATTTGGAATATTGCCAGTTCATTTGAGCCTTAGATACGAAGTTGGAAATCGAAATTTTGATCTTTGATCGCTAATGTCGGAAGTCGTAAATTGTGCTGAAGTCGAAGATGAACTCGTAAGTTGGAAGCATCAGTCACTTCATTTCAGTTCCTAAAATCGGAAATCGGAATTCATACTGATTAGGTCAAAATTTATACACGCTTACACAAGGTCGGAAATCTAAGCTACACGCATTAAGTCGGAAATCGTAATCTGCACGCATGAGGTCGGAAGAGGAATTATAAGACAAACTCGGAAATCGAAAATTTCAACATTAGAGGGGATCGGAAGTCGGAAATCGGATGTTACAAAGGGTACCAAGTATAGGTGCTCATGTTAAGAGTTTAAGGGAAGAACAAGAAGACAAGTGCATTTGCATAGCCTATTTCATTTGCATTTACATATACATGTTCCATTATTTTACTATACTATTATAAATATCATGGATTGTTCTTTAACTTCAAATGAATGAATAAAATGAACCTGCTCTAAATGAAGAGTTTTAGAAATTGAATAAATAAACCTTTCTCTCTTATCTCTTGAAAACACGACTTTGTACATGGTAGTCTAGGATTCCCTACTGAGAATTTAAAATTCTCGCTCTTGTGTGTGTTCCCATGTTATCTCCATGTAGTATAGATGGTAGCGACATGGGCGAATGGGTTCCACATACATTGAAGATTACAGAATACTTGTAACCAGGATTACTTGGATAAGCATGCGGAACCATATGTACCTAACAATTATGTAGACATAGTTATTATTTACTCTCTAGTGTTTATGTATTTTCAATTTTGTGAGAAGTGCAAAGAGTAAGACAAGTTCCTATGGCTATGCAATACAGGCTTGGTTTTTATTTTTATTTTTTTGAAAAATTTCTACTTTCCTATTGATAACCCCTATATTCTTTAAGAGTATTTTATTAGAGTGAGAAAAAGGAAAAACAGTAACAACTTTTAATTGGGTATTATGACTTAAGTACGATATCGTAATTAGATGGGTGTTACACTTTGGGCTGGGCTAGCTCAATGGCCTGAGCAACTCTTTGTTTTTTAAATAACTATTTTCAAACATGAGTCATTAATACTTGAGTTTGGTTGTTTGATCCATTTCTTTACTTAAAGAAAGTTTAAATTGCAAAAAAGTATACTAACAAATATTAAAAATAATAAAAAAACCATCACTTCACTTTTGTCGCAAGTAAAATTGCCAAGTCTAATTATCGAAAAAAGATTTATACTTTTGTCCATTATTTTTCATATGGACCATAAAGTAATAATAAGATCATCTTTTTTAAACAAAAAAAAATCTATTTTTTAATTATTTCAAAATATATTTATTGCATTTAAAAAATTAAGGCTAGTTCGGGATCCAACCTATGGCTTGAATAGAATTAGTCTGGGCTAGAATTTTGCTAGCTCGAAACTAACTTAACCTAATCAAACTCGACCCGAAAATGGCTTGACCCGAAGTAGGTCAGCCAGAATGAGCAGGCTAGCCCATTTTGACAGCTCTAGGCTATCGGGAATGACATACTTCAATTTGTGAGATATCAAAAGCAAATTCATTTGTAATGTGTGCCTACTTCTCTTCATTTCAATGGTTATGCCTTCTTTTCTTTTGGTTTTACTAGCTAGATAAACAAATCTCATTTAATAAATCAAACGGTCAGAGGAAACAACAGGATCAAAGTAGCAAATACAAAACAAACCAATTCAAAAGTGCATTTGTTAATGGAAGGATAGTTGAAGATACTTAGTCAAACAACACATTAACAAAGTAGTTAGTGGCATCCATGGTTTAGGGTGGAGTGTCATCTGGGGATAATAATCGGGTGGAGTGCTTTATCTCCATACCTTAAAGGGTGAGATATGCTATTTACCCAAATATAAAATAATATATACAAGTGCAGCTTTCTTTTTTTGTGCACTGAAGTTACAAGATGGGAATTGAGCTACCTAATTTGGATCGTGGACTAGTAGAGTGAGTCTAGGGAACACAAGGCTTGTCTGATCTCTTGGCTCCAAGGGTGGAGGTGTACCTATAAGAACTTTGATGCTTAAGTCAACAAAAGTCAACAGGTAATAGTATGTAAAGGATGAGGTCTCTTACCTAAGCTCTGAGCTCTATATTTATAGCAACTAGACTGAGGTGGTAGTTTCACCTTTAGAGGGGATAGGGTAGTTACTTATCTCCAAGCTAAGAGGGGAAAAGTAATGACTTTTTGGGTAGTTACCTTCTAGAATCACTTCTTAGGTGAAGCAACTTAAATGGATATTGGGTTGATTTTTGGTTTGGGCTTGCCTATTACGACATTTGGGCCTTTGCTATCTTATGCCTTAGGCTTAGTCCATAATAATGCCCTAACTCTGGTCAAAGGTTATGACCTCATACTCTGAGTTTTCCATGCTTCTGGCACTTGATGTAAGGGTGTTGACTTAAAAGTCAAGCTTTTGCTTGAGTGTGCTTGATCTCCATGGTACCAACATCCAAATCAAGGTTCGCTTTTCCTAGTTTTGTTGCAATTATCATTAATTGATGTAGTGGGGAAGATTCTAGAGCTACAACATTTCTCTTTGGATGTGACTTGGGTCACGTCGTTTCACCTTTGCCCTTCTTTGAACACATCAAATCCTTGCCTTTCCCATTGAGTCACATGTCAGTTTGGGCTTGCCGTTTCCCAATGCTAATAATTTCAAATGGAGGTGTTTTTACAATTTTTCCCCCATTTTATTTGGGGAAAAGATGTGCTCATGCCCTAAGTGGCTTTTCGTCTTCATGTTTGAAGGGGTGTCTTCTTCCTTTATAAATTGCTATCTTTACTCATTTCCTACTTTTAGCACTTTCAAAAATTTGGCAAAAGTAATTTTCTCTTTTCCTCTTGCCTCTATTTTTGCTTTTTCTCCTGCTATTTACTTTGCATAAAACTTTGGAGCTCTGTTCAAGAGGGAGGAGTTCGTTTGCTTCTTTGCATTTCTTGAGAAGTTTTGTGGCTTCTTAGAACTTTATCTTTCAAGAGTTCATTCGAGCACTACTACCAGTTCCTCATTTTTACCACATTTTCTCCTTGTAAGTAGTCTTCTTCTATTTTGCTTAAAGCATGATGCTACTATCTTGCTATTATTTTCATTGAATGATATTGGGTTTGGATTTTTAGAGATAATGTTTGTTTTTGCTTTTTGGGTATTGGCTATTATGGCCACCCCTCTTGATTTGTCTCTGCTAGCCGCCCTCGGCGACTCTCCCTTCGTAGTTAAGGGGCATGATGCGGCCTCGACAAGTAGATCAGGTCATACAAGTAATAAAGTGATGAGAGATTTATCGTCTCACGAGGATAGATCAATTATCGAGTAACTAACAAGAATGATTATTAGACTAGAAGAATGGAATGAGTACAGAAAACTAAGAATATCAAATAGAGTAAGAGAACAAAACTGAACTTAAAGATGAATTAGATCAATGGGATAGACACTAGAGCTAATTGACTTCACCTAACTACAGACTTAATTACCATGGATCTCAATTATCTTGTTTTTACCTTAATTGATTAATGGTTGGATTCCTTAAACTAATTCCAAGCCTTTTCTCAAGGTTAAGAAATTCTCTTTATCCTAAATTGATTGCCTAATCTCTTAATTACAAACTAATTTAGGAAAAGCTTGAAGCCTTATGGATTCCGAAGATGACTACATGATCGCATTTGTTTATCTTTAGTTTTCGCTCAACTCACGGTGTTTATGATGAGAAGCTTTGTTTACAAAACCTATCTTTAGTTATTGTAAACCGACAAATTAATTGAATGGTGGTTAATCACTCAAAAGCAATAAAAACAATAATAAACACTTAATAATTGAGATAAAGATATAAATAGAATCAATCCATGAGTAATATCATCACATAGTTGGATCCATCAATGCCCTAGAACGGGTTTTAGTTCATGATGGAATCACAAATAACAGAAAAGTAGATGAAAGAACAAGAAAAAGAGTAGCCATGAAGAAAAAAACAAGGATTCTAATATTTTGAAGGTGAATGATGTCTCCAACTCCTTATAAAACTTTCCACAAAGCTCCTTGAATCTTCAAGCCTCTCTTCTAGGGTTGCCTCCAATGTCTTTAGTGTCAAAAGGTCATAAAAATCCTTTAAATATGACCAAAGATCTTCTGTCATGAAACTGCTTCAAAAAATAGACATTCCTAATTTATCGCAGCTATACTTGAGCATGCTATGCTGCATTCGAGCATGCTCCATTAAGCTAAAATCTTGTTTTCTCTGTTTCGGGTCTGCGCTTTGAGCGTGCTACCAAAATAGCAACTCTGCAGGTTTGCCTCTTTTGCTTACTTTCAGGCTCCTTAAGACTCCAATTGAGCTTGTCTGACCCTCTTGAATGCTTGCACCTATTTGAAACACAATGAAAACATAAGTAGCTAACTAAAATATGAGAAAATGAGAAACAAACTACAAGAACCTAAATCAAAGTAACCAATTAAAGACAACTAAAATACTCAAGTAAATTCATGTAACTAGAGCTTAAATCTAAATAAAACAAAACAAAAAATAACTTATTATGGGAAGTTATCACATCCCCCAACTTAAGAACTTGCCTGTCCTCAAGCAAGAAAGAAAATGAACAGTAAAATAAAGAAAGAGAAAAATCTTTTTGTGCGGCCAACACTATAAACATCCTCCTACGAAGACTACAAAACTTGGGAAGGCACTTAAGCTAACTGAACACTAACTACCAAAAAGAAAAGAAAGAGTTTAGTACTCTCAATGTATCTAAGCATTGTTAGTCCATGTTCTCCTTATCATTGCTTCACAACTTAACCTAAAAGTTACTAACAATTCAAATCTAAACATCAAGACCATTCAATTGTGCAAACATATTATAAGGAAATAGATCAAGTGTATGTGTGTGTGCAAGGCAAGCGACAAAGAATTGAATTACTTCATACCAATGCAATGTTTAAAAAAGGACAACATCATCATAAAGTTCACAATCCTCCCTCTATATCTAATATGAGTGTCATCTAGCAAAAATCAATAGGTCTTTATCAAGCTTGTAATGGTAGGCAAAGGGTAAAGGTATGATGGAAAGGAGTTTTAGCTTTGTATTACCATCAATTTAAGGAATCCTTACTCCTAAACTCACAATCTTAGGCATCTCCTAACTTGTTGGTTGGCTATCTTCGTGTCCTTCTTTGATGAACCTTCATGCTTTAGTGGCCATGAAATTCGGAAGAGAGTTTACTTCCTCTTATCCTATTGAAACCACATTTTTCCTTGTATTGCCCTTTTTCTCCCTTTTTTTTAACTTTTTCGTTTCTTTCTTTTCCACTTGAACTTGTCTGCCCATTTTGAAAATGCAAAACATGAATTCACTATGGTGGGGGTATTACCCTATTCTCATGAGTTTATAAGCTACTGGCTTGAGGTTAATCTAGGGTTTAAAGATGGGCAGAATTCTAAGCTCAAAATATAGTTCATTATAAGAAAATAAGCCATAAAACTCAAAAGGGGTGACGATGGATAAAATGACATTAGATAGGCATTAAGGCTTCATAAAGGCTTCCAAACATGGCCTAAATCCTTTCTTAGGTTAGAATACACTCACATTTATTTCAAACGGGATTCAAGCAAAAATTGGATGCATGTTTGAACTTAAACAAAGCATTAAGGAACGATGATAATCAGTCCTAAGGTGCTAAGTCCTACAAAGTGCATGAACATGTGATCTTTTCCAAAACAAGTATGAATGCACAAGAGAATTTTCAAGGCTTAAATCAAAATTCCTAGTTACTAAGGGGTTAAAGAGTAGAGCAAACAATTATATCGTAGGAATGGGGCCAAAGACAACAAAAACACACAAATAGTACCTAAAAATAGAAAATCTTTTTGGTTTTTTTTTCGAGCATTGGAGAGAAATAAAATACATGAAACTAAATAGAAGAAAATAAAATGCATTTGCATGTTTTCCTATCCCCCAACTTAGAAAATAACATTGTCCCCAATGTAATTATAATTACAAAGAAAGGGTGGGAAAGATACTCCCCAGCCAAAGAATAAGTGTTAGGCTCCAATTTTTTTTTTTTTTTTTTTGCTTCATGCACTTAATTCTCTTCTTAAAACCTATAGAATAAGAAAAAGTGAAATCACAACAACCCCAAAAAAAAAAAATCCTAAAACTATGCAATAAGAAGGAAAACTCAAATACACTAAAATTCAAACATAAACTCTAAACACAAAAAATAAAGAAGTAGAGATAGAAAAATTGGGTTGTTTCTCAACAAGTACTTTAGTTTAATGTCCCTAAGTTGGACATGACCCCTGTTAATATCAAGGTGGTTTCTTCATCTCCTCTTGGGTGATTCCTCATGAGGTTGGTGGCTTTTCCTTCTAAACTTCAAAGATATAGGCTCATACATGAATAATAAAGGTGAGGCTTCTAAAAGCTCACGGGGTGATTTTAGCTCATTATCCTATATTTCTTCTATAACCTTGGATTTCATCAAGGAAGCTTTTAATGGTAGAGTGTTGGAGGGTGCCATAAAAGAAGTATCCACCATTTTCTCAATGACATCTACTCTAAAGCATGATTCAATCTCCAAAGGGGGCTTAGTTGCTTCAAACACCTTAAATGTGACTTCATTATCTTGAACACGCAACTAAAGCTTCCTTTCTTCTACATTAATCAAAGCTTTCCCTGTGGCGAGGAAAGGTCTCCAAAGAATAATTGGGACCTCTCTATCTTCTTCCATGTCAAGCACAATAAAATCCATTGGGAATATGAGTTTGTCCACCTTTACCACCACATCCTCAATGATGCCTCTAGGATGCTTGATAGATCTATCCACTAGTTGAGAGGAAACCATAGTAGGCTTCACCTTTCCAACTCCAAGCTTCCTAAAAATAGATAAAGGCATCAAATTAACACTAGCACCAAGATCACAAAGAGCTTTATTAAAATAAATGTCACCGATAACACATGGAATAGTAAAACTCTATGGATCTTTTAATTTAGGAGGCAATTTATTTTGCAAAATAGCGCTACACTGCACTGTGAGCATCATGGTCTTATCATACTTAAGCTTCTTCTTGTGAGAGAGAATGTCCTTCATGAATCTTGCATAGCTTGGCATTTGTTCAAGAGCTTCAAGAAAGGGAAGGTTGATATGTATCTTCTTGAAGACTTCAAAGATCTTTGAGTACTGCTTCTCCTGCTATTCCTTCTTTAACTGTGCACCCTCTGTGGATATGGAGTGAGAGGTTCATAAACAGGAGGTATCATATATGTAGGACTCTTCTCTTCCTCTTCAGCATTCTTAATTCGCTTTATAGCAATCTCATACTTCTTCCCCTTCCATATTTGCGTCTTAATCTCAGTGTGTTATGTGGCTTTAGCTTGTGTTGGTTCTATTAGCTCTTTTCCACTCCTAAGGATGATTGCCTTGACTTGCTCTCTAGGATTTGCACTAATGTTACTAGGTAAAGAACCTTGTGGTCTCTCAGTAAGCTGTTGGGATATCTGCCCCAACTGAGTCTTTGTGTTCCTGATAGAAGCTTCCATATTCTTGAACTAAGCATTACATGGCTTGAATTTTGCCTCAGTCCTATCCACAAAATTTGAGTGGGTCTACATAAATTGTTGGAATATATCTTCTAGGTTGGGCTTCTTTTCTTGAGCTGGTAGGTTGTGTAGGTGTTTGGGTGCACCTTGGTTCCCATAGTACTAATTGGGTTTGGTGTGATCTTTGTACCATAGAACATAAGTGTTGGAGTGGAAATTATGTCTTTAAGCATCCATATAGTTAACTTGTACTTTAGGGGAAAGGTTTGCAGTACACTTTCCATTAGGATGGTTGCCCTGACAAAAGTCACATCTCATGACTTGGGCAAAAAGAGCATTGCTAATTTTTCCCAACTGCTTTTGGATAGTAGCATTCTGTATAGACGATGCCTAAATTTGTGCAAAGATGGTAGTAATAGCATCCACCTCTAATACTTCTCTGGGCTTCTATGTTATCTCACTAGGCCTTTGATAGTTGTCGCTAGCCATGACTTCAAACAACTTAATAGACTGCTCAAGGGTCTTATCGTTGAGAGAACCCCCTATTGCTGCATTTACTATGATCTGTGTAGTGAGTAACACCATTATAGAAAGCCTATACTTGTATCCAAAGAGGGATGCTTTGGTGAGGATATCTGGCCAGCAACTCTTTATAATGCTCCCAAGCCTCATAAAATGACTCCCCTTCACTCTAAGCAAATGATGTAATGTCATTTCTTAATTTGGCTAACTTGGCTGAAGGGAAATATTTCTCCACAAACTTCTTAGCTCCTATGTCCCATGTAGTAAGAGATCCCTAAGGTGGTGACTTGATCCAAGACAGGGCCATATCGCTTAATGAGAATGGGAAAATTCTCAACCTAATAGCATCTTTAGTGGCTCTGTTTATCTTGATAGTGTCGCAAACTTCTAGAAATTTACTATGTGGTCATTAGGGTCCTCACTAGGTAGTCCCCCAAATTGGTAGTTTTGCTGCAAGAATATGATAAGGGATATCTTTGCTCAAATCTGTTGGCCTGCACTGGTGGCCTCACAATGCTAGATAAGCATCATTCAAGATTAGGAGTTAAATAGTGTAACATCTACCAAATATAATATTATGCTTAAATCATAATATTCTACCTAGTAGTTTGTTATGTGTGAGTAACTCTTATATTATTTTGTCTTAATTCATTAATTTAGTAAAGTAAATTCTTAAATTGAAATGCGGTTTATTGACTAGGCTTTAGTTCATTTATGCGTTGTATATATATATATATATATATATATATATATATATAGCACGGGTGTGGCACAACAAAAGAAATTTAAATAAGTTGGGTAGAAATAAATATCACAACATCTTTGACATCTTTATATGTACAAACATAGTCTCATAAGTTTCTATATATCTAGGGGTAGTGAGTACAGAAGGCTAGACATAAACCGATTCGTGCACATGAAGTGCATCCCTGTATGGCCCTAAAATAGACATTTCATTTAATGTCACTGCCTAAGAAAATAAAAGAAACTATGCCCATGGCCCAACATCATAAAAATGCCAAAAGAGGGCCACACTATACACTACAATCTATTGGCTGGAGGCTCTTCTAAATAGGTTCCGAGGAAAGGAACTCATTCGCCATGCTAGGATTAGCTAAAGCATAGCTGTCGTTAGGTACAGAGGACAAGGAGGAGGATGAGTCTACTATCTTTGAGAAATCACCATCAGAAGAGAGAGAGGGAACGACCTAGGGTGGTAAGGCAGGTGGTGATATTGCTGATATTGCGAGTGGTGCTGCTGGATGAGCCGTAAGCAGAGGGATAACTAAGAAGGGAGTGGTAGGGTCAAACAAAGGACAAAAAGGAGAACTAAAAAGTCATGGTGGAACAGAAATACAGGTGAAAATGGTGGGTGGTAGTGATATACAGGGAATCTATCACAGGGTCATAATAGAACTATAGCTCTGGTAGCTCAGCGAAGAGGATGCCTATCACGGCCATGTCCATGAGCTAAGAATGATGCAAACAAAAACAATAGGAAGAGACTTTTTGGAAAATTCTCAATAAGATTCTTAAAGCTATTCTATATTGACGTCACATTCATTCCCAGTTGCTTTGGTTTTTATTAATTATATGAAAAGGTGAATACAGAATAAATATCTCCATTTATCAGTATTTGAGAAATATAGCTTGAAGCAAGATTCCATTTTACTTAAAGGGATAAAAGTCAAAGGAGAACTCATCTAGTAGACAGAGGAAATACCATACCGAATAATACGCAGTGAAACTAAAATAATAAGCAATTATAAGGAATAATACATAGTGCAAATAAATCATAATCATTACTTGAGCTAAATAAATGAATGATTGATAAAAAAAATTTGAAATAGAATGCACTTCACTCTCAATATTTCCTAGACTTATACTTCATAAGTTTTCATACTTGGTTACCTGGGAGTTTTAGGCCATATAACTCCTAGGTAATAGTTTGCTTGTCAAGATCAAGCTCGTTCCTATACAAGATAGTCTGGTTTACTTTCCCTGACTTTCCTATCGATCTATTCCCCTTAAATTCATTTTGGGTTGCCCCAAGTAACATGGAATTCATATAGTCAGTAAGAATTATATAATCATAGCTAAATCAACTTGATAACATTTGTATTTACATGCATAACACATTATGTACATAAGTTTTGTTGGAATTTCGGCAGAATAACGGATCACATCCACTTCCCCATGAATAGTGCTTTCCAAATCAAACAGTTAGCCAAGGCACCAAAGTCAATATAACACATTAATATTACAATACCAATACAGAATTTCAACATTCAAACTTTAGATATTCACACATTGGGGTGCCAAGCACTCAATTTGGCAAATATGACCCAACTTCCTCAATTTTGCCCTGTTTTATAATTCCTGTCGTAATTTCTATTTAACTTATCTAAGTCTAAATTTTTAATATTTTGAAGTATTGTTTGTCTAATTTGTGTTCTCTTTTGTCCTGTTAGTTTTGATGAGTATAAGTTAAGTTATTGATATTTAATCTAAGACTGCCCTACTGCTAGCCAAAATTAGGCACTAAAATGTGAAAATTCACCAAAAATATAAATCTAATTGGATTTGTTTGATATTTATATCATTTTAAAGCTAATTGAACCAGCTTTTATTTCCACTATTTTTGTTTCATTTGAGTGGGCAGAGCTCAAGCGATAAGCTTGCACATTTGGCTAAAATGGTCTGCCTATTTCAATTTAGTTAGGACATAGGACAACTTTGGTAAATTACTAGGAGAAAACTACTCATGGTTTGAATCTGAAACTTTTATGGAATAAACATCTATGTGTTCGATTTCTAACAAAATTATTTGCATTCAATTTGAAGTTGTATAGGGTGAGTTATGGCCTTCACAACCCAGTTTGGTCTGGACCAAGGATAGAATTCTAGGGTTAACTTCAAAAATTTATATCTAACTCATTACAGATCCAATGACCTTATAATTTATTTGGTTGTTTGGATGTCTAGTTTTATCTAAAGTTGGTTTCATCAAATTTTGATAGCTATAGGTGAAGACATACACTTTTCAGTTCGGATATGTCTAGGGTTTTCCAATATTGGCAATTCTGGTTAGATATCCTTTAGGCTTTTCACTAAATTTCCAACTCAAACCAAATATTTACATGTTAATTCAGCCATAACAACCTACACGAACACAATATATCATCAAATAAATAACAAGAAATAAAGTCCCAAGCAGCCACCATATCACAAACAATAAGGAAAAATCATGAATCGTACCTTAACTTTGATGTATAGGTTAGCTAGACTCGAGTTTTTGATGGAGGAAGTTGATGAAGCTTGAAGATGGAAGAAGAAGGTGAAATGGAAGAAGAAATGAGGGAGAATGCTCAGCTTGGGGAGGCCAAAATTATGAGCGAGTTTAGAGGAATTATGGGGTTTTAAAACGTAATAGTGAAAAAGAAAAGTTGCATGTGATTGGTGGATGCCTTAAGTGGTTAAAAATCAACCAAGTCTCCCCCATTTTGTAGTTGATTAGGTGCCATCTTGAGTGGTTATGTGGCCGAAGTTTTAGCCACTCCACTTAGGATTCTATCAATATAAATTCCTTCTGACTCAATTCTTGCAGTATAAAATACCGAATTTTAACCGATTTCCTTCAAATTTGCAAAATATTGCTAGTAACCTTCTTAAATTTCTTGCATGATTATTTCAGATTCTCTTAACCCTACTATCTTTATAATTTACTCCTAGTTATTATCATATGCCTATTAAAATCGAATAAATCGATTAACAGCATAAATTAAACATATTGCGATTTAGGACGTTACACTACTACCCTCCTAAAAAAACAATTTGTCCTCAAAATTTAGTATCTAAAAATAAATTAGGGCATTCTTTCCTCATGTTTGACTCTAATTCCCAAATGTAATCTTCCGTTCCTTCTTTTTCCCATGCTACCTTTACTAATCGCACCGTCTTGCTCCGAAGTTGCTTAACACTTCTATCTACTAATTGTGATGGGGCTACATGGAAGGCTAGATCGTCTTTTAGCTGTATTGATTTGAGTTCTATGAAGTATGTGGGATCAGGGTGATACTTCCTAAGTTAAGAGACATGGAAAATATCATGAAGGTTAGATAAATGTGGGGGTAGGGTGACTCGATATGCTACTGGCCCGATTTGTTTTAGGATTTGAAAGGGCCCTATGAATCAAGGACTCAACTTCTTGACCTTAACAGCTCGGCCTGTTCCTGTTGTGGGTGTAATTCTCAAGAACACATGGTCTCCCTCTTGGAATTCTAATGGCTTCCTTCTTGTATTCGCATAGCTTTTCTGACAGCACTGAGCTGTGAGTATTTTGCTTTGGATATTCTTGATTTGCTCAGTGGTTTATCTAACTAGTTCCAACCCTAGCAGACTCTTTTTTCCCGGTTCATACCAACATAATGGAGATTGGCATTTTTCGTCCATATAATGCTTCATAAGAAGCCATGCCGATACTAGCATGATAACTATCGTTGTATGGAACTCTGCTAGTAGCAAGTACCGATCCCAATTTCCTTGTTGCTTTATTATGTATGCCTGTAACATGTCTTCCAAGGTTTGAATAGTTCTTTCCATTTGCCTATCTGTTTGCAGATGGTAAGTAGTACTTAAGCAGAGCTTTGTACGAAATGCTTTCTAAAACGCTCCCCAAAATTATGATGTAAATCTTGGGTTTCGATTGGAGATAATAGTCGAAGGGATTCTGTGTAACCTTACAATCTCTTGAATGTATAGTTGAGCCAGTTTCTCCAAGGGGTGATTTGTTTGAACAGGTAAAAAGTGACCAGACTTAGTTAGTCTATCCACTATAACCCATATGGCATCATACCTAGTGGATGTCCTTGGTAGCCCTATCATGCGATCCATGGAAATGCTTTCCCGTTTCCATTCAGGAATCTCTAAGGGCTATAATATTCCTAACGGCTTTTGGTGTTCTATCTTTATTTTCTAACAGATTAAGCATTTGTTTACAAAGTTCGCTACCTCCAATTTCATATCTAGCCACGAAAATATTCTCTTAAGATCTTGATACATTTTCTTGATTCCCGGATGCACGGTAAATTCACTCTTGTGGGCTTCTTCTAAAATTCTATTTCGAAGACCTTCTCTCTCAAGTACACATATTCTTCCTTGATGTTGCCATATCCTTTCATTATCCTAGGTAAATCCTGTCAATTTCCCTAATTACATCAGGGTTATGATATGCTTAAAACTGGCATCCTGCTGCTATGCATGTTGAATTTGTTCTTTGAAATTGCTAGTTATCTTGATTTGATTTAACTGAGTAGCTCGGGGAGTTATAGAGATCCCCAAGTTAAGGTCTCAGAAACTTTCTATAAGTTCCGCCTCTTTGATCATCATCGAAGCTACATTCATAGATTTTCTGCTCAAGGCACCTGCCATTACATTTGCCTTCACATGGTGGTATTTTAGCTCAAACTCGTAATCTTTGAGGAATTCCATCCACCTTTGCTGCTTCATATTTAATTCCTTCTAATCAAAGAGGTATTTCAAACTCTTGTGATCAGAAAACACCTCAAACTTTATTCCATAAAGGTGACGTCTCCATATCTTCAGAGCAAACACCACAGCTGCTACTTCAAGATCATGAGTTGGATAATTCATCTCATGAGGTTTCGGTTGTCTCGAGGCATATGCTACTACGTTCTTGTTTTGCATCAACACAGACCTTAATCCCTTCTTGGAGGCATCATAATAAAGTGCAAATGGTCCATGGGGCTCTGGTAAGGTTAGCACTAGTGCTGTAGTCAAGTTCTCTTTTAATTCTTGGAAACTCCACTCATATTTAGGTGTCCATTCAAAAGGAGCTTTTTTCTTGGTCAGCTTTGTTAGGGGTAAAGCTATCTGAGAGAAGTTTTTGACAAACTGTTTGTAATACCCTGCCAAACCTAGAAAACTTCTTACTTCAGTAGCTGTAGTTAGCCGTTCCCAATTAACACCTCCTCAACTTTACTACGATCTATAGAGATTCCTCCCTAAGATACTAAATGTCTTAGGAATTTAACCTCCTTCATCTAGAATTCACACTTGGACAAGTTGGCATAGAGTTTTTGCTCCCTTAGAATCTGTAATAGTGTCTCAAATGTTCTGCGTGTTCATATTTGGACTTCGTATAAACAAGTATATCTTCGATACAAACCACCACGAACTTGTCTAGATATGGTTGGAATATATGATTCATGTAGTCCATGAATACTGCCAGTGTATTTGCCAATCAAAAAGACATCACAATGTATTTGTAGTGTCCATAATGAGTTCGAAAGGCCATGTTGGGGATGTTCATCTCGTACTCGAATTTGGTGATATCCAAATCACAAGTCAATCTTAGAAAATAAGATTGCTCCCTGTAGTTGATCCATGAGATCATCTATCCTTGGTAAAGGATATTTATTTTTTATCGTTACCTTATTTAGCTGCCGGTCTTCTACACATAACTGCATGCCTCTATCTTTCTTCTTGACTAGTAGTACTCGAGCCCCCTATGGCAACGCTCAGCCTAATGAGCCATTTCTCCAGAAGTTCTTCAATCTGCTTCTTGAGTTTAGCTAACTCCAATGACATCCTATCCGGAGCTATAGATATTGGTCTTATTCCTGGCACCAACTCGATGGTAAACTCAATTTCTCTTTCTAGAGGAAATTCGGTCAAGGAATACATTTGGGTATTCCCTAACAACTGGGATATCCCTTAACTTTGGATCTACTTCCGCCACATTAGTCAACAAAAGAACATATCCTTGTCTTTCCTTCCCATAACAATTTACTACTAAGGACTTCAGATAGAGATTTATAGATGTTACAGATCCAGAAGATAGGGCAGAAGGAAACACAACAATTTTCTTAGAACAATTTAGCATGACTTGATTGGCAGAAAGCCAATCTGTGCCCAGAAATATATCAAGCCCAGGCAGTGGAAGATAGTTTAAATTGGTTACAAAGGTTTTGCCTTCAATTCAAAGAGAAATATTCACACAAACTTGACTAGTCTTAATAGGTTTGCTTGTAGGAGTGGAGACTAATAAATCATAGGGTAGCTTAAAAATCGGCAATTATAAAGCAGTCACGTATCTATGAGAAATAAAGGAATAAAGGCACCTGAATTGTCACGACCCAAC
Organism: Pterocarpus santalinus; assembly: GCA_031439595.1. Lineage (NCBI taxonomy): Eukaryota > Viridiplantae > Streptophyta > Magnoliopsida > Fabales > Fabaceae > Pterocarpus > Pterocarpus santalinus. The sequence goes on along the minus strand of CM062526.1, from coordinate 14,071,724 downwards.
CAGATCGTGACCAGTGCATAGGAAGCCTTGGTTATCTAGCAAGCCTCAACTGACACTATTTGTAAGTTTGGACATTTTTCCATACATAAATTTCTGAATACTTAATCAATTATATACAAAATATATACACATAAATCTTACAACATAAATAGACCTTAACTACCACAGTTTGGGACCCTGACTATAGTTTAATGGAGCACTAGATCATATCATGATCCTTACAATGACTAGAGAAGGCCCACTCAAGCGTTAGGCTGACTTTAAGACAATTGCCAGCTGAACTATAACTTAACTCGGTACCTGAAACATGAGGAGACAACTGGGTGAATTAAACAACTTAGTGAGAGATAACTTACCTATAACTAGCATGGTACAAGATTCAAACACATTTGTTCAACTTAGTAAATATAGGAAATATATCTATGTAACAAAAGAGTCATTGAAAATATGCTTTACATAAAAAATACTTGAGGAGAATAGTCCCTTATTTAGTTCTGGAATTTATTGAAGAAAATAATCCTTCTAAACATTTTCTTGAATAACTAAAAACTTGCTTGCCTTATAAGGCATCTGGTAACCTCATCTTATAACATACTTTCATAAAATATAGAAATTTAAAATATATACTTATAGTTGGTTACTTATAACTAGTGGGAGGTCGCAACTATCGAACTTCTGCTGTGATATCCTGAGCGGCCACATTGACGCCATCCTTAGTGATTTGTAATCTGTAATTTGGTCGTGTTGGTCTAACACGCCGGGCTAGCACCTCCCTTACTAGATGGAGTTCATACAAGGTGTACCAAGTTCAATGTTTAGTGCCATTAGTTGTGATTCTATGAAGTGCTCATCACACAAAACTCAATTCGTTTCTATAGAACATATCTAATTTCAAAGCTAGTTGAAGCATAACATAAACAAGCTCCTTTCTTTAATAAACATAGCTCAAACTTTCCTATCATAAGGTAGCATGAAAACTATTTCTTTCCTTATATAAACAGTTAATAATTTGAAATTTATAACAATTCAAATCAACTTAGAAGCCATACATAACAAGAAAACCTTTGTTTTACTGTCTAAATTCCTTGGTACATTCATATAAAAGGTCTCTATTTCAAAATACACTATAGATAAACTATCTACTCACAGTACTCTCGCTAGAAAAAGTCTCTACTCACAATTGCTCTAAGATTAGATCTAACACAATAATAGGAGAATATAACTAAACCTCACCTATGGAGATAAGAAGTTAACTCAAATTCCCTTTAAACATAAAGACCCTAGGATTTAGGACTCTAGGACTTCAGATCCAAGCTCAAGAGCAAATCCTTCGAGAAAAGTTTCCTAAATCCTGACATGGAAGAGGTTTTAAACTTTAAAATTTACCTTTGAGTTCCAAAGAATGGAAAAGAACGTGGTGGAAAGCTTGGGTCTCCTCCTAAGACATCCCATAGCTTCCTTTACTTGCTCAAACAGGAAAATCAATAGGTAGATTAGCTAGAAATATGACAATTATGGCGTGGGTAGGGACATGGTAAAAATACCATACATGAGAAATTATTGGGATAAGAAGAGGGAGAGATCAATAAGAAGGAGAGAGAAATGAGAGAGGAGAGAGAGAAGTGAGCAAATGGGTCTAGAAGCCCCATTGTTATTTTTCTCGTTGCCTTGGGCACACTTGAGCACAGGGGCCATGCTCGAGCGTGGCCAGGTTCCAGATTCTTCCTTTCACTGTCCTAGGCGCATGCTCAAGCATGCCTTCATGCTTGAGTGCAGGGAGCTGCGCTCGAGCGTAGCTTCCAAACTTCCAGAATTCTGGTTTGTCTTCCCCTTCTAATCTCTAATGCTCCTCAAATCATGGTCTTACACTTATTTACATTTACTAATTTAAAGTTAATGTCTTTTTTAAATTTACTCTCCATTAACTTTAAAACATAAATGTAAATAAGGGAATACTCCCCATTTGAATCCAATGAAAATATTAGAAAAAATCAAATTCCTCAAGAATCAAAATCCAACTTTTGGATTCGAGTACAAATTCTTGAAAATTTACATTTTCTTAAACTTCCGAGCTAAAAACACAAGGGTCAATGACATCCTAAAATTTGTTAAAAATCACTCTTCAACTCTTGAATATCTAGTGAACAATTATCGAGACTTTGATCCCATGAAAATATCCTAATCATATAGCCTTCCAAGGAAGCAAAAGGTCCAACTTAGTACTTCCACAGGGTCTGACAAGACAAGGTAGCTCTATTTAGCTGACTCTCGACTTGGGTATTACACGAATCATATAATATAGTTAGAGTCTTACCATTCACTTTACATTCACCTTGAATTAAATCTTCAAATTTTTCTGCTTCCTCTGCATTCATGGTGATGCCTTTCATTGAAGCTGAGGACTGGGGATTGATTATGGGTTTTTAGCAAGGCACTTATAAATTTGTGGCCTGGTTTGCCACATCCAAAGCAAATGTTTTGCCCTGCCAAGCACATTCAATCATCGTGATTCTTCCCGCATTGTGTACAGGTCTACTTTGTGAAAGAACTTTACGGCTACTTACCTTTGTTGCCCATTGGCTAAAACTTCTTCTGTTGTTGAAAGTTGGGTTTGAACTTCAGGCTTTGCAGTGCCAACCCTTTCTTAAAGTTATTGCCGGTCAACTTGGCAGCTACCAACTTCCTGTTATAATCTTCAACAAGTCAACACTTATTCACTAGAGTGGGAAGATCTTTAATCTCTATAGGCCCTACAGCTGCAAGGATATCTTCTCTCAGTCTGCCTTCAAATTTTATGTACTTCCATGCCTCATCCGGATTCTGCTGATAAATTGTAGAAAATTTACATAACTCCTGAAATTTGGCGATGTGCTCTGATACTCTCCTGTCCCTAACAGAGCTATATAAACTCCAACTCCTTAGCATTTCGAACTGAGGTAGGCAAATATTTCTGACAAAAGGCTTCTTTAAACACATCTCAGGTAATTTCTGTCTGGGAACCTTCTAACAACCTCTTCACACCATTCCACCAAAATTCGGCATCCACTCAGCATATAAGTGGCAAAGGCACTTGCTGATGATTAGTGCAGGCCAAGATAGAGAAAATCTTCTCCATCGCCTTGACCCATTCCTCGTTCTTTGTTGCGATCAAAGGCCCCCTAAAACTAGGTGGATTCGCCTTTCTAAATTTAGTGAACTTGAGATATTCTAGGACCACCTCTGGACCATTTGGGTTTCCTCCATGACCAACCTCAGGTTGTATTCCCAACTGGTTCATCGTCTAGTGTGTTGCAGCTGCTTGTTCTCGCATCGCATGCACTATCTCCCATAGCATATCCATAAAGTCGATAAGATCCTCTAGAGTGGGTACTGTTCGTAGCCTACCGTACCTACTGGAAGCCATCGAGTTTTGAACACACAAAACAAAAGTTATTGAGTTGATCAGGCTCAACACTAAGTTTAGTGTGCTATTAATTAACAACTCACATAGACAGGCAATCATGCACATACATTCATGGAACTCATCCGTACAGACAAGATTCTACAGATGAAATCATCCAAGAGACACAGAGTATATGCGAAGCATAGTCAGTCCAGTCCTTAAGCCTTTGCTAGGACAAACCGCTTTGATACCAAGAATGTAACATCCTACCAAATATAATATTATGTTTAAGTTATAATATTTTACCCAATAGTTTGTTATGTGTGAGTAGCTCTTACATTATTTTGTCTTAATTCATTAATTTAGTAGAGTAAATTCTTAAATTGAAATGCGATTTATGACTAGGAATTAATTCATTTATGCGATATATATATATATATATATATATATATATATATCACACAAGTGTGACGCAAAAAAAGAAATGTAACTAAGTTAGGCGGAAATAAACATCACAACATTTTTGACATCTCTATATATACAAACATAGTGTCATAGGTTTATATATATCTAAGGGCAATGAGTATAGAAGGCTGGACCATCAAACAAAATAAACTAATCTGTGCTCATGAATTGTATCCCTATATGGTCCTAAAAAGGACATTTCATCTAATGTCACTGCCTGAGAAAATAAAAAAAAAAACTATGCCCACGGCCTAAGGTCATAAAAGTGCCAAAGGAGGGCCACACTGTACATTATAGTATGTTAACTGGAGACTTCTCTAGCTGGACTACGAGGAAAGGAACCCATTCGCCAATGTCGGGATCAGCTAGAGCGTAGCCATCGTTGAGTGCAAAGGACAAAGAGGAGGATGAGTCTGCTATCTCTAAGGGGTCACCATCAAAAGAGAGAAATGGAACTACCTAGGGTGGTGAGGCATGTGGTGATATTGATGGTGCTATGGGTGGTGCTACTGGATGAGCCATATACAGAGGGATAACTAAGAATGGAATGGTAAGGTCAAACAAAGGACTAAAAAGGGGAATTGCAAAGTCACGGCAGAAAAAGAAATACAAGCAAAAATGGCAGGTGGCAGTGATATACAAGGAATCTATTACAGGGTCATAATGGAACTACAGCTCCGGTAACTCAGCGAAGAGGATGGGTGTTGTCGCCATGTCCATGATCTGATAATGATGCGGATAAACAAAATAGGATGAGAATTTTTGGAAAATTCTCAGTAGGATTCTTAAAGCTATTCTATATTGACATCGCATTCATTCCCAGTTGCTTCAGTTTTTATTAATTATATAAAAAGGTAAATACAGAATAAATATCTCTATTTATCATTGTTTGAAAAATATAGCCCGAAGCAAGATTCCATTTTATTTAAAGGAATAAGAGTCAAAAGAGAACTCATCTAGTAGATAGAGTAAATACCATACCTTATAATACGCAGTGCAACTAGAATAATAAACAATTATAAGTAATAGTACACAGTGCAAATAGATCATAATCAATTGCTGGAGCTACATAAATGCATGACTGATAAAATTTTCTTGAAATAGAATGCACTTCACTCTCAGAACTTCTTGGACTTATACTTCATAAGTTTCCATACTTGGTCACTTGGGAGTTTTAAGCCATATAACTTTTGGGTAATAGTTTGCTTGTCAGGACTAAGCTCATTCCTATATAAGAGAGCCGGGTTCACTTTCCCGACTCTCCCACCGATCTATTCCCCTTAAATTTATTTCGTGGCTGCCCCAAGTAATATGGAATTCATATAGTCATTATGAATTATATAATCATGGCTAAATCAACGTGGAAAAAATTTGCATTTACATGCATAACACATTATGTACATAAGTTTTGCTAGAATTTCGGCAGTACAATAGATCAAATTCATTTCCCTATGAATAGTGCTTTCCAAATCAAACAGTTAGCCAGGGCATCAGAGTCAATATAAAACGTTAATATTTCAATATGAATGTAGAATTGTAACATTCAAACTTTAGATATAGGTTATTCCCTCATTAGGGTGCCAAGCACTCAATTTGGCAAATGTGACCCAACTTCCTCAATTCTGCCTTATTTTATAATTGCTTTCGTAATTTCTATTTAACGTATCTAAGTCTAAATTTTTAATATGTTGAAGTATTGTTTGTCTAATTTTTGTTCTCTTTCATCCCATCAAGTTTTGATGAGTATAAATCAAGTTATTGAGATTTAACCAAAGACTGCCCTGCTACTAGCTAAAATTAGGCACTAAAATGTGAAAATTCATAAAAAATAGAAATCTTATTGGATTTGTTTGAAATTTATGCCATTTCAAAGGTAACTATATCAGCCTTTTATTTCCACCTAGTTTCGTTTCATTTGACTAGGCAAAAGTCAAGTTATAAGCTCATACATTTGGCTAAATCGGTCTGTCCTATTTTAGTTTAGTCAGGACATAAGAAAACTTTGGTAAATTACTAGGAGCAAACTACTTATGGTTTGATCTGAAGTTTTTATGGCATAACCATCTATCTGTCATCTTTCACAAAAAATTAGTTACACTTAATTTGAAGTTGTATAAGGTGAGTTATGCCTTTCACAACCCAATCTAGTTAGGACCAAGGATAGAATTTTGGGGTTGATTTCAAAAATTTGTATCTCACACACTATAGATCCAATGCCTTATAATTTATATGGTTGGAAAACTCTAGATATCTAGTTTCATTTAAAATTGGTTTCATCAAATTTTGATAGCTATAGGCGAAGCTGTACACTTCATAGTATAGATACGTCTAGAGTTTTCCAATCTAACCAATTCTAGTTAGCTATCCTTTAGGCTTTTCACTAAATTTCCAACCCAAACCAAATATTTAGGCGTTAATTTAGCCATAACAACCTATATGAACATAATATATAATCAAATAAATAAGAAGAAATAAAATCCCAAGCAGCCACTATTTCACAAACAACAAGGAAAAATCATGAATCCTGCCTTAACTTTGATATATAGGTTAGCTAGACTCAAGTTTTTGATAGAGAAAGTTGATGAAGCTTGAAGATGGAAAAAGAAGATGGTGAAATGGTAGAAGAAAAAAGGAAGAATGCTCAGCTTGGGGAGGCCAAAATTATGAGGGAGTTAGGAGGAATTATGGGGGTTTTAAAATAGAAAGTGAAAAAGACAAGTTGCATGTGATTGGTGGATGTCTCCCCTATTTTGTGGCTGATTGGGTGCCACCTTGAGGGGTTATGTGGCTGAAGTTTCAGCCACTTCACTTAGGATTCTATCAGTATAAATTCGTACTAACTTGGTTCTTGCAATATAAAATACCAAATCTTAACCCTTCTCTCTTTATAATTTACTCCTAATTATTATCACATGCCTATTAAAATTGAAATAAATCGATTAACAACATAAGTTAAACATATTGGGATTCAGGACATTATAAATAGTCTTTCATGGCCCTATGATTTTACTCATTCTCACCAGCCATGTTACTATTCTGAGCGTCTTCAAATGCCCTTCTCTCTTTCCTTAGTTGATGCAAAGTCCTTTCAATCTCTGGGTCAAAGAATAATTCCCCTAGCGATCTACTTCTTCTTATAAACTGTAAAAATCAAGAAAAATAAGTGAAGACACAAAATAAAAAAATAAAAAATAAAATAAAATAAATAATAGGCCAATGTAGTATCCTATTAGTTAGGAGTCATATTGATACTATCCTCGACAGTGGCACTAAAAACTTGATGCAGCTCTAACAAGTATAGCGGATCATACAAGTAATAAAGTAATGAAAGAGTTATCATCCCATGAGGATAGATCAATTATCAAATAACTAATAGGAATGACTATTTGGACTAGAAGAGTAAAATGAGTATAGAAAACTGAAAAAATCAAATAGAAAGAGAACCAAACTACACTTGAAGATGATTTAGATCAATGGGATGGACACTAGGCTAATTGACTTCACCTAGCTATGGACTCGATCACCATGGATCTCAACTATCTTGTTTTTACCTTAATTGATTAATAGTCGAATTCCCTAAACTAATTCCAAGCCTTTCTCAAGGTTAAGAAATTCTCTTTATCCTAAATTGATTGCCTAATCTCTTAGTTACAAACTAATTTAGGAAAAGGTTGAAGCCTTAAGGATTCCTAAGATGACAACATGAGTCACGTTTGTCTATCTCTAGTTTTCACTCAACTCATGGTGTTTATGATGAACTTTATTTACAAACCCTATCTGTAATTACTGCAAACCAACAAATCAATTGAATGGTAGTCAATCACTCAAAAGCAGTAAGAACAATCATAAACACTTAATAATTAAAATAAAAACATAAATAAAATCGATCCATGAGTAACATCGTCATATAGTTGCATCTATCAATGCCCTAGAACGAGGTTTAATTCATGATGGAATCATAAACAAATGAAAAAGTAGAAGAAAAAACAAAAGGAAGAGTAGCCATGAAGAAAAACAAGGATTCCAATGTCTTGAGGGTGAAGGACATCTCCAACTTTTCACATAACTCTCTACAAAGCTCCTTCAATCTTCAAGCCTTTCCTCTAGAGTTGCCTCCAATGTTTTTCGTGTCAAAAGGATGTAAAATCCTTTAAATATGACCTAAGATCTTCTTTCATGAGATTGCTTTGAAAAATAGACTTTCCTAATTTATCACAGCCACGCTCGAGTGTGCTGTATTAAGCCAAAATCTTGTTATCTCAATTTCGAGTCTGTGCTCGAGCTTGGGATCACATGCTTGAGCGTTCTGCCAAAATAGTAACTCTATAGGTTTGCCTCTTTTGCTTACTTCTAGGCTCCTTAAGACTCCAATTGAGCTCCTCTTACCTACTTGAGTGCTTGTATTAGATTGAAACACGAGGAAAACATAAGTAGCTAACTAAAATATGACAAAATGACAAATAAACTAGAAAAAAACCTAAACCAACTAAAAACAACTAAAATACTGAAGTAAATTCATGTAACTAAAGCCTAAATCTAAATAAAACAAAACAAAAATAACTCACCATGGGAAGTTATCACATGCAGGTCAGCCTGTTCATCAAACTTGGCAAATAATTCATAGAGAAGAGGAATGCCTGGCATCAAGCCGAATAGTCGAGCCAAACAATAGGGATTGGAAGGCTCGGAGGAGGTATGGTTGTACCTGGATCTCAACTTTCCCCTGTTGAGGAGATCACCAGTTGTGAGGATGTTGGTCCACTACAAAGTGACCTTAGAAAGCTCTGAATAGGTGGCCAAGAAATGCCTCTATCGAATCCAAGCTAGCCTACAACCTTGGTCTTGATATGGCATAATTGAGTGAACATATTGACTCTCATCTTCATAAGGGTGTGGGCCACTTATATGTTGAGAGGGATAAGAAGGGGAACCGCATGTAGTACTCACCATACACAGGTAGTTGGATTATGCATGTGAGAGTGGTTTCCATAAGAAACTCTTGGAAATACAATTGAATCCAGAGCTATAAGTACTAAAATGGGCCGAACACCATCTTCACTAACTCCCCTTGCTTCATTCGGTACAAAATGGTCAACATATCTGTGTACAGTAAAGAAACGAACAGTGTGTTGATGTTAAGGTAACTTGGGCTGAGGATGGCTGACATATAAGGGGCAAATTTTGTTATCATGGGTATGAGCTGGTGTAGACGAAAAAATCAAAAAATCTAGAATAAGAGGAACACCCTATGCTCTATTTCTACTACAAGGTCGCTTTCCCTATTGAAGGTGTTGATGAATATAGAGTATGCATTATTTTTCTTATTGACTTGGAAACCTAAGTCAGTGCTAAGGATGTTGTGGAGATATAGCACTTTATCTCCATCTACTGGCAAGTCAATGATGGCTGCCACATTGAGTAGCTTGGGACTCATCATGCCAAATGGCAAGCAAAAGGTGTTAATGACATGTTTCAAAAATTAAGGAAGTCTTACAGCAGCCCAAAATTTGGAGAGGTATCTTTCTTAGACAGAAGGATCATGTCATATATCCCTATCTTCTTCTATTCTTCCCGCTTCTCAGCGACCACCTTGTCAAGCCATTGAATGTAAGGCTCAAAAGGATTGGGCCAGGTAGTGAGTTCGAAAGGACACCTATGAATATGGATCCGTGAGGCAGCCAACAGTAGCTCATACCCAGATAGGGAAATGAAAGAGTCAGCCTTAGTTGTCCCATGGTCTAGATAGTGAAGGGCGGGGTTGAGAATGAACCTTCGATTCTCTTCATCAAAATCCCTAAGCCACAAGTTGGCATTGCTGAAGAAGATTATGGCCGAGACATAATACAAGCACTAATCGACTGAATACAAGTTCAAATGGCTAGTTGGCTCGAACGAGAAACCAATTTGGAATATAAGATGATGGATTTGAAAGAGCCGAGTCTTAGGAAAAAGGTCTCTAAGTCCAATGCTTAAGATGAAAATACAAAATAAGCAAACACGTTTCAACCCCTCCACAATGTAACCTTGAAGAACAAGCTAGCCAAGGGTATGAGCACATAATTGTAGCAGTTACCGAAGGGTAGTTATGGACGAAGTCTTTCCTATAAATAGAGCAGGACTCAGTCATTGCAAGGGACCCCAAATCCGCAATACAAATCCAGATTTACTTTACTTTACTTTATTTTACTTTACTTGTACTTTTACCTTTTCATGCCAATTTAGTTTTAGCCTTTTAGTCCTTTAGCCCCTCACTTGTACCAACTCCTTTCATTAAGTTTTCCACATAGATTGGCCATAGAAGCTTAAGAAAAATACTCATTATAATTGGTTAGAAATTCAATACAATTTCTATCAGTTGCATTACATCCACTTTTAATTGCAGTTTTGTTTACACTTGTGTTTAAGCTTAGCCAAGTGCTTTTTTTGGGTGACTTGGGAACCCATATCCATGGAGCAGATTTCCTTCCTTGGAGCAATCATTTCACTCTTGGAATCGAAGGGCTTTGACTAACCAATTTCAAAGTCTAGCACGCTTAGCACACTAATTCACCCATTGCCAAGAAATAGCCCGAACAAGGGAAGAAGAAATATTGGACCTTTTCACTCTACTCAGACCACCTACTTATGTCCGATAAGTGAATGAACGATGGATGAATAAATGAAATAGAAACTAAATCAAGGAGTAAATGCAGGTTGCCTATTTGATTAGAAGGAAATCTCAATTCTCTCTTTTGATTAGTGCGTTTGTATATTAGATAAGATTCTCACATGTGATAGATATGGTTGTGTTTTGTTATGTTCTACCTTGCATCCCAATGCTAGGCCTGCTTTGCTTGTGTGCTTTCATTCAGCCTATGTCATATTGGGCTTCTCTTTCTTTTTGCTTGTCCTATTTGAAATTCAATGACCCAAAAGAAAGAGGTTTGTTTTTTTTTTAAAAAATAATTTAGTCTTTATTCTTTATATATAGTGAAAATGTAACAATGTAACGTAATTATAGTTTTTCATATGATGATGATCTTTTTTCCCCTTTTCTAAAGTGGATTTTGGGAGAATAGGATTAATTATTTTTTGAGTTATTCGATAACACAGGGCTTCAGACTCTATAAAGCTAAAAGTTTACTTTGTTAAATATTTCTAAACTCATAATGATAAACATATAATTATGCCTTGAAAGAAAATATTGATTCAATTTTGCACTCATTTGCTTATCAGAAGCATTAAAAAAAAAATTGTAGTAATTTTATATATTTATTTAACTATATTTGGTTCAACCGGCTCAACCAATGACGTAATGACCTAGTGCCTCAACCATTGGTTGAACTAGTGATTCAGTGACTCAGTGTCTTGATCGAGTGGAGCTTTATAATTGTGCATGCAAGTGATGAGTTATATTAGCTGGACTTCAGATAAGTCAAAACACCCTCACACCATAACTCATTCGATTCATTAATTAAAGGTTGGAGATAGACATCAACCTTGGCCTTCAGATTATCAAGATTGGGGATTTTACAAGTTAAGAACAAGTAAGGATCTTTTATGCACATTTCAAGCAAAAAATTGTGAAGAGTAGCAACTACAAGTGAATAAGAATATAGTTTATTAAATTAGTTGTTAGGAGTAAAACCATCAATACAAAGCCCTAACCTAGCATTGCAGGGATCAGATGCAAAATTAGGATAGGTTCAATCAAAATATTGCCAAGCTTCAGCATGAAAAAGATGTGTCATTACTCGATTACTCCTTCGATTCTTGAAGTGTCATCTCATGTAAGATGTTGAACTTATTGATGCATACAACCTTTTAAGTCTTGGAATTAGGGGTAGATAATGCATTCTCTTGTGCGGAACATCCTTCTACGCCACACTTCCCTTTCTTTGAGGCTTAAACCTATGCTCTCCATAAAATTTATAATGAGTTTAAGGCAATATTAGCTTTGTAATAGAGCATGTAGCCTTTCAAACAACAATCAATCTTCACTTCATTCAACCCAAGCTTAGAAACTAAACTTTTGGCTTAGTAAAAGTCCTTTGGGATAGATTCTGGTTTTGGACTGATTTCACTCATTAATGAAGTCCATTGATTAAAGCAACTTTGGCTTTGATTCGTCGCTGACTCATACCCAACATTCTTAATGCTAAAGACAAATGTGAATGCATACACCCATCCCAGAAGGCTTATTTACTACCCCTAATAGACTATAAAATATCTCAGCATCTGGATTAGGAACCTCTTCCAAAGATTCGGAATACATTCCAAATTCATAGTTAGAAGCATCAAAAATCATTCCCTGATAATGGCTAAGATTATCCTACCAAATTACATTACCACCCTCTTCATTACCTACATGGATCCCACTGGAACTATGTCCAACATAACCCATATCGAATTGATCCTCTGAAGGAAGGGCTTTTTTATGTTCAGTCCAAACCCAATAATCAAGCTTAAAGCCCTCCTTGTATAGGTGATATCTAATGGATTCAATATCTAAAAATCCCCAACATTTACATTTAGCACACGGACACCTAAATATCCCTTCACATATTAAACTACTGTGTTTGACACCACAAGCCATTATGAATTCTTCAACCCCCTTATTAAATTATGGTTTAATTCCCCCCGACCTGGGCGTAATCTATTATACATCCATGCTCGATTTGGAGCAAAACTTTGAATAATATCACATACCTACAAAGCATAATAATCACACAGCAATTAAAAAAATTGGACAAAGTCTCTCCTTAATTTAGGAGTCCCTATTAATTCTTATTATAATACATTTTTAGTCCACAATAATCTACATTATCAAAAAAATATTGACAGAGCCTCCCTTTAAAATAGGAGCCGCTAATTATTATATTATAATAATTATTTATTTTATATAGCATTTTAAATAGCCAAAAAAGTAGGCATAAGAGTCTCCATGAATAAGGAGCAAGCCTTCACTAATTATTTAATTATAACAATTATTAATTAATTTAAATGTCAACACTCTAAATGATAAAAAAAATTTGGGCAAAGTCTCCTCTTATATTAGGAGCTTCCACAAAAAGTAATGCATCAACCAAACATAAACAACAAACACATGTAATTATGCAAATCAATAAGTCAATCCGAAAAACAATTTTAGAGTACATCCCCTTATTTCACATTATGGAGGCACATAACACTACAACACATAATTTAAACAATGGGAAGGAACTCTAAGTCTTCTCCCAATCATGCAATCCCACCCTTCTTCTTCCATTCTATAACTCTATCATAAAAATTTTAAGTCTCTAATATTTTATAAAACATAAAGTAAAAAAGGAGGTACAATATATATATCTAATGCACCAAATACTCCAATTAGTCAATGCACCAATTAGCAAGCGCTCCAAGTGTAACCCCCTCCCAAATATAGTACTATGTTTAAGTCATAATATTATACTTAGAAGTTTGATACTTATGCCAATTTAACTTTATTATAATCTCGATAAATGGATATAGAGCGAATCAATTTAAATCAAGAGTGGATTGTGTATTTTAAATAAATGTACGATGTAGATTTCGCAAGACAAAACATGGCATGTCAGAAAATAGGAAAATAAAAGTGTAGAAAATAAGATCTACAATAAATCTTACAGGATATTTGCAAAGTATCTAAATATCTCTTGTATTTATCATAAGTTCTAGGTACAAAACAGAGGACTAGTGAAAACATATATCTGGCCCCTATCATAAGAAGTAGTCTCCATACACGTCCCGATAGGGACTTTAAGTAGTCATCAGATACATATAAGAGAAAAAAGGAAAACGAAAACTACATCTATGACCCAAGTTATACAAAATGATACCAAAAGAGGGCCACTCTGTACAAAGGGTACTAGTCGATGCTACACTATCTAAGTCCTTCTACAAAAGATCTAACCAACTCCTGCTAACCCGACTCAGAGGAGAGGAAATCATTCACCATGATGCCTATAGTCTCAAGACCTCCAGGTGAGGGTCCATCAACTCTAGGGGTAGAAGAGGAAGAAGAAGTAGAGGCACTCACCTTAGAAGGGTCGATCTCTGGTGAAATTGGTAGGAAAGGCTACATTGGTGCATCTGCAAGGTGTGCCATGAATAGCCAAATGCCGTCGAAGGGAGCCTCTAGGTCGAACATCGAGCTCAAGGCAGACTCAATAGAGGAATGCTGGAAAAATATATACAAACATATGTGAGAGGTAGTTGTTAAATATATCAAGTCTAAGGCGTGGTCATAATGCCACTACCATTCTGGTATCTCAGCAAAGAAGACCACCATCGCCGCCACTGTCCTAGACTATTGTATAATGACATTGCAATTATTTCCAGTTGCTTTGATTTATTTAGAAAAATATGAACAATATAAATGATAAAGCATACATTCCAAATTTTTAGTTTGAAACCATATTATCTGAAGTAGAGTTCATTTTATTCATACACTTAGTAGACAAAGAAAAGATATGGTCATCAACATAGTAAGACAAAAAATAATTGAATATTATGTATAGATGAATGCAAATGACTTCTTGATGCAAGTGCACTTGACTTTTCCTTTTTTAAATTCTATCATTTTTTTCCATACTTGGTCCCCTAGGAGTATTTTGGTTACATAACTCTTGGGTAATAGTCTACTTTTTAAGATCGAACTTGTTTCTATACAGAATTGCCAGGTTTACTTTGCCTAACTCTCCCACAGATCTATTGCTCTTAATTCATTCTGCGGTTGATCCAAGTAATATGGAATTATAATTTCATCTTGTATCATATATTTGTAAATGCATATGCTTGAGGAGTTCATAATGCATGAATCATAGATTTCTGCCAGAAATCCGGCAACATAACAGCTGAAATAGGAAACTTTCCCGTATATAGACAACATCATTTCAACCATCGAGTCATAGTGAACAAAATCATAATGTCAATGTATTAATATCATATTAATATAACAAGGAATTATATCAAAAGTTCAGCCATTGACTGCTTATGACTTATAGGGTTTCTAACATTTCAAATTGGTAATCCATCTTAAATTCTTCAATTCTATCTTGTTCTTATAAGTTGAACCAAAATTTTATTATAGCTTATTTTAATCTGAAACTTTAGTATGCATGTATAAGACCAAATCCATTTGATTTTGAATTTTCAAAGGGATTACTAATCCTTAACTTTTTGAGGAATCCTTTATCAGTGGTTGTGAATGACTGTTGTAGAGTCTCTTTTGCCCCACTTCATTTTGAGGTATAGAAGTTGAGTTATTAAAGTTTTACTTAAGACTGTCTTATTTTAGGATAGTCTTGCACACCTACTTTAGAAAATCACTAAAATTTCATCATTTATCACTTTTATCTGAATTTTATACCAAATAGTAGCTAATTTGATTATCTTTCAATCCCAATAAGTTTCATTTAATTAGGTAAGTAAATCTTAGGTCATGAGCTCCTCAAATGGGCTATCCTATTTCAATCCAAATAGAGCATAAGGTAACTTTGGGGAATTACTGAGAGAAATGTGTTTGTGATCTAAGTCTGAAATTTTATGATATATTTATTTATATGTTAGTTTTCTAACAAAATTGGTTGCACTCAGTTTGAAGTTGTATAAGATAAGTTATGCTCTTCACAACACATACTGGTTAGGCTAGTGAATGGATTTCAACATCTTATTTCTAAAAATCATAACTCTCTCGTTTTAAATCCACTTGATCTATAATTTATATGGTTGAAAAGCTCTTCAAGTTTAGTTTCATATAAAATTGGTTTTACTTGAATTTGATACCCTCGGATAGAGAAACACCATTTGTTGTAAGGACGGTTTACTTAGGGCTTTCCCTCAGCTTTTCTATTTGTAGTTTCTATTGATCTTTTGATCAAATCATCAAACTAAACCAATGATCCATATCTTAAATCACTTAAACAAGTCATATTAACATCAAATATCATCAAACAAAAGATGACATGAGGAACATTAGTAGCCATATAAACTATGAGAATCAAATAATCTAATAAATCCTACCTAAAACACCTCTTGTAGCTTGTAACTTGGAGTTTCTTGGTGGTGTCTCTTCAATAAAACGCCAAGATGATGATGTCTTCTCTTGTTCTCCTTGGGGGATGAAGCTATATGATTCAAGGATAGAAGGATTATGAGGTTGTATTGAGATTTCTTGAGGGAATACAAGGAAAAAGTGAAAATTTTGATGAAAAGAAGGCAAAATTCACTTAGAAGCTTAGATGGAGATAGAGAACATGGAGAAAGGAATGAAATAGAAGGAAGAAATGGAAGGTGTGGGGTTTCTGGCCAAAAGTCCCTTGGGTAAGGAAGGAAAATTTTGATGACTTATATCCTAAGTTGGAAAAGTGAAAAAAAGAATGTGATTGGTGGATTTAAATGAAATTTTGATTTTTTTAATTTTTGCATCATGTGGCTATGATTTAGCCAACAAACGTAGGTGAGGTGGCCAGTTTTTGGTCACATATTTTAGGATTTTAAACTGGTATCATCTTACAGTATAAATTCTTATCAATTCAAATCTTGCATTGCAAGATACTACAACCGATTTCCTTATAGCTAGCAAAACATTGCTAATTGTCTACATAAAATTTTTTCTGAAGAACACTTGAACTCTTTAGCCCTAATAGATACATCTTGATTATTGACTACTCATACATCTATAATGCATCGAAATAAATAATTAAACAACATTAGTCAGACACACTATTCTTTAGGATGTTGCACCAATTGTACTAAATGAGATCTTTCACAATCAACACAACAAAATAAGTTACATAGAAATAAAAAACTGAGTAAAGAAATGGAATAAAAAAATAGGCTAAACAAAAAATAAATAACTAAACTGATTAAAATATTCAATAATATACCACAAACACAATGGTGGTCTCCAGCGGCAGTGAAATGGCCAATGGCCATGTGGGAGGATAAGAGAGAGAGAGACACAAACAAAGAAAAAAGGGGATGTTATGTGTTTTAATGTTTTGGTTTACTATTACCGACGAAAATGTCGTCGATAATATTATTGTCAATAATATGGAAACTAATCAGCCTTAGGTGGAAACGCTTAAATTTCAAATATCGACAGATTTTTAAAAAGTTAAATTAAAAAGATAAAAAAAAATGTTATCGACGTCATACTTGTTGGTAACTTATAAAAGTAATAATTACTTATTTTAATTATCGATGGAAAATATATAAATTTTTTAATTATGTTAAAAGGAAAATATAAATTCATATCGATAGTCATTCCGTTGGTAATTTAATTTATTTACCGGCAGAATGTGTAACACCCTAGTAGTTCCATTATATGCTTAAGTCATATTGTGGAATTATTAGTTGTTACTTTTGCTTGTGGAACTAACATTACCTTTTAGAAATTACTTTTTAACAAAAAATAGAGGCAATTTTTTTTTGAACAAAACAAGCAAATCATTTTTGAAATCGAAAGCTATGAGCGCATCGTGAACGTATAATACACACGTCGCTATCTCATTTATACATCGCATTTAACATAAATAGAAGCAATAAGAATAACCACAATCTTAGATAAAGATAACATTCATTCCACGGCCATCCATAATAATATGATAATAGTTATACCAGAGTCATACATAAGATAATAATGGATCTGATATCTATTGTCCGCCCTAAGCTAGAAACCTACCAAATACATGATAAAAGAAAATACATCGGAAAACCCTACTACCCAAGCATGATGTATGACAAAATGATAACCTTATAACTACAACCAAAAAGGGCTATCCTCATGCTCAGCTCCGCATGCAATCGTCACATCTGGCATCAGGCGGGAGGAAACTATTCCTATATCCATCGGGAGAAACACCACCACGTCCTCTCCTCGAGCACATCCTCATCCATGGGGCACAACGCGGGTACAAATGAACCCACGTCCACTAACGGGGAGTGAAGCTGGGCCACTAGATGAAGCAAAAGAATCAAAAGACAGACGAATCATCGAAGGCTGTGACGAACCCAAATGGTGAGATCCCCGAGAATGAGTCGGATAAAAGGGCTCAGAAGGGTCAGTCCCCCCATGGTAGCTTGGATAAGATGGCTCGAAGGGATTGGAATCCAGTGAAACAGTCGGAGTCAAATGGGTATCCGAGTCAATCTCATCATCGTCGGTGAGGTATCTCGATGGCTGAAAGTAGGGGCGGATGTCATCCATAGTAACCTCACCGAATAGCTGATGCGGCTGGAAAAATGGGCTCATCACGAGAGTCTGAAACTGGCGGTCGTGGAAGATGTAGACCATCATCGCTACGTTTGCCGACAGTACGAAGGCGTTTAGTACCGGGTCAAAGTGCTAACACCACACCGAGAACTCAACGTAGATCACCACCATGCCCGATGTCGACATCCCCTGGAGATGACACAGAACGTAGGAGTGAGAAATACTAAATTTCTCAATAGGATTGTGACTAGACAACCACAGTGTCATCGTCATCGTCCCAGCCACTTTGGGTTTAATTATAAAAATAGTGGACAAATATAAGTTCAATTTTTATGGTTTTGAAAACTTAAACCCTGAAGCAGGTTGCTTTTAAATTTAACGTTATAATTGCATCATCATAACTAACGTACATATTAAAACATAGAACGAACATTCACAATGCAAATGGACAATATAAATACATGCAAAGACATGCATCATCATAGACTTAACCATGGTCATACTTTGACTTTACTTTCGGTTTTGGCATGTGCTTAACTTCTTTACTTTCATTTGAAATAGACTGCTTTTGGATATGAGCTCATTCCGTGACCATTGTATGGAGAGTCCTCTATGTCACCCTTGCTTCCCTCATAGAGGTTCCTTGAGTCTTTGTGAATCGCTGTCTCTTATTTCCTTTACCAAAGTGATTAAAGGGTCATGTCCCATTAATTCTTTTCTTATCATTGCACTTTACATGCATAGTTCTTCTATGACTAGACACATGCAATGATATGAATAAGTCCATAATTTTGACGGAAATCCGGTAGCATAACGGCTAGACCGGAGCTTCCCCAAAATGTCAATCATAACTTTCAACCAGTAGTCCATCACAATCATATCATTCAATCATGAGACAAAGCTTCATCAAACTTGTCATTCGTCATACCGAATGGCATCATACATTCATACCCTAGAAGGCTTCATAATTGCATTATTCTTTGTGAAGAATCTTATGAATCATCATATGATTTCTCATGGTTACCCATGAGAGAATCACATAGTTAAGATATATGTATGTGATCTTTTAGTTACTTAGTTCTCATATGAAATTATTTTTTACTTAAGTATATGTTCTATGGAATACTTGTTCAAATTAATTAAGTTAAGTGATTGTTTCCTTTCCTTGAGATAATGTACTTAGTGATTCCTAGGTTCATGGTATGCTCAGAGGCTCTAATCATACTTCTGTTCCCAAGGAGTTCGAGTTCCCTCTAATCCTTGGGTCATGACAATGCATAACCACATCATAAATCTAACAACACCATGTTCACTAAACACCAAGGGTGATTTTTAACTTAATCAAGTTACAAAGTTTCGAGCTTTTATCACTAACCTAACAAGATCTTTATATTAAATATCATAAAAGTTATCATTCTTATAAAGTAGTTATAGAGTTTTATTCTTTATGAAAGTAAATGCTTTTAAAGTTAAGCTCTTGTCTTAAAAATTAGATCTTTATGTAATAACGATACAAGTTACTAGCTTTTTAACTAAAAAGTCTTGTTCTTTATGAAAGTTGACTCATTTAATTATTCTAAGACCATCAAGGTCTCAACTTTATGACTTAAAGTTGTCTCTACATTAAAAAGGTTCCTACTTTATCAACTAGTGATATGAAACATTAACTTTAAAGTTAAAAAATCTTGATCTTTATAAAAGTTAACACCATTTTGCATTGTTTTGATTCAAGATTTAAACTTTATGAATTAAATGTTATAAAACAACACTAAACAACACTTTTATGACTTAAAGGTTTCATTCTTGATTAAAGTTTGAAACTTTGTGAAAGGTCTTTTCTTTAAGTTTTGATTTCTAAGACATAAAATGACAAGATATCATTTTTCTAACTCAAAAAGGCTTATTATCCCAAAAAGCTTAGACTTTTACGTGTATTCTTGTCTTCAAAACAAAACAAAAGAAGACTCTATGATGGCACTAAAACATGTGCCACTTTTTGTGTATTAAGAAGCAAACTTTTTAAAGTTTAAAGCTTTTAGAATGTTCATAGTCTTATCAAATCATGAAAAACATAAAAAGATAAGGGTGCGTTTGGTTTATAAAAATATTTCCTATTTTCATTTTCTGTTTTCATTTTCTGAAAAGGATTTTCATTTTTAGATTTGCTGAATTTAGGAAATACGTTTGGTTTATAAAAATATATTCTGTTTCCAAAAAGTGAAAACAATGAAAATATGTTTGGTTTATCTGTTTTCAAAATATATTTTCAAAATCAAATTTGAGACAATAAATTTATATTTATTATTACATAATAAAAATTATATATATTTGATTTACATATTTTGTTCATCTACTAAAAGTATTTATTAAAATAAATTAACTATAAAATTTTTAAATTAAGAATAAAATAAATTGCTTACTTTTAAGTAATTTTAGTATTATTATTAAATATTATATAATTAAATACTATAAAGGGAACTTTAATTGCAAAAATTACTTATAATTACAAAATATGTTCAAAGTATATTTGGTTTGTGAGTAAATTATAGTCATATTAAAAAGAGACAAAATTGAACAAAATAACTAGTATTATTTATAATTATTTTTGTTATACTTCAACTTATCAACTAGCCAAAAAATACAAAAGAAAAAGAAAAAGAGAAATATATCATCCTATAATAAAATACAAAAAGTCATTATCATCAATCATCGATGATAATTATTCCATATTTGATTGGTAATTATGTTTGGTTGTCTATTTTTAAAATGTAATTTTTAAAATCAAATTTAAAATAATAAAATTCTATTATTATTAAATAAAAAATAGTTATTAATATAATAAATAATTCTATAAAATAAGGTATTTCTAATAAGACTGAACATGAGTTACAAATAATTTCAATATTATATAATTTTAATTTAATTATGTTTTTCATTAAATCTTAAATCCAAGATGGCAACATAAAAAATTTCTTCATATGATTATGAATAGTGAAAAAGAATGACTCAATAATAAGTTTTTAATTACTCATTATATCAAGTTTTTATATAGTCAAGCAAGTTTTTAATCCATCACAATTTCTTCATTTAAAATATAACGCAATAACTCCATAATATGGGTAGATGTGGCTCAGTGGCAATGCTCTCTTGCAGTATATGTCTGGTCGTGTGGTTGAATCCCGGAATGGATAGATCTCATTTTTTAATAAGGCACGTGAAGCATTGGAAGAGGAAAAAAAATTAAGAGGAGTTTCCACCCGTGGATTCGAACCCGGTACACTGGAGTGGAAAGGAAGGCATTTGCTCCGATTTACCATTGTGCCACCGCCTTTTCAAATGAAAATATTTCCAACGAATATGTATAAAATTTTGAAAACGTGAAAATGACATTTTCCAAATTCATGAAGATTTCTGAAAATATTTCCATGAAATATTTTTAACAAAATGCAACCAAACACATTTTCATGACTATTTTCCATTTTAACTGAAAATGAAAATAAGAAATGGGCAAACCAAACACCCCCTAAGGCTTTTCCAATCATCAACTCATCATAAGAAAAGGAACAACTTTAAACAAGATACCATCAACAACACTCAATAATAAGAATATATTTTCCAAAAGTAGAAACATCAAGAACACTTGAAGAACAACAAGAACATATTTTGCCAAAAAGGAAAACATCAAGAACACTTGAAGAATATCAAGAACATATTTTGCCAAAAAGGAAAACTTTTGCTCTTGAAGAGCATGAAGGATTTTCTCAAGTTTTCACTTAGAGATCTTGGTCATGAAAGAACCAAGCTCCAAGCTTTCTTGAGCAAACAAAATGAAAACGATAAGGATCACTACCTTTCTTAGAAATGGCGCAAAAACTAGAGAAGAAGAAGAAGATGATGGTGGTTCCTTTCCTTGTGATGGTGGCGGTTTGGCTTGGTGGAAGGAGGAGCTCTTGAGATCTTGTGAAAATGGAGGTTGTAGTGTTTAGATCTTGTCTCCAAAGACCCAAAGATGAGATCTTTGAAGGGCTTAATGAGTGGTTTTGGGTGGTGGTGGTGGAGAAAGGAAGAAGAAGATGAAGAAGAAGAAGAGACTTTTAGAGAGAAGTGAGAGGATAAGAGTTTTAGAGAGAGAATAGGAAGACACAAAATGAAAATGTGAGTGTGTGTATTGTGTTGTTGTGGCCGTGAGTTTCAAGTGGGTGGGAGGAGATATTTTTGTGTTATTTTGTATTAATTAAGGTTTAGGGGGGACAAATTAGATGATGGGAAAATAAAGCATGTACTAACTGTTACATAAATCACTCTTGTCTAATGCTCTATACTTTAATGACATCACTTTTTACTTTATTGTCTAGTTGACTAAATTTGAATTTAATCATATGATTAAGTGCTCATACAACTTATTTAAAATGATTAAGCAAGGATTAGTGATTAACACACAAGAATATGATTAACAAAAATTAATCTTGTGATTAAATTTAATTAACCTTAATTAAACTCGATTAAGATAATTAAGGGTAATTAGTACTTAATTAAGCTATAAAAGCTTTGACTTGCTTAATTAGAGATTATATAATCTCAATTAAGCATTCTTTTGACTTTTCTCATCCAAGTTAACCCCTAAATTCTTCGTTAACCCCTTAATTAAGCTTTAATCTCATAATTTCTCATTAAGTACCTAATTACTCAGGTTTACTGAGATAATTTAGCACGACATAAAATTAAGGAAGTTACAGAATGTTCATCGATAATTTTTTACATTTAAAAAAATTAAAGTTAAAATGCAGAATATTATAGACGGCACATCCAGCAGTAATCAATTGGCGGCATTAGGCGTGAATATTTATTGACGGGTTTATCGAATGATTGTCTTTTCTGTTAGTGAAATTGGATGTCAATATTTTTAGATTTAACAATGGTAAATCTATTGGAAATACTGACAGATTTGTGCCATCAGTAAAATTTGTCAGTTATTTGCTTACTTCTAGTAGTGTAACATTAGCCACTGTCAACTACCACCAATTGTTGCCAATTCCAATGCTGGCCATTACCATCTGCCACCTTCCATTGTCGTCCGTTATTGAAATACAAGATTAGATTTTGTATATTAACAACAGCACTTCTTTATCCTATTAAAATACAAGCTTAGTTTGTGCTCGTATGTTATGAGAAAATAGGTCAGATTGAATTTTTTGTGACATAGTCAAGGAGAAAAAAGTATAAAAAAAGAAAATAATATATATATTAAAACTAATTATAAAATTATCTAATTAAATATTATTTAATAAAAATAATTTATTTTTATATAAATTAATATAATTAATTTTATTTTATATCATGTTGACTTAATTTTTTAACTTATCAAAGGTCTCCTTGGTCTCTCTCTCGCTCGGCTTCGCCATGCTATTCAAATAAGTACAACATCTCTATTTATAGAAATTTTACAAAATCTGAGCAAATCCTTATATCCGATTCACTGCAACGCAGTAATTACGTATCCAAAAGAAAATCACTATATTGATTTTCTCCTTCTGCTTTCGGCTAGCTCCACGCTGCAATTTCCTCATGCAGCCAAATTCAATATTTTATATTAAATGGATTCGCCACCCTAATTGCTCACTTTGTCGTCTTCGTCTTTTTCCCTCGACAAAACTTACGGCTGGACCCCACGTTCATGTGTCCTCCAATGAATTCAGACATTTTAGAAATTTGTCGCCATCCAAAATTTTCCTCCATGTAGTTCATTATATACAGTCGCGAAAAGAGGTGTTAATTTATTTTAAAAATATTAGAGAAATTAAAATAAAAATAATTTATAATTATAAAAATTAAAAACATACTTAAAAGGGCGACTCAATTTTTTGTTGTTCATCTCATCAATTAATAGAGATAGATTAATAGTAAAAATTAAAATTAAAATTTTTTAAAATATTTAGATAAACAAAAAATTTACAGGACTAAAATTAAAATTCATTATATTTATAGGATCAAAAATATATTTATGCTAAAATTAAATGTAGATCTATTTGTGGGCTGTTGATTTTGAATTATTGACGAGTTATATTAGCTGGCGATTTTCGTACTTAAGGATAACAGTACTCTTGCCCCCGCCTCAAAATTGCCACACAAATTAAAGATACTTCATCATACATTATTTAAGGTAGGACCATACATAATGTATATCTGCTACATCACTTTCAATCCTTAAATAATGCACGTATGGTCATTTATGTATCACACTCAATCCGGTCGGCGAGAAAATGACACAGTAACGTAACACATGACCATTTATGCTAACCATTGAAAGTGGAGCAGAAATATGTTAGCTCAAGTCTAGTAACAGCTAATGCGATGCCATTATTTTAACAAAGATAACTCACACGACACTTAATCTTTTATTCGTACATAGAAGTAAATACCACAGGACTTGAGCTTTATATTCATATTCATATTACTTTACTTCTGGTCCTGTGTAATAAGGTGAGCATCAATATCTTTGCTGAGCTCAACTGCAAACTGCATCAAGGAGTGAGGGTCAGGAATGTGGTCTTTCAGCTTCTCATATTCAACGGTCCAATGCACCACGCTGCCCTCTTTCTGCGGAATGACATGAATTGTGGCCCTGAAGCTCTTGTAGTGCTCCAGCAGGTCTCCCTCCAAGACTTTGAAAGTGATCTTGTTGTTTTCCCTGTCTATGGCTTCAACCAACTCTTTAGCCACACAAGCTTTGCCATCTATTCTTGTCCAAAACCAAAAACCAAACCCGATTTTCAGATCAGAGGAACTAAACACAAGTCACCATGTTCATATTTGACATGTTGCGTTTTCCCTCGCTATTAGTATTAACGGAACAACGTCCTCTACATTTGTTTTTAAGCTGCAAAAGGATCTCAATCTTCCAAGACAATTTTTTTTTGTGTGTTTAATTATTAAAAGAAAAATGGGTGAAAATTTTACAAATCCTAAGATGCTAAACTGCACCATCTGTAATTCAAAATACAACTGTAGTGGATCAGATTTCTATTATATTTTAGTTTAAATTGCAAGTATTTGAAGTTAATTGAACTCTTACTAATTTGTCTTGAGTCAAATATGTCTATTATAGAGATAAAAATCTCACTAGTTTTTGTCTATTCATAATACTCAAATCCAAGATTTTGTTTAAGAGAATAAGTATTAAATCACTTCATACTATTAAAATATTCTCCATCATATTAGTATTATAATATAAAATTATTTATATATTTTCAAAAAAAGTCTAAATAAAATTTTTAGATAAAAAGAAAAAGTCATACCAAAGTAAGTCTTGACTCAATATTAAGGTTATTGCATCGTGATAATCTGGAAATCATAAGTTAAAATATTGAAAAACAACCTCTTTTCTTATAGAGGTAAAGCTGTGTTTATTTATCCTCCTCAAAACTTACTAAGTGGTAGCCTTAGCTTGAATATTGGGCTGCCTTTTTTAAGAAATGAAGCCATATAAAGACATGGTTTTAAGCCACAACAGAAAATAAAACGAAAGCTAAGTTGAAATACATTAATGTATCATATTACATCTCAAAAATATTGGCTATAAAGGAATGATAGTGCTTAGCGAAAAAGAAAAAGAAAAAAATAAAAACATGTAATCCAAGAGGAATTTGTTGGTTTCTTGACAAAATTTTGAGACCAAGGCGCACGTACCATGAGGGGAAAAAGAAGGGGTAAAAACATGTAATCCAAGAGGACTTTATTAGTTTCTTGCCAAAATTTTGAGGCCAAGGTGCACATACCATGAACATAATTCCAGAAGATGACGGATCCCTCAGTGCCCCATTCGCCTTCATGAATTTCAGCACCCTGTATTTTATCAGCGCAAACGTTGCTAATGTGATGTGGCCTGCTGCAGAAAATATCATGGAACTGCTCAGCAGAAGCCTTAATATGCACATCAGTTTCCAACTTCTCAACTTGAGATGCCATATTTGCTTCACCTGATGCAAGATGGAGTTGATGAAGAGGGAACTGAAACTTTTTGTACAAAACTTGTTGGTAAGATGACCCTTTTATAAACACTTTGTAAGCTGGATTTATATCTTGATGACATTTGAACTAAAATATGGAAGAAATTATTGTACTATATTCACTATAACATAACTAATAATATTTAAAAAGCTTTTTTTTATCTCGATATTAAAAAACATGTTACTAAATTATGAAAAGAGATTACATATAACACTTATAAAAATGTTATTAAAAGATTCCAATAATACTTTCTATATTTTTAATAATATTTCTCAAATGTTATTAAAGTGTTTTGAAAACACTTTCTTTTAATAAATTTCGTTAAAAATCAAATATGGTGTAAAGCTTTTTTTTTTTTTTTTTTGAGACGATGAATTATTGCCCGCCTTGAGTTATGACAATTTTTTTTTTGATAAAGAAAATTCCATTCATGAATAAGTCTAATAGCACTTTTAAATTGAAAAAGATATATTTGATCTAAATTTATTAAGAAATACATGCATTCTACATCCTAAACTAACTAACTATCTATAACTTTGCTATATGCATGAAGGCTATCAATGTTTAATCATTTTTCATATTAGAGACTAACACAAAAAATACTCAACTTAAAATATGTATTAAGAAGCCTCCTTTTAAAAAAAATCTAAATATTTTTATCATTAATAAAATATTTAAAATAGAAATATGCACAAGAAAAAGCTAAAACATCCATAAAGGGGATGACGAAAACACTTATAAAGAGGACAAATAAAGCACCCATAACGGAAATAAACAAAATATTTATAAAAAAGACAAAAAAAAAAAAAAAACAAATTCTAAGCAGTGAAAAAAAATTGAAAACAGTGGAGTTACTATCAAAAAGAAACGACGGCCCTCCTTAGCAACATTCATACAAGAGATGAGAAAAAGAGAAATGATAAAACAATGATTACAACTGACTCGTATAGTAAAGTGTTTTCTCAAGTATGACTTATGACATTTTAAATTGCTTTTTGGTAACTACTTTTCCAAAATATTATATGCCGGCATTGTACACTTCTTATAACATAATCAAACAAAAATCACTGTAGTTTATTACAAATATTATATTCCATAGTGTGCTAACTTTGGCCATTTGCACGTTCTCCATGACCGACGTCATGCAATTTTCTTTCCAAAAACAAAAAAAAAATCATTCAATCCTTGATTTTGATTTCTATATCCTTTCTATTGTATAAGAATTGAGATTTTGGGGTGTTTGGCAAGCTAAAACAACCGCATGATTAGGTATAATGGGGGTCTAATTTTTAATAAATGTTGTTTCATAATTATCTAAATATTTTATAACTAGTTTTTATTTGAAACAATTTGGACCTAAAATCAATATTAAAAAAATTAATTTTAAATTAATTTTATTTTATCCAAATTTTTTTTTTAATTTTATATCTTCTTAGTACTCTTTTTTTTTCTTAATTTCTACTAATTAGTTCTTTCTCCATTGATCTTGTCAACCGTCTACCGTAGCTATCCACCATCATTTGTTGCTGTTGTCCACCATTATCAGCCATCATCTGCCATAGTTAGTTGTAACACCCTACTAATTTAATGTTATGCTTCAGTCGTTGCATGAAATTTTGTAGTTATGTTACCGTATTAGTATTCCGTCTATTATTTATTCATATTATATGCCCTTTTTCTCTTAATTTTTTTTTTACAAAATATACCTTGGAGCGCAGAATATATAGGTAAATGGGAGAAACAGCACTTTGTATAATAAACGTGATCGGCATCGCAAAACGTTAAAAATTAATAAAAAGCACAATAGAAAAGATAAAGATAAGTAATATATATATATATATATATATATATATATATATATATATATATATATATATATATATATATATATATTTTATGCTTATGTATGTATTCAAAAGAGGATACATAAGTGGCGGCGGTTTACCAAAAAGACATAAGACCCATGTCCGTGAAAACAGTCCTACAAGGTCCTCAGAGGACGTTTCAAGCTAGCTAATATACATATCGCTAAGTCTTTGGCCCAATGCTACTCGCTATAAAAAAAGGGCCATATTGTACAATGTAGTCGGTGGCTGGAGCCTACTCAATTATGTAGTTGTTGGCCATACCAGGCCCAGCTGGGGAGTAGTTAGCACTATGTCCCGAAGAGGAAGAGGATGATGATTTGGTAACCTTAGACGAATTGCTCTTAAAACTGAGCAAAATATCTGGAACCACCCACAGAGGTGACGTTGGTGGAGGGTCGGCAGGAGCTGCGAGTGTTGCAGGTCGAGTAGGGTGTGCTACATGCAATAAGACCGCGAAATACGGAACGATAGGGTCGAACGCAGGGTAAAATAAAAGAATAGCAAAATTTCTAGTACTAAAAGGATAGAGGCGGAAGTTGTAGAAACCAGCTATGTACAATGAGTCAAACATGGGGTCATAGTAGAGTTGCATTTTAGGGATCTCAATAAACAGGGTGGCTATCGTGTCCATCACCAGAGTCTGAGAATAATGCGGAAACATAAAGCAAGGTGAGAATTTAAAGAAATTCTCAGTAGGATTCGAGTACAGTATTAAACTAATGTCACATTCATTCTCAGTTGCCTCGGTTTTCATTTAATTATAAAAAAGGCATCAAATGGAACTATCTACATTTAATAAGTTTAAGTAAATACCTAGTCAGAGGTAAGGTTCAATTTTACTTAAGACAGCAGAAGAAACAGAATAAACTACTAAATAGTATTACACAGAATATTGAGCAGAATAAATAAACAGACAGCAGCAAGTAAACATAATAGTCAAACTGCAAACAACTTGTAATGACTATACAATACGACTATGCAAAAACTTATTCTTAATACTTAGCATCATAAGATTTTCCGTTACTTGGTCCCTTGGGAGTTCTTGGCCATTTAACTCCTGGGTAAAAGTCTGCTTTTCAGGATCGAGCTCGTTCCTATATAGGACTGCCGGGTTTACTTTCCCCAACCTTCCCATCGATCTATTCCCCTTAACTTTAACTCTGGGCTGGCCCAAGTATTATGGAAAGTTTATCATAACATAATCTTTATGAATTTCTTGAAAAATGCACATGTATCTAAATGTATCTTATAACTCATACATAGGCTTTACCGAAATTTTGACAGCACAACGGAACGTATCCGCTTCCCCATGAATAGTGCCAATCTACTAGTAAAATCATTCAAACATGCAAATTAATATGGAACAACAATTATATATTGATAATATCATTCATCAAATTCAATACAACATCAATAGATTTTTCTGCTTACTTCATCCTATTCTGCCCGAATTTTGTATAATCCATCTTTAGTCCAATTCAACTCATTTAAATCTAAATTTTGGAATATCATAGCTCTATGTGTCTAGTTTCCAACTCTTTTGGTCTCATCTCATTTTGATTTATATAACTCAAGTTATTAGTATTTTACCTCAGACTGCCTTGTACTTAACCAGAAATGTACCCTTATAAGTGAAAATTCACTAAAAATAGAAATCTGAGTGAAATCATACGAAATTTATATCAATTTAAAGCTAATAGAACAAGCTTTTAAATAAACAAGTTTCATATCATCTACATGAGTATATTTTGAGATATAAGCCCCGTAATTTGACCCTACTGAACTACCCTGTTCCAGCCTAATTTGAACTTAAGATAAATTCATTGATGTGTTGGGAATAACTGGCACTAAATCTGACTCTGAAATTTTTATGGGATATTCCCTTATATGTTAGCTTTCAAATAGCATTCATTTGACTCAATTTAGAGTTGTATAGAGTGATTACACCCTTCTCAACTCACACTGCCCAGATGGGAATTTAGGATTCTAGGTCAAAATTCAAAAATTCATAACTAAATCTATACTAATCCAATAGCCTTATATTTATGTGTGGAAAGCCCCAGATGTTTAGTTTCACATAAAAATAGTTTTATCAAATTTAAACTGCTATAAGTAGAGCTATATACTCCGTCGTATGGACTACCGTGGGGTTTTGATCTTCTAGCCCCTCACTACTTCCTACTCTCACCCCTTTTTACTTCTTAATCGATTTTAAACACAAAAACAGCCATCAAATCAGCCAATAATCATCATATACATCCAAAAACCACATCAAGAAGTGAAAAACAAAAGCCCTAAATAGCCACCCATAACCAAGAAGATAAGAACAAAGTTGAATCTCTACCTCCTTTAGGTGTGATCTTGCTAAATTTGAGTTTAGATTGATGGAAACTTATCAAAGCTTGAAGGTTTGATGGAGTAGGTTAAAGGGAGAAGAGAAGAAGGAGGCTGGAATAAGAAGAAAGAGAGGACACAATCAGCATGGAGTGAAGAGCGAAAATCTGATTCAAACATTAAAAGGGTGGTTGGCTATGTGTGTTGTCATTGGCTGAAATCTTGCGGCCAATTTTTTAGCCATGTGTCCCTCTCTTTGTGGCCCTTGTGGTGTCACCAAGGGATGATTAAGTGGCTAAGTATTCATCCATGGATTAATAGAATTTGGGTGTGTAAGTGTATTGATTTGGTTCCGACAGTTTAAAATACTTAAATCTTACTGATTTCCTTTAAATTGGTAAATCGGTTTAAGAAAGTTTCTATGAAATCTTCTATGCTTCTAATCTAATTCTCTCTCATCTAATCTTAATTATTTGCTAGTTAATTTGCCCTAAATAAATATTTAGTCGGATTTTAATTAACCTCAATTATTCGATAAAAACCGAACAACTAGGTGAAAAACGACAAAAATTCAGTAGATGTTACACTAATCGTCATCGACTGCTGCTGATTGTCACTGATGGCTGCACCATCCACCACTATTTGCCACCATCCACTGCTGCCGCCCGCGCCACCTACCACCTTCTATTACCATTCACTACCATTGCCTGCCCCGTCCACCACTGTCTGCCATCGCTAGGAACTAAAAAAGATGTATTTATTTTGTTTAAATATTATGATTTTTACTTTCCTCCTTTCACCTCCATTCCATTGTAATTTTAAGAGAAATAAAATGGAGACATTGAGCAAAAAAGAAAGGAAATAGTTCCCATTGAGTTCTTTTTTTGTTTATATGTGTATTTAAACTCTCAAACAAGAGAACCTATTCCTTCTCCTACATTTTTCCTTTTGG
Organism: Pterocarpus santalinus; assembly: GCA_031439595.1. NCBI lineage: Eukaryota > Viridiplantae > Streptophyta > Magnoliopsida > Fabales > Fabaceae > Pterocarpus > Pterocarpus santalinus. The sequence continues at coordinate 14,040,501 of CM062526.1, read as the reverse complement.
TTCCTCTAATTACCTATCATGCAAATATAATGTTAGTTATATATCATTTTCAACTCTAATATCCAACCTTCAAACTTGAGTGTTGGAGTGCTGCACCACCCCAAGTAATGTTTCGATTTTTTATTTATACAACATTTTGTATGAGATTGAGAGAGTAAAGTCAGTAACAGTTGAGCCTATAGCCTAGGGTTGTCTATTGTATGTTTTGTTGAGTTTAAGATCCCGTGTGTGACTCTCATTCCCCCTTTCCCTGTCTTCATTAAAAAAAAAAAATCACTATAAAAAATTTAACAAATTTAATTTAAGAGATTTACTTTCCTTTATGTTTAGTAGATTAATAATAGAGCATATTAGAACTTCATTAATCTCTTTTAGAAGTTCTAATGTAAAGGAATTCTAAACAAATTATTTATATTATTTAGATGGTATAATTTTTAGTTTCCTTCTTTTCCCTCCATTCCATTGCAATTTTGAAGGCAAAGAAAAATGAAAATTTATGGGAAAAGAAAGAAATTAAATAGTTCCCTTAAATTCTATTATGTTTTTCTATGTGTATTTAAACTCTCAAACAAAAGAATGTCCAATCCCTTTTCTTTTTATTTCCTTTTTCTTCCTCCAACCACCTGTCATTCAAACTTAATTAATGTTGTGTATATGCACTTTTCAACTCTAATATCTTGCTAGTTAGGACTTGAACATTGGAGTGCTGCACCAACCTAGATAATATTTTTGTTTTTGATTTATAGATCATTTTGTATAAGTATGAGAAAGTACATGTAGTATAAAAAACTAATAAATTTAATTCAATTAGCAGATTCACAACTATTATATGTTTGTCTATTTTTTTTATTTTTTTATTTTGTTAAGATAAAATAATAGAGTTAAAATTTTTTAAAATAGATCAAATTAAAAATTGTTAAGATAAAATTAAAAACTTCTACCATTGATTTATAGAAGAAATTAGAAAATGTATATTTGTCAAGGCATTTTATTTATTTTTAAAGAAAGAATTATATCAATTGAAGATGGATGATGGTGCAAATATTAGCGGTTACTTGAATTATTTTACAAAATTGATTACTCAATTATCCAGCATTAGTGTGAAAGTTGATAATGAAGATAAAATGTTGTTGTTGTCGTCTCTCTCAAATTATTATAAGAGTTTAATCACTACATTGCTAGTTAGAAAAGAAATATTTGAAGTAGATAATGTGATTTTTATGTTATTGGAGAATAACAAATTGAAAGGTCAAATGATCAATATGAAGGAGGGTTTTCGGTTGCTAGGTGTAACGTCCCGATTTCCAAACTCCTTATATACATTTTCTCAAATTCCGACGTTATTCAACTCCAACAACGGACGTCCAACCCCACCTCCAAGTTTGATCAAATCCCATCCCCGACTCAATCTTCGAATTTCAGATAGAATGGATTATTTACGGGTTCCGAGTTCATCTTGCACAATTCCGACTTCATCTTATGATATTTTCCGATTTTCGAGTTCGTCTCACCTATATCTACGACTTCCGACTTCATCTGGATTACTTCTACAACTTCCGAGTTTAACATTCGAGTCCGAACAATATGAACGTGATTCACCGGTATCCGACTTCATGTCTCAAAGGCATTTATACACGGTTTCCGATATCATCAAATGTAAGATACCGACTTCCGAGTTTAAGTACTTGGGTTTGGAAATGTGACTCGAATTTTCGAGTTCCGACCTTAGTGTTGAACTCAATTGGGGTGGACACGAGTTCGGATCCTTGAGCTGATTTCCACAACACACACGAGTTCTGATATACAATCTTATTACAAGGAGTCCCGACTTTGAACTAGGAGTTCCGAGATCAGTTGATACCTCCGACCTTGATTCCAAGTCTCAACATAAACAAGATTTCCTCAAGTCACAAACAAGTGGACGAGTTCCGACACCAGACTTAAGCTACAATAACACGAGTTCTGACTTCAAGCAGAATAGAGGCGAGTTCTGATTTCAAATAGTATGGCGGTGAGTTCTACTAAAAGGGAGATGTAGCTAAATTTTTGTCCACAAGAAATTCAGCCAATCAAAGCCCTCCAAGTTAACTACTACTCATGCTTATAAAACATACTCTCCTTCTCTTCTTCAGATTTTTCTCTCACGTTGCATACCTCACTCCAACTCTCTCTTTTCTTTTCCTCTCTCAACCCACTCCATCAAATCTCCAAGCTTGGTCAAGGTTCCGTCAATCCAAACTCCAATTCAGCAAAGTCATACTCCAAAGAGGTAGGATTCTGCTCTATTCTTGAATTCTTTACACTATGATTGCATGAGATTGAACTCTTCTTTGTGTATTTGATGAGATGTATTATGATGAATTATGATTAAATTCATAGTAGATTTTGAATTAGAATTATGATTAGAAGGAGAAAATTAGAAGAAATGGATGGGTTGGGATGCTGCCTGAGTGAGAATTCCACGGCAGTTCGTACGGCGGAGCATACGGCGCCGCCTACAATCGATCAAATCTAATGAAACCATTTTTAGATGAAAGTAGACATTCAGGGCTTTCCATAGATATCTCATATAAGATTGTTGGATTAGTATTGAGGGAGACACGAATTTTTGAAGTTTGACCTAGGGTTTAGGACTTTCATCCGGGCAGGGTGACATGAGGAGGGTATAACTCACCCTATACAACTCCAAATTGAGTGAAACTAGTTTTGTTAGAAAGCCTACACATAGGGGAACATCCCAGTATGAAATTCCGAGTTTGTTATGGTCCCAATTGTTCACAGTGATTCGAGGAAATTGTCCTATGTCTAATCCAGACCAAAACAGGGTAGTTCAGGAAGGTCGACTTTCTGGACTTATAACTCGAGGTATACTTAAGCAAATGGAGTGAAACTTGTGGCAAATGAAATTTTGTCTTGTTAGCTTCAATATGAGACTGATTTCGCATGATTTGAGCTTAGTTTCGATTTTTAGTGAATTTATACTTCCAGGAGTGTAACTCGGGTTAGTGACTGAACGAGTTGAGGTAAGATTTAAATATCTTGAGTTATATGGATCAAAATGATATGGGACCAAAGAGGTTAGAAAGTAGACATATAGAGCTATGATATATCCAAATTTCAGATCTAAATGAGTTGAATAGAAATAAAAGTGGATCATATGAAATTCGGGCAGAACCGAATAGAAGGTAGCAGAATGGCCAAAGTGATAGTTTCACAAAGTGATCCAATTGAAGATTTCACAAGTATTAGGGAAATATATAAAGTTTGGGTTGAGGATGGCCAGTTTGATATTGATATATATGTGTTAAGTTGATGTATGTTGCTATGATTGAACTGTTTATGAGAGCTGGCACTATTCATGGGGAAACGGACCTGATCCGTTATGCTGCCAGTTTTACGGCAGAAGTCTATGAAACTAGGAATGTTTAGATGTAAGGAAGAATCAGAGTATGAATGGGTATATAGAAACCCTATATTTGAGAATGACATAAGTATGAGATGAGATATATGAAAGTAAAGGATAAAGCATATGTATAAGTGTCGGTAGAATGGTAAAGAGGCTACGAGCCTTTACACGTTATGAATATGTACGTGAAGATCATGTGTACAATGACATATGAAAATGAATGAAGTATAGGTACAGTCAGTATGACTATGCATGACCTTATATGAGAATGAAAAGCCATGAGTATATTAAATGTGAATCCCTTCACTTGGAGGCAGTTGCACTTGAATCCCTCCCTATAAAGGCAGCTACCCTCTATGTTGAAGGCACGTGGTCAGATGAGATCCCTCTGTGTTGAAGGCACGTGGTCAGATGAGATCCCTCAATTTTGAGGCACGTGACCAGAAGAGATCCCTTCAACTAGAGGCACGTGACCAGAATGAGATCCCTCCAAGACTAGAGGCACGTGAATCCCCTTGTGGGTGAGTCGGTGTGACGATGGTCATGGGTGAAGCTAACGAGCTCACTCCAAGGCCAGGCTACCCAAAGGCAGTAAAAGCACCCTAGGGACGGCGATACGTAATGCCTAGGTGTGCCAAGTAAAAAACTAAAGACTAAAGACTAAAGATTAAAGTATATGCAAGCACCCCAATCACATGAGGCATGGCATCGACCCAGCTAGTGTGAGTACAGGGGACAGAACTTACATGAGGCATGGTATGACCCAGCTAGTGTAAGTACCGAATGAAAGAGAAGTAAATTTTATGTATATGTATAAATTCAAGTACAAGTAAAGTTATGAGTAGAGGCTATGTTTCCAGGAAATTGATGCTATTATACTCTATTTATGCTCCAGTTATCATTCATAATATAATTCATGAGTTGACAAGTGTATGAATAAAATGTACTTTGCTTCGGATAATGTGTTTTTCAAATTGTGGAATCAAACAGTTTACATGACATGTTCACTTTTTTTATAATAAACCGAAGCAAATTGGAGACGACCATGATGACACTATGTATGAAAATTAGAGACTCCTACTGAGAATTTTATAATTCTCACTCCTATTTCCATGTTGTCTCCAGATGATTTTAGAAGTTTCCGAAGACGGCTGAAGTTGCTGTCAGATGAGGTCCGCTCAGGTAACAGTAACATCTCCAGGGTGTGGTACTATGACTTAAGCATAGTACTGTGCTTGGGAGGGTGTTACACTAGGTCTAATCTTAGTAGAAGTATGTCTCGTTGTAGTAATTTTGGCTAGGATCATTCAAGATCAAGTTATGTGCCATGATCAAACTATAAAGATAAATGGTGTTATTGTTGTCATGAGATAAGTTAGATTAAATATTGTTGTAGAAATTGAAAGTAGACATGGAAGAATTTGAGAAGAGTAAAGTAAAAGGAATAGATAAGTTTGATGTAACACCCAAGTTGAGAGTGCATGAATTGTGATACTTCATCCTGTCGGATCTTGCGGAAGCTCTAAGTTTAGACCCTATGCCTCCTTGGAGGGCTATATAATTAGGATATTTTTAACGAATCAAAAGTACCGATAATTGTTCCTTAGATATCAAAGAATTGAAGAAGGTTTTTTAATAAATTTTAAAAAGTCACTGACCCTTTCATTTTTAGCCTGGGAGTTTAAGAAAATGTGAGTTTCCAAAATTTGTACTACAATCCAAAAGTTAGATTTTGATTCTTAAGGAATTTGATTTTTCCAATATTTCTATTGGATTCAAATGAGGAGTATTCCTTTATTCCCTTATTGAATGGTTTTAGGCGAGTGGGAGCCTAGGTGGCCAAGTCGCAGCATCCAGGTGCCCACTAAACGTCAATAAAGAAGGGTTCTCCACCCTTCTCCACCATTTTCACCCAAATCTCTCTTTCTCTTCTTTCTCTCTCATCCTTCTTCTTCCCCCATGGACTTCATCATTCCTTCATTAGATTTCACTCAAATCTGCCAAACTCATCCTCCTCATGCCATCTTCATTAACTAGCTTGGTTCTCTCACTTGGAGTTCTCTTTCTCCTCTTTTCTAGAGAGAGAAAATATGGTGGGAGGAGACCCACCGCTTTTCTCATGCTCTACCGCCTTCCTCCACTCTTTAAGGTGATTCTTGAGCTTAACCTTCCTTATTATACCATAGATTAGCTAATTTTTCCATGAATTCCATGTTTAAGTTTATGAAGGGAGAGTTAGGGTTCTAGAAATTGGGGGTTTTGCCCCCATGAGGCTAATCTTAATAAATTCTTACAATAGTTAAGTAGTGAGAATCTAATATATGTATTTGTTATGCAAGATAATCTCTGAGATCCTTTGGAGGCTTCGAGGCTTTGCAAACCTGGAGCTCCTTCCCTTCTGAGCTTGAACGGTGACTTGATAATATATATCTATAGCTAGCTGGTTTTAAGTGTATGCATGATTTTATAAATGTTAAGTTTATGGTTTGAGTTATTAAAGTTCAAAGAAAGTGGAATAGCATTTCAATGTATGGCCTCATTGAATTCTTGAAAGAGAAAATGTATTACTCCTTTGTATACATTTATATATGTGTGGGATAAGCTAATCTGCAAATTTATTACTTGAATAACTGGATAGAAGAAGGATAGTTTCATGTTATTGGAATTTTAAGGAATTATGAATTTTACCCTATGATTATATTGAGAGCTATTAAGTTCTAATGTTCTGAGAGTTTAAGAAATGTAATTGATTTTAGCTATACCATGTTAGAAAAGTTTATGTTCATTATACAAAAAGAGCTTGCTTATGGGATGCTGTAAAACTAGTTTGAAATTTGAAAGGTTTTAAAGAAAGGAAATGTGTTTCAAAGAGATTTAAGCCAAGGGCTCATATGAGGCATGGTGAAGACCCAGCAAGTATAAGTGCTTTCCTAAGGGAAGGAAACTATAACAGAAACTATTTGCTAATACAGCAGCATTAGCCTTGATGCACCTCGAATAACCTAGCTGACAGGATGATTGCTAGCCCAGCATGTTTAGCTGGCATGTCTGGAGGATATAGACATGCACAGGCATGAGATTTATCAGTTACTACTGGGGTCAAGTTGTTGGGGTTGCCCAGTCAGGTAGCTATTTCTGAAGTAGGATCCTCCTATGTGTTTTATTATAACATTGAAATAAGTATTTATTCTCTATGTTATAAGAAAGTATTTTTAACTTTATGCATTTATGTTTAAAACCCCTATTTACTAATCTAGAGCTTATATTATGTTGATGTTGAACATGATGAGCATGAGACAAGGTCTAATACCTCTGCTTGTTGAAAATCCAGAAATTTCTTGAATCTTCATTAGATGTTCGAAGATATGAGTAAAAATGCATATGATTCGATATAAAGAAGTTATTATGGTATTTTAATATATAGACAGAGTAATTTTACTTGACAAATGATGTATAAGGTTCTTAAAAGGTTTTATAAAGTTATACTTTTGACAAAAAGTTTATGTTCGAGCTTGTCCTACTCTTGTTATAGATATATTATCCCTTACTGAGTCCGTATGACTCACTTTTTCCCTCTTCATGTTTTTAGACAAGTACAGGATTATGCCTGGGTACCTCCAGCTACTTTTGGTCATTGGAATTATTGTAATCCACACTTTGCTTGTGTGGTTATCAAAGGGTGTATGTATTTAACATTTATGATTATTTGTTAGAGTAAATTTATATAATCTTTAGTAGCGCTCCATTAGCCCACAGATAGGATCTTGCTTTCGCTATATTGTGAAATGTTATGCTAATAATACATTGAATGGTTGTAGTTATTCTATTAAAGTTGAAATTTGCATGCGGGCGCGTGCAATCGAAGAGTGCCTGGATCCCCAATGGACGTTTGTGGGTGTTGTCTTTTGCAAGAAAGGACTTAGCATTTGGGAAAGTAACCCAAATATGGGGGAAACTCTGTCCGTTTGGCTATAAGAAATTATATTCCAGGCTTGCTAGGGGACGGGTCCCCTATGCACTAGTTTAGGAATGAATAAATTAAAAAGAGTGCATCTTGAATGGAAAGAGAGGAAAGAGAATGAGACAAAAGAGGGGAAATCATGCATAATTATTCCATTATTTGATAAAATTTGAAGTACAAAATGAAGAGATAAAAGTATCCATTACTCAAAATACAACCAATCATTTAAAGGTTCGGATTCCCAGTTGTTCAATTCCTCTGCCCCACAGCTTGGGTAGATAAGCAATGGACCGTCCCTGGCATTTCTCAGGGTATTAACTGTTTCACCCAGTTCTAGTGCCACAACTTCTGCAGCCGCAGGGAATGTTTCTTTGATATGCGGAATCTTCCTTACATCGAGCCAGGGCGATTGCTCTTCTTCCCCTACTTCGTATCCCAGGCCAAGCTTTCTTGGGTTATCGGGCAACACAATGGGGTGTTTGATCCCTTGTAGTTGACTTCCCAGCCTTTTTCCTTGTTGAAATCCACTTTTGAGCATCATTTGAGTAACAACTTGATTCACACTACTCATCTGTTCCTTCGGCTTTGCTATATCTAGGTTTTGGAAAGAGACTTCAAGGGAGCCTTCAGCATAATCAATATAAGGAACTGTGACTGTCTTAGACATTAATAACTCCTCCTCTCCTTTAATAGTGATTAGCTTCCCTTCGGCTACAAATTTCACCCTTGGATGTAGGGTAGATGGAACGGCCCCAGCTTCATGAATCCATGGCATTCCTAATAACATAGTGTATCCTGGCTCAATATCCAGTACTTGGAATTCTGTCAAAAAAGTGATTGGTCCTATTTCCAACTGCAAACTGACATTTCCCATGATTTCCCTTTGGGTGCTGTCGAACACTTTTACAATTATGCCACTTGGCTCTATTATAGCCGGATCAACGGGCAATTATTGTAAGGTGGAGTAAGGAAGCACGTTAAAAGCCGATCCCCCATCTATCAACACTTTTGCGATGACATAGCCTTGGCACTTCAGGGTGATGTGTAGCACTTTTGGGCGGCCTGTTATGTTAGGATTACCTCATTTTCAGTAAATGTTATAGAGTTTCTCGATTTAATTGCACCTACAATTCCCTCAACCTTTTCGAGAGTTATGTCTTTGTTTACATATGACTGATCCAACACTCTCTTGAGAGCATTGCGATGAGCTTCAAAACTCATGATTAGCGAAAATAAGGAAATCTTTGCAGGTGTTTTCTTTAATTGTTCCACTACATCGTACTCACTCTGCTTCATTATCTTCAAGAACTCTTCTTCATCCTCTTGGCTCTTTTCCTTATGGTCTTCATATGGTTTTATTGTTTCAGGCACCCTTTGGAGCTTTTGGGGAGTATAACATCTGCCACTTTCGGGTTACCCCTCCTATTCCTACAATATTTGTTACTGATTCAGTCACTTTAAGGTCAAGGCCTATTCCAGTGTCATCTTTCACAACAGCTCCATGCCTCTCAGGGAGAGCAGTATCGGTGTGATGGGCTTGCCTTGACACTTGGAAGATAGGTCGGGACTCTCGAGCAGGAATTGTTGCCTCAATCTTTGCAGGGCTATGACTTGCTCCAATATTTAGTTCCACTATTGTCTCATATCTCCATGGGACCGCATGATCACGTTGGTAAGGGAACGGCTTGGGTACCTTGAAAATGAGCGCTGCCCTTCGAGGAGAGACCTTAAAGACGGGAGGTGTTGGGTGAATTGTGTTGACACTCTGCTCCTTAACGATCTTGGATACCGCAAGCACACCCAATTTGATCATTCTTTTAACAAAGCATTTGAGTTCGGGACAGTCTTCAATATGGTGTTTCTTCTCAACTTTGAGGCATTTGCAGAGTAATCCTTCCTTATCTCCTTTTAGAATCCTTTTTCCTTCTTTTCTTTCAGCAATCATCTCATATCCTGCTGATTTTAACCCCTCTAAGATGCATTTCATTAGGAGTTTGATGTCCTCAAATTCTCCTCCCACGTGGCTATCACAACAAATAACATTTACCTGTCTTCCATCATGATTTGGAAATGGATTGCTCCTCACGTTGGGCCCTTCCGTTTCTTCCAGTTGAATGGCCTTGGTATCAATTAGGTGCCATACAGCATGTTTAAAGCCATAACAATTTTCAATTGAATGCCCAGGAGTGCTGGAGTGGTATTCACATGAAAGATTTGCATCATACCAACGAGGATAAGGTGCCGTGAAAGTCTTCCTAGGGTGTGGGTTTAGCAAACTCTGACCACACAAACGCTCAACAACTCAGAATTACTCATGTGAAAGTTGGGAAAGGGAAGGTCTTTGGTTGATGGATTGGAGGTGTTATTGATTCTAGGCGGCATTCGTGATGGGGTTAAGGGAGGGTTAGCTGTTTGGTGAAGTGTAGGTATGGATGGTGTATAAGGTCGGGGGTATGAAACATTATTGACTTGGTATGGCTGAGGAGGGTAAGGCATGGTAGGTAGATAGGGTGAAGGATATGGAAAGTATGGGGGTTGATATGGATGATGAGTCTGCTGAAAAGAGGCTTGGTAGGGTTGGGATGGTTGTGATTGTATGGTGTTGACAGTGCTCTCCTTTTTCTTTTGTGGCTGTCCCTTCTTAAATTGAGATTCATTTATTTCACCCGTCGTTGGCTCCACCTTGACTTCTTGGATGTTTGCCTCAATCCTTTCTCCAATTTCCACTAAGTCAATGAATTCTCTGACATGAGTGCCCAACATATTCTTGAAGAATGGTCCTTCCAAAGTGCGGATAAAATAAGAGCACATTTCCTGCTCTGACATAATGGGAATAACCCGGGCTGCTATCGCTCTCCACCTTCGAGCGTATTCTTTGAATAGCTCCTTTTCTTTCTTCCTCAAATTTTTCAACTAGTCTCTAGTAGGTGCAGTATTCATATTAAACTTATATTGATTGGTGAAGGCTATGGCAAGATCTTCCCAACACCTGATTTGAGTCTGATCTAACTACATGTACCACTCCCATGCAACCCCATCTAAACTTTCAGGAAAAAAGCTAATCATGAAATTCTCATCTTTAGACCACATTCCCATCTTGGTGCAGTACATTCTCAGGTGCATCATGGGATTTGTGCTGCCATCGAACTTAATGAACTCAGGCATTTTGAAGTCTTTAGGGATAGTGACGCTTGGTGCTAAACAGAGGTCATTAATGCTTATAGAGCCGTATGGGTTTGGCCCTTGCAGCATCCGGAACTGTGCTTGCATCTCCTTCTCTAATTCTTCCTTTAGTTTCAATCGTTCCATCTCCTTCTCCACTTCAAGGTTGTTGTCATTCCTTGATTCATACCCTGGTTGATCGTGAGGATCATTGTTTTCATTGGTTCCTTTGGTTTTGATTATGACCTCGAGAATCTTTCTAAACTCCTCCCCTTGTTCAAGCATCGTGGTCTTCAAGTCATCAATCTCTTGGCTCAAATTCCTTTCATTCGCCATGCCTTCTAGAGGGGCTTTGGATCGCAACTCGTATGAGTTACTAGGTTTAGACGAAGTTTTCTTTGGAGGAGCAATATTTGGAAATTTCTACTTATCATAACAACAAGAAGTAAAACAATAAGAAAAAGATTTTTTTTTTCTTCTTTTTTTTGTGTGGGGAAGGAATGTATCACCCATATTCGATAGCAATGACGATGGATCATGCTCTATTAGATAGAGTCAATGGCGGATAAAAAGTACAGGGGAGAGTTCTTTCCACAATATACTTTATTGGCGACACTCTAGCAATATCAAAATCTTAACCCTTCTTGAAATCCTTTGCTTTTTACTTCGCACAGAAGGAGAGGAAAGTCCTATAAGGCGAGTACGAGTAATAACGATGAATTAAGAAGAGAGGGTTTTTGTGTAGAGGATAAAGAAACAAGTTGAGTCATAATTTCATTCCAAAAATTCGCTTGACAGTGCAAGTACATCATAAATTTGCAAAGTCTAAAAGCATCAATTACATTAGAAGATTGGTTCTCTTTCTCTTAAACCCCCTTGTAAGACCCTTACTCATCTTCATGAAATCTTCTATTCCGCGAGGAAGGTGGAGCATGGGATTCGCCCAAATCTCTTCTTTCGCTTTTTCGAAGTGGTAAATGAAGTTCGGGATGTGGCGATTTAGCTCATCAACCATTCTTGCATGTCTTTCTTTCAAATCTTCATGTTGTGCTTTCCATTCTAATGCTTAGGCCTTCCAAAATTTTCTGATACTTGCTATTTGGATGAGCGTATCTCGGTATTGCATGGACGAAGCCCATCCACGATCATGGTCACTTTTCATCTATGCTCTAACTTATGCTCTTCTCTTGCTTCTGTTTATGCACTTCAATTATCAACTCTTCTCTTGCTTGTCTTTGCTAGTTGACTTCCATTGCTAGCTCCTCATTGACTATTTCTTGCCGCTTAATTTCTTCAGTTAATTCATCCCTTTCTCTTGTAAGGATTTGTAAATTACCTTTAAGGCTTTGAATCCTTCTTGTAAGTGTTGCAGGAACTTGTACAGGGGCATCACCTAGTTCGTCTTTCAGATGTTCAACTAATTTTGCCTTCTTCTCACACTGGCTTTGGGCAATAACGGCTTCTAACTCTGCAGTTTGCTTTTGCTGCTCTAAAAGTTGAATTTGAGCTCGCAAAACCTCCAATTGTTTAGCTGCCGAAGATGTTGGGCAAGAATAGTTCTTCTTTTCTGTGACTTTCTTAGGGACGGTCTGTGTCACCCTTCTTGCTTTCCTCCATATAACATACTCTGCAGTGTCATTTACAAGTGGTTTTCCTAACTTTGCTCTTTCTGCCATTCGGATATCTGTCCATGCTTCCTTAATATCTCTTGATAAAAGCTAAGTGTGTTCTCCATCTTTATACCAGAAGCATAATCCACCCAATCGTTCTTCTTGTGGCTTTCTTTGCGTCCAGCAAAGCTGCTTGAGTACTATTATGGGTGTGTAAGCTACACACCCCCTTGGGCCCATGAGGGGTATGTTAGGAAATTTTCTGTAGCTGTAGATGATATCTCCTCGTTCACGTCCATACCATGGGCATACCCATTTAAATGCCTTTGTGTTAATGTTATCAAACTCAACCCTCCATTCATCTTCATCTCGTGACTTTGTTGGGATCCGGTGAAAGCTTCCCAATGGCTCTAATGTACTTTTCAGGTGATTGCCAGCATACATGTGTGTGATAACCCATACATACAACAGGTGTACGTAGCATCGAAGCTTCCCCTTTGACTTTCGCTGGCAGAAATCTAAGGTCAAGAATGTCTCAGCCAACACGGCAAGTACCGGGTTCCTCTTTTTCTTTTCCACCGCAAAGAAGACATCCATGGTAGCTTGATCCACCATGTCAGGTGCAGACGGAAATATCACCAACCCGTAGATGGCAAGTGCTAACACCCTCGCGAAGACTTTCCATTCTTGTAAATGCCCCAACTCTCTCAAATGTGCTTCCACAAATGCTTTGGTCAGCCCTCGAGAATCTATATGCCCTGTCAGTCTAATTCGAGTCATTGGTACCCCTAATAGCTCCCCATATTGCTCGATTACTTTCATCTCAGACAAACACTCCTCCATGCGTAGGTACACTGTGGAGTCTCTTCTCATTGGTAACTTCAACATACATGCATACTCCTCAATGGTGGGTGTAATATCAATGTTGGGCAACTCGAAACATCTCAAGGCCGGGCTTCAATATTGAGCCAAGACATTGAGAGCAGAGGTCTCGATTGGAATGAAAAGCAAGTCCAAGATAGCTCGATATTTCTTGGTAAAAGCCTTCTTTTCTTCAAAAGGGAGTGATTGACTCAACTGTCTTAGATTTTCCAATGAGCTAATATTTATGGCTACACTGGTTTTCTTCTTCCCATCGGTGATATTGCTAGCGTGTCATACTTCTTCCATCACTTGCTATCAAATATGGTGTCACTGTTATCCCCTTTTGTGAATTTGAATAAAATATCAGGGAAAAGAAGGAAAATTGTAAATATGTTTGATGCAATGCTGGATGTGTGATGCATTAAGATGAGATATTGGATGGTATGTATGATGATTATGTACAAATAGCAAGAAAAGGATGCTGACATGTTAAGAAATGCATGATGATGTATTATAGATATGCACAATGCAAATGATTAAATGCTGTATGATGTGATTTAAGGGAAAAGGAAAGAAGTACGCTCCCTTTTGTCCTAATAGGGTGAGACCTAATGGTTGGGTACTTATGAGACTCGAACCCTAATTGGGTAGTCCACTAGTTGCTTCTATTGTGCACGATTTTTTGGATAGATCTAGACCCTTAAATCATGGTTCCCAGATTGCCCTTATTTAAAAATAAGGACCCGATTTTGTGAGCACAACCACAGGGACTTAAGAGTCACAATGCGCAGGCTCACAATTCCGGTAGCAAATCTGAGCGGGAAAATCAACGACTGTCAGGGAAGCTTGAGCTTCACAATAACCTCGTCAAAACCCCTTCTACTCCTATGGATTTCCAAGGCTCGGGTATAGAGCCCAATTAGTGTGTGAGGTAAGTGATAGTGAGGTGTGTGAAGGGAGCATACAAACCTTTTAACCCTAAAACTAAACATAAAACCTGCAAAAGACCAAGAACACACATATACATAGTATATCAACTACCCTAAGGTTTGAGATATATACAAAATATAGAGAAGTCAGATCTGCTATCCTAAGGTTTAAGTGAGAGATAATTACAAATAAAATAAACACATACAAATAAAAATTGTGTACAAAAATAATTATTTACAATTAAAAAAATTGAAAAGAAAAAAGAAGGGGAAAGATAAATACTATTCTAGTTATACAATTTGCATAATTTACTCTAATAGGCTTAACTCTCTAACCATCCCCAGTGGAGTCGCCAAACTGTCTAGCGTGTCCGGAGGGCTATGACGAGAGGCAACAAAAATATTGAAAAAAATAATAAATTTCAATGGAGTCGCCACCAATTTTTATTTATGGAAAAAATCGGAAAAACCTTTTAGTTTTGCAAAACTGGTCTTTTAAAGAAATTGAATTTGGGAGTCTAATTATGCACAGGGAAGGGTGGAAACTTAATCCCACTGCACCCCTAATATATCTGTTTTACAACGGTTACCCTAGAGCTTATCATGCAAATTAATAACTTTAATAATATTGATTTTTCCCCTTAAGAACATAATAATTATTTACAAATAGAATAAAGCAAGATTAGTATCACAATTATTTACAAAAAAGGAAGAAAAAATAAAATTAATATGATAATTATTTATAAAAGGAAAGAAAAGCAAAATTGATATAATAATTATTACAAATAAAATAAAATAAAGTTAGATTAGTACAACAATTATTTACGAAAAGAAAAGAAAAACAAAATTAATATGATATTTATTTATAAAAAGAAAGAAAAGCAAAATTGATATGGTAATTATTCCCAAAAAAGAGCAAGATTACTATACAATTATTTACAAGAGAAAAGGAAAGTAAAAATAATTTTATTTACAAAAAAAAATAGAAATTCGTATAACAATTATATATAAACGAAAAAAAAAAGAAGTGAAATTAATGTTACAATTATTTAAGAAATTAAAATTGAAACAAATTTAAGAAAATTTAATTTTTTGATTTGACAGAGATTGTCTGCTCCTACGTATCCTCTAGTGCAATGAGGAAAATCACGTAGTTCTTGTAGAAAATAATTGTAGGTTGGGTTAATTTTATTTAAAGAAATATACAATAAAATAAAAGAAAGAATAATCCATTTTTGCCCAGGATTTAGGATAGTATAAACTATACAATAAACCCTAACAATTCTTATAATCCTTGAGGATGGCCAAGCCATACATCAATGTTAGAGATTGCGGCATGGATTTTAAAGATTTGAATTAAAATTATGCTTATTATTTGAGCAAGAATAAAGAACGTACTTTGTGCATATTTACAAGAATAATAATAATAATAATAATAATAATAAAGAAATAAAAAAAAATGCCCCAAACATAAAAAGAAAAATGAAAAAAAAAAGGAATGGCACACGAGTGTTCAACACCATGGCGATGCATTGTAGACGCACCACATCATCACTGCCAAACAAAAATAATCATGAGTTGGGACTATTGATTCAGACATTCCAAAGCTAGATGATATCAGCCTGCCTTTTTTGACTTTGGCTTCAACGTTAGCATGAGTATAGAAATTCGGCGAGGAGGAGGTTGCAGGTTTGGGCAAATAATGATGAGGTTCTGGTTATGTTATGAACAGATCGACAAATGGGCAGGAAAGATAGTGTGTGTGCAAAAAAAAAAAAAAAAAGAAACAAACAAAGAGATAAAGATATATACCAACAAGTGCGCTCAAATGAACGAGCAGTTTGAAACCAAAAATGGACTGCAACTCCAGCCTCAGTCTTCTCCTTCCTCTTTCAATGCCCCTTACACACAATCACGACTTTGCTCGTAGTCTGCTGCCGTTACTCTTCCCCAAAGAAAAAAAAACTCCCATTACCTCTCAACATCGGCTCTATTTATAAGTGTTGGAGGCATCAATTAACATTAAATTTGATTGATCCTAATTGAAAATTCGGCCTTAATGATGATTGGCGATTTGATCTGATTTGGATACAAATGCCAAAATTAAGAGATTCAGCCAAATTTAATCTTATTTATTCTGATTTGATTTTTGATTTTTTTAATTATTATTATTATTATTATTTTTTGTTGTTTTTTGTTAAAACATTTCATAATTGGGCTATTCTCTTATTCCAAAAGGTAAATGGGCCAGCTTTCTTTCTTTCTTTTTTTAATTTTTAATTTTTATTTTTATTTTTTATTTTTTATTTTTTGGTCTCGGACAAAATATGGTGTTCATAGTTGCCCCTCTTCACATGTTTTTTACTAGAAAATATAAAACCGTAGGTTTTAATATTTCCGTAGTAAAGAACTAGTAAAGACATGAACATGTATTTTGTCCGAGCAAGGAAGATGATGAGAGCATATGCTTGTGAAAATGAAATGCAACCATGCAAATGCAATGCAGCTTTGTGACCATGTGAATGAAATGCAGCTTTGCAGGTGAAAATGAAATGCAACCATGTGAATGAAATGCAGTCTTGCAAAATGAAATGTAACCTTGCATAATTTGAAATTGAACTTGAAGATGCAAGCATAATTGAAATAGATTTGAAATTGCAGACGGAATTGAAATAGATTTGAAATTAAATTTGAAAATTTGCAATTGAAGATGCAGTTTTGCAAAATTGAAATAAATTTGAAATTGGATTTTGAAGATGCAGGCAGAATTGAAATAGATTTGAAATTGAATTGAATTTGAAGATGCAGGTATGAGAAATTAAAATTGAGAATGCAGCTTTGCAGAATTGAAATATATTTGAAATTGAATTTGAAAATGCAGCTTTGGAAAATTAAAAATTGGAATTGAAACTAAATTGAAAATTTGTACACTAAAAATTTGCCCCAGTTTGTTGTTTCCAAACATTACTCTTTTGGAGAATTCTGCATCTAATCCATAATAAGCCCTCCAATTTCATGAATCCACTACATGAGCTTTTTCTTTGAAGCTTTCTGTATGATTTGGCTTCGCCCCCCTCTGTTGATCTTCGTTTCAAAATCTCTAACCTTCGCATTAATTTTTTGCTCAAACAGCCACTTTTGGTTTTCGATCTAGCAAACCCTTCCCTTCTTTCTTTCTTTCTTCCTTGCTTTCTCTTCTTCTTCTTCTTCTTCTTCTTCTTTTCTATTCTCTCTTCCCCCTCTCTTTTTTTTTTTAGCCTTCTTCATTGCGTTACTGCTTTTGAATCCGATATTGAATGGTCTTGTAGCATCTGAGCCCTGTCTACAGATATCCCTTTCATTGTATTTCAAATATAATGTTCTAATTATGCATGGTTTAGAGGAGAACAGGAAGAACAGAATGCACTCTTTGACGATGGGGATAAAGAATATGGAAAGAGAAAAGAGAAAAATGAGTGGCAAAAAGACGGTAGAATAAGACAAATTTATTGTATTTAGGTAGCATTAAAAACCACAAATAGTCATGAAGAAACAGATAAGATACCCAAAAGATTAGGAGGATTGCAATGCAGATTTCATATGATTAACCCATTTCACTGATTCTTTGGTTACACCGGACTTGCATTTCCAGGCCAAGAACGTAATCTTTTGACATGTGCCAATGTTTGTCTTAATTCACTGATTCTTTCTCCTATCTTCCATCCATTAAATTACCCCAGCTTAATGTCATCTCTGGCTTCTCACCCTTTGCTTGGATTTTGAGCTGATATCTTGCTGCATAGGTCGCCCTTTCGGGTTTTCAACCTAGCAGATATTTTGCTGCCCTAACTTTTGCCTAGATCGCCCTTTTAGGTTTTTAATCTAGCGAGCCTTTTTTTTTTTTTTTGTGCTCTAACTTTTGCTTAGACTGCCCTTTCAGGTCTTCAATCTAACGAGCCCCTTTTTTTTTTTTTTATGCTCTAACTTTTGGCTAGATTGCCCTTTCGGGTTTTCAATCTAGTGAGCTTTTCTTTATGTGAAATATTTCTTCACAGCATCTGAGTTGATTGGCTTGGGAAGCACTTGGCCTTCCATGTTAGTCAAGATCAATGCTCCCCCAGAGAATGCGTCTTTAACAATGTATGGGCCTTCGTATGCAGGTGACCATTTGCCTCTATTATCTTCCTGATTTGGCAATATCCTTTTCAACACAAGATCACCTGGTTGAAATGTTCGTGGACAAACGTTCTTATTGAATGCCCTAGCCATCCTCTTTTGGTACAACTGTCAATGACAGATTGCATCCAATCGTTTTTCATCAGTCATATTCAATTGCTCGTATCTCGCTTTGATCCACTCATTTCTTCCATTTCAGCTTCCATCAAGACCCTTAAGGATGGGATCTCTACCTCTATTGGCATTACTGCTTCCATTCCATACACTAATGAGTATGGAGTTGCCCCAGTTGAGAATCTTACCGAAGTGCGATATGCATGTAATGCATAAGGTAACATGTCACTCCAATCTTTATACGTGACCACCATTTTCCCGAGGATCTTCTTGATATTTTTGTCTGCTGCTTCCACTGCTCCATTCATCTTTGGCCGATAAGGAGCCAAATTGTGGTGCTTGATCTTGAATTGCTTGCACAGTCTTCGTACTTCTACATTATTGAAATTGGAGGCATTATCTGTAATGATCCTCTTGGGTAATCCATACCTACAAATGATGTTATTTTTCAGGAACTTCACTACCACCTTTTGTGTAACACTAGCATATGAGGCAGCTTCTACCCATTTAGTGAAGTAGTCAATAGCCACTAAGATGAATCGATGTCCATTGGAGGCCTTAGCGTTAATTGGGCTAATGACATCGATGCCCCACATTGCAAACGGCCAAGGTGACGTAAGGTTGTGTAATAGGGCTGGAGGAGAATTAATGCGATCAGCATAGATTTGGCATTTGTGGCATCTTTTGACGAATTCAACACAATCTTTTTTCATTGTGAGCTAATAATACCCGTGCCTTAAGATCTATCGGGATAGTGTGTGCCCATTAGCATGGGTCCCACAAATACCCTCATGGACCTCGGATATGACAGTGCGAGCTTCTATGGCATCAATGCACCTTAGCAAGACCCCATCATAGTTCCTTTTGTATAGTACATCACCAGTGAGGAAGAATGACATTGCTAGGCAGCGGAGCATTTTTCTATCATTCTCATTTGCCCCAGTTGGGTACTCCTTTGCCTTAATGAATTGTTTGATGTCATGGAACCATGGTCGACCATCGGACTCTTCTTCGATGTTTAAGCAGTATATTGGTTCCCTTCTAACAACGACCTGTAAAGGCCGAACCTCCACCTCCAAATCGAGTTTGGTCATGACAGCCAAAGTGGCGAGTGTATCAGCAAAGTGATTTTTGTCACGTGTCAAATAGTTGAAGGTGATTTCTTCAAATTCCTTTGCTAGACTAATCACATGTTCATAATACGACATCAGTTTGTGTTCCTTGACTCGCCAATCCCCATTAACTTGATAAATGATGAGCGCTGAATCACCATAAACATCTAGGTATCTCACACTAAGAGATATTGCTGCTTTTATACCAGTTATACAGGCTTCATACTCGGCCATGTTGTTAGTGCAGTCGAATGCTAATTTAACCGCAATTGGGAATTGTTTGCTGTTGGGCGACACCAGAACTGCTCCAACCCCATTCCCATGGATGTTAATTGCACCATCGAAGTACATCTTCCACATCAAGCCTTCCTCTTCATCATTTTCGCTCTCATCCTCCACGACTACCAAGATATCTTCATCGGGAAATTCAACTTTCATTGACTGATATTCTTTGAGTGGATTCTCAGCTAGGTGATCAGCTATGACACCCCCTTTTACTGATTTTCTAGTCACATACTTAATGTCGAATTCTGCCAGAGCCACTTGCCATTTAGACATTCTCATGGAAATATGTGGACTTACAAAGATATATTTTAAGGGATCCATTCGAGATATTGGCCAAGTTGTGTAGTACAACATGTATTGTCGCAATCTTCTTGCCATCCACACGAGGGCACAACAAGTCTTCTTAATAGCCATATATCGAGATTCACAATTGTTGAATTTCTTGCTCAAATAGTAAATTGCTTGCTCTTTCCTACCAGTCTCATCATGTTGACCTAACACAGCACCCATGGATCCATGCAACACTATGAGGTACAGGATGAGTGGTCGCCCTAATGTTGGTGGGACCAAAAGGGGAGGATTTATCAGGTATTTCTTGATTTTGTCAAAGGCTTCTTGACATCTATCATCCCACTTGCCAGGGTTATCTTTCCTCAACAGCTTGAAGATTGGTTCGCATGTATGGGTCAAGTTAGAGATGAACCTTGCTATGTAGTTCAACCGTCCCAAAAAACCGTGAACTTCCTTTTCCGTCTTGGGTGTTGGCATGTCTTGGATGGCTTTGACTTTATCAGGGTCCACTTCGATGCCCTTCTTACTAACAATGAATCCCAATAACTTGCCTGAGGATGCCCCAAAAGTGCATTTTGCCGGGTTTAATCTCAGCTTGTAAATTCTCAACCTTTCGAATAATTTTCTGAGCACGGCAACATGACTCTCTCCCTCTTGTGACTTGGCTGCTATGTCATCAACATAGACCTCTAGTTCTTTATGGATCATGTCGTGGAAAAGCATAACCATGGCTCGCTGATAGGTGGCTCCAGCGTTCTTCAATCCAAAAGGCATTACTCTATAACAAAACACTCCCCATTGAGTAATGAAAGATGTTTTTTCTTTATCTTTATCTGCCATAAGGATTTGATTATAGCCTGAATATCCATCTATAAAGGAGAACCGATCGCTTTTGGTAGTATTGTCAACTAGAACATCTATGTGAGGTAGCGGGAAGTTGTCTTTTGGGCTGGTTTATTCAGGTCTCGATAATCCACGCACATTCTGACCTTTCCATCTTTTTTGGGCATAGGTACTATATTTGCTATCCAATTTGGATAGAGTGGCACCTCTAAGAAGCCAGCATCGAGTTGCTTTGTAATCTTATCTTTGATCTTAAGTGACATTTCAAGGCTCATCCTTCGCAGCCTCTATTGCTTAGCTTGCATCCTATCCAGTAATGGGATTTTGTGGGCCACTATGTTTGGGTCCAAGCCAGGCATATCTTTATACGACCAAGCAAAAACGTCCATGTACTCTTTGAATAGTGTAATCATCTCTTCTTTTTCTGGATAATCAACTATTTTCAGTTCTTTCTTTTCCTCGTCAGTTCCCAGGTTTATTATTTCGACAACTTCATCATGTGGATCTATCCCTTTCTTTAGCGAATCCATCATCTTGGAAAATTGTTGGCATAGGTTAGGATCTTCATCTTGTTCTTTCTCATTCAAGTCCGTTGTAACACAAGAATCAATAAATAGTTTATCATAATCATCTGCACGGGAAAGAGATCCCAAAAAGAAAGAATCCCTGGAATTAAGATAAGACTAGGAATGAATAAATTTAAAAGAGTGCATCTTGAATGGAAAGAGAGGAAAGAGAATGAGACAAAAGAGGGGAAATCATGCATAATTATTCCATTATTTGATAAAATTTGAAGTACAAAATGAAGAGATAAAAGTATCCATTACTCAAAATACAACCAATCATTTAAAGGTTCGAATTCCCAGTTGTTCAATTCCTCTGCCCCACAGCTTGGGTAGATAAGCAATGGATCTTCCCTGGCATTTCTCAAGGTATTAACTGTTTCACCCAGTTCTAGTGCCACAACTTCTGTAGCCGTAGGGAATGTTTCTTTGATATGTGGAATCTTCCTTGCATCGAGCCAGGGCGATTGCTCTTCTTCCCCTACTTCGTATCCCAGGCCAAGCTTTCCTGGGTTATCGGGCAACACAATAGGGTGTTTGATCCCTTGTAGTTGACTTCCCAGCCCTTTTCCTTGTTGAAATCCACTTTTGAGCATCATTTGAGTAACAACTTGATTCATACTACTCATCTGTTCCTTCAGCTTTGCTATATCTAGGTTTTGGAAAGAGACTTCAAGGGAGCCTTCAGCACAATCAATATAAGGAACTGTGACTGTCTTAGACAATAATAACTCCTCCTCTCCTTTAATAGTGATTAGCTTCCCTTCGGCTACAAATTTCACCCTTTGATGTAGGGTAGATGGAACGGCCCCAGCTTCATGAATCCATGGCCTTCCTAATAACATAGTGTATCCTGGCTCAATATCCAGTACTTGAAATTCTGTCAAAAAAGTGATTGGTCCTATTTCCAGCTGCAAACTGACATTTCCAATGATTTCCTTATGGGTGCCGTCGAACGCTTTTACAATTATGCCACTTGGCTCTATTATAGCCGGATCAACGGGCAATTGTTGTAAGGTGGAGTAAGGAAGCACGTTAAAAGCTAATCCCCCATCTATCAACACTTTTGCGATGACATAGCCTTGGCACTTCAGGGTGATGTGTAGCGCTTTTGGGCGGCCTGTTATGTTAGGACTTACCTTGTTTTTAGTAAACGTTATAGAGTTTCTCGCTTTAATTGCACCTACAATTCCCTCAACCTTTTCGGGAGTTATGTCTTTGTTTACATATGACTGATCCAACACTCTCTTGAGAGCATTGCGATGAGCTTCAGAACTCATGATTAGCGAAAATAAGGAAATCTTTGCAGGTGTTTTCTTTAATTGTTCCACCACATCGTACTCACTCTGCTTCATTATCTTCAAGAACTCTTCTCCATCCTCTTGGCTCTTTTTCCTTATGATCTTCAGATGGTTTTATTGTTTCAGGCACCCTTTGGAGCTTTTGGGGAGTATAACATCTGCCACTTCGGGTTACCCCTCCTATTCCTACAATATTTGTTACTGATTCGGTCACTTTAAGGTCGAGGCCTATTCCAGTGTCGTCTTTCACAACAGCTCCATGCCTCTCAGGGAGAGTAGGATCGGTGTGATGGGCTTGCCTTGACACTTGGAAGATAAGTCGGGACTCTTGAGCAGGAATTGTTGCCTCAATCTTTGCAGGGCTATGACTTGCTCCAATATTTGGTTCCGCTATTGTCTCATATCTCCATGGGACCGCATGATCACTTTGGTAAGGGAACGGCTTGGGTACCTCGAAAATAAGCGCCGGCCTTCGAGGAGAGACCTTAAAGACGGGAGGTGTTGGGTGAATTGTGTTGACACTCTGCTCCTTAACGATCTTGGGTACCGCAAGCACACCCAATTTGATCATTCTTTTAACAAAGCATTTGAGTTCAGGACAGTCTTCAATATGTTGTTTCTTCTCAACTCCGAGGCATTTGTAGAGTAATCCTTCCTCATCTCCTTTTAGAATC
The DNA here is from genome assembly GCA_031439595.1 of Pterocarpus santalinus. Taxonomy (NCBI): domain Eukaryota; kingdom Viridiplantae; phylum Streptophyta; class Magnoliopsida; order Fabales; family Fabaceae; genus Pterocarpus; species Pterocarpus santalinus. Next base: position 14,017,231 of record CM062526.1, on the reverse strand, counting down.
CTTTTTCCTTCTTTTCTTTCAGCAATCATCTCATATCCTGCTGATTTTAACCCTTCCAAGATGTATTTCATTGGGAGTTTGATGTCCTCAAATTCTCCTCCCACGTGGCTATCACAACAAATAACATTTACCTATCTTCCATCATGATTTGGAAATGGATTGCTCCTCACGTTGGGCCCTTCCGTTTCTTCCAGTTGAATGGCCTTGGTATCAATTAGGCGCCATACAGCATGTTTAAAGCCATAACAATTTTCAATTGAATGCCCAGGAGTGCTGGAGTGGTATTCACATGAAAGATTTGCATCATACCAACGAGGATAAGGTGCCGTGAAAGTCTTCCCAGGGCGTGGGTTTAGCAAACTCTGACCACACAAACGCTCAAACAACTCAGAATTACTCATGTGAAAGTTGGGAAAGGGACGGTCTTTGGTTGATGGATTGGAGGTGTTATTGATTCTAGGCAGCATTCGTGATGGGGTTAAGGGAGGGTTAGCTGTTTGGTGAAGTGTAGGTATGGATGGTGTATAAGGTCGGGGGTATGAAACATTATTGACTTGGCACGGCTGAGGAGGGTAAGGCATGGTAGGTAGATAGGATGAAGGATATGGAAAGTATGGGGGTTGATATGGACGATGAGTCTGCTGAAAAGAGGCTTGGTAGGGTTGGGATAGTTGTGATTGTATGGTGTTGACAGTGTTCTCCTTTTTCTCTTGTGGCTGTCCCTTCTTAAATTGAGATTCATTTATTTCACCCATCGTTGGCTCCACCTTGCCTTCTTGGATGTTTGCCTCAATCCTTTCTCCAATTTCCACTAAGTTAATGAATTCTCTGACATGAGTGCCCAACATATTCTTGAAGAATGGTCCTTCCAAAGTGTGGATAAAATAAGAGCACATTTCCTGCTCTGACATAGTGGGAATAACCCGGGCTGCTATCGCTCTCCACCTTTGGGCGTATTCTTTGAATGGCTCCTTCTCTTTCTTCCTCAAAATTTTCAGCTGGTCTCTGGTAGGTGCAGTATTCATATTAAACTTATATTGATTGCTGAAGGTTGTGGCAAGATCTTCCCAACACCTGATTTGAGTCTAATCTAACTGCATTTACCACTCCTATGCAACCCCATCTAAACTTTCAGAAAAAAAGCTAATCATGAAATTCTCATCTTTAGACCAAATTCCCATCTTGGTGCAATACATTCTCAGGTGCATCATGGGATTTGTGCTGCCATCGAACTTAATGAACTCAGGCATTTTGAAGTCTTTCGGGATAGTGACGCTTGGTGCTAAACAGAGGTCATTAATGCTTATAGAGCTGTATGGGTTTGGCCCTCGTAGCATCCAGAACTGTGCTTGCATCTCCTTCTCTAATTCTTCCTTTAGTTTCAATCGTTCCATCTCCTTCTCCACTTCAAGGTTGTTGTCATTCCCTGATTTATACCCTGGTTGATCATGAGGATCATTGTTTTCATTAGTTCCTTTGGTTTTGATTATGACCTCGAGAATCTTTCTGAACTCCTCCCCTTGTTCAAGCATCATGGTCTTCAAGTCATCAATCTCTTGGCTCAAATTCCTTTCATTCGCCATGCCTTCTAGAGGGGCTTTGGATCGCAACTCGTATGAGTTACTAGGTTTAGACGAAGTTGTCTTTGGAGGAGCAATGTTTGGAAATTTCTGCTTATCATAACAACAAGAAGTAAGACAATAAGAAAAAGATTTTTTTTTCCTTTTTTTTTTCTTCTTTTTTTTTGTGTGGGGAAGGAATGTATCACCCATATTCGATAGCAATGACGATGGATCATGCTCTATTAGATAGAGTCAATGGTGGATAAAAAGTATAGGGGAGAGTTCTTTCCACAATATACTTTATTGGCGACACTCTAGCAATATCAAAATCTTAACCCTTCTTGAAATTCTTTGCATTTTACTCGCACAGAAGGAGAGGAAAGTCCTATAAGGCGAGAACGAGTAATAATGATGAATTAAGAAGAGAGGGTTTTTGTGTAGAGGATAAAGAAACGAGTTGAGTCATAATTTCATTCCAAAAATTTGCTTGACAGTGCAAGTACATCATAAATTTGCAAAGTCTAAAAGCATCAATTACATCAGAAGATTGGTTCTCTTTCTCTTAAACCCCCTTGTAAGACCCTTACTCATCTTCATGAAATCTTCTATTCCGCGAGGAAGGTGGAGCATGGGATTCGCCCAAATCTCTTCTTCCGCTTTTTCGAAGTGGTAAATGAAGTTCGGGATGTGGCGATTTAGCTCATCAACCATTCTTGCATGTCTCTCTTTCAAATCTTCATGTTGTGCTTCCCATTCTAATGCTTGGGCCTTCCAAAATTTTCCAATACTTGCTGTTTGGATGAGCGTATCTCGGTATTGCATGGACGAAGCCCATCCACGATCACGAGTCATAGGTACCCCTAATAGCTCCCCATATTGCTCGATTACTTTCATCTCAGACAAATACTCCTCCATGCGTAGGTACACTGTGAAGTCTCTTCTCATTGGTAACTTCAACATACGTGCATACTCCTCAATGGTGGGTGTAATATCAATATTGGGCAACTCGAAACATCTCAAGGCCGGGCTCCAATATTGAGCCAAGACATTGAGAGCAGAGGTCTCGCTTGGAATGAAAAGCAAGTCCAAGATAGCTCGATATTTCTTGGTAAAAGCCTTCTTTTCTTCAAAAGGGAGTGATTGACTCAACTGTCTTAGATTTTCCAATGAGCAAATGATTAAATGTTGTATGATGTGATTTAAGGGAAAAGGAAAGAAGTACGCTCCCTTTTGTCCTAATAAGGTGAGACATAATGGTTGGGTACTTATGAGACTCGAACCCTAATTGGGTAGTCCACTAGTTGCTTCTATTGTGCACGATTTTTTGGACAGAGCTAGACCCTTAAATCATGGTTCCCAGATTGCCCTTATTTAAAAATAAGGACCCGATTTTGTGAGCACAACCACAGGGACTTAAGAGTCACAATGCGCAGGCTCACAATTCCGGTAGCAAATCTGAGCGGGAAAATCAACGACTGTCAGGGAAGCTTGAGCTTCACAATAACCTCGTCAAAACCCCTTCTACTCCTATGGATTTCCAAGGCTTGGGTATAGAGCCCAATTAGTGTGTGAGGTAAGTGATAGTGAGGTGTGTGAAGGGAGCATACAAACCTTTTAACCCTAAAGCTAAACATAAAACCTGCAAAAGACCAAGAACACACATATACACAGTATATCAACTACCCTAAGGTTTGAGATATATACAAAATATAGAGAAGTCAGATCTGCTATCCTAAGGTTTAAGCGAGAGACAATTACAAATAAAATAAACACATACAAATAAAAATTGTGTACAAAAATAATTATTTACAATTAAAAAAATTGAAAAGAAACAAGAAGGGGAAAGATAAATAGTATTCTAGTTATACAATTTGCATAATTTACTCTAATAGGCTTGACTCTCTAACCATCCCCAGTGGAGTCGCCAAACTGTCACAACGTGCCCGGAGGGCGCTGCGACGAGAGGCAACAAAAATATTGAAAAAAATAATAAATTTCAATGGAGTCGCCACCAATTTTTATTTATGGAAAAAATCGGAAAAACCTTTTAGTTTTGCAAAACTGGTCTTTTAAAGAGATTGAATTCGGGAGTCCAATTATGCATAGGGAAGGGTGGAAACTTAATCTCACTCCGCCCCTAATACATCCGTTTTACAACGGTTACCCTAGAGCTTATCATGCAAATTAATAACTTTAATAATATTGATTTTTCCCCTTAAGAACATAATAATTATTTACAAATAAAATAAAGCAAGATTAGTATCACAATTATTTACAAAAAAGGAAGAAAAATAAAATTAATATGATAATTATTTATAAAAGGAAAGAAAAGCAAAATTGATATAATAATTATTACAAATAAAATAAAATAAAGTTAGATTAGTACAACAATTATTTACGAAAAGAAAAGAAAAACAAAATTAATTTGATATTTATTTATAAAAAGAAAGAAAAGTAAAATTGATATGGTAATTATTCCCAAAAAAGAGCAAGATTAGTATACAATTATTTACAAGAGAAAAGGAAAGTAAAATTAATATTATTTACAAAAAAAATAGAAATTTGTATAACAATTATTTACAAACGAAAAAAAAAGAAGTGAAATTAATGTTACAATTATTTAAGAAATTAAAATTGAACCAAATTTAAGTAAATTTAATTTTTTGATTTGACAGAAATTGTCTGCTCCTACGTATCCTCTGGTGCAATGAGGAATTCAAAATCACGTAGTTCTTGTAGAAAATAATTGTAGGTTGGGTTAATTTTATTTAAAGAAATATACAATAGAATAAAAGAAAGAATAATCCATTTTTGCCCAGGATTTAGGATAGTATAAACTATACAATAAACCCTAACAATTCTTATAACCCTTGAGAATGGCCAAGCCATACATCAATGTTAGAGATTGCGACATGGATTTTAAAGATTTGAATTAAAATTGTGCTTATTATTTGAGCAAGAATAAAGAACATACTTTGTGCATATTTACAAGAATAATAATAATAATGATAATAATAATAATAATAGTAAAAAAGAAATAAAAAAATAACGCCCCAAACATAAAAAGAAAAACGAAAAAAAAAAGGAATGGCACACGAGTGTTCAGCACCATGGCGATGCACTATAGACGCACCACATCATCACTGCCAAACAAAAATAATCACGAGTTGGGACCATTGATTCAGACGTTCCAAAGCTAGATGGTATCAACCTGCCTTTTTTGACTTTGGCTTCAACGTTAGCATGAGTATAGAAATTCGGCGAGGAGGAGGTTGCAGGTTTGGGCAAATAATGATGAGGTTCTGGTTATGTTATGAACAGATCGACAAATGGGCAGGAAAGATAGTGTGTGTGCAAAAAAAAAAAAAAAAAAAGAAACAAACAAAGAGATAAAGATATATACCAACAAGTGCGCTCAAATGAACGAGCAGTTTGAAACCAAAAATGGACTGCAACTCCAGCCTCAGTCTTCTCCTTCCTCTTTCAATGCCCCTTACACACAATCACGACTTTGCTCGTAGTCTGCTGCCGTTACTCTTCCCCAAAGAAAAAAAAACTCCCATTACCTCTCAACATCGGCTCTATTTATAAATGTTGGAGGCATCAATTAACATTAAATTTGATTGATCCTAATTGAAAATTCGGCCTTAATGATGATTGGCGATTTGATCTGATTTGGATACAAATGCCAAAATTAAGAGATTCAGCCAAATTTAATCTTATTTATTCTGATTTGATTTTTGATTTTTTTAATTATTATTATTATTATTATTTTTTGTTGTTTTTTGTTAAAACATTTCATAATTGGGCTATTCTCTTATTCCAAAAGGTAAATGGGTCAGCTTTCTTTTTTTTTTTAATTTTTATTTTTATTTTTTATTTTTTATTTTTTATTTTTTGGTCTCGGACAAAATATGTTGTTCACAGATGGGTCCCCTATGCACTGGTCATGGTCCTGGTTAGGTCGTGATATTTGAAAATGTTGCAATGATCGTGCAAGAATCTTCAAGTTATGAAATTGAGTTATTGATAGTTAAAGAAGAAAAGAGTGCATATAGTGATGTTGGGTTTTAGATTTTGCTTGTTCTAATCATTTTTGTTACAAGAAGGAGCATGATAAGGTTGTGAAATTGGCTAATGGTGATTGTTTGGATATTGTTAGAAAAGGCATTGTAAAAATTAAAATGTATAATGGTTATGTGTGGACACTTGGTGATGTGAGGTATGTACCCACTTTTGGACGAAATTTGATCTCTTTGGGTAGAATTGATGCGTTGGCCTAGATATTCTGCAAGAGATAGAGTAATGCATGTTTGTAGAGGTTCTTTAAAAATGATTAAGGGTAAGAAGATTAATGGTAACCTATGGAAGTTGGTGAGAGACACTATTATAAGCAAAGATAGTGGTGGAGTATATGGTAATGTAAAGAAGGTGGAGCGTATATGCTAAAGAAAAGAGCAACATTTGCAAGTACTTTAATAAAGCATCTAAAGTGTTCTTAGTGGAGAGATTAGTGGAAGCAATAAGAGGTGAAAGAGCGAGAGTGTGGAGAGATCACCAGGTATTAAGAGGTATGAGGTTCAATAGGCGATGCAATGGTCTTAAAGGACAAAAGTCAAGGTTCAAGAATAAGCGAAAGAAAGATGACCTTTAAAAACACAGGGAGAACAAGTTGAAAAAACTAGTGACTATAGAATCAACCACATTCATGGTGTTCATGGATAACCTACTAATAACCATGACCAATTCATGGCTGAGACAACTCTTCGGATATTAAGGGAGGATTGAGGATGTTTTCATATCTAGAAAACAAAGAACAAGAAATCCCCTATTGTTTGTGTTTGTTAGATTTTTTCTAAAGGAAGAGGCAAAAGAGGTAATGAAGAGTCTTGATGGAATAGTGGTCAGAGAATTACAATATCAGTGAACGAGGTGAAATATAAAAGGTTGTTTGCAGGCAAAACAATTGAATATCCAATGGCCAATAGATTAATAGGTGTCCAATGCAAATGAAGTTTTAACAATAAAGTTATTGAAGGAAGATCATTCAAAGATGTAGTGTTGAACAACAATCACATAAATGGGGATAAGGTAGAGGGCAACCAAAGTCAATAGCATAATAGAATAGGTACAGCTATTGGTAACAATCCTTATGAAAGAACATTTGTCATATATAGGGTTGTAAATAAAGACATGTAAGGAAAACTCCATAGAAGCTTAATTGGAGAATTGCTACATCCAATTGATATTGATGTGCTAGTAGATCGTTTGATGCACGACTAGAACACCATTGTGGATGCTAAACAAATAAGGGCTTATAAAACTATGATAACATTTGATTCCAAAGAAGAAATAGGAGATGCATTGGCCTTAAGGGCTAATTTCTTGAAGAATTACTTTGAAGATATCTGCAAATGGTCCAAAGTGGAGTGCAGTCAATCTGGAAGAATATAAATGGAGGTTTTTTACTTGCCACTTTATGCACGGTCCTCTGATAATTTGAGAAAGATAGATGATGTATGGGGCTTGGTGGTGTGTATAGATAGCAACACTCTAAATGCAAAGGATTTCAGTTTTACCAAAATATTGTTGGACACATGTTTCTTTCCTCTAATTTGAGGATGGATTTATTTCTTAATAAGTGAGCCGAGATAATGTATGTCCATTTAGTATTGATTAGAAGAAGAAATTTCAAAATGCTTCAAGTGAAGAGGAATAGTTAGTAGATGATGAAGAACACTAGACTAAGGAAGACGAAGGAGAGAATGACTAGCTACACCAGCAACATTTGGACATCTAGAGGCTGGAGGATAATGTGGGAGACAATGAAGTTAATATCCAAATGGTGCATAATGATTGTGGCGGGGGTAAGCAGTTAAAGTATGAGGTGGGTAGAAGTAATTCAACGAATAATGAGGAAAAATATGACGATCTTGGAAGCAAAATATTGACTTATGTAAATGGGGCCCGAGTAGATGAAGTCCTTGTACAAGACTTGGTAAGCTAGGATACTAATATCACAGTGGACTGTAACATGCTCGGCCCAAATATGGAGAATAACAGTTTCGATGTAAATGTTAATAGGTGTGATGGTATGGCCCAATTTGATGGTATCTTAGATAATGTGTCTCCAAGCTTTGGGCTAATCAATCCAAACTCCAACTAAACTTTTGTGGCCAATTTTATCACTAATGAGGAAATTAGATCTTGAGAGGCAGTTCTCAACCTTTCAGCACAAACTTGCAGCAGAAAAAAAAAAAGTCTCCAAATGTCAATAAGAATTTGAAAAAAGTGAGTAAAGAAAATTAGAGAAGTGTACAGGAAAATGGAAGTGAGCCTGAAGTAACGGAATCCATCTTTGGCGGTGAATCTGAAAACATTAAGGAGAGTTTGAATAAAGCCATGAAATAATGGAAGGTTGGGAAGAGAGTTGGGGTTCAAGGTGCAAATGACAGCATAGCTACTCAAGCCCTCATGGAAGACATCATTGAGAGGAAACGAAAAGGCAAATACAAATTAAAGAAAAGAGCTCGTAGAACAAAGTGTTCTAAAGGTTCAAAATCAAAGAAAAGAGGTGAGCACAGTTCTTTCCCATGAAAATTTTGAGCTAGAATATTATAAGACTAGGTGGTGAGGGGAAGAAAGAGGTTGTGAGGGAGTTGGTAGTGAAAAATAGTCTTTTTTTCAGGGGTTTGGTAAAGACCGAATCTGCAAATATCATAGAAACACAGTTCATAGATTATGGGGCTCTTATGTTTTCGATTAGGTGGCAGTGAAAGCTATTAATGGGGGTGGAGGTCTAGTATGTGTTTGGGATAGGGGTGTGCACGAGTCGGATTAGTTTGGATCCAAAGGAAAAAAATACCCAAACAACCAATCAAGCTCAAGTTGGGTTGGGTCAGGTTTTGGAATTTTTACTACTCAACCTGAGCTAACCCAGCCTAAACACTTTCAAGTCGGGTCGGGTCGGGTGGTCAGGTTGTTCTATTTTTTTTTAAAAAAATTTCTATTTTATGTATAACCAAAACAAAAAAGGAAAAGAAAAGAAAGGACAGCACTTACCCTACCTAGCCCCTAACCTTTTTCTTGTATTCTATCTTCTTTGCATCTCTCTAATCTGCAGCAAAAAGACCTTTCACAATCTTCCTCACTTCAGAGCACAAATTTATTCAAAGTATCAATAAAAAAAGAACCAAAAGATGGGAAAGGCAAAAAAGATGAGAGCTTGAAGGGGTATCTTCTTATCAACGAAATTTATAGCAGAGAACCATTGCGGCCTACTTCTAGCAAGTCACAATGGTGTGCTTCTTTGCAAAGCCGTGGTGGTAGCGCTAGCAGTGGCGCGGCATGGCGGTGGTTGCAGCAATTGAAACTGGAAGTGGGAAACAATAATGGAAGCCTGGAAACAAAGCAACTGATAGAGAAGGTGAGAACCTGCAACAGCGGTGCGGTGGTGCGATGCAACAACATTGAAGAAGGGTGAGAGGAACGATCTATAAAAGTGAAAATGTTAAAGTAGTGTGATATATGGTACAATGTGTGTTTAATTTTGTTAATATGTTTTAAAAAAAAAAAAAAAAAAAAGAGAGAAGTGGGGCTTTGGGTCATCGGGTCGGGTAATGGGTATAAAATTCATACCTGTTATTCCACCCAATAAATGGACGGGTCAATAGATTCATACCCGAACAGATCTGATGACCCGACCCAATCCGAATTTTTGTGTTTGGATCAGGTCGGGTTTGTGGGTCAACTCGGACACGTGAACACCCCCTAGTTTGGGATACAACATTCTTAGAAAGATAAGAGGCTCTCATAGGGGATATATGGATTTGAATAAAAGGGGTTCTTAAAGTTTCAAATTTCCATTTTGCTATTGGGAACTGGCTTAATTTTTGGGACACATTCTAAAAGGGAGCATTGAGTTTTATGGGATGATCTACTGGAGATTAACACTAGATAGGCATTACCTTTCTTCATGATAAGAGATTTTAATGAAATCTTGAAGATTGAGGAGAGGAAAGGCAATACAAGATTAACTTCTAACATGAATTACTTTGGTAATTGGTTGAATGAAATGAGTCTAGTTGATATACTGATAATGGGTCGTAAATTTACATGGCAAAGGGGTAGTTCATGCAACAGGTTGGACAAGTTCCTTCTTGACCCAAATTGGAGCTTCTTGTTTCATGAATCAAGGGCTGTCAGTAGCAAGTGCTCTGGATTTGACCACATTCCTATTATGCTAGAATCTACTATTACAAAATGGAGACATATAACCATTCCAATCTCTTGATGTTTTATTTAATTATCCAAGCTTCAAGACATTGGTTGAAGAAAAATGGAGGAAACTAGGCAACTATGCTGTACTGATGAAAATGAGAAGTATTCAGGGTCCTTTGAGGAAATGGAATATAGAGGTTTTTGGCAACATTGATCATACAATCTCATAATTGAAATTAGAAATTAAAAAGGTTGACACTGAAATGGATGGTGATGGAAATCTAGAAGTATGTGCGACTAGGCGGAGAGCCTTGGAAAGTCTTCTTGATCTATGGTACAAGAGGAAGAGCAAGTTTAGGAAACAATTATCAAGAGATAAGTTTATTAAGGACATTGACCAAAATTCTAAGTATTTCTAATCAGTGGCCACCTTCAAGAAAAGAAATAAGCAACTAGCTAAACTCCAGATTAAAAGAAGATCTTGCAAAGACCCTCGACGAATTAAAAATGAAGCTAAGAAGTTCTTCAAGCTTTTGTACCAACAAAAGAATAAGCTAGAATTTCATATTGATGAAGGACTTGTAAATAGAATATCTGGGATGGATGCTACTATGCTGGAAATGATGCCAATGGCAGAGGAATTCAAATTTATAGTCTGGGCTTATGATCCTTCCAAAGCCCCCAATTCTAATGGATTTAACCCTAATTTCATCCGAAAGATGTAGGATGTTATTGGCACCGAATTCACTAACGTGATTTTGAATTTCTTCAAGTCAAGGTCTTTTCCTAACAATATGAATATGACATGGCTGACATTGATTCCAAAATTTGATGGAGCTAAGAAAATGAAGGATATTAGGCCCATTAGAATGAGGGGGAGCATCTATAAAGTGATAGCCAAAATTTGGCTGGCAAACTAAGAAGAGTCATGGGCATCTTAGCTAGAGAAACCCAAATGTTGTTTATACAAGGAAGACAAAATATGGATGGTGCTTTGATAGCCTATGAAACTGTGCACTAGCTAGAAAGTCAAAGAAAAAGTTTGTGATTGTTAAACTGGATTTCAGGAAAGCATAAGATTCAATAAGGCAGTGCTTTATTGACCATGTCTTGGATAGAATGGGTTTCAAAGAAATTTGGAGACGGTGGATTTGGTCATGTTTATCTATAGCATCCATGTCTATTTTGATTAATGGTTCCCCTACCAAATCTTTTTGTATAGAGAAAGGGTTGAGACAAAGGGACCCTCTTTCACCCTTCTTGTTTGTGTTGAATGTTGATGTGCTGAATCGTATGGTGAGTAAGGCAGTTGAAGCTGGTTTGGTTAAGGGTTTGGAGATTAAAAATCCTAAAGTTAAACTTACTCATCTTCAATTTGTAGATGACACCGTACTTTTTTGGCCGGTGAAAGTGAACACTTTAAAATGTTATAAGAGGATTTTGAACTATTTTGGTCTCATTTCTAGGTTGATAATTATATATGAAAAGTCAACCATTATCCCTTTGAATTGTTTTTTAAGTAATATCAATATATTGAAAGAGACTTTCAAGTGTTCAACTACCTCACTACCCATTACATATTTGGGCATTCCATTGGGTACCAACCCTCAGAGAAAGGAAACATGGAAACCGATCATTGACAAAATTGAGAAGAGATTGAGTGGGTGGTAGGCAAATCTACTATCCAAAGTCAAGAGGCTAGTGCTCATCAAAACAGTGCTAAACAGCCTTCCAATATACTATTTGAGTATCTGCAAGATACTAAAAAGAGTAGCAAAAGGAATTATCGCCTTACAATCTAAATTCTTTTGGGGGAAAGGTTTTGGGTCTAAAGGACTGCCAATAGTAAATTGGAATCAAATTCAGTTGCCAAAGGAAAAAAGTGAGTTGGGGTGGACAACATTATATTGAAAATTGCTAGAATATTATTTAAACGGTGGTGGAGATATTCTAATGTGGAGAATTCATTATGAAAGGAAGTTATAGCCTCTCGCAATAACCTTGACCAAGATAGACCAATTATTGAGCAATTAGAGTGCAAAACTGGAAGTCCATGGTGTTCTATTATGAGTATTTGGAAATTGGACAAGGATGTTGAAGCTGTAATTAGAAAAAGGTATGTGGATAATGGTAAGGGATGGAAAAAAGACTCTCTTTTAGGAAGATATGCGGATTGCTAATTAGTGTCCAAAGGAAAAATTTTCAAGACTATATTTTATCTCTTGTTTGATAAATCATTTCATCGTTGAGTGTGTCAATTTTGTGATGGATATGTGTGGAACTAGGACCTCCAATGGAGGCATCAATTTTTTGAGTGAGAGTTGGATCTTTTACATGAATTACATAGTATTCTAGTCCAGGTTACTCTTTTGTGCAGACAGGCAGGATCTTGTCTTTTGCAGACAACATAGCTTTGGAAATTACTTGGTGAAATCCTTCACCTCATCAACAATCACAAGGTGTTATGATTCCATGGAGGTTCAACATGTTTTCTACATCATCTAGAAAGGGTTAGCTCCTCCTAGAGCTGAAATATTCTTATGGTTTATGGTCCTAGATAGATTATGTACCAAAGCTAGGTTAACAAAATAAAGATTTTGTATAAAGACAATATCAGGTGTTGCACTATGTAATTTTGTGGAGGAATCTAATGAGCATCTCTCCATTCATTGCAAATTCACAAGAAAGGTATGGTGCTTATGTTTTAAATAGGGTAATGTTGTATGGGTTATGCCAAAGGACTTAAAACAACTCACCAAGTCCTGGTTGGAGGTGAGCATAAAAAGAATCAATAGGAGAGTATGTGGATCCTTATTTTTTATTGTTGTCTGGTCAGTATGGAACTTTAGGGATAAGGTGATCTTTGAAGGGGCTAGTGTTGATCTGAGGCATTCATGGAGCAGATTAAATTATAATAGAAGAAATGGTCAAGGTAATGATGTCAACGAAACTGATATGAAGCAACCTCTGGTAATTTCTCTTGCTTAGCATAATCATTTTATGTATGGTACTACTATTGAGGATAATCATCGCAGATTTAAGAAGATGAGGTGGATTTGTGCAAAATATAGAATAGCTTCAAATAAGTATGTGATTGGTGGTTATATGGCAGATCTATCTGGCAATCCTAGTTATTTGTTGGTTAGGTTAGTTTCTACAGATTCCCTTATTAAAGCAGAGCTATCAACTTTGAAGATCTCCTTGCAATTTATTTTGGAGGAGTCAGGCTATGGTGATGATGACATTTATTTTTGTTTTTACTCTGAATAATATGCTCAAGAATGATTACTTTCCTTCTTAGGAACTCAGATTCTTGTATAATGGTTTACAAATAATCAAAGGTTGGTTTAAAGGTTTATGCATTAATAGAAAAACAAACCGGATTCTGGTGGGTATCCTTATGGAGTAATGTATCTATAAATCAATTAGAAAGACATTTATTTTGGATTACATTCCTGAATGCCTTAAAATAGATTGAAAGGAAAAACTATAGCATGTCTATGTTCACAATCCTGCACAAAGAGTTGCTGGTCCATAACTGATGGCTACTTAGGTGAATAATCTTACTGCAGGTTCAGGTTTAAGCGAGAAAGCGTACTATCCATATATTTTGACAATAAGGATGGTTCAATTGTTTAACAGTCAATGATTGCTTTTGTTGTTTTTTTTTTTTTTGGAATTACATCAAGTGCCTTTTAATAGCCATTTATCTTGATTTGGTATTGATATTGGTTTTATGATCTTTGGTGTTGTCATGATTCATCGTGGAGATCCTCTTTGGTGGTGTCTTGTGTCAGTTTGTTCTGTCTTTGTGTATGTTTTAATGTCCTATGATATAGGCTTGTCCTTAGTTTGTTGTTTACAAGCTTTGTGTGCCTCTTATGTGGATTTTGTCTCCTCACTTGATTAGTGAGTTGAGTATCTTTGCATTAAATTAATGAAAAAAAATTGTCTAACACTTGCTATTGACAATTGTTGTTTGTCCCAAGTGCAAGGCAAGGTAGAGATTTGTTGGGTTTTTGTTTGCCTTAGATTGGGCTATACCCATCATGAAAAAAAAAAAGGAAATTGGATCATTTTTTGTGTAAGTGTGCATGTAAGTCAAAGGAAGGGTTTCTGTAACATCCTCAATTTTCCTTCATGCTAAATTATCATAATAACCCTGAGTAATTAAGTACTTAATGAGAAATTAAAAGATTAAGGCTTAATTAAAGAAATTATATGGCAATTTGGAAGAGAAAAGTTAAGTAAATGCTTAATCGAGATTAGAAAATCTCTAATTAAGTGAGTCAAACTCTTAATAGCTTAATTAAGCACTAACCACCCTTTAATTAGCTTAATCGAGTTTACGTAAGGATAATTGAGTTTAATCACAAGTTTAATTTTTCTAATCATGTTCATGTGTGTTAATCACTAAATCTTGCTTATCAAGTTAATTAAGTGCAAGAGCATTTAATCACATCATTAAAATTCAAATTTAGTCAACTAGACAATAAAGCATTGATGACATCACTAAAGTAGAAAAGTGAAATACAAGAATGCTTTATGTAAAGACAAGTACTAAGATTTGTCTAAAGTAAACCCTTACTTAACCATTTTGTCCCCTTAATTACAACAAAAGAAAAATATGTCCTCCCCCCCCTTAGAATGAAACCTACGGTCACTTCTTGCATACACACACACATTCACTTTATTTTCAACTTCTCATTCCCTCTTTAAGGTTTTCTTCCTCTCAAGAAAGCTCTCATCTTCTTCTTCTACCTCTCTATCCTCTCTTTTTTTTCTTTACCGCCTAACCAAACCCTTTTCACCAAGCTCTTCAAAGACCTCATCTTTGGGTCTTTGAAGATAAGATCTAAACACTACCAACCTTATTTTCAAGAGAACTCAAGAATTCTCTCCTTCCTCATCCAAAATAGCCACCATCATCCACCAAGGAGGAGTCTTCTTCATCTTCTTCTCCTTCTTCAAGGATGCCATTTCTAACACTAGATAGTGATCTCTACTCTTCTCTTTTATTTACTCAATAAAGCTTGAAGCTTGGTTCCTCTCATGACCAAAATCTTCAAGTGAAAGCTTGTGAAAATCTTTCATACTCTTCATGAGCAAAAGTTTCTATTTTTGGTAAAATATGTTCATGTTCTTGTTCATGAGTTGTTCTTGATTTTTTGGAAAAGTTCCTTTCTTTAAGTCCTTTAAAGTTTTTATTTTCCTTTCTTGATGCATGAGATCTTGATGTTCTTGGTGGTGTTTAGGTTGAAAGTTGTTTATCTTCTTATGATGGTGCTTATGATTGGAAAAGTTATCTTTATCATTTTCTCTTGATTTGACAAGACTAAACACATTCTTGATGCATGAAATTTCAAAAAGTTTGTTACTTGCAACCTTAAAAGTGGCGCAAGTTTTGTGCTCTTACAAAGTTTTGTTTTGTCTTGCCTTGAAGACAATAATATATATAAAAGTCTAAGCTTTTTGGAATATGAAGCCTTTTTAAGTTATAAAAATGATAACTTGTCACTTCATGTCTTAAAGATAGACTCTTGTATACAAGACCTTTCATAAAGTTTTAAACTTTAATTAAGAAGGTAATTTTAAGTCATTAAATTATAAATTTGCATTGTAGTCTTGTAAAGATTGAACCTTGAGATGAAAATATTGAGTAAAGTTTTAAGCTTTAATCAAGAATGTCATTCTTGAGTCATAAAAGTATTAACTTGCAACTTTTAATTTATAAAGTTTGTATCTTGAGTCAAAATAATGCATAAAATGCTAAGCTTCCTTTCAGAAAAGACCTTTCTTAATCATGAGACAACTTTTACTCATAAAGTTAAGACCTTGATGATCTTAGAATAAATATGAGTGTCCACTCTCATAAAAGTGAAACTTTTTAGCTCTAAAGCTAATATCTTGTATCATTATTTCATAAAGAATGAATCTTTAAGATAAGAGCATAATTTTAGAGGCACATACTTTCTTAAGGAATGAAACTTTATAACTACTTTATAAAGAATGATAATTTTATAATATTTAAGGTAAGATCTTATTATATTAATGATAAAAGTTTGAAACTTTGCAACTTGGATATGTTAAAAATCACCCTTGCTGCTTAGTGAACATGGTGTTGTTGGATTCATGAGTGTGGTTATACATTGTTATGACCCAAGGACTAGAAGGATCTCAAAATTCTTGGGAACAGAAGTATAATTAGGGCCTTTGAGCATATCATAAATCTAGGAATCATTAAGTGCACTATTTCAAGGAAAGGAAATAATTACCTAACTTAGTTAACTTGAATAAGTGTTCCATAAAATATGCACTCAAGTAAAAAGTAATTTTCCATAAGGATTAAATAACTAAAAGACTACATACATATTTATTTTAACTACGTGATTATCTCATGGGTAACCATGGGAAATGATATGATGGCCTATAATACTATCCACAAAGAATAACGCAACTATGAACCGTTTAAGGAATAAATGTATGATGCCATTCGGCATGAGTATGAGAAGTTTGATTGAACATTGACTCATAATTGAATGATTGGTGTGATGATATGAGATGAATATAATGCACTATTGGTTGAAAATTTCATGATTGACATTTTGGGGAAGCTCCGGTCTAGCAGTCATACTGTCGGATTTCCGTCAAAATTATGGACTTAGTCATATCATTGTATATCCACATGTGTCTTGTCAAGAAGTACTATGTATTAATGTATAATGATAAGAAAAGAAAGAATGAGATATGACCCCTCGATCATTTCAGGGAAGTGAGAGATGATGATCCACAAAAACTCAAAGAACACTATGGGGGAGGCAAGGTGTAACATCCCCATATAACATAATAGGAAATAATGAAAATGTCCTTGCGCAAACTTTTATTATTTATAACCTTGCCCCTGAACTTTTTAGAAAATGATATTTAGGTCCCTATATCAAAAGGATTAGTATAATAAGATTTTAAATGAGTAGAATCACGTAGTGAAAGTGTAGAAATCTAAACCTCAGCTGATTGAGCCACGGAGGTATCCATATGTGAAATGACATGGGATGCCCCTAGACTTGCTCAATATTACGAAGATGCCACTAGTTACGGAAACCAAACAGAAATTTCTAAAGGATTTACGAAAAAGAGAAAATATAACAATTCAAAGAAACGGTGCAATTGATTTGCGCTGTTAATCAATTTATTAGAAAAATAAGAGTAATTAGGGATGAATTACAAATACTAGAGCTAAAGAAAATTTAGATTGTTATGTAAAAGACTATAAAAAATTATTCAGTATAATGTCCGGAATTACAATATATTTAAATTATGATGCTAATCTATTTATCTGACTTTATTGACTACGTAGAATTAATTAAAAGTTAATTAAATATTGATTAGGAGTTAATTAAGTGTTAATTAAAGAGATTAGACTTGAGAAGATTAGAATAGTGATATAGAAAATCTCACAAATTTACTTAGTAACATTTTATGAATTTGAGGGAAATTGGTAAAAATTCGGTATTTTAAACGGTTAGAACCGAATTAATAGAATTCCACATTAAAAAAATCCTAACATGAGTGGCTGAAACTTTGCCACTCTTCCTCTATATAGGTGATGCCATATGGTGCCCATGGAAAGGAGAGAGTTGGTCTTCCATGCATCACACACCTCTCCACTAGTCACAAGCCATTCCTCAAGTTTTAAAATACCAAATCCCCTCCAACTCCCCTCATTTTCATGCTTCTCTTTCATGCTGACTTCTCTCCCTTCATTCTTCTTCTTCCTCACTTTCTCTTTCCCAAATCTCCAAGCTCCACCCACTTCCTATACCAAGAGCTCAAGTCTAGCTAGTTTTACATCAACTAGAGGTAGGATTTAGCTTCTTTGCTTGGGTTTATTAAGTTGATGGTTGTTGGGAAGTTCTTCTCTATTCATGTAATTGATGATATATGATGGTTATGCGATGAATTATGGCTGGTTTATCAAGTATTTGATGGGATTTAGATTGAATCTTGCATGAAAAACAAGATAGATAGCAAACTAGAATCTGAAACCTAGAAAATCTTATGGCGTCCGTACTGGTAGAGTGTACAGCTTCATCTACAACCATTGAAACTTTACAAACCTATTTTTATGTGAAGCTAGACATTTAAAGCTTTCCAACCATATATAATATAAGGCCATTGGATTAGTATTGAGTGAGATATGAATTTTTGAAGTGTACACTAGGATTCTGACCCTGACTATGAGCAGACTGGATTTCGAGGGGTATAACTTGCCCTATACTCCTTGAAGTTAAGTGAAACCAATTTTTTTAGAAAGATATGGACTGACATGCCATAAAAATTTTAGAACTTAACTCAATCCCTGTTGTTCCCAGTAATTCATGAAATTTGCCCTAAGTCCCAGCCAGGCTAGAATGAAGGTTATCCAAATTCATGGGCTCATAACTCGCGTTCCACTTGCTCAAATGAGATGAAACTTGTTGGAAATAAAAGCTAGGTCAGTTATCTTTACAACAATGTAGATTTCATATAATTTCAACCAATTTTTTATTTTTAGTAAATTTTTAGTTTTTGATAGGCAAATCTGCCTAGTAACAGGATATACCTAGGTAAAATGTTAATAACTTAAGATACATATATCAAAACTTGATGGCACCAAAGAGATTAGAAACTAGACATACTTCAACATAGACAAAATTCAGGTCTAAATGAGTTAAAATGAATTTAAGACTTAATTTCTAAAAATAGGCAGAGTTGAAGAATATGAGCAAGATTTCCAAAATTAAAGGATTTGGCACCTTAATGCATATATGAGTTCAATTAAAGTCTGAGTGTTCCAATTCCATGTTGGTGTTTGAAAAATTAATGCATTATATTTGATCTCTTACTGTGACTGACTATCTATTGACACTGGCACTATTCATAGGAAAATGAATCTGATCCATTATGCTGCCAAATTTTTGGTAGAAATATGTGAGAGTTAGGGATGTTCATATGATGAGTACATGGCTATCATGCAAGTATGAGATGTTTAAAGATAAGGTATGGGGCATATGCATCCATGAACCCTATGATTAAGGATATGATGATGATTGCACATCCTAAGGAGAGTACCATGGCGATCACACCCTGATGGGGTATGACATGGCAATCATACTCTGGCATATGACATGATAATGAGATCCCTCTACTTGGAGGCACGTGGCCAGATGAGATCCCTCTACCTCGGAGACACGTAGCCAAATGAGATCCCTCCAAATTAGAGGCACATGGTCAAAATGAGATCCCTCTAATTAGAGGCACATCTAAGCTCACACCCTAGGGACGACAATACGTAACGCCTAGATGTGCCAAAAAAAAGAAAGTAAAGAAAACTAAAGATAGATGAATGCGCTCACATCTAGAAATCATTTGCATCCATCTCTGCATGTTATTCAATTGTGCTGTATATTATTATGAATCATTACATTATGATTACTTGTCTTTCATGTTGATAAGTTAATTGTTTGAAGTTCATCTTTATTTATCAAATGGACGACTAAAATGAACTCTGATTCGGATAATACGTTTTCGAACTATAAAACTGAAAAGTCTATTAACATGTTCACCTTTTTCATAATAAACTGAAGCAGCTGGAGATAATAATGATGACACTGTATGTGATAATTAATTGAATCCTACTGAAGATTTATAATTCTCACTATATTTCTGTATTATCTCCAGATAGTTCAAGGAATATTGGGGATCCCCAAAGGTTGTTATCAGACAAGGTCCATGAAGGTAACAGTAACAGCTCTTGAGTGTGGTGCTATGACTTAAGTATAGTACTGTACTTGGGAGGGTATTACATAGAGTAATATGGAGGACTCTTCAACTTAGAGATAACCATTATCAACTTAGTCTGATTTGGTTAGTACTACATGACGATACTCACGGAATGAGCTCATGTGCAAAAGTAGTCTATTTCAAAGGAAAAGTAAAGAATGTTAAGCATGTGCTAAATATAAAAGTAAAGTTAAAGAAAGACTCTGGTTTAGTCCAATATGTAACACCCTAATAGTCCCATACTACGCTTAAATCATATTATAGAATTACTAGTTGTTACTTTTGCTAGCGAAGCTAACATTACCATTTGAAAATACTTGTAATGAAAATAGGGGGCAATTTTTTTTTGAGCAATAACGAATAAACTGATTTGAAAACCAAGAGTCATGAGCGCATCGTGAACGCATAACATGAACCTCGCTATGTCATACATATTGTGCGAAAAAAATAAAAACGGCAAGAATAATAATAATTTAGATAAACATAACATTCATTCCATAGCCATTTATAGTTAATATAATAATACCAAGAGTTATACATAGTGATATAATGGGTCCGATATCTAATGTCGCCCCTACAAAAGAAACCAAACAAACACATTTGCAAAGGAAATACATAGAAAATCCCATCCACTCATACATGCCAAAAAAAAATGTTAACCCCAACTACAACCAAAAGGGGCTATTCTCATGCTCAGCTCTGCATGCAATCACCACATCACTCATTTAGCGAGAAGAAGCCATTCCCGAAGCCACCGGAGCAACATCACCACATCCTCCTCCTCAGGCACACCCATGACCGCGAATCGGGGGTGGACCTAGGCCAGCAGATGAAGTAGAAGAGTCGGAAGATAAGTGAATCACTGAAGGCTGAGATGGCTCCGAATGGTAGGATCCCATGGAATAAGTCGGGTATGATGACTCAGAAGGATCCATCTTTATCGAGGCAGTCGGCGTCAACTGAGTGTCAGTGTAACACCCTAATAGTTCCATTCTATGCTTAAGTCATATTATGGAATTACTAATTGTTATTTTTGCTCGCAAAACTAACATTACCTTTTTGAAATTACTTTACCTGAAAATAGGGCTAAATTATTTTTTAATAATAACAAATAAACTATTTGAAAATCGAGAGCCATAAGCGTATCGTGAACGTATAATACAAATGTCGCTATCTCATACATACATCTCATTTAACATAAATAGAAGCAATAAGAATAACCACAATCTTAGATAAAGATAACATTCATTCCATGACTATTTATAATAATATAATAATAGTCATACCAGAGTCATACATAAGATAATAATGGGTCCGATATCTACTGTCAACCCCACTCAAGAAAACTACCAAATACAAGATAAAAGGAAATACATCAGAAAACCCTACAGTCCAAGTATGGCATACAATAGAATAATAACCCCATAACTACAACCAAAAGGGACTATCCTCATGCTCAGCTTCGCATGCAATCATCACATCACGCATTAGGTGGGAGGAAACCGTTCCCATATCCATAAGGAGAAACATCACCACCTCCTCCTCCTCGAGTACGTCCTCGTCCACGGGGCATAGTGCGGATATGAATGAACCCATGTCCGCGAATCGGAAGTGAAGCTGGGCCAGCAGATAAGGTAGAAGAATCGGAAGATAGACGAATTACCAAAGGCTATGACGAACCTGAACGGTGAGATCCCCCAGAATGAGTCAGATAAAAGGGCTCAGAGGGCTTAGTGTCCACATGGTAGCTCAGATAAGACGACTCCAAAGGATCGGAGTCCAATGAAATAGTCGTCAAATGGGTATCCGAGTCAGTCTTATCATCATCAGTGGGGTATCTCGGTGGCTGAAAGTAAGGGCGGATGTCATCCATAGTAACCTCACCGAATGGATGATGCCATTGGAAAAATGGGCTCATCACGGGAGTCTAAAACTGTCGATCGTGCAAGATGTAGACCCTCATCGCTGCGTTCGCAGACAACACGGAGGAGTTTAGCACCAGGTCAAAGCGCCAATGCCACACTGGGAACTCAACGTAGATCTCCACCATGCCCAACGTTGACATCCTCTAAAGACGACATGGAAACATAGAAGTGAGAAATACTAAATTTATCAGTAGGATCATGACTAGACGAACATTGTGTCATCGTTATCATCCCAACCACTTCGGGTTTAATTATAAAAACAGTGGACAGATATAAATTTAATTTTTAATGGCTTTGAAAACTTAAACCCCAAAGCGGGTTGCTTTTAAACTTAACATCATAACCACATCATCATGACTAACATATATAATGAAACATAGAATAACCATTCATAATGCAAATGGACAATATAATTACATACAAAGACATGCATCATCATAGATTTAACCATGGTTATACTTTGACTTTACTTTCGTTTTTAGCACATGCTTAACATTCTTTGCTTTCCTTTGAAAAAGACTGCTTTTGGACATGAGCTCATTCTGTGACTGTCGTCATGCAGTACTAAACCAATTCAGTCTAAGCTAATATTGGTTGCCCCTAAGTTGGAGGGTCCTCCATGTCACTCTTGCTTCCCTCATAGCGGTTCCTTATGGATCACCGTCTTTCGCTTCCCAGAAGTGATCAAGGGGTCATATCCCATGGATTCTTTTCCTATCAATATACTTTACATGCATAGTACTTCTTTGACTAGACACATGCAATGATATGACTAAGTTTATAATTTTGACGGAAATCCGGTAGCATAACGGCTAGACTAGAGCTTCCCCAAAATGCCAATCATAAACTTTCAACCGATAGTTTATCATATTTATATCATATCATCACACTCATCATTCAATCATGAGACCAAGTTCAATCAAACTTGTCATTCATCATGCCGAATGGCATCATACATTTATACCCTAAAGGGGGTTCATAGTTGTATTATTCTTTGTGAAGAATATTATGAATCAGCATATGATTTCTCGTGGTTACCCATAAGAGAATCACATAGTCAAGATATGTGTATATGGTCTTTTAGTTACTTGGCTCTCATATGAAATTATTCTTTACTTTAGTTTATGTCTTATGGAACACTTATTCAAATTAATTAAGTTAAATGATTGTTTCCTTTTCTTCAGATAGTGCCCCTAGTGATTCCTAGGTTCATGATATGCTCAGAGGCCCTAATCATACTTTTGTTCCCAAGGAGTTCGAGATCCTTCTAATCCTTGGGTCATGACAATGCATAACCACATCATGAACCCAACAACATCATGTTCACTAATCACCAAGGGTGATTTTTAACTTAATCAAATTACAAAGTTTCAAGCTTTTATCACTAATTTAACACCCTACTAATACCATACTATGTTTAAGTCATTTTATGGCATTACTAGTTGTTACTCTTATCTAACGAAAGTCCTTATCTTTGAAATTAGCGTAATGTACGAAAATAGCATATAATTTTTTTTTTGTAAAACCTTTATACTTGAAAACTGAGCCTTTAAGCGCTTATTTACTCATATACATATGACAAAATGGAAGCAACATAATACAATACATTAAGCTAAGAATGTAATCATAGATAATCAAGGTCATCATTACATTTAATAAGTATCACATATGTAATAGGTCAAATTAAGCAGCATGACTTCCTATATGCTGTTAATTACATATAAACTATCCAACTAGGGCTCTTAAGAAAATAAAAATACTACGGTACTATCTCAATCCTCCTTAGCTAGGTGAAGAACATAGCAGCTCCTCGTCTTATCCAGTCAGGTACTATCAGAAGTGTTACCATGGATGCCATCAGCTTCATCTGAAGACGACACGAAAACGTAGGAGTGAGAAATACAAGATTTCTCAGTAGGATTATGACTAGACGAACATTGTGTCATTGTCATCGTCCCAGCCACTTCTAGTTTAATTATAAAAACAGTGGACAGATATAAGTTCAATTTTTAATGGTTTTGAAAACTTAAACCCCGAAGCAGGTTGCTTTTAAACTTAACATCATAACCACATCATCGTGACTAATATACATACTGAAACATAGAATAAACATTCATAATGCAAATGGACAATATAATTACATGCAAAGATATGCATCATCATAGACTTAACTATGGTTATACTTAGACTTTACTTTCGTTTTTAGCACGTGCCTAACATTCTTTTACTTTCCTTTGAAATAGACTGCTTTTGGACATGAGCTCATTTTGTGACCGTCGTCACACAGTACTAACCAAATCAGACTAAGCCGATATTGGTTACCTCTAAGTTGGAGGGTCCTCCATGTCACCCTTGCCTCCTTCATAGAGGTTCCTTGTGGATCGCCATCTTTCACTTCCCGGAAGTGATCGAGGGGTCATGTCCCATTCTTTAATTTCTTATTATTATACTCTATATGCATAGTTCTTCTTTGACTAGACACATGCAATGATATGACTAAGTCCATAATTTTGACAAAAATCTAGCAGCATAACGACTAAACTGGAGTTTCCCCAAAATGCCAATCATCAACTTTCAACCAACAGTTCATCATATCTATATCATATCATCATACTCATCATTCAATCATGAGACAAAGCTCAATCAAACTCATCATTCATCATGCTGCATGGCATCACACATTCATACCATAAAGGGGTTTATAGTTGCGTTATTCTTGGTGAAGAATATTATGAATCATCATATGATTTCTCATGGTTACCAATGAGAGAATCACATAGTTAAGATATGTGTATGTGGTCTTTTAGTTACTTAACTCTCATATGAAATTATTCTTTACTTGAGTTCATGACTTATGGAACACTTGCTCAAATTAATTAAGTTAAGCGATTGTTTCCTTTCCTTGAGATAGTGCACTTAGTGATTCCTAGGTTCATGGTATGCTCAGAGGCCCCAATCATACTTCTGTTCCCAAGGAGTTCGAGATCCCTTTAATCCTTGGGTCATAACAATGCATAACCATATCATGAACCTAACAACACTATGTTCACTAATCACCAAAGGTGATTTTTAACTTATTCAACTTACAAAGTTTTAAGCTTTCATTAATAACATATCAAAGTTTTACCTTAAACATTATTAAAGTTATCATTCTCTATAAAGTAGTCGTAAAGTTTTATTCTTTATGAAAATAAGTGCCTTTAACATTAAGCTCTTATCTTAAAGAATAGGTATTTATGAAATAATGATACAAGTCACCAGCTTTTAAATAAAAAGTCTTGTTCTTTATGAAAGTTGACTCATTTAATTATTGTAAGACCATCAACATGTCAACTTTATGACTTAAAGTTATCTCTACATTAAAAAGGTTCCTACTTTATCAAATAGTGATATGAAACATTAACTTTAAGGTTAAAAAGTCTTGATTTTTATAAAAGTTAACACCTTTTAGCATTGTTTTGGTTCAAGATCTAAACTTTATGAATTAAATGTTACAAAACAACACTTTCATGACTTAGAGGTCTCATTCTTGATTAAAGTTTGAAACTTTATGAAAGGTATTTTCTTTAAGGTTTGATTTCTAAGACATAAAGTGACAAGATATAATTTCTCTAACTCAAAAAGCTTATTATACCAAAAAGTTTGGACTTTTACATGTATTCTTGTCTTCAAAACAAAACAAAATAAAACTTCACGAAAGCTTAAAAGTTGTGCCACTTTTAAGGAATCAAGAAGCAAACTTTTTAAAGTTTTAAGCTTTTAGAATGTTTATAGTCTTATCAAATCATGAAAACATAAAAAGATGAAGCTTTTCTAATCATCAACTCATCATAAGAAAAGAAACAACTTTAAGCAAGATACCATCAAGAACATTCAAGAATATATTTTGCCAAAAGTAGAAACTTAAGAATATTTGAAGAACATCAAGAACATATTTTTCTAAAAGTAGAAACTTAAGAACACTTGAAGAACAATAAGAACATATTTTTCCAAAAGTAGAAATATCAAGAACACTTGAAGAACAACAAGACATCAAGAACACTTGAAGAACATCAAGAACATATTTTTCTAAAAGTAGAAACTTAAGAACACTTGAAGAACAACAAGAACATATTTTTCTAAAAGTAGAAACATCAAGAACACTTGAAGAACATCAAGAACATATTTTTCTAAAAGTAGAAAATTAAGAACACTTGAAGAACAACAAGAACATATTTTTCTAAAAGTAGAAACATCAAGAACACTTGAAGAACATCAAGAACATATTTTTCCACAAATGGAAACTTTTGCTCTTGAAGATTATGAAGGATTTTCTCAAGTTTTCACTTAGAGATCTTGATCATAAAAGAACCAAGCTCCAAGCTTTCTTGAGCAAACAAAATAAAGAAGATGAAGATCACTACTTCTTCTTGAAGATGGCGCAAAAACAAGAGAAGAGAAAGAAGAAGGTGATGGCTCCTCTTGATGATGATGGTGGCGGTTTTGCAAGAAGGAAGGAGAAGCTCTTGAGATCTTGTGGAGATAATGGTTGTAGTGTTTAGATCTTGTCTCCAAAAACCCAAAGATTAGGTCTTTGAAGGGCTAAGTGAGTGGTTTTGGGTGGTGGTGGTGGTGAGGAAAGTAAGAAGAAGATGAGAGAGTTTAGAGAGAAATAGGAGGATTTAGTTTGATGAGAGAGAATAGGATCAGTGAAAATGAAAATGGATGGGGGTAAAAGAGAGAGAAAGTGGCATCCTATACATGGAAGGAGAGGAGTGAGATATTTTGTTTAATTTTGTGTTAATTAGTGATTAAGGAGACAAAGTGGATGATAAGGGAATAAAGCATGGTCAAACTCTTATATAAAGCACTCTTATCTAATGCTTTATGCTTTATGCTTTAATAACATCACTTTTTACTTTATTGTCTAGTTTACTAAATTTGAATTTAATCATGTGATTAAGTGCTTATACAACTTAATTAAGATGATTAAGCAAGGATTAGTGATTAACACACAAGAATACGATTAACAAAAATTAATCTTATAATTAAGCTTAATTAACCTTAATTAAGCTCGATTAAACTAATTAAGGGCGATTAGTGCTTAATTAAGTTGTAAAGGCTCTGACTTGCTTAATTAGAGATCATCTAATCTCAATTAAGAATTCTTTTGACTTTTTTTATCCGAGTTAACTCATAAACTCTTCATTAACCCCTTAATTAAGCTTTAATCTCATAATTTCTCATTAAGTGCCTAATTACTCAGGGTTACTGAGGTAATTTAGCACGACATGAAATTGAGGATGTTACAACTAACGAAACATGATCTTACCTTAAGTACTATAAAAGTTATCATTCTTATAAAGTAAGTGTCTTTATGAAATTCTTTATGAAAGTAAGTGTCTTTAAAATTAAGCTATTATCTTAAAGATTAGATCTTCATGAAATAATGATACAAGTTACTAGCTTTTTAACTAAAAAGTCTTGTTCTTTATGAAAGTTGACACTTTTAATTATTCTAAGACCATCAAGGTCTCAACTTTATGATTTAAAGTTGTCTCTACATTAAAAAGATTCTTACTTTATCAACTAGTGATATAAGACATTAACTTTAAAGTTATAAAGTTTTGATCGTTTTAAAAGTTAGCATTTCTATGATCCAAAAGTGACCTTTTTGATTTCAAGTTTCAAACTTTATGAAAGGACTTGATTCCAAGGATCAATCTTTGAAACATAAAGTGAGAAGACATCATTTTTCTAACTCAAAAAGGCTTATTATTCCAAAAAGCTTAGACTTTTACATGTAGTATTGTCTTTAAAATAAAACAAAATAAGACTTTTATGAAGGCACTAAATTTGCATTACTTTTTATGCATCAAGAAGCAAACTTTTTAAAGTTTTAAGCTTTTAGGATGTTCATAGTCTTATCAAATCATGAAAACTATGTAAAGATGAAACTTTCCTAATCATAAACCAATCATAAGAAAAAGAACAACTTTAAGCAAGATACCACTAAGAACATCAAGAACATTCAAGAATAAGAACATGAACTTATTTTTCCAAAAGTAAAAACATCAAGAACACATGAAGAATAACAAGAACATATTTTTCCAAAAATAGAAACATCAAGAACACTTGAAGAGCAACAAGAACATATTTTTCCAAAAATGTAAACTTTGCTCATGAAGAGCATGGAGGATCTTCTCAAGTTTTCACTTAAAAATCTTGGTCATGAAAAGAATCAAGTTTCAAGCTTTCTTGAGCAAACAAAATAAAAGATGAAGATCACTACCTCTTCTTGAAGATGGAACAAAAACAAGAGAAGAGAAAGAAGAAGATGATGGCTCCTCTTAATGATAATGGTGGAAATTTTGCAAGAAGGAAGGAAAAGCTCTTGAGATCTTCTGAAAATGGACATTGTAGTGTTTAGATCTTATCTCCAAAGACCCAAGGATGAGGTTTTTGAAGGGCTAAGTGAGTGGTTTTGGGTGATGGTGGTGGAGAAAGGAAGAAGAAGATGAAGAAGAAGATAAGAGAGTTTAGAGAGAAGTGGGAGGATTTGGTTTGAAGAGAGAGAATAGGATGAGTGAAAATGAAAATGGATGGGGTAAAAGAAAGAGAAAGTGGCGTCCTCATAATAAATGGAAGGAGGGATATATTTTCTTAATTTTGTGTTAGTTAATATTTAGGGAAACAAATTGGATGATGGGGAAACAAAGCATGTACTAACTCTTACATAAAGCACTCTTGTCTAATACTTTGTGCTTTAATGACATCACTTCTTACTTTATTGTCTAGTTGACTAAATTTGAATTTAATCATATGATTAAGTGCTCATACAACTTAATTAAGATGATTAAGGAAGGATTAGTGATTAACACACAAGAACATGATTAACAAAGATTAATCTTACAATTAAGCTTAATTAACCTTAATTAAACTTGATTAAGCTAATTAAGGGCGATTAATGCTTAATTAAGCTATAAAGGCTCTGACTTGCTTAATTAAAGATTATCTAATCTCGATTAAGCATTCTCTTGACTTTTCTCATCCGAATTAACTCATAAACTCTTCGTTAACCCCTTAATTAAGCCTTAATCTTGTAATTTCTTATGAAGTGCCTAACTACTTAAGGGTACTAAGATAATTTAATATGACAAGAAATTGAGGATGTTACATTTCTCCTCACCTTTAAATAGAATTTTGCCCTCAAAATTTGTTACCTGTAAGCAATTATGGATGCTCGTTCTTCATCTTGGACTCTAGCTCCCACGTATATTCTTCCATATTCCCCCTACCCCCAGCCACCTTAACCAAGGGTACTGCCTTATTCCTCAGCTGTTTTATCCCATGATCCACGATCCGAGATGGCAACAGATTGAAGGTTAGGTCTTCCCTTAACTGTATACTTTTGGGTTCAAGTAGATGACTAGGATCGGAATGGTATTTTCTCAATTGAGACACATGAAAGACATCATGAAGGTTTGACAAATTTGGAAGTAAGGCCATTTGATAAGCAACTAACCCGACATGTTTGAGAATTTGAAAGACGCCAAGAAAATGGGGGCTCAACTTTCTGACCTTCATGGCTCTACCTATACCAGTCGTAGGAGTGATTTTCAAGAACACATATTCTCCTTCTTGGAACTCTAGAGGCTTTTTCCTTTTATCTGCATAACCTTTTTGACGGCTCTGGGCCGTAAGGATTCTGGTCCTAATCCTTCTGACTTGCCTTGTGGTCTGCTTCACAAGATCATGTCCTAATAGGCTTTGCTCGCCTTGTTCAAACCAACACAGGGGAGATTGACACTTTCTTCTATACAAAGCTTCATAGGGTGCCATATCAATACTTGCATGATGACTATTGTTATAGGCAAACTCAATCAAAGGTAAGTATCTATCCCAACTTCCTCGATTATCCAACACACAAGCTCTCAATATGTCCTCTAAAGTTTGGATAGTCCTCTCTGACTGTCCATCTGTCTGGGGGTGATAAGTTGTACTTAGGCAAAGCCTCATACCAAATGCCTTTTACAAGGCTCCCCAGAATCTAGAAGTTAACCTCGGGTCTCTATCCGAGATTATAGTTAAAGGTACACCATGCAACCTTACTATCTCTTGAACATACAGTCGGGCTAACTTTTCCAAAGGATAAGTAGCTCGAATGGGCAAAAAGTGGGCAGACTTGGCTAATCTATCAACAATCACCCATATCGCATCAAAACCAGCTCGCATTTTGGGTAAACCCATCAAGAAGTCCATAGAGATGCTTTCCTATTTTCATTCTGGGATCTCCAACGGTTGCAACATACCAGAGGGCTTTTGGTGTTCAATCTTCACCTTTTGGCAGACTAAACACTTGCTTACCGACTCCGCAATATCCCTCTTCAATTCCAGCTACCAAAACATCTTCTTAATGTCTTGGTACATCTTTGTTACACTAGGGTGTAGGGTGAAATGGATCTTGTGAGCCTCCTCTAAAATCCTTCTTCGGAGTTCACCACTTGCAGGCTCACAAACTCTTCCTTCGAACCTCCACAGTCCATTTGTACCTCGAGCAAAACCTTTCAACTTTTCTTCTTCCACCAGTGCTAGGATTCTTACGAAATCCTATTCATCACTTTGGGCTTGAGCAATTCGTTACCCTGAGTTGATTCAATCTTAAACTATTGGGGGGTCAACACCACTCCAAGGTTAAGGTCTCTAAGCTTCTTACTAGCTCGTCCTCCTTGACCATCATCTATGACGCATACAAAGACTTCCTACTTAGAGTGTCGACCACCACATTGGCCTTCCCAAGATGATAGTTCAACACAAACTCATAATCCTTTAGAAACTCCATCCTTCTTTGCCTCATATTCAGCTCATTCTGATCAAAGAGATACTTCAATCTCTTATGATCAGAAAACACTTCAAACTTCACACCATACAGATAATGCCTCCATATCTTCAGGGCAAACACTACAGCCGCTAACTCCAAGTCATGGGTCGGGTAATTTACTTCGTGAGGCTTCAACTACCTAGAGGCATAAGCTACCATATTCTTATTCTGTATCAAGACATAACATAAACCTCTCCTAAAGGCATCACAATAAACCTCAAATGGTCTACTTGGGCCGAGCAAAACTAGCATTGGGGTTGAGGTTAACTTTGCTTCTAGCTCTTGAAAGCTTTTCTCACAATCCATGGTCTACACAAATGGGGCATCCTTCCTTGTCAACTTGGTTAAGGACAAAGATATATGAGAAAATCCCTTTATAAACCTACGGTAATAACTGGTTAAACCCAAGAAACTCCTTATCTCAGTTACCGAGGTTGGTCTCTCCAAATTCATTACAGCCTCAATCTTACTTGGATCCACGGCGATACCTCCTTGTGGCACCACATGCCCTAAGAACTTTACTTTCTTTATCCAGAATTCACATTTAGATAACTTAGCATAAAGCTTCTTTTCCCTCAAGATTCCTAACACAACTCTCAAATGCTCTTTGTGTTCCTCCTTTATTCTCGAATAAGTGAGAATATTATCTATAAAAACAACTACAAACTTATCCAAGTAGGGTCTAAAGATTCTGTTCATATAATCCATGAAAACAGCAGGGACATTAGTCAATCCAAACGACATCATCATAAACTCATAATGCCCATACCTTGTCCTAAAAGTCATCTTGGGTGTATCCTTCTCTTTCACCCTTATTTGATGATATCCGGATCTTAGATCAATCTTAGAGAACACAGCTGCACCTCGTAGTTGGTCCATGAGGTCATCTATCCTAGGCAAAGGGTACTTGTTCTTAATAGTCACTTTGTTCAACTGTCTATAGTCCACACATAACCTCATTAATAAATCTTTGAATTTTTCCAAAGCTTCATATAGTGTCTCACCTTCATGTTGTGTGAAACAAGTAATCTTGAGTCTTAACTTGAGATATCTAGATGGTAGAAAGAACCTCATAACAAATTTCTAAGACAGATCTTCCTATGTAGTGATACTTCCAGCTGGTTGAGATTGAAGCTATATTCTAGCTTTGTCCTTCAATGAAAATGGGAATAACCTCATCTGAATAGCGTCAATGGTCACTCCATTGTGCTTCACAATGTCACAAATTTGCAGGAAGTTCAGAATATGCATGTTAGGATCTTCTGATGGAAAACCTCTAAACTATTCCTATTGTACCAATTGAAGTAATGCTGGCTTGAGCTAAAAGTTATTAGCTTGAATAAGGGGCCAAACTATGCTAGAACTACATACACCAATAGGTGGACTCATGTAATCCCTCATAGTCCTCCTTTGTAGATTATCTTCAATGTTCGCCATTGTGGTTGATTCTATTTCTTGTGATAGTCAATTGAGTTTTCTTTGTTTCCTCAAAGTTGTTTCAATCTCAAGATCAAGAGCAAAAGAATCTAAGGAATTAGATCTACGCATACACTTGAAATTTAAAGAAAAATAGAAAAATATATAACTCAAATAGAAAATTAAAAACAAGAAAATAAACTCCCAAATTAGTTTCCATTTGGCTTCTCGCAATATTGAATAAAATTCAATCTCGAGAAACGGTGCCAAAAACTTGATGGGCGGTTTCTTTTCTTTAACACATTTTATTGGCAAGTGCATCAAGTTGATCAAGTAATAAATAATGAGTAGAGTAGTGTATCATTCCCATGAGGATTGAATAAACCAACTACCATGATTACCAAATAGAATCTATTTAGGCTAACCAAATGTATTTAGAGTGATTAAAACAAAGAACAAACAAATTAAAGAAAAGACAATTAATAGCAATTAAAGGGTTGAGAATTCAATGAGAAACATGCTTGGAGGTGATTTCACGTAGTTCCTAATGGGTATTGACTTTATGAAATTTATCTTAATCTATCTATTTAATTGAAGAGCAGGAATCCTAAAGTGATTAGTAGCTAATTCTTCTTATACTAATCCTAATCTAAATCCTAAAAGGCAACTAAACTTCCAAGACATTGAATTCTAAGGTAAGAGAAATTAATGTTCTATGATTCACCTTTAATTTATATCCCATGATTATCCTACACTACTCATAGACAAACAGGTATATAATAGTTTTATTCTACGTTCCAAGGATGTACCTAGATTCTTCATAGTCTACACAAACATAAATTCATCCCTATGGGTGACGAAGCCTGTAACATCCTCAATTTCATGTCATGCTAAATTACCTCAGTAACCCTGAGTAATTAGGCACTTAATGAGAAATTATGAGATTAAGGCTTGATTAAGTGGTTAACGAAGAGTTTAGGGGTTAACTCGGATGAGAAAAGTCAAAAGAATGCTTAATCGAGATTAGATAATTTCTAATTAAGCAACTCAGACCCTTAATAAATTAATTAAGCGCTAATCACCCTTAATTAGCTTAATCTAGTTTGATTGAGGTTAATTAAGCTTAATCATAAGATTATTTTTGTTAATCATGTTCTTGTGTGTTAATCACTAATACTTGCTTAATCATGTTAATTAAATTGCAAGAGCACTTAATCACATGATTAAATTCAAATTTAGTCAACTAGACAATAAATGTAATGTCCGAAAGAAACTTTTATCATTAATAACCGAGTTATTCGGTTTTCATTGAATAAGTGGGTTTAATTGGAATTTGATCAAGCATTTACTTAAGGCCAATTAAGTGTGATTAGGCTTGATGGAATTAGATTAGGAACATAGGAGATCTCACAGAATTTTTATAAAATCGATTTACCGATTTAAGAGAAATTGGTAAGACTTCGATAATTTAAACTGTCGAAATCGGATCAATAGAAATTATATTGTGAGAACCCTAGGATGGATGGCCAAGATTTAGCCAACTTACCCATGCAAGTGGCGCCATCTCAGCCCTCCATATGGGCTGCCAAACCAAGTTAAATAACTTGGTCAAATCCACCAATCACACAACTCCTTACTCCACAAGTTTGTGCGTAATCCTTTCCTTGCTCTTGTAAAGTTTGGCCAAGATAAGGGGCTGAATCCCCTTCATTTCTCTTCCATTCACACTCTTCTCTACTCCATCTTCAAGTCTCATCAAGAGTTGCTTCCGTTTGAGACATTAAATCAACAAGAATTCAACTAAACAAGGTAGGAATCCTACTTTTCTTTTATTTTCCATGGTTGGAACTGTATGGGGGTCTTGGATATCTTGTGATACTAATAAGAATTAAAGCATGATGATGAATTATAATTGATTATGCATGTATGTTGTGATTAGAATTGGAGTTGGTATGAAAGAACTTGAAGAAAAGAGAAAACTCAATAAGTGTTTAGAGTTCTTCCTTGGTAGTCTGTATAGTGGAGTGTATAGCTCTATCTACAGTCATTTAAAGTTAATGAAGCTATTTTTATGTGAAATTAGACATTCAGACCTTTCCATACATATATAATATAAGGCATTGGATTAGTATAGAGGTAGTTATGAATTTTTGAAGTTTGACCTAGAAATAAGGATCTTCAACCGGGTAGTATGAGTTGAGAAGGGTGTAACTCACCCTACACAACTTCAAATTGAGTAAATCTAATGCTGTTTGAAAGCTAACATATGAGGGAACATCGCATAAAAATTTTAGATTCAGATTCATTGCCGTCTTTCTCCAGTACATCAATGAATTTACCTTAAGTTTAACCTAGGCTAGAACAGAGTAGTCTAGTAGGGTCAAGTTTCAAAACTTATATCTCGAGTTATATTCAGGCAAATGATATGTAACTCATTCCATTTAAAAGCTTATTCTGTTAACTTTACATGATATAAATTTCATAGGATTTCACCTAGATTTCCATTTTTGATGAATTTTCTTTTATAAGAGTATAATTCTGGCTAGGAATAGAACTAGATCAAGTATACTTAAGGTTGAACTCGAGAGAGTATATTTAAGGTTGAACTCGGAAGATTATACTTGAGGTTGAACTCAGGAGAGTATACTTAAGGTTGAACTAGGGAGAATATACTTAGGATTGAACTCGAAAGGGTATACTTAGGGTTGAACTCGGAAACTTAGTAGACAGAGAGCTAGGTCGGATATAATTAATGTTGAACTTGGAACTTAGTGGATAGAAATCAGATCGAGTATGGTTCATGTCAGAAAATTAGAGCTTAGAATAGAAAACTAGATCAGGATGATTAATGTCGGAACTCGGGACCCAGAATAGAAAGTAGATCAGGTATGATTAAGGTCAGAACAAGGAACTTAGGAAACACGTTTTATAAAAGTGTTGGAAGACCGATTGAGGCTTAATGTCGGAGATCGTAAGTCGGTATCAGGATGTGAAACCTTATACCTGCATATCGGAAGTTGGGAATCAAGACATTCATAATCCCGGAAGTTGGGAATCCAGACATTGACCTTATGTACATAACTTATATGATATCGGAACTCGAAAGTTGGTAATAAGCTCAAACTCGGGAACATCATTAGAAGTTAAAAGCTTGCAAGATAGATTAAGACATTAAGAGTTTAAAGCTTGCACTTATTGATACTGTTATATTCTTGTTATGAATATTTATGATATGAATATAAAATCTAGATGCATGGGTATATAAAAGTAAATGATGAAGCATATGCATGACTCATTTAACATGTCTATGCATGATTATGAATAAGAATGAAAGGATATGAACATATTAAATGTGGATCCCTTCACCTGGAGACAGTTATGAGATCCCTCCTTATGAAGGCAGTTAAAAGTAAAGATGTGGGCCCTTCGCTCAGAGGCAGTTGCACATTGGGTCCCTTCCTGTGAAGGCAGCTAAAATTTTGGGTCCCTCTAAGTTGGAGGCAAATAGCCAACTAAGTCCTTCCGACCTAGAGGCATGTGGGTCCCCTTGCAAGTCAGTACTGTGTAACGATGGTCACGAGTTGAGCTCACTCCTAGAGCAGACTACCCAAGGGCAGTAAAGACTAAAGATTAAAACATGTGCAAGCACCCTAGGGACGGCGATACATAATGCCCAGGTATGCCAAGGAAAGGAAGTTAAAGAAAGTTAAAAAAGCACAAGTGCAAATACATAATTTTATGATGGATAGTATATACTCACAAACAATGTTTATCATTACTATGATATTGCAAGCAGGCTCCTATTATTAATATTATTATTATGAACTATTGTTGTACTCATGTTTGCAATCCTTACTCTGTCTAACAAGTGCATGAATAAAATTAACTCTGCTTCGGATAATACATTTTCGAACTATAAAATTGAGCAGTTTATTTGGTATGATCACCTTCTTTACAACAAACCGAAGCAACTAGAGATAATAACGAAGATACAGCATGGAATTTCTTAGTGGATCCTACTGAGAACTTAAAGTTCTCACTCTTATTTCTGTATTATCTCTAGATAGCTCGAGAAATCTCGAAGACGGCTGAAATTGCTATCAGAAAAGGTTCGCTTAGGTAATAGTAATAACTCCTAAGTATGGTATTATGACTTAAGCATAGTACTGTACAGAGGAAGACGTTACAATAAAGCATTGGTAACATCACTAAAGTGAAAAGGTAGAAGATAATATTGCTTTATGTAAGAAAAGCATTAGGTCTTGTCTAAAGTATACCCTTTAATTAACCGTTTCC
The DNA here is from genome assembly GCA_031439595.1 of Pterocarpus santalinus. Lineage (NCBI taxonomy): Eukaryota > Viridiplantae > Streptophyta > Magnoliopsida > Fabales > Fabaceae > Pterocarpus > Pterocarpus santalinus. The sequence continues at coordinate 13,981,130 of CM062526.1, read as the reverse complement.
CTTAAACAACATATTAAAGAAAATATCCTCCCTATGCCCACATGAAGGCTACGGCCTCCCCTCCCCCTCCCCCCATGCATATTCATTTTCATTTTGTGACTCTTCACTCTTTCTCTAAGTTTCTTAAATCCTCTCACTTCTCTTTACATCCTTTCTTCTTCTTTTTCATCTTCTTCATCATTCTCCACCTCCATAACCAAACCTTCTTCACTTAGCCCTTCAAGGACCTCATCTTTGGGTCTTTGGAGATAATATCAAAACACTACAACCTCCATTTTCATAAGATCTCAAGAGCTTCTCCTTCCTTCTTGCAAAACCGCTATCATCATCATCAAGAGGAGCCATCATCTTCTTCTTCCTCCTTTTCTCTTGTTTTTGCACCATCTTCAAGAAGAAGTAGTGATCTTCATCTTTTTCATTTTTTTTGCTCAAGAAAGCTTGGAGCTTGGTTCTTTCATAACCAAAATCTCTAAATGAAAACTTGAGAAAATCCTTCATGCTCCTCAAGAGCAAAAGCTTCTATTTTTGGCAAAATATGTTCTTGTTGTTCCTCAAGTATTCTTGATGTTTCTACTTTTGGCAAAATGTGTTCTTGATGTTCTTCAAGTATTCTTGATATTTCTACTTTTGGAAAAATAAGTATTCTTGATGTTTCTACTTTTGGAAAAATATGTTCTTGTTGTTCTTGAAGTTGGAAAAATATGTTCTTGATATTTCTACTTTTGGAAAAATATGTTCTTGTTGTTCTTCAAGTGCTCTTGATGTTTCTAATTTTGGAAAAATATGTTCTTGTTGTTCTTCAAGTGTTCTTGATGCTTCTACTTTTAGAAAAATATGTTCTTTATGTTCTTCAACTGTTCTTGATATTTCTACTTTTGAAAAATATGTTCTTATTATTGAGTGTTTAATGGTATCTTGGTTAAAGTTGTTCCTTTTCTTATGATGAGTTGATGATAGAAAAGCCTTATCTTTTTATGTTTTTCATGATTTGATGAGACTATGAACATTGTAAAAGCTTTAAACTTTAAAAAGTTTGCTTCTTGATACACAAAAAATGGCGCAAGTTTTAGTGCCATCATAAGGCCTTCTTTTGTTTTGTTTTGAAGACAAGAATACATGTAAAAGTCTAAGCTTTTTAGTATAATAAGCCTTTTTGAGTTAGAGAAATGATATCTTGTCACTAATGTCTTAGAAATCAAACTTTAAAGAAAAGACCTTTCATAAAGTTACAAACTTTAATCAAGAATGACACCTTTATGTCATAAAAGTGTTGTTTTGTAACATTTAATTCATAAAGTTTAGATCTTGAACCAAAACAATGCAAAAAAGTGTTAACTTTTATAAAGATCAAGACTTTTTAACCTTAAAGTTAATGTTTCATATCACTAGTTAACAAAGTAGGAACCTTTTTAAGGTAGAGACAACCTTAAGTCATAAAGTTGAGACCTTGACAGTCTCAGAATAATTAAATGAGTCAACTTTCATGAAGAACAAGACCTTTTAATTGAAAGCTAGTAACTTGTATCATTATTATGTAAAAATCTAATTTTTAAGACAAGAGCTTAATTTTAGAGGCACTTACTTTTATAAAGAATAAAACTTTATGATTACTTTCTAAAAATGATAACTTTTATAATATTTAATACAAGATCTTGTTAGGTTAGTGATAAAAGCTTGAAACTTTGTAACTTGGTTAAGTTAAAAATCACCTTTGGTGTTTAGTGAACATGGTGTTGTTGGGTTCAGGATATGGTTATGCATTGTCATGACCCAAGGATTAGAGGGATCTCAAATTGCTTAGGAACAGAAGTATAATTAGGGCCTCTGAGCATACCATGAACCTAAAAATCACTAAGTGCACTATCTCAAGGAAAGGAAACATTCACTTAACATAATTAATTTGAACAAATATTCCATAAGACATGTACTTAAGTAAAGAATAATTTCATATGTGAACTAAGTAACTAAAAGACCACGTACACATATCTTAACTATGTGATTCTCTCATGGGTAACCATGAGGAATCATATGATGATTCATAATATTCTTCACAAAGAATAACGCAACTATAAACCCCTTTAGGGTATGAATGTGTGATGCCATGTAGCATGATGAATGATGAGTTTGATTGAGCTTTATCTCATGATTGAATGATGAGTATGATGATATGATATAGATATGATGAACTGTTAGTTGAAAGTTGATGATTGGCATTTTGGGGAAGCTCCAATTTAGCTGTTATACTGCCGGATTTCCATCAAAATTATGGACTTGGTCATATCATTGCATGTATCTAGTCAAAGAAGAACTATGCATGTAAAGTATAATAATAAGAAATGAAAGAATGGGACATGACCCCTCGATCACTTCCAGGAAGTGAGAGACACAAGGAACCTCTATGAAAGAGGCAAGGGTGATATAGAGGACCCTCCAACTTAGAGGTAACCAATATCGGCTTAGTCTGATTTGGTTTAGTACTGCATGACGATGGTCACAGAATGAGCTCATGTCCAAAAGTAATCTATTTCAAAGGAAAGTAAAGAATGTTAAGCACGTGCTAAAAACAAAAGTAAAGTCAATTATAACCATGGTTAAGTCTATGATGATGCATGTCTGTGCATGTATTTATATTGTCCATTTGCATTATGAATGTTTATTCTATGCTTTAGTATGTATGTTGAGTTATGATAATATAGTTATGATGTTAAGTTTAAAAGCAACCCGCTTCGGGGTTTAAGTTTTCAAAATCATTAAAATTGAACTTATATCTATCCACTATTTTTATAATTATACCTGAAGTGGCTAGGACGACGACAATGACACAATGTTTGTCTAGTTGCGATCCTACTAAGAAATCTTGTATTTCTCACTCCTATGTTTCTGTGTCATCTTCAGATGGAGCTGATAGCATCCATGATAGCACTTCTGACGGTACCTGACTAGATAAGACGAGGAGCTGCCATTTTTCTTCACCTAGCTAAGGAGGATCGAGATAATAGTATAGTATTTTTATTTTTTTAAGAGCTCTAGTTGGGCAGTTTATGTGTAATTAAGAGCATATAGGAAGTTATACTACTTAATTTGACCTATTACAAATGTGATACTTATTAAATGCAATGATAACGTGGATTATCTATGATTATATTCTTGGCTTAATGTATTGTGTTATGTTGCTTCCATTTTGTCATATGTCTTATTAGTAACTTAGTGATATGAAGAACAACGTTCATATGTATACGAGTAAGTAAGCGCTTAAAGGCTCAATTTTCAAGCATAAAGGTTTTACAAGAAAAAATTTATATGCTATTTTCATATATTACGCTAATTTCAAAGATAAGAACTTTCGTTAGATAAGAGTAACAACTAAGAATGCCATAAAATAACTTAAGCATAGTATGGTATTAGTAGGGTGTTACAAAGCCAAGGAAAGCATTAAGAATAGATATTAGAACTCAATATCAATAGATAAGATTCAAGTAAAACCAGACAAAAGTCAATACATCATCATTCACATAGGTTACATCTTAGCCTTAGCATACAAGTGTTTTAGTCACTCATGGATACAATATTCATACTCAATAAAGAAACAAATATCATAAACATAAGAAAAGAAAAAAGAGGGGAAAGAGTATGCTCAATGGTGGTCAATCTCCTCTCTTTAAGCTTCCACTTCCTTGTGCTCTCCAAAACTTGGATTCCAAGTATGATGATATGTAAGTGTGTAAGCGTGTAGATATTGTTGGAACCTCGTCTACCCTCTAATCTCCTTTATTTAAATCAAAAATTAGGTTTGAAAGAGTGATAATGATGTGGGGAGTAGCCTAAGGTGAGTAGAATGTGTCCAATTAACGCTTGGTTGTATTAGAATTGAGTTAGGAAAGCCTAATTTGTGTTTTAGCATAGGCTCAGATCTAGAATATTTACTTTCAAGCACTATAGCAATCTTTAGGGTGGAATTAGCCTTTCTTCATGAAATACAAAGTTGTAAAGAATTGAATTAGATTTCAAATGTCGCAAGAACTACATCAATTTAGCTTTTGTAGCTTGAGATATCACATAGGTCAAGCTGGACAACATCCAGGCCTATTTGCTCCTTAATCTTGCAACTGATTTTTCTTCTAGAATCTTTTTGAATTGAAATTTATGGACAACAGTAAAGTTAGGGATCTTTTTCTTATATTTCTAGATCATGATGAATTATCTAAATCCGATCTCAATAGAGAGAGAAACGAATTTCTCTTCATCAGCACTTTATCGAAATCTTCTAGATTTGGTCGCAAGATAGTTCAATTAATGCCATAAATTCTTTTCCTTATAAGTGAAGCTTTAACCAGCCACAAAATTGATAAAATAACTAAATATTCATCAAATAAACATTAATTGCTCAATAATTATAAGAAATTGAATTATTATATAATTTTAGCTAAAAATTTCAATAAATCTATATAAAATAAGCTCAAATTTTTGTCAAATCATAGCAATGAATGTATTTCTATACTCATCAACTACCTTCATGCCATTAACAAATGAGAAAAAGCCAAAAGAACATATCTTTTTCATTTCATGAAGTAATTGTACACTATTACATTTATTTAGAAATTCAATTTACATATTGACTTGAGTGTCGGGCTCGATCAAATTATAAAAACTGAATTATACTAATTTGCAGTAAAGGATGTACCTCAGGTCATCTTTCAATGATGACAATGCTAAATGATCAGGAATTTGAGGGGGCTTGTTTATGATTTAAGAACAAAATAAACCAAATATGAATGCAACTAATTAGAACCAAAGTGAACAGAAGTTGGGACTCCAATCTAAGAATCAAGAGGATCAATGACTTTCTCTATCACAGAATTCTAATTATGGATCAATAATTCAACTTGGTGGTTAATATATAAATCCGAAAGAAACCTCCATTCAAATTCATGCATTCAACATAGAAAACTCCATGCATATATTTAACTCACACACATTCAATTGAATTCAAAAACTTCTAGAATCAATTGACTCGGGTTAATCTCAAGTATCAATACTATCAACCATTAGAAACCTCTAATCCATACTTCATGCAACAACTGAATTACATACATGAACCAATGAATATGCATCCAATCAAATTTTCAATTAAACAATTAAAAACAAAAACCTTCAACTCAAAATGCAACTGAAAATAGAAGCAAGAAATAGAGAAACCCGAATTAGACTGTTGAATCCAAATACACCAATGCTCAAGAATGCTAGACCTCCTCCAATTCTTGGATTAGATTGAAATCTACTCCTCCATGAATGGAGAATAACGAAAGTTTAAAGGTGAAAAAGGGGGCAGCGTGAGAGAAAGAAGAGTGAAAAGTGAAAACCAAAAACTATTCTATTCCCCCAAAATTTTGTCTAAGTGATACAAGGTTCTGGCCTCTAGGTTAAACTCAACCATTCAGAATAAAAACATAAAAACCATTCAATTTCTGTTTAATTACATTATACCTCTGTCTGTTAGCTATATCTGGACACCTAGTTTGCATCATTCCGAATTATGGAGAGAAAGTAACACTAAAAGCATTCCATTAAGTCCCTTAATCAGTTAGTAACGTTCTTCCTCAATTTTGGCACAGAAATTGCAACTATTTGGAATTACATTCTGAAGGAGAATTGTAGCCTTGGATGTTAGCTTCAAAATGCCACTGGAACGGGCTCAATTGAGCTTCTGCGAACCTAGATACGGCCCAAATATCACCCCTTACTTAGAATCTGTGACTACATCTCTTCAGCTCAATTCTAGGCCCAATTTCAACTCCTTAACACCAGAATTTGCCTCTAACCTCTCCATAAAACTTGTAGGTTTATCTTTCAGCTTTCCTATAGACCAAAGATCATGATCAAATGAGCTCTATAACTCAAGATATGGCCCAAAAATCAAAGAAGTGTCAGAATTAGCCTAATACTAGAAAATTTAAAGTAAGTTCAACCAAAACCCAATCAACATAAAATGGTCTAAATCAATCCAATTAGGCACAAAAGAGGATTAATGAGCTAAATATGAGGGAAAATAAGTATATAAAAATTTAATTAATCACATATCTCACTTTTACTTAGCTTAATTAAGATTCTTAGTGCCCTATTTGTTGAATAACACGTGCTCTATAGCTCTAAAATTGTAAGTAGAAGAAATTTATCAACTTTAACCTTAGTTGGAAGCGTGGTAGTGGTAGAGTCACAAAAATCGAGAAAAGATACTACCTTCATTATTGTTCTGCTGTAATTAATTGGTCTATCCCATAGGTTAATAGCAGAAGACAAGAGCAAAGGACAAGAGGGTGAAGGAGGACATGGGTAAGCTTTGGGACATAAAAGAAGAAGGAAAAGGAAAAGGAGTTATGGTTTGCAAGATTCAAGGAGATGGAGAAAACAAAAAATACAATTATTTACAAAGTTGCCATTGTGTTTTCCAATAATTGGTCTGGGAACAAAAAAAAAAAAAAACTAAAACACCCTTAAATTGTTTTAAGTTTCTTTTTTCTTTTTTTTTTTTGGCTTATGAAAATGCATATTTTGCAGTTTAGTTTTTAAAACCATGGTCAATTAAACAACTATCCAAATAATTTTTTTTGTTTTTTCAATTTTAAAAATCAGAAATAATTTTTAAAAGCACTAGGCCCTTAGTTTTTTTCGCTATTGTCCACGCCAGCCCTACCACAAGCATTTAATTTGCCTTCTCATTCATTACATGCATATAGCAATCTCACATCTATCCTTTTTTTTTTTTTTTTTGATACGTTACAAAATGACTCAGCCTACTGCAAGCAGTAAGGAGCAGAATATCAAACCAAAGTGAGGAAATAAACAAGAACAAACAAAAACAACATACTCCTGAATGTAGAACCAAAACACTCCTGCTTAACAACAACACATTGCTTCGAAAATAGCAAACAACTAAACAAATTCAGCCAAGAAGATAGATAGCAGGTATTCTATAGCATGTAGTTACAGTTTGGGCTTATCAATTAAACAATTTGGCTTTTTGTCAACAAACCACTACTCAAGCCAAGTTGACATACTTCTAAAGGCATCAGCCTCTGAAGTCGATTTGTTTTCAAAAATAATCGCATTCCTTGAGTTCCAAATACACCACAGAGTACTAAAAAATATTCTCGTTTAATTGGACTTGTTATTACCAGGCATTAAACCATTCATCCATAATTCAAAAAATACTCTCATGTTCGCTGGTATCACCCAAGTAGTATTCCAATCCTTGGACTAGAGGTTCCAGATTTGCTAGGAAAATTCACAAGTGAAAAATAAGTGCTCCAAATCCTCATTATGGTTATTACAAAACACATCTAACCTAGTTTTGTGACAATATGATAAGTTTGAGTAACCTTACCTTGGTATTAATTCTACCAACCATGACAAACCATGCAAATAACTCTAAGTGTAGAGGAACCAAGCCTTTCCAAACATCCTTGGCAAAATTATAACTATTAATTTGTTGCATCTCCCTTTGTTCCATAACCATCTGCACAAAAGATTTCATAGAAAAGGATCATTTGCTACCAAATCTCCAAAGCAACCTGTCCATAGAATCTTTATTGAACTTAACATCAGATAAAACTCCATGAAACTCTTCAAGCAGTTGCTGCTCCCATTGAAACATAACTCTTCTCCATTGTAGGCTCCAAGTCCATTCCATGCCATTCCAGAATCCACAATCAGCAATACAATAATCTTTTTGTGAAGAGATGCTGAAAAGCCTAGGAAATCTGACCATCAAACATTGCCCACCCACCAATCCAATTATCCTTCCAAAATAATATGTTCTTACCATGCCCTGCCTCCATTATTAAACCTTTATCAATAACCTTATCAACCACCTCATTAGAACCTTTCAATGAGCAAATAGCAGCCCAAGGACTACCAATCTGCAATACATGCTGATTATTCATATGTCTAACTTCATGTATCTAATGATAGGAACACACGATCCTCCTTCACAAAGAGACACTGCTTTTTGTCAAACCTCCACCACCATTTGAACAAAAGAGCAGTATTCTATAGAACTATATCACCCACCCCCAAACCACCAAGATACTTTGGTTTCTGCACCAAGCTCCATTCGACCATTGGAATTCCCCTGCCCCCATCATTCTCCTGCCATAGGAAGCAACTTTGAAGGGAAATAATCTTCTTAGCTATTGTCGTGGGCATTTGAAATAAACAAAGATAATAGGTAGGAAGACTATTTGTTGTATATATATATATATATATATGGGTCTTAGTGTGTTTCAAACTTAGTTCGTCTATGTGTATTTAACTATGGAAGAAGTCCCACATTGCTCATGAAAATGTTTTAATAAGCATTTATATATGATGGTATTTAATCGGTAAATACCTTATGGTATTGAGGTAGTATTGTGGACTTGGGCCTTAGTTAAATACACACACATGCGCCCCGCCCCGTCCCGTCTCGTCTTGCGCACATGTGGGCCTGCCAAGCTTTTACTACCCGTGCGAATTTTATTTTTAATTCTTTTTTTTTTAGCCAAATTTCCTTTTTACCGTTGCAGCTCTTTAATGCTTCAACGGCCCTTTTTCTGACCATTATCAAACGGCTAGTTTGCAACGGCTCTTTTACAACAGCTACTTCTTTTCCCTATATATACTCTGCTACATGGCACAACACAACAAACAAAACAACCATCATCTCCTCATTCTTACTCTTCTGCGCAATAGAAGTTGCCCCTACTGCTTCTGTTGCATTTTCTGTTACTTGCAAGATCTGCTGCTTAACGTACCAAGATCATCGTGTGGACGAGTTCCTATGGAGACCTACATCTAATCCTAGAGGGTTAACCGTCAATGCCAGTCCACCGAGCATAGCTTTGGGTAGGGTGAAATTAAACCCTTAAGGACAATGCTTTGCACGATTCGTGGTAACCTCGTTCTACTGCTTCTTATTATTGCTATCATTTTATTCTTATTATTTAAAGCTAGAATACTAGTGTTCAAAATTATTTTTGACAACATTCTTAAGGGTTTAATGTGGATCCTAGTATTTTAGCTGCTGCTAAGGTCATTCCTGAAGCTTCAAGGATTGAATCATTTGATGGAAATAATTTTAAACGATGGCAACACAGAATTTTAGAAGTTTTAGACTTTTCTCAAATCAATTTTGTTTTGCAAGATCCTAAACCAGAACATGATTCTGAAAATTATCAACAAGCCTTGAAGGATTGGGAATTGGCTGATAAATTGTGCAAACATAATATTTTAAGAGCTTTATCAAATGATTTGTATGATATTTACTGTCATTATGCTCATGCAAAGGACATTTGGGATGCATTGGTTCAAAAATATATTTATGAAGAAGAAGGTAGTAAAAAGTTTTTGGTTCATAATTATAATGCATTTCAAATGGATGAAAATAAATTTGTTGCTTCTCAAATTAATGAATTTACTAAGCTTGTAGATGAATTAGCTAAGGAAGGAGATATTCTGCTTGAAAGGTTTGTATCTCAAACTCTTGTTGATAAACTATCTGAATCTTGGAAAGATTATAAAATGAATTTCATGCAAAAGAGAAAAGCTATGACATTGCAAGAAACCATTGTGCATATTAAGATTGAGGAGAAAAATAGGCTAATGGCTAGTGAACAAAATGCTAAGGAAATGCATGCTAAAGCTAACATTGCTAAGGATATGTAGTCTAAAAATTCATTTTATGGCTCTAAAAACCATAACATTAGAGTTCATAAACCATATTTCAAGCATGATTCTAACCAACAACAAAAGAAAAAGGGTGCTTGTTTTATTTGTGGCAAAACAAGTCATTTTGCATCCGCTTGTAGATTAAGAAGGAACAATCAAGGAGGTGGAAATAAAGGAGAAGGATCATCATCAAAGACAAGAGCAAATGTGGTGGAACATCAAGATGATGTTATAATGGCAATGGTGTCTGAATGCTTTTTAGTGAAGGAAGCCAAGGGATGGATTGTGGACTCTAGTGCCACAAAGCACATTTGTGCTAAGAATGAGATGTTCTCTGAGTTTTCTCCTATAGAGGATGGGAAGGATTATGCTTACCTAAGAGATTCAAGCAAAATCTCAATCTTAGGTAAAGGAAAGGTGCCATTAAAAATGACATCTAGGAAAACCCTTGTGTTGTCTAAAGTACTCTTTGTACCTGCCATTAAACATTGTCTGGTGTCAGTCCATCTCCTTAACAATGCCAATGTCAAGGTAACCTTTGATAGTAACATAGTTACCTTATCTAAGAATGACATATATGTTGGTAAAGGTTATCTTAATGATGGTCTGTATGTTTTGAATGCTGTTACTAATTACAATGAAGGAAGTTCTTCTTTTGCTTATTTGGTTGATTCTCTTGATGTTTGGCATGGTAGATTAGGACATGTAAATATTCCTCATATCTTAAAATTAAAAGAAATGGGACTAATTGATAAATTGGATAATACTAGCTTGGATAAATGTGAAATTTGTGTAGAAACTAAAATAACTAAGAAGCCATCTAAACAAGTAACAAGACAAAGTGAATTATTAGAGCTAGTACATAGCGATTTAGGAGATTTAAAGCACACATTGACAAGAGGAGGTAAAAGGTTTTACATAATCTTTGTTGATGATTATTCTAGATATACTAAATTGTATTTGTTGAGATCTAAGGATGAGGCTTGTGAAATGTTTATTAAATATAAAAATGAAGTAGAAAACCAACTTGGTAAGAAAATTAAAAGATTAAGAACAGACAGAGGAGGTGAATATGAGTCAAACTCTTTTAATGAGTTTTGTGAACATGGTATAATACATGAAATAACTCCACCTTATTCACCTGAATCTAATGGTATAGCCGAAAGGAAAAATAAAACTCTTAAAGAAATAATGAATGCCTTGCTTGTTAGTTCGGGATTACCTAACTATATATGGGGGGAAGCTATCCTATCGGCTTGCTATATACAAAATAGGGTACCACATAAGAAACTTAGTAAAACACCTTATGAGCTCTGGTTTGATAAACAACCTAATTTAGGACACCTGAAAGTGTAGGGGTGTTTAGCTAAGGTAATGTTGCCAGATCCTAAGAAAAGGAAACTTGGTGACATGTGATTGTGTGTTTATTGGATATGCTCAAAATAGTAGTTCATATAGATTTCTTGTTGTCAAAAGTGATGTGTTAGAACATAATTCCATAATTGAATCTTGTAATGCATCATTTTTTGAGCATGTGTTTCCTATGAAAACTAAAGAGAAGCATATTAGTAACTCACATGAGAATATATCTGAAGATGTAGTTGATCAAAATGATAACGAATTGAGAAGGAGTAAAAGAACTAGGAAAGAAAAGGATTTTGGTGATGACTTTTATACTTATCTTGTTTCTGATGATCCTTTAACTTATAATGATGCTATTACATCTATTGATGCTCCTTTTTGGAAAGATGCTATACATGCTGAGATTGAATCTATTATGGCCAATCATACTTGGGAATTAGTAGATTTACCACCTAAGACAAACCTATTGGATGTAAATGGGTATTTAAGAAGAAACTGAAACCGGATGGTAGTGTAGATAAATATAAGGCCAGGTTGGTAGCTAAGGGATACAAGCAACAAAAGAATCTTGATTACTTTGATACTTATTCTCCTGTTACTAGAATTGCATCTATTAGAATTTTGTTTGCCATTGCATCTATCTATAAACTTGCTGTGCATCAAATGGATGTGAAAACTACATTTCTCAATGGTGATCTTGAAGAAGAGATCTATATGGAACAACCTAAGGGATGTGTGATTAAGGGTAAGGAGAACAAGGTATGTAAACTTGTTAAATCTCTTTATAGTTTAAAGTAAGCTCCAAAACAATGGCATGAAAAATTTGATCATGTTATGATTTCCAATGGGTATGTGACAAATGAATCTGATAAATGCATATATAGCAAGTTTAATGATGGTGTTGGTGTTATCATCTGCCTATATGTTGATGATTTACTAATCTTTGGTACATGTTTAGATACTGTAACTAAAACTAAGAGATTCTTGTCTTCTCAATTTGATATGAAAGATATGGGCGTTGCTAATGTTACACTTGGAATAAAATTGATTAAGGAAAATGATAGATTCATTTTATCTCAATCTCACTATATTGAAAGCATGCTTAAGAAATTTGGATATTTTGACTACAAATCTGTATCTACTCCTTATGATTCTAGTTTGCATCTAGTTAAAAACAAAGGTGATAGTGCATCACAAATTGAATATGCACGCATAATTGGTAGTTTGATGTATTTAATGAACTGCACTAGACCAGATATTGCATATGTTGTGAATAGACTGAGTAGATATACTCATAATCCTAGTGATATCCATTGGAATGCCTTAATTAGACTTTTAAGATATTTAAAAGGTACTAAAAATTTTGGTTTAGTGTATTCTGGTTATTCCTCAGTATTAGAGGGATATCGTGATGCAAATTGGATTTCTAACTCTGATGAATTAAAGTCTACAAGTGGTTATGTTTTTATGCTGGCAGGTGGGGCTATTTCTTAGAAGTCCACCAAACAGACTTGTATTGCCAAGTCCACCATGGAGTCAGAATTTATAGCTTTAGAAAAGACAGGATCAGAAGCTGAATGGTTGAGAAACCTATTGGTGGACATACCATTATGGGATAGAACACAGACATCTGTTTCTATTCATTGTGATTGTCAAGCTGCCATTGCTCGAGCAAAGAACAAAATATATAATGGAAAAAGCCGGCATATTAGATTGAGACATAATATTGTAAGGCAGCTGATTGAGAACAATGTGATATCCATGGATTTTGTAAGGTCAGAAAAAAACTTGGCTGACCCTTTGACGAAGCTACTTACTAGGACGCTGGTAAGTGAAACATCGAGGAGGATGGGACTGATGCCCATTACTTGAGGCAGTATGATGGAAACCCAACCACTATGATTAGAGGTCCCATGAAGGTGGTTCAATGTGGTAAACGAAGTCATACGAGTCTCACAAAGGGTATTGTCACTTCTTACTGATTTCTGCCATTCATATGAGATGCTTAGTGAAGAGTCCCTCCCTATGATGTATGACAGTATCACTACAGTGGTGTTTGAGGATGAGCAATGCTCTTAATGGATCCATAGTCCTCAATGTGGGGGTGGAGTATCTGCTGTAGCATACTCCTGATGGATGCCACCTAAGTGAGAGTGGAGATGAGGTCGTCTCCCATGAGTATGGGCATAAAACTCTAGAGCTCTCGTCATTCCAGGATAGCGCATGGCTTTAATGTGCAAAACAGCTATGAACAGCATATCTTATGGGATGTTGTGTGGTTGGTGGACGTGCTCCAACCGTTATCTTAGAAGCTTGGTTCAAAGAGATTTCTCTACCAAACTTCCTCAGGGTTGTCACCCACCTGTACCTAAGGTGAAGTTCAAATCCTTTGGATACTACACTGAAGCATAACATTCCTGTTTATTCCTCTAAGTTTGAAACATGTGGGGGATTGTTGTATATATATATATGGGTCTTAGTGTATTTCAAACTTAGTTCATCTATGTGTATTTAGCTACGGAAGAGGTCTCAAATTGCTCATGAAAATGTTTTAATAAGCATTTATATATGATGGTATTTAATCGGTAAATACCTTATAGTATTGAGGTAGCATTGTGGACTTGGGCCTTAGTTAAATACATACATGTGCGCCCCGCCCCACTTCGTCTCATCTCGCGTGTGTGTGGGCCTGCCAAACTTTTACTACCCGTGGAAATTTTATTTTTAATTTTTTTTAGCCAAATTTCCTTTTTACCGTTGCCGCTCTTTAATGCTTCAACGGCTCTTTTTTTTTTACCATTATCCAACGGCTAGTTTGCAACGGCTCTTTTACAATAGCTACTTCTTTTCCCTATATATACCCTGCTACATGGCATAACACAACACACAAAACAACCATCTTCTCCTCATTCTTACTCTTCTGCACAATAGAAGTTGCCCCCACTGCTTTTGTTGTGTTTTCTGCTACTTGCAAGATCTGCTGCTCAGCGTACCGGGATCATCATGTGGACGAGTTCCTGTGGAGACCCACATCTAATCCTGGAGGGTTAACTGTCAACGCTAGTCCACCGAACATAGCTTTGGGTGGGGCGGAATTAAACCCTTAAGGACAGTGCTTTGCACGATTCGTAGTAACCTCGTTCTACTGCTTCTTATTGTTACTGTCATTTTATTCTTATTATTTAAAACTAGAATACTAATGTTCAAAATTATTTTTGACAACACTATTCAATACTGACTTGATAAGGACCAGATGCCCCTCCTTGGATAAGCAAGTAGACTTCCATGAGCTAAGCCTCTTCTCCATTTTGCTAATAATAGGTTTCCATATTGATTCAACTCTTCTAGGATTTGCTCCTAACGGAATGTCCAAGTATCTCAAAGGTAATTTTGCCACCTTACACCCAAGAATAGACGCCAACTTACATGACCAATCATCATCCATGTTCAGAGAAACAAGTACTGAACTTAGGCGCATGCTATGCTGCACCTTGCCAACTATGGTGCACCACACACCGCGTGGATTTAAGGGTGAAGATTATTGGTGTACGTATACAACCAACAGCTGCTAATGCACTTTAAAATTCAACATGCACTCATTCTCTACCCCTGCCGAACTCATCCATTTCCGCCCTTGATCCCTCCTTTGCCGCCGCCTTCATCAACTCCTTGGACAAGAACAAGCATGCCATCGCCGCCCCAGCCATTATCCCATGGCTTCCCTCGAGCTCCGCCATTCTCCACCTACGCACCCAGGGTCACCACCTACCACCGCCTTTGGCACCACCGCATGACCCCAGCTCCCGCCCCACTGTTTCTGTTACGCTACTCCTTTTCACGAACCCCACTGCGACAACCACTTCAACCACCATCACCAACCCCTCTCACCCTTCCTCGCAGTGGCGAACCAATAGTCACCCGCTTTCCACCAAGCCACAAACCTTATTTGAAGGTAACACCTCCCATCACTCATTAAATCGAAGAATCTAATGGCCTCCTTACACCATCGAATCAAGAACTATTTTTTGTGGGCGACCACCATAGGCCCCCACCGTTATAAGATCTCAACTCAAAATAGCAATTAAAAGACACAAAGCATGTGAGAGAGGCTGCAACTATTTTCATTCATCCATTTGATAGTCCTAACAATATCTTTCCACCACAAACTTCGAGCAACCCAATTCAAAAGTAAATAAACTGTCTTCTATGATCATTAGGTTATTCTGAAGAAAAAATGTAGTGCTGCATGTACTTGATGGTTAATGACATCTTTGTTGAGTAGGTTGAGCTAGCAGTGGCCAATGGTAGTGTCGAGGGATGGGTGGCAGAGAGATGGTGAGTTCGCGACGCAGAGAGAGAGAGAGAGAGAGAGAGCGATGAGTGAGACGCAATGACTTGGCCGGGGGAGTAGAGAGTGTTTGGGTGAAATTTTAGAGTGCAATATTAACAAGTGGTTGCATACATATATCATTGATCTTCGCCCTCAGATCTACACAGTGCGTGATGCACCTTGTTAGCCGAAGTGCATGTTAGACAGCGTCCTGAACTTATTGAAATTAATGCACAATCCATAGATCACTTCAAAACAGTTCAAAATGCAGCTATAATTTCAAATATCCAATGGGCAAAAAAGAACGGTGCCATCAGCAAACATGCACAATCTTTTCCTATTTTTAGCTGCTCAATCTTACCAATTTCCATTGCTTTTTCAACAAACCTATTAAAAATCTCACATCTATCATAGGCCACTACTTCTAACTTCAGAAGTCATAAAAAGTGGCTTTTGTTTTTTAGCATTAAAAAAGAAAAAAGAAAAGCTTGAGAAGAAACTGAACTCTGATCATAGTCACCAAAAAGTGAAAAAAGGAAACGAGGTTCAATGAATACAACAAACAAAATACCATACAGAAAACAAAGCTGAATAAAGAATCAAATTGGAAGCAAATTACAAAGCTGGATCAAAATATCCAATGCCTAGAAACAATTTGTTTGTTTGAAACGATCAACATGAATCAAAAAGAAAAACATAGATAAATGAGATGAAAAGACACATTCACCACACAAGCCGAAAAAGAAAAGGTTAGACGTGTTGTGTATTTGCCGATAAATAAATCTAATTCAAGTTTCATGAAAAGTAGTGAAATGGAAAGGCTTGCGATCCTGAATTAGTTTTTGCCGGCTGATTTTTGGTATATATTTCGGTATATTACTTGATCAAATAAATCATTTTCAATTGGTAATTACTTCCATATATCCAATACTATTTTATTTATGTCAGCATCTAATCAACATATCTATAATATTTGATCTTTTAATTTTGATACCAATATAAAAAAAAATTTTTACATTATCATCCAACCAAAATTTTTTATAGTGTAAAATTTTTTATACTGTTAATATATATAAATTAAATTTTATTTTTTTAGTTTACAATACTACCCAAAGTTAATTTAGCAAATATATTAAATTAATCATGTTCCAAATTTATCCTCAACTTAATACAAAATTCCTAATTGCCATAAGTTCATAATTTATCCCAAATTCTTAATTTATATAACCTAATCTCAATTTTTTCACCAATCTTAACTTACATAACCTAATGACCTAATTTGGAAGTTAATAACAATAGTTCATGTCCGTCTTCTGTACTAGACACATGTTTGTAACATGTGCTCCTGATTTCGTAGGACCTAATGGCTGTACTGGTGGTGAGGACTCGCTTGGCAGGCATTCTTCAAAATCGACCTTATAAAATGATTAATTGATTATGTAATGGAAGGTTCTCCCTCCCAAGTACCCGATAACACATCTTGTCAAACTTAGTCTTGCTCAGCTTCTGACTTAGAAACCTGCACAAGTAACAAATTATACCTCTTCGACTAATCGGCTCCAACCTTCTTTATAGTACGTGCTTTTAATTCACCCAAATCAATTGTGGAGCTCTAATAGGGTTGCATTTCTACATAGAACGATTCATACACTGCACACAAATCAGCAAATAGCACACCCACCCGTAAAACCGAGCCAAATTACAGTTATTTGATTTTTTCTATTTACAAAGAACCCAAAACTTCCCCTGTCCCATATCGTTGAACAGAAATCAATGATATGGATTGGTGGCAGATTAAGGCTCTAGATGATAATCTTGATTTTTAAATTAGGTTGTTAGATTATATAAATTACGATCGATAAAAAAAAATTGGGATTAGGTTATCTACATTGAGATTACATGAAAAATTATGAGCTTAGGGCAATTAGGAATTTTACATTCGACTCAGAATAAATTTGAAATTTAATTAACTTAATATGTTTGTTAAATAAACCTTAGAGTTGGATGCCGACATAAAT
Organism: Pterocarpus santalinus; assembly: GCA_031439595.1. NCBI lineage: Eukaryota > Viridiplantae > Streptophyta > Magnoliopsida > Fabales > Fabaceae > Pterocarpus > Pterocarpus santalinus. The sequence continues at coordinate 13,963,718 of CM062526.1, read as the reverse complement.
AAAATGACCAATAAAAAAATGTCATATATTTCGGTACTATCTAATACCTTTTAAATTTGTTTTGAAAGTTAATAAAATATAGTTAAACCTTAAGATGGTTGCCACGTGACCTACTATGTCATTTTGGCATTTGAATTTCCAGATTCTTTTTTAATTTTTTGGATGTGTAGCATCACTGCTGTAAATTTGGATTATAATTATGGTCCTTCTTGATATTTCTCATAATTAATACAAATTCTTTAAATTATACTTTCCTATCTTTGGCTTATCTTTATTAGTTGAAGAGATAGAGACTAACTTATTTTTTCTTTATTCTTCTCTCTTGATTTGTTTACTTTTAATTCTCAACTCGTTTAAGCGTCATTATTTTGATTAAAAAAATTTCTTTTAAAAAAGTGCTTTTTATTTTTTAAATATGTTTGAATAAAAAATAACTAAAAAATAAAAAAAATAATATTTTTTTATAAGTTATAGTTTTGATATTCTGAAAAAATATTTTTTTAATAACATAAAAAGATTATTTAAGAATAAAAGAAAATTTTTTAATATTATATCTAAATATATATTAATTTTACATCTAAAAATAAAATAATTTTTATTTTTCAATTCTTTTTTAAAAAGATTTTTTAGAAAGTTATCCAAATAAGCCTAAAATTCAATCATCTAACAAAGTTTATCGTAGAATTTCTCTTTGGTTTTTGGTCAAGAAAGCTTCATTGTCTAATAAATAAAGGTAAAACCTGATTACAACAAATAAATTGGTACAATAGAACCTGTTGACACAAAAACCTAAGCTTAGCAAATTAACTAATGAATAATATACAACTTTAATAGACACCTCAAAACATGGATGCAATCACATCATATACCTATGAACAAAAATGTGAGCACGGAAGATTTCAGATCTAGTTAAAGTATCATAAAACCAATATATTAGGCTATATAGAAACAAATTATAGTTGTAACTTCCAGAGTTAAGGCACTAAACACGATAATATTTCGCTTCACAAACACGGTGGTAGCCAAGTCTATATATCAATAGCTTGTTCTGTGGCAAACATCAGATCATCAAAACCTTCAATGACAACCATATGTTATAGAAAGAGGCCTGTTGCCTCAAAAAAGCCCTACCAACATCCACCAATAGAAGTTGTCGATCTATTATTGCCACAAGTACAGTTTTCCGATCTAAGAGGTAGCTACAATTACAATACTCTAAAAGATGAGCCCCCAATTTAGACATCCTAACATGAAGAAAACTCACTAGATCTGAAGATCAAACACACTATCAGTTAAAGGAAAGGTCGGCAACAAAAAAGCAAAAAAGCAAAAAAGCAAAAAAAAAAAAAAAAAAACCCCTAAAAACTAGAAGGGAAGGGGATGACCAACCATCATAGGGGGATAAACCACATCCATGGGCGGCTCCCCCCTTAAACTGAACTGAGGAAGGAGGACTATTTGGGCTGCATGGTTATGGATAGTGGTGTTCAAAACCAATCCAAACCAAACTAAAACGGAAAATTGATTCAAAATAACCAAAAATCAATGAAAACCTAAATAAATTGATTTTAATTGGTTCTTATTTTATAAAAAATGATTGATTAGATTCGGTTCAGTTTTCGGTTTTAGTTTCTAAAACCAAACCAAACCGATAATATATTACACATTAATCATTATATATATATATATATATATATATACATGAGATATATTGTATATCACATATTACTTATCCATATTTATATTTTTATAAATATACATGTAAGTATATTCTATAATATTTTAATACTAAAATTATTCAAGTATTCTTATTATATGTTAACTCAACATTTTAAATTTATAATTATTTATTAATTCTATTAATTTACTCAACATGAAATTTATTTTTTTACTTTATAAAACTTTTTAATAAAAAATCGAAAATCGAACCAATCCAAAACGATTTAAACTGGTTCGGTTTGGTTCGATTTTTCAATTATAATGAAACCGAACCAAATCAAACCAAAATAAAATTTGTTGTACAAATTAGTTGGCTTTGCCTCAAAACTAAAGTAAACCAAATCGCAAACACCCCTCATTATGGATATTCTAAATAGGTCTAAGAAATTTACAAAATCTGAGGATCCAAATAATGTTCAATGAACCAATTCAGAAACTTTGATGTTCTGATAATTCTTCTAAATTTCAAAATGGCCTGGATAAAACCATGTAATGAGTATTTCGGTTTCTCAATGTATCTCCATTTATTTCGGTATGAGAGTGATTCGTTGACAAGCGATATGTGGGGACAAAAAATCGTTATAAACCAAGCTTGCACCGCATTTTTTTTTAGTTTGGAAGGACTCGAGACTCTCAAACAAAGAGAAGCACAAGAAGAAAATAGTAGAATAGATACATCAACAAGAAGAGGCACACCACTGGACAGCCACGCCGACACAAAGCACTAGAAAACACACACAATAAAAATCATGACTTAGGCAAATGAAACCGCCACACAGACACAACCAACGGAACCACTAGACTAAGATGACTCCTTCTAGCGGTCCTCCCCCTCCTCTGACTATTTTGTTTCGGTTTCAAGTTGTCTTCCTTCGATTTTGCGCGTTTGGCCAGGGCCTCAATTACCTCATCATCATTCTCCGCTTACAGACCAAGACATCGAGCAACATCCCATGTATTCCTTGCCTCCCCATATATATCACCCTCCTTATACATATCCAACAACTCTTGATCATCTCGATCAGCATACTCATCGCAAACCCTCCTATGATTAACCGCACTTGATTTAAATTTACTATGCTTAGCTTTTCTCACTTTTCCACTCTTTTTACCCTTTTTATTTTTTCTTTTATCCTGGAAGTCAGAGCTTCAATAATGTGAGCATCATCTAAATCAGTATCCCAACACTAACGTTCCTAAAGCCACCATCCCATTGGGTCTCATGGACTATACCTTCGACATAAGTCGAGGGGCCAGCATTTGGAGAGGTTGGATCACCATTTAGATCGAATCCTGGGGGAACACCAACCAGAGAGTTTGGTGAGCCCAACCCCATATCATTGCTTATAACAATGGCCCATCACCAATTGGATAGCGAATAGCTTGTGGGCTGTGGCCCACCGTTCATCCGGCCATCGGCAAGAACGTCCTCTGTACTCCGTCATACAAAGCTTGCACTGCTTAGAAAGCCGCCTACAATTTGTAGTTGCAGCATAGCTCTCCATGTTTTTAAGCACTGCCCAACCTTTTCCTGCTATAATTACTATTAGTTTTCCTTTGAATGAATTTATATTTAATTTTGGAGTTCAGTCTATTAAAGCCTGTACCTATGTTACTGAAAGCGTGTCAAAAAACGGGCTGAGAAATTTGAGTTGAAATCTACAAGCTCTTCCTTCTAAGCGTGCAAGTTGTCATTTAGATTTTGATGTATATTGATAGTAGAGTTGGTTAAATTTAGCATAAGTTTCTAGAGAATTTATGAGAAATAATAATATTCTTAAACAGTTATTTTCTCTAGAATTATTATGATAATCGATTATAATATTGTTTAATGAAATCCAAATCAGAGGAGAAATTTGGTTGTTCTCATCATCATAAAATAAATAAATAAATAAATAACAATGACTATCTGGCTTGTTGATTTTGAAGTTGCGTGTTTCATTAGTAAGATTCGCGCAAGCGAGAAGTTATGTTATCTGGCCATTTTTCGATATATGGATGACAATGTTGTCTCTGCATCAAAATTGCAACCAAGGGAGACTTTATCCTATTTTATTTAGAGAAATATTTTTTCAGCATACTATGTATAGACATAGTATATTTATGTGAGTGTAGGTGAATATCAAGGTGCATATATATCGAGATAAGTTAATAGATTAATATTGTATATTTATGTGAGAGGGTGTTATATTTGAATATCCCACTTTTATGCACAAATAACATAGCTCCATTATTTAAGGTTAAACCATAAATTACTGTGCCTTAAAAAAAAAAAAAAAAGAAACATACGTGACTTACAATCATGTATCTCATAATCCTGGCACAGTAACTTAACACAATCATTTATGTTCATCCACTGAAGGTAGCAACAGAAACATCGTGGCTCAAGCCTAGGCTGATGCCATTATTTTAACAGAGATAAACTCAGAGGACACAATATATCCTTTTATTTATACATAGATATAATTATAATTAGCTCAGGACTTGAGCTTTATATTCATATTCATGTCAATTTAGTTTTGGCCCTGGGAAATAAGGTGAGCATCAATATCTTTGCTTATCTCAATTAGCAGCTACAACATGGTGTGAGGGTCGGGAATGTGGTCTTTCAGCTTCTCATATTCAATGGTCCAATGCACCACGCTTTCCTCTTTCTGCTGAATAACATGGCTTTTGAACTTGAAGCTCTTGTAGTACTCCATCAGTTCTCCCTCCAAGACTTTGACGGTGATCTTATTGTTTTCTCCGTTTATGGCTTCAATCAACGACTTAGAAACACAAGCTTTGCCCTCTATTGTTGTCCAAAACCAAAAGCCAAACAGATTTTCAGATCAGAGGAAGAGGAGTCATTAACCATGTTTATCTTATGTGTTACTTTATCGGTTTATCCCTTACTATAAACAGATCAGGATCTACATTAATTTGTTTTTAAAGTGCAAAGGATCTCAATCTTCCAAAACAATTTTTTCTATGTTAAAATATGATATGGAAATATTGTTTAACAATTTCCAAATCCTCAGACGCTGAACTGCACCACCCCCCGTTCAAGATACAACTGTAGGGGATCATATCTCTGCTATTAAAACATTCTATCGTAAATTAGTATTATAAATATAAATTGAGTTTAATTGGTATTACATTATCAATATAAAATTATTTTATACTGACATTCAATTATATATTGCTATATAAGAAAATATAGTTTTTTTTGAGATAGTGGGTGTGAGAGTTAACCATATTTGCTTATCTGACAGCACATAATTGAATGCTAATATAAAAGAGTTTTACACTAATAATACACACCAATTAATCTCATATAAATTTATTTATATATCTTAGTCATAAATTAGTATTATAGATATAATTTATTTATATATCTTCACAGCAAAGTCTAAACAAAATCGCAGACATAAAATTACTTAAATTTATCTCGAATTTAAAGATCCAAAAAAAAAAAAATTACCTCAAATAAACCGAGCTTTCAACCACAAAAGGCAAAATAAATAAATAAACAAAAGATAAATAACTTGAAATATATTTTTAATATTATATCTCAAAAATCTTGGCTATAAAAGAATCAGTGCTGCTTTGAGAAAAAAGAGCAAATGACTTTCAAATGTAAACCAAGAGGAATTGATTATCAGTTTGCTGACACAATTTTTGAGGTCGAGGTTCACTTACCATGGGCATGGTTCCAGCGTATGATGGATCCCTCACATGCCCCATTCACCTTCAAGAATTTCAACACTCTGTACTTTACCAGGGCAAATGTTGCCAATTTGATATGTCCTTCTGCAGAAAACATTATGGAACCGCTTAGCAGAAGCCTTAATATGCACATCAGTTTCCAGCTTCTGAACTTGATGAGATGCCATCTCTGCTTCAATGTATGCAAGAAGATAAGCTGAAGATTTAGAAGAGAAATGACCATTTTATTGAAAATTTTTGGAAAAATGGCTTTTTGTCATTTATCTTTATTTTTTTAAAAAAATTTGTCTCTTATATTTAATTTTTTTTAATTCAATCCCTTATATTTCACACTATCTTTAATTTAGTCTTTAGTCACCTATTAATTACATAATTAATGAAAAATTTTGATGTGATATAAATGGTACTAATACGACACGCTCATGAATATGATGTGAATTTTGCCACGTTAGCATTTTTTATTATTTGTGTGACAAAAAAGTGATAGGGAATAAATTAAAAATGATTTAAAATATAATGGAACAAATAGAAAAAAAAATTAAAGATATTTGATAATTCAAAGAAATTACTAAAACATTTTTTAAAATTTTAATTTTGCAAAAAAATTTATTTAATTATTTAAATGTTTATGCACAATTTTTAATTAAAAAATTAGAAAAAGTTCAAACAAATGAATCCTCAGTCTCCATGGAAGGTTTATCTGATCAAACTTAATGTAATAATAAAACAATATCAAGCATTAGTATTCACTTATTTGTATTAGAACAAGCTTTCATACATAATTGAGCGTACTCAAAAAAGACGTGGAGAGACATATATCCTCCATCGATTAATATAAGGGAAGAATCACAAGAAGAACCAAACATCTTCATTTTTCAAATCATACACTCGTCCATGTCCATTCTTTTTCTTTGCCTTTTGGTGCGATGCCTTCATAAAGATGAGCATCAGCATATTTAGTAAACTTGGTTGCCAAATCCAGGTAGGCACATATGGTGGTACAATAATCCTCCCTGACCTTCTCGTATTCGAAAGTCCATTTAGCAACAGCACCGCCATTATCCTTATCACTTGTCAATCACCAGTAAGTCGGCCTTTAATGGTGTTTGGTAAGAGGTTTAAAAATATATTTCCAAAAAAATTAACAAGATTTTTAAATTTGGTATAAGATTTGAAAAAATATTTTTTAGAAATGTTACATTTCTAGAATTAGTTTTGACCCAATATTTCCTACAAAATATTTCCATGTTATACATAGGATTGTAACATTTTCATAGAAAGAGAATATTTTTCTTGTAAAAAAACTAAAATATCCCTATTGCCACCTACTATCACCCACCATCGGTTGTCATCTGTAAGGGGTATTTTCAAAAACATATAAAATATTTCTAGGAGTTCAATATATTAATATTACATCTAAATATATATTAATTTTACATCTAAAAATAAAATAACTTTTATTTTTCAATTCCTTTTAAAAAAGATTTTTTAAAAAGTTATCCAAACAAGCCCAAAATCCACTCATCTAACAAAGTTTATTATGGAAGTTCTTTCTTTCTTCTTCTTTTTTTTTTTTTTCTTTGAGGGGGGCTTAGAAAAACTTTATTGATTAATAAATAAAGGCAAAATTGATTACAACAAAAAATTTGGTACAACAAAACCTGTTGATATAAAAAACTAAGCTTAGCAAATCAACCAATAAGTACTATAGCTTAGTAGATACCTCAGAACATGGATGCAATCGCATCACACCACAACAAAGATACCTATGAATGAAAAAGTGAGAACATAAGATCTTAGATCTATCCAAGGCATCATAAAACCAATATATTAGGCTATATATAAACAAAATATTACAGTTGTAACTTCTTAGAATTAAGGTGCTAACACACAAAGACATCTTGCTTCACAAACACGATGATAGCCAAGTCTATATACCAATAACCCGCTCTATGATATACATCAGATTATCAAAGCCTTTGAAGACAACTATATGTTGTAGAAACAAGCCTATTACCTTAGAAAAGCCCCACCAATATCCACCAATGGAAGTTGTCAATCCACTATTGTCATGAGCACAGTTTTCTGAGCCAAGAGATAGCTACAATCATAAGACTCTAAGAGATGAGTCCACGATCTAGACATCCTACCATAAAGAAAACTCATTGGACATAAAAATCAAACACACCATTAGTTAGGGGAAGGATGGGCAACAAAAAAAAAAAAAAACAAAAGGAAAAACTAAAATCTAGAAGGGAATGGGCAACCAACCAACATAGAGGAGATAAATCACCTCCATGGGGTGGCTCTCCCCTTAAACTAAGCTGAGGAAGGAGAACTATTTGGGCTACACGGTTATTAATGTGCTAAATAGGTCTAAGAAATTAACAAAATCTGAGGATCCGAATAATATTCAATGAACCAATTCAGAAACTTTGACGTTCTAGTAATTCTTCTAAATTTCAAAATGACCTGGATAAAACCATGTAATGTGTATTTTGGTCATTTATTTTTTTTATCTTTTATACTTAATTTCTTTTAATTTGCTCTCTAATATTTCACACCGTATTTAATTTAGTCTCTAGTCAACTTTTTATTACATAATTAGCAAAAAATTCTAGTGTGATGTAAATGGTGTTGATATGACGTGCACGTGATTCTAATGTAAATTGCACCACGTTAGTATTTTCCATTATTTATGCGACTAGAAAGTGATAGGGGATAAAATTAAAAACTATTTAAAATATAATGGAACAAATTGGAAAAAAATTAAAGATATTTGATAATTCAAAAAAATTACTAAAACATTTTTTAAAATTTTAATTTTTCAAGAAAATTTATTTAATTATTTAATTGTTTATGCACATTTTTTAATTAAAAAAGTTAGAAGAAGTTCAAACAAATTAAATGAATCCTTAGTCTCCATGGAAGGTTTATCTGATCAAACTTAATGTAATAATAAAACAATATCAAGCACTAATATTCACTTATTTGTATTAGAATAAGCTTTCATACATAATTGAACATACTCAAAAAGACGTGGATAGACATATATCCTCCATCGCTTAATATAAGGGAAGAATCACAAGAAGAAGCAAACATCTTTATTTTTCAACCATACACTGATTATTTATATAAACCCTCGTCCATGTCCATTCTTTTTCTTTGCCTTTTGGTGCGACACCTTTATAAGATTGGCGTCAGCATCTTTAGTAAACTTGGCTGCCAAATCCAGGTAAGCACATATGTAGGTACAATAATCCTCCCTGACCTCATATTCGAAAGTCCGATCAGCAACAGCACCGCCATTATGCTTATCACTTATCAGTCATTTGTAAGTGGGTCTTTAAGGGACGATTGGTAAGAGATTTAAAAATATATTTCCAAAAAGTTAATAAGATTTTTATATTTAGTATAAATTTTAAAAAATATATTTTTAAAAATATTATATTTGTGGAATTGGTTTTGACTCAATATTTTTTTAAAATATTTTCATCTCTTATACTATATTGTAATATTTTCACCAATAATTTTTTTTTGGTAAAAATATCAAAATATTCCTATTATCATCTACTATCACCCACCATAAGATGTTATCTATCAGGGGTATTTTTTAAAATATATAAAATATTTCTAAAAATTTAATTTATTTATTAAATACTCTAAAAAATATATATTTAAGAAAATTATTCTCAAAAATATCATTTTCAAAAATAAAAATTTAAACCTCCTGAAACGCCCTTTTAGGGTCTTGTCCTATTGATTGACATCTTCATCAAAGGGGTTGAATGTGAGTGACTTTTTCTGCTCATCAACGGCTTCAAAGTTTTCCTTACATGCTACGTTACCATCTGTGGCTTCATAAGCAATTAATATCAATAGCAAATAAGATTTAACTATATTACCTTCAACCGTCTACTTAATGAGATTTAACATTCATACACTTTATTCCCTAAATTTTGATATATATATTGTGTGTGTACATGTGCCAAAGTTGATAGTACTCTTGATTTTGTGCAAGATCTTTCGATCAATATCATCCTTTTAGATAATCATTCAATGAGGTAATAAGAAAAAAATCAAAAAACGTGTCTATTGGCAATAACTGTTTAGTTTTCAAATATGTTTTTGTAGGGCCAGAGGGGGACTTAGCACTACATTTATCAAATCCTCCTATCATGAGTTTTAGTAACGCTTGGCCTATGGCTTATTGCGCTTACAATTAGCTGCCCCACTAAATTAATAATATAAAATATCAAATCTTATATACTTTATATCACATATTTATTAGGGCTAATAATTTGTAGACAACCTTTTTTTTAATAGGGAATTTATAGACTATCTTATTAACTTATTTAATGAAAACAATATAAAATATTAATGTAAGTTCACATAAAATTTTTTTTCACAACTTAATCATAAGAGACTTTAGCACTATGTTATGAATCAACTCTTTCAAAAACTAATTATGTTGTTAAGTGAAAGAGCATAAATAGTTTTTATATCTAATAATTATAAGCAAGACCTTACCCGTATTTGATTTGCATAATTAATTACCTAGGGTATTAGTCCACTGCTTAACGGAACCAATGCTATGCCAGTAGCCTTTATGAAATTTGGCCTCATGCACATTTTCATAAATGTTTTGAAGATGAAGTTACTTCACCCAAAAGCTGAAGAACTTAGCAGCAGGAGTTTGGATCCCAAGTTCGGTACTCTTTACTATTTAGAGCTATCTCTTGAGAATCAAACTGAGAAAGTAGAGTTGGGAATGTGACAAAAAAGGAGAGATGTGAAAGTGTATGTATAACATCCCAAAGAACAGTGTGTGGTTAGCACTGTTAATTAATTGATTTCGTTGCATTAGAGAGATATCAGTAATTAGAGTTAAAATATGAATATTAAGATTAAGAATAATTAGATTTACTATGTAGAAAATTTTATAAAGACGATTAGTATTGTCTTGCTAATTTGAGAAAAATCAGTTGATTTCGGTGTTGTATAAGACTAGAACCGAATTAGCAGAAATTTATATCGTAAGATCACATGAATACCAGTTAAAACACTAATTTGAGTGGACAAAATTGAGCCACACATACACCCTTGGGTTGATGCTATTTTAGCCACACAAAGGTGAAGCTAAGTGAAACTTAAGTTTGAAGAAAAATTCACCAATTACACTACATGAGGCACTTTCACCTTTTATGACTCAAACACCAATTTTTCCAATCTTCTCCCTCTCATTTTCTCCATCCCCACATCAGACCACTCTCTCTCCCATTTTCTTCTTCTTCTTCACCTCTTCATCCTTATTTCTTCAGTCCACCTCCATACTTTCACCCAAACTTGCTTCTTTTTACCTTCAACTTAAGATTTGAGGTAGAATTTCTTGAGTTTTATTGCTAATAAAGGTTATGTGGCTAATTAGGGTTTTCATGTTCCTCTTTAATATGATGATTATATGACTTGTTTCAATTGATTGAACATGGGGATCCTTTGTTAGGATTGGAAATTTGATTAGAAACTCAAAGGAAGACTCAAACTAGCTTATTGAAATTCAAAACCCTAGGACCTAACCAAATTGGTACGTTTTAATGTACAGAGGTCAAAAATTTATAAAACTATTTTTATATGAAACTAGACATTCGAAGCTTGCCAACCATATAAATTATAAAGTCATTGGACTTGAAATGAAATAGTTATGAATTTTTGAAGTATACCCTTGAATCTTGTATACTATTCTGACCAGTATGGGTTGTGAAGAGTATAACATACTCTATACAACTTCAAATTTAATACAATCAATTTTGATAGAAAGCTAACACATAGATGTTCATTTTATAAAATTTTTAGATTTATATCTTAAATAAATCATTTCCAGAAATTCTTCAGAGTTGCCCAAAATGAAATGAAACCTGCGGGAAATTAAAGATGGTTTAGTAAGCTTCATTTAGATATAAATTTTGGATGAAACTAATAAAGGTTGGAATTTAGTGAATTTTTACATTCAAGTGCTCAAATTTGTCCAACATCAGGGCAGTCTTAAATAAAATTTCAATAACTCAAAATATATTCATCAAAACTTAATGGGACTAAAGAGGTTTTAAAATAGACTACTAAGGCTACAAAATATTAAATTTTTAGATTAAAATAACTTAAAATGAAATTTTGGTACAAATTACAAGAATATGACAGAATTGAAGAATTTAAAGTGAGTTGCCTACTTTAAGGGTTGGAAACCCTATAAGACAAAAAGAGCCAATATCTAAGTTAATGATGAAATTCACTATTATATTAATGTGATATTGGTGCCTTGATACCATGATTTTTGCTCATTGCGATTGGCTAGCTGAAATTATGTTGTTTCTGTATTAGGAAAATATCTTGTTTTCAACTGTTATGCTACCGGATTTCTAGTAAGAATACATGAATCATGCATCATGATTATGGATTCTTCAAGAATATGATATGTACATGTAAATAAATAAGATAAGATCTGTTTATGTGGGGGCAGTTATGAGGCCCTTCGACATGAAGGTAATCATATGATGTAATATCTTACCAGATAAAATACTATGCTTAAGTCATAATATATTACCTGATAAGTTATTACGTGTGACTAGCTGAATAAATTCCATTCTAATTTTCATTATTCTTACGTGTTGCTTTTCACAATTTCTGTTTGACGATGAAATAAATACTAGATAATCGTTGTACCGGAAGTAAAGTAACATAAATATAAATGCAAAATAGGCAGAACTACTGAAGACTGCATCATATATATATACATCTGTTTTCAAAGTTGTCAAAAGATATATACAACTGTACTAGGTAAGAAAATGATGCTGCTAAGATAAAATAAAATGGCCTATCACTACAATCAGAACCCTATTTGGTCCCCATGGGACATTTCAAGTATCATTTCCACTACTATCACCTATGGCCCGAAATGTCAAAAGAGGGTCATCCTGTACACATCCTACTACTGCACTGTACAGGCACTCTAGGTGGACTCCGAGGAAAGGAATCCGTTAGCCATGCCGGCATCATAGGCGTGTAGTCTATGCTCAGAGCGAAGGATGAGGAAGATGAACCGCTGCCTCCGATGGGTCTTCCTCGGACATCGAGACCGAGGGCATTTGCTGCGGTGGTGTGTCTGGTGAAGCAATGGCTAGTGCTGCTGCCGGTGGCAGTGGAAAGGGATGGGCCATGTACAGGAGGATGACAATATAAGGAGTAGCAGGGTTGAACAGTGGATGCATGAGTGGTATAGCAAAATCTCTCTGGAAGAAGAAATAAAGACAAAACTGACACCTGCCAGATATATATACAGAGTCTAAGAAGGGATCGAGGTGGATATGGAGCTCAGGGAACTCAATGAATAGAACTCCGGTTGTCTCCATGATCCGAGAATGACACGGAAATATATAATAGGGTGAGAAATAAAGATTTCTCAGTATGAAATCCTAAACCTATGCATTCCTGTCCTCGCTGTCATTCTCAAGTGTTTTGACTTTTACATAATTAAAGGAAGATGTTACATTAACAGGATATTCTACTCAATTAGTTATAGAAATCATAGCCCGAAACACAGCTTAGTTTTACTTAATCAACTAAAGGAAATTAAATAGAGAAATAAACAACCATAACTGAAAGTTTAAACATCCAATGGTACTAATAACTCAATGCATGATAACAGAAATTATGGATATGCATAAGAAATAATGCACTTGACTTCAACTTCATATTTTTCTATACTTGGTCCCGTGGGAGTATATTGGCCATAAGACACCTGGGTAATAGTCCGCTTTTTAGGATCGAGCTCGTTCCTATACAGGATTGCCGAGTTTACTTTTCCCGACTTTTCCACTGATCTATTTCCCTTAACTTTGTTCAGGGGCTAGCCCAAATCATATGGAAATCCTTCCTCATTCTTATAAGGGTAGTATTACTTGTCTCATGCTTTGACCAATGCATGCATAACTTGTAAATTCATATTAATTGCAATCTTTACCGAAGTTTCGGCAGCATAACGGATCATGTTCGTTTTCCCATGAATAGTGCCAGACAACTAGGAGATTTTAATTAAACAGCGAATCCAATATAGAATATTATGTTCATACCAAGAGTATAATAATATCAATAGAGGCAAGTTTTAAAATCTTAAGTCTTAATCTATCTTGCAAGCTTTTAATCCCTATTGATATTTCCGAGTTCAACTTCCAAGATTAAATGGGGTCCGAGTTCCGATCTTATATAAGTTTCGACTTCCGGTTATGCTCAACCTCCGAGATTGATTCTGGATTGATCCCGATCTCCGACCTTAGTCTACATTTGGTCTTCCAGGACTTTTATGAGGGTGTTTCCTAAATTCCGCATTCTGACATTAACTATACCCGATCTAGTTTACTATTCATTAAGTTCCGAGTTCAACATTGAGTATGCTCGATCTAGCTCTATGTTTGCTATGTTCTGAGTTCAAGCTATACCCGATCTAGCTCTACATTTGCTAAGTTCTGAGTTTACCCTTAAGTATACCCGATCTAGCTCTATTTCTAGCCAAAATTACACTCTTATAAGAGAAAATTCACCAAAAATAGAAATCTAGGTGAAATCTTGCAAAATTTATATCAATGTAAAGTTAATAGAGCAAGCCTTCAAATGAAAGAAGTTTCATATCATTTGAATAAGTACAATTCAAGATATAAGCCCTGAAACTTGACCCTATTAGACTATTTTGTTCTAGCTTGGGTTGAACTTAAGATGAATTCATTGATGTACTGGGGATAGTTGGCAAAGAATCTGATTTTGAAATTTTTATGGGATGTTCCCTCATATGTTAGCTTTCAAACAACATTGGATTCAATCAATTTGGAGTTGTGTAGGGTAAGTTATACCCTTCTCAACCCCACACTGCCCGGATGAAAGTCTTGATTTCTAGGTCAAATTTCAAAAATTCATAACTACCTCTATATTGATCCAATGACCTTAGATTATATATGTATGGAAAGCTCTGAATGTCTAGTTTCATATAAAAACAGATTCATGAAATTTAAATAGTTGTAGGTGGAGCCGCACACTCCGTCGTATGGACCGCCGAGAAAAAATCCTAGCAACTTCTTGGGTTTTCTCTTTTTTTCAAGTTCTTTCATACCAATTCCAATTCTAATCACAATATACATGCAAATTTAATTATAAACCATCATCATCACTCCAAATCATATGAATATCATAAGGATAACAAGATCCTTACATAGCCCAATTCAATAAAAACAAGAAGAGAGGTTGGATTCCTACCTTTCCTATGTGTGATTCTTATTAGATTATAGTTGGAGTTGAAGAAATCTTGTTGTGGCTTGAAAGTTTGTGGGAGAGGAGGATGATATGAGTTGAAATGAGATGAGATGGTGGAGAAAAGAATGGAGAGGGGTCAGCACACATAAAGGGCCGAATTAGTGAGGGCAGAAAAGGAAAGGAAGAAAAACTTCTAGAGTAAGTTGAAGTTGATTGGTGGATTTCATCTTGCCTTTAATTTTGGTTTGGCTTCCCACTCTCTAAAGCTGATCAAGGCGGCACATGTGGGTTAATTTGGCTAAATCCTAACCATTCATCTTAGGGCACTCATCATATAAGTTTTATTGATTTGGATCCGATAGTTTAAAGTACCGAAATCTTATCGATTTCTCTTAAATCGGCAAAACAATTTTTAGAAGAATTCTATGAGTTGTCCTATATTCCTAATCTAATTCTATCAAGCCTAATTCATTCTAATTGGCTTTAAGTAAAATACTTAATTGAATTCCGATTACACCCACTTATTCGATAAAAACCGAATAACTCGATCATTAATGATAAAATTTTCTTTCAGACGTTACATATGAAAGCTATGAGATCTCTCTAATTTGGAGGCAGTTGGCCAAAATGAGATCCCTCCAAGATCCCCTTATAGGCTAGTACTGTGTGATAATGATCACGAGCTAAGCTCACTCCTTGATCAGACTACCTAAAACTAGTAAAGATTAAAGGCATATACAAAGTAAGAAAGAAATATAGGGAAGTACCCAGTCATACAATCATAAACATGTACCATATTTACTTACATTTGTTAGTTGATTTGTCAAGGGAAAATGCATATTTAGCAATTGTGTAATTATTTCCATGTTATACCCAAGTGTATGAATTAAAATCGATCTACTTCGGAAGAATACAGTTCTTGACCTTAATAAATGAATCTTGCCACAATGTATGAAATCACCTTTTTCTAATAAACTGAAGCAGCTGAGACAACAACGATAATATGGATTGTTAGATAGTCTAAGAAGCTTACTGAGAATTTAAAATCCGCATTCCTATGTGTGTGCTTCTGTGTTGTCTCCAAACAGATCAAAAGATCTTAAAGAGGACCAACCTAGAGGGAGGTGGGCAAGACTGAATTGGTGGCTGAAGTTGACTGCCAATTGATGGCTATTGTCCTGGTAAGTAAATTGCAAGGCTATCTTATATACCAATATGTGTGCAATATAAAAGAATACTGTGTTATATGTGCGGAAAATAAAGTGAATAATGAATCAAGGTCTGTTTAATTAACTATAACAATTCCTAATATGATGTTATGAGTTAAACATAATAATGTATTTGGGAGATTGTTATAGTATGCTGCCTTATTGGAACTTAAAATACCTTATCCAATATTGAAGGTAATATCCACATAGTTGTAATCAAGGTAATATTGATATAACCCATACGTATACCAAAGAAGAATATTGCTTTATTCCACATAGTTGTAATCAAGTTTTGTATTCCCTTGCGCACTATCCCTGACTTAGCGGTTCCTGCATGTGGCTTGAGGAATATTTAACTTTTCCATTCTCTTCGTTACGTTTGGATGCCAGTGAATATAGAATTCAGGTTGCAATATCTTTTGTTCTATACTAAATAATAATAATAATAATAATAATAATAATAATAATAATCTAATTTTGTTGCATACTAGCTTTAAAAATATTTTACACAGGCATATAATCATATATTGTTATATTAGTGAAAGTGATTGGCTCAACCATCTACTACTTTAAAAATCTTACAAATAAAAGCATGAGACCAGATGATAGTGTAAAAATCTTTTACATAGATAATGTATCAAAATTAATCTAAAAATATATCTTTATCTCTCTACATTGCACTCATTTTTATTTGATTAATTTTTATATACTATTGGTATAAAATAGTTGGCTGAATCTAACTTGGTCCGTGACGAGTTTTGGACCAGGTTGGTCCGGCCGATTTAATGGTAGATAAAAGGGGTGTATTGATGCATCACTTTTTATGTGATATATTGTAGTATTTTTTAGGATTATCCAAATAAAAATTAATCAAGTCTGAAAGTAGCTAAATTTTTATTTCTGTAATACTTAAAAATACTAAATTTTATATGTGTCATATATAAAAACTTTCAATTAATTTCAAGATCTCATAAAAAGTGATCAAATTTTATCTGCATAATATTCTTTGCATTTCAGAAAATGACCAAATTTTTATTTCTATAACACTAAAAAATATCAAATTTTATCTGTGTAATACCTAAAAACTTATAGTTAATTTTAGGATTTCACAGAAAATTTTTTGATAATTTTCAAAATGTATTTAACCTTTTTTCTTTTTAATTTGACTAAACCAAAAAAATTACAATACACCATGTAAAAAAAAGTATATTAATACACCCTTTTG
The DNA here is from genome assembly GCA_031439595.1 of Pterocarpus santalinus. NCBI lineage: Eukaryota > Viridiplantae > Streptophyta > Magnoliopsida > Fabales > Fabaceae > Pterocarpus > Pterocarpus santalinus. The sequence goes on along the minus strand of CM062526.1, from coordinate 13,946,564 downwards.
ATCAACTATTAGATTTTCAAGACCAAATTGATCCTTGTTAAAAACTCCCCATGTTAGAAACATCATAAAATAGTTTTACATTATCATCCAATCATATTTTATTATATGTAAGACTTTTGAAGTAGTAGGCATAAAAGTTAAACAATTTTGTTAAAGTGGTAATACATGATTGAATATTTGTATAAAATTTTTGTACACTAACAATGTATCAAAATTAATTTTGTCCTTATTAAAAAAAGTTTTGAACTAATTAGCCAATACAAACAAACATCTTTAGGATCATCTTTTCTGGTTGGCTCACTTGATCTGCCTTCCATTCCCATGGTCAATATTCTGCCCATACATTGCCAAAACTTGAATTCAATTGAAGTTCACCATTGGTGGGTGATTTGTAAATACCCCTGTAAATATTTAATGAGCTTGGAGTTATACCTTGACTCTAAATTGGGGTGAACCTTCCTCTCAATTTAAACTTTATTCGGCCCACCAAAAAACTAAAAAAATAATAGAAGATAGTGCAAAAGTCAAATTAATAATAATTATTGTGTGTAATTTACGATTGTATTCTATAATTTTATGATCCTTAGGGATATATTAAACAGTTATGTTTCTGTTACGGTTGTACTCTATGATTACGATTCAACAAATATCTATTAGTTTGAGCCTATATTGATGTGGAACATCCTGCTAAAGAATACTTGGCTTGAATGAATATAGAGAGAAGTTCAAATGGTCGACCTCAATTTAAATAGCCATAACTTTTGATTCAAGTTTTAGAATGACTAATATTGTATATCTATGAAAAGTTTAGACAAGAATGTCAATGTGGTAATTTGGGGTTACCTAGTTGACATCATTTTAGGCCTATAAAAGGGCCACCTTATATTTTTGTATTAATTTTTGCAATTAGAATTCTAATTAGGATAGATGTTTGCGGTATAATTTAGATCGATTTTAAATGAAAAATCAAATTGGTCCAAATAATATAATTTATAGTGATTTGATTGGATCAGGTTAATTTAAATTTTGAATCTGATGCAATTTTTATCTGTATGGATTGGATCAATTTGTTTAGTTTTTGGCAAAAGAATATTTTAGGTTTAGAACATTATAAACAAAAAGTAAGTTTAGTCGATCAAATGAGTAAATAAAAATAAAGGATAAAATAACTCATTTAATATGTAAAAAAATGATATTAAAGGAAAAATGATACATAAATAAAAAGTAATTATACAATAAATTATAAATATTATTAGCAAAAGCATTAACTTAGTATATAATATTATCTAGTTTGGATTAGTTTAAAAATTAAATCTAAAATCCGATTTAATTCATACTGCTTTTAGGAAACAAGAATAAATGTAATCCAAACTTTTGCAGTTTTGATTGATTTTCAATTCTTTTGGATTGATTTAGTGCTTTTCATTGGGTTGAATCGAATATGAACACCCATATTGGGTAATATTTGATCATGTTCAGTTTATACTTTATATGTGTCATTTTACGCTTACTTGTTACATCAATATACATGCAAATATATATAACCATAGATGAGAGAAAAATTTGTCTGTTTACTTTTATCAAGACAGCTGATAAGTTACAATAATATATCTAAAAGTAAGTTATTTACGGCCTCTAGTCCAAAATAATTATGAACATTTATTGCAAATTTCTCTATTTTACCCTTCACACATATTTAAGCACAATAAACGATGAAATGCTAAAATAATAAATTAATTATTAAATAAGAATATTTTAGGAAACATTTTTATAATCAATCCTTGTTTTGGGTTCTTCAATATCTGTGCAAAAAGCTAAAGTAACAATTAATTTGAACAAGATAGAGTAATAAATAAAGACAGTAACATTTTTGTCTAATTATAATATAGTAGAGATTGCTAACTTTTACCAATACAAAAAGGAGAGGGAGGAAGTTAGCAAATTATAGTTATATTACTTAATAACTTTATAAAATATATTTTTCATCAATCCAACCATTGAATTATAATTACCTATCACAAGATCATTTGTGATAAATTTTATAAAAATTGAATATCAATAAGAATATAGTCAAATAGCTCTTATTCTTACACATTTTAAACATATATATTACACTAATTTTGATATATATAAAAAAGTATTCAAATGATTTTAAATTAATATGAAATTTTATATACATAATCTATAAAATATAAATTCTAATCCAATGGTAGTTTTCGTATAATACTACACCAATAAAAATTTATTAAGTGGTATATCACTTTCTTAAAGTTATGTAAGTATAACTTGATCTTGACCCTATAAATGTATTGCTAACATATAAATTTTCAATCTAATGGTTAGTCTTGTAAAAAAATTCTTCAATAAAAAGTTAAACAAACCGATAATAATAAGACTTACCCAAACACATATAGATTTGAGAAAAAGAAAAATCTCAACAATATTGATAATTTTGCTTGTATCAAATAGAAATTGAAGCATATGCCAAGCAGAAAGGCAATGGGATTTGGTTCTGCTCTTTGCAGGTTCGAAATCTTTTGGTCCCGCCACTTGGAGGTTCGAATTCTTTCGTCCCATAGATATCAATCAAGTGCATATCCTATTTGAATAAAAAAATATATGCTTAGAAGTGGTTATATTTATTTTTGATTTGGTCCATATAATCCACATTAATTTTAAGATTAGTCACCTGTCAAAAAAAAAAAATGAAAAGAAAAGAAAGAAAAATTAAGAGTAGTCGGATGTTTAAGCAACAACAAACAACGATGACTGTATTGAAAATGACTTTATGTATAGAGATCAAATTAAAACTATTTTGATCAGTTGATGTAAGAATTTAACTTAAAATAAATATCAGTTATGAAGACAAACAATATATTTTAATCAAATATTCCAATTACAAATTAAAAAAAAAAGCTTTTACTTAAATTATGAAGATCAATAAGCTTCTGGTTTTCATTTTCTTGATTAGATTAGTTTATCAAACTCTCAAAAATTGACATATAATTTTCAAAATATATCGATTGACTCATTCATAAATTACAATAAAAATAAAGCTATTTTTTTTTCGTCAAATTACATATCAAGGAGCGTATGATGTACCCTTTTTATGTCTTTTCTCATGTTAGTCAGAATCCACATAATTAGGATTAAATCAAACGAATTCGTCATTTTTAACATATTGTGGTTTACCCTAATAATTAAATTGATATATGTACATATGTGTATTATTAGAAAAATAAATTGACAAATTATATAATTAAAACTTGTGAAAATTAGTGTAAAAATTATTAAGAAATAATATTTAATTTTATTAAATGTAAAATTTGAAATTATGAATCAATTGAGATGACATATGCGAATTCTTGAAGAAAAAGATTAAATGACAAATTATGTTAATAGAACTTCTCGACAAAACTGATGTAAAAAATTTCTACGAAGTAATGTTCAATTTCAATAAACATAAAAATTTAAAATAATTGAAAGATTTAATTTAATATAATAGTAGTTTTGAAATTTTTACACTCACTACTAGAAACAAGCAGGTTACCGAACGTTACTAATGGATAAATATCCGTTGAAAGTACCAATGGACCTTCATCAGAGTACAATCCATTGGCAAAATAAAATAATAAAAGACGAAAAAAGAATTTGGACTTATTGTTGTTGAATTTCTTTATCCGTTGGTAATGTTTGGCGCTAATTAGCATGCAAATAACACGGATAGATGTACCGAAGGTTGTTCATCGGAGAAATTAATTTCGTAGATCTAAATATTTATTAAATTTACTGTTCATCGATAATATTAGCTTTATTTTCTTTAATTTTTAAATTCTTATTATTTCAAAGACAGATAAATATGTCAATATCACTTGTCTTTTAAAATTCAACAATTAGGGTTATTAGTGACGAACTAGACACTGATAATTTCAAAATTTTGAGCCATTAAGAGGAAAATTGGCACACCAAGAAAGAATGCACTATTTCATTGTTTAACTTATCGACAGAATATTCATCGTTAAATGTAAAAATAAAATGCGATGCATTTTGATTTTAATCTTGTCGCGGAAATTCTATCAATAAAGTTACAGCTTAAACACAAATTAACCGCAAAACCCCTTCTCTTGCCCCATTCCTCATTCCAGTCTTTCTTTATCTTCCTCTTCATCTCTTCCTATGGTCTCTTTCTCTCTCTTTCCTTGACTGTCATGCTGCCACCGTCGCCGCGTCATTGCCACCTTCACCACAACCACTGCCACCTCTTTGCCACTCTCAGTAACTCTCTCTCTATTCATCACTACCACTACCACGCCACCACTAGCACTACGCCTCAACAGCCGGGTTGCCAACAAATCTGGTAAGCCCATCCTTTCACTTTTTGTTTATTCCACTTTTTTTGTTTTGTTCCTATTGAGAAAATGAGAAAATGTTCATTTCAGATTTGTATGTGATTGTAAAGGCTTCTTACCTCTCATTTCTTGTTTAGTGAGTGTTTTGTGTGTGATTGTAAAGGCTTCTTACCTCTCATTTTTTAATCTGATTTTGGGTGTGACATTTTGGTTTTGAGAAATGATTTATCCTCCCAACAAATCCTCCTAAGCATCCTCCTAATTATTAAATGAAGAAAGAATTGATTACTTTTTAAGATTTCAAGACATTAATTATATCTATTTTTTTACTTCATTTAGTATTTACAAGAATGTTAGGAATATTTTTAGGAGGCTATATCATTACTTTTTGATTTTACTTGACTAGTTTGGGTTGTAATGGTGCCAAATTTGTAGGGTCTTAGACGTTGTCATTGTTTGTTTTTTTTTTTTCATTGGAATTTGGTGATGGTGGGTGTTGTTTTTGGTTTGGTTTGCGAAGAAAATGGGTTGAAATAGTTTGAGCTTTGTCTATGGATTCATTGTATAGGTGATTTTTATTTATGTATTACATGCTTAATGAAAGTTTTTATGTGAATGGTTGCCATTAAGTGTAACACCTTATCAGATAAAGTACTATGCTCAAGTCATAATAAATTATCTGATAAGTGATTACGTATAATACTAGTTAAATTCTATTTCCTGTATTAGTATTAATTACTCACATAAGAATACTTAAACGCGTAACAAAAATTTCTGCGTGACAGCGGAATAAATACTGATTATTCGGCATACCGTAAATAACATAACATAAATAAAAATACAATAACGACAGAACAACTGCAAAATGCGTCATAAATATGTACATATATATTTGATTTTTAAGTTTGTCAGAATGCTACAGGATAACAAAATGAGGCCGCTAATACAAAACGCAATGGCCATTTTCTATAAACAGTACCCTAAGTGGTCCCCATGGGACATTGTATGTGCATTCCTACACCTATGCATCTATCCATGACCCAGACTGCCAAAAGAGGGCCATTCTGTACATCTACTATTACTATTGTAAACCCACTATCTAACTGGAATCTGAAGAAAGAAACCTATTCGCCATGGGTGCATCTGCAGGAGGATGGCCCATGCCGGGAGCAGAGGATGAGGAGAAACTCGCTGCCTCCGATGGGTCCTCCTCTGATGTCGAGGCGGAGAACATCGGGTGTGGTGGTGACGCAGGAGGGGCCATAGGAGCGGGGGTTGGTGCTGGTGCTACTGCTGGAGGAGGTGGAAATGGATGGGCCATATGAAGTGGTATGGCAATATATGGGACAGCGGGGTCAAACAGTGGGTGCATCAGTGGTACAGCGAAGTCTATCTAAAAGAAGAAATACAAACGAAATTAGTACCTGCCAGATATATATACAGAGTCTAGGAATGGGTCGAGGTGTATGTGAAGCTCGGGGAACTCAATGAAGAGGACTCCTGTCGCGACGTGCTCCATAGTCTGAGAATGACGCGGTAATATACAATAGGGTGAGAAATAGAAATTTCTCAATAGGAATTCCTAGTTCTATACATGTGTCATCGCTGTCATTCCCAGTTATTTCGGTCGCGCAATAATTTTCAAATAGTATGGTAAAATGATAATATTTAACTTACATACTCATTTATAAAGCATACACCGAAACAAGTTCAATTTTAATTAATAGATATACTAATGTACTCAAACAGTAATCATAGCGGAACAATAACATATTAAGAATAAATAACAAGGATCTAGAACAATCAATAGAAAATTTTTACAGTGTACATGTGCATGTGCAATGAGAAGATGCATCTTATTCTTGGAGGCTCTTGCCTATTAGAACTTATTTCTATCCTTGGTCCCCTGGGAGTCATTGGCCATATACTCCTGGCTAATAGTCTGCTTTTCAGGACCGAGCTCGTTCCTATACAGGATGGTCGGTTTACTTTCCCCGACATTCCCACTGATCTATTCCCCTTAATTTATTCCGGGGCTGGCCCAAGTGATATGGAATTCTTTATCATATCATGAAATGAATGCACATTTAACTTGTTTCTTTATGTATGATGCACTCAAGTTGTCATAGACTTTCATAACATATAAACTTCTTACCGAAATTTCGGCAGCATAACGGATCGAGTCCGCTTTCCCGTGAATAGTGCCAGACAACCAGTACATTTATACAACGTACAATTTCAGTATAGAGCAACAATTATACATGTACATCCATAATCTCAATCAACAATTTCAATTTAAACATCAATAGAGTCTCAGCTTAACCCCCTCTGTTCTGCTCGAATTTGGTGTGCCTCATTTCTCATTCAATTCAACTCATTTAAATCTAATTTATATATGTCATAGCCTCATATGTCTAGATTCTAACCCTTTTAGTCCCATTTCATTTTGATGTGTATAACTCTAGATATAAACAATTTACCCAGGCGCCTCTATTCTCACTGTAATTGGGTCCTTTTAAGTAAAAATTCACTAAAAATAGAAAACTAGGTGAATTCATACAAAATTTATCAAATTAAAACTATTAGAACAAGATTTCAAATGAACTAAGTTTTATGTCATTTTTCATAAGTATATTTTGACTTATGAGTCTCGAAGCTTGGCCTTACTAAACTACTTTGGTTCAATCTGGTTTAGACTTAAGCCAAATTCCTTGGTGCACTAGGAGCAAACGGCTAAGATTTTGGTTCTGAAATTTTTACGAGATATTATTTTACATGTTAGCTTTCAAACAAACCTGGGTTCACTCAATTTGAAGTTGTATAGGGTGAGTTATACCCTTCTTAACTCCTACTGCCCGGATAGGAAGCCAGATGTCTAAGGTAAACTTAAAAAATTCATAACTAATTCTATACTAATCCAATGACCTATTATGATATATGTATGGAAAGCCCTAGATGTCTAGTTTCATATAAAAATAGTTTCATCCAATTTAATTAGCAGTAGGCAGAGCCATACACTCCGCCGTACGGACCGCTGAGGGAAAACCCTAACAGCTTCTAGATTTGTCTTCCTCCTTCAAGCTATTTGCCCTCAAATCCAATTTCAATCACAACACACATGCAAAATCAGTCATAAAACATCATCATCACTCTATAAAACACCAACATCTCATATTATGCAAGCCCCACATGCAGCCCCAAATCAGAGAAACAAGAGGAGAAGTAGGATTTCCTACCTTGTGTAGTGGAGTTTGTGCTGATTTTGTGTTTTTGATGCAAGTAATTTGTGATGGGGCTTGACGGTGGATGGGAATGGAGTGGAGATGAAGGTAAAGAGAAGAGAAAGAGAAGAACTTCAGCACTTGAGAAGGGCTGCTGGCTGGTCGAAATTTTGGAGGAGAAAAAGAGAGAGAAAGGTGAGATGATTGAATGTTGAATGCATATGATTGGTGGATGTAACTTCTTCATGAAATCTGATTTAGTCTCCATCATCAAGGGCTGCCTAGGCGCCACTTGGGGGGAGTATTTGGCTGAATCTTGTCCATTAATTCTAGGGCACTCATGGTTTAATTTCTACTAGTCCGGTTCCGACAGTTTGAAATACCGAAATCCTACCGTTTTCTAGGGATGTCAAAAATCCCCATGTAGTGGGGATCCCCGCGGGGACTGCCCCATTCGGGGCCCCGCAATTGGGGATTTTTCCCCCACAAGAACGGGGACGGGGACAAAAGTTCCCCTGTGGTAGGTTCGGGGATAGGGGCGGGGATCACTCTCCCCGCCCCGCAGGGACCCCGCGCTATGTGAAAATACTATATTATCCCTAATAGATATCTATTATATTTATATATATCTCTATTTTTATGACATTTCACATTAATTTATTTAATTTAATAATTAAAAATTAAAAATATTTATAACCCAAACTCATTTGATTTTTTTACTTCTTTCCCTTTTATTCTTCTTCTTTGTTGGCTGTTGCGTTGAGTGCATTCTTATTTTTTTCTTCTTCTTCTCCTCCACCCCTTTTTCTTCTTCTTCTTCTTCTGCACAACATATCCATTCACAAGCACTTCCCCTTTTCTTCTTCTTCGCTGTTCCACTGTAGAGCATCCCCTCACTGTTGTTGCTGCTGCTGTTGTTCCGCTGCGTTGTTGCTGTTGTTCTGCCGTGCTGCTGCTGTTCTTGTTCCGCCGCTCAGATCTGGGCTGCCACCATTGCTACTGTTGTTGTTGTTCCGTCGAGTTGCTGCTGTTGTTGTTGTTTTGCCGCGTTGCTGCTGTTCTTGTTCCTCCAATCAGATCTGCGCTGCCACCGTTGCTACGAGTTGCTGTTGTTGTTCTGTCGAGTTGCTGCTGTTGTTGTTCTTCCACTGCTATTGTTCTACCACGTTGCTGCTATTGTTGTTTTGTCGCCGATCCGGGTGCCACTCTTGTCGCCATCTTGTTGTTATTGTTCCGCTCAAACTGGGTTCTTTGTTGATCTATGTTGCTGCGGCTACTTCTTCCTTTTTTTTTCTTTTTTTTTTTTTTTGCAGAAGCGCTACTGCTACTATTGTTCTATTGTTTTTGTTATTGTTCTCACAGATCTAAGTTGCTGCTGTTGTTGTTGTTCTTCTTCTTCCTTCGATCTCATATTTGTCATTGTTATAGTTCTTTTAACAAAAAAAAAAAAATTATTACTGCGGGGACCGACGGGGAAGCGGGGATTGGGGATGGGAGGAAAAAGCCCTCCATGGCGGGGATCAGGGACGGGGACAGGGAACATTTAAGGTAACAGGGACGGGGAGCAGGGAGGCACTCCCCGCCCCCGCCCCGCGCGGGTGACATCCCTGCCATTTTCCTTTAAATCGATAAATCGGTTTGAAATTTTTCTGTGAAGTTTTCTATGCTCCTAATCTAATTCTATCTAGCCTAATCCTTTTAAATTACACTTGATTGGCTTTAAGTAAATGTTTAATCAAGTCCTGATTAAACTCACTTATTTGATAAAACCGAACAACTCAGTTGTTAACGATAAAATTTTTGGTCGTTACATTAAGGGGATGAAATAATCAGAAGTAAGTAGCAATAGGAATCATACCTTGCAATAGAGATAATGAATTAGTTTGTTCCTCTCTTTTGTTTGTGCCTTTTTTTTTACTTTTTTTCTAAAAAAAATACTTTATTTTTGGGATTGGAGGTTCGGTTTCTGTAAGTGAATCTAGTTTCATTTTTGTCTCTTTATTGTGAAGCTATTAGGGTTGAGTTCACTATCACATTGAGTAGTTTTGCTGTTCGATTTACTTGTCCCTATGTTCATGGATGGTTTAACTTTCTAATTTACTATGAAGTTTTGCTTTTTTTTCATGTTTTTGGTACCTTCTTTTTAAAAAAATCAAAATAAGGAATTATTTTATGCTATTTGGGTTGCTCGATATTTGAAGAAAAATAATAATAGTTCATGAAGTTATTTTTGTGAAGGCTTAGTGTAATAATAAAACCTTTTTCCTTCAATGATTCAAATATGACAGGTAAAGGCAGAGGCAGAGGGCAACTGAAAAGAACAATGGTCCTTGCTCCACCACTTCGGCCTCTACTTTCAACCCCACTCCTCCATCACCACCACCACCTCATGACTCACATACCCTATTCATCATGGTATACAATCCTGGGTATATGAGTCCTTCATCTTAACCACCCATGTCTTAGGGGTCAGTGCCTCCACCACCACCACTATCTCCTCTTGAGCCCACCATGGCACAGTCTCAACCTGTAGCCAAGTGTAAAGTAGCTAGCTCATTGGCCGAGTAGTCTTAGGCTTCAACAACAGAGCAGGGCATTCATTTGAGGCTTTGATGAAAAGTCTTGGTAAGTAATTTGAATTTGAATTTAGTAATGTCATGGTCAAATTGTGATTATTTATTAATTGATATCTAACTTTTTCTCTTGTATAAGATATAGATGGCTTCTTGCTTTGGATGATCTACACAAGATCATGGAGACCATCCAAAAGTTGTACGATAGGCCTTTGGAAAGATTTAGCAAACTCTTGAAGAGTGAAAAGCTCTAATGATATTGCAAATGCAAGGTAAATGATATTTGGTTTTTATTCATTTTAGTGTTTTACTTTTATATATTGCAATATATGATTTAAAATAATATTGTGCTACTTTTTATGTGCAAAGCCACTTCATTATTGATCCCATTGATGAAGACCTCTTCTTTAAGGCATTTAAGACTCAAGCAGCCAAGCAGATGTAGGACATGTACCTTGACATCCAGGAGGGGCGAGATCCTAATTCACAATGGCTAACTCAAGCCAACTTGAGAGTCTAGCTTACGGGAGTACTAGGCCTTCGACAAGTTTAGGGCGAAGTTTGTAAAGGCCAAGGCAACTAGAGCATTAGCTACTCCATTGTGGTGACTCTAGCACTAAAAGTCCACTGGGGTAAGGATGATAAGTTAACAAATTAAATTGCACTTATATTTAATTTAATAAATTTTTGTGTATTTATTTATGTATTATCTTAGGGAGAGCTATTCAAAGAGAGCTACATGAGAAAGGCTGACAAGACGCAGTGAGTTGACCACTGTTCCAAGCAAACCTATGTAATTTCTAAACATTATTATTTCTACTTAATTTATTCTTAGTGTATATTCTCTTGTGCAAGTCTAATTTGTTTTATTTAATTGCAAGTTGAACTTTCACAGCGACTTGAGGACGCCAGGTCTCAATAGACCCATTAAGCTGAGGATGCAAGTAGCATCACCAACTACTTGTAACATCCTCCCAAAATACAATACTATGCTTAAGTCATAGTACTACCTTCAAGAGTTGCTACTGTCACTTCAACGGATCTAGTTTGACATCACTCTTTGGCCGTCATTAATTTTCCTAACTTTGTCTCGAATGCTTATTTCTTAGCACCTTTGAGATATCTGGAGACAACACGAAAATATATAGAATGAGAATTATAAATTTTCAGTATGATTCACTAAGAATTTCATGTCGTGTCATCGTTATTATCTCCAGTTGTTTCGGTGTATTAAAAAAAGGTGAGCATGTTATACAAGTATTTTCAATTTTATAGTTTGAAACCATATTGTCTGAAGCAGAGTTCATTTTAGTCATACACTTGATAAATAGAGTAAGAATTAAAGTATAAGCATAGCATATTGTGAGTGATTTCATAATAATAACAATAATACTAATAATAATAATAATAGTAATAAGAACATAAATTGTGCTTGTGCAATGGCTTATCATGAATTCATTTGAATGCACTATACATATTGCCATCCTCAAGTATAGTCTTTCTCAATTTCCTTTACTTTCTTTAATCTTTACTGCCCTTGGCTAGTCTGATCTAGGAGTGAGCTCAACTCATGACCGTCGTCACACAGAACTAACCTACAAGGGGAATCACATGTCTCTAGTCTTGGAGGGATATCATTTTTGGCCACATGCCTCCAAGGTAGAGGGATCTCATAACTTTGACTGCCTTCATAAGGAGGGACCCAAAAAACTGCCTCCAAGGTGAAAGGACCCAATCTTTTATAATTATATATTTTCTTCATTTGCATGTAAATATGCAAACTTTCATGAGGAGGATCATGATCATATTATCATACAATGTTCATATGCATTTTAGTGCACTTATCTTCAAACATTCTTGTAAGTCTTATAATAATGGATATTTAATTTGAATATTGCATACATGTACAAGTATATCATATGTTATGCATAGCTTTTGCCGGATTTTCGGCAACATAACGGATTGAGTTCACTTCCCCGTGAGTAGTACGATTCTAGAACAAACAACCAACCAAAGTACTAGCACAAGTATAGCACATTAAACTTCAACATTAACATGGAATAACAATATTTAGGTTTTAATTGAAATCAGATATTCTTTAGAGTGACTAGCTCTTCAATTTGGAAATTCTACTCGGTTTTGTAAAATCTTCCAAAAATTCTAGTAAAATCCTTTGTATTTGAATTTTGAATATGTTGGAGTGTTATGTGTCTATTTTCTAACCTCTTTTGTCCTATCTCATTTTGATAAGTGCAGGTCAAGTTATTATGGTTTCATTTCAACCTGCCATGTAGTAGGCCAGAAGTGCACATCTAAAAGTAAAAATTCACCATAAATTGAAATCTAAGTGGATGCCTACCAAACCTATGTTGTTTTGAATCTTATTGATCAAATTTTCATATGAAAAAGTATCACTTCATTTGGCTAAGGAAAGCTCAAGTTATGAGCTCATCAATTTGATGAGATCGGACTACCTTATCTCTGTTTCACCAGAACAAGGGGCAAATTCACGAATTTTCTGAAAATTATAGAAAATGAATTTGATCATGAAATTTTTATATCATGTTCTCATATTCTTACCATTCTAAAAAATTTTTTTGCACTTCATTCCAAGTTTTGTAGGGCAAGTTATGCCCCACGAAATCCAATCTACCAAGAATCAAGGTTAGAATCCAACGGTTAATTTCAAAAATTCATATCTCACTCAATACTAATCCAAAAATCTTATACTTTATATGTTGGAAAGCTCTAGATGTATAGTTTTAGGGAAAAATAGTTTCATCTTATTTTGGTGTCTATAGCTGAGTCCATATAGTGCGTAAGTGCGGACACTGTAGGGTTTCTCAACCTAACAGATTCTATTTTGTGGCTCTTTGTGTTTTTTCATTCAAATCTCAATCAACCCAAGCAAACACATGCTAAAACGGCCATAAATCATTACATCACCACCATATATCATCAGTTACATGAGAGAAGAAAGTATTCTTAATAGTCATTAATTCAATAAAATCAAGCAAAGAAGTTGAAGCCTACCCTTGTTTTGGTGTCATCACTAGCTAGTCTTGAGTTCTAATGAAAGATATGGGTGCAGGAGACTTGAGGGAGGTTGAAAATGGAAGAAGGAGTTGGAGAAGATGAAGAGAAGAAGGAGAGAAGCTTGCTGGAAGAGGGGGACGAATTATGATGCCAAAGAAGGAATTAAAGCAAGCAGAATTTTGGGGTAATCAGAAGGAAAGCTCCCTATTGGTCCTTGGCATGAGTAGCTAAGAAGGAGTCAACTCTCTTTGTCTCTTATGGCTATCTTGCACCACTTTTAATGGGTGTAGTGGCTGAGTTTTCAGCCACTAAACATAGGTTTTTGAGTGTGTAATTCTATTGATTCGGTTCTGGTAGTTAAAAATACCGAATCTCTACCGGTTTCCTTTAAATTGGCAAAATGGTTTGGAAAATTTTATGAGACTCTCTATGTGACTATTCTAATTCCCTCAAGTCTAATTTCTCTAATTAACATCCAATTAATTTCTAATTGGCCTTTAGTTAATTTCTAATTATCCTTATATATTCAATAAAATCGAATAGATCGACTAACGGCATAAATTAAACATTTTAAAAAAATTTTGGACATTACAATACTAACCACCTAAGAAAAATTTTGTCCTCAAAATTTGGTTATAAAACTAACTAGTTATAATCACAAGAGTTTAAGTAAAAGTTCATACATAAGCACACATAGTTTCAATAGGTAGGATTGAAGGGGTACAGTAGTTGTAAAACCATTTAGCATAATAGGATTGTCTAAAACTAAATTAGCCAATTCCTTATTCTGGTTTATCCCTAATTCTTGCTCTGGCTCTTTTGGGGTGTAGTCCCCTCAGTGTTTAAGATGAAAACTCTTCCCGAATGTTGTGGCTTAGGAGTCGTGGCTGATGCTTATATTGACAGTCTCTAATCATATGTCCAGGCTTTCCACACCTGAAACATACATTCTGTCTAGCCAAACATAGTCTTTGTCCATGGTCTTTTCCGTACTTTGAGCAATCTTGCCTTATGATTGGCCTTTGTGGTTGTTTACCCTCATATCCATTTAATTGAGACAACTTCTTTGGTGGTGAGGTGTGTTCAAATTCTGGGTTTTCAGGTGCTATCCTCTTCTTAGTAGTATCTGACTTGGTATCAATGAGCTTCTTGTTATATTCCTCTATAAGTCGGCATTTGTTTACCAGGATGGCAAAGTCCCTGATTTCCATTGGTCCCATGACTGCAAGTATGTTTCTCCCTCAAGTTGTCCTCAAATTTAACACATTTCCAGTCTTCGTCTGGATTTTGTTAGTAAATGGTGGAGAACTTGCACAATTATTCAAACTTGGCTATACACTTTGATACACTCTTGGTTCCTTGTTGAAGTTGTAGAAATTCTAGTTCCTTAACATTTTGGACAGAAGCAGGAAAATATTTCTGGTAAAGGCCTCTATAAACATATTCAATGTAATCTTTATCTGGGAATCTTCTAATAGTCTTCTCACGCCATTCCACTAGAACTCTACATCCATTTCAAGCATATAAGTGGCAAAAACAACTTTTTGGTGGTCAGTTCAGTCTAAGACAGAGAAGACTTTCTCCATGGCTTTAATCTATTCGTCGACCTTGTCAGGGTTAAAGACTCCTCTGAAATTAGGCGGATTTTCCTTTCTGAACTCAGCAAATTTAAGGTACTCTAAGTCTACCCCTAGGCCATTCGGGTTTCCACTGTGATCAGCTTCAGATTGTCTTCCTAGCTGATCCATCATTTGGTGTGCTATAGCAACTTGTTCGCACATAGCATGTGCCATCTCCTGCAGAGTATCCATGAAAGTAGCGAGGTCTTCTGGAGTGGGTATAGTTCGTGGCCTACCATGCCCCTTGGAAGCCATTAGTTCCTAATCACACAAAACAAAATATTGAGTTAATCAGGCTCAATAATAAGTTAAGTGTGACAGCAACTAATTACATTCACAGCTAGACGGTCATGCATATCTAATTCCTATATCTTATTTGACCATATAAGATTTATCGCATGACATTTTCTAATGATTTTAGAGTGCACTGGAAACATGGTCAGTCCAAATCCTCAAGTCCAGGGAGGATCGAACTGCTCTGATACCATTATGTAACATCCGCTCGAAATACAATACTATGCTTAAGTCATAGTACTACCTTCAAGAGTTGTTATAGTCACTTCAATGGACACTGTATGATAGCGCTCTTTGGCCATCTTTAATTTTCCTAACTTTGTCCCAAACACTTACTTCTAAGCTCCTCTAAGATATCTGGAGATAACACGGAAATATGTAGAGTGAGAATTATAAATTCTCAATAGGATTCACTAAGAATTTCATGACGCGTCATCATTATTATCTCCAGCTACTTCGGTGTATTATAAAAGGTAAGCACGTTATATAAGCATTTTCAATTTTTTGATTTGAAACCATATTATCCGAAGCCGAGTTTATTTTAGTCATACACTTGATAAATAGAGTAAGAACTAAAGTATAAGCATAGTAGATTGTGAGTGATTTCATAATAATAACAATAATAATAATAATAATAATAATAATAGTAATAAGAACATAACTTGTGCATGTGCAATGGCTTATCATGAATTCATTTGAATGCACTATACATATTGCCATCCTCAACTATAGTCTTTCTCAATTTCCTTTACTTTCTTTAGCTTTCTTTAATCTTTACTGCCCTTGGCTAGTCTAACCTAGGAGTGAGCTTAACTCGTGACCGTCGTCACACAGAACTAACCTATGAGGGGGATCCACGTGCCTCTAGTCTTGGAGGGATCTCATTTTTGGCCACGTGCCTCCAAGATAGAGGGATCTCATAACTTTGACTGCCTCCACAAGGAGAGACCCAAATAATTGCCTCCAGGTGAAGGGACCCAATCTTACAGAATTATATATTTTCTTCATTTGCATGCAAATACGTAAACTTTCATGAAGAGGATCATGATCATATCGTCATACAATGTTTATATGCATTTACTTACACTTATCTTCAAACATTCTTGTAAGTCTCATAATAATGGATACTTAATTTGAATATTGCATGCATGTACAAGTATATCATATGTTATGTATCATTCAGCCCCATTTCTGTGCTGCCTTCTCCCTCACTTCAGCTCTCTTCTTCTCTTCTCCACTCACCCAACTCCATCAAACCTTCAAGTTCAACCAAGTTTTATTGATTCAAACTCCAAGATCAAACCAAATCACATATAACAAGAGGTAGAGGTTTAATTCTTGTATTGATTTTGATTGTAGATGGCTGATGGTGGTTCACCTTTCTCAAGATTTGTTGTGATGATTGAATGAATATAAGGATATTTGACAGAGTTGTTGGCTGTTATGATGTTGAAATCGAATAGGAAGCAAGAAAGAATGAGAGTAGGAAGAGGTGAGGAGTTGGAAAACTAAAAATCCTCGGCAGTCCGTATGGCGGAGTGCCAGATTTTCGGCAGCATAACGGATCGAGTCTGTTTCCCCGTGAATAGTATCATTCTAGAACAAACAACCAGTCAAAGTACTAGCACAAGTATAGCACATTAAACTTGAACATTAACATGGAGCAACAATATTTAGGTTTTAATTGAAATCACATATGCTTTAGAGTGCCTAGTTCTTCAATTTGGAAATTTTGCTTGGTTTTGTAAAATCTACCATAAATTCTAGTAAAATTCGTTGTATTTGAATTTGAATATGTTGGAATGTTATGTGTCTAATTTGTAACCTCTTTGGTCAAATCTCATTTTGATAAGTGTAGGTCAAGTTATTATGGTTTCATTTTGGCTTGCTACAGATTGCACACCTTAAAGTAATAATTCACCATAAATTGAAATCTGAGTGGATGCCTACCAAACCTATGTTGTTTTGAATCTGATTGATCAAATTTTCATATGAAAAAAGTCTCACTTCATTTGGCTAAGAAAAGCTCAAGGAATGAGCTAATCAATTTGATGAGCTTGGACTGCCCTGTCTCTATTTCACCAAAACAAAGGGCAACTTCACAATTTTCTGGGAATTATAGAAAATGAATTTGACCATAAATTTTTATACCAATGTCTTACCTTTCTAACAAATTTTGTTGCACTCCATTCCAAGTTGTATAGGGCAAGTTATGCCCCATGAAATCTAGTCTGCCTAGAGTCAGGGTTAGAATCCAATGGTCAATTTCAAAAATTCATATTTCACTTAATACTAATCCAAAAGCCTCATACTTTATGTAATTGGAAAGCCCTAAATGTATAGTTTCAAGAAAAAATAGTTTCATCTCATTTTGGTGTTTATAGGTGAGTCCGTACAGTGCACAATTACGGATATCGTAGGGTTTCTCAACCTAATAGATTCTATTTTGTGGCTATTTGTGTTTTCTCAACCCAAGCAAATACATGATAAAACAGCCATTAATCATCACACCACCACTATATATCATCAGTTACATGAGAGATGAAAGTATTCCTAACAGTCATTAATTCAATAAAATCAAGCAAAGAAGTTGAATCCTACCCTTGTTTTGGTATCATCACTAACTAGTCTTAAGTCCTAATAAAAGATATGGGTGTAAAAGACTTGAAGAAGGCTGAAAATGGAAGAAAGAGATGAAGAAGATGAAGAGAAGAAGGAGAGAACCTTGCTGGAAGAGGGGGGCGAATTATGATGCCAAAGAAGGAATTAAAGTAAGCAGAATTTTGAGGTAGTTGGAAGGAAAGCTCCCCAATGGTCCTTGGCATGAGTGGCTAAGAAGGAGCCAACTCTGTTTCTTTCTTATGGCTGTCTTGCACCACTTTTAATGGGTTAAGTGGATGAGTTTTCAGTCACTAAACATAGGTTTTTGAGTGTATAATTCTATTGATTCAGTTCTGGTAGTTAAAAATACTGAATTTCTACCAGCTTCCTTTAAATTGGCAAAACAATTTAGAAAATTTTATGAAACTTTCTATGTGACTATTCTAATTCTCTCAAGTCTAATTTCTCTATTTAACATCTAATTGGCCTTTAGTTAATTTCTAATTATCCTTATATATCTAATAAAATCAAATAGATCAACTAACGGCATAAATTAAACATTTAAAATTTTTTTTGAATGTTACACTACCCACCTGTTGATGAGGACAAGAGGTATTTAGAAATAGTTGGCGATGCTTACAAAAACTACATCTACGACATGGGCACATGCTACGCTGATAGTGTCTCCCTTGGCTTTATAACCGGAGCTTCATTTGCTAGGTTTGCTAGCTTTGATTGAGGTCCGTGGGCTTGTCCCGATGCTTAATGCAAAACTTTAGGCCCAAGCTCAATTGACCCAGGACTAGAGAGGCAACTTTGTGAGGCCTAGAAGAAGCTAGCAGCTAGCAGTGTAGGAAGAATGATTATGCCAGGAGAAAGTTGAATTGGAGAAGAATATCAAGATGTGCAAAAGGAGGTGAAGAAGGATAAAAAGAAGCTACGGAGGGAGATGATGGACAAGATCCATTCCATCTTCTGGAAGATGTTGGTGAGTGGTTCGGCAACACAACCAACTTTGTCTTCTTTGTTCAACAGCTCCGACAATGATGACCACATTTCTGCTACCGACGATGAGGCTACTAATTTTCATTGATTTCTTGTATTTTTTTTTTATTTTTGCACATTATTTCAAACCTTTTGTATATTTATTATAAAATAATTTGAATATTTTAACTTCTTAATAATTTGTGTGCATAAATATTGCATTTTTAATTATATATATAAATGTTTGAAAATATTTTAAGAATTAGAATTAAAATTAATAAATGTAATTAATTGACAAAAAAAGGTTACAATTTTTTTAAAAAAATTTAAATTTTCGACAAAAAATCCATCGATGAATATTTTAATTTATTTAATTCCCATCAAATTATTGACAGATTTTCTGTCGGTATATATAAAGAATCTGACATTAATGATTTTTATTTTGATGAAAACATTGACAAGAAACCACAAGCATTACTAACCAGATTTTTGTGATTATTGATGACACTATTATCGACGGATTTGTTTCAGTGAATAATCTATAGGAAAAATTAATTGTTGACAAATTTTACTTAAAATTTGTCGATAATTTCGTCAGTAATCTGCATGTTTCTAGTAGTGATTGTTATCTAAACATGAATTATTAAGTTTCTAAAAGTGTTTTAATTTTATAATAACTATATTAAAAGTCATACACATAATAATACATAAATGATTGATGGTAGAAAACTTTACATAGTGTATCAATGTTAAACTCATTATCAAAAGGATCACAAAATTTGTTTAGACAGAAAGGCAATTTAATTTTACTAGATAGACTAAAGTACTTTTAATAAAATCTTAATCTTGAATTGTTAATCACTCAATAAGACCTAATAACCATTGAATAACAAGTGACAGCTATTCATGAATGAAATTCAACTCAGGATGCAATGATACATAAAACTAGGAAAGAATAAAAAATAGTTCCTACTTTAATTTAGTGGTTCTTTATTTTTATAAATATCTAACAGTTGTAAATGAGGCTCTTTATGTAAAGACACGTAAATTCTATATGTGAGCAGAAATGGGAAGGAATCATGTGTCAACTCATCCCATTTTACAGCTGGCAAGTTGGTGGGATGGCAGCTTGATCCACCTGAGAGTGAACAAAAATGGCAGGTCAATTCGTGAGTTAACTTGCCAATTTGCCAAATGTAACTTAAAATTGAATAAAGTAATGGATTAGTTGAGTCAACTTGTGAATTAATCCACTTAATTTTTCAAAAATAGAAAAAAATAAAATATAGGACCTAAAAATCAGACCCAACAGTTATGTGGCGTGGGTCAAAATATATAATCCGCTTAAAAAATGCGAATTGCAAATTAAGTACAATCCAACTAGGCATTATTTGTTAGTTAAATAGGTTGAGCTCAATGTATTTTGCATCTCTATAAAATGTGTCACGAAGTTTTAGAATATTTACTTTACAGGAAACAAAGAAAACAAGAGTTTTAGGTTTCATGTTTTTACTTTTTAAGTAAATATATTTTGAAATGTTTTCATTAAATTGAACCAAATGCATTTTCATCTTTATTTTCAGTTTTAGGGAAAGTAAAAACATAAAACACTAGAACCAAATAGGCTTTTACACTCTTACTCTTCCTTTTCCCTATATAAATGGTTGGTTCTTAGGTACTCATCCAGATTAGAAAACTAAACACTAGGCCATTAGGTATGGACTGTAAGGATTTAAGTAAAATTTTTGTTGAATGGGCAAACCGTGGGCTACTCTTTGATCTGTAGTTTATGAGTGTACGCGAGAATTGTGCACCAAGTTTTGTTTCTTCTGCTGTTTCTTTATTATTGCTTTTAAATTTTGGTCATTTTTTTTTTAAACTTTTCCGCTAGCATACTTAACTAGAGATAATCCTATTTAGGTACTACCAGATACCAAATGTAATACCCTACCTAAAATAAAATACTTGTTTAAAATAAAATATTGATAATGGAAAATTTTAAAATGTACATAACTTGAGCCCTGAGGTTATTTTCCCTATTCACTTTAAATTATATAGCAATAGAGAAATTAAAACTAATTAAATGAAGGTATTTGACAAAATAAAAGTGATTGTAGCAAGTTGGCTCATACTACAGCCTCTTTTGTGTGGACCATACAATTTCCTCCATTGATATTTTTTCACCGTCCCATCACCTTTCTTCTCCATTCCACTGCTTCTATTCTTTCCTCTCAACCACCCATCTTCTTCTTCTTGTTTTAATTTTTCTTTGAGTTTCACCTCCCATTTCTACTCTCTCAGTGGCCCCTTTGTCCCCCCCAACTGTCGTTCGCTCTTCCTTGGCCATACTACCACTTCCACCGCACCACTTCCTCCACTGGTCCCATATTCGCACCTTTGCATCACCACCATCTGCGAGTTGCTCTTCCTTGCATTCTCTCACTGGCTGGCACTCTGTTTCATTTGGCCCCCCTCCTTTTATCCGTGTTTTTCTTCTTTTGGTGCGAATCGGCAGTTTTGCTTCTCTAGAATCAAATCACAGCTTTTGTGAGTGCCTCATGAAGGTACATCCTTATAGGTTTTATACTTTGTGGTATGTGTGTATTTGATCAACTTTATTCTAGATGTCTTTGAGCTAATAGTTATGCAAATTTTGAGTCTTGATATTTGATTGAGGGTTTGGGTGTCTATGAATATATAAGAGTAAATATTATGGTTTATTCTGTACGGATTTCATGGTTGGTTTTGTCTAATAAACCTTTAATCCTTATGCTTGGTTTCTGAGCTTTCTGAAGGGATATTGTTGCCTTATTCTTAAAGGGTACCAATAATAACACCAAATCATGTAAGATAAAATTTATTTTCTGATGTCAATTGTGTGTCCTCAGTACTTTTGAAATATGAGTCAGTGTTTCGTGTTAAAGATTGGATAACATGAGACTAGGATTTAAAGGAAAATGTAAGTGCCCAAGAACTTTCAAAGAAAACCTCTTTTGTAAGTTTGTATGTAATCGGGCATGGGGTGATTCTCACTGGCTAATTATGATTTGAAGTAATTAACTATATGTTGGTTTCAGATTTCCAGGAGATCGATCTTCGAGTTTGGCGGCCTCTAGGACGTAGATTTGACATCCTTCATTGTCCTATGAGTGGATAATGTCTCTATGACATATGATTTTCTTGATGCAATTAATATTGATTTAGTTCTAGTATATATTGGCAATTTATTTTATATATTTAGTTAATTATGAATATTTTGTTTATAGTTTGATATATTTATCTATTCATAGATGTCCGTTTTGAATTTGAGGAAATTTTATTAGTATGTAATTGTTAAATGTTTCAAAAGTTTTCTTTTTGAAAAGAGATTATAGATTTTATAAATGTTAGTCCAAACTTCGGAACAATGTTTAAATTATTAAACTAAATTGTTGAGAACTTTATTTTGAGTTTGGAAACTTTACTTGGGCTTTTCATCTTTGGAAACTTTATTGTATATTTATACCTTTATTTTCGGAGTTTTATTAATATTTATTACTTCATTTTTTATATACTTTGTGGGAGGATTCTTAGTTAAACGGTAGCTAGTGGTCGTTGATGCTAGCCTTGGTGCATCTTGGTTCGAACCCAGTTAGCAAGGTGTTGCTAGCTCGGTGTGTGTGTGTCAGGCCTACACACATTGCCGACTTAGTCAAATCTGAAGGGGCTAACCCTTGTTTGAAAATTTCTCTAAATTGGAAGCCTCCTTACCTTGATATTTGTGATTGGGAAATATGTTTTCTGTTTTTGAAATAAGGTTAATTATATATATATATGTATATATATATATATATATATATATATATATATATATATATATATATATATATATGTATAGTTTATAATGTCGATTCTTTATTTATACTTTATTTTAAATGATGATTCCTTATTTATATTTAGTTCATAATACTAATTCTTTATTTAAGCATAGTTTGCTTTACTTCTAGAGCTTGTCCTTATATGATATATTTTCATTGCCTTATCTAAGTCTGTTGGATTCACTCCCTCCTTTTCCTTCCTATTTCAAACTTCGGCCCAACACCTGACTCGATTTCTTCAACTTCTTAGAGTTGCTCCACTCTTTACAGGCAAGATCTTGTGGCTTGATATTTTATTTTTATAAGATATGTATATAGGGCTTATGGATTTTTGCGAATTTGTTTTATTTAGTAAATAGGATGTAAATTGTAACATTCTCCTCTATACAGTACCATGCTTAAGTCATAGTACCACACTCTGGAGTTGTTAGTATTACCTGAGCGGAGCTTATCTGACAGCAACTTCAACCGTCCTTGAAAAATTCCCGAACTATCTGGAGTGAACACGAAAATAGGAGTGACAATTTTAAAATCTCAGTAGGATTTATTAAGAAATTTTCGTATCGTGTTATCGTTATTATCTTCAACTGCTTCGGTGTATTATAACAAAAGTGAACATATAATACGAATTGCTCCGTTTTATAATTTGAAAACATACGGTCCGAAGCAGAGTTCATTTTATTCCATGCACTTGAGTCACATTGACACTAGTCTATAATGAGAATAATATTTACCGCATAAGTAAATAGAACAGTCTTAGCATCAATAAGACATGGGATATAATTATGCAAATACTCATATTTGAATTCATGCAAATGCACTGATGCTTTCCTTTAACTTTCTTTGCTTTCCTTTCTTGGCACACCTAGGCATTATGTGTAACACCCTACTAATTTGATGTTATGCTTAAGTTGCAGCATGAAATTAGGTAGATTGTGTTACCGTATTAATATTTTCTTTACCTTTCCTGTTTTATTCTTCTTTAAATCGTCATCATCATATTAATCCTCTTTTTTTGACAAAGCAGTATTTGCTATACTAAAAAAGTGGAGCGAGATTGAACAAAATATCACCAAGATAAAGAATAGTACAATAGCGTTCTTTGTATACGTGCAAACATATGTATATATATCGGAAGCCCTTTGCTTGGTTTATGTACAAAGCTTTAAAGTAGAATACATAAGTGGGCTGGTATATCAAAAAGACCATAATGCCCATATCAGTCAAAATACCTTATGGCCATCAAAAAGGACGTTTAAGTAACCTCTTGCTAACCTACAGTCAAGTCTATGACCGAGCTACATCTTTGTCCAAAGAGGTCATACTGTACAATATCTCCTGCCGCCAAGCTACTTAGTCAGGTAGCCGTTAGCCATGCCAGGCTTGGCCGATGAATCATCTACGTTGGGTCCCGAGGAGGAAGAGGGCGACGAGCCGGTGGCCTCGGAGGAGTCAGCTCTCGAACTCAACGAGGATATCGAGGAATGCTGTGGTGGAGACTTCGAGCGGGGTCAGCGAGTCTTTTGTCTTTGCGGGTGTAGGAGGTGCGAGGAGGTGGAGTGCGCCATGTGTGGCGAACGACAATATAAGGAGTAGCGAGGGTCGAAAATGGGATGGTGTAAAGGAACATCAAAGTTCACATGTTCTTGAAGAGGTATAAGCGGAAGTTACGAACTAGCTATGTCTGGGGGAATCTAGCTACGGATCATGGTGGGTGTAATCTTTGGGATCTCGATGAAGAGGGTAGGTGTGGAGTCCATCGCCCGATTAATACGAGAATGATGCGGAAGATACAAAACGGGGTGAGAATTTCAAGAAAATTCTCGATTAAGGTTCAATTATCTTGAATCTTGGCGTCACATACATTCTCAGTTACCTCGGGTTTTATTTAATTATAAAAATATGCATTCAAACTGATAAGTCCATTTTAATGAGTTTAAGAAAAATGTGCAGTCGAAAGGCGAGTTGATTTTACTTTAGAAGGTTCAAAAAGATAAGCAGGACTACTAATAATGATTCGTATAGTAATAAACAGGATAATAAACGAGCAGCAGTAAATACATATAAGAGGCAATAGTAAACATCTTGACATAACTATGCCATATATTCATGCATTCATGTAATCATGCAAACTAAATCATGAACCTTTCCTCATAAGTCTTTCCATTCATTTTCATCATTATTCCTTCCATCTTTTGATCCCCTGGGAGTTCTTGGCCATTTAGACTCCTGGATAATGATGCGCTTTATCAAGATCGGGCTCGTTCTATCTGAGAAATCTTTGGGTTTACTTTCCCACGAACCTTCCTTCGATCTATTCCTTAACTTCTTATCAGGTGGCCCAGTAGCATGGAACTTTCTTAATAACATGATTCTTAATACACTTTCATAACTTTCCTTGAAATGCACATGTATTATCATAAAATTCATAACTTGTGCATGGATTCTACCGAAATTTCAGCGGCATAACGGAATGTGTCCGCTTCCCCGTGAATAGTGCCAGCCAACTAGTACATCAATTCATCACAAAGAACACAATATCACATTTATATTCCAACATAAAACTCATATCAACATCAAATTCATTCAGGCAGAATTCCTGCCTCAGCATATTCAACCAACCCGTTTTTTTATAATTCAAGCCATAATTTCTATTTAACTCCTTTGGACCTCAAATTTGAGTATGTTAAGCTGTTATGTGTCTATTTTCTAACCTCTTTGGTCCCATCCAATTTTGGTATCTATAACTCAAGATATCTAAATTTTATCTCAGCTTTGCCATTGGCTTCTTAGAATCGGGCAACTAAAAGTAAAAATTCACTAAAAATCGAAAACGGACTTAAATCGTACGAAATTGGTCTCATATTAAAGTTAACAGAACAAAGTTTCATTTAGAAAAAGTTCCACTCAATTTGGCTTAGTATGGCTCGAGTTACAAGCCCCGAATTCGGACCTTCCTACACTGCCATGTTCTAACCCGGTGTGGATATAGGGTGAATTGCGTGGAGCACTAGGAGCAACTGGGACCTTATCAAATTCTGAAATTTTTATGGGACATTATCCTATGTGTAACTTTCTAAAAAGGTTAGTTTCACTCATTTTCAAGTAGTAAGGTCGAGTTCTACTATAAACAACCTAATCTGCCCAGAGCCAAAGTCAAAACCCTAGGTCAAAATTCAAAAATTCATAACTCCCTCAATTCTAATCCAAAAGCCTTATATGATATATCTATGGAAATCCCTAAATGTCTAGTTTCGTATAAAAATGGTTTCATCCACTTTTATCGGTTGTCGGTGGAGCCGTACACTCCTTGACGACCTGCGGACGGTAGGAGTTTCAGTTCTCTAACCCATCAGCTCTTTCCATTTTCATGGTTTCTTGCTTCCACTTCGGTTTTAATCAAACAAACAGCCCAAAACCAATTACATATCATCATAAACATTCATTTAACACATCAAATAAGGTGAAAATAATTTAAGGCCAGCCAACCAAGTGCATGGATTTGATGCAAGAATCAAAACTCCTACCTTTGATCCAAGTGTTTGTGCTGGATTCTTGAAGTTTGGATGAATAAAATTTGGAATTGGCTTGAGTTTTTGGGTGTGTGAGTAAGAGAGAAAAGAGGCTGAAAGGAGAAAGAAAGAGTGGCGTAAAAGTGGTCTGAATGGGAGTCAAAAGGAGCTGAAAATCTGATCACATGGTGGGGTTTAGGTGTCTTTCTTCTTGCAATTTGATTGGTTGGCTTTCCATGGCTGAAAAATCAATGAGCCTCTTGCCTTTGTGTGGGCCAAATGGGCCACTTTTGGGTGGTAAGTGGCTGAGTTATCCAGCCACTAAAAATAGGGTTTGAGACTTGCAATTCTATTGAATTAGGTTAGGCCAGGTTTAAAATCTTGTAATGTTCTGGAGATTCCTTTAAATCGGTAAATTGGTTTTGAATAAAATTTTTATGAAATCTCCTATACTCTAACTTAATTCTCTCATATCTAAACTCAAGTAATTACTAATCAATTGAGTCTAAATAATTGCTTAATCTAATTTTAGTTATTCTCAATTACTCGGTAAAACCGAATAACTAGGCGAAAAACGGTGGATGTTACATTATGTATTGTTGTCCCTAGTGTGCTTGTATATATTTTAATCTTTAGTCTTTACTGCCCTTGGGAGCCTGATCTAGGAGTGAGCTCAACTCATGACCATGGTCACATAGTATTGACTCGTAAGGGGACCCACGTGCCTCTCGGTCGGAGGGACTCAGTTGGCCATCCGCCTCCAACATAAAGGGACCCAAAAGTTTTAGCTGCCTTCATAGGGAGGGAGCTAAGGTGCAACTGCCTCCAAGTGAAGGGACCCACATCTTTGCCTTTTAACTGCCTTCAACTGGAGGGATCCAAATAACTGGCTCCAAGTGAAGAGATCAAATCTTATCGTATTTAACTGCCTTCACAAGGAGGGATCTCATAGTTGCCTCCAGGTGAAGGGATCCACATTTAATATGTTCATATCCTATCATTCTCACACATAATCATGCATAGGCACGTTGAAGGCATTCATGCATATGCTTGATCGCTTGCTTTCATATACCCTTTCATACATGATTTACACATACATATTCATAATATATAAATGCTCATAACCTCCTTACAATTCTATCGAGAATTCGGCAGCATAACGGATTAGATCCGTTTCCCCATGAATAGTGCCAAACAACTAGGAAATTTTAATCAAACAATAAATCTAAATATCGAACATCATATCTTCATTACTTGTCACACACATCAAAGTCTTATGAGCAAAGCTTAATTAGTTAGGTGTAAGTTTTAAAATCTTAAGTCTTAATTTATCTTGCTAGCTTTTAATTTCTATTGGTGTTCTCGAATTTGAGCTTAGAACTGACTTCCAAGATTGAATTGGGTCCGAGTTCTGAGATTATATAAGTTCCAACTTCCGGGGTTATGTTTGACCTCCGAGATTGTTTTGGAATTTCGTGTATAAGAGTTTTATGGGCTTGTGATCCCGATCTCCGACCTTAATCTACAATTAGTCTTCCAAGACTTTTATGAGTGTGTTTCCTGAATTCCGAGTTCTGACATTAACTATACTTGATTTAGTTTTCTATTCACTAAGTTCTGAGTTCAACCTTAAGTATACCCGAGCAAGTTTTATGTTTGCTAAGTTCTGAGTTCATCCTTAAGTATACCCGATCTAGCTCTATGTTTGCTAAGTTCTAAGCTCATCCTTAAGTATACTCGATCTAGCTCTATTTGCTAAGTTCCAATATTAACTCAAGTTAAATGTGTTTTACCCCAAATGGCTCCATTTCTAGCCAGAGTTGTATTCTTTCAAGAGAAAATTCAGCAAAAATAAAAATCTAGGTGAAATCATACGAAATTTATATCAATGTAAAGCTAACAGAACAAGCTTTCAAATGAAATGAGTTGCGTATCATTTGAATGAGTGTAATTCGAGATATAAGCCCTGAAACTTGACCTTAATGAACTACCCTATTCTAGCCCAGTTTGAACTTAAGTCAACTTCATTAATGTACTGGGAATAATCTACAATTGATCTAACTTTAAAATTTTTATGGGATGTTCCCTCATATGTTAGCTTTCAAACAATGTTGGATTTACTCAATTTGGAGTTGTGTAGAGTGAGTTACACTCTTCTCAACTTACACTGCCCAGATGAAAGTCTTGATTTCTAGGTCAAATTTCAAAAAGTCAAAACTACCTCTATACTGACCTAATGACCTTATATTATATATGTATGGAAGTTCCTAAATGTCTAGTTTCATATAAAAATAGATTCATGAAATTTAAATAGCTGTAGGTGAAGCCGTACACTCCGCCGTACGGGCCGCCGAGGAAAAACCCTAACAGCTTCTTAAGTTTTCTCCTTCTTTCAAGTTCTTTCATATAAATTCCAATTCTAATTACAACACACATGCAAGTTCAATCATCAACCATCATCATCACTTTGAATCACATGTATGTCATGAGGAAAACAAGAACTTCACATATCCCAAATCAATAAAATAAGAAGAAAAGTTGGATTCCTACCTTGTCTAGTTGAAATCGTGTTGGTTTGATGTCCTATATTGAAGAAACTCTTGATGAGACTTGAAGAGAGGTTGAAGATGGAGTGGAGATGAGTGTGTATTGAAGAGGAATGAAGAAAGCTCAGCTCGTTATGTTAGCCAAATTAGACAAGGGAGAAGGAAGGAAATAGTCACAAACTTTTGAAGCAAGTCTCACATGATTGGTGGATGTGTATTGGTAGTTCAACTTGGTTTGTGGATGCCTTCTATGGGCTGATGTAGCGCCATATATGGAGGTGTTTTGGCTAAATCTTAGCCATCCATCCTAGGGTAGTCATAGAAAATTTCTATTGGTTCGATTTCGACAGTTTAAAAATACCGAAATCTTACCGATTTCCTTTAAATCGGTAAATCGATTTTAGAAAATTCCTATGAAGTTTCCTATGGTTCTAATCTAATTTCCTCAAGGTCAATTCTTCTAAATGTTACTTAATTGGCTTTGAATAAATACTTAATCGAATTTCGATTAAACCCACTTATCTGATAAAAATCGAACAACTCGGTTATTAACGATAAAATTTTTTGAACGTTACATAAATAACGATTATAAATGGGTAATATATATTTATGAATTATTAGAAAATGCCTGAGAACCTCAATTTGTATTTGTTGATTGGTGGTTTAGAATAGGTTTGGCTTATACCGGGTATCTAGAAAAAAAGAATAGGGGAAGTTATGTGCATATTCCGTAAGAATAGTCAGAGTAGGCATGCTAGAGGTTTGTGACCTCTAACGCCGATCATAACTCCGCGGTGGGTCGTGACACTAAACGTGATTTTTTAGTCACTTTAGCTCAAACTTTGTGCATTTTGGCTATTTTAATTGATTTATTAATAAACTAGTTAGGAGCTTGCTCTTTTTTAGTTCTTAGTTTTTAAGGGGAAAAAATCTCTAAGAGAATTTAAAAAGAATAAAATTAAAATGTTATTATTGATAAGATAAGTATTGATAATGTTTATGTTATCACATTAGAAATAGGAGATTTGAAGTTCCTAAACTACATAGAATCAAATGATTAAGTATTATATTTTAATAATTGAAAAAATATGTTGAAAATATTGAAATTTCGTTATATCACATATGTAACATTCGAAGAAAATTTTATTGTTTTTAACCAAGTTGTTCAGTTTTTATCAAATAATTGAGATTAATTATAATTTAATTAAGTATTTACTTAAAGCTAATTAAGTATCATTTAGAAATATTAGATTTAAGGGAATTAGATTAGGAGCATAGGAGACCTCATAGTTTTTTTTTCCAAAATCGATTTACTAATTTAAAAGAAATCGGTAAGATTTCGGTATTTTAAATTGTTGGAATCAAATCAATAGAAATTATACTTTAAGAACCCTAGATTGAATGGGCAAGATTCAACCAACCCACCCCTATAAGTGGCGCAACCTCAGCCCTTCATATGGGCAACCATGTCAAATTGGAATGAAGGAAGAAGTCCACCAATCACATGTAAGCTTCCTTCAAAAGTTTTCAATTATTTACTTCCTACTCCCTTGACCAATTCAGCCAATATACATGTTGACCCCTCTCCATTTCTTTCTTTCTCATCTCATTTGTACTTCATACATCAAACTTTCAAGCTTCAACAAGATTTATTCAATTCAAGGCACAAATCTAGCAAGACTACACCTAGAAAAGCTAGGGATTCAACTTATCTTCTTGTTTTCTTTGGATCAGGATTGCTTGGGGCTCCTCTTTCTTTCATGATTATGAAGTTATATTGAGTAGATATGATGAGATAGGGTTGGTTTTGTATGTATGTTTGGATTAAAAGTGAAGTTGGAGTGGAAGAATTTGAGAATAGAAATAAGCAAGATGCTATTTCGATAAAAACCATATGGCGTCTGTACATTCGTCTTGTACAGAAAAAAATTTAACCATCAAAACCTAATGAATCTATTTTTATATAAAACTAGACATTTGGAACTTTCCAACCATATAAATTATAATGCTATTGGATTAGTATTGAGTAAATTATGAATTTTTGAAATTTAACTTGAAATTTTAAGTCCTCTTCTAGGCAGTATAAGTTGAGAATGGTGTAACTTACCCTATAAAACTCTAAATTGAGTGCAATTAATTCTTTTTGAAATCTAACATATAGGGAAACATCCCATATAAATTAGAGTTAGATTTATTCCCAATTATTCCCAGTGAGTCGATGAAGTTTCCTGGAATCCAAACTTGACTAGAATAGGGCAGTCCAGAAGGGTCAACTTACGGAACTTATAACTCAAGCTATACTTATGCAAATGATATGCAACTTGTTGCGAATGAAAGCTTGTCTTGTTAGATTTAATTGATATAATTTTGTATGAATCCACCAAGATTTCTAATTTTTGTAAATTTTTACTTCTATGAGTGCAATTTTGGCTAGTTGTAGGGCAAACCAAAATAAACTTTGAATAATTTGAGCTACACAAATCAAAATGAGATGGGACTAAAAAGGTTGTAAAATAGACACATAGAACTACAAAATATCCAAAATGTAGGGCTAAATGAATAGAATAGAAATTTTGGTGAATTTTAAAAAATCGGGCAGAATTGAGTAGAATGAGCAGTAGCCTTGTTGATGTTGGCATACTATGTGAATGATATTTTGATTATAAACTTGATGCTCCATGTTGGTTTGAGTGCTTGATTGATTTTTCTGGTAGCTTGACACTATTCATAGGGAAGTGGACTCGATCCGTTATACTGTTGAAATTCCGGCAGAAAAATTCCTCATACTAAGCAAGACATCTAAATGTGCATGAAACATTCATGCTAGATGAGATATGCATGTTAACTTATGAAGATTATTAAAGGATTCTATATTGCTTGGGCCAGCTCCTGAATAAGTTTAAGGGGAATAGATCAATGGGAAAGTCGGGGAAAGTAAACCCTACAATCCTGTATAGGAACGAACTCAATCCTGAGAAACAAACTATTACCTAGGAGTATATGGCCACATACTCCTAGGGGACCAAAAGTAGAAAATATAAGTTACATGAATCGAAAGCTCCCAAAGACTAAATGCATTTTCCATTTTACATATATATGCTCTGTTTGTCAATTTCTAAGCTAATTTCATATTTATCTATATATTCCTCGTGCTAGATTATCGTTTATGTATGGTTACTATTTTAGCTATGTTAGCATGCGTGTTTAGATATACTTTTATTGCTCTAATTTAAAATTAAGTTTTGTTTCAGATTATATTTTCCACAGTATGAAATAAGTTGAATATTACTGTTATGTTATACTATTTAAAATTAAGAAAAAATGAAATAACTGGGAATGACGGCGATGACAGATGTGCGTAGAATTAGGATTCCTACTGAGAATTTCTTTAAATTCTCACCCTACTGTGTATTTCCGTGTCATTCTCAGATCATGGAGAAAGTAGCGACAAGCATCCTTTTCATTGAGTTTCCCGACCTACACATCCACCTTGATCCATATATATACATATTTCTTTCTTTTTTCACAGAGATTTTGCTGTTCCACTTACTCACCCACTATTTGACCCTTCCGCATCCTATATTGCCATCCCACTTTACATGGCACATCCATTTCCACCTTCACCACCAGCAGCTCTAGTAGTACATCCTGCTTAACCACCTCAGCAGGCCCCTTCCATTTCACTTTCTGAGGAGGAGGACCATCGGAGGCGACGAGCTCATCTTCCTCGTCCTCTGCACCAGGTCTGGATTACACACCCATGGATGCCAGCATGGCAAATGGATTCCTTTCTTCGGAATCCCTTTAGAGGACTTTTGTAGTACGGTAAGAGGTAATGTATAGAATGGCCTTTTTTTGGCATTCTGGGCCATAGACTTAGCTAGTGGATGTTGCTCATGTATAATTAGTGAATGAAATGTCCTGCGGGGACCAACTAGGGTTCGGTTTGTAGTGATAGGCCGACTTATTTTGTTTTAGCAGCCTCATTTTTTTTTTTTTACCCTATACTATTTATGTATTTTTTTTTTAAACTTTGAAAATAGACATATATGTATATATATATGATGTAGTGCAGTAGTTCTATTTATTCCGCAGATTTCCTTTTTGTTATGACGTTAACCCATTATTTACACTACGGCCAAAGATAACTAAACAAATGAACAGGTAACTCCGTTATGCATGTATACCATTGGATTTATATGAAACTTCAATTAGACAATTACGCGTAATAACTTATTAGGTATTATATTATGACTTAAGCATAGTTTTTTGTCTAGTAAGGTGTTACAACATAAGACTGGCATAACTTAGACAAATTGAGAAAGATCAAATATGGCTGGATGAACATCAAATAGCATGAAAATCTTCGAAATCAACTTTTGAGAAAAGTTGACTAAGAAGATTGGCACTTGTCTCGAAGTCTGAAAGACAGGAGCCCTCTTATGGAAGAGTTACTTTCTTATGAAGACAATATTAGAAGTGCAAAAAGACACAATGCAAGGAAGTTTTTTCATGAAGATTTCAAAATACATGCTTTAATGCAAAAGAAATCCACCGGATAAAGTTTGGAAACAGTTGAGAAGAGTTAAGTAGAATGGAATAATGCACTTTTGGAAAAAAAAACTTCAGTTAAGCAATGGTCAAGAAAAACAAGAAAAGGCAAGTTTGTGACTAGTTTCTTGAATTTATAATAGGATCAAAACTTGAAGTTTTTTCAAGATTGGAACTATACAAACTGATTTAATAGTATTATTTACTTTGAATCACTCTTCCTATCTTTTTTTAGGAGTTTCAATAATTGAGATAACTA
The DNA here is from genome assembly GCA_031439595.1 of Pterocarpus santalinus. Taxonomy (NCBI): domain Eukaryota; kingdom Viridiplantae; phylum Streptophyta; class Magnoliopsida; order Fabales; family Fabaceae; genus Pterocarpus; species Pterocarpus santalinus. Next base: position 13,913,162 of record CM062526.1, on the reverse strand, counting down.
TGTAAATGCACTCCCTAAATTAATGATTTCTTGAGCTATCCACTTGTAAAAACTTATCCATTCATGTGTTTGAACTTGAGAGACCGTTTTAGTGACTTAACGGGGTTGTAGTTGTCATTGTGAAGACTTGTGACTTTGAAGAGGATGTGTGGTAGTGAGTTAAAATTCGAATTGCAAGAGATTTGCGGTATAGCGTAAAATCTAAGTCATCTTACAAGGATGTTAGGTGACTATTTGATCCAAACACAAAGATAAAATATTTGGAGGCTTTTCTCAAACAGTTTATATGCAAGAAATCTAAAAGAAAAAAAATAGCAAAACTAAAAAGTACTAGTCCAAGAATTCAAAGAATGTTGTGGTTCATTCTATCATAGACACCAAAGTACAAAAAATTTACATACCTATGAGCTTGACCCTCTATAAATCGAAATCCCTAACACTTAAAGAAATTGTTTTCACTAGGTGATCATCTAGAATACAATTAGTAACACAAGCAAGTCGGAAATTGAAATCTCAACTCTAACAAACTCACACTAATTTATGCATCAGAATATTAATCAACCTAGAACATCAAATATGGTTTTCTAATCTCTCCATTCCTCATAACTACATCCACATTTATTGATAAACAATTCTTGCCCCAATTCTTGCTAACTACGATTAGCTTAGGATTAGACCTAACCCTAATTGTTCGCTTTTTTAAGAGATTTAACCCATATCAAGTAACCAATCAATAGGTATTCAAGCAACATCTCAATCATAAATTCATATATCAATAGCATCAAATAAAAACTCATAATCAAGGATAAAAGGAAAAGAACAAAAAAACATAAATTGCATTTCAAATTAAAGAGCAAGTTCTCAAGAATTCAAACCATACAGCACAATGAGTTCTTGATCTAGCAAGGAGTGTTAATTTACACCTTCATGGAATCAGAAATTACAAGAAAAATAAAGATAGGTAGAAGAAGAGAAAAGAAGAGAGAAAATCCAAGGTTGCCCTTACGTCCAAATTGATCGTTTTCCTCTTAGTTTTATGTGGACACCCAATTTGCTTAATTTTGACTTGAAATGAGAGAGTTATGACTTAATTTTGTAGCATATCTAGATTGTACCTCTATTTACATAAGGAAACTTTGGAAGCCAATAAGCCTATCAAGATGTCATCTTTTACAAAAGTGATCTTCATGTAAACTAAAGTTTTATGTCTTAACTTTTAAATGGCATAGGTTTTACTTCAATTTGACTTCTAAAACTCATGTTATGGTGTATTAGTGCACACTGCTTTGGCTTCAATGACAGCAACTCTGTTCTAAATTGGTAGCCTAATTTGCCCCATGAGACATCCAAATTAGCTTTCAACTTCTGTCATCAAAATTGTACAGCTTTCTCTCAGCTTTTCACGATATAAAATTCATAATTTTTAAAGGTTTTTCACTCACGATATGCTCAAAACACAGAAATATTGTGAATTCACAATAATGCTGAAAAATACAATTAAGCTTAATTGGAGCCCAAACTTCTAAAATGCATCCAATATCAATCAATAAGCACAAAAGAGACTCAAGAGACTAAATATGAGAGTTAATAAATGTATCAAGATCTTACTTATCAATGTATTGTATAAAAAATATTTTGCTTCATGTAAGAATGAACAAGTTGTGTTGTACAAATAATACTTAGCATTGTAAGCTTCCAGCAGGTCTGTTGTACAACGAACACTTGAATTAAGTTTAAAAAAAATACTCATAAGGAACTAGGGTTTATACATAACCCATGCGATTTTATTCAAAGAATTAAAATCATTGCTTCAAGTTATTTTTCATCCTTATTCCTATCTCATGCTTTGAGATAGTATAGGCTAGTGTATAGTCTTAGAATGTCCTAACCCCCCGTAGAAAGGGAGGGGTATATATAAGGCTTAGTACTGTTACAATATGAATGATTAAGAGAAGAAATCTTCAACGGATCGAGGAAAAATTCCTGCTAAAAGTGTAAATGAGAGTTAATAAGGTAATGTATGTTTCTGAGCCAAGGTAAATAAGAGTTGGTAGGTTGGCCCCTAAGGTTAGTCATCTAAAGGTAGGCCTTCAGAGCTATAGCACAAGTCAATCGGGTAGACCGACCAGACCACAAGCCCTTCAACCTTGAGGTTGCAAATGAAGAGGTTTGAGAGGTCAGTCAAAAGTCGATCGGGGCAAAGTTAAATGGATTGGGTAAGGTTATTGAGGGGGGTAGATCAGTCAAGGGATTGACCAGACCACATGCCTTCCAATATATGTTTCCGAGATGGGACAAATGAGAATCGGTAGGCCAGCACTAAGGTTAATCATTTAAAGATAGGCCTTCAAAGCTATAGGGTAGGTCGGTAAAGTAGACCGACCGGATCACAAACCCTCCAATCTTGAGCTTGTGAATGAAGTGGTTTGAGATGTCAATCAAATGTCAGTTGGGGTGAACTTAAATAGATTAAAGTTATTAAGGGGTTAGGTCAGTCGGGCAAATCGACTAGACCACATGCCCTCTAACCTCGAGCTCATGAGAATGAAGAGGTTTTAATAGGAAGGTCGATTGGGCAAGCCTCTAAGGGAATATGTTGGTCGAGTTAACCGAATGGACTACAAACACTTCAACCTCAAGCTCAAGAGCGAAGAGGTTTAAATAGGAAGGTAAAGGTCGTCCAATTGGGCCACTAATCATCGGTTGGGTGATGAATCCTCCGATTATGAGCTAAGGGTGAGTTGGCTGAAGGCGAGGGAGTGCTTATGCATATGGCTTTATGATTTTCTATGTGGTGTAGTATGCGTCAAATATCTTGTTATTCATTAGTTGATGTCTTTTCATGTCATCTGGAAAAATGTCCATCATTGGATCCTTGGTGTCATGATTTAATTGCATTCGTTGATCACGAAAAGTCTTGTTTCCCCAGTTGTTGGATGTGACGTTGGTTTTTAATGAGAAAGGGTGCTTTATTTATCTTTTTTCCTTCCCTTTTCCCCGTTTTTTCTTCCTCATCTCCTTTCTTTTTCTGCTTCCCTTTTTCCTATTGCGAACTTCTTTGATTTCCTCTTCCCTTTTTCATTTCTTTTCTATTTGTGTTGTGATTTTCGTTATATCCATATTACTAAAGAAGCCTGTGGCATGACATTGATGTTTGAAGTGCTTTTTTCTTATTTTTAGCTTCCAATGTGTGCCTTCCTTTTTTTGTGCTTTTATTTCTCCAACTCTAGTTTTATTGTTTGCATTTTTTGCTGTGGGTGCTCTTTTGTGTCATGTATGTTATGGTGTTAATTATGCTTGCATAAGTTTAGTCATTGCTGTGGATTTCCCACGATTATGTTTTCATATTTGAGAATGGGTATTGTTTTTTGTTGGGGAGAATGATGTGAATCCGAGGATTAGGTTTGGTTGTTGTCGATCATCACGAGATGGGCTAACCCGTAAGGTTGGTTGTCAGCAGGAGGTAGTTAAGGGTACAATGTATTATGGGCCAAGCTTGCCTAGACCTGCTTGGATGGAGGATCAGATTCAATTTGAATTAATAATGGAGAAAACTAGGGTAGTTAATGATCCAATAAAGTTGTATGGTCCTTTATCTTCTTTTTCTTTTGAGAGGTGGGACGATGTAGGTAGTTCAGATTCTTCTGAGGTTATGGCTGACTGATCTTTCAATGAAGCAACATCCTAATCTTCTGATGTAGCAAAAAGTGTTGAACAAATTGCTTTTGTATTCCAATATTTCAAGGAATTATGTCAACTCTACCTATCTCTTCGACTTTTCGGTTGTCTAAGGATTATGAATTGGTGGCTTGAAATACTTCGGGTTGGGTAACCAGGGATTCCAGGCCAAGTTGTATTTTCTATATGAAACCTTTCTTACTCAGGTGAAACTCGAACTCTTGTTTCCTTGGTCTTACAGTGGGATACTCTCCATTCTTCAATCGTGCCGGTCCAGATACATTCGAATGGGTGGGTGTTTATCCGATGCTTTCATCTTTTGTGTCAATTACTTGGATTTGAGGCCACACCTTGTATGTTTTTCTACTATTTTTGTATCTCCAATCTTTCCTTCACAAGCATATGGGGTAAGAGGCTATTAGTAGCCTTTAAATCATCCTACAAGAAAAGGACCCACCAGGACAAGTTCCTCAAACTAAAACCCGGGGGGTTCGATGACTGAGCATTTTTTTAATTCCTTTGATGCAGCACAATTTCCATTTAGGTGGTCGTCATTCTACACCTTATCATCCCGAGTAGTGCCTAGCTATTTTTTTGTTGAAGAAAAAAGTCATGTGGATGTGCTTGAGAAGCTTTTGTCGAATATTATTACCCCAGAGTTGCAAGGTATTAGATGTACCAAGCTAATTTGACATGTTAAGGTTCTGGCCATCCTGCAACAACGTTTTAGTGAATCCTTTATTTGTTGACTTTGTTTTCGCTTACTTATCTTGCTAATGTTGGTAACTTGACTTTTCTTTTGTGTAATTGCAATCTTGAAGGATATTGAGAGTCATATGGCCGACAAGCAAAATGTTCCTCATTTTGACGCCGCTGCTATCCGAACGAGAAAGAAGACTCAGGCTATGAAAGTTCTCAATCGGGATAGACCGGTCGGCTCTAGAGGCTTAGGGAACCCTTCGTGGGAAGTCTCCACCCTCTCTGGTTTGCCATTAACGAACTAAAACTAATATTGTTGCTGCCTCTGTCCCTGACACTCCTTGTATTCCAAAGGTTGCACTGCCTTTAATCAAGAGCTTGATCTACCCTTTTCCTCCACTAGGTCAAGTAGTATCCGATGACCCTGACCCCTTGCTAAAAGATGCTAACCACTTCCTAATGGAATTTAATGATGATGTAGGGATGCCTTTAACTTCTATTTGTGATAGGCATTTACTCAACGAAGCATTCATCAATCACCATCTTCCTCTATTGATGATAAAGAGAGATATAAGAAGGCCGAGTTATTAGGTTTGATGCACTTCCTGCAAGCTTTGTCATTGAGATGTGCAAGTATCTCTTAGCATATCAAGAAGGAAATGTGAGTTACTGCTAGTAATCTTGCTACTATGGAATCTTGGCACCAAGAAGTTGTGCAGAAGCTAAAGGATGAGCATGCTAAATGTAACATCTCCACTTTAGTAAACTGAACGTGATGGAAACTTTGAATTAATTCCCTTAGGCAGTATGAGAATTTCTCATGCAGCGCTATATCATGACGATCCTCACACTTGGAAGTATACGGTAGTGTAACACTGCCGTTGAGAATATGGCACTGCCGTATGTTAAAAACTAGGAAATGACAAAAGTGCCCCTGTAAACTTTTATTAATTATAGAAATGCCCAAGATTTTTAGGAATTATATTTTTGACCCTAAAGAATTATTTCCACAATAACCCTAGAACTTTTCATAAAATAACATTTATATCCCCACATCGGTAAAATTAGCAGAATGGAGTTTTAAGCGGAGCAGAATCACGTGGCGAAGCCGTAGAAGTTTAAATCTTTGCCGATTGGGCCATGGAGGCAGCCTGGTGTGAAATGACGTAGGTGCCCCTGGCCTTGCTCAAAATTACGAAAATGCCATTAGTTACAGAAAATAGGAAACAGAAAGGCTCCGAATTTATGAAAATGTCTAATTTACTCCGTTAATTCACTTATTCGGTTTCAATAGTTATGTAAGGACAATTAGGAGTTAATTAGATATTAATCAAGAGCTAATTAGATATCAGTTAAAGAGATTAGGTTTAAGATAAATTAAAATGAATATGTAGATATCTTACAAACTATTAAGTAACGATTTAACAGTTTGGAGGAAATCGGTAACTATTCGGTGTTTTAAACTGCCAAAGCCGAATCAGTAGAATTTTACACTTATAACCTTAGATTGAACGGCTAAAATTCAGCCACCTCCACCACCATAGATGGCGCCATATGGCAACCATATGATGGGAAAATTTGGCCAAATCATGACCATTGAAGCTAAATATCTAAAGTCATCCTTATCTAGGTCATAACGCCTAGAAAAATCTCACCCACCTCCCTCATTATGCGCCCTCCATCATGCTTCAGCCCTCTCCCATTTCTTCTTCTTCTTCTTCCTTTCTTTCCTTGCCTCCATGACCAAGAACTTCAAGCTCAAGATTGGAAGCCCTCTTGATCTCAAATCCTCTTGCTCTTTTTATGAAAATTGATCCTCTCTTCCTTTTCTACAAAACCCCTCTAACAATTTCATGATTAAGCATCAAATAGAGTCTCCCCACATTCATATGAGCTGCTGCCATGATGAAGGAAGAAGGCTAGGAGTTGGTTCTTGGCCTCCTTGCTTCCATAGCTTCAAGGATTTCAAGGTAGGTAGCTTAAGTCCTTAGTTGTTTGATGTATCATGTGACCATGTGGCTGCTATGTTCCTCTTATGCCATGCTTGTATGATGGTGCTTTGAGGTTCTTCTAATGTTTTGAGGTGAGGAAACTTGGTTTAAGTTGAAGAATTTATCAAAAACTCAAAAGGGAGTTAGGCAGAATCTATTTTGTGAGAAAACCCTATGGCATCCGTACTGGCGGAGTGTACGGCTCTGCTTACAGCAGTATAAAATGGATGATTCTATTTTCATATGAAACTAGACATTCAGGGCTTTCCATACATATAAAATATAAGACCATTGGATTAGTATAGAATTAGTTATGAATTTTTGAAGTTTAACCTAGAAATCTGGATTTTTACCCGCAGTATGAGTTGAGAAGGGTATAACTCACCCTACACAACTCCAAATTGAATGAACCCAAGGTTGTTTGAAATCTAACATGTAACGGAACATCTCATAAAAATTTCAAAATCATACTCGCTGCCATCTATTCCCAGCACACCAGTGAACTTGACCTAAGTTTAAACTGGGTTGAGACAGTGCAGTCCAGTAGGGTCAAGTTTCGAGACTCATAATTCAAAATATACTCATGGAAATGGTATGAAACTTATCCAATTTGAAATCTTGTTCTGTTAGCTTTGATTTGACATAAATTTCATAGAATTTTACTTAGATTTCTATTTTTAGTGAATTTTCACTTAAAATGGTATAATTCTGGCTAAGAATAGGGCAGTTTGAAGTAAATTACGAATAACTTGAGTTATACAAATCAAAATGAGATGGAACTAAAAGGGTTGGAAACTAGACACATAAGGCTATGACATATCCAAATTTTAGACTTAGATGAGTTGAATTGAGCAAAGAATGGTTATAACAAAATCGGGCAGAATAAGAGAGAGTAAACTGAAAATCCCATAGATACTTGAATTGAACCTGGAGAATGATGCTATGAATATCTATGTAATGACTGATCCATATTGGAATACAAGTTTGAAAGATTGTACTGGTTGTTTGGCACTATTCATGGGGAAGCGGACTCGATTCGTTATGCTGCCGAAATTCCGGCAGAAATATGTGAATTATATGGATGTTATACATTTATATGTTATACTCATGAGATTCATATATGCAAGAATGATTTAAGTATGATATGAAGTATATGAATGATTGCATGTAGCATAAGCATGTATAATCATGTTCGAAGAAGAATAAGATTTATGAGAACTTGCAAGAAAGACGTACTAAGCTAGCGGTACTGTCTAAGACTTGGGCCAGCCCTTGACCAGATTTAAGGGGAATAGACTAGTGTAAGGGTCTGGGAAAGTAAACCCGTCACTCATGTATAGGTACGAGCTCGGACCTGAAAAGCAGGCTATTACCCAGGGGTGAGAGAGGCCATTCACCTCCGAGGGACCAAGTACAAAAAAGAGCAAGGTCAAGTTGCAAGTTAAAGAAAGAGATAAGTTAAGTTAAGTGCACTTGCATACAATTAAATACAAGCATCTACATATGCATTTCTAATTATCTCATTATATCATGATATTGTTATGACTCTTGTCGAAGTATATTCCTCTGTTCATGTTTCTATGTCTGTCATATGAAATGGCAAGTGGCTGTTAAAACATAACCTGCTTCAAGTAAGGTGTTTTCAACTTAAAATTGAACCACTTTTTGTTTATATGTGCTCATATTTTCATAATAAACCGAAGCGGCTGGAATGTTTATGATGACACTATAAAGTCAGTTTGAGTTTATCTACTGAGAACCTTAGGTTCTCACTGCCTGCTTGTATGTTTTTCTTTTCCGTAAACATTCCAGTGCCCAAGTTGGAAATCAAGTGCAGGGTGGAGTACTGAGCCTCCCATTGAGCAAGGATCGGGCGTAATCCAGACCAGGAAACTATTGAAACTAGATAACGACTAGTCAGATGTAAACGCTGTATACTATGTCAGCTATAGTTTTTTTTTAAATGTAATTTCTTTATTCTCTATGTATCAGAGATTATTAGTCAGTAATAAAGTGAGCAGTTAAAGGGCCATGTATTATATTTTTCATATTTTAAAGATTTTCTTAGTATAGTGACAACCTCTTAATATAACTCCATGACTCGAGTATGGCTTATATAATAGAGGGTGTTACACTAAAGAAGTTGTGCAGTTGCGAGAGGAGATCAAATGGCTAGAGCTATTTGAAGCTCGAGCTAACATCCTCAACAATGAGGTAACAAAGCTAATGTTTGATCTTTCCTTGGCGGAGCAAAGGAAGATGATGCCAAGATTGTCCGAAAAAAGGCCAAGGAAGAGCTGAAGAAGCAAGAGAAACAGATGGTAAGTAAAAGGCGGGCTATCCAGGAAGACATTCCTCTTTATTTGAAGCAGGATTTGGGAAGGCGAAGACCTTTTATGGACATTTGTTCGTTGATCATGGATTGGACTTTGACCAAGTGTGGCCCTGGCACAAGTTAGAAGATGAAGTTGTGGTCCCTCCTTTCATTGATGAAGGCGAGGTAAAGATGTTGCTAAAGACCAACCAAGTGATGACTAAAGACTGGCGAATGTCCTGGGTTATATATGTATTTTATTTTGGTTTGGGGATGTCCTGTGGTTATTTTATACAATTTATTTTGTTTGACTATGGTTATCCAGCCTTTGACGTGGATTTGACTTGCACTTGCTTTCTTCTTTGTACTTGTGATATTATTTTAGGTGTTAGCAAGATATACTTCTAGCTCAAATATTACATGTGTAAGGTAAGTAATAAAGTATTAATTATAATTTAAGCGAGTTTATTCTTAACTTAGGCTGAGCAGGTTGGTGTACTAAAACATAATCTTAGGCAAATCTCTTTTTTTATGATTGATCTTAGTAGGTCGACAAAGTGATAATTGAAATGAATCTCGGGATGAATCTCGGTAGGTCGATAAAGTAATAATTGAAACTAATCTCAAGATTAAACTTGGTAAGTCAATAAAGTACTTTGTTATTTTTATTTTTATTTTCATTTTTTTTTTTGAGATCATGTCAGTATGGCTAAGCTTGATGAGAATCAACAATGGCTGGGTTTCTTTGGGAGATTGTTCCGACATGGTCAGGTTTTGGCAAGTACTAAGTATGGTTGGGTTTTTTGGATATCATTTTGGCATGGCCGAGCTTGGGGAGTACCAGCAATGGTTAGGCTTCTTGAAGATCATGCCAGCGTGACTAGGCTTGATGAGTACCAGCAATGGCTGAGTTTTTGGGAGATTGTACAAACATGGTCAAGCTTGGCAAATATCAGTAATGGCTAGCTTTTTCGGAGATCATGCCGATGTAGTCAGGCTTGGTGAGTACAAACAATGGTTGGTTTTTTGGAGATCATGTTGGCATTGTCGGGCTTGACAAGCCTTCATGCTAGTAGGAAATAAATGAATAAACAGTAATTGACAAGTGAATGAATAAACATTAAATGATGTACCCATTACAAAGCACCCGTGGGCCTACATTATTTAAAAACAAATGAAGATCTATAAGGGAATGAAAATAGAATAATACTAGCATCAAAAAATAGTCTCTAACTGAAGTATTTTCTTAACTTTGCTATATTCCAAGTCTAAGGTATTTCCTTTCCAGCTAGCTTGGAAAGTTTGTATGCTCCATTGCCTGAATTTTTAATTATATGAAAAGGGCCATCCTAGTTGGGGGCTAATTTGCTTTCCATCAAGTGTTTCTTGGCCGTGCGTAGGATGATCTCCTTCATTGAACTTTAAGTCGATGACTTTGGAGTTTGTATTTTCGTGCTATTTTTTGTTTTATTGCTTTGGTTCTTATGAGCACCGTTTCTTTATCCTCTTGTAGTGTATCTAGCTCTACTCTCCTCTATATTTCGTTTTTGACCCTCATTGAAGTTTGTTCTGCGCTAGCTTGGTTAACCTAATTCTATGAGGATCATAGCATCTGCCGCATAGATGAGTCGAAAAGGTGATTCCCCTATTGTAGATTATGGGGACGTATGGTATGACCATAATATGCTGTAGAGCTCATCGATCCATCTTCCTTTTGCTTGATCCCGCCTCTTTTTTAGCCCTTATAATATTATTTTGTTAGGAGCATCTGCTTGCTCATTAGCCTATGGATGTTCTACCGACGAAAATAACTATTTGATGCCCAGCTAGTAACAGAACCCACTAAAGTTTTTGTGTGCCGTGATCTTGGCTAGTGGCTCGACTTCTATCCATTTTGTAAAGTAGTCAATAGCTATGATCAAATATTTCAATTGCCTGATGGCTTAGAGAAAAGAACCTAGGAGGTCTATTCCCTACTTGCAACATGGCCATCAGTTGTCCAAGTTATGTAGTTCTTTAGGAAGCACTTGATGCATCTGGGTAAACCTTTGGCCTTTTTAGAATTTTTGAACGCATTTCATGTAGTTGGCTTTCATTTTTAGCCAATAATATCCGACCTTGAAGATCTTCCCACTTAATGACCTTCCACTTAGATGATGGACACAGAATCCTTTGTGTACCTCTGCCATAACATACTATGTCTTATTTTTATTGATGCACTTGAGGAGTGGTGCCAAGGATCCCCTTTTGTATAATTGGCCATTTATGATCATGTAGAATGTTGTTGACTTTTTTACTTTTGCTACTTCCTTCAAATTCTCAGGTAATTGTTTGGTTTGAAAGTGTTTCAAGATTAGGAATCTCCAAGAAGATGAATCTTCTTCTATGTTGATGACTTCTTTCCTATCTATGCTTGGTCCATCTAGAGTTTCTTTTATAATCGTGCAGTTGTTGCCTAGTTGCTTTATACTAGCGAACTTGGAAAATAGATCGGCTTTCTCATTTTCTACCTGGGGAATGTGCTCAATTTTGAAGTATTGAACCCTTTGGATTATTGATGGACATGCTAAAGGTATCTAGCCAATGATTCATCTTTCACCAGAAATTCCCCTTTTACCTAACTCAAGGATTTCGTGAGATATATTGAATATAAAAGAAAATGATAATTTTCCCAGAAAGCTCGGGGTGTCTTATTCATATAATTTATTGAATGTAAGCATAAAAGAAACAAAAATATAAAGATGGTAACAACGGTGTCAATCATAGATTGAAATGTAAACTATGATAGTAAAATATGACTTATTTTTCAACTAACATCTGTTGCCCTATGTGATTAAGGTACCTAGCTTGTGACTAGCTAAGAGTTACTTTTCACAGTGAGGTTGATTGCTCCCATTTCTCTGGCCAACTGCAGACCTACAATCAAAGCCTCCTATTCTGCCTAATTATTGCTTGCCTTGAATCCGAACCTGAGGCATTGTTCAATCATTATTCCTTTTGGGCCTTCAAGTATAATCCTTACCCCATTTCCCTTCAAATTTGAGGAGCCATCCACAAAAACAACCCAAAATTTGTTTGTTTCTTGCTCTATATTGCCCCATTCCATGATAAAGTCAGCTAGAAATTATGACTTGATCAGTCCCTTTGCTTGATGTTGTATTTAGAGATCTTTGTCGCCATTCTATCATTCGTCTAGCTACATTGGGTTTGGTCAGGATCTGCTTGATCGGTTGGTTAGTCTTGACAATTATTTGATGTCCTTGAAAGTATGGTCTCAATCTCATGGCTATAGTGACCACTGCTAGGGCCACCTTTTCAATCTTCTAGTACCGGGTTTTGGCTCCCTAGAGGACTTTGCTGACGAAGTAGATGGGGTTTTGCTCATGTCTTTCTTTTTTCACTAAGATTAAGCTTATAAATTGGTCAGATACAAAGAGATACAGGAGCAGATCTTCTCCTAGCTTACGTTTGGTGAGGATAGGCGGAGTTGTTAGGAACTTCTTAACCTGTTGGAAGGCTTTGTTACACTCTTGAGTCCATTGAAAGTTTTCTGCTTTTTTAATCCAATTGAAGAGGGGAACAGTCTTATCTGCAGCTTTGAACATGAATCTGGATAAAGGCATGATCTTCCCAGCTAAACTCTATACTTCCTTCATTGTGCTCGGGTTTCTCATCTCAAGCATAGCTTGGCATTTATCTAGATTCGATTTTATTCCTTTTCTGGTAATCATGAATTCAAGGAACTTCCTTGCCTCAACTCTAAGGGCACACTTAGTGGCTTCAAGTGCATGTTGTTCTTTCTAAGCTGCATGAATAACGCCTCTAGGTCTACACAATGATCTTTCGAACTTGAGGGTTTTTGCTACCATGTCATCTATATAAACTTTTACATTTCTACCGATCTGCTCTTGGAAAACCTTATCCATTAACCTTTGATATATAGCCTCGGCGTTCTTTAGACCAAAATGCATGACTCAGTAGTAGTAACTGGGGCTATTGGTCATGAATGCCATATTCTCCTCATCCTCAGGTTACACCTGGATTTGGTTATACTATGAGTATGTGTCCATAAAGCTCAGGGATTGATACCCTGACGCTATTTCTACTAACTTGTTAATGTTTGACAGGGGATAAGATTTCTTAGGGCAGGCCCTATTGAGGTGTAAAGTCAATATATGTGTGCCATGTTTCACTGGATTTTTTCTCTACTAGGACCACATTGGAGAGCCATGTAGTGTATTTAATTTGCCGTATAAATCTTGCTGCTAGGAGCTTCTCTATTTCTTCCTTTACTATCCTTCTCTTATCCTTTGTTAGCTTCCTCCTCCTCTAGGCCACTAGTCTAGTTGTGGGCTCTATTACTAACCAGTGACACATGAAGTTAGGATTAATTCTTGGCATATATGCGGGGACCTAGGCAAATAGATCTGTATTTTTCTCAAGTAACTTAGTTAGCTTTCTTCAAAATTAATCGAGAAATTAGGCTTCAATGTTTACAAAACCATCTTTTCTTGGGTTCATCTTGATTTTAATTAGTTCACCCTCTAACTACAGTCTTGCTTCTCAAAAATCTTCCCTTAGGTCAAGCTCAACTAAGTTTATATTGGTTGGCCAAAGCACTATCTCTTTGGTGTTTGTGGTTACTTTCGTTAACTCATCATTCTTAATTCTAAGATAATTCACGTAGCACTGCTTGGCCTCTTTCTAGTCTGTGTGGATGATTGCCACTTAGCTAGTAGGGAGAAGGAACTTTATTGCTAGATGAGGTATTGACATAATTGGTCTGATCTTGTTGAGTGAAGGTCTTTTGAGGATAGTGTTGAATGGGCTTTCTTACTCCACAATCAGAAACTTAATTGGGATGGAGTGCAACCCTACAAATGTTGTTAGCAACTTAATGTGCCCTTTCACTTGGACTTGTTCCCCTTTGAATCCTACTAAAGTGATGTAGAATGGGCAAATCTGCTCCTCTGATAGGCCAAGTTTATTGAATACTTCTACAAACAAGATGTCTATTGAGCTTTCTTGGTCTATTAGTACCCTCCTGACCTTGAAGTCGGCAATTATCACCTTTACCACCATGGGCTCATCTTAATTGACATCCACTCCTTGGAAGTCTTCTTCTATGAAAATGATTGGGACTATTAGGGTTAGATAGTATGGTAAAACATGACCAACGCTCATCATTGCCTGGACAGCTCGAAGGTGTTTTCTTCTTGCGGACTACACCTATCCTTTGCCTGCCAATCCTCTGACCATTATATTGATTATCCCCCAGATGGGAGGATTCTGTTTAGGAGTTACCGGTGTCAAGTTGTTCGATGGGTCAGTATCTCTTGCGTTCTACCCTAGGTCATTTTTCTATGGCAATGGGGGGAGTGGAAGTTGTCATTAGGGATTCCTCGGTTTGTACTTTTCCAATCTACCACTTCTTGCCAAATTCTCAAGCAGGTCTCGGAACCCTATGCATTCTTCCATGGTATGACCAAACATTTTGTGGTATTCACATCTCTTTCTCCTATGTACTTGTGAACCTTAGGATGTTGGTGTCGGTGGAAGATTTATCAATCCAACGCTGTAGATCTCCTGAAGAATAGTTGATTTGGGCATGTTAAAAGAGGTATAAGTGTAATAAACCTTGTGTGGCAAAGGGGCTTAATTATCATAGTAAACTCCTTGCTCATGTCTTCTTGGGCCTAGACTTCTTCATATCTGGTGTTCCGATCTTCCCTAACCCTTCACTTTTCGGGTGGGTTTCTTGTCAGCTCTATCTAGTTTTCTCTGGTTCTCTTCCGATTTTTCACTCCTTCATCCACCCTAATATACCTCGTTGCTTATGTTCTGAGTTCATCAATCATGTTCAAAGGACAGATGTCCAGGGACTCCATGAATGAGCTGGGCCTTAATGCCCTAGTGAATGCATACAACGTTACCTCTTGACCAAGGTCCCTTATTTGGGTTGTTTCGTGGTTGAATTTGCTAATGAAGTCCTTGAGGGACTCTGACTCTCCTTGAGCAATGCGATAAAGACTTCCAGCCATCTTCCCATGTGTGTGACTGGCAGTGAAGTGGTTTAAGAACTTGTCAGTCAAATGAACAAAACTTTTGATTGAGCAAGGGGGTAGGGACGAAAATGATTGCTGCATGGCTTTAGACAATGTGGATGGAAAAGCCTTGTAGTGCATGGCATCGAAGTCTCCTGAGATCAACATTGCATTTTTAAACACATCAACATGGCTCAAAGGATCAGTCGTACCATTATAAAGCTTGAGATAGGCTGGAGGTCGATATGTTTGGGGGACTACCTCAATCAGGATGAACTCAGTAAAAGGATGGCTTGGGTGATAGTCTAGTGGCATTTCTAAGTGGGATGATTGGTATGAGTGCTTGATGGGAATGTCTATGAGAGGGTAATGGAGGCGGTGGTGGTGGCTGGGAGGATTCTCCATGGTCCTCAAAGTGATGGTTGTTATTTTGAAAGTGATTGACTTGTTCTTACATGTTTTGTAAGGTTCTGAGTGTGGCATCCACCATAGGATGGTGTTAGGGTCCGGGTCAGGGGTTGCATCCATGTTCCTGGCGAGACCTTGCTCTAGGGTGGTAGTAAGGATTAGGGTGCTTTTGGTCTTGTGGTTGTGTGTAGTGTTTCACCAAGTAAAGTTGTGTAGGTTTGGGTTTTGGGAATACTACATGCTGTGCATATCTACCATGAAAATGGCGACTCGCGCACTGCTTGCAGTGTTGAGGGTGGAGTAGGAAAGGTTTTACCTTTCTCTACAGACAATGCCAAAATATTCCTGTCTCATGCTCTGAGTTAGTATGGGCCAGTGTATGGTCTTAGAATGTCTTGATCTCCTTGAAGAAAGGAGGGGGTATATATAAGGCTTGGTACTATTATGGTATGAAAGATTAATAGACGGAATCTTCAATGGATCAAGGAAAGATTCCTACTAAGAGCATAAATGAGAGTTAATAAGGTAACGTACATTTCTAAGCCAGGGCATACGAGAGTCAGTAGGCTAGCCTCGGGGGTTAGTCATCTAAAGATAGGCCTTCAGAGCTATGGGGACCAACTAGACCATTCCTTATATCTCTTATATCATTTTTTGTTTTGTATTAATTCAACCTTTTTCAGTAAATTTGTTAGGCTAATTTGATTTGGAAGGGCTCTATTTCGGGTACGTATGGTGCCTCATAAACATATGAGTGGCTTTCGATGCAACACTCAACATGCAGGGAAATCCTGGACCCATGTAGATGGTAGTTTTATGGGAAATCCTAGACCAATGGGCTCTGGCGGCGTGCTTCATGAAAAGTAATGAGAAGTGGTTATTAGGGGTTCTATGGCAATTTGTCTCATGCATACAACTTATACATTTAGCTTTTGGCTATTAGGAAGGGTCTTCATAAGGCATGGGATTGTGGCTTCTGGCAAGTTATTTGTAAATCTAACTGTGAGGAAGCGATTTGATTGGTGGCACTTTGGATCTATCACGGTATGCTGCCTTGGTTTTGGAGATTTAATATAGTTCTTCTAGCTAAGATAATTAATTTTTGTGCATTTGTCTTAACCAATTGTTTGTCTGCATAATTTCTCTACTTATTTATGCGAATAAATTATGAAGAATTGCAAATAGCTTTTAAACTGTCACAATGTGCCCGGAGGGTGATATGATAAAAGGCAACAAAAAATATTGAAAAAATATTCAGTGGAATCACTACCAATTTTTGTTTTAGAAAAAACTGGGAAATCTGTTAAATTTGCAAAATGGTCTTTAAAAAAAAATGAGATTTGGGAGTCTAATTATATATAAGGAAGTGCGGAAACTTAATACCATTGCACTCCTAATACATCTATTTTATAAAGGTTACCTTAGCGCTTATTATGCAATTTAATTAATAACTATAATAATATTTATTTTTCCTGTAAAATAATTATTTACATGAGAAAAGAAAACAAAATTAATATAACAATTATTTACAAGAAAATAAAATAAAAGAAAAAACAAAAATTAAGAAAATTTATTTTTTGGCTTGACGAGGGCTACACGCTCCCACGTATCCTCCGATGCAATGAGGAACTCAAATCCATCGTCGTTCTTATAGACAATATTTGTGTGTTGGATTGATTTTATTTACAAAAAAAGAAAAGAAAAGAAAAGATTAATTCACTCTCGCACATGATTCAGGATAGCGTGCCCATATAATAAATTTTTACAATTCTTACAACCCTTGAAGATGGTCAAACCATACATCAATGTCGTAAGTTTGTTGCGTGGATTTAAAAAAAATATTTTTCCATTTGAAAAAAAAAATTGGCTATGGTATTTCAGAATAAAAAAAAAAATTCAACCAATTAAAAAGACAAACGTCAAATAAGAAAAAATCAAATACATAACAAAAAAACTTGAGTAAAAAATACCAAAAAAATTGAAACATCAAATGATGAAAAAAAAATTATGACAGGGAAGAAAAGATTTAATATAAAAAAATAGCATAAGTTTCTTTTTAAAAGAAAATAAAAATCAATGGCAAAAAAAAAAAAAAAACTCAACATGCATATAAGAAGAAGATTAAAACTACTATGCAGAGTAGGCTTGAGGCATTAATGACAGTAATGATGGTAGAGTGCTCTAGCGGAGGCTGAGGAGGAGTGGTGGTTGTGCAGCTTTACAACAGTGCAACAATGGTGGTGGGTGGAAAGATGAAAATGGGTTATGGTTTAACTCAATTGTAGAATTAGAATGAGAATATGATTGATTTTGGTGGAAGATATTAGTGTTAGGAATGGTATGATAATGATGGGATATGATGATGGAATTTGGCCAGGCTTTTGGGATTCAAGATTAAATGGAATAATGAGAATAAAAAAATAGTAAAAATGGTCAATGAAAATCTAAATTCCTCCTCCCATTTGAAGTGACTAGAAATTTAAAAAATAGTTGAGAAATTTGAGATAAGATGAGATAAAAATTTTAAAAGTAGTTGAAAGCATAAGATAGGATGAGATAAAAAATTTGAAAAATGGTTGAAAGCCTAAGATTAGTATGAGATTATAGAAACTAATAGGAAAGAAAATTTGTTTCATTATTTTATTATTTTTATTAAAAGAAATGACAAAATATGGTGTTCACATTAACATCAAAATCAATATTTAGCGAAATATGAGTCAATAAGTGTCGAATTTAGTTATGTAATTATTGAATAGAATAAGTAATAATGGATGAAAATATTACTAGAGGAGCTATGTTGATTCAACTATTAGATAAGTGAAATGTAGTAATTTGCACCTGGTTCACCCAATGTGAATTTTAGTGTCTAAATCAGTATATTCTAATAATAGATTTGTAAAATTATTAGAGATTTAATTATGTTATATTTTAAATTCTGCGGGTCTTTGGCCTAGTTTACTAATGCTCTCTGCAGAGGTGTTCTGACTTATGCAAAGCATAAGCCAATTTTTTTATTTGGCAAAACAAAAAGCCGAGATGCTTTTGCTCCTAGCTTTTAAAAGCCAAAGGGTGTTCTCGGGAGCTCTTATAGGGTGCTTTTTAGAGTTGACTTGTACTCTCCAAAATTTAAAAGACTAATATAAGCTTAGTCCATTTAATAAAATTAAAAATAGAAATTATTCTCTTTAGTATTTATAATTATTATAATTATTTTAGATATTAAGAGCAATTTTACCAAACATTACTTTTATGACTTCTGCTTATTGAGAGCAATTTTTACATTATTTTACCAAATACTACTATTATGACTTTTTGAGAGCAGTTTTTAGAAAGCCAAGAGATATTAGTAGCTTTTAAAAAGTCATAGCAATACCAAATTTGTTTATTTAAAAATTAATTCTGCAAGTAAGTTAGAGATAAGAATAAAATGAAACTGCTTATCTTAAGATGTACTATTTGAATTTATTTAACTTATTTTAATATATGCTTTTATTAAATGGTGTGTGAAGTATCTTATATATGCTTAAGAGAGTGTAATTTTATATTAGGAACTTATTTTACAATTTTTTGTAAAAATTTTAATAGTATTTGTTTCAGTATAAGTGACTAATGAAGATTTTGGCATGTGAATGTCGCAAAAATTTTCTGGCATTGTAGTATCACCTTTACAAATATGAATTATGATTTTTGTGATACGGTTCTTGATATTTATCGTTGTTAATACAAAATCCTTTAGATTATATTATCTTTCTTTTTCTTGTTTTTAATTGATTACTTGACAGTTGATGACTTAGAGACTAACTTATCGATAGATTCTTGATTTCTTTCTTTATCCTTCTATCTTGATATGTTTTATTTACTTGTTTACTTTTAATTCCATTTACTCATTGACTAAAGCTTTTTAGCATGGATACTCCTAATAGATCTGAAAAATTTACATGAGTGATTTGGGCTACAAACTTGGAGGACACAAATAACATTAAATGAGAAATTTTTGAATGATCATGAAGCATCAGGTTGGATATATTTTGATCACTTGCAGAATGATATTTCAGAGTTAGTTGTGAGTGTTTCCAACACTTAAAATTAAAATATCATTTTGTAAGTGATCTAAGAGTATATCCAACCTGGTATCCCATGACTATAGAAGAATTTCTCATATGTTCAATGGGCCAAGAAACTTCTATTTTCAACGAAGGCTTAGCATAGTGGTTAAAGCTACTGTTTTGTAATACCACATCAGGCATTCAATCCGCATCCCCATCTCCTTCTCCTAATATCCCCTTCTCCAGGATTAAAAAAAAAAAAACTTCTATTCTCTAATAATCCTATCCTATCTTATCTATTCTATAAAAGAGGGTTTTATGGTAGCAGATTTGATGATGTGGCATTATGAGGTGAATTTGGTTTCCCATATTCAGCCACTCCCTTTGCCCAATCATAAATGACTATTGATGCTTATTTACACACACATACACACACATATATATGGCTTCTTTCATTTTCTTTCACTATTTTATTCATCTACATAATGTTGTTTTCTAATTTTACACTGACATTGCTTAAATAAAAGTTTTTCATAATACATGAATTGCATAAATAATGCAAATATAAAAATCACATTTTGAGATGATAGTAAATATATATTACACGTATGATGCAAACATATATTTGCATAGATAATTATTAATATAAATTATAATTATTAACAATTAAAACCAAATTTAAAATTAAATATTTGAACTCTAAAGCTTGTAGCAAACTACTAAGTTATATCAATTTAGTTTTTTAATTATTAATTTAAATTACTATCAATTAATTGTTATATTGATATCTCAAATAGGTGATACTAAACAGGTATTATATGGGTGATGCAAACATAAAAATTGCACTTTGAGATGATATTGAATATATATTGTATGAGTGATACAAAAGTTATATTGATATCTCAAATAGGTGATATCAAACATGTATTGTATGAGTGATACAAATATAATAATGGCACTTTCAACTGATACTATACATATATCATGCGGGTGATACCAACATAAATTGAACAGATAATTATTAATATACATTATAATTATCAAAAGTTAAAACCAATTTTAAAATTAAATATTTAACCTCTGAAGCTTATGGCATGTTATTAAGTTATATTAATTTAGTTTTTTAATTAGTGATTTAAGTTATTATTAATTAATTGTTCTAATCTTACAACACTCAAGTTGTAGATCGATATTATATATTTATATCTATAAGATTAAATATTTGAGGTTTTAATATGTAATATTATTTACGTTTTAATTCATAAAAATGCCATAGATTTAATAGCTTGAAAAGTAGAGGATGAAGAGTTTTGCAAGGGTTTTTTTTTAATTGTATTCATAAACACCACTAGAAATGCGTCAACTACCGATAGAAAATTAAATAAAATCTATTGGTATATATATTACCGATGGATTTACCGACACAAAAAATCCATCGGTAAACAACGTGTCAGTAATAAAAAATAGTAATATTACCAACGAAAAAGATCATTTGTCGATAATATGCATTATTTTACCGATGAAAATTTGATATTATTTAAAAAACGACGGTGATCTTAACATCAGAAATCATCATTGACCAAATTGTATCAACAAATATGTTTATAATTACTGATGGAATATCTGTCGGTAAAATAAAAAATAAATTTGAAATTTTTATCATTATCGATGGAGTAAAAAAGATATTTTGAATTTTTATTTGATTTTTATTGTTAAAATTTGAAAATAATATTTAAATATTTCAAATTATTGTTTTTATTATTTACAAATCCATATAAATAAAAATATAAAAATATGCACTATTCATTAAAATAAAAATTGTCAAGCACAGAAAAATGGAATAAAATTTTCATAGTATAATTCTAAAGATGTGTAGAAAAAATCTAAGATCTACAAGAAGGTAAATCATGCTTGCTGGGTCCACCACTACCTCATCTGAGACCAGATCCTCGTCCTTCTATAAATCATCTGTATAACATGTATGTAAATCAATAAATGTATTCAGCACACATAAGGTTGAAATTGTCATGACCCTACTCAGGACATGACCGGCGCATAGGGGACACGTCCCCTAGCAAGCCTACACAAGACTTGTTCTAAAAAAAATTGGGCGGAGTCTCCCTTGTATTTAGGACTATTCCCAAATCACGGATCCTCCACTCCTGCACAACAATTCAAATGCATTGAGAATCATTGGGGATCCAGGGCATTCTCCGAATGCACTCCCACAAAGACACACAACATGGGAAATTAAAACATAATCATAGTTATGAAAATATATACACATACCTATCCATCATGAACCTTAACCCATAATCATTAAAATGCAACTTGACTTAACTAAAAACAACATGCTTTTAATTACAAATTAAAGTTGATGCAGGGAGGACCCTGCCTGTGGGTTATTGGAGCATTACTAGAGGTTCTACCAATTTACTCAAATACAAAAAAAAGCATCTGAAACCCCACACTTTGAACAAGTGTATAGGAATCCAACATCTCTATCTAGCCAGTAGAAATCCAAGGACGCGAAATGCCTAAAAACATGGAAGAAAGGGTGAGTCATATAGACTCAGTGAGGCATAATATATCTATAACAAGAGTGGAACAATTCTAAACATACGATTTTAGTAACATATAATTTATAAGCGTTTTTTAAAAACTCCTACGTTGTTTCTCAAGTAAAATACTTTGTCTATGTAGTAAAATCACTATAAAAACTTCTGGTAAGGCATATCTGATATTTAATCTATCTTAAAATCTCTTATGGCTCATTAGAACACCCTTCAGTTCAACTAAATATAAACCTCATTATATCAACTCATATGTATCCTTGCTCATGACTTCAAACACATGATAACTCCAAGGAATTTCCTTGAATTTCAATTTCAACTTCAACTAAATATAATTTCAACTAGTAAATAAGAATCTAAATCACAAATGCATAATATAGAAATACTTTCTCAAAACATAGAAAATAAATACTTGTTTCAAAATCATCATAAAGCTTAAGGGAGGATCCTATTTCAGAAATAGCTGCCTGGCCCAGTACAATCTCCAGCATAAAGATAACTTCACGCTTTGTGCGTGTCTATATATTCCAAACATGTTGGCCGACATGCGGCCAACAATCACCGCTAGTCAAGTTATTCGAGGTGCACCAAGGCTAATGTCACGCCATTAGCAAACGATTACATTCTTCTCCTCCTCAAAAGGGCACTCACACTTGCTGGGTCTTCGCCATGCCTCATGTGAGCCCTTGGTTAAAATTCCTTTGAAACACATTTTATTTCTTTCAAACATTCTAGCTTTAAACTAGTTTTAAAACATCACAATTTCTAAAAAATGAAACTTCCTCTTTTTTAAGTTCTTGTAATTAAGATTCTTCTTTATATCAATTTATGTGAAATTTAACTGTGCTATTAACCATAGGTTAAAAGCATAATTCAAATCTTTCAAGCTTAAAGTATCTAAAGTTCTTTCTCAAAACATTGCAATTTCTATACACAAGAAACTCTGTCTTTTTCTATCAAATTACTCAATGTCAAAAATCAATTTCTATGAGAGCTTGTCCCACTTATATATGTATATACACATATGCACATAACTAACATCATCACTTCAAGAATTCTATAAATATAGAGTAAAACACATTGAATCAACTATTTCATAAAACTTCACTAGAATACATTTTAGGCATGTGCTTAGGAAATTAAAGATAAGAAATAAGCTATAGGTATACTATCACTCACAACTAAGATCCCAAATCAAGAGCTTAAGTGGGTGTTGCGTCTGAGCCAACCGGAGTCTCCCCAGAAGAGTCCAAAGCTACAAAACATATAAAACTAACATAATAAGCTTTTAGAAATCAAACTCAACCCCAATCAACACCTAAACATAAAATCCCCAATTTGAGCCCTAACCTTCTCCACCCCAAAACCCATACTCCACTCCAAGCAACAAAATAACCAATCTATGGCTAAAAGGAGGTAGAGAGTAATGATAATTTACCTTAAAGCCTTGGAAGGATGAGTGGAGCAAGGGAGGAGTTTTGGGTCTCCTCCACCTTCCTCTTTCTCTCACTTCAAGAAGGTAGAGAGAGCTCAAGTAAGATGATGATGATGATGATGATGATGATGAAGAAGAGATGGGTTTGTGAGGAAATCTAAAGGGAAGAATGATGGACTTAAGAGATACGTGAGAGTGGAGGGTTTTTAGAGAGAGGAACCTAAGAGAGAGAGGGTTTGAGTGAAAATGAGGGAGAAAGAGTCGAAACCCACTTAAAACGTCGGACAGCGGGCGCCTAGGCGGCCATCTTCGGGCGCCTGGGTGCCCAACAGCCTAAAACACCTTCAATTATCTTGACAGCGGGCACCTGGGCAGCGGTTTCTAGCGCCTGGGCGCCCAAACCCCTGAAACCCAATATGCTGATAACACATCGCGCTGGCGCCTAGGCCCAAATCTGCGCCAGGCTGGCACTCCCACAATTTTTTTTTACACACACATTTCTAAACATTTATCTAATCCTAAGGCATGACAAAAATGTCCCAATCCTATAGCCCTCCAAGGGGGCATAGGATCCAAACTTATAACTTTCATAGGATCCGGCAGAACAAAGTGTCACAATTCATGTGACTCTTGATCCGGGCATTACATTCTTCCCCCCTTATGAAATTCGGTCCCCGAATTTCAAACAAAAGATTTTTAACCTCCTTTTTCATCTTCTTCTTCCACTAATTAATGCCTTAAACACTCCTTTACTAGGGCACGCCTTTACAAGATTACGATATGCAAAACCTCACATTATACTAACTTCAATCCGACGATGAATTCCCATATCAAGGTTATTCTTCTTAAAGCTACCTTATTAGTTAAGGATTCCTTGAAATGCTTTGGCTATGCCCCTCGTATCATATTCTTTACTTTACTTACAATCGGTAGCCCTTAAGACTTGAATTTGCCTTTCATTTCCATGATCTATTCTTTCTGAGTTATCTTTGGAGGACATGACTCATTTGACCTATCATAGAAAGGATTGTGGCACCCCTCTGATACACATATTAGGCAAGCTGCTGTTGATTACTTAACCGCAAGAACCTTCCTCTATATCAACATTCATTACTGATTGTGACCTTCTTTCCTCTTTTAAACTCCTTAAATTTCTCCCCTTCCTTCAAAGTTAATTCTAACTAGTTCAAGATTCCTTATTAACAAAATCTATAATCCATCACTGCTTGTGGTCCCACATCTTGCCAATCTGATTTCACTAGGCCTTGTTTATTGAAATATGTGTTCTACATTCCTCATCCATAAAATTGAATCACCAGTCACCTTAACAGGATTTTTTTTTTCTCAAGTAATATCTTACTACTCATACTTCTAAGGTTTCTAACCTTCAGGTCCTTTATCAGTATCTATCACATTTTCTCCTTGCACTAAACTTTATTATCCCTTAAATTCCTAGGATTAGATCCCAAGAGTTGCTTCCTTAATGATTTCAGTCACTTGTAGGCTTATTCCCTTGAATTCACTTCCCTTGTTTTCCTTAACATTACTCATTAGCTTAACCTTGGAGGAACCATTTGCTAGGCCCCTAAGAACAGTCCGACTTAACCAATAAACCTAGTGTTGCTCCCTTGCCCTGCCATAACATCATCTTAATCCACACCATAATCGCACCTTCTTCCTTCTTGAACCTTACTAGTGCCATTTTACCCCAAGGAATAGGTCAAATACATCCAACTTATTTATTCTCTCTACCATATTTTCTATGCAAGGACCAAAACCAACTATGTCCATATTGGGTGATAAGAACTTGCACTAACTCCTGATATTACAAGTGTAAACTAACTTCTTGTATCATTCTTGTATGCTCTCTACTTCTCAATATTATTATTGAAAAGTCTTGATCACCCAACTTCATAATGAGAAATAGTTCATACTGCCTAGGGGAAACATTCCATATAGAAGACCCTAACCACAGGTTCTTATTCAGACATCAAAACTTAAGCTTTAGTCACTCTATATATGTTACTTCCTTCTTTAATAAGGAAAATCACATGCAAGGGTCCATAGATCCTTCAAGAATCCCTTTTTTCTTCATGCGTCCCTTAACACCACATGGCATGACATGAAAACCGCATGCTCAAAGTCATAATATTCCCCGTAGGGAACCTTCTTTACTTCGCTAACCTACCATTACCTCAATATCTATCTCTATCTCAACTCTACTCATAGTATGAGATTCCACATATTCACAAACATCACTTAGGGGTATTACTACACCATCAACTTAGCACTTAGCACCAACAAACATTGCTTAGCATCATAAGAAATCCTTTTTAGAATCAATACCTTTTAATTTAGAACCTTTTAGGTAATCATAACTTCCATGAACTCCTCACTATTATAATTCCAGTACAAAAATCATATAATCACCCCATCCTCAACCCTACTTATTCACTTCCTAAAATATAAGTCCTGGCTATCATAGTCATCCTTCAGATCATGCTTACACACTTCAAAGTAAACTTATTCCCACTATGCTAAGCTCTTACCTTAGACAATCTAACATGTTTGCAAGCAATCAAAATAATTTCACCTCCTTAGGTATTAGTGCTCAAGCCTTAACACCTCCAAGCATATTATCTGTCATCTACTTGAAAATCTTGATCAATAACTCAAGATCATGTAAGATCATTCAACCCTGGTAAGTTCCTATGTGACATCAAAGAGAATAGAAAGGAATTAGCTCCTTTAACTTATCAAACTGCATCATGGGTCATAAAGACATCTACTCACTTCTAACATCTATTACAATCACAAGTCATATATTCCATATATCTCATGCTTCACATCACATTACATATCAACTTTATGAGCTCATAAGCCATCCAAGGCTACACATTCCATAGAAAGAAATTGAAACCAAACCATACGTGTGAAGTGAGTGGTTCAGCTTAAAATTAAAATCGTAAATAGAAAAAGGAGCAGCAACTCCTGGATCACAACATGAACAACATACATGATATAAGGGAATATCAAGAACAAATAAGAGACAAAGGACAAGAACATCATTCCTATAGGCCTTTTGTAGCACCACAATCTGTGAAAATGGGAGCGCTTCCATCAACACAGTTGTGATCCTACTAAAGGACACTTGCTCTATTAACCACAGGGAAACCTAATGCTCTGATACCATCCTTGTCATGACCCTACTCAGGAGACATGGCCAGCGACAGGGACCACATCCCCTAGCAAGCCTACACAAGACCTGTTCTAAAAAAAATTGGGCAGAGTCTCCCTTGTATTTAGGACTATTCCCAAATACGGATCCTCCACCTGCACAACAATCCAAACAGACAGAATCATTGGGGATCCAGGCATTCTCCGAATGCACCTCACAGCACACAACATGGGAAATTAAAACATAATCATAGTTATGAAAATATATACACATACCTATCCATCATGAACCTTAACCCATAATCATTAAAATGCAACTTGACTTAACTAAAAACAACATGCTTTTAATTACAAAATGAAGTTGATACAAGGAGGACCCTGCCTGTGGGTTATTGGAGCATTACTGCAGGTTCTACCAATTTACTCAAATACAAAAAAGCATCTGAAACCCCACACGAACAAGTGTATAGGAATCCAACATCTCTATCTAGCCGTAGAAATCCAAGGACGAGCTGGCACCTGTCTAAAAACATGGAAGAAAGGGTGAGTCATATAGACTCAGTGAGGCATAATATATCTATAACAAGAGTGGAACAATTCTAAACATACGATTTTAGTAACATATAATTTATAAGCGTTTTTTAAAAACTCCTACGTTGTTTCTCAAGTAAAATACTTTGTCTATGTAGTAAAATCACTATAAAAACTTCCACGGTAAAAGGCATATCTGATATTTAATCTATCTTAAAATCTCTTATGGCTCATTAGAACACCCTTCAGTTCAACTAAATATAAACCTCATTATATCAACTCATATGTATCCTTGCTCATGACTTCAAACACATGATAACTCCAAGGAATTTCCTTGAATTTCAATTTCAACTTCAACTAAATATAATTTCAACTAGTAAATAAGAATCTAAATCACAAATGCATAATATAGAAATACTTTCTCAAAACATAGAAAATAAATACTTGTTTCAAAATCATCATAAAGCTTAAGGGAGGATCCTATTTCAGAATAGTGCCGATTTGGGTGGCCTGTGGGCCAATTCAGCAAAAAAGATAACTTCACGCTGCGTATGTCTATATATTCAAACATGTTGGCCGACATCTTAACAATCACCACGCTAATTTGGGTTATTGAGAATGCACCAAGGCTAATCTTTGCCGCCATTAAAAACAAATTATTACAGTTTCCTCCCCTCAAAAGGGCACTCACACTTGTTGGGTCTTCGCCATGCCTCATGTGAGCCCTTGGTTAAAATTCCTTTGAAACACATTTTCTTTCTTTCAAACATTCTAGCTTTAAACTAGTTTTAAAACATCACAATTTCTAAAAAATGAAACTTCCTCTTTTCTAAGTTCTTGTAATTAAGATTCTTCTTTATATCAATTTATGTGAAATTTAACTGTGCTATTAACCATAGGTTAAAAGCATAATTCAAATCTTTCAAGCTTAAAGTATCTAAAGTTCTTTCTCAAAACATTGCAATTTCTATACACAAGAAACTCTGTCTTTTTCTATCAAATTACTCAATGTCAAAAATCAATTTCTATGAGAGCTTGTCCCACTTATATATGTATATACACATATGCACATAACTAACATCATCACTTCAAGAATTCTATAAATATAGAGTAAAACACATTGAATCAACTATTTCATAAAACTTCACTAGAATACATTTTAGGCATGTGCTTAGGAAATTAAAGATAAGAAATAAGCTATAGGTATACTATCACTCACAACTAAGATCCCAAATCAAGAGCTTAAGTGGGTGTTGCGTCTGAGCCAACCGGAGTCTCCCCAGAAGAGTCCAAAGCTACAAAACATATAAAACTAACATAATAAGCTTTTAGAAATCAAACTCAACCCCAATCAACACCTAAACATAAAATCCCCAATTTGAGCCCTAACCTTCTCCACCCCAAAACCCATACTCCACTCCAAGCAACAAAATAACCAATCTATGGCTAAAAGGAGGTAGAGAGTAATGATAATTTACCTTAAAGCCTTGGAAGGATGAGTGGAGCAAGGGAGGAGTTTTGGGTCTCCTCCACCTTCCTCTTTCTCTCACTTCAAGAAGGTAGAGAGAGAGAGCTCAAGGAAGATGATGATGATGATGATGATGATGAAGAAGAAGAGATGGGTTTGTGAGGAAATCTAAAGGGAAGGATGATGGACTTAAGAGATAAGTGAGAGTGGAGGGTTTTTAGAGAGAGGAACCTAAAAGAGAGAGGGTTTGAGTGAAAATGAGGGAGAAAGAGTCAAACCCACTTAAAACGCATTCGGACAATGCAACAAGCCTAGGCGGCCATCTTGACGCCTGGTGCCCATGACCAAAAACACCTTCAATTATCTTGACAGCGGGCACCTGGGCAGCGGTTTCTAGCGCCTGGGCGCCCAAACCCCTGAAACCCAATATGCTGATAACACCATCGGGCGCCCCGCTAGCGCCTACCAAATCGCGCTGGCGGCTCGCACTAATTTTTTTTTTTACACACACATTTCTAAACATTTATCTAATCCTAAGGCATGACAAAAATGTCCCAATCCTATAGCCCTCCAAGGGGGCATAGGATCCAAACTTATAACTTTCATAAGATCCGACAGAACAAAGCGTCACAATTCATGTGACTCTTGATCCGGGCATTACAGAAATGTATATGCAAAACATCGAAAATGTATAAAGACACAACACACTTGGTACCTCATTATTCCGAAAGTTGAGGACTATCCTCGTCACTTTCGGTTTCAACAGCATCGTCAAATTCCTTTTCCTCAGTATCATTCTCATCCTTAGTGTTGGCATCCCTCTCATCAGCCTAACGTATTGAATGTTGGCTTTAGAGTTCAATTATGTCAACTTTCCCGAGATGGAACATAGATTAGAGGGGATATCGGTATCAATAACAACCCTACAAGGGCTTAGATCATCAGTTTGGTAGGCTTACTCAGATACTTTTTCAACCTCTACTCTACCCTTTAGTTTGCATTTTATTACCACCCTCCAGTTAGATTTGCATTTTCCAGGGTATGGCAAGTAATAAACTTGTCTAGCATTTTGGAAGATAATAAATGGATCAAAATTTTCATACCTTTTAGTGTGGTTAATCTCAATTATTTTGTAGTGATTGTGTTTACGTGTTTCTCTGGGACATGTTGGATTATACCATTCACAAGCAAATAGCAAAACCCTTTTAAGAGGTTCACCAGGGTACTCCAATTTATGTATTTCATTAACTATTCTATGCTAATCACTTTCTCCATCTCCAATATCTCCCCTAACATAAACCCTAGTGTTGTCGATTTCCTTTCCCCTTTCCTATTCAATTGTATGAAACTTATAACCATTGACATGATACATTGGCCAACTTGTAGCTATGGTTTTCGAACCCCAAGCCAAATTACACAAATGAGGATTGGTTGTACCATTCCTTTGATCATGCACCTATATACAATGATTGGAATATTAGTAACATAATAATACAAGAACAAAAATACGAACAGAAAAATAGAATCACTTTATCACATACAAATGATTTGAACTACTCGGGAAATTGTTCAACGAATTGTTGACTGTATAGTTACTTAAAATAACTGTAAACATTAGACAAAATATAAAAGAAGACATATTGTCATCACAATTTACCATTATATAGAATTTGAGAAATTATAGAACAAAAAAATACAATAAAATAGTTTATCAGTTATCTTTTGATTGACTCCACTGCATCACAATTTAGCAACATATGTAAATGTGTAGATTTTCATTCACTCCCACTCAACTATCGGTCCTTGCATCATCCAGCAACATGGCCAAGTTGGTTGAATATTGACAAGTTTGGATCGATTGAGCTTTCACTACCATCGTCATTCTGACTAACTCTAGTTCTCCTAAATTGGTCATGCGACTCAAAGTAATATAAGCAAAAGTTGTATGTCTCCTTCGAAATATATGTTTGACATATTGATCCCTTTACTTTTGCTCTATTCTTTACCTTTTTTTTAATCCTCCTATTTCCTGCTCAAACAAACACATCCACCTATATTGGATAGGTCCACATACTCATGCTTCATAAGCCAAATGCACACAAGCAAGTGCTCCATGGAATCAAAAAATCCAGGAGGAAAGATCCTCTCTAACTTATAAAAGAATAATGGGAATGTTCTTCTCCATCACTAAAAGCTCATTAACCCAGAGAGTGGATGAATGCATCTTTAAAGTATTCACTCAACTCAGTTAATGACCTCCAAACATGATCAACCAGTTCTCTCAATGTAATAGGGAGTAAACACTCATAAATACATCATAGTCATAACTTTTCATGCCAAAAAACTTTCCTTGTACAACATTTACACACCTACCCAAGTTTAAGACATAACCATATGGTATTTTTAACTTTTACACCCATTTACACACATCTTGTCTTTGTACAGAGGTTAATGCATAACTAGCTTTAGGCCTACACTAACAACCATCTCTTAAAGATTGTAAATTTAACTCAGGGAGTCTACAGTACTTTTCTAAATCCATTCTTACTTTCTCATTGTCTTTAGTTCGGTCACTATTCATCATAGTATTATAATATTATCAAATACATGCTTCTCAACATGCATCACATCTAAACAATGACAAACTAAGTGATCCTTCTAATAGGGTAGTTTCCAGAATATGCTTTATTTGGTCCAATTGTGTTCTACCCCATAATCAGGTAATCTAACATATTTCCTAATTTCTGTAATCTTTGAAAGTCACCTAACCCTATTCCAAATTTGCTTACTAGTAAGTCTAATAGGAGCCTCTTCATCTCTACGGTGCTCGTTCTAAATCTATACCTACTATGCCTATAAGTATGATCCATATCCAAAAACCTTCTATTACAGTCAAACCAAGAATTCTTTTTGTCATACTTTGAAGTGAACGCTTTTGTATCCTCTATACATATAGGACACACTAATTTCCCCTATATCATCCATCCAGACAACATGCCATAAGCTAGAAAATCATTGATTGTCTATATCAATACTGCTCTTAACCTAAAATTTTGCTTGGTTGATATGTCATAAGTTAAAACACCATCACACCATGACTAATTTAATTCATCAATTAAAGGTTGGAGATAAATACCAATCTTGGCCTTTGGATTATCGGGACTAGGGAACTCCATTGAGTTTCTTCATTCTTTTGCTACCCAAGGTAACTTTCTAAGCTCAAATCTTCTTTTATTTCAAGGGTATGGAAGGATTTTCTTGAAGGATTGAGCTTAAGGTTGAGGTTTGGGGACCTAGGGTTCCAATTGGGAGTTTTGTGCTTTGGAGGATGTTTAAAGTTAATTTTTGGTCTCAAAGGCTAATTAGTGTTGGATGATGATGATTTCGGGTGCTAGATAAATTTGCTAGATGACCATGACTCCATGGCAAAACATACTGTGGCTATTCCTTCCCTTGGATTAACACTGTGAATGATAGTATGTCTATAGCTTGTTCTTGTCTTTAATTTCCTAAATTTATGCTTAAAATGTGTTTTAATAAATTGTTATGAAGTATTGATTTAATTGTTTTATTCCAAGCTTCTGGAACTCTTGAAGTAATTATGTTAGTTCTGTGTATAGATATGTGTTTGTATCTATATGTGGGACAAGCTTCTTTGAAGATTGAGTTTTGATACTATATATATATATAGTATCATGGTACTAGAAATTGGAAATGATTTAAATTCAATGTTTTGTGAAAGGATTTTAGATAATTTAAGTTGAACACTCTAAAAGTCTTGTACTTTGAATTTATGTTTGATAGTATAATTATTTTGAACAATTGGAAAGTTTGGAACTTGATTTATGGATTTTGAAAAAGGAGTCGATGCATTTGAAAATAATAGTGATTTAATACCTTGTCATTTTGTATATGTCTATGGACATGGTGAATTTATTTTTGGAATATAGAGCTCTAAGAATTTCATTAGAAACTTGCTGAATACCTTGGATAGGAAATTTTCTTTAATAGAATTGTAAGCTAACAGCACATATGTTAGCCTATGGTGCACCTTCTTAGAACCCCAGCTAGCAGGGGGATGCTAACCCGGTGTGTTTAGCTGGCATGACCAGAAATGAGTTATGGACCCACTGGGGTCAAGTTGTCGGGGCTGCCCAGCAAGTACTCTAGAATATAAACCTCCCTAGACATGCACAATTATTATGCTTTGATTGTAAATGATTTGTTACAAGTTATTTTTAAATGCTTTAAGCATATTTGTGTAAAGAAGATTTATCTAGTTGAATCCAAAAAAGTGATTTGATGAACTACGGATGTTTTAGAGATAGATTATATATCAGCTATGTTTTATCAGAGATTTTTATGGTATTTTTATATGTATATACAGATGAGTATTTTACTTGAGAAATGATGTATGAGGTTCTTAAGAAGTGTATAAAATATTATTTTGCAAAGAGCTTATTTGAAAGAAATATGTGAGGTGAATTATGTGGATCTGTTTTAAGTTTTATAGTCATGATTCTTCAATAATTTTATTTTCGCAATAAGTATATGTTTTATGAAAAACTTATGTCTAAGTTTGTCCCACCCTAGTTATAGATATATTATCTCTCATTGAATCTGTACGACTCACTCTACCTTTCTCTCCATGTTTTTAGACAAGTGCAAGGTCATGCTCAAGCTTCCACAGCTAGCTAAAGGAGTCAAATTACTGATAAACCCACACTCTTGTTTGTGTGGCTTCCACAAGTTTTCAGCATTCGAGCACAGTTTGTATAATCTAGTGGTGCTCCAATAACCCGCAGGCAGGGTCCTTCCTATGTCAGTTTATAAATTGTATTAAAAGTATATTGTTCTCAGTTATGTCAAGTCTGAATCTTAAAGCTTATGGATTGAATTTTGTGAATATATATATATATATATATATATCATTTCATAATCATGGATATGCCTTAAACTCCTATGTTGTGTACTGTGGGGTGCATTCTGAGAATACCTGGATCTCCAATGATTTTTGTGTAGTTGTATTGTTTGTGCAGGCAAAAGATCTGTATTTGGGAATAGTCTTGAATACAAAGGAGACTCTACCTGATTTTTTTTACGGAAAGGGTCTAATGTAGGCTTGCTCAAGGCGGGTCCCTATGTGTTGGTCAGAGTCTAGTTGGGTCATAATATGTATTTTCTTATTTATATTTATATTTTAAAGTTAATGAAGAGTAAAGTTAAAGGGCACATTAACTTAAAATGTCAATAAGTGTGTAAGATTATGGCCTAAGGAGCAATGCAGATCAGAAGAGGAAGAAAAACTAGAATCTAGAACTTGGGAGCAATGCTCGAGCCCAACTCCCCATGCTCGAGTGTGGACCCTTATATGCTAACATGCTCTCAGGATAGCGAAAGGAAAAAGCTGGAATCCAGCCATGCTCGAGCGCGGCCCTCTGCACTCTAGTGTGCACAGGTCAACGAGAAAAAAATAAAAGGGGGCTTCCTGCCCCATCATCTTACATCTCACTTCCCTCTCTCACTTCTCTCTCTTCTTCCTTGAGCTCTTTCTTACTTTCCCCAAAAATTTCTCATATATGATGTGTAATAACCAAGTATAGGAATATATAAATTGTGATGTGCAGCTATGTCGGACCCCGCGAGGCCCCAAGTCTGGACCTTAGGCCTCCTTGGAGGGCTATCTCATTGAGACATTTTCATGGGGCCAAAAGTCCCGGTAATTGTTCCTTAGATATCAAAGAATTGAAGAGCAATTTTTAACGAATTTTTGGAGGTTATTAACCATTTCGTTTTCAAGCTTGAAGTTTAAGAAAATGTGAGTTTTCGGAAGTTTGTACTAAAATCCAAAAGTTGGATTTTGATTCTTAAAGAGTTTGATTTTTCCAATATTTTTATTGGATTCAAATGGGGGATATTCTCTTATTTACATTTATGTTTTAAAGTTAATGGAGAATAAAATAAATAAGTATATGATGATGTTTGAGAAGTGTTTGGAAAAAAAAAAAAAGAGAAAAAAAAGGGGGACTGGGCGCCTAGGCTACCTTAGCGTGGTTGTCTTTGCGAATATGATTCAGCTGGTGGCGGCCTTGAGCGGCCAGAATCGCGTGGTAGCGCCTCATGGCGTAATTAAAAGAAGAAGCTCGAAGCTTCTCTCTCATTCTTCACCAACCTCTCTCTCTCTTCTTTCCTCTCTCATCCTTCGTCTTCCCTCATGGTTTCCATCAATCCTTCACCCATTTTTACTCAATCTATCATCAAATCGATTCTTCCCTCATCATTATCCAAGCTTTGGAGGTTGATTCTCTCTTTGGAGCTCTCTCTCTCATCTTCTAGTGAGAGAAAGTGATGGTGGGAGAAGACCCACCACTCTCCTCATGCTCCACCACCTTCCTCCGCTCTCTAAGGTAATTCTTGAGCTCAACCTTCCTTATTAGACCATAGATTAGCTAGTTTTTTTCATGAATTCCATGTTTAAGGTTATGAAGGAAGGGTTAGGGTTCTAGAAATTGGGAGTTTTTGCCTTATGGAGCTCATCCTATTAAATTCTTAGAATAGTTATGTTGTGGAAGCCTAATAGTTATATTTGTCATATTAGATGCTCTCCAGAGTCTCTTGGCAGCTCTAAGGCATCGCAGAGTTTGAGCTTCTTCCTTCCAAGCATAAGCTGTGAGTGGATAGCATATTTATAGCTAGTTTGTTTTAAGTATATCCATAATTTCATAAATGTTATGTTTGTGGTTTAAGTTATTAAAGATCAAAGAAATTGAAATAGCATTTTTAACGATGACCTTAGTGAATTCTTGAAAGATAAAAGATATTACTCTTTATATATATATATATATATATATATATATATATATATATATATATGATTATGTATGTGTGTGGGACAAGCACCTTAAAGGTGAATTACGATACTTGAGCAGTTTGATAGAAAGATATGGTTTCAAGTTATTAAATGTTAGCTATATATAAAGGCTTGAAGCTGATATGATGTTTAGAAATTATAGATTTCTATGAAGTAAGCTTAATATTGATTTCTATGAATCATTTTCACATTGATGATGTTTTTTAAACTTGATATGTTGAGAACTATGAAATGTTGATGTTTTAAAAGGTTAAGCAATGTATTTAGAATCGGACTTGATGTGCGGAGTAAAGTTACTAAGGAATTTTAATGATAACAAATTAGAAATGAGCAAAGGTTTTCAAGGGGAGGAACTATAGCGAAGCTGTTTGCTAATGGCGTGACATTAGCCTTAGTGCACCTCGAGTAACCCGACTAGCGGGGGTGATTGCTGATACGGCATGTTTGATCGACATGTCCAGAATATGTAGTGCGCATAGGCGTGAAGTTATCATTCTTCTTTGGAGTTAGGCCCAGGGCCACCGGTCGGTGACTATTTAAAATAGAATCCTCCTTAAGCTTTATTATGATTTATTTCAGCTAGATTTAAAAGTATTATCCTTATACATATGTTTGTAATCAAGTTATTATCCCGTCGAATTAAAAACGTCATCTAATGAATTATATAGGTTTCTTTGAAAATCTTTGATTATTTGATATACATAGGCAAAGTATTTCCAATAGCAAATGTAGTGCGAGGTTTTGTGAAATTTATAAAGTTATTGTTTGCAAATGTTGTGCATCGGCTTGTCCACCTTGTTATAGATATATTATCCTTCTTTGAGTCATATGACTCACTCTTTCTTCCTTTCCATGTTTTTTAGGCAGTCTTTGAGATTATGCTCAAGCTTACACATGACTAATTAAGTTTCAGCATCTAAGTTTAATTGTAAAATCTCTAGAAGTGCTCCATTAACCTACAGGCAGGGTCCTCCCTATGTTGGGTCTTATGTTGTTATATATAAATTGTTTTGAGTTGTAATTAGTTTAATCTAAATGTATTTAAGCTTCTTGAATAGTTATGTAAACATTTTTTTTTACAAGTGATTATGATTTAAATTCTCATTTTTGTGTGCTGTGGGGTGCATTCGGAGAATGCCTGGATCCCCAATGAGTTTGTATGTTTATGTGTTCTATGATGAGGATCCTTATTTGGGAATAGTCCTAAATACAAAGGAGACTCTGCCCGATTTTCTATTAGAATAAAGTCTAAGGTAGGCTTGCTAGGGACGTGTCCCTATGCGCCGGTCACGACTTAGGTTAGGTCGTGACATGATGCTTTTACTATCTTATACCATCATTTGTCCCTACCCACTCTTTATCAATTATGTTGTTAGCCTATCAACCGATTGATTTTCCCATTTGGACAAATAAGGGAAGCTATGGGATGTCTTGGGAGGAGACGCAAGCTCTCCACCACATTCTTCCACTTCTATGGTACGTAAAGATAATTCTTTAAGCTCAAACCCTTTCTATTCAAGATTTAGGAAACTTTTCCCAAAGGATTTGCTCTTGGGCTTGGATCTAGAGTCCTAGAGTCCTAAATCCCAGGGTCTTTCATGTTTAAATGCAGTCTAAGTTAATCTTTTATTCCTATGGATGAGATTTAGTTATATTGTCCTATTATGGTGTTAGATCTTCTCCTAGAGCAATAGGTTGGCTCAGTGGTTTGACCAAGGAACTTCCACCCTTTTTCTAGTTAGAGCACTATGAGTGGATAGTTTATCTATAGTAGATTTTTAAATGGATATAGATATAAAATTTATGTATGCACCTTTTATATGTGTTATATGAATTTACCAAGGAATTTAGACAGTAAAACAAATGTTTAAGAAATTAGTTTTAGTTGTATGTTTTAGATTTTTATGAAAATTGCATGGGACTAGCTTATTTATGTACATTTTTTAAGTTGATTTGAAACTGTTATAAGCTCCAAGTTATTCACTATTTATATAAAGAAAGAAATGATTTCCTAGCTATATTATGTTAGAAAAGTTTAAACTATGCTTATTGAAGGAAAGAGCTTATGTATGTTACATTTCAAACTTGTTTTGAAATTAGATATGTTCCAAAAAGGAAATGAGTTTTGTGGGATGAGCATTTCATAGAACTGTAGCTAACATTGGATATGTTAGACTTAATGCACCTCATATAGACCCCCGACTAGTAAGAGAGTGCAGCAGCCCAGTGGGTTAGACCAACCCGACCAGATTTATAGATTAGATCACTGATGATAGTGCCAATGTGGCTACTCAGTGCCTAAGGACGGTGCCAATATAGCCGCTCAGGAAATTATAGTAGAAATTCTAAAATTGCGACTTTCCACTAGCTATAAGTTCATATTTTAGATTCCTAAGTTTTATGAAAAGGTGTTTCAATGAGATTACCAAATGTATAGGAGGGCTCACATGAGACATGGCATAGACCTAGTGAAGTGTGAGTGGTTTAATAGGTGCCTTGGGTTGCAAGCCTACATGAACTATAATGTCCGAAAATTTTTAAAACATCCAATTTATGTTATTAAATCGATTTATTCGTTCCATTACATAAGCAACATTAATTAGAGGTTAATTTGAGATTTAGTTGGAGTTAATTAGATGTTAGTTAAAATTAGAATAGACATATAGAAAGATCTACAAAGTTAGTTAGCAATGTTTTGCCAACAAGGAGAAAATCAGTAAGGATTCGATCTTTCATATTGTTAAAATCGAATCAATAGAAATAAACATTAAAAACTCTAGAATTAGTTGCCAATAATCCAGCCACCTCCCCACCTAAATAGTGGCACCACAGCCACAAGAGTGGGGGGGATTTGTCCCAAATGACCACTACATAAGCAATAACCAATCAAGTATCAAGCTTCCAACTACTTAGCTTTATAAAAATTTCATAATTAGATTCGTTACCTACTTTGCCCAATAATTCACCAAAGTTGCCCTATTTTCTGATCGGGCAGCAGCTCAAGTTAGCCAACTTCAAGAGCTCATAACTTGAGCTCTGCCCACTCAAATGAAAGAAAACTTGTTGGAAATGAAAGTTGGTTATGGTAGCTTTTCAGTGATATAAGTTTCACAAGAATCCACTGAGATTTCTTTTTTTAGTGAATTTTTACATTTTAGACCCCTATTCTGTCTAACACAAGGTAGACCTAGGTAAACTTTCAATATCTTAAGTGGAACCAAAATTAAATAGAACCATAGAAACTAAAAGCTAGACAAATAACACTTCAACATAGTGGAAATTTAGAATTTAATAACATAAGTAGTAATTATGGCATAAGACACAAAATCGGGCACATTTGGGTGCTACAGGTAGAATTGTTAATTGAGTGTTTAGCTATCTTAATACATGAGCAAGATTTAATTAGGATTTGAATATTGCAAACATATGATATTAATGAAAGATTGGTATATGATGTCAACTCTACTATTGTGATTGAATGCCTGTATGAGCTGGCACTATTGATAGGGAAGTGGATCTGATCCATTATGCTGCCAAAATTTCAGCAAAGTTTATACAGTATGCATGTGGTTTCTTACGCTTTTCAAGTGAACTACTCATGATTATGTGATCTATAAGAACTATATGGATTCCATTTACTTGGGCTAGCCCCGTAAATAAAGTCAAGGGGAATAGATAGATGGGAGCGTCGGGGAAAGTAAACTATCCTGAAAAATAGACTATTATCCAGGAGTTATATGGTCTAAACTCCTAGGGAACCAAGTATGGAAAAACTTATGATGTACAAGTTTAAGACTCAATAAGATTGAAGTGCATTTCATTTTCATGCATAAATGCATTTGTAATAATTTGTTGAATACTTATGATGTACTTGTGGTTAATTGTGATTTAATTATGATACTTATACTTGCATTCCTCATAACTATTATTGTTTAATTGCCCCATGATTTATTCTATTTGATTCCTTTGGTCTGGAATTTACTCTATTTCTTATTGCC
The DNA here is from genome assembly GCA_031439595.1 of Pterocarpus santalinus. NCBI lineage: Eukaryota > Viridiplantae > Streptophyta > Magnoliopsida > Fabales > Fabaceae > Pterocarpus > Pterocarpus santalinus. The sequence goes on along the minus strand of CM062526.1, from coordinate 13,873,929 downwards.
TTAAGTAAAATTGAACCTTGTTTTGAACTATATGTTTTACAATGAACAAATGTAGTTATTCCATCTGTTACTCACCTTTTTATAATTAAATAAAAATCGAAGCAACTAGGAATGAACACAAGGTCAACATAATATATTTATATGAATCCTACTGATAATTTTACATATTCTCACCTACTGCATATATCCGCGTCATTCTCAAACCATGTACCAAGAAGCGACAGGCATCATCTTTATCGAGTTCCCTGATCTGCAGTTCCATATAGACCCGGTGATAGGCTTCGTATATATCACCAGTACTTGCTGCTTCCATTTATATTTCTTCTTTCGCAGAGATTTTGTCGTTCCTCTTTCTCACCCCTTTTTGACCCCACTACACCCATTATAGCCATACCCCTGCATGTGGCGCATCCCTTACCACCTCCAGCACCACCACCAGCTACACTATCCGCCTTACCACCTCAGGTAGTTCCCTTTCTCTCCCTTGATGATGATGATCCTTTAGAGGCTTCAAAGTCATCCTTTCGCTCATCCTCCGGACCTAGTAACAACTATACCCCAACAGAGCTCAATATGGCTAACGAGTTTCTATCTTCAGCATCTGACTAAAGGCATCATCAACATAGCTACCAGTAGTGTACAGTGTGGCCCTCTTTTGGCACTTTTATGATGATGGGCCATAAGCATAGTTCCTTTTGTTTTGTTAGTTAGTAACATGAGATAAAATGTCCTTCTAGAACCATATAGAGATGCACTTCATAGGTATGGACCGGATTATTTTGTTTAACGATCCTAACTCATGTACTTACTTCTTCATATGTATACAATGTCTTGAGACTCTGTACTGTATATATATCATTTGTTATGTTGTTTTATTTTATTTTTCGGCTAAGTTATTTAAAATTTTTATTGCGCCATGTCAGTACAAATTTAACACCATCCTAGGCATAATATTATGCGTAAGTCATAATACGCTACCTAGGAGTTGTTACTGTTACTTGATCAAACCTTGTGTAATGGCACTCTTCGGCCGTCTTCCATCTTCCTACTTTACTAGAATAATTATCTTCTAGCTGTCCTGAGATATCTGGAAATAATATGGAAATATAAATAGGAGTGAGAATTATAAATTTTCAATAGGATTCACTAGACTACCACATGCCGTATCATCGTTATTATCTCCAGCTGTTCAGTTTATTATGAAAAAAGGGGGATAAATTATATAAATTGTTCAATTTTATAGTTCGAAAATATATAGTTCGAAGCAAGTTAATTTTATTCACACACTTCTCATTTGAGATAGCAGTTTCATAATGGTAATAACAAAAACATAGCTTATGCACGTACAATTGCTCATCATAAAATCATGCATATGCATTTATGCTTCCTTTGCTTCCTTTAATTGACACACCTAGGTGTTACATATCACCATCCCTAGGGTGTCTGCATGCATATGTCTTTATTTTTAATCTTTACTATCCTTAGGTAGTCTGATCTAGGAATGAATTCAATTCGTGACCGTTGTCACACAGTACTAACCCACAAGAGGACCCATATGCCTCTATATTGGAGGGACTTAGCTGGCCAGTTGCCTCCAATATAGAGGACCCAATAGTTTCAAATGCCTTCACAAGGAGAGACCCAAATAACTGCCTCTAAGTGAATGGATCCATATCTTATCCGTTCATATTGTTTCATGATTCGTTCATATGTTCCTGCATGAACAAGCTCGAGAAGCTTATAGAGATGCTTTATACCTTATTTTCAAATGATCATGCTTGCATGATATTCATGTATATAACATATAGAAATTCATAACTTTCATATGTTTCCACCAGAATTTTGGCAGCATAATAGATCAGATCTGTTTCCCCATGAATAATGTCATCTTAAAATAGACAGTCAGCGATAATAGTAGAACCACTATAATATATCAACCTTTTCGCATTACCATGGATTTGCATCATTCAGACTTTAATTGAGTCTTAAACATGCATTAAAGTGCCTAAGCCTTCAATTTTACAATTCTAATTACATCACTCAATTTTGCCCAGATTTTTAATTTATGCCATAATTTCTATTTAAGTTAATTAAATCTAAATTTTTGATATGTTGAAGTATTCTTTATCTAGTTTTTATTCTCTTTGGTTCCATTAAATTTTGATAAGTATAGCTTAAGTTATTGAGGATTAACCTAGGTCTGCCTAGCTCTTAGGCAGAATTGGGGTGCAAAATGTAAAAATCGATAAAAATAGAAATCTTATTGGATTTGTTTGAATCTTATATCATTTTAAGGCTAACAGATCTAGCTTTTATTTCCAATAAATTTCATTTCATTTGAGTGGGCAGAGCTCAAGTTTAAGCTCTCAAATTTGGTGTAGTTGCTTTGCCCTATCTCTTTCGAGTCAAGACATAGGCAACTTTGATGAATTATTGGGAGTAATAGGGATCAAATTTGACTATGAAATTTTTATGGAATGTTGGCTTTATAATAAAATTGGTTGCACTCTAATTGACGGTATATAGGGTGAGTTATACCCCTCGAAACCTAGTCTGCTCAGAAGTAGGGACAAAATTCTAGGGTTAACTTAAAAAATTTATATCTCTCATTATAGATCTAATGGCCTTATAATTTATATGATTGGAAAGCTCTAGATGTCTAGTTTCATCTAAATTTCTTTTCATCAAATTTTGATGGTTGTTGGCGAAGCTATACAATTTGTAATACGGGCACATTAGATCTTTTTTTTTCAGCTCAAGCTGTAACACCTTACCAATTTAATGTTATGCTTAAGTCATAGCATGAAATTAAGTAGAATGTATTACCGTGTTGATACTATACTTACAAATTGCTTACTCTCGTCTCCCTTTTCTTTTCGTTTATTTTTTTTTTTTGTTTTAAATGGCAAAATGACGCTCTGTATATAATATCCGCGATTAACATCGTAGAACATAATGAAATTGTAATAACCCCACAGAAAAGATATAGATAAGGAATATATCATCAACTATATTCATATATATATATATATATATGGAAGCCGATGCTTCAGTTTAAGTACACATGTGAAATAGGATACATGAGTGGGCTGGTGTAACAAAAACATAAGGCCCCTATCAGTCAAGGTAATCCTAAGTCTATGACCCAAAGCTGCAAGCTGTCAAAAGAGGGTCATGCTGTACAAACGAGCTCTCGACTAGGACCTACTTGGTTAGATAGCCGTTGGCCACACCGGACCCGGCTGGGAAGTAGTCCATATTAGGTCCCGAGGAGGAAGATAATGAGCCGGTGGCCTCAGAAGGGTTGCTCTTTGAGCTGAACAATATGTCGGGAACCATCTGTGGGGGAGACTCTAGTGAAGGACTGGCAGGTGCTGCAGGTGCAAGAGGAGGATGTGCCATGTGCAGCGGGAATGCAAAATATGGGGTGGCAGGGTCAAATGCAGGGTGGAACAAAGGAACAACAAAATTCCTGTTGCTGAACAGGAAGAGACGGAAGTTGCAGGAATCGGCTATGTACAGGGAATCCACGAAGGGATCATGATGGAGCTGTAGGTTGGGAATCTCAACGAAGAGGGTGGCGGTCGAATCCATCACCAGCTTTTGAGAATGATGCGAAAATGCAAGAGGAGGTGAGAATTTGCAGAAATTCTCAGTAGGATTCACATAATTGACGTCACATTCATTCTAAGTTGCCTCAATTTTTATTTAATTGTAAACCATGGGCTCCAAAATGGGCTATCCAAATTTAATAAGTTTAAGAAAATATCTAGTCCAAGGCAAGGTTCAGTTTTACTTAAGACAGTATAGGAACCAGAAGAAACTACTTTGTAGTGGTACAGATTAATGAGCAGAGTAGACAATCATGCAGTAATAAGTAAAAATAACAATCAAACTATAAGCATCATATAATAACTATTCAATGCAACCATGTAAAATCTCATTCTTGACTCATTTTCATAAACTTTTTCCTTAAACTTTTCCATTTCTTGGTCCCCTAGGAGTTCTTGGCCATTTTAGACTCTTGAGTAATAGTCTGCTTATCAGGATCGAGCTCCTTCCTATATAGGAATGCTAGGTTTACTTTCCCCGACCTTCCCACCGATCTATTCCCCTTAATTTTAATTCGGAGCTGGCCCAAGCATTATGGAACTTTCATCACATAACATAACTTTCATAACTTTCTTGAAAATGCACATGTATCAACATGTATATCATAACTCATGCATAGACTTTACTGAAACTTTGGCGGCATAATGGAACATGTCCGCTTTCCCATGAATAGTGCTAGTACTCAGCATACCAACTTATCAAAGAAATCATAACATTTCATTCATAATTCAACATTAGCTTCATAGGAGCATTAACCACATCAAGACAGGGTTGCTGCCTTAGCACAATAATTCAACCTAGTTTTTATAATTCAGAACATAATTTCTATTTAACTCATTTGGATCTCAATTTTAGATATGTTAAAGTGTTATGTGTCTATTCCTCTTTGGTCCCATCTGATCTTGATGACTTATAGCTCAGGTTATATAGGTTTTATCCCGGTATACCCTATAGCTAGCCAGAATTACACCCTTAAAAGTAAAAATTTACTAAAAATAGAAAACTGATTCAAATCATACGAAATTGGTCTCATATTAAAGCTAACAAGACAAACTTCCATTTTCAAAAAGATCCATTCCATTTGACTTTGTAGGGCTCAAGTTATAAGCCCCGAAATTTGACCTTTCTGAATTGCCCTAATTTGGCCCAGTTTAGATATAGGGTGACTTCTTTGAACTACTGGGAGCATAAGGGACCATAACAAACTTAGAATTTCATTATGGGATATTCTCCTACGTGTAAGCTTTCTAACAAAGTTGGTTTCACTCAATTTGGGGTTGTGTAGAGTGAGTTACACCCTTCTTAATTCACGCTGCTCAGATGAAAGTCCTAATTCCTAGGTCAAACTTCAAAAATTCATATCTCTCTCAATACTAATCCAATGGCCTTATATGATATGTATGGAAAGCTCTGGATGTCTAGTTTAATATAAAAATGATTGCATGAAATTTAATCGGCTGTAGGCAGAGCCGTACACTCCGCCATACGAACTGCCGAGGATTTTTGGTTTTCCAACTCCTCACCTCTTCCTACTCTCATTCTTTCTTACTTCCTATTCGATTTCAACATCATAACAGCCAACAACTCTATCAAATATCCTTATATTCATTCAATCATCACAACAAATCTTGAGAAAGGTGAACCACCATCAGCCATCCACAATCAAAATCAATACAAGAATTAAACCTCTACCTCTTGTTATATGTGATTTGGTTTGATCTTGGAGTTTGAATCAATAAAACTTGGTTGAACTTGAAGGTTTGTTGGAGTTGGGTGAGTGGAGAAGAGAAAAAGAGAGCTGAAGTGAGGGAGAAGGCAGCACAGAAATGGGGCTGAATGAAAGGAGAGGAATATGTTATAAAGCCTTGGAGTGGTACGTAAAATGAAGGCTTTTGATTGGTATAAAACACAAGGGTGAATTTCAGCCAACTTTCCCCAATTTTTGTGGCCTTTCCTGCGCTACTTTCACAGGTTAAGTGGCTGAATTTCTTGTGGCTAATTTCCAGCCATGCTTCCTTCTGTTTATGGTCTAATGTGGCTTAACTATCCTCCACGCAAAATGAGAACGCGTTTGCACTTAATATGAACTCAGAACTCGTATCCATCTTAAGTAAAGTCGGAACTCTTGTCCATCTAATTCGAACTTGGAGATTAGTTTGGATATCGAAATTCGAGTCACTTGGAAATAGATTATGAGATCGAAAATCGTGTTAGAAACATAAAATCTGAGATTGGAAATCACAGCAAACAATTTACCTTAAAATTGGCAGTCACGGACAAGACTATGAAACGTAAGAGACTTGAACTCAGAAGTCGGGGATACTACATAGACTTGGAAGTTAGTATCGGGACATAAAACCGTATGTACCTGGAAATCAGAACATATCTAATCTCGGGAGTTGGTCACAAACTCAAAATCATGAATGTAAATAGAAATTACAACGTTCTTGACTTAAGTTCGGATATCGGGACATAAATAAACTCGGACATCGGTAATCATGTCCGGTTAAGTCAGAAATCGGAATTTGTTCGAACTTGGAGATCAACTTAGGGATCTGAACTCGTGTCCATTCCATTTGAGATCAACCCTGAGATCGAAAATCGTGAAAATTTCACCTTTCATTTGAAACCTGAAGTCAGAAATCATGACTATTCCATTCGAATTGGAGATGAGGTTGGAAATCGGAAAAATTGTCCATTTCACTTGAACCTTGGAAATAAGGTCGGAAGTCAGAGCTTGTGGTGAATGTTACACAAGCAATTTTGGTTAGCTACTACTTTTAGTTTTTCACTAAGTTTCCAACCTAAACCAAATGTCTCCATGCTCAAACAGCCATAACAACCCATATAAACACAACATATCATCAATTTAAAGAAAAGAAATAAAAATCCTAAATAGCCACTAAGTCACAAAAACAAGCTAAGATGTTGAATCCTATCTCAAAATTCAAGTTTGAGCTAGAAAGATGACGGCCATAGGTGTATAAGCTTGTGTAGGGAGAAAAAGCAAGAAGAAGATGATGAGATGGAGAGCAAAAATGAGGGAGGAGAGCCCAGCCTCTTTATGCACAAAAATGAGAAAGAAAGGAGTCTTTAATCTTTGAATCATTGATGAAAAAGAAGGCTATTGGTGGATGTGGTTGAAATTCTACCAAGTCTCCTCCCCTTTTCTTTTGTGGGTGATGGTGACGCCACTTTTAGGGTGCTTGTGGCTGTATTCTAGCCACTAAATTTAGGGTTTAACAGTATAATTTTTACTAACTCGATTCTTACGGTATACAATACCGAAATCTTTACTGATTTCTCTTAAATTCTCAAAACATTGTCATTGTCTTCTTAAATTTTCCACATAACAACTCAACTTTCTTTTAACTCTAATGTTTATATCTCAGTCCTAATTAAGTATGTCTCTCTAATGAAATGAAATAATTCAATTAACAGTGGTAATCAAAAGCACCGTTTCTTCGGGATTGTTATAGTTTTCAACTTTTTATAAATCCTTTAGTATTTTCCGTTTGTTTTCTTTAACTAATGGCATTTCTATAATTTTGAACCAGTCTAAGGATATCCCACATCATTTCACATGTGGACACCTCCGTGGCTCGATCGACTAAGAATTAGGTTTTGTAACACCCAATGCAAAGATAAAGTCTTAAAGGTGTAGTTTTGAGTTTATTCAATTTGGATCTTAGGAAAGATGTCCTTGTAAGTTAGTTTATCATTTATTTCATTGATTCTAGATTTAGAATATGATTAAGAATAATTTTGAGCCTTGTGGATGTGTATTGAGTTGTGAGTTAAAGAGGAGATAAACATTAAGAAGATAATTTATAATTCTAGCATAGTTGTGGCCATAGAAAAATTTTCTTCTGGAAGATTTTTCTTCAATTATTGGGGGAGTTATTGGACTGAAAATATGTTTAGAAATATCTCTTGGAGCTTTGGAATATATGCTACAATTTTATGATAAATTGGGAGAATTTTTGGCTCAAAAGCCATCGCCCAAGCGCCCAAATGCAGCGCCTAGGCGGTGGACATGTAGAATTGAAGTGCTGTCAGCCCAACGAGCATCTGGGTGCCTAGAATCCACCGTCTAGGCGGTGGCAGCAAGAATAAAAATGTGACTTGCGAAGCTTCTCTTTTATTTTATCATTATTCACTCTTTTCCTTTCCTTATTCTTCTTCCTCCTTTCCCTAATCCTCCACATCAAATCCCCCACCTATAACCTCCATTTCTTCAATGTTTTGACACCCCTATATGAAGTTTCTCATGCTCAAGTGAACATAGAGAGAGAAGGAAGCAATTTTGGCTTGGGGAAAGCTTAGGGACGGCGATTTAGAGCTCCACCGGTGACCCACTCCCTTCTTTCGTCCCTTTTGGCTTCCAAGGGTAAGTATTGAACTCATATGTGTTCCTATTTCAAGAGTTGATTGAGTTTTTCCTTTAATATTGGTTATGGAGTAGTGGAGGTGGAGTTGAGGGTTTTGATTTGGGGGTTTTGTTATGGAAGGGTGATTTAAGGAAATCTTTAGCTTTAGAAACTAATTAGTACTTGATTTGTGTTCTTTATGATGTTAGATGCTCATAAGGATCAACCATGGGCTCTATGGCATGTTAAGCTTGGATCTACTCCTCATGGTCTCAAGTGTGAATGATAGTGTACCTATAACTTGCTTTTGTCTCTAATTTTCTAAAATACATGTTTAATATGAGCTTTGATAAGCTATGGTGAAAGGTTGACTAATAGTTTACTCAATGTTTATGGAAAGTTTGAAAGCGATTATGTTGGTTAAGTATATATTTATATGTATTTATGTATATATGTGTAGTTGTGGGACGAGTTACCTTGAAAGTTGATTTCTAGTATTTGAATACCTTTATAGAAAAGATGAAGTTTCATGTTATTAGAAATTATAATGTCCAAAAAGCTAATACCTTAAGTAATTTGATAGAAAGAAATAGTTTATTTTCAGTGCTTTGTTAAAGAACTTTAGATACTTTAAGTTGAAAGTATTATACATTGAACCTTAGTTTGATAGTATAGTTTAAAATGTACATGATTTGAGCTAAAGAAAAGTTTAGTGATATGGATTTAGCAAAGAGTAAAGTTTGCCTAAGGGAAAGAAAACTGTGACAGAATTATTTGCTAATAGCAGCAGCATTAGCCTTGGTACACCTCGAATAGACCAGCTAGCAGGGTAAGTGCTAGCCCAACATGTTTGGCCGACATGTCCGGAAGATATAGACACGCTGGACAAGCCCAGACGTGGGATTTATTAGTTACTGCTGGGCAAGCCCAGTCAGGCAGTTATTTTCTGAAATAGGTTCCTTCCTTAAGTTTTATTATGATTTTGAAACAAGTATTTACTCTTCATGATATGAGAAAGTATTTCTATCTTCATGCCCAGTTTATTATATTTATTACACATGATTCATCACAATTAATTCTATATGTATTATGCTTATATATTCATGAAAAATTCTATATTCAATTGAATTAAAAATGTGCTTTAGCAAGCTATGGAGGTTTTAATGATAGATCAAATATTGGATATGCTATTATATGAAGTTTTTATAGTATATTAATATATATAGATGAAGTATTTTACTTAAGAAATAATATGAGTTTCTTAAAAAGCTATAAATTTATTTTGCTAAAAGTTTATGTATATGCTTGTCTTACTCTTGTTATAGGCATGCTATCTCTCACTGAGTCTATATGAATCGCTCTATGCTCTCTTTTCGTATTTTTAGACAGGTGTAGATTCAAGCTCGGTGGTGGCTTCCAGAGGTTGTCAACTTTAGGATATATTTTGTGTTATGTCTAGTGGTGCTCCATTAGTCTACAGGCAAGGTCCTTCCTATATTAGTTATGATTAGTAGTAAAAGTAGTTGTCTTTAATTAAGTCTGAATTGTAATGATTATGCATTAAGTTTCACGTATGGATATATATGTATATTACCATAAAAATGATTATGTTTTAAACTCCTATATTGTGTGCTGTGGGGTGCATTCTGAGAATACCTAGATCCCCAATGATATTTGTGTGTTTGTATTGTTTTGTGCAGGTAAAGGATCCTTATTTGGGAATAATCCTAAATACAAAGAAAACTCTATCCAATTTTCTTTGGAAATGGTCTAAGATAGGCTTGCTAAGGACGTGTCCTTATGCGTCGATCACGGCCTGAGATGGACATTTCGCTAGGTGATTCTATTTGGTTTAAAACTCTATTTTGCTAATTCTATTAGTGCAGGGGCCTAAATATTATTTTTTAAAAAGTTCAGAGATAATTATGGAAAGAACCTTTGGGGATCAAGATGTAATTACTAAAGGTTCTGGGCAACACTGCAAATAATAAAAATTCACAAGGCATTTTTATTATTTCTTAATTTTTGATATATGACACTGTCATATTTTCAATAACAGTGTTTTACTACCCTCTAGTTCTAAGCGCAAGAATCGTCATAGTGTAGCACTGCCTGAGAAATTCTCACACTACCTAGGAGAAATAATTCAAAGTTTCTTATTACACTACATGGGAATGTTACAATAAATACCTATATATCGCACATGCATGATTTCCATTTAGTTAATAACCGCACTCCAATTTAAGGATTTAGTCAATTAAGTTGAAAAATGAGATAAAATAAAGGGAGAAGAATACTTGTACATAGCATAACTACCAAGTAGAATATTATGACTTAAGCATATTATTAAGCTCCGTAAGTTGTTGCATGAGGCGTGGCATAGATCCAACGAAGTGTGAGTGCTCTGATGGGTACACTTTGTTGCCACTAGCATACATATTTTTAATTGTTAAAGAAAAAATGTTTATAATAGTTATTCTCCAACAATTTTCAAGATTAAAGAGGAGACTATTTTTCCCAAGTATTTTCAATGAAAAACAAGTTTTCAATGACCTTTTTGTTATGAGGATATATTTATATTTACTAAGTTGAATAAATATGTCTTGGCTTTATCCCATGCTAGCTATAGATAAATTATCTCTCATTGAGTTATTTAATTCATTCAGTTACCTTCCTATGTTTCAGGTACCAAGTTAAGTTAAAGTTCAGTTGCCAGTTATCTTCCAGTAAGCTCCATGCTTGAATGGCTTGAGTGGGCCTTCTCTGGTCATTGTAAGGATCATGGTATGATCTAATGCTCCATTGAACTATAAGTATGGTCCTGAACTGTGGTAGTTAGGGCCTATTTATATTGAAAGATGTATACATACATCTATATAATGTATACTTGTTTAAGTATTCAGGGGTTATTTATGGAAAAGGACTAATTTTTCAATAAAGTTTTAATAGAGATTTGCTAAGAACTCAAGGCTCCCTAGGTACTAGTCATGGCTAGATTGGGTCATGACAAATGTCTAGTTTAGTAATTGGTAATACTAGTCTCATTAAAGAGAAATTCCTATATATGTACTTCCTACCTTATCAACATTTAATTATCCCATTTATATTTTGAAATGTATGAAAATAGTAGTCCACGTGTCTCAATGATCATTAATATTATATAACTTCTTAATTGATATTCATTTATTGTATCTATCTATTTACTATATCTATTTATTAATAATTATAATTTTTAAATTATCTTTTTTTAGCTTACTTTCTCGAAAATTCTCCTTTTTAAAATTATCATTATTAATTAATTTTATAAAAAATATAATATAAAATAAAATTATAGATATATGTTATTTGATTTTAATTAATATTTTATTATTATATCGTTATTATTTGAAATTCATTGAAGTTGTAGAAATGATATGATGTTTCAAGGCATGTTATCCATGCTACGAAATTCTTTCTATATCGGCAGCAAAAATTTATCTGACGCAGTGGCAAAATTGAATTGGTAGTGTGTCCAAATAAGGGCACGGGAACTTGTCTCCAAATGACCCTATTCTTGGATTATCTTTGCGAGCTTGATAATTCGGAGGAAAAGAAAAGGTTTATAGGAATTTTATCTTATTTATGAGTTTTACATTTTAGAAGGGAAATGTATTGGAGGTTTTAACTAATTCCTAAAAAAATTTTAAAACTCTCCTATTTTATGATTCTTCTAAATTGGGAGGTTTTATTTTGATTTGAATATAATTTACTGTCCTATTACTATTAAAATATTAAAATATTATTTTTATCAATTCATTCTAATTTCATTTCAGCTTTCATAGAAATTAAATTTCTCTTTTAATTTTTTATCAGCTTCCATCGAAATTTGTTCCTGTTAAAAAAATTTGGAAAAGGAAATTTTTTTAAATTTACAAAATATACAATATTTTTTAAAATTTTTTAAAATTAACATTATTATAAAACATATTAATGATACCCAATTATTTTAATAAAGAGTAAAATTATAATAATATATTATAAATCCTCTATCTCATTTCCGTTATCAATTCTAAACTCATGAAAGAGTGACTGAAAACCTTTAAATCCCTTTCTTTCCTTGTTTTTCCTTTTCCCTATGATCATGTGCATATCTTTTACTCTCTCTCTCTCTCTCTCTCTCTTTTAACATACTTTTTATATAACTTTTTTTTTGTTGTCATCTTTATATTTCATTTGAGTCTAAGATATTCCGTATTTAACTCCTATCCTCTCACTCAAAAATATCTTTTAGAAATAACTCCTAATCTCACTATCTTTGGTGGGTGTGTGTGTGTGTGTGTACTTTTTTTTTTACACACATCTAACCGTACTATGTAAATGAATATCATTTTACAAACTTATATAGGTAATTAAAATTTAATTACTTTTTTTTGATATATCAATAGCAACAAGGTTTAAACTCATGATCTCATATATACTACCAAAGTCGCTTACCATTAAATTACTCTTAGTGGCTTAAAATCTAATTGATTAAGATATGTTATTTGATTTTAGAAAAATTAATTGAAATTGAATAACATATAATTTTATTTTATATTAAATTTTTAAAAAATTAATTTATAAAGATAATTTTAGAAAGAAGAATTTCTTAAAAAGTAAAATAAGAAGATATTTAAAAATGATAATATTATATTATGATATTAGTAATTATTAATAGATATAAACCTAATAAATAGATATATATGATAAGTGGGCATCAATTAATAAGTTATATAGTATCAATATTGTGGTAGAAAGTGATTACCTAAAAAATTCTCTTTCATTAAATGAAAATGTACATTGTCTCTCTCTCAGTAATTACTAATCGAATAGTTATTTTTCTCTGGTTATAACTATATATGTATTCTTCTCTTAATAGTCAATAATATCAAAAATTATCATTTTGTAAAAATAAATATTTTAAATTTAATTTAATATTAAATAATTTATTTAATACAGATTGATATAAAATCACACGTTGTCAGTACATGGAGTTAATGCAGATTAAACATGTGGTATTGTATAATTTTTTAACGAGATTTACCTTGAAATTGACTAATAAAATTATTTGGTTAACATAAATTGTCCAAGTAATAATTATTCAAAAAGAAAAGTATGTATGGATTAGTAGGAATTAAGAAAATGAAAGTAACACGTTAATATTTATTAACAAAAAAATTATTTGTCTTCAATTAGTGAAGTTGTTTATATATATATAACAAAATTAAAACATAAAATCATGTGACTTCTATACAGTTAAGATTTGCTTCTACCAACTCTTATATAAAAATACCGCTCTCACTTGATATACCCCTCCTATACTAGTTTTGACATAGTTTTGAGTATTTTTTTTATATGATGGAATTAGCTATTAATTATTTGATATATTGGAAATTGGTACACTCGTAATTTATATTTGGTTGATGATTTCAAGTGCATTTTGAGGTTTTTGGGTGCAATTTATAGTATCTTGGTAATTGGAGATTCAAGGAGCAAATATTGAAGCCGTTCGAGTACTCAGTTGCATAGAACTAGACAAGATCAAGGTAGAATCTTCACAACTTCTTCTCCAAGAATCCAACATTGATGATTCAAAAAGATTTGGAAAGTAGATACAAAGAGCTACAAGCCTACAACTTTGATGTTCATCACTTTTCCAAATTCTTGGAGCTTCATGGAGAAAAAGTGAAGATAAGATAGGAGCCATCCTAACCTCTTTGCACTAAATCATCCATATCTTGAGTTATAGGAGTCCAATTGACATGGTTTCAAAGGTATTATAATGTTAAGATATAGAGCTATAATTTCATGTAGATGTCCAAACTTGTAAAAGGCCACATAGACCTGAGAAGTGACCAATTGACATGCTAACAGTGCATCACGTGACCTCCATGTGTCCATGAACTTGTGGTCATGTTCACATATGCAAATCAATAGCAAATTGGCCGTGACAACATATCACGCAACCAGCTCATGTCAATGATTTTATGGATTTTGCTTGATCATTCATATAAGATTTAATGGTCAAAATTTATTCATCTAACTCTTATAATTAACCCTTACATACATACATACATACATACATACATACATACATATATCCCCAAATTTCTGTTACTTTCTCATTGTAGAATGTACTCACAATGTTTAAACTATATATCTGATTTTAAATTTCAAATTTAAATAATGGTTCACTTATCACCTTATCTTCATTGAAGTGTACATGTTTGCTTTAGTCTCTAATACTGTATGCGTGCTTCACTTTAGTCTCTAAAATTAAGCAATCAAACTTTTTATCCCTAAAGTTGCAAATCATAAATTACATTAGTCCATGACTTCATGCCTGTTAGCTTACTATGATGGAAATGATGATGTGTCATATTAAGTGATTAGGTGTCATCTCACATGACCTCTAATATGGCAACTAAGATCAATAGGTTTAAAGTAATCTCTAAATGTTTTTAAAATGTGTCATAAAAAAGTCCACAATCTCCAATTTCTACTTTCCCCTTTATACACCCTAAATTCCCAATCTTTCTTATATCCACAAATCCCTCTTCTATTTTCGCAAAATCGCACTTTCTCATGACCAAATCCTCCGAATCATCAGTTGTTCATCAGCTTTGCAACATGGCTACCTAGTTCATATCAAGTCTATAAAAATCCTATCAAAAGGTCAAATGAATGAAAGCTATCCTTGTCTTAAAACAAACAAACAAAACACACATAATATTTTTTTTTTCCAGATAATTGAATAAAAGCTCGACATTCATCAAGAATGGAGGGAGTATTATATCATGGTATCTCAATGACAAGAAAGCTCCTACAAGTACCAAAAAAACTCTCTCATAAAGAGCATAACACAATAAAATAAAGCCTATACAAACAAAATCTCTATCATTAAACAAAAATATGCATCTCAACTAGGCTTTATTTTCATAGTCTATTTTTTGCATCCCCTTTTGTCTCTATTATTATGAGACTCAGACTCATTATCCACATGATTATTTTCACATTCTATGTTGGGAATTGGGCTTTTTACGTGTTAACAATCCAAAGGGCCCAATTCCAAATATTCCAAAATCATACTCAAGTCCAGCTTATCCACGCCCATATCCTGCATACATCAATAATTAATTCGGCTTCTATATGTGTTTTACTCCTCAAAAACCACTACATGGGAATAATGTCCTTATTGATAGCCATGTAACATCCTCTTTAGTACAGTACTATGCTTAAGTTATAGCACCACACTCAAGAGTTGTTACTGTTACCTGAATGGACCTTGTCTGATAACAACCTCTAGCTGTCCCCAATATTCCTTGAACTATTTGGAGATAATACGAAAATATAGTGAGAATTATAAATTCTCAATAGGACTCTATAAACTATCACTTGTAGTGTCATCGTTATTATCTCCAGCTACTTCAGTTTATTATGAAGAACGTGATCATGCCAAATAAATTATTCAGTTTTATAGTTTTGAAAATATATTATCCGAAACAGAGTTCCTTTTATTCATACACTAAAGATATAAGAGTTATCATAAAATAAATTTACAATTCATAACTTAAATAATAGTTTCCGTATATTCAGATATAATAATTTCAATATAATGAAGAAATAGAACAGATCATGCATATGCAAATACGTTCACTTGAGTTCATGCAAAATGCACTTGTGTCTCTTTAACTTTCTTTGACTTCCTTTCCTTAGCACACCTAGGCGTTACGTATCACCATCTCTAGGGTGCTTGAATATGTTTTAATCTTTAGTCTTTACTGCCCTTAGATAATCTGATTTAGGAGTGAGCTCACCTGTGACTGTCGTCACACAGTACTAACTCGCAAGGAGACCCACATGCCGTAGTCTTGGAGCATTTTGGCCACATGCCTTTAAATTGAAGGGATCTCTCCTAGTCACTTGCCTCAAGAATAGAGGGATCTCAGCTGACCACTTGCCTTCAATGTAAAGGGATCTCATCTGACCACATACCTCCAAGGTAGAGGGATATCATAGTTTATACTGCCTTCACAAAGAGGGACCCAATTAACTGCTTGCAAGTGAAGGGACCCAATCTTATCTTATTTGACTACTTTCACAAGGAGAGATCTCATAACTGCCTTCAGGTAAAAGGATCCACAATTAATATATTCATATCCTTTCATTCTCGTATATAATCATGTATAGACATATTGAATGCACTCATACATATGCTTCATCATTTACTTTCATATATCCTTGCATATAGAATTTCCTGTTCATATGATGAATATTCATAACAGAAACTATCATAATTTCATAAAATTTTGCTGAAAATTCGACAACATGACGAATTAAGTCCGCTTCCCCATGAATAGTACCAGTCAACTAGATAGTCATTCATACAGAAAATCAATGCAATATATAGATGCTCCAATACTCAAACAAAGTTTTATAACCTTGATCTTGAATTAGTTTTCTGCTACTTCCTTTTGATTCTACCTATTTTTTTAACTTAGGCCATAAATTCATTTTAACACATTTAGACTTGAATTTTGGATAAGTTGAAGTGTTATGTGTCTATTTTCTAACCTCTTTGGTTCCATCTCATTTTGATTTGTATAACTCAAATTATTAGTATTTTACCTTAGACTACCCTATACTTAGCTAGAAATGCACCCTTATAAATGAAAATTCACTAAAAATAGAAATCTAGGTGATATCATGCAAAATTTATATCAATTTAAAGCTAACAGGACAAAAATTTCATTTATAGTAAGTGCTGTTTCATTTGCGTGAGTAGAGCTTGAGTAATAAGCCCCGTTGTTTGACCTTTTCTAGGTTGCCCTATTCTAGCTCAGTTTGGACTCAGGGCTATTTCCTTGAATCACTGGGAGCAACCGAGATCGAATCTAACTTTGAAATTTTTATGGAATGTTTTCCTATGTCTAAGCTTTCTAACAACAATGGTTTCATTCAATTGCAAGTTTACAAGGCAAGTTTTGCCTTGAACAACCTTGTCTGCCCAGAATCAAACTCAAAAACCTAGGTCAAAATTCCAAAATTTATATCTCCCTCAATACTAATCCAATGGCCTTATAATTTATATGGTTTGAAAGCCCTAGATGTTTAGTTTCAATAAAAATAGTTTCATCAAATTTAAATAGTTGTAGGCAGAGCTGTACACTCCGCTGTACTGACTGCCGTAGGATTTCTCTTGGCTAACTCACTCTGGTTGCCTCCCTCTTTGATTCTTTAATCAATCAATCCACCAAACTAAACATCCAATAATCCAACCATGAACATATACATAGACTTAATATGACATCAAATACATGAATACGGATGAGTCTCCAACAGCCACCAATTAACAAGAAACCAAATAAAGGGAGTGAATCATACCTTTATTTTGATGCAACAACTCACTAGTCTTGAGTTCTAGTGAAGGATATGGGTGCAAGAAGCTTGAAAGAGGCTGAAAGAAGAAGGAGATAAAGAAAATGAAGAGAAG
The DNA here is from genome assembly GCA_031439595.1 of Pterocarpus santalinus. NCBI lineage: Eukaryota > Viridiplantae > Streptophyta > Magnoliopsida > Fabales > Fabaceae > Pterocarpus > Pterocarpus santalinus. Next base: position 13,856,436 of record CM062526.1, on the reverse strand, counting down.
AACAAGAAATTCTACTGGAGGGGGGCAAATTTCTGCTGGACAAAAAAGGAAAATAAGACAAGCAGAATTTGTGGGTAGTTGGAATGAAAGCCTCCCATTAGTGTAGAACTTTGTGACTTAATTTCAGCCAACCTTCCTCATTCTTTGTGGCTGTCTTGTGCCACTTTTTTTGGGGGTTAAGTGGCAGAGTTTTTAGCCACTTGATGTAGAGTTTTGATTGTATAATTTTATTGATTCGGTTCTGATAGTTTAAAATACCGAATTCCTACTGATTTTCTTTAAACTGGCAAAACATTACTAAATAGTTTTGTAAGAGTTTCTATATGTCTATTTTAATTCTCATTAATCCTACTTTCTCTAGTTAACTTCTAATTACCTTTCATTAACTTCTAATTAATTCTACACGTTCAATAAAGTCAGATAAATCGATTAATGACGTATATTAAACTTAGCATAATTCTGGACATTATACTAAATAATTTCTCATAGTCTTTTATACAACAATCTAAATTCCCTTTAGCTCTAGTATTTATAATTCATCCCTAATTACTCTTGTTTTTCTAATAAATTGATTAACAGCACAAATCAATTGCATTGTTTCTTTGGAATTGTTATCTTTTTGCTTTTTCATAAATCCTTTAATATTTTCTGTTTGGTTTCCGTAACTAATGACATTTTTGTAATTATGGGCAAGTCTAGGGGTATCCCGCATCATTTCACATATGGACACCTCCGTAGCCCAATTGGCCAAGAATTAGGTTTCTACGTTTCCGCTACGTGATTCTGCTTCGTTTAAAACCTTATTCTGCTAATTCTATTAATATAAGGACCTAAATGTCATTTTTAAAAATGTTCAGAGGCAAGGTTGTAAATAATAAAAGTTTGCCCAAGGACGTTTTCATTATTTCCTATAACGTTATATGGGGATGTTACAAACCACGTTAGACGTGAAGCCATATTCAAAGCGCATATATTTGTAACTATTCCATACACAAGAAAACAAGGTACTATTAAAAAGAAATAATTATGTATGAGGTCTTAAACTACATGCAAAAGGATCAGGACGATTGTTCTAGTTTCTAGTCCAAATGTTTTTATTGATTGAAACATCACTTGCACAGGGAGGTTCTTCTCAAATATTAAAACAAAAGGATGTAAAATCCTGATTTAATAGTGATCATAAATAATACTATTAGAGGTAGAAATGTCTCCTGCGCATGGTATTTCACAAGATGTACCCTAGTCAACTTGAAAATCGAATCACGGTAGTAAACTCGGAAATCAGATAACGAATGTCAGCTCAAAAATTGGATAACAGAGGTAAACTCGGAAATTGGATAATAGAAGTCGGAACTTCAAGGCATTGTAAAACCATAACAAGTGGTTTTGCCCCTCCGTGTTGGAAATGAATGGAAACTGGAACCTCCTGCCATGAGATAGGATAAATAGAAGATAGCCTTCATAGAAACAGGAAACTTAGAAAGAAGAGGTAACCTGGAACTTGGAACTCGAAAACTTAGGAAGGAGTGAAATATTAAACTTGGAACTTTGTACTCGGAGACAAGGGGGGAGTGAACTCTCCTACATTGACAATTTGAACTCGAAACTTGGAACTTAGTCAAGTGACATGTTGAGCCAGGAATTCAGAAGCTTAGGGACAAGGAAAAAGGTTAAGTTCGAAACTCATCAACATGCAAGAGGTAGAGATAATTTTATGGCATATCAAACAAAAAGGGGCCAACAATTTTAAAAAGGGCAAGGAGCTAAAATAACTACATTATAAAATTTATATTCATGTGATATAATGTCATGTGTGGTTGAAAAATTGACTACTTAGTTAATTGGTAGAATTAGTGGCCAAATATTTAACCACATACCTAGGTAAGTAGGGTTAAATATTAACCCCATAATAAACCAACTACCTTTACCATTACTTCATTATAAATTTCTACTAGACATTGCATAAAAGCACTTATTTTTGGCTCCCTATCAGCCGTAGCTTTTCCTCCTTTTCCACTCTTCATTTTCTTACTTACTCACCTGACCTCTCATCCTTTTCCCTCTAAGAAAGACTACAACCATCCAAGCCACTATTATTCTCATAGAACACAAGGTTCAAACCAAAATCTCTATCCTTTGGCCAAACACAATTTTGGCCAAGGCAAGGGCTAGGAGAAATGGTTATATTTTGGGGTGGATTGAAGGTGAATAAAGCTTCAAGAAAACCAAACTAAGGGGTTACAAACATTGGAAGTAAGATAGGAAATCCTAAGATTGGAATTGCCTTGTATATGTGTCTTGGTAGCTAAAGTTTCATTATTTTCTGGACAAGAATATTGGAGTAAGAATTAGTGATGTTTGTTCTTGTATTCCCATATTTTAAAGTGGTTGGAGTTAGTTATTTGTAAGTGGCTGTCGTTGTAACTAAAGAAAAGTTAAAACAAAAATTAGTGTATAGATGAAATCTAATCACTTAAAAATTCGATCTCCATATATGAAGCTAGAAAACTCAAATTGAACTAAAAATAATTTTAAATGAAAGTTAGCTTAGATAGAAGTTTATCCATATAAATATAAGTCCATATGAGTTGGGTAGAGGAAGTTAGAGAAAGTTATGATTTTTACAATTAGACCCGTTTTACAGAGGATATCACTAAACAGCTTGGGGTTAAGACTCAATATCTTAAGTTATATATATCATTTTTAAGTGAAACTAATTTTGTAAGACATGGCAAAATAATTTTTAGAACTAAACTCCTAGAGGATTTGTAACATCCTCTATCATATAAGCCATGCTCGAGTCATGGAGTTACATGATAAGGTTGTCACGATGCTAAGTAAGCTTTAAAATGTGAAAAATACAATACATGGCCCTTTTTACTGCTCCCTTCGTTTCAGACTAATAGTCTTGGATACATGGATAATAAAATAATTACACTTTAAAAGAAATTGTGATTGAGATAACTAGCTTTGATAGTCTTTTGATTTGGCTAGCGCCCAGCTCTTGCTCAATGAGTGGCCTTGTACTCCACCTCGTGTTTGACTTCCACTTGGGTACTGGAATGTTTACGGAAAAGAACAGCATACAAGTAGGTAGTGAGAACCTAGGGTTCTCAGTAGGTAAACTTAAACAAATCTTATAGTGTCATCATAAACATTCCAGCCGCTTCGGTTTAATATGAAAATATGAACACTTATACACAAACAGTGGTTCAATTTTAAGTGGAAACATCTTTCTCGAAGCGGGTTATGTTTTAACAATCACTTGCCATAATATATGACAAACATAGAAGTACAAATAGTGCAATATGCTTCAACAAGAATATTAATGATCTTGTAGTTTAATGGGATAACTGAAGATGCACATAGAAATGCTTGTGCTTATCTGTATGCAAGTGCACTTGACTCAATCTGTATCTTTCTTTAACTTGCAACGATCTTGCTCTTTCCGACTTAGTCTTACTTTCTCGTGCTTGGTCCCTGAGGTGAATGGGTTTTTCTCACCCCTGGGTAATAGCCTCGCACCGTGTCGAGCTCACTTACCTATACATGAGTGACGTTTACTTTCCCGACCCTCACAACTGGCCTATTCTTCTCCTTAAATACGGTCGAGTGGCCCAAGTCTTAGACAAGACGCTCAGCCCACGTTAGCTGGGTCTATGCCATGCCTCACGTGGTAGCTAGTACGTCCTTCTTGAAAGTTCTCATCATCTTTCCTTTCCATATCTTGTCATGCGTGCAAATGCTTTGTGCATACATAAATATGCCTCATATCTTATTTTGCATATCATATTCTAATTATGCTTGCATGCATGGTATACATGAACATAACATGAATGTAATATATTCAAAGTATAATCTCTCATAACTCATATAATACTTAAATTCATACTTGCATATCTAAACCTTAAGAGCATAATATCTATAGATTTCTCACAGAATTTGGCAAAGATAACTGGATCGTATCTGTTTCCCCATGAATAGTGCCAACTCTCACAGACAGTTCAACCTGTAGTAACATAAATCAATTTAACACACATATATATATATATATATATATATATATATGTATATATATATATATATCAGTATCAAACTGGTCATCCTCAACTCAAACTTTGTATGTCCACTGACTCTTGTGAAGTTATCATTTTGGCCATCCTGCCAATCCAATTCGGTTCTGCCCGAATCTTGTATAATCCACCTTTATCTCTATTCAACTCATTTAGATCTGAAATTTGGATATGTCATAGCTCTATATGTCTACTTTCTAACCTCTTTGGTCCCATGTCATTTTGATTTGTATAAATCAAGATATTCAACTTTTACTTCAGCCTGTTCAGTCGCTAGCTCGAATTACACTCCTGGGAATATAAATTCACTAAAAATCGAAACTAAGCTCAAATCTTATGAAATTGGTCTCATATCAAAGCTAACAGGATAAACTTTCATTTGCCACCAGTTTCACTCCATTTGCTTAAGTATACCTCGAGTTATAAGTCCTGAAAGTCTACCTTCCTGAACTACTCCGTTTTGGCCTAGATTGGACATAGGACAATTTCCTCGAATCACTGGGAACAATTGGGACCATAACAAACTCGGAATCCTATATTGGGGTGTTCCCCTGCGTGTAAGCTTTCTAACAAAACTAGTTTCACTCAATTTGGAGTTGTATAGGATGAGTTATACCCTCCTCATGTCACCCTGTCCGGATGAACATCCTAAACCCTAGGTCAAACTTCAAAAATTCGTATCTCCCTCAATACTAATCCAATAACCTTATATGATATATCTATGGAAAGCCTTGAATGTCTACTTTCATCTAAAAATAGTTTCATCGGATTTGGCCGATTGTAGGCTGCGCCGTACACTCCGCCGTACGGACTGCCGTGGACTCCCTCACCAAGACAGCATCTCACTTCTCCACTCCTTCAAATCTTCTCCTTCTAATCATAATTCTAACTCAAAGTCTTCTATTAATTCAATCATAATCCATCATAATACATCCAATATTTCATCAAATACATAAGGAAGAACAAAATCTCGTACAGCTCTAGTGCAAGGAATTCAAGAATAGAAGCAGAATCCTACCTTTTCGGAGTGTGATCTTGCTGAATTGGAGTTTGGACTGATGGAACTTGCCAAAGCCTGAAGATTTGATGGAGTTGGATTTGGGAGAGGAAAGGAAAACGAAGGCTGGAGCAAGGAGGAGAGGGAGACGTAAATCAGTTGGAAATGAAGAGAGAAGTCTGATTTAAATAGATGGGGGTAGTTGGAATTGTGGGTGTTGATTGGTTGAAGTTTTGTGATTGAATTTCGGCCATGTCGCCTGTTTTTGTGGCTGTGTTGCTCTCCACGTCGTTCTCCAAAGATCGATACGCCTGTTCTATTTGAAATCGGAGCTCGTCTCTATTACACCTTAAGTCGGAGCTCGTGTTATCCAAGTTGAGACTGGAGCTGAAGTCGTATGTCGTAACTCGTCCCACCTCGTTGTGACTTGAGGAAATCTTGTATCAAGGTCGGAAGTCATGCAGCTGGCAATCCTATAATCTCGAAACTCCCTATTTGAACTCGGGAATACCAATGCTGGATGTAAAATCGGGTATCGGAACTCGTGTGACTGAAAATTGGCTCAAGGGTCCGAACTCGTATCCACCCCAATTGAGTTCAACATTAAGGTCGGAACTCGGGAATTCGAGTCACATTTCCAAACCCAAATACTTAAACTCGGAAGTCGTGACTTATATACGGTGTGGTTGGTGACATCGGAAGCCGGGTATATTTTCCTTGAGACATGAAGTCGAATCTCGTGGAATTACGTTCATGTGTTCGGATGAGAGGGCCAAGCTCAAGCTTCGAAATGACGAAATTATGATAGTTTAAATCGAGGTCGGAAATTATACCCAATATACTTGAACTCGACTGGATATTGGAACCTAATCCTCAAATTAGAATATGAAGTCGGAAATCCGGAATAATCAAAATTGAAGATGAAATCGGAAATCGGGAAGGACATGAAGTCAAGACTAACTCGGAACTCGGAAGTAATTCCTTCTATCTGAGTTTCAAAGGTGAAGTCGGAAATTGGCCAAAAATGAACTCGGAACTCGGGAATAGTCATCCTATTGAAATCCAAAGATGAAGTCGGAAATTGGATTTGATCAATCCTGAGGGCGAAGCCGAAACTCGGAAATCGGGATGTTACAGGATTGCTCCCAATTATTCCAAGAAATTGCCTTATACTTTGAAAGTGCTAAAACTAGGTAGCCATAATGTAGAGCTTATAACTTATGCTTTGCTTAACTAAATTCAATGGAACTTGATTTATTTGAAAAAGGGTTGAAGTGAGTATAAGCATATAAAATTTTAGAGTAATATGATAAGAAATAGATTTTTAATAATTTTCCCACTTCTGATGTTCGAATCTGCCCCAAAATAGAGCAACATCGAATCAAAAGTAAATATCTTAAATTATACTTATCAAAATTTAGTGGCTTCAAGGAGGTTTAAAAATAGACTACTATAGCAGCATTTCTATAGAATTAAGAGAAAAATAATTTAATTTGAAATTTAGGCATGAACTGAAAATCTGGGTAGAACTTGGGAAAGCTTAAGCCAGATATTGTCAAAATAACTAAACCTCACCTAAAGATCTCCAAACTACATGGGACCGAAACTAATCAAAAAGTTGGATGATTGCTATGCTTGGAGCAAGTGTATGAACTAAAATCTAAATTGCTTCGAAAGGAAATGTCTCTTAAACTTAATAAATGAACCTTTACCTTATTCCTATACAGGAGATCACATTTTCTTAATAAATCGAAGCAGCTAGAATTATGATGATAACATAGAATGTCTGATAGCTTAGGATGCCTAGTGAGAATGTAAAATTCTCACCCCTATGTGTGTTCCTGTGTCTTCTCCGGATAGCCCAGGAGATATTGATGATGACCATCCTAAAAGGACCAAATCGAGATCGAGCTGGCTGCAAAAGGTTATTTTTACATATTTTATGTTAGCACTAGAAGGCTATTTCACTAGTTAGAGCTTTTAGTAGAGCTGTTTATGTATTGGAAAAGGCTATCATGCAAGTCTAGTGGATTGATTTTTGTAACCCAACACTTGCTACTTTATCAGAGGAGAAAATCTTGTTATCTCTATTCACTTGTTTATATGTTTTCTTCATACTACTACAATAGATGTTATGCCATTTTCTTGGAGATAGAGTGAATAATCAAATGGGGACCATTAATTTATTAGCAATAACCCCTAAGTGTAATATTATGATTTAAACATAATATTATACTTAGAAAAATGTTACAAAGGAAGTATATATTAATAACGTATTCATGTCCTGCCTGTATGACAAAGACATGAATCTCATGCCACTTATGGGGAAAACTCAATTAGAGGAGTTCTTAATAAAAGCTGAAAACAATTGTGTTAAAAGAAAAATAATAGAAAATACTATAAATTTCTCAAACTTATAGCTTTATCTCCTACCATTACTCATAGTTCCATTTATCTCATCCATCCCCATGTCCCTTCAATTATCCTTCCCGCTTAAGTTTCTTTCCCAAACAACCCATTGCCTGATCAATTTAATAGCATTGTGATACATCTTTTCTCAATTGTCAACTATCACGCCATTCAATTTTGGTTCTCCCTTCTCTGCAAGATCATATAGATTATTGTAGTTAAGCATATCCTCTATTATTTTTTATTTTCAAATAGAATAATTTTTAGTTGTCAACTTAATTATAATGCCCATATTCTCCTTCATTTAATTTTCACAGCATAATCCTAAGGTCAACTAGGAGCTTTGATATCACTTGTTGGGAGGATCGATTCCTAATGTGAACTAAGGGGGTGTTTGGCATGCTGTATTAGGCATGATAGGATAAGATAATACAATACGTTATGATCTTATCCGTTGTTTGGTGCAATCAACGTATTGTATAAGCTTATCCATCAAACCTCCCTTATACGTTATAATGATGGATAACTTAATACGGCCTAGGGAGGGCGTATTAGGCCTGATTAGCTTTTAATGTATAAGGGTTCTTTCACTTTTTTATTTTTTAATATATTTTATTAAAAGAAAATTAATTATTAAATAAATAATAAAAAAATAAAAATATATAAATAAAAAATAATATTATTTAATAATAAATAAATATTTTTTAAAAAATAATTATAAAATAACTATTCAAATTGAAATAAAAATATAGGAACAAAAATTTATTATTAAAATATATAAATAATAATATTTAATAAAAATTTAATTATATATAATAAAAAATACAACCAAATATAGGAATATGATACTAACCCTATTTAGATTTTGATGTATAAAAATTACATCTCTATTTCAGTCTCTCCTCTCTCTCTCATATTTTTTATATTTATAAAAAAATATTAAAAATAAATAAGTAAATAATTTTTAATATAAAATTATTTTTATATATAATAAAAAATAGCTTAAATAATTATAATAACTATTTAAAAATTATATTTATTATAATCTCTTCTTCTGATTATATTTTATATAATACAATATCTTATACAATGATATACCAAACACTGCATAGTATTAAATTTTTATCAGACCTTATACAATTAGGCCTTATACTATCAGCCCTTATCCTATCAGGCCTTATACTATCAGGCATACCAAACGGGTCCTAAGTGATGTTGTGGAGTGGCAATTAACAAAAGCACCAAATTAGATTTGACAGAATTAGTTCTACTAGTTGACGTAGTGCAATGGTAATATATATGTACGAAACAAATAAAATAGTTTAAATTTTAATGTGAAAAACTCCCAAATATTCAGGAAAATTCATAGGACAAGTTTCAAAAAAATTCTACTGTATTTAGAATATAATAATATACTCTTTTGAGTTCATGTGTTCTCCACTGGATTCATGTTTTTTGGCTGTTGTCGTCATCCAAATTTTTTTACTTCCATGTCCGTAGATATGGCCGCGTGCTTTTTGGTTGTTTCTTTCTCTTTACAGTTAATGACTAGTTGATTATTATACTATCCAAAAATTAAAAATTAAATAAGGATTTGGTTGGGCTTTGTTGAGTAATAATTTTATTTAATTTTAAAGTTGCGCATTTTTCATTGAGTAATGTTATTTGAGGTGTCTTTCAAAAATATCTTTAAAAGTGGAATAAATAATATTTTTCTCTTTTATTAGGAAAATTAAAAAAAAATCTTTACATCATTCATGATTTAATAAATTAGTTTTATGGGTAATCAACACCTCCCACTTTTTACATTTTTAGTCTAATAAATGATATATCAAGTGATAAATGGTATAAATAACGGTAGTCTTAGCTCCGCTTCAGAATTGCACACAAAGTGAAGAAACTTCATCATACATTATTTAAGGTAAAACCACACATGACTATGTAACAAAACAAAGGACATACATGACTTACAATCCCGTGTTACAAACTGACACAGTAACGTAATACATAACCCTTTATGCTAACCATTGAACGTGGGAGCAAAAACATGTTAGCTCAAGCCTAGTACATGCTGCTGCCATTATTTTAACAAAGACAACTTAGAGGACACATAATATTTTATTCATACATAGAAATAAATAGCACAGGACTTGAGCTTTATGCTCATATTCATAGTACTCTACTTCTGGCCCTGTGTAATAAGGTGAGCATCAATATCTTTGCTGACCTCAATTGCCAACTGCAGCAAGGAGTGAGGGTGAGGAATGTGGCCTTTAAGCTTCTCATATTCCATGGTCCAGTGCACCACGCTACCCTCTTTCTGTTGAACGACATGAATTATGAACCTGAAGCTCTTGTAGTGCTCCAGCAGGTCTCCCTCCAAGACTTTGAAAGTGATCTTGTTGTTTTCTCTGTCCATGGCTTCAACCAACTCCTTAGCCACAGAAGCTTTGCCATCTATTAATGTTGTCCAAAACCAACAACCAAACAGAATTTTCAGATCAGAGGAACTAAAGACAAGTCACGAACTATTATGAACTATTTTTCCCAAAAGTTTAAACTATTTGGCAGAGACATTTGAATGATTTATACCTTAATATGCCTATTCATGCAAGATCCACCTTTTGAGTTTCAAACATGAACTATGTATAAATCACCCTATCTTATGCTAAAATTTGACTTTCATTTAGAAAAATAAGGATAAATAAGAATTAAATTTTAGACCACCTGATTATAGAGATTTTGATACTATGTCATATATAAATTATCTCTCCCAAAAACTTAAATTATCGAGTAGTAGTATATGAATAATATTATGCCTTAACACTAACCATGTTCATATTTGACGAATTATGTTTTCCCTCACTATTCACTATTAGCGAATCAACATCCCCTACATTTGTTTATAAACTCCAATAAAAGGATCTCAATCTTCCAAAAATAGTTTTTTATATGTTAAAATATTAAAAGAAAAATGGTTTAAATTTGCGAATCCTTAGATGTTGAGCTGCACAACCTGTAGTTCAAAATACAAGTGTAGTGGATTAGATTTCCCTTTTTAGCCTAAACTGTTTTAACTTCCACATTGTTAATTTAAAAATATGGTCAAAATTACCTTTATAATCACCTAGGTAATCTTCCCGTCTGAGCTAGAGAGATAGAATTAGGTTTTTACTAGTATTTGAAAGTCTATTAAATTATATTTAATTTGCCTTAAGTCAAATCGATTTATTATATGTAAATTTTTGTTAATTTTTTTTATTTATAAGACTCAAATATGAGACTCTAGAGAACCCTACTAGTACTATTAAAACATTCTTAGTCATAAATTAATTAGTATTATAGATGTAAATTTATCTATATATCTTCATAAAAAAAGTCTAAGGGTATATTTATTTCAATTTTTAAAAGAGTAATTATAAAGTTTGAATTTTTTTATATAGTTGAAAAAGTTAAAAATAGATTCTTCTTTTTTAAGTTTTTGATTATTTTAAAAACATCATCCAAATATTTCAAAAGTAATTTTTTTAGTTAAATAGGTGATTTTTTTTTTGTGGGGGGGGGGTGGACTTAAAGAAATGCAATCTAAATAAAATTCTTAATTCACAAGAGAAGCCATATAAAGACATAAAATTTACCTCAAATATATATAACCCGAGGTTTTAAGCCACAACAGGAAATAAAATTGAAAGCTAAGTTGAAATACATTAATCATATTATATCTAAAAAATCTTGGCTGTAAAAAAATTGTGGTGCTTAGAAGAAAAATAAAAAATAAATTGCTTTAATGTGCAATCCAAGAGGAACTTACTAGTTTTTTGAAAAAAAATGAGGTCAGGGTGCACATACCATGAACATAATTCCAGAAGATGATGGATCCCTCCGTGCCCCATTCACCTTCATGAATTTCTACACCCTGTATTTTATCAGGGCAAACGTTGCCAATATGATGTGTCCTGCTGCAAAATACATCATGGAACTGCTCAGCAGAGGCCTTAATATGCACATCAGTTTCCAATTTCTCAACCTGAGATGCCATATTTTCTTCACGTGATGCAAGATGAAGTTGAAGAAGAGATAACTGACACTTATTGCGCAAAACTTGCAGTACAACGACCCTTTTATAAACACTTTGTTAGCTGGATAGGGATCTTGATGACGTTTGAACTGACATACATATGTTAACGGCAGAATTATTATACAATACTTTATTTTCCGATGATGAATTATTGCCAGCGGTGTACTTAATTATTAAGGCGTATGACATTTTAAATTGTTTTCTTGTGACCACTAACTACTTTTTAATAATATATATTTCTCGCAACATAATCAAACGAAAAATCACTGTAGTTTATTACAAGAGTAAACTCTACTGTGGTCCCTATTGATTTTCACATCAGACAAATTAGTTCTTAACAAAAACAAATTGACAAATTGGTCCCTCGCTTTTAAAATATTAGGCAAATTCGTTCCTAACAAAAATAAACAGATAAATTGGATTTTAATCTTTTCAAAATCAGATAATTTAGTAACATTAAAGAGACTTAATAGAGGGACAAAATTGTTTGATTTTGGAAAGATTAGAGACCAATTTGTTTGTTTATTTTTGTTAAGGACTAATATGTCCGATATTTTAAAAGATTAGGGATCAATTTGTCAGTTTATTTTTGTTAGGGACTAATTTGTCTAATATAAAAATTGATAGGAACCACTTTAGGGTTTTACTTTTATTAAAAATATTATATAACATTATATTCTATATTATGTATTATAAGTTTTTGAATAAATACCCATTTTGGTCTTTAATAAAAATTTTGGGGATAAATTAATCTGTCAAGATTTAAAAGTCCTCAGATGGTCCCTCACTATTCAAAAATGAGATAATGTTAGTCCCTCCATATAGAAATTTTTTACTGGTACAGATCTATGCATAAGGACTAATATGTCCCTTTTTTTAAATAAGGGACTATTCAATAACTTTTAAATTTTGATGGATTAATTTGTCCCCTGAAATTTTTGTTAGAAACCAAAATAGGTATTTTATCTAAGTTTTTTCTATTTTGTGTGCTAATTTTGGTCATGCTATATGTGGTTAGGTTTGCACGTTCTCCATGAGCTACCTGAAGGAAGCAGGATGCTTCTTCAATAACATGTAATGGGGATCTCATAACCCTAGAGGGTTCCTCCTAAGCCCTCGTGTTTTGCACCACAACAATATAAAAATATATAATATTAAAAATGCTTTTTAATACACAATGTAATTTGCTAATGAAAAAGCTTAAATAAAAATTGTTATTTATACATTAGTTTTGTTATTTGGACATACTTTTTTAGGGTAGTGATGAGTTCGATTGTTTGGAGGTAGTAGGATAAATGGAGAAGGTAGATTGGTGTGCTTATGGGATACGGATTTCATGGAGGTAGAGGAAACCTTTAAGAAAAGAAGGTGGTTGGTTATCAAGGGAAAATTAAAGATGATTCCTCTAATTGTGCAATTTGTGTAGTTTATGGACTGCATCATTTGGAAGAACTGAGGGAATTGTGGAAGGAATTAGAGAATGTAAAGGAGGAAGTTTAGGCTCCATGGCTTATAATAGGGAACTCTAATGATGTTTTAAAACAAGCGGAAGAAAAGGAGGAGAGGTGTGTACTGATAATATTAGAGAAGTTGCAAATTGGGTGGAGGAGCTAGAGTTGATCGATTTGCCTCTGACTGGGCATAAATATACTTGGTTCAAAGACAATTCATGTAGTAGATTGGATAGAATGATGGTTATGGGGGAGTGGTTACAAAAGTATCAAGACATTAAGCTCTAAGGTTTAAAAGAGATATCTTAGATCATGCCTCACTGCTATTGGAGGGTAAGAAAGTGGATTAGGGGCCAAAGCCATTTAGAAGTTTTAACATGTGGGTTTCTCATCAAGGTTTTCCAGATTTTATTAAAATAGAATAGAGGAAGATAAGGAACCCTGGGTTTGTGGAAAAACTAAAGAATATTAAGCAACCAATTAGAAGATGGAACAAGGAAGAATTTGGACTTGTGAAGCATATGATTGGGAAATTGAAGTGGAAATCAAAAGATTAGACAATATAGGGGAGAGCATACTTATTAATCGCGCGCGATAGTGCTGCTATCGCGGCGGAGCGGGGAGGAGCGAAGAGGGAGTGCGATGGACGAGGCAGAAGCATCGTGTTTCGTCATCATGGCTGTCGCGGCCGCTATCACAGTTGTTGCGGCCGCTATTGCCATGACATCCAAAAAGACAATAAACCCCTTATTTTTGGATCGTTTTAAACACAATGAAGGGGGCTAGAAGGTCATTTTGGTCCTTCCCCCTCCTTTCTTCAGTTTCTGCCTCGATCTGTTAGGGATTTTCATCCTGTTTCCTTTCCCTCTCAATCGATCTTTCTCCCCACCACCCCTTTGACTCTCCTACAATCGTTCAACCTCCGGCGATGATGGTAGCCAGTGTTTTCGAGACTGGCAGTAGCGGTGGTGTCAATTTCCGGTGGCAACAGCAATAGTTGGTCCCTCTCCTTCCTCCATCTCATTGTTCTATGTGTTTCTTTCTTTCTCTCCTATTCTATTTGTTTCTTTCTTTCTTTCCTCATTCAATGTTTTTCTGTATTTTTTTTTTTGCTTGTTTATCTTTTTTCTTTCTTTCCACTTGCTTCCTTCCTCCATCTCTTTTCCCTTTCTGGTCCCTGTTTTTTCGTCCCTCTGTTTTCCCTTTTTTTTTTCTGTTTTCTAGTTCAGTAAATGGCAATATCATCAACTCAAGCTTCTAGTGTTGCTCCCTCTTCTTGTGGTTTGGTGAAGCCCACTGGTGACAATATTGATATAGCATGGCAATGGAATAGCTTAAAAGATATCAATAATAGGAAAAGTGTAATATGTGATTTTTGTAGCAAAACAACCAATGGTGGAATAACTAAAGCAAAGAGACACCAAATGGGTGTGACAGGAGATGCAAAATCTTGTACAAGAGTCCCACATGAAGTTAAGCAACTTCTCAAGGAAGCTTTTGAGAAGAAAAATGTGGAGAAGGAATTAAATTTTGGTGCAATTAGAGAAGATGATGATGAACAAAAAGAGTTGGAAGAAATCCTACAAATTAGAAGAGCGAAAAGAGCTTAATCAACATCAAGTGGGAGTAACTCTATTCCTTCAACTACTCTTAAGCAGCCCAAGAAAGCAAAGAACATACAAGGTCCTTTGGATTTGATGTTCTTGAAAAATCCTTAAGCTACCATTAAATTGGGGAAGCCTCACTGGCAAACAAGCATTAATGATGCTTGTGATAAGGAAGCAAGGGTTAGAACCATTCAATACATAGCCCGCTTCTTTTATATGAATGGGATTGCTTTCAATGTTGCTAAATCAAAAAGCTTTAAGTTGATGCTTGAAGCTGTTGGAAATTATGGTCCGCACCTTAAAGCTCTAAGTTAGCATGAGTTGAGAGTTTCACTCCTTAAAAAAGAGTAGGAGTTAACAAAGGATATATTAAAGGGGCATGAGGAGGAAAAGGTGAGATATGGATGCTCAATAATGTCAGATGGTTGGATAGATAGGAAGAATAGGACATTGACTAATTTCATGGTAAATTGTCCAGGTGGGACAATGTTTGTGAAGAGTGTTGATGCTTCTGCATATATGAAAATAGAGGAGAAAGTATATGAGCTATTGGATAGTTTTGTAGAAGAGATTGGAGAACAAAATGTTGTTCGAGTGGTGACTGACGATGGAAGTAATTATGTCTTGGCAGGTAAGAAACTATAAACTACTTAATTTCTTATTACTTCCTTTAATATTTGGCTACTCATCTAATTTTATTTAATTTGGCTCTTCTTAGGCAAACTACTTCAAGCTAAGAGGAATAACCTCTTTTGGACTCCATGTGCTGCACATTGTGTAGACTTAATGTTGGAGGACATTGGAAAAGTTCCTCGAGTTAAGAAGGCAATACAGAGAGGCATTAGTCTTGTGGGATTTATCTACAATCACACTTTGGCATTGAACACAATGAGGAAATTCACCAACAAAATAGAGTAGGTTAGGCATGGAGTGACAAGGTTTGCTACAACCTTCCTTACATTGCAAAGGTTGTACAAACAAAAGAACAACCTTAGAAGGATGTTCACTTCAGATAAGTGGTTAAGCTCCAAGACGGCTAAAGAATCTAAGGGGAAGAAGGATGGTGATATTGTGCTCAGCACAACATTTTGGGATGATTTTGTGTATTCTATTAAACTTATGGGGCCTCTTGTGCATTTCCTTAGGTTTGTTGATAATGAGAAAAAGCCTACAATGGGATATATTTATGAAACAATGGATAGAGCTAAGGAAGCCATTCAAAATTCCTTCAAGCATAATGAACCCAAGTACAAGGATGCTTTTGCTATTATTGATAGAAGATGGGACTCACAACTTCATCATCCATTGCATGCAGCTAGCTATTTCCTGAATCCTGAGTTTTACTATCCCAATGCAACAAAGATTGAGAGTGATCATGAAGTAATGGATGGACTTTATAAGAATATTGATAGATTGATTCCAGATGACGACTTGGCTGAGAAGATTACAAATGAGATTGAAATATTTAAGAGGCTGGAGGTATATTTGGAAACAGGATAGCAATCAAACAAAGGAACACAGTGGCTCCTGGTAAGATTTAAGAAATATGTACTTAATTCTTCATAAATTTAGTTTCATAATGTTTCTTAATAATAGTGATTTCCTGATTATTGAATCATAGCTGAATGGTGGAGGAAGTATGGAGCATCCACTTCTAGCTTGCAACAATTTGCAGTCAAAATGTTGAGCTTAAATTGTAGCTCAACGAAATGTGAACGTAATTGGAGCACTTTTGAGCATGTAAGCACATGGAAATAATTTTCCTTTGCATAGTTTTATGCTTTTATTTAATAATTTTAAAACTAACATTTTTGTCTAATTTATGATATGAATATCATAGATTCATTCTACGAAAAGAAGCAAGCTTGAGCATCAAAAGTTGCAAGACTTGGTATTCGTCAAGTATAATCGAACTCTTAAAGAGCGCTTTCATAGCCAAGATGAGATTGATCCTATTCTCCTAAATGGTATTGATGATAGCAATGAATGGTTGCTAGGAGAAATGGGTGCTAACACAGAAGATGCTGAAGAAGAATTTGTTTTTGGTGATGATGGATTGACTTGGGGAGATGTTTCACTGCGGTTAAATGAGGAACCTCCAAGACACATTAGACTTGCTACAAGATTGAAGAAGCAAATATCAAAGCATTCTAGTTCAAGAAGAGGGAAGTAGCCTATTCAAGAGGAAGAAGAATTTGATGATGAGGAAGACTTAGAGGAGGGGCAAGAAGAGATATATAAGTCTAGTAGTGAAGAAAGTGATGGAGAGAAAAATTTGGCAGTGGTGGAAGAGGAGGATGAGGATGAGGATGAGGATGATGATGAATGATGAATGACTTGTAGAATGTTGTTAGTTTTAGAGAGTTTAGGTTGTTATCTTTTATATTTTGTTATTCTTCTATGACTTGATGGTGCTTTTTTTTTTTTTGTTTTGTTGCTCTTAGAACTTGATGTTTATGTATTTGATTGATGGTGGTTGCATGTTTTTAGAACATGGAATAGATTATAAATTTTCATTATTGATGTGAATGAGTTTAATTGTGAATGATTTCTTATTTTTGAACATGTATATATGTTATATAATTTGCATAATAATTATATACATTTTTATCAAATAGCGGCCGGAACGCTATCCGCTATCCCGCTATAGCATTTTTGGGGTCAGCCGCCACATGCCGCTATCCGCGTTTGACAACTAACGGGGAGAGTAATAATGAGTTAGGTGAAGTGGATTTAGCTAGAAAGAAGGTGCTAAGTGTGCAATTGGAGAAATGGCTGATAGAAAGGAGAAGTATTGGAGACAAAATTCAAGAGAAAGATTCTTTAAAGGAGGTGACAAGAATACAAAATTTTTTCATGCAATGACAAAAATGAGATAGAAAAAGAAGCTAATACTGAAGATGTGAGTAGGGGGAAGGATGATAATGAACCCGAGTAGAATAAAAAGAGGACTGTGGTCTTTTTACAAAGAATTATACCAGCAAGACACAAGCCCATAGATTTTCATTCGGAATGGGATTCTCAATAGGATCACTGTAGAGAAAAGCTCTCAGCTTGAGGAAATTCCATTAGCAGAGGATGTGAAAATAGCAATTTGGTCATGTAAACCTTTAAAAGCATCTGGTGTGGATGGATTTAATTTGAAATTTGTGAAAAGAATGTGGGTTATAATTGAAGAGGAGTTAACAAGTATAGTTCTGAATTATTTTGTGACAGGTAAAATGCCAAGTACTACGAATCTAACTTGGGTCTTTCTTATACCCAAGTTCGAGGGTACAGTAGAGATTAAAGATTTTAGGCCGGTTAGTATGGTTGGATGGATTTACAAGGTCATTGAAAAGATTATGGCAAAAAGAATAAGAGGGTTACATTGTTCCTAAATTAGTGGAGGAAGCTCAAACAACTTTTATCAGTGGAAGGTACATTCATGATGGAGTATTAATTGCTTCAAAAGCTATTTAGTGGATGAATATGAAGCCGAAACTCGATGTATTAATTAAATTGGAATTCCATAAAGCATATGATAAGGTTAGATGGGAATTTCTAGGCCATATATTAGAGAAAATGTGTTTTGGAGGAACACGAAGGAGATGGATGAAGGAGTGCATAACCACAGCTACGATGTCAGTGATGGTAAATGGCTCCCCAACAAAACCTTTCCACATGCATAGAAGACTTAGACAAGGGGATCCATAATATATCCCTTTTTCTATTTGTGATGTGAACGTTTTTAATAGGATGGTTGAGATAGCGAAGGTGAAGGGATTGGTAGAGGGGTTGTGTATGGGGAAGGAGAAAGTGGACTTACCACTTTTACAATTTGCGGACAATACTATTATGTTTTGTCAAATGATAAAGTGATAATGAATTATGTTAGATTGTTGAGATGCTTTGGCGTTCTGTCCTTGTTGACATTATGAGAAGTCATCTTCGATCCCTATGCATTGTCAAATAGAATAGGTGAATTATTTGCAAAGGAAGCTAGGGTGTGAAGTTAATAGTATACACTATAGTATCTTGATATTATGGTGGAAGAGAATCCTAAGAGAATTAAAACCTAGAGGCCTATTATTGACAAAGTGCAAAAAAGATTAAGCTCTTGGAAGTTAAAGCTACTATCTAAAGTGGGCAAAGTTGTGAAGACCAAGGTAGTGTTAAATAGCCTCCTTATGTATTAAATGAGTCTTTTTGAAGGCACCAAAAGTTTTGATCCACAAGATTCATACTATGCAAAGAAGTTTTCTATGGGGTTCACAAAATGGACAGATGAGGGATTCCATTAGTTAAGTGGAATATGGTTCAAAGGTCAAATTCAAAAGGTGGCTTGTGAGTGGGAGTTATTCGACGTAAAAATATGGCAATGCTTTCCAAGTGATGGTGGAAGTTTCGAACAACGGATAAAGCACTGTGGAAGAGAGTAGTATGTTTAATTCATAACATAAATTAATATTATAGAATGGGGGGAACCTTAAATGGTCCTATGAGTCCATGGTTGAGGATTAATAACCTACATGAGAAAGATGACATAATGGCAACAATGTTAAAAATGGTTTTAAATGGGAAGTTGGTGATGCAAAGAAGATCTTTTTCTAGGAGGATATATGTCTCAAGGACAAATTCCCAAGACAGTACATGATCTCTGTGACGAAAAGAAATAGAATAGCAGATTGTGGAGTGTGGAATGAAGATCACTAGAATTGGAGACTAGTATGGCGCAGGAATTTGTTTAAGTGGGAATCAAAGCTTGCTGAGGAGCTGTTGTTGATTCTCTTGTGTCTGACTTTGAATTCTGATTGTGCTGATAAATTATGTTGGGGCTTTGATAGAACTGGTGTCTTTTCAATAAAATCTTTCTACAATACTATCAAAAGATTTCAAATCAACAATGAGGAAGGATCGAAGATATTAACTAAGATGTAGAAAGGGGTTGCTCCGCCAAGAGTAAAACTATTTCAATGGTTTCTGCTGCAAGGTAAATTAAATACAAAGGAAAAATTGAAGAAGTTGAAGATTATCTAGGATTACGAATTTATGATGATGATGCTTGTGTATTTTGCAAGCAATATGTTGAATCTGTCACACATTTGTTTATATCATGCCAGTTTTCTTGGTTACTTTGGGCAAGAATGTTTAAGATAGGGTGGAGTCTCATGGGTAGTTCCAAATAACACACTCACTTTTTATCAAAATTGGAGACAAAGTGCAACTAAAAGGATCCTATCAAAGGCTTGGAGTGCAGCATTTAAAGCAACCACTTGGACTATATGGAATACTAGGAATAGGATCCTCTTTAATAATGCAGTTATATCTCAGCAGGAAATTTGGGAAACCATAAGAAGATATGCAAAGGATTGGTGTTATGGTTGAAGCCATAGGTACTCATTATTGTAAAAGGAGGAAGATTAGGATCAGAAATCGAAGCTTACAATCAAACACAACTTTAAAGATGGAATTATTCTTATTGATACAACAAGTGCATATATTAGGAATTTATGCTTTTTGCGGTGTTTTGTTTTATTTTGTGATGAAGGCTGTCTTTATCATGTACATTTGCTCCTCCCTCGGTTTATGAGAGTTTTGAGCTTCAACTACTGAGTTTAAAAAAAAGGGGCTGTCCATTAACATTAGAGATTTAAGTGTAAATGAGATGGGAAACTCATGTATAACCGAAGATTAATTGAGTAATAGCATTATCACTTATTACTATATTGAGAATTCATGTGCAAATAACTAAATTTTGTTGTCTATAATTGGAGAGTTGGATGAAATATTATCATTTGCCACTATAATCCTTCGATTCCCCAGTCACATATATAAATTTCCTATTTATTTACATATGAATTCTTAGGGTCAAGAGACACCTCAAATAACTATGTATAAATAATATATATATATATATATATATATATATATATATATATATATATATTATTGACACTTTTGAGACACTATGAGTGAAAGGATAATAGAGGAAAACAATTTGAAAACAAAAATTTTGAAGTGTTTAATATATTAATTTAACCTTAAATATAGTTATATTACTTAATAACTTTCTATAAAATATATTTTTTATTGATTTTACTATTGAATTACGATTACCTATCATGAAGATCATTTGTGCTAAATTTTATAAAAGTTAAACATCAATAAAAATATAATCAAATAACTCTTATTTATATACATTTTAAATATATATATTATGTTAGTTTTGATGTATATAAAAAGTATATTAAAAATTTTTAGATTAACATAAAGTTTTATAGAGGTGATCTAAGATATAAATTTATAATGTAACGGTGAGTTTTGTATACACCAATAAAAAGTTATTAAATGTTATATATATATCCTCTTTATCAATATAATCCTTGATTTGATTTCTATATATTCTTTATCATATAAGACCTAAGGTCATCACTAGCGCCAGATATATTTTTTATTGATGGAATAGAATGAAACTATTATGAACGAATTGGAAAAAGAAGAAAATAAATAAAAAAAAAAGAAACTTTTTTTTTCTAGTTTGAGAGATTAATAAAGGAATGAAAGAACAAAATGAATCACTTAAATTGTTTAGAAGTTATAATTTTTATTTTTCTCTTCTCTCTCTCCATTAGACCCCAATCTTGAAATTAGAAATGGGACACTAAGAGAGAGAGAAAGGGAATAGTTTCCTTTTGAATTTTTTTGCATTAATATGTGTATTTAAACTCCTAAATAGGACAACTAATCGTCTTTTCCCTTATGTCATTTTTATTGCCGCTATTACTTATCATCCAAACATACCATAAAATATACACACTAACATTCTATCTCTTAGAACTTGAGCGTTGGAGTGCTACACTACCTCAATAATGTTTTTATTTTTAATTTATACATCATTTTCTATTAGTATGATATAGTAAAGTCAGTATAAAAATTTTAATAAATGTAATTTAAGCAGATGTTCACAGCAATTACATGTTTGTCAATTTTTTAATATTTTATAGTTTGTTAAGTTAAAAATAAGTTTAAAATTTTTTTAAAGAGATCATAATTATTATATATAAAAAATGATACAACTAGCTCACTCAGTTGACCTATTTATAGATTTTTTTCGTTGATGGATCATCTATAAGTGCCTCTATAAACACTCGCTATTTATTAAGTCTGGAGGCATGTCTTGACTCTGAACTGAGATAAGTCTTCCCTTAACCTAAATTTTGTTAATAAAAAAATTAATCATATATACCGAATTGTTTAATTCTATTTATTTGCTAGTATACTTTCTCAATTGGCACATTTTTTTTTTAAATCCATGGTTCCCACACACTAAAGAGAAAGACGTAGATACTCTTGGAAAAAAAAAAATTTCTTCTGCTGTAGAACATCTAGTCATCGCATTTGGTGAGTGGACAGAGAGAGAAAAGGAGAAAGACCAAAATGAAAGGCTAAGATTCTTTCATAGGGTTAAAAATTTTCCACAGTAAAATCTAGTCCAGGAGTATAAAAGAAATTTTACACCCTAAAATTATGTGGGATGTACACCTGCGATGACGTGATTTAAATGTCGCTAATGTATTTAATTGGGACTTTGATCTCAAAATAAATTATCTTCCAGACATAATTATTGTTTATTGGGACAACGTCAAGGTGTTTCAGCTGAAACAAGATATACATAAATATATTCGAATTACTTTCGATATTCACACTTTTTAACTTATTAAAAATTACTAGAACATTTTTTTAAAAAATTTTAATTTTTTTTCAAAATTTTATTTAATTATTTAAATTTGTATACATAATTTTTAATTAAAAAATATTTTTTTAAGAAACTTCAAACTAATGAATCCTTAGTCTCTAGGAAAGGTTTTGGCTAATCGAAATCAATATAATGCCAAAACAATCTCAAGCATATAACATTCACTTATTTGTATTAGAAGCTTTTAATGCATAATTGAACATACTCAACAAGACGCCGATGGACATATATCCTCCATCACTTATTAAGGGAAGGATCACAAGAAGAAGAAGAAGCAAATATAATCATTGTTTTTTTTGCTTTTTTAAATCACATATTGATTTATTTATGAGATTAATTTCTATGTATTGATAGGCCAAAGCTTGCCTTATCAATCAATAAAATTTGAGAAAAATAATAAATTATAATAAATAATTATTATAATAAATAATTATTATAATAAATAATTACTCATTATAATTTAGCATTTTCCTCAAATTCTAATGACTGTTATTGCATAAAAATTAAATCCATTATTTGTACAAGCCATTATTCATATCTATTCTTTTAATTTGGTGCTATGCCTTGATTAGATGAGCATCAGCATCTTTAGTAAACTTGGTTGCCAAATCCAGGTAGGCACATGGAGGTACAATATCCTCCCTAACCTTCTCATATTCGTAAGTCCATTTAGCAACAGCACCGCCATTATGCTTGTCAGTCACTTGCAAGTGGGCCCTTAAGGTCTTGTACTGTTGACTGACATCTCCATCATAGAGGTTGAATGTGAGTGACTTGTTCTGCTCATCAATGGCTTCAAAGCTTTCCTTACATGTTACTACCTTGCCATCTGCGGTTTCATAAGTAACTAATATCAATAGCAAACATGGTTTAATTATTGTCAATCATCAACGATCTATGTAAGAATCAAACTTTATTAAATCACTGGATTATAAAAAAGTTCAAACATACGCCATGTTATCTCTTTCAAAAATTATGTTATTAGGGGAAAGAGCATAAATACATTTTATACCTAACAATTACAAGCAAAGTCTTACCCTATTTGATTTGCATAATTAATTACAAGTATAATTAATTACCTACGGTAAAAGTCCATTGCTTAACAGAACCAATGCTATGCCAGTCGCCTTTATGAACCTTGGCCTCATGCACACTATCAGAAATGTTTTGAGCTTGGTGAAGTTGCTTTACCAAAAAGCTGAAGAACTTAGCAGCAGGTGTCTGGATCCCCAGTTCAATGCTCTCTTTACCGGTTAGAGCCATCTCTTGAGAACCAAAAAGTAAAGTAGGGAATGGAACAAACAAAGGAGAAGAGATGCAGAGGTGTATGAAGCCTTATTGGACCTTAAATAGGAAATTCCTTATCCAAATTGAAGGCAGTATGCAAAGAATAAATATTGCTTTATCCCATAGGCATACCAAAGAAGGAAATTGCTTTATCCCACATAGTTATAGAGTGTATTTGTTTCAAATTTTGAAAAAAGTGATTTTGAAATTAAAATTTTATATATAATGAAAAATATTAAAAATTAATTTTTTTCATAAACTATTCTATTCAATTTTTATAAAAAAATTAAAAATAGACTTTTTTGAGATTCTAATTATTTTTAATAATTTATCCAAATATATTAAAAATAATTTTTTTAATAAAAAAAAGTTATTTTTTGAGAAAAAAATCTTATCCAAACGCATCCATAATAAAGTTATTGATTCCCTTGCCCACTATCCCCAGTTTAATGGTTCCTGCATGTGGCTTGAGAAATCTTTTAAACTTTCCATGCTCTTGGTTATGTTTAGGTGCCAGTGAAGAGCGTTCTGGTTAAAATATCTTTTTAATTTATGTAATAAAAGAATATCTTTTTGATCTCTCTGCATTACACTCAATTTTATTTTGGTCTTTTTTTTGTTTTTTTTTTTTTTGTTTTCGGGAAAACAAAAAGCTTGGAATTTAGCCTATACATGCAAGCATCTTTAGTGTCGTCTTTTCTGTTTGTCATAACACAAGATCGGGTAAAAATCATATTAAAATAATTATGATGCGTAAGTTACGATCGTATTCTGCACTCTTATATACTATTACGTTCCGTTATCAGGCAAGGTACAATAGGCCCTTCTGATTTAACCAAGAAGTGGCACTGCTCTAGGGGCAAAGGCGGTGGCATCGGGGTCGAAGGCGGTGTAACCAATGGGTGGAAGCAGTAGAGTGAATAGAAAAACTATGAAGGTGATAATGACAAAATGATAAATCATATAAATTATTACAAAATTATTTTTTATAATAAAATGTTTTCATCTCAATCATTCATTCAATTTTAGATGGCTAAGATTTGTGATCGTGGTGATCACTATTTCATCCCTCCCCATTATAGAAAATCCGCCTCCCTTGAGAATCACACCGAGAAAATAAAGTGCTGAATGTGACAAAGATGCGAAGTGCATGCAGCCTTATTGGACCTTAAATGGAAAATTCCTTATTCAATAATGAAGGCAATATTCACAGAATAAAAATTGCTTTATCCCATAAATGAGAGGTCTTATCCCACATATATGGAATCAAGTTGCTATTCCCTTGCCCGCTGTAAGTCTAGCTTAACGGTTCCTCCATGTAGCTTGAAGAATCTCTGCGGTCCACTGTGTTTGGACGCCAGTGAATACAATATTGAAAAATGTTATGAAGCCTGACAATTTATTTATTTATTTTTTCCGGAACGGAAATGGCTAAGTAAGTGGCATCATAATTGATGAATGCCTCGTAACTTTTTCCCTTTTTTTTCATTCATGATTTTTGTGTTTATATTCTACTGTCCTAAAATTTTAACATATCATATTCTGATAAAATTTTGGCAGTATAGTATTGTTGTAAAACATTTAGGTTAATATATCTTTTTTATCTGTGTACCGAAAAAGATATCTTTTTTTTTCTCTATCTCACACTCATTTTAATTTACCGAAAAAGATATCTTTTTATTTCTCTATCTCATACTCATTTTAATTTAGACATAGTTTTAATATATTGTCAATATAAAATTTTTTTATATAGTTATCTAATTATATATATTATCATATAATTATAAATATTTAATTTTTACAATAATTATCTCATAAATCACACATATAATAAGATATGATTACAACAATATAAAATAATATATTGATAGTATATCAAAATTAATCCCTATTTATTTTGATCTTTATAATAGGGAAAAAATTATAGAAAAAAAATTAAGTTTTGTTCCTATACCTACAAATATATTTAGTGTTGACTTTTTGGTTTGACATAATCAGCTTATGTGGATGTGCTATTTTGAACCCAAAAAACTTCTTTTTTTAATAAAATAATTATTATATATATATATATATATATATATATGTAAAAACATTAGAAAATTTTTTATTAATACAAAAAACTTTTTTAAGTTCCCTCCAATTAGATCCTAGAGACAAATAAAAAATCATTGCGAAGCTCGAGTCACCCGAAATAGTGAGGAGCAACAAAACACCAATATAATGTATTAATGACAAGGAAAAGCAAAATAAGGAAAAACAAACGAATAACCTAACATCCTATAAGAGAAATGTAAAATTGTGTTCTGCATTGAATTACAACTGAGATTTACACTTGTACATATAACCTAGGCAGTTGCTCCAATTGAGGAACAAATATTCAAAGATACAATTGAGATGAGTTTAATGAGCTGCAAAGTAGGATGTTGACTTGCACAATTACAACAGATTCAGTTTGAATTTGATTTAGTCTTTATACACCCCCTCAAGATGGAATTACCACTGGCAATTTTTGTAATGCCCTTCCAAATTGATACTATGTTTAAGTCATACTATCTTATTAGGAGTTGTTACAATTAATTAAACGGACTTTGACTCATTATTTGTCTTATTTCCCACGAAATTAAAACAAATTTCTATTACATCCTGCGAATAGGAGCGTAACTAAATAACCCTTCAAACATTAGCAACCATAAACACATATCTAAACATATATGCAAATTTCTTTAGTAGCTAGTCTAGTCTCAGCCACGCTCCTCTAGGCTGATCTCCTTCAAGACCTCCTAGGCTATTTGGAGACGACACGAAAACACACATAGAGATGAGAATTTTATATTCTCAATAGAATTCCTAAGCTACTTGGCAGTCCATATCATTGTTGTCGTTCCAGCTATTTCGATTTATTCAAGAAAAAGTGATCATGCTATATGAATTATAGATTTCATTTTAGTGAGTTCAAAAACATCTGTTCTAAAACAGATTCATTTTATCACATAGTAGTTAAACAGAGAAAAAATCTTAGCCATCAACATAATAATATAAAGGATAATTAAATAAGATGCCTAGATTAAAAATAAAATAAGCAACAATTGAATACCATCCATAGATGGATGCAAATGTCTTCTTGATGCACTTGCTTATCATAAAAATTCTAATATGCGCTTATGCTTCTCTTTTTCTGTCTTTACTTATCACACCTAGGCGTTACGTATCGTCATCTCTAGGGTTTCAATACTTTCGTATTTTCCTCTGTACTTGGTTCCCTAGAGGTGAATGGCATCTCTCACCTCTGGGTGATAGCCTGCTTTTCAGGTCCGAACTTGTACTTATACATAAGTGATGAGCTTACTTTCCCTGACCCTCACATCGGTCTATTCCGCTTAAAATCGTTCAGGGGTGTCACAACGTGCCCGGGGGGTGCTGCGACGAGAGGCAACAGAAATATTGAAAATAATAAATTTCAATGGAGTCGCCACCAATTTTTATTTATGGAAAAAATCGAAAAAACCTTTTAGTTTTGCAAAACTGATTTTTTAAAAAGATTGAATTCGGGAGTCCAATTATGTACAGGGAAGGGTGGAAACTTAATCCCACTGCACCCCTAATACATCCGTTTTACAACGGTTACCCTAGAGCTTATCATACAAATTGATAACTTTAATAATATTGATTTTTCCCCTTAAGAACATAATAATTATTTACAAATAAAATAAAGCAAGATTAGTACCACAACTATTTACAAAAAAGAAGACAAAATAAAATTAATATGATAATTATTTATAAAAGGAAAGAAAAGAAAAATTAAATGAAATAAAATAAAATTAGGTTAGTACAACAATTATTTGCAAAAGAAAAGAAAAATAAAATTAATATGATAATCATTTATAAAAGGAAAGAAAAGCAAAATTGATATAATAATTATTTACAAATAAAATAAAATAAAGTTAGATTAGTACAACAATTATTTACAAAAGAAAAAAAATAAAATTAATATGATAATTATTTACAAAAAGAAAGAAAAGCAAAATTGATATGATAATTTTCCCAAAAAAGTAAGATTAATATACAATTATTTACAAGAGAAACAGAAATTAATATAATAATTATTTGCAAAAGAAAAAGAAAGTAAAATTAATGTTATAATTATTTACAAAAGAAATAGAAATTGTTATAACAATTATTTACATACAGAAATGAAAGTGAAATTAATATTATGATTATTTACAAAAGAAACAAAAATTGATATAACAATTATTTACAAACTAAAAAGGAAGTGAAATTAATGTTACGAATATTTAAGGAATTAAAATTGAACCAAATTTAAGAAAATTTAATTTTTGATTTGACAGAGATTGTCTGCTCCTACGTATCTTCTAGTGTAATGAGGAATTCAAAATCACGTAGTTTTTGTAGAAAATATTTGTGGGTTGGATTGATTTTATTTATGAAAAGAATTTATTCTAAAAAAAGAAAGAAAGAAAACAAATTCACTCATGTACAGGTGACGTGACTGCCGAACTCACTCAAATTAATCAGGCTATAAAGAAAAACTTGCAATATAGAGCAACCTGAATCGTTTCCCAAGGAATTCGCAATGAACCAATTTGCTCAATCGGAATTAGCACAATACAGAATTAACAACAGAAAGGAAAACTCGGGGGGGGGGGGTTGTTCAATTAACAGATAACAGATAGTAGATGAAAAATACGAAATTAACAATTCAAAAGCAACCAACCCAGACTTGAGTTCCTAAAATCCGTCATTGGACAATGAATCACTGAATTCGTGGTTGATCCTAAACAAATCGGAATCCCTGCATTCATTTAGAAAAACGAATCTACTAGGCGATCACCTAGCATTTTATCTGAAACTCGGCGTGTTCACTCATTCAACGTACAGTGCTCACTTAAACCCGTTCCGATTTTAAGCGCTTTCGATTAATCAACCTAAATGTTAAATCTAACATTCAACATTCAAAAACGTCCTCTGGATTGAAGGCAGAAACTCAATTCATGGGTTGGTCGATTAGTGCCTTAGCCAACCATGGTAGAACAAAAACCGAAATTAAAGAAAGAAAGGTTGAATGTACTGAACATGCGAAATACAGAACTTGGAATCCCTAAAAAAAAAATGAAAAGTTCCTCCAAAGTATATCCGCCTCTTGTCCCTTTGTTTTCCAACTCTTAAAAACAAAAAAAATAAACCGGTTCAAAAGACAAGAACCGGACCGAACAAAAAAAACTGAAAACTAATGGCTTTGGTCCCTTGCAATTTGGACGCTTAATTAACTAAACTTTGCTCCAAAGATTTCATGATCGCTTTGTTGTCCGAATTTGGCCTTTAATTGGGAACCTGAAACAAAATTTATAATTAATTCCACTTAAAAGCCCAAAATCCAATTTAGACCAAAAACCAATATTTACACACTAAATTGCCCCATGATCATTATTCAATTGCAGAAATAAAGTGTGATAAAAAATCAATTATCAACAGGATTCAGGATAGCCTGAGCTATACAATAAACCCTTACAATTCTTATAACCCTTGAGGATGATCAAGCCATACATCAAGGTTAGAGATTGTCGCATGAATTAAAGAGTTCTAGAAATATTTTTTTTATTTACTATTCACTTGCACCCATAAACAAAAACTAAAAAATAAAAATGAATAATAAAAAAAAAGAAAACAAGCCACCTCAATTCGTGGTCTGTGGCAAAAAGAATAAGGAAAGAAAGTCCAAAAAACGTTGCATCAGCCCTTTGCTTTTTCTCATTATGATTTGACGCAAAAAAAAAAAGAGATAAATAAAGAAAGAAAAAGGACCACGATGCCATACCTCTTTTTGCGAGGAAGAAAAGACAAAAATAAATAAAAGTAAAAAACGTAAAACATAAAAGGGGAAAGGGAGCAGAACAGGCAAGAATCGCATGTGCCCTTAATCAAAGCAACGTCACCATGATAACCATGGAAAAAGTTGTGCGGCATGTCAACAGGGACTGCATCAAGAGGAGGTTCATGTCAATCTCCACATTATAGCTCCATGATGCCACCAGCAATCACAACGGAACAGCAGCGAACTCACGTTGGTGTTCGCAAAGCACCACAGACGGAGCATCTTATATCACTGGTTGTATGTGAAGGCGGGATGACTTTGCAGAACTTGTTGTTCTACTGAGCGTGTAAGACGCTAATGGTAGCCAAGGCTCTTTTTTTTTTTTTTTTTTTTGGTTATTGTGTTGAAGGGACAAGGCAAGTTGACACAAGTGCAGGAAAATGTTTTTAAAAGATGCGGAGAGATAGATGACAGTGTCTGTGAATGTTTGTGTTGAATGAAAATGTGCAGAGTAACCAAATGAATGATTGACAATGTGCTAAGTTGAAAGAAACGATACGAGCTAATGCCAAGTTAGGAAGAGGTATACCAAAAACGCACTTGAGTGAATGAGTAATCTGCAGTTGAAAATGGATTCACAATTTCACTCCTGGTCTCTCCGTTCTCCCCCCAAAAGGCTTCATTTATCTCTTAACATTGGCTCTATTTATAAGTGTTGAAAGCATCAATTGCCATTAAATTTGATTGATCCTAATTGAAAATTCGGCCTTAATGATAATTGGCGATTTGATCTGATTTGGATACAAATGCCAAAATTAAGAGATTCGTCCAAATTTAACCTTATTTATTTTGATTTGATTTTTGATTTTTTTTCATTATTATTATTTATATTTTTTTATTTTCTTTGTTTTTGTTTTTGTTGTTTTTTTTGTTAAAATATTTTATAATTGGGCTATTCTCTTATTTCAAAAGGTAAATGGTTCAGCTTTCTTTCCTTTTTCCTTTCTCTTTATTTTTTTATTTATTATTATTTTTTTTTGTCTTGGACAAAATATGGTGTTCACAGTTGCCCCTCTTTACTTGTTTTTTACTAGAAAATATAAAACCGTAGGTTTTAATATTTCCGTAGTAAAGAACTAGTAAAGACATGAACATGTATTTTGTCCGAGCAAGGAACATGATGAGAGCATATGCTTGTGAAACTGAAATGCAACCATGAAAATGCAATGCAGCTTTGTGACCATGTGAATGAAATGCAGCTTTGCAGATGAAAATGAAATGCAAGCTTGCAAAATGAAATGCAACCTTGCATAATTTGAAATTGAACTTGAAGATGCAAGCAGAATTGAAATAGATTTGAAATTGCAGACGAAATTGAAATAGATTTGAAATTGAAAATGCAAGCGAATTTGAAATTGAAGATGTAGTTTTGTAAAATTGAAATAAATTTGAAATTGGATTTTGAAGATGCAGGCAGAATTGAAATAAATTTGAAATTGAATTGAATTTGAAGATGCAAGTATGAGAAATTAAAATTGAGAATGCAGTTTTGCAGAATTGAAATATATTTGAAATTGAATTTGAAGATGCAGCTTTGGAAAATTAAAAATTGGAATTGAAATTAAATTGAAAATTTGTACACTAAAAATTTGCCCCAGTTTGTTGTTTCCAAACATTGCTCTTCTGGGGAATTCTGCATCTAATCCATAATAAGCCCTCCAATTTCATGAATCCACCACATGAGCTTTTTCTTTGAAGCTTTTTGTATGATTTGGCTTCGTCCCCCTCTCTTGATCTTCGTTTCAAAATCTCTAACCTTTGCATTAATTTTTGCTCAAACAGCTACTTTTGGTTTTCGATCTAGCAAACCCTTCCCTTCTTTCTTTCTTTCTTTCTTGCTTTCTCTTCTTCTTCTTCTTTTCTATTCTCTCTCCCTTTTTTTTTTGTAGCCTTCCTCATTGCGTTATTGCTTTTGAATCCGATATTGAATGGTCTTGTAACATCTGAGCCCTGTCTACAGATATCCCTTTCATTGTATTTCAAATATAATGTTCTAATTATGCATGGTTTAGAGAAGAACAGGAAGAATAGAATGCACTCTTTGATGATGGGGATAAAGAATATGGAAAGAGAAAAGAGAAAGATGAATATATTAAAAAAAAAAAAAAAGTGGTGGAATAAGACAAATTTACTGTATCTAGAAAGCATTAAAAATCGCGAATAGTCCTGAAGAATAAAGAAGATACAAAAGATTAGAAGAATTGCAATGCAGATTTCATATGATTAACCCCTTTCACTGATTCTTTGGTTACACCGGACTTTGCATTTTCAGGCCCAAAATATAATCCTTTGACATGTGCCAATGTTTGCCTCAATTCACTGATTCTTTCTCCTTTCTTCCATCCATTAAATTGCCCCAGCTTAATGTCATCTCTGGCTTCTCACCCTTTGCTTGGATTTTGAGCTGATATCTTGTTGCTTAGGTCGCCCTTTCGGGTTTTCAACCTAGCAGATATTTTGTTGCTCTAACTTTTGCCTAGATCGCCTTTTCGGGTTTTTAATCTAGCGAGCCTTTGCTTTTTTTTTTTGTGCTCTAACTTTTGCTTAGACTGCCCCTTTAGGTTTTCAATCTAACGAGCCTCTCCTTCTTTTTTTTTGGTGCTCTAACTTTTGCCTAGACTGCCCTTTCGGGTTTTCAATCTAGCGAGCTTTTCTTTATGCGAAATATCTCTTCACACCATCTGAGTTGATTGGCTTGGGAAGCACTTGGCCTTCCATGTTAGTCAAGATCAATGCTCCCCCAGAGAATGCGTTTTTAACAATGTATGGGCCTTCGTATGCAGGTGACCATTTGCCTCTACTATCTTCCTGGTTTGGCAATATCCTTTTTAACACAAGATCACCTGGTTGAAATGTTCGTGGATGAACGTTCTTATTGAATGCCCAAGCCATCCTCTTTTGGTACAACTGTCCATGACAGATTGCATCCAATCGTTTTTCATCAATCATATTCAATTGCTCGTATCTCACTTTGATCCACTCATTTTCTTCCATTTCAGCTTCCATCAAGACCCTTAAGGACGGGATCTCTACCTCTATTGGCATTACTGCTTCCATTCCATACACTAATGAGTATGGAGTTGCCCCAGTCGAGAATCTTACTGAAGTGCGATATGCATGTAATGCATAAGGTAACATGTCACTCCAATCTTTATATGTGACCACCATTTTCCCGAGGATCTTCTTGATATTTTTGTTTGCTGCTTCCACTGCTCCATTCATCTTTGGTCGATAAAGAGCCGAGTTGTGGTGCTTGATCTTGAATTGCTCGCACAATCTTCGCACTTCTACATTATTGAAATTGGAGGCATTATCTGTAATGATCCTCTCGGGTAATCCATACCTACAAATGATGTTATTTTTCAGGAACTTCACTACCACCTTTTGTGTAACACTAGCATATGAGGCAGCTTTTACCCATTTAGTGAAGTAATCAATAGCCACTAAGATGAATCGATGTCCATTGGAGGCCTTAGGGTTAATTGGGCCAATGACATCGATGCCCCACATTGCAAACGGCCACGATGAAGTAAGGTTGTGTAATAGGACTGGAGGAGAATTAATACGATCAGCATAGATTTGGCATTTGTGGCATCTTTTGGCGAATTCAACACAATCTTTTTCCATTGTGAGCCAATAATACCCGTGCCTTAAGATCTGTTGAGATAGTGTATGCCTATTAGCATGGGTCCCACAAATACCCTCATGGACCTCGGAAATGACAGTGCGAGCTTCTGTGGCATCAATGCACCTTAGCAAGACCCCATCATAGTTCCTTTTGTATAGTACATCACCAGTGAGGAAGAATGACATTGCTAGGCGGCGGAGCGTTCTTCTATCATTCTCATTTGCCCCAGTTGGGTACTCCTTTGCCTTAATGAGTTGTTTGATGTCATGGAACCATGGTCGACCATCGAGCTCTTCTTCAATGTTTAAGCAGTATGCTGGTTCTCTTCTAACAACGACCTGTAAAGGCCGGACCTCGACCTCCAAATCAAGTTTGGTCATGATAGCCAAAGTGGCGAGTGCATCAGCAAAGTGATTTTTGTCACGTGTCAAATAGTTGAAGGTGATTTCTTCAGATTCCTTTGCTAGACGAATCACATGTTCATAATACAACATCAGTCTGTGTTCCTTGACTCGTCAATCCCCATTAACTTGATAAATGATGAGTGCCGAATCACCATAGACATCTAGGTATCTCACACCAAGAGATATTGCCGCTTTTAGGCCGGTTATACAGGCTTCATATTCGGCCATGTTGTTAGTGCAGTCGAATGCCAATTTAATAGCAATTGGGAATTGTTTGCCACTAGGCGACATGCTCCAACCCCATTCCCATGGATGTTAACTGCACCATCGAAGTACATCTTCCACATCAAGCCTTCCTCTTCATCATTTTTGCTCTCATCCTCCACGACTGCCAAGATATCTTCATCGGGAAATTCAACTTTCATTGACTGATATTCTTCTAGTGGATTCTCAGCTAGGTGATCAGCTATGACACCCCCTTTTACTGATTTTCTAGTCACATACTTAATGTCAAATTCTGCCAGAGCCACTTGCCATTTAGACATTCTCATGGAAATATGTGGACTGTCAAAGATATAATTTAAGGGATCCATTCGAGATATTAGCCAAGTTGTGTAGTACAACATGTATTGTCGCAATCTTCTTGCGGTCCACATGAGGGCACAGCAAGTCTTCTTAATAGCCATATATCGAGATTCACAATCGTTGAATTTCTTGCTCAAATAGTAAATTGCTTGCTCTTTCCGACCAGTCTCATCATGTTGACCTAACACAGCACCCATGGATCCATGCAACACTGTGAGGTACAGGATGAGTGGTCGACCTAATGTTGGTGGGACCAAAAGGGGAGGATTTATTAGGTATTTCTTGATTTTGTCAAAGGCTTCTTGACATCTATCATCCCACTTGCCAGGGCTATCTTTCCTCAACAGCTTGAAGATTGGTTCGCATGTATAGGTCAAGTTAGAGATGAACCTTGCTATGTAGTTCAACCGTCCCAAAAAACCACGAACTTCCTTTTCCGTCTTAGGTGTTGGCATGTCTGGACGGCTTTGACTTTATCAGGGTCCACTTCGATGCCCTTCTTACTAACAATGAATCCCAATAACTTGCCTGAGGATGCCCCAAAAGTGCATTTTGCCGGGTTTAATCTCAGCTTGTAAATTCTCAACCTTTCGAATAATTTTCTAAGCACGGCAACATGACTCTCTCCGTCCTACTATGTCGTCAACATAGACCTCTAGTTCTTTATGGATCATGTCATCGAAAAGTGTAACCATGGCTCGCTGATAGGTGGCTCCAGGGTTCTTCAATCTAAAAGGCATCACTCTGTAACAAAACACTCTCCATTGAGTAATGAAAGATATTTTTTCTTTATCTCATCTGCCATAAGGATTTGATTATAGCCTGAATATCCGTCCATAAAGGAGAACCGATCGCTTTTGGCAATATTGTCAACCAGAACATCTATGTGAGGTAGCGGGAAGTTGTCTTTTGGGCTGGCTTTATTCAGGTCTCGATAATCCACGCACATTCTGACCTTTCCATCTTTTTTGGGAACAGGTACTATATTTGCTATCCAATTTGGATAGAGTGGCACCTCTAAGAAGCCAGCATCGAGTCGCTTTGTAATCTCATCTTTGATCTTAAGCGACATTTCAGGGCTCATCCTTCGCAGCCTCTGTTGCTTAGGTTGCATCCCATCCAGTAATGGGATTTTGTGGGCCACTATGTTCGGGTCCAAGCCAGGCATATCTTTATACGACCAAGCAAAAACGCCCATGTACTCTTTGAATAGTGCAATCATCTCTTCTTTTTCTGGATTATCAACTATTTTTAGTTCTTTCTTTTCCTCGTCAGTTCCCAGGTTTATTATTTTGACAACCTCATCATGTGGATCTATCCCTTTCTCTAGCGAATTCATCATCTTGGAAAATTGTTGGCACAGGTTAGGATCTTCATCTTGTTCCTTCTCATTCAAGTCCGTTGTAACACAAGAATCAATAAATAGTTTATCACAATCATCCGCACGGGAAAGAGATCCCGAAAAGAAAGAATCGCTGGAATTAAGATAAGACTAGGAATGAATAAATTTAAAAGAGTGCACCTTGAATGGAAAGAGAGGAAAGAGAATGAGACAAAAGAGGGGAAACCATGCATAATTATTCCATTATTTGATAAATTTAACGTACAAAATGAAGAGATAAAAGCATCCATTACTCAAAATACAACCAATCATTTAAAGGTTCGGATTCCCAGTTGTTCAATTCTTCTGCCCCACAGCTTGGGTAGATAAGCAATGGATCCTCCCTGGCACTTCTCAGGGTATTAACTGTTTCACCTAGTTCTAGTGCCACAACTTCTGCAGCCACAGGGAATGTTTCTTTGATATGTGGAATCTTCTTTGCATCGAACCAGGGCGATTGCTCTTCTTCCCCTACTTTGTATCCCAGGCCAAGCTTTCCTGGGTTATCGGGTAACACAATGGGGTGTTTGATCCCTTGTAGTTGACTTCCCAGCTCTTTTCCTTGTTGAAATCCACTTTTGAGCATCATTTGAGCAACAACTTGATTCACACTACTCATCTGCTCCTTCGGCTTTGCTATATCTAAGTTTTGGAAAGAGACTTCAAGGGAGCCTTCAGCACAATCAATATAAGGAACTGTGACTGTTTTAGACATTAATAACTCCTCCTCTCCTTTAATAGTGATTAGCTTCCCTTCGGCTACAAATTTCACCCTTTGATATAGGGTAGATGGAACGGCCCCAGCTTCATGAATCCATGGCCTTCCTAATAACATAGTGTATCCCGGCTCAATATCCAGTACTTGGAATTCTGTCAAAAAAGTGATTGGTCCTATTTCCAGCTGCAAACTGACATTTCCCATGATTTCCCTTTGGGTTCCGTCGAACGCTTTTACAATTATGCCACTTGGCTCTATTATAGCCGGATCAACGGGCAATTGTTGTAAGGTGGAGTAAGGAAGCACGTTAAAAGCTGATCCCCCATCTATCAACACTTTTGCGATAACATAGCCTTGGCACTTCTGGGTGATGTGTAGCGCTTTTGGGTGGCCTGTTATGTTAGGACTTACCTCGTTTTTAGTAAACGTTATAGAGTTTCTTGTTTTAATTGCACCTACAATTCCCTCAACCTTTTCGGGAGTTATGTCTTTGTTTACATATGACTGATCCAACACTCTCTTAAGAGCATTGCGATGAGCTTCAGAACTCATGATTAGCGAAAATAAGGAAATCTTTGCAAGTGTTTTCTTTAATTGTTCCACCACATTGTACTCACTCTGCTTCATTATCTTCAAGAACTCTTCTCCTTCATCCTCTTGACTCTTTTCCTTGTGGTCTTCAAATGGTTTTATTGTTTCAGGCACCCTTTGGAGCTTTTGGGGAGTATAACATCTGCCACTTCGGGTTACCCCTCCTATTCCTACAATATTTGTTACTGATTCGGTCACTTTAAGGTCAAGGCCTGTTCCAGTGTCGTCTTTCACAACAGTTCCATGCCTCTCAGGGAGAGCAAGATCGGTGTGATGGGCTTGCCTTGACACTTGGAAGATAGGTCGTGACTCTCGAGCAAGAATTGTTGCCTCAATCTTTGCAGGGCTATGATTTGCTCCAATATTTGGTTCCACTATTGTCTCATATCTCCATGGGACCGCATGATCACTTTGGTAAGGGAACGGCTTGGGTACCTTGAAAATGAGCGCCGGCCTTCGAGGAGAGACCTTAAAGACGGGAGGTGTTGGGTGAATTGTGTTGACACTCTGCTCCTTAACGATCTTGGGTACTGCAAGCACACCCAATTTGATCATTCTTTTAATAAAGCATTTGAGTTCGGGACAGTCTTCAATATGATGTTTCTTCTCAACTCCGAGGCATTTGTAGAGTAATCCTTCCTCATCTCCTTTCAAAATCCTTTTTCCTTCTTTTCTTTCAGCAATCATCTCATATCCTGCTGATTTTAACCCCTCCAAGATGCATTTCATTGGGAGTTTGATGTCCTCAAATTCTCCTCTGACGTGGCTATCACAACAAATAACATTTACCCGTCTTCCATCATGATTTGGAAATGGATTGCTCCTCACGCTGGGCCCTTCCGTTTCTTCCAGTTGAATGGCCTTGGTATCAATTAGGCGCCATACAGCATGTTTAAAGCCATAGCAATTTTCAATTGAATGCTCGTGAATGTTGGAGTGGTATTCACATGAAAGATTTGCATCATACCAACGAGGAGAAGGTGCCGTGAAAGTCTTCCCAGGGCGTGGGGTTAGCAAATTCTGACCACACAAACACTCAAACAACTCAGAATTACTCATGTGAAAGGGACGGTCTTTGGTTGATGGATTGGAGGTGTTATTGATTCTAGGCGGCATTCGTGATGGGGTTAGGGGAGAGTTAGCTGTTTGGTGAAGTGTATGTATGGATGGTGTATAAGGTCGGGGCTATGAAACATTATTGACTTGGTACGACTGAGGAGGGTAAGGCATGGTAGGTAGATAGGGTGAAGGATATGGAAAGTATGGGGGTTGATATGGATGATGAGTCTGCTGAAAAGAGGCTTGGTAGGGTTGGGATGGTTGTGATTGTATGGTGTTGACAGTGTTTTCCTTTTTCTTTTGTGGCTGTCCCTTCTTAAACTGAGATTCATTTATTTCACCCATCGTTGGCTCCACCTTGCCTTCTTGGATGTTTGCCTCAATCCTTTCTCCAATTTCCACTAAGTCAATGAATTCTCTGACATGAGTGCCCAACATATTCTTGAAGAATGGTCCTTCCAAAGTGCAGATAAAATAAGAGCACATTTCCTGCTCTGACATAGTGGGAATAACCCGAGCTGCTATCGCTCTCCACCTTTGGGCGTATTCTTTGAATGGCTCCTTCTCTTTCTTCCTCAAATTTTTCAACTGGTCTCTGATAGGTGCAGTATTCATATTAAACTTATATTGATCGGTGAAGGCTGTGGCAAGATCTTCCCAACACCTGATTTGAGTCTGATCTAACTGCATGTACCACTCCCACGTGACCCCATCCAAACTTTCAGGGAAAAAGCTAATCATGAAATTCTCATCTTTAGACCACATCCCTATCTTGGTGCAGTACATTCTCAGGTGCATCATAGGATTTGTGCTGCCATCGAACTTAATGAACTCAGGCATTTTGAAGTCTTTAGGGATAGTGACGCTTGGTGCTAAACAGAGGTCATTAATGCTCATAGAGCCGTATGGGTTAGGCCCTCGGAGCATTCGAAACTGTGCTTGCATCTCCTTTTCTAATTCTTCCTTTAGTTTCAATCGTTCCGCCTCCTTCTCCACTTCAAGGTTGTTGTCATTCCCTAATTCATACCCCGGCTGATCGTGAGGATCATTGTTTTAATTAGTTCCTTTGGTTTTGATTATGACCTCGAAAATCTTTCTGAACTCCTCCCCTTGTTCAAGCATCATGGTCTTCAAGTCATCGATCTCTTGGCTCAAATTCCTTTCATTCGCCATGCCTTCTAGAGGGGCTTTGGATCGTAACTCGTATGAGTTACTAGGTTTAGACGAAGTTTTCTTTGGAGGAGTAATGTTTGGAAATTCCTGCTTATCATAACAACAAGAAGTAAGACAATAAGAAAAAGATTTTTTTTTTTTCGTGGGGAAGGAATGTATCACCCATATTCGATAGCAATAACGATGGATCATGCTCTATTAGATAGAGTCACTGGCGGATAAAAAGTATAGGGGAGAGTTCTTTCCATAATATACTTTATTAGCGACACTCTAGCAATATCAAAATCTTAACCCTTCTTGAAATCCTTTGCTTTTTACTTCGCACAGAAGGAGAGGAAAGTCCTATAAGGCGAGTACGACTAATAACGATGAATTAAGAAGAGAGGGTTTTTGTGTAGAGGATAAAGAAACAAGTTGAGTCATAATTTCATTCCAAAAATTCGCTTGAAAGTGCAAGTACATCATAAATTTGCAAAATCTAAAAGCATAAATTACATCAGAAGATTGGTTCTCTTTCTCTTAAACCCCCTTGTAAGACCCTTACTCATCTTCATGAAATCTTCTATTCCGCGAGGGAGGTGGAGCATGGGATTCGCCCAAATCTCTTCTTCCGCTTTTTCGAAGTGGTACATGAAGTTTGAGATGTGGCGATTTAGCTCATCAACCATTCTTGCATGTCTTTCTTTCAAATCTTCATGTTGTGCTTCCCATTCTAATGCTTGGGCCTTCCAAAATTTTTCGATACTTGCTGTTTGGATGAGCATATCTCTGTATTGCATGGACGAAGCCCATCCATGATCACGGTCACTTTTCATCTGTGCTAAAAGCGCGGCCAATTCTTCCAGTTTATGCTCTAACTTGCTCTTCTCTTGCTTCTGTTTATGCACTTCAATTATCAGCTCTTCTCTTACTTGTCTTTGCCAGTTGACTTCCATTGCTAGCTCCTCGTTGACTATTTCTTGCCGCTTAATTTCTTCGATTAATTTATCCCTTTCTCTTGTAAGGATTTGTAAATTACCTTTAAGGCTTTGAATCCTTCTTGTGAATGTTGCAGGAACTTTTACAGGGGTATCAGCCAGTGCGTCTTTCAGATATTCAACCAATTTTGCCTTCTTCTCACACTGGCTTCGGGCAATAACGGCTTTTAACTCTGCGGTTTGCTTTTGCTGCTCTAAAAGTTGAATTTAAGCTCGCAAAACCTCCAACTGTTCAGCTGCTGAAGATGTTGGGCAAGAATTGTTCTTCTTTTCTGTAACTTTCTTAGGGACGGTCTGTGTCACCCTTCTTGCTTTCCTCCATATAATGTACTCTGCAGTGTCAATCACAAGTGGTTTTCCTAACTCTGCTCTTCCTGCCATCTGGATATTTGTCCATGCTTCCGTAATATCTCTTGATAAAAGCTGAGTGTGTTTTCCATCTTTATACTAGAAGCATAATCCACCCAATCGTTCTTCTTGTGGCTTCCTTTGTACAAAGAAAGTCGCTGAGTACTATTATGGGTGTGTAAGCTACACACCCCCTTGGGCCCATGAGGGGTATGTTAGGAAATTTTCCGCAGCTGTAGATGATATCTCCTCGTTCACGTCCATACCATGGGCATACCCATTTGAATGCCTTTGTGTCAATGTTATCAAACTCAACCCTCCATTCATCTTCATCTCTTGACTTTGTTGGGATCCGGTGAAAGCTTCCCAAGGGCTCTGATGTACTTTTGAGGTGATTGCCAGCATACATGTGTGTGATAACCCATACATACAACAGGTGTACGCAGCATCAAAGCTTCCCCTTTGACTTTCGCTGGCAGAAATCTAAGGTCAAGAATGTCTCAGCCAACACGGCAGGTACCGGGTTCCTCTTTTTCTTTTCCACCGCAAAGAAGACATCCATGGCAGCTTGATCCACCATGTCAGGTGCAGACAAAAATATCACCAACCTATAGATGGCAAGTGCTAACACCCTCGCGAAGACTTTCCATTCTTGTAAATGCCCCAACTCTCTCAAATGTGCTTCCACAAATGCTTTGGTCAGCCCTCGAGAATCTGTATGCCCTGTCAGTCTAATTCGAGTCATATGTACCCCTAATAGCTCCCCATATTGCTCGATTACTTTCATTTCAGACAAATACTCCTCCATGCGTAGGTACACTGTGGAGTCTCTTCTCATTGGTAACTTCAACATACATGCATACTCCTCAATGGTGGGTGTA
This sequence comes from Pterocarpus santalinus, assembly GCA_031439595.1. Classification (NCBI taxonomy): domain Eukaryota; kingdom Viridiplantae; phylum Streptophyta; class Magnoliopsida; order Fabales; family Fabaceae; genus Pterocarpus; species Pterocarpus santalinus. The sequence goes on along the minus strand of CM062526.1, from coordinate 13,815,161 downwards.
ATATCAATATTGGGAAACTCGAAACATCTCAAGGCCGGGCTCCAATATTGAGCCAAGACATTGAGAGCAGAGGTCTCGACTGGAATGAAAAGCAAGTCCAAGATAGCTCCATATTTCTTGGTAAAAGCCTTCTTTTCTTCAAAAGGGAGTGATTGACTCAACTGTCTTAGATTTTTCAATGAGCTAATATTTATGGCTACACTGGTTTTCTTCTTCCCATCGGTGATATTGCTAGCGTGTCGTACTTCTTCCATCACTTGCTATCAAATATGGTGTCACTGTTATCCCCTTTTGTGAATTTGAATAAAATATCAGGGAAAAGAAGAAAGAAGGAAAAAATGTAAAAATATGTTTGATGCAATGCTAGATGTGTGACGCATTGAGATATTGGATGGTATGCATGATGATTATGTACAAATAGCAAGAAAAGGATGCTGACATGTTAAGAAATGCATGATGACGTATTATATATATTCACAATGCAGATGATTAAATGCTGTATGATGTGATTTAAGGGAAAAGGAAAGAAGTACGCTCCCTTTTGTCCTAATAGGGTGAGACCTAATGGTTGGGTACTTATGAGGCTCGAACCCTAATTGGGTAGTCCACTAGTTGCTTCTATTGTGCACGATTTTTTTGGACAGATCTAGACCCTTAAATCATGGTTCCCAGATTGCCCTTATTTAAAAATAAGGACCCGATTTTGTGAGCACAACCATTGTGAGCACAACCACAGGGACTTAAGAGTCACAATGCGCAGGCTCACAATTCCGGTAGCAAATCTGAGCGGGAAAATCAACGACTGTCAGGGAAGCGTGAGCTTCACAATAACCTCGTCAAAACCCCTTCTACTCCTATGGATTTCCAAGGCTTGGGTATAGAGCCCAATTAGTGCGTGAGGTAAGTGATAGTGAGGTGTGTGAAGGGAGCATACAAACCTTTTAACCCTAAAACTAAACATAAAACCTGCAAAAGACCAAGAACACACATATACACAGTATATCAACTACCCTAAGGTTTGAGATATATACAAAATATAGAGAAGCCGGATCTACTATCCTAAGGTTTAAGTGACAGATAATTACAAATAAAATAAACACATACAAATAAAAATTGTGTACAAAAATAATTATTTACAATTTAAAAAATTGAAAAGAAACAAGAAGGGGAAAATAAATAGTATTCTAGTTATACAATTTACATAATTTACTCTAATAGGCTTGACTCTCTAACCATCCCCAGTGGAGTCGCCAAACTGTCACAACGTGCCCGGGGGGTATTGCGACGAGAGGTAACAGAAATATTGAAAATAATAAATTTCAATGGAGTCGCCACCAATTTTTATTTATGGAAAAAATCGAAAAAACCTTTTAGTTTTGCAAAACTGGTCTTTTAAAGAGATTGAATTCGGAAGTCCAATTATGTACAGAAAAGGGTGGAAATTTAATCTCACTGCACCCCTAATACATCCGTTTTATAACGGTTACCCTAGAGCTTATCATATAAATTGATAACTTTAATAATATTGATTTTTCCCCTTAAGAACATAATAATTATTTATAAATAAAATAAAGTAAGATTAGTACCACAACTATTTACAAAAAAGAAGACAAAATAAAATTAATATGATAATTATTTATAAAAGGAAAGAAAAGCAAAATTAAATGAAATAAAATAAAATTAGATTAGTACAACAATTATTTGCAAAAGAAAAGAAAAATAAAATTAATATGATAATCATTTATAAAAGGAAAGAAAAGCAAAATTGATATAATAATTATTTACAAATAAAATAAAATAAAGTTAGATTAGTACAACAATTATTTACAAAAGAAAAAAAATAAAATTAATATGATAATTATTTACAAAAAGAAAGAAAAGCAAAATTGATATGATAATTTTCCCAAAAAAGTAAGATTAATATATAATTATTTACAAGAGAAACAGAAATTAATATAATAATTATTTGCAAAAGAAAAAGAAAGTAAAATTAATGTTATGATTATTTACAAAAGAAATAGAAATTGTTATAACAATTATTTACATACAGAAATGAAAGTGAAATTAATATTATGATTATTTACAAAGAAACAAAAATTGATATAACAATTATTTACAAACTAAAAATAAAGTGAAATTAATGTTACAAATACTTAAGGAATTAAAATTGAACCAAATTTAAGAAAATTTAATTTTTGATTTGACAGATATTGTCTGCTCCTACGTATCCTCTAGTGTAATGAGGAATTCAAAATCACGTAGTTCTTGTAGAAAATATTTGTGGATTGGATTAATTTTATTTATGAAAAGAATTTATTCTAAAAAAAGAAAGAAAGAAAACAAATTCACTCTTACACAGGATTCAGGATAATCTAAGCTATACAATAAACCCTTACAATTCTTATAACCCTTGAGGATGATCAAGTCATACATCAAGGTTAGAGATTGTCGCATGAATTAAAGAGTTCTAGAAATATTTTTTTTATTTACTATTCACTTGCACCCATAAACAAAAACTAAAAAATAAAAATGAATAATAAAAAAAGGAGAAAAAACCACCTCAATTCGTGGTCTGTGGCAAAAAGAATAAGGAAAGAAAGTCCAAAAAACGTTGCATCAGCCCTTTGCTTTTTCTCATTATGATTTGACGCAAAAAAAAAAAAAAGAGATAAATAAAGAAAGAAAAAGGACCACGATGCCATACCTCTTTTTGCGAGGAAGAAAAGACAAAAATAAACAAAAGTAAAAAACGTAAAACATAAAAAGGGAAAGGGAGCAGAACGGGCAAGAATCGCATGTGCCCTTAATCAAAGCAACGTCACCATGATAACCATGGAAAAAGTTGTGCGGCATGTCAACAGGGACTGCATCAAGAGGAGGTTCATGTCAATCTCCACATTATAGCTCCATGATGCCACCAGCAATCACAACGGAATAGCAACGAACTCACGTTGGTGTTCGCAAAGCACCACAGACGGAGCATCTTATATCACTGGTTGTATGTGAAGGTAGGATGACTTTGCAGAACTTATTGTTCTACTGAGCGTGTAAGACGCTAATGGCTAGCCAAGGCTCTTTTTTTTTTTTTTTTTGGTTATTGTGTTGAAGGGACAAGGCAAGTTGACACAAGTGCAGGAAAATGTTTTTAAAAGATGCGGAGAGATAGATGACAGTGTCTGTGAATGTTTGTGTTGAATGAAAATGTGCAGAGTAACCAAATGAATGATTGACAATGTGCTAAGTTGAAAGAAACGATACGAGCTAATGCCAAGTTAGGGAGAGGTATACCAAAAACGCACTTGAGTGAATGAGTAATCTGCAGTTGAAAATGGATTCACAATTTCACTCCTAGTCTCTCCGTTCTCCTCCCAAAAGGCCTCCTTTACCTCTCAACATTGGCTCTATTTATAAGTGTTGGAGGCATCAATTGCCATTAAATTTAATTGATCCTAATTGAAAATTCGGCCTTAATGATGATTGGCGATTTGATCTGATTTGGATACAAATGCCAAAATTAAGATATTCGCCCAAATTTAACCTTATTTATTCTGATTTGATTTTTGATTTTTTTTCATTATTATTATTTATATTTTTTTTGTTTTCTTTGTTTTTGTTTTTGTTTTTTTTTTGTTAAAACATTTTATAATTGGATTATTCTCTTATTTCAAAAGGTAAATGGGCCAGCTTTCTTCCTTTTTCCTTTCTCTTTATTTTTTTTATTATTTTTTTTTTTGTCTTGGACAAAATATAGTGTTCACAAGAGGATGGCCCAAGTCATATAGAATCTTTAGTATAGCTTTAATCATAATCATGAATGCATATGCTAGAGGAATTATATTCATGATGCATGGTTTTCTATATTTTTTGTCAAAATTCGGCAGCATGCCGGATCGTGTCCGCTTTCCCATGAATAGTGCCATTACCATAGACTATCAATTATTCAGAAAAATCACAATAGTGCATTCACCTATCAATATCAATCACATAGAGATAATATTTGCACTTGAATTTAAGTTGTTGTCTATGTACCTGCATTCTGTCCGATTTTTGTAAAGTAAGCCATAGTTTCTATTTAATTCATTTGAATCTAAATTTTGAATATGTTAGAGTACTATTTGTCTAGTTTCCAACTCTTTTAGTCCCATCATATTTTGATACATGTAGCTCAAATTATTTGAAATTTACCTCGGACTGCCCTACAACTAGCTAGAATTGCACACTCAAAAGTAAAAATTCACTAAAATTAGGAACCTAGTTGAAATCATATGAAGCTTATATCATATCAAAGTTAACAGACAAATTTTCATTTCCTACAAGTTTCATCTCATTTGCATAAGTAAAGCTTGAGTTATAAGCTCTTGAAGTTGACAAATCTAGACTGCCCTGTTTTAGCCTGGGTTGGACTTAGAGCAATTTCTTTGAATTACTGGAAGCAAGATGAATTGAATCTAGCTCTAAAATTTTTATGGGATGTTGCTCTATATGTAAGCTTTCTAACAAAGTTTGTTACACTCAATTTTGAATTATGTAGTCTAAGTTATACCCTCCAAAACTCATACTACTCAATGGAGAACTCAAAATCCTTAGGTAAATTCAAAAATTCATAACTCTCTCAATACTAATCCAATGACCTTATATTTTATATGTATGGAAAGCTCTAGGTGTCTAATTTTGCATAAAATTAGTTTCATTTTGTTTCAACAGCTATAGACGAAGCTGCACATTTTGTCATATAGACTGCCGTAGGTTTTTCACCTAGACAACCTCCTGATTCTCAATTTCTTATTTTCTCCTTCTAACTTTAATTTCAACTCAAAATTTCATATTAATCCAACCATAAACCATCAAATACATTCAATTTATCATCAAGTAAATAAAGGAAAATAGAATTTCAAATAGCCACAATCCATAGAAATCAAGAATGAAAGGTGCATCCTACCTTGATTTAGTGGAGTAACTAGCAAGAAGAAGTCTTGAAGAGGTACCATGATCAAAGCTTCAAGGACAAGGTGAGATGAGATATGTTGAAGAAAGAAAAGATGAAGGGCCAAGAAGAGAGAAAGAGGAGCTGAAATTCTTCTTGGAAAAGAAAGAAAAAGACTCACCAAAAATCCAAGGAGGTAGTTGGAAGACTTAATGCTAATTGGCTGAAATTTTTGTGACTGATTTGCAGCCAACTCCCTTCATTTTTGTATGGCTGATAGCGCCACCCTTAAAGGGTTCAGGGGCTGATTTTTCAGCCATAGGATCTAGGGCTTTGGATGTTTAACTCTATTGATTCGGTTCTGACAATTTAAAATACCGAATCTCTACCAATTTCCTTCAAATCGGCAAAATGGTTTGGAAGAATTTTGTGAAGCTTTCTATGTTGCTATTCAAATTATTCAATAGCCTAATCTCTCTACTTAATTGGCTTTAAATATATACCTAATCAGTTTCTAATTAATTTCACCTATTCGATAAAAACCGAACAATTTAGTTAAAAATGATAAGGTTTTTCAGACGTTACAAATTTCATCTTGCTTCTAAAGTCTTCAAAATTTGTTACTATCAATGGCTTTGTGAGAAGATCAACAAGTTGATCTTTAGTGGAAACATGAGATACCTTGATACGTCCTAATTGAACTTGTTCATGAACAAAATGATAGTCTAAGGAAATATGTTTCATTCTTGAATGGTTTACAGGATTTAAACAAAGATATGTGGCTCCGATGTTATCACATAGTAAGATAGGAGATCCAGATTGAGGAATTTGAAGTTCATGAAGTAAGTTGGTGATCCATATTACCTCAGCTGTAGCTATGGCAACTAAACGATACTCAACTTTAGTGGAGGAATGGGCAACAGTGCATTATTTCTTCGAAATCCATGAGACAGGGTTGCCACCAAAGAATGAGACGTAAGTTGAGGTAGATGTCCTCTCATCCATATTTCCACCCCAGTCAACATTTGAGTAGGTGATGATATTGAATGAGTTTGGTTTCTGGAGAAGAATACATGATTGGTTGTTGACATAAGATACCGAAGTAGCCTTTTCACGTGCATAAGATGAGTTATGGTTGGTTGATGCATAAACTCTGAAAGCTTGTTGATTGCGAAGGACAAGTCGAGGCATATCGTATTTGAATACTAAAAAGCACCAATGATCCCATGATATTGAGTAGCATTTGTATGAGGAGAGCCATCAAAGAGTTGAACAATGGCAGTGAAGGCTAATGGTGTAGGGGATGGCTTCGCCCCTTGCAAATCAAATCTTTCAAGCAGCTATCGAATAATTTTTTGCTGAGACAAGAATAAGCCACCCTTGATAGGCATAATCTCAATGCCTAAGAAATAATGAGGAGTTCCAAGATTCTTTAGTGAAAATCAAGTGGATAAGTCTTTGATGAATAAGATAAAAAATTCATTGTCATTTCCTGTAATCAACAAATCATCCACATAAGCTGGAAAGTAAGTAGTAAGATTATTCTTGGAATAGATAAATAAGGAGGGGTCACTGTACTCGTTTGAAAGAGGGGTCACTGTGACTCGTTTGAAAGCCATACATTGTGATGAAAGATTTCAAGGCTTCCTGCCATGCACAAGGGGCTTGTCTTAAGCCATAAATTGCCTTGTGAAGACGGCAACCATGATTTGGAAATTGAGGATGCTTGAATCCAGGTGGCTGGCTCCTATAGACTTGCTCTGCAATGGTGCCTTGGAGGAAGGCATTATTAATGTCAAGTTGATGCATTTGCCATGAGTTCACCAAAACAATGGTGAGAATAATCTTGACAGCTTGAGGACAGACTACAGGGGCAAAGGTTTCACTAAAATCAGTACCTGGAGTTTGCATATAGCCTTTGGCTACAAGACGAGCTTTGCAGTGAGAAATGGAGTCATCTGAATTCCTCTTAATTCAAAATAACCACTTGCAACCAATAACTTTTTGATTCATTGGAGCTGGGACCAGAGACCACGTACCATTCCTTAGAAGTGCATCAAACTCTTCTGTCATGGCTTGACGCCAATGAGGGTACTTCATTGCCTCTCTAACACTAGAAGGTTCAAGGTTTTCAAGAAGTGGATATTTGGCGACTGTGAAGGCTTTGTTTGGTTTAAAAATTCCATTTTGTGAGCGGGTGATCATATGACGAGGTTTGGTAGGAGGAGGTGGAGGTGGGTTAAGAGCGGGTATGGAGCTAGCTGAAATGTTTTTTGTGGAAGAAGATGAGAATTCAGGTGACACTATTGTAGGTCCTATAGAGAGAGTTTGTGAGGAAGAATCTGATGTAAATGGATGAGGTGATGAAGTGCAATGAGTGTGTTGAGGTGGTGCATTATCCGGTGTAAATAGTAACAATTGGCAAATTAAAGAAATTTTCCACAAGTGCTTTAAATTTGGGAAATATAATTGAATCATCTGATTTATTTCTTAGGGGATATAGCTAAACATAGTTGGTGAAATGATCAACTAAAAAAAGATAAAAAAGAAAACCATCAATGGATCTAACTAGAGCAGGTCCCCATACATCAGTATAAATTAGTTCAAGAGGCCTAGAACTAATGAGGGTTGATTTCTTGAATGGCAGCTTGTGGCTCTTTGAACATTCACACAAAATGCATGGAGAGACTGTGTTAACTTTTATTTGCTAAGAGGAAGTTAGATGATGAAGTACTCAAGATAAGGGATGTCCTAGGATGTGATGCCATGGGGATGCAGTGGTGGAAGTGAATGCATGAGAAGGTGATGCAGATGGAAGGTGGTAGAGTCCTTGCTTAAGAGGTCCTTTGAGCAGTGGTGCCTTTGTTCTCAAATCCTTTACATGAAGATAGTCAGAGAAAAATTCCATAGAGATCGGATTAAAGCGACATAACTTTGAGATAGAAATTAATTTTTGAGAGATGTTTGGAACATGTAGGACATTATTGAGGTGAATTGTGTGTGACTGTGAAGTGAGTTGGGTTTTACCAAGGTGAGTAATTGGTAATGTAGTACCACCACCAACATAGAGTTGATCCTTGCCATGGTAAGGAATAATGAGATGCAACTATTCTAATTCATTTGTGATGTGGTGGCTAGCACCAGAGTCCAGAATCCAACCATTCAAGGCTGCTAAAGGTTGAACATGAGCATTGTTAGCAAAAGGCTTGAAAACTTGTTTGTTGGGTAGCCATGTATTTTGTAACACACTTTAGCACTGTGTCTTGGCTTCTCACAGTACTGACACATAATCCTTTTTGAAGAACCAGATGTTGGAGGTGTGCTAATTGTGATTTAGTTTGAATTGTGATTATGCTATTTGGACTAGAATTGAGAAGGTCTTGCCTTCTGTGTTGCATTTGCATACGCAATGGCAGTGGATTTAGAAGAAGTAATGTCACAGTTCAGATAGGTTTCATAATCTATCAGTAGATCGTGCAATTCTTCAAAGGAGATTGGATTCTCCCTTGCACGGATAGCAGCAGAAACTTCACAAAATTCAAAGCCTAGACCATTCAATGTGTGTATGACGAGATCATCATCATCAATTTAGCAGTGAATCATAGATAATTCATCTGTAATAGCCTTAATATCATGAAGGTATTGTTCCATGGATTGAGTTCCTTTGAAAGATCGAGAGAGTCTATCTTTAGATACAAGATCCTGTGTCCTATTTTGCTAGCAAACAACTCATTGAGTTTGTCCGATGGTTGCTTGGATGTCTTAAAATTCCCTAGCATTGTAATAACAAATTGATCAATTGAACTAATGATAGCATGGAGGAGGAGTTGATCTTGCCTCCTCCAATATCAATAGTCTACATGATTAGTCGCTAGATAGTTTGTAGCTCCATCCATAAAGCCAATGAGATCATAGCCTAGAAGAAGAGCATTGAGTTGCACTCGCCAAGCAAGGTAGTTGGTCCCATTGAGTTTTTTGGAATTCTATGGCTAGGACATAGTTATTTGAGGGAGGAATGTGTTCAACATTTGAATTAGGATTAGGATTGGGATTGGGATTGGGATTGGGTTCTGGATTTGAGATAGTAGAAGACATGGTTTTGGATTGTAGGAGTTGTGAAGCTTAGAAGGTTGATACCATATACGAGAAATGTAAAATTGTGTTCTGCATTGAATTACAACTGAGATTTACACTTGTACATATAGCCTAGGCAGTTTCTACAATTGAGGAACAAAGATTCAAAGATACAATTGAGATGAGTTTAATGAGCTGTAAAGTAGGATGTTGACTTGCACAGTTACAATAGTTTTTGTTTGAATTTGATTTAGTCTCTATACATCCAAAGACGAAATCACTAGAAAAATAAAGCCACTAAAGAAAAAACAGGATCTGCAGCACCTGGTCATGATCATTAATAGCATGCATGAACCACATAACTACTTGAACAAAATCTGCCTTGAGCTCTACTTCAAAAATAAAAATTTAGCAGCAATTCTATTGGGTTTGCATAGAGCTAACACCTCCATTTGTGTTTAATATCCCCCAATTTTCTTTCTTCACATCAACAACTCCAATTGAAGACCACAACTAGCTGATAGGAGATGTTAAAACACTAATTGCTATTATGCAGAATAGGCACCATTGGATCCTATCTAGATTATTGATATTAGTTTGCTCTTTGCCACCTAAAGACCTTGTATATAAACCCTTCACTATGTTGAATGAATTAGTTGAGAATTCACAATCAATCTCACTCACAACTTTTCTCTCAATTTTGATCAATCTCTTCTCCTAGTTTCATTCCTAGATAGCTACAATTTTGATCTTCTAAAAACATATTTTTTTCATAACATAAAAAAGATATGTAAGCATAAAAGACCTTTTAATATTATCTTCAAACATAAATTAGATTTTACATTTTTTTTAAAAGATCTTTTAAAAAAATAACGAAAAATTTTTTAATCAAATTAAAATAATTGTCACACATAAGCTTTTGGTGATGTAAAGTTTAGGTTAAGAGGAGGCTCGCTCCAATTTAGGGTCAAAGCATGTCTCTGGGCTTATTAAGTATTTATAAAGTTACTTACATATTATCCATATCACGATCCTAACAAGCCTAACATGTAGATTTACAAAAAAAACGGACAGAGTCTCCCCTACAACTAGGACATTTCCCAATAATCAAGACCTGCCAATTTGCAGCCTATAATTCAGCATAATCCAAAATATGCATTGATTACATTTGGTAACTATACACACCCAAAATGCTTCATATAAAGTTATACATTCAGTAACTCCATTCTAAGGCTAGTTGCAATACACAGAATACCACCTATCATATGTACATTTGGGTCCTTCTTGTGTATCATGGAGTTCTACACAAAAATGAGCCATCATTGGCTATACAAAAGTACATCAGAATGAATAAACAAGGCCCTTAAAGTGGGCTCACCAAAAGAAGATCACAGGGGTCCTACTGGGCAGGAAGGGGTAGGACTCGCCTCTACGGCTGAATCTGAAATAGAGAAAGAAGCCACGGAGTGAGTTATATAACTCAGTGAGAAATAACATACTTGCAGTCAACATGAGACAAGCTTTCAAATTCAAATCATGCTTAAGATTATACATAAAGATACAAAACATTTTCTTATAACATAGAGAGTAAAATGGCTATTTCAATATTATAATAAGCTCAAGGGAGGATTCTATTCAGAAATACATTCTTGATTGGGCAATCTTGACAACCTAATCCCAGCAATATCTAGTAAATCTCACGACTCAGTAGCCCCGACAATCTAACCTTCGTATGTCTAAATCTTCCAAACATATTGGCTGAACATGCCAGGCTAGCAACCTCTCTGCTAGTTGGGCTATTCGAGGTGCACTAAGGCTAATGCTTACTGCTATTAGTGAGTAGTTTCTGTCACAATTTCCTCCCTTTTTGAAACCTTTATTCCTTTCTAAATCATTTGGCAACATAAGTTTTCTTTCTCTCTAGTCAGATACATTTTTGCTCATAACCTTAGGCACATAATAAGGTTCAAAAGAATTTCCATATACTCAACAAGTAATAAAAAGTATAGCTATCAATTCTTGTCTCATGCTCATAGAGCTTAACTTAAATATGATATAAGTTATAGGCTAGTAAATAGGGGTTTTCAACATAATTTCGTAAAAGAGGGTCATGAAATCTTGAGAAAATCAATTTAATCCATCCTCTAAGGCAACAGGTAATATGAACATCTATATATATACTAATGCACTTAAACATTAAGCACAAATATATCATTTACTCACTATCAAATCTCCAAGACAATGATTCAAGTAGGAGGTTCCTCCGGGCCAACAGGAAACTCCTTAGAAGAGTCTAAAGCTTCAAAAGATACCAATCTAACATAAATATACTTTTAGAATCCAAATCTAACTCAAACTACCCACAATAGCAAAAATCCCCAAATTGGAACCCTTGAATCACAATCCTTTCTCTAGGTTGTCCCAACTTCAAATCTATTGAAAGAAAATTTAGCAAATCCTCAATAAGAGAAGGCTATAAGCTCAAGAACTTACCTTAGATTATTGAGGAAAGGAGCAAAGCAAGTGAAGGGTGGTGATTCTCCTCCCACCCTCACTTTCTCTCACTAGAAGGAGAGAGAGACATGAACAAGAAGTTGAAGATGATGATGAGCGGGGGTGGAAGAGAGCTATTTTGTGAAAAATCTAGAGGGGAAAAGGTGGTGGATTGATGAAATTTGCAAGGATGTAAGAACCCTAGAGAAAGAGACCAAATTGAGGCAGATTGGGGCAAAATGAGAATGGGGGTCAAAACACCAAAGTTATAATCATGCAGTGGGTGCTCGAATGGCCACTTTCTGACACCTGAGTGCCCAACTACCTGAATGCCATCATCACAACATAGATGGTGCCTGAGCGCCTAAAGCTGGCGCCTAAGCACCAACACCCCTATTTTTTTTTTTAAGCCTTACTCATTTTTGTAAGCCTATTTCTACTTTAATAACTTCTAAATACTCAAAATTCCAATATAAAAGATCAAACAAATTAAAACTCATATCACATAAAATATTGGGACATCACAATCCACCAACGAGAAAAATCTAAGAATTATATCAAACTCTAATAATGACAATGCATACATAAGCAGAATGCCAATTAGGTGAATCAATCCCATTGGTATTGTCACACATAAATTACGATTGAATTCTATGGTTGCGATTCTATTAGAGTTGTTTTCTATCGTTATATTATATGGTTACGATTCTACCAAGGTTGTATTCTCTGATTATGATTCAAAATCTGTCAAATTGGACAAATATGTATACATATATGTTTACAGAAACTAGATATAATAAAACTTTTCGACACATGTATGGGTATTTGAAAGAAGGATCTCCACCAATATCGATGTATAGTTTTTACTAGTTATGGAAGAAGAAAGAAAGAGAAAATTTGGAGCATTGCCAAGGCAACAAAGGTCTACAAAACCTGTATAAAGTAGATATCACAACTAGTCAAAGAAAACAATAAAAGAAAAAAAGAAAGGCATGTAAAATAGAGGCTTACAATCTTTCTCAGTCTTGCAAACCCGCCAAGCGTGGGCATTGCATGGACTGTCAAAGGTTGTCTTGAACCTTGAATTGGGTCAAAAAAAGATTCGGTTTCAAGAAAATGGGTGGAATGTAACCCATGGTGATAGGATGAATCTACATAATTTTGGTGATAAAAAACAAGAAAACAAGGGATCAAAATGACGGGTCTGAAAATGTGTTGGCGGCCCAGCATTTGTTTTGGAATTTCATGCTATGTTAATCACTTCTGAAGCCTGGGTTATGTTCTAAGTATATTCTAGGATGAATCTAAAAGCACCTTTTGTGTCTTAAAACAATACAAAGGGATCACCATGACCCACTTCGTTGAAAAAAACGAGTCTGTACATACCTTTGTTATACGACACCATCTTTTAGATTTTTTTTAACATTTTATCCCATTCCAACAATGGCTTTCTATCCAAAAGTGTTTTCGGATATTTTTTAATGTTATGATGAGAAAAACCCAAAATTGCATCAAAACTATGACTCATTTTGTCAAAAAACTGGATTTCCTCAAACCAGTAAAGAATTCACACGTCTCTTCGACAATATCCCTTTTCAACTTTTCCAAAAGTATCAATAAATAATGTGTACCCCTTTAATGCATTATTATTTGATATAGAAAAGAATTCACTATAAAAATTACATATATAAACACATGTGCATATCAAGGATAGAAACCTCTTCTTCCTCCCTACAACTCAATGGGCAGGGCGGAGCATAGAGTAGACAATGAGGTGGCCAATCCCCCCCCCCCCCCACAACAAAAACAAAAATCCCAATGTGCCTTTTTTTTTTTCTCCAACGAAAATCATATTTCGTCATTTTTTACACGGGGTTTATCCCAATCGGTGGATATGACACATGTCAATTCTTGGAAAGATAAATTGGCAAATTACATTATTAAAAGTTCTTGAGAAAATTAATGTGAAAATTTGTTCAGAAATAATGTTCAATTTCAATAAAGATTTAATCCGTATATATTATTAGTATAAATTTTTTTACACAAATATGTATTTATTTATTATTATATCAATAAAAATATTTAACTTAATTACCTATAAACTTAAAAATCTTATAAATAAAAATATCTGATTGGCACCAAAATTAATCTCTTTGAATGAATATAAAAATTTAAAATTATTAGTCAATTAAGATATGGCATACATTAATTTTTGAAACCTAGAGTGTTTAGTTGCAACAAAAGTGAATTGTATCTTCAAACAAACTTATAATATTAAAAGTTTAAGTCCTAGAGTTATCATTTTAGGGAGAGCTATATTTAACCACCACACACCCAATATAAAATTGTTTGAGCAATTCTTAATACTAAAAATACGTGAATTCATGGAAAAATAAATACACAAACTATGCTTTTTAAAACTTATTGAAAAAATTATTCTAAAATATTATTAGGATGTAGTTTTCAATTTCCATAAATTAAAAAAATTTAAATTTTATATTATTATTATTTAATTATACATTATTATGTTGTTAAAATTAATTTTTGTAATAACTTTCTTAAAATTATATATATAATAAGAATTTAATTTTGATGTACTATCAGTATAAAAAATTTTTATATAAACATTGATCATGTATTATCATATCAGTAAAAGTATTTAACTCAACTATCTATTATCTCAAAAAGTTTACAAAGAGAAGCATGTAATTGAACACCCATATAAAACTCTTTTTATATTAATAGTGAATCAAAATTAATCTTGAATCAAAATTAATCTCTATATAATAATATATAACTAATTAATGATATTAAAAAAATTAACTCTGTCTTCAATTATTTGCTTTTGACATTAAAATAAAAATAATGCAAGTTTGGCATTCTGCTTCTTTTAGAAAAGGAAGGGAAACAAAGACAATCAATAGTTGCTGAGATTTGTCAGTTTGTTTGACTCTACAGCACTCATAATTTTGTCAAAGCCTTAAGAACTGAGACCACTACGAATCCCACGTTATACACGTATCCGCTGCAGCCTTATTTTATTCTTTGCTTCCTGCTCTCGTTGACGGTGAAATGCATTGGTTATCGAAGATGTGTCATTGATGTTACCTGCTTTGTTCAAGGATCCTAATTTCTTATGTTATCTGTATCTGTGGTGCCGTTTTATGTCAGCATTGTTAGCATTGTATTTTCTTCGGATATACGTTATCGATCGTGTGTGGTTTTAACTTTTTATATGATTTGGTCATTGACAGGTTTTAATTATTGATCAGATCACGTTAAAATGTAAGAAATAATAATTTATAAGAAAAAAAACTCAATCAACGGTACGGTAAAAATTTACACGTACGTAAGTCACGTTAACTTTGCAAATAAAAAGATATGAAAAATGTTACCAAAAAAAAAAAAAGATATGAAAAATCATGTGAATATTCATATTGGTTTCAACAATGCTAACAATATACATCTTAAGAATGTTATAAAATACGGATCGAATAATAAATTGGCAAAACTTTCAGTTTATAATTTAACCAAGTCAATCAGTTACATCGATAGCTCTGTTCTACAATTACATCATATGGATTTTATATAAAGTAGGAAATTATTTTTATTTCTAAAAATAGATAAATTTAATTTTGATATATAATTAATATAAATATTTTTAACACAATCATCTAGTTATATATTGATATATCACTAAAACTATTTATGGGTGGGAATCCATTTACTCATATATGAGTAAGTCTTATACATTTACTCTATTTAATAGCTTTCTATAAAGTTGAGTATAATGTATCTGCCAGTTGAATTATCGATACTCTATTGATGATCAAATATGTTAAATTGCAGAAAAGTTGGACAACAGTGGGTATGTAATTTAATAGTCGATATTTATTTATATTTTTAAAAACATATTATTCATCAAAATAAAGTGGAACGACGAAATACCAAATCATTTTTAAATTGTATGAAACTTTATCTACTTGGTGGAAACTTTCAATTCAACAGTTAAATTGATAAAATTCAATCTTTATAAAAGTTATTAAACAGAGTAATTATGCCATAACTTACTTTTGGAGTAAATAGATGCCTACTATATAATTATTATTTCAAAAGTCACAAATTTAAAGGCATACATGAATAAATGATAGTGTAGTTTATTTTTACAACGGCAATGTATTAAAATTAATATCAAATAAATAATGTTAATAATTCTGTTCATGTGCAATTTAGCAAGATCATTATTTCCTATTGGATAAAAAAACTCACTTTCTCTTTTCTTGAATCAACTTGTAAATATGGGTATTTCTTAAATGTATGTAAATAAGAAACTGTTTAATCACGTTTGTATTGATGTCCACTTTCTTTTAAAAAAAATTGACATAAATAATCAACATAATATGTAGTTATAATTTAATGGTTGGACTAATGAGAATTATATTTTATAAAAAGTTATTAAATATATACGTGTCAAATCTTATTACAATGTTAACCAATCCCTCATCTATAACTATTGAGGGTTTCTAGTAGGTGGGAAATCTCTCGCCTAGTGATGGATCCATATAATAACTGTGGCAAGGGTTGAAAGTTAGTAAAATAAATATTTAAAGTTAATTATATTTGCTTTTAAATTCACATTTTTTAAACAAATTTGTAATTGTATTATTAATTGATGATTACATAAAAAAATTTAAATATCTATATTTTATTAAGTAGTTTATTTGATTATTAATTCATTCACATATTTTAAAAAACATATAAAAAGTTTAAAATATTGACAACAATTAATAATAAATGGATATAAGTTGAAATTTCGATATTGAATTATTAATACTTTATGTAAAATAATGTTCATTTGGTTGTAGATCACACACAATATTATCAAGTTAGCTTTGTACATAGTAAATATACAGGGACTTCAATATATTTATTAGCTTGAAAAAAAAATTGAAGATATAATTTTAGTTTTCAAACACTAAATTTGCATAGTCTAGCATAGTTATAGTATTTTATCAAATAATACATGATTAAATTTATTCTAAATTTTTTTATTATATATATTAAATTTTACAGAGTATAAATAAACTAAAAATTAATATATATATATATATATATATATGAATGAGAGGAAGGGGAAGGGGGAGCCAAGGCCCCACTTGCTCCCTTTGGATCTCGCCTATTTTTTGAGAAGTTTTCCGTCCATTGCCGAGGTCAATTTTTTTGTTCATTCTTTGAGAGAAAATTTGCGGAAAATTTTTTGTATATTTGAGGAAAATTTAAGCAAAAAATTTGGGGAAAGTTCATCGTAAACCTCACTTTTTGAAAAGAAAATTCGGCCAACACTTATTTTCCTATATTGTTTTTGTTATTTGAAATTACAATTTTGTCCCATAACCTAAATGAACTACAAATGTTAGGCTATTGGTTAGAATGCGACTTTTTGCTATTTTGGGTGCTCTTCTTACAAATATGATTTTTTTTTATAGGTTGATTTATTTAACTATTTTCTGCCCTACCTCACCTCATTAACATTTTTTTTTTTTTTAATTTTCATTGATTCAACTAGGAGTTCATGTTTCTGGGTGATTATATTTTGAGAAGGAGATAAGTTTGCTAAGTTTTTATTTATTCA
The DNA here is from genome assembly GCA_031439595.1 of Pterocarpus santalinus. Lineage (NCBI taxonomy): Eukaryota > Viridiplantae > Streptophyta > Magnoliopsida > Fabales > Fabaceae > Pterocarpus > Pterocarpus santalinus. Next base: position 13,798,038 of record CM062526.1, on the reverse strand, counting down.
ACTATGAGTCTATCATATTATTAGGCTGTCATGACAAAATGATGTTTTTATGCTGGAACATTAGAGGATTAGGTGGATCGGGGAAGATTGGGGTAATAAGGGAGATTATTAGAAAGAATAATATTCACTTTGTTGGATTGGTAGAAACAAAATCTGCTAGTATTGGGGAAAATATTATTAGAAGATTTTGGGGCCTTATTGATTTTGATTAGTTTGTTGTGTCCTCGGTGAATACTGGGAGTGGTCTGTTATGTGTATGGGATACGGATAGGTTTGAAAAAGATAATTGTGCCATTGGAGAAAGATGGATTTGTGTAAAGGGCATTGTTAAAGACATAAATTTCCATTGTGTTATTAGTCTTGTCCTCATACTAGGCCAAAAAGACAATTGTTTGGTAGGAACTAATGGAAATAAAAAATAAATGGGATATACCTTTTCTCATGATGGGGGATTTTAATGAGATTCTGAAGATTGAAGAAAGGTTGGGTAATGACACTTTTACATCCAGCATGGGAGATTTTTGTTAATGGGTTAACAACATGAATCTAATGGATATGCCAATTGTGGGGAGAAAATACACTTGGAGGAGAGCTAAGGCATGTAGTAGACTTGATAGGTTCTTTATCGATCCGCTGTGGAACCTATTATCCCCTGACTTAAGGGTTATCAGTATCAAATATTCAAAATCTGATCACATCCCTCTCTTGTTGGAATCAAAAAAAGTTAATTGGGGGCCAAAACCATTCAGATCCTTGGATGTATGGTTTACTCACCCAAATTTTAAACAGCTTGTGAAGTTAGAATGGCAAAAATTGGGTGACTGTGATGCTCTAACAAAGCTACAGAAATTAAAATTGCCCTTGAAGAAATGGAATGTTGAGGTTTTTGGTAACATTGATCGAACAATAAGGCTGTTAGAAGAGGAAGTTAAGAAGGTTGAAATTAGTCTGGAAGAGCGTTCTGTCTCTGAAGTTGATCTTGCTAGGAGAAAAGCTCTAACTTGTCATTTAGACATGCAATACAATAGGAAGAATGAGATGTGGAAGCAATTATCTAGGGATAAATATGTCAAAGATGTGTATAGAAATTCTAAATATTTCCAAACTGTGGCTACAATCAAGAAAAGGAAGAAATATCTTGCTAAATTGGTGGTAAATGGACATTCAATAAAAGAACTTTGTAGAATCAAACAGGTGGCTAGAAACTTTTTCAAGGAGTTGTACACTCAAAAGCCAAAACCACAATTTTTGATAATGGAAGGATTGGTGAATAGAATATCTACTAAGGATGCAATCACGTTGGAAATTATGCCTACAGCAACAGAGGTGAAATTTGCGTGTGGTCTTGCGATCCAGCAAAAGCATCTGGATCTGATGGGTTCAATCTAAATTTCATCCAAAAATGTGGGATGTGGTTGGTATAGACTTCACTAACACAGTTCTCAATTTTTTTCAGATCAGGATTCATGCCCAATTCGGTGAATATGACTTAGGTCACACTAATCCCCAAGTTTGAGAGGGCTAAGGAAATGAAGGATCTTAGACCTATTAGCATGGTTGGCAGCATTTACAAAGTCATTTCAAAGTTGATGGCTGATAGATTGAAGGTTGTAATGAAGGGGTTAGTTGGGGAGGAACAAATGACCTTTATCCATGGTAGACAAATTCTTGATGGCCCACTAATCGCTTGTGAAACCGTGCACTAGCTTAAGAAATCCAAGAACCAAGGGGTTATCATTAAATTGGATTTTCGGAAAGCCTTTCATTCGGTGTGGTGGTGTTTTGTTGAACATGTTATGGAGACTATGGGGCTCGAAAAAATTTGGATTGGCTGGATTAGGAGCTATCTCTCTTCTACCACTATGTCTATTTTAATCAATGGGTCCCCAACTAAACCATTCAGTATGGAAAAAGGGCTGCGGCAAGGTGATCCACTCCTATCTTCTTGTTTGTACTTGTCGCTAAAGTCTTAAACAAGATGATAAACAAAGCTATCGCGTTGAACCTTGTTCGTGGTCTAGAAGTTGGTAGCTCAAAGGTGAACCTCACTCATCTTCAATTCGCTAACAGCACCATTTTATTCTGCCCCCCCTCATGTGAAATCTCTTAAGAACTACAAAAGAATTCTTCAATGCTTTGCGCTGATCTCCGGCTTACAATCAATTATGTTAAATCTGCCATTATTCCCATCAATTGTTTGAAGAAAACAACCAGCAGATTGAAGTATTGCTTGGGATGCTTAGTCAATAAACTTCCCATCAAATACTTGGGCATTCCTTTGGGAGCAAACCCACGTCGAAAAGAGACATGGAAGCCATTTGTTGAGAAAATTGAGAAGTGGCTTAGTGGTTACAAATTTGCTGTCTAAAGCCGGCAGCTTAGTGCTTATCAAAACAGTGTTAAATAGCCTACCCATCTATTATCTTGACTTGTTCAAAATGCCAAAAGGCATGGCTAAAAAGATTATTTCTCTACAATCAAAATTTTTTTGGGCAAAAGGTGTAGAAAAGAAAGGTATATCAACTGTTAATTGGCAACAAATCCAGCTGCCAAAAGAGGTTGGAGGTTTAGGAGTGGGTGACATAGTAATGAAGAATGCTGGGATGTTGTTCAAATGGTGATGGCACTTTTCAAATGAAGACTTTCCCTTATGGAAGAAGGTGGTAGCTTCATGTAATAAGTTATCCATGACCAGGCCTGTGTACTCGCAACTGAAACATAAAAGCGGAAACCCTTGGAGCTCAATAGTTAGTATTTGGAACATTAGCAAGGAAGTCAAATAAGTTGCTCTAAATGGATTGTGGTTGATGATTGGCAATGGAAAAAATACACTATTTTGTGAAGATTTGTGGGTAGGGGACCAATCTCTAAAAACAAAATTCCCTAGACTATATACCATCTCTTGTCTTAGAGAACAATCCATTATTGAATGTGGTTTTTGGGATGGGTGCGTGTGGAACTGGAGCCTCCAATGGAGGCGCAGTTTTTTGAGTGGGAAAACAATTCTTTAAGTGAGTTACATGTTCTTTTATCTCAGGTTATTCTTAATGCAGGTAGTCATGATCGTGTAGTTTGGAGGCTGCATTGCTCGGGCCAATTCTCAGTGAAACTATTCGTATCCGAAGTGCCATCAATGCAGTAATGCAGATCCTGTTGGCAAAAATAATTTTGAATGCTAGTATTCTAGCTTTAAATAATAAGAATAAAATGACAGCAATAATAAGAAGTAGTAGAACGAAGTTACCATGAATCGTGCAAAGCACTATCCTTAAGTGTTTAATTCCGCCCCATCCAAAGCTATGCTCGGTGGAATGGCGTTAACGGTTAACCCTTCAGGATTAGACGTGGGTCTCCGCAGGAACTCGTCCACACGATGATCCCGGTACGTTGAGCAGCATCTTGCAAGTAGCAGAAAATGCAACAAAAGTAGTAGGGGCAAATTCTATTGCGCAGAAGAGTGAGAATGAGGAGATGATGGTTATTTTGTGTGTTATGTTGTGCCATGTAGCAGGGTATATATAGGGAAAAGAAGTAGCTGTTGTAAAAGAGCCGTTGCAAACTAGCCGTTGAAGCATTAAAGAGCTGCAACGGTAATGCTTCAACGGTAAAAAGAAATTTGGCTAAAAATTAAAAATAAAATTTGCACAGGTAGTAAAAGCTTGGCAGGCCCACACGCTCGCGGATGAGACGAGACGAGACGGGGCGGGGTGCGTGTGTATTTAACTAAGGCCCAAGTCCACAATGCTACCTCAATACCATAAGGTATTTACCGATTAAATACCATCATATATAAATGCTTATTAAAGCATTTTCATGAGCAATGTAGGACTTCTTCCGTAGCTAAATATACATAGACGAACTAAGTTTGAAACAACTAAGACCCATATATATATATAACAATCCCCCACATGTTTCAAACTTAGAGGAATAAGCAGGAATGTTATGCTTCAGTGTAGTATCTAAAGGATTTGAACTTCACCTTAGGTACAAGTGGGTTACAACCCTAAGGAAGTTTGGTAGAGAAATCTCTTTGAGCCAAACTTCTAAGATAATAGTTGGAGCACGTCCACCAACCACACAACATCCCATAAGATATGCTGCTCTTAGCCGTTATGCGCATTAAGGCCGTGCGCTATCTTGGAATCATGAGAGTTCTAGAGTTTTATGCCCATACTCATGGGAGACGGCCTCATCTCCACTCTCACTTAGGTGGCATCCATCAGGAGTATGCTACAGTAGATACTCGACCCCCACATTGAGGACTATGGATCCATTAAGAGCATTGCTCATCCTCAAACACCACTGTAGCGGTCCTGTCATACATCATAGAGAGGGACTCTTCACCAAGCATCTCATATGAATGGCAGAAATTAGTAAGAAGCGACAATACCATTTGTGAGACTCGTATGACTTCGTTTACCACATTGAACCACCTTCATGGGATCTCCAATCACAGTGGTTGGGTTTCCATCATACCGCCTCAAGTAATGGGCATCAGTCCCATCCCCCTCGATGTTTCACTTACCAGCGTCCTAGTAAGTGGCTTCGTCAAAGGGTCAGCCAAGTTCTTTTCTGACCTTACAAAATCCATGGATATCACATTGTTCTTAATCAGTTGCCTTACAATATTATGTCTCAATCTGATATGCCGGCTTTTTCCATTATATATTTTGTTCTTTGCTTGAGCAATGGCAGCTTGACAATCACAATGAATAGAAACAGATGTCTGTGTTCTATCCCATAATGGTATGTCCACTAATAGGTTTCTCAACCATTCAGCTTCTGTTCTTGTCTTTTCTAAAGCTATAAATTCTGACTCCATGGTGGACCTAGCAATACAAGTCTGTTTGGTGGACTTCCAAGAAATAGCCCCACCTGCCAGTATAAAAACATAACCACTTGTAGACTTTAATTCATCAGAGTTAGAAATCCAATTTGCATCACTATATCCCTCTAATACTGAGAGATAACCAGAATACACTAAACCAAAGTCTTTAGTACCTTTTAAATATCTTAAAAGTCTAATTAAGGCATTCCAATGGATATCACTAGGATTATGAATATATCTACTAAGTCTATTCACAGCATATGCAATATCTGGTCTAGTGCAGTTCATTAAATACATCAAACTACCAATTATGCGTGCATATTCAATTTGTGATACACTATCACCTCTATTTTTAACTAGATGCAAACTAGAATCATAAGGAGTAGATACAGGTTTGTAGTTAAAATATCCAAATTTCTTAAGCATGCTTTCAATATAGTGAGATTGAGATAAAATGAATCTATCATTTTCTTTAATCAATTTTATTCCAAGTATAACATTAGCTACACCCATATCTTTCATATCAAATTGAGAAGACAAAAATCTCCTAGTTTTAGTTACAGTATCTAAACATGTACCAAAGATCAGTAAATCATCAACATATAGGCAGATGATAGCACCAACACCATCATTAAACTTGCTATATATGCATTTATCAGATTCATTTGTCACATACCCATTGGAAATCATAACATGATCAAATTTTTCATGCCATTGTTTTGGAGCTTGCTTTAAACCATAAAGAGATTTAACAAGTTTGCATACCTTGTTCTCCTTGTCCTTAACCACACATCCCTTACGTTGTTCCATGTAGATCTCTTCTTCAAGATCACCATTGAGAAATGCGGTTTTCACATCCATTTGATGCACAACAAGTTTATAGATAGATGCAATGGCAAACAAAACCCTAATAGATGCAATTCTAGTAATAGGAGAATAAGTATCAAAGTAATCGAGATTCTTTTGTTGCTTGTATCCCTTAACTACCAACCTGGCCTTATATTTATCTACACTACCATCCGGTTTCAGTTTTTTCTTAAATATGCATTTACATCCAATTGGTTTTGTCTTAGGTGGTAAATCTACTAATTTCTAAGTATGATTGGCCATAATAGATTCAATCTCAGCATGTATAGCATCTTTCCAAAAAGGAGCATCAATAGATGTAATAGCATCATTATAAGTTAAAGGATCATCAGAAATAAGATAAGTATAAAAGTCATCACCAAAATCCTTTTCTTTCCTAGTTCTTTTACTCCTTCTCAATTCATTATCATTTTGATCAACTACATCTTTAGATATATTCTCATGTGAGTTACTAATATGCTTCTCTTTAGTTTTTATATGAATTACATTCTCAAAAAATGATGCATTACAAGATTCAATTATGGAATTATGTTCTAACACATCACTTTTGACAACAAGAAATCTATATGAACTACTATTTTGAGCATATCCAATAAACACACAATCACATGTTCTGGAACCAAGTTTCCTTTTCTTAGGGTCTGGCAACATTACCTTAGCTAAACATCCCCACACTTTCAGGTGTCCTAAATTAGGTTGTTTATCAAACTGGAGCTCATAAGGTGTTTTACTACGTTTCTTATGTGGTACCCTATTTTGTATATAGCAAGTCGAGAGGACAGCTTCCCCCCATATATAGTTAGGTAATCCTGAACTAACAAACAAGGCATTCATCATTTCTTTAAGAGTTCTATTTTTCCTTTCGGCTATACCATTAGATTCAGGTGAATAAGGTGGAGTTATTTCATGTATTATACCATGTTATTCACAAAACTCATTAAAAGAGTTTGACTCATATTCACCTCCTCTGTCTGCTCTTAATCTTTTAATTTTCTTACCAAGTTAGTTTTCTACTTCATTTTTATATTTAATAAACATCTCACAAGCCTCATCCTTAGATCTCAACAAATATAATTTAGTATATCTAGAATAATCATCAACAAAGATTATGTAAAATCTTTTACCTCCTCTTGTCATTGTGTGCTTTAAATCTCCTAAATCGCTATGTACTAGCTCTAATAATTCACTTTGTCTTGTTACTTGTTTGGATGGCATCTTAGTTATTTTAGTTTCTACACAAATTTCACATTTATCCAAGCTAGTATTATCCAATCTATCAATTAGTCCCATTTCTTTTAATTTTAAGATATAAGGAACATTTACATGTCCTAATCTACCATACCAAACATCAAGAGAATCAACCAAGTAAGCAAAAGAAGAACTTCCTTCATTGTAATTAGTAACAATATTCAAAACATACAGACCATTATTAAGATAACCTTTACCAACATATATGTCATTCTTAGATAAGGTAACTATGTTACTATCAAAGGTTACCTTGACATTGGCATTGTTAAGGAGATGGACCGACACCAGACAATGTTTAATGGTAGGTACAAAGAGTACTTCAGACAGCACAAGGGTTTTCACAGATGTCATTTTTAATGGCACCTTTCCTTTACCTAAGACTGAGATTTTGCTTGAATCTCCCAGGTAAACATAATCCTTCTCATCCTTTATGGGAGAAAACTCAGAGAACATCTCCTTCTTAGCACAAATGTGCTTTGTGGCACCAGAGTCCACAATCCATCCCTTGGCTTCCTTCACTAAAAAGCATTCAGACACCACTGCCACTATAACATCATCTTGATGTTCCACCACATTTGCTCTTGTCTTTGATGATGATCCTCCTCCTTTATTTCTGTTTCCTTGATTGTTCCTTCTCAATCTACAAGTGGATGCAAAATGACCTGTTTTGCCACAAATAAAACAAGTACCTTTCTTCTTTTGTTGTTGGTTAGAATCATACTTGAAATGTGGTTTATGAACTCTAATGTTATGGTTTTTAGAGCTATAAAATGAATTTTTAGACTGCATATCCTTAGCAATGTTAGCTTTAGCATGCATTTCCTTAGCATTTTGTTCACTAGCCATTAGCCTATTTTTCTCCTCAATCTTAATATGCACAATGGTTTCTTGCAATGTCATAGCTTTTCTCTTTTGCATGAAATTCATTTTATAATCTTTTCAAGATTCAGGTAATTTATCAACAAGAGTTTGAGATACAAATCTTTCAAGCAGAATATCTCTTTCCTTAGCTAATTCATCTAGAAGCTTAGTAAATTCATTAATTTGAGAAGCAACAGATTTATTTTCATCCATTTGAAATACATTATAATTATGAACCAAAAACTTTTTACTATCTTCTTCTTCATAAATATATTTTTGAACCAACGCATCCCAAATGTCCTTTGCATGAACATAATGACAGTAAGTATCATACAAATCATTTGATAAAGCTCTTAAAATATTATGTTTGCACAATTTATCAGGCAATTCTCAATCCTTCAAGGCTTGTTGATAATTTTCAGAATCGTGTTCTGGTTTAGGATCTTGCAAAACAAAACTGATTCAAGAAAAGTCTAAAACTTCTAAAATTCTGTGTTGCCATCGTTTAAAATAATTTCCATCAAATAATTCAATCCTTGAAGCATCAGGAATGACCTTAGCAACAGTTAAAATACTAAGATCTATATTAAACCCTTAAGAATGTTGGCAAAAATAATTTTGAACGCTAGTATTCTAGCTTTAACTAATAAGAATAAAATAACAGCAACAATAAGAAGTAGTAGAACGAAATTACCACGAATTGTGCAAAGCACTGTCCTTAAAGGTTTAATTCTGCCCTACCCAAAGCTATGCTCGGTGGAATGGCGTTGACGGTTAACCCTCCAGGATTAGACGTGGGTCTCCACAGAAACTCGTCCACACGATGATCCCGGTACGTTGAGCCGCAGATCTTGCAAGTAGCAGAAAACGCAACAAAAATAGTGGGGGCAACTTCTATTGCGCAGAAGAGTGAGAATGAGGAGATGATGGTTGTTCTGTGTGTTGTGTTATGCCATGTAGCAGGGTATATATAGGGAAAAAAAGTAGCTATTGTAAAAGAGCCGTTGAAGCATTAAAGAGCTGAAACGGTAAAAAGAAATTCGGCTAAAAATTAAAAATAAAATTTGCACGGGCGCATATGTATTTAACTAAGGCCCAAGTCCACAATGCTACCTCAATACCATAAGGTATTTACTAATTAAATACCATCATATATAAATGCTTATTAAAGCATTTTCATGAGCAATGTAGGACTTCTTCCGTAGCTAAATACACATAGACGAACTCAGTTTGAAACACACTAAGACCCATATATATATATACAACAGATCCAACATGTTTTCACCAATATTTGGAAGGGGCTAGCACCCCCAAGAGCGGAGCTTTTGGTGTGGTTCACTATATTAGATAAGCTGTGCACTAAAGACCGTCTTAGAGGAATGAATATCTTACATGGAGACAATTTCAGGTGCGTTCTTTGTGGTTCATCGGATGAGACAAATGATTACCTCTTTATACACTGTTGGTTCTCATGGCGAGTGTGGAGTTTGTGTGTTAATTGGGGTCATGTTGATTGGGTCACATCGGGTAATTTAAAATCCCTTTTTGAGGAATAGGTGGAGATTAAGCCTTCTGTTGTTAGCAAGAAACACTGGGGGTGCCTATTCTTTGTTGTGATTTGGTCTATTTGGAACTATCAAAGCAAAGTCATTTTTGAAGGGAAGGTGGGCAACTGGGATAGTTTTGCTGATGATATAAAATTCAGATGGAGCCAGTGGTGTGAGCAGTGGTGCAAGGCTCATAGGTCAGATTTGGATCTGTTAACCAAAAATATATCTCACAATAATGTACATTACTCTCTGGTTTCAGGGGCTATCTCTCTTTCTGACAGGTTGGAGTTGAATGAAAACAGCTTCTTGTGGTGGATTTGTGTGGAGTATCATCCGTGCCCCGATAATTATGCAGTAGGGGGTACTTGAGTGATGCTTATAACAAAACTATATGTATTCTGGCGGACTCAGATTCGATTTGCTCAGCAGAAATCACAACCATGAACATGTGTCTGCAATTCGTTATAGAGGAAGTTGTTTGCTCCCTGCATGACCTCAGGTTTTGCTCATCCTCTCATAATCTGGTAAATATGTTTCAGGTCAATTACCTACCATCTTGGGATCTCCGTTTTGCTTTTAATAGACTTCAACATCTCAAAGCATGGTTTGGTCATAATCCTATCATATTCAAAATGAAGAAGTTGTTCTCTATTTTCACTTGGTGGAAATCCATCGCTTCTAATTCAGTAAACAGGTCAATCTTCTAGGTGTAAATCAGTCTTCTGGGTGTGATATATCGGAGATAAATTTGCTGCTGTTGTCGCTCTGCTGGCATCCGGTGTTTCTTCTCGTTAGCCTTGGCTTCAAGATCATCTAGATCTAATCCTACTGTTAGATTGGTTTCGTTCTCAGTGTGCTTGGACTTCTTGCCTGGTTGTTTTCACGGCTCTACGAGTTTCTTGTCATACTTCCCTGGTGTTGTTTCGCCTTTTGCCTTTCGTTTTATATGTCATGTACCTTTGTTATTTTTGGCTGGTGCTCCTCTCTATTCTTTGGAGAGTCGAGTGCTTGGTGCAAACTATCGAAAAAAAAATGTTTAGAAATGAGCATTAACCTTTGTTTTTCGGTTTTGTGCTATTCGAAATTTTGGTGGTGGAATTTATAAAGGGTGCATTACTTTCATATTTTGTTGAGTTAACATGTGGGTGGATTTATTATACAGATATGATATTGGTGACAAAGTGATTTTTTGCAGTTTTGGGTAGTTTTCTTACTAATTTATTTTTACTTATAAGGTTATTTATTTAACTAAACTTAACGGATGTAGAAAACAGTGATAATTTGTTACATAGTCTAAATTATTTTCCTTGTGAATTTCTAATATCAATGTTCATTCCCAATGCCATGACGGTAGTATGAGAAGTCAATGTCTCTTAAAACTAACTTCGCCATTGTAGTGAAAATAAATGAACCAAAATAACCCAAAACCAAATAATTTTTTATAATCAATTTTCTATTTACAAAACCAAATTATATCTTATTTATTAATTTATCATTATACCTAACTAAAATCTTCACCAGCTATTTAATAGAAAAACGAGTCTTTGATTCTTATTAAAAAATATGAAAGGTGACTATATGCAATAAAAAATTGGGCTTACATAAAGGATATTGAGTTTAATAATATTGTTAAGAATAAATTTAATAATAAACAATTAATTTTTATTTATATTACTAATTAATATTACTAAACAATAAATTAACATTATAATTAATGATAGCATGGCCCTGTAAAACGGCAACCCGGGTTCGAGTTTTAAACCACCCCCATCGCTTCCCTCCCAATCACCTTCCCTTCGACCAAAAGAAATAATAATAATAAACAATTAATAGACTAAAAAAGTAATTAATTAATTAACTAAATAACAAACTTTTATATATTAATTTATTTATTTATAAATTTATAGGATCGTAACATCATTAAACAAAAAATAAGCCTCAGTCAATTCACATAAAAAAATAATAATAATCTATAAATAATCTTGTATATAATAGGAGAATTGATATGATATATTATAAATGTAAAAATATTTTGTACTATTATTAAATCTATTTTGTACTAATGCTTAATTAATTTAAATTATTCAAAATATGTTTTCCTTAGTACTCTTTTCGATTTAAAATAACTATCATTTTGATCATTTACATGAGTATTAAGGAATCTAATATCAAGAATTGATTATAAAAATATTTACTAAAATATTCTTATTTAATAACTAATTTATTGTACTAATATTTCATTGTTTGTTATGGTTAGAATTGTATAGAGAGTAAAATAGAAAAATTTGCAATAAATAGTTCATTAAAATATAAGAGTACCAGATAATATGAATAAATTTTTTTTACTCAAAGTAACAATTATTATGAACTGGAGAAAATAATTTCTCAAATTTGAGTTTTGTGAAATAAAAAAAAACTTGCAACGAACAAACTTTCGTAGTAAACTAACACTCAGTTTGAGTAAATATTAATTGAGATCCAATTAATTGGGAATACTTAGGGTATATTTGGATAGAGGAAAGAAATTAGAAAAAAGGAAGTTGAGAAGGACGAAGTTAAGTGGAAAAAAAAAAGAGTAGATTTGTATTTTTCATAGGTATGTTTAGATGAAAGAAAAATGAAAGAAAAGAAAAAATGGAAGGAAAATAATTTTTTCTTATTTGTTTGTGTGGAAAAGTGAAAGAAATTAAAAAGATAATACTGTCAAATGATAATTTTACCCTTATATTGTTATAAAAAGTATTTCAACTATATTAATTAATATTAAATAAAAAATTTTACTATTTTTAATTTAACAATTAAAAATAATATCTGTCACAACCCCACTCAGAACGTGATCGGCCATAGGGAATACGTCCCCTAGCAAACCTACACTAAACCTTTTTTAAAAAAAAATTGGGCAAAGTCTCCCTTGTATTTAGGATTATTCCCAAATACGAATCCTCCACTTACACAACAATCCAAACACACAAAAATCATTCGGGATACACGCATTCTCCGAATGCACCTCACAACACACAATTTAGGAGTTTAAAACATAATCATACTTGTGATATATATATATATATATATATATATATATATATATATATATATATATATATATTCTTGAAGCTTAATTCATAAACATTAAAACTCAAGTTGGCCATAACTAAATTAACTTACTATTTCTGCAAATTATAATTGATACAGAAAGGACCCTACATGCGGGTTATTGGAGCATTACTAGAGGTTCTACCAATTTTTCTCAAATACAAAAATAAGCATCTGAAACCCCACACAAACAAGTGTATGGAAATTCAACACTTCTAACTAGCCGTAGAAATCTGAGGATGAGCTAGCACCTGTCTAAAAATATGGAAAGGAATAAAAGGTGAGTCATATAGATTCAGTGAGGGATAATATATCTACAACAAGAGTGAAACAAGACTAAACATACAATTTTAGTAACATATAATTTATAAGCATTTTTAAAAACTGATACGTTGTTTCTCAAGTAAAATACTTTGTCTATATAGTAAAATTACTATAAAAACTTTTGGTAAGGTATATATGATATTTAATCTATCTTTAAAATCTCTCTTTGGCTCATTAGAGCACCTTTTAGTTCAACTAAATATAAACCTCATTATATCAACTCATATGTATCCTTGCTCATGACTTCAAACACATGATAACTTCAAGGAATTTCCTTAAATTTCAATTTCAACTATATACAGTTTCAACTAGTAAATACAGATTTTAAACATAAATGCATAATATAGAAATACTTTCTCAAAACATAGAAAATAAATACTTATTCAATGTCATGAAAAACTTAGGGGAGGATTCTATTTCAAAAAATAACTGCCTGATTGGTCTTGCCCAGCAATCACTGATCTCACGCCTATGCGTAACTATATCTACCGGATATGTTGGCCGATATGCCGGGCTAGCAATCACCTTGCTACCTGGATTATTCGAGATACATCATGGCTAATGCTGCTACTATTAGCAAACAGTTCTGTTACAGTTTTCCCTCTTAGAAAGATACTCACACTTGTTGGGTCTTTGCCATGCCTCATGTGAGTCCTTGAAAACACATTTCCTCTCTAACTCCTTAACAATAACACTTTTCTTTATTTCAAATCATATAGTTTCTTATTCATAACTTTAAATGCATAATAAGATTCAAAAACCTTCCGTATTCTTAGAAAATATAGTTATCAAAATTCACCAAATATTCAAAATAATTGTACTATCAAATATAGTTTTAAAGTATAGTACTTTCAAATTAAAGCATCTAGAGCTCTTTCTCAATTATCGAAATTTTACTATTCTTTCTATCAAATAGCTCACAATATTGACTTTAAGAACATAACAATTTCTAATAAGTTGAAATTTCATATTATTTAGATACCATAAATTAGCTTCTATAAGAGCTCGTCCCAAACTTCTAGGCTTAAACATATATATATATATATATATATATATATATATATATATATATATATATATATATATATATATATATACACACACATAATTAGCATGATTATGTCAAGAGTCCTATAAATATGGAGTAAAACATATTAATTCAATTCTTTTATAAGCTTCACTAAATTACATTTTAGGCATGTAGTTAGCAAATTAAGAATAAGAATAAGAATAAGCTATAAATATACTAGCATTCACATATCAACTTTAGAAAGAAAAGAGCCTAAACTCTACGAAGTCTTAGAGCCACCAAGAGATTTCAAAAAGTATCTAACATCATAAAGAACACAATTTAAGCACCAATTAGTTTCTAAAACTAAGGATTAAATTAAATTACCTCCCAAGGTACAAATCCCCAAATTTGGAACCCTAGGTTCCCAAACCTCAACTTTTAACTTAATCCTCCAAGAAAATCCTTCCCTAACCATGAAATAGAAGAAGATTTGAGTTTAGAGAGTTACCTTGGGTTACAAAAGAAGGAAGAAACTTGATGGAGGACATAGGTCTTCTCCATCCTTTGTTTCTCTCACTAGAAAGGAAGAGAGAGAGAGAGCTCCAAGGAGAACCAAGCTAAAGTATGATAATGGTAATGAAGGAAGAAGATGAATTTGATGGTGAATTGAGTGAAAAATAGTAAAGGGTTGGTGGAAATCGTGTAGGGGGAGAGAAGAATGAGAGAGAAGGAAGAGAGAGAGACATGGTGGAAATGGGGGAGAAAGGTTGAGCTTTCTCCTTTATTTCCATCCAGTAGGCGCCTGGGCGCCGCAACCAAGCCGCTTGGATGTCCACCCACCTGAAAGCAAAACATTTAATAGCTTTGGGCGCCCAGCCCCTTTTTTTTTTTCTCCTCTTCTAACCACTTCTCAAATATCATCATATACTTATTTATATTTCTTGTTAATGTCCTCATTTATTTTCTCCATTAACTTTAAAACATATATGTAAATAAGAAAATATCCCTCATTTGAATCCAATAAAAATATTGAAAAAATCAAACTCCTTAAAAATCAAAATCCAACTTTTGGATTTTTAGTATAAACTTCCGAAAATTTGCATTTTCTTAAACTTCAAACTTGAAAATGAAAAGGTTAATAACTTCCAAAAATTCGTTAAAAATTGCTCTTCAATTATTTGATATCTAAGGAATAATTACTGAGACTTTTAATCTCATGAAAATATCCCAATGATATAGCCCTCCAAGGAGGCCTAAGGTCCAGACTTGAAACTTCGCGGGGTCCAATAGGCAGCACATCACGATTTATGTATTCCTATACTTGGTTATTACAATATTAGCTTATTAAATCAAACTAATATTCATAGAAATAAATTATCAAAATTATTTAAAATAAAATTAATATTTTAGTTAATATAATATTTCAAAAATATTACATAAAAATATATTTTATCAATTAAATAATATTAAAAATATTATTCAGCTATTACTTTTTTTAAAATAAAATATTAGTAACTAAGAAATTTTAAAATTTTATATAACTTATACTTTAGATATTTTTTTATATTTATTTTTTAATAATATAATAATAAAAAAATTAAAATTATTTAGATGAAATTTTTAAAAGTGTTAATTTAAATAAAAAAAAAGATGAAAGAGGAGAGAATTCATGCAACACCTTCAGTGCTGTTGCACACTCTAAACCCTCTCCCTGTCATCATCACAACTTCTCTCTCTCTCTCTCTCTCGCGCGCGAGTTAGATGGCAAGTTGGGAAATGTCAAAAAGCAGGCCCTCCCCCACAATTTTCCGCCCAGTGTCAGGAGAAAAAGGTTTTGCAGTGTTTATGTTGGCCCACCTTTGGTTTGGCATTATTCCAACACTCTTTCCCAATTTTATCTCGATCCAAACAAAGAAAATGAAATCCTTTCCTACTTATTTCCTTCCTCTCCCTTTCCGTCCTTCCCACTTCACCCGAACGAAACATAGCCTAAGTGATTATATAGAAGTGATCTCATATACACACTTTCACCAAAATATGGTTTACCAGAACCAGGTGATTCACACCGACAATATTGTCCATGCTGGACCCAACCAGATCCAGCTAGTCTGACTATCAAAACCGCAATCAGCCTTAAATTTGGTTATAGTTCAGTGTCATAATTGGATTCGTCGGTAGGCCGTGTTTAACTAATTAAGACTTGAAATAATACGTATAAGAATCCCTTAACAAAAATAAAAAATCCTCTTTGAATAAGTGAGTTGAGTAATTTTGTCTCAATCATATCACAAAAAAAAAAAAAAAACAATAAAAAGATGAGTAACCCCTGACAAGTGGCCACTCATCCCCAGTTCGCCATAGAATCAAGTCCCGAGCTAGTAGCCACTTGTTTGCCTCAATCCACTGTCGTCCATCCTCGTGCGGTTATTCATTAATTATAGGAGAAATTTTACTTTAGCACCTGAAATATAAATTATTTAGATTTTTTTTGTTTTTTGGCCTTCGATACATCTCAAATATGAATTGATATGGCATGAATACGGGAAAAATTATTGTGTGATTTAATCTCAACCTAAATAGGTGACGAGACACGGTGGAAATGATTTGTTGAGGGGCCTCCTCGTCCAAGGGGTAGAGGGGGTGGTGCACAATGGAGAGTGCCATTAGGCCGGACGTGTCTCGTCATTCTCCGGGTATTTATAGCAGAAGTGCCACTCATCTTGGGCACATGTCCAGGAGTGAATGAGGGATTAATTTGAGTAAGAGATTAGTGACTAAATTAAGTAGAGAGATATTTTTCCCACGAGTATAGTGTGGTGGGCTTGGGCTAGGCGGGTCACAAAGGGTGAAGCAGGGAAAGATGTTCATATGGATAAAGGAAAAACAAAAGGAAATTACAAGCATCATGAAAAACGTGTTACATATGGGATCCATGATCTCATTCATAGTACTTCGTAAAAAGAGTGTGTCATGAACGACCACAAAAATTCAAGCAAAAAGACAGGACAGACGAAAGAAGAAAGTTAACATCCTTCGTGCCTTCATATCCTCTATTTCAAATTCTGGAAATATCATGTTTGAATTCCAGTATTACAGTTAAGGAATGTAGTCAATATCCTCAGAGAATTTGTTCAGTCATTACATTCTATTTCATGATAATGAAAAACTATTTTACGCTACACAGAGCTGTACAGTATATTAGCTAAATGAAAACCGATATGTGCATTATCAAGGTTCAAGAGAATCATACTGCATTGTTCAAAGTCCAAATAATCATTCAAAGGCAGTGCCCGCGCTGGAATGGGGATGACAAAGCCAAAAATGGTGTAGTTAAGATGTTAGGCTGCAAAGGCTGAAAGGAAAACCCTGCTGACTGTGGAACTCCAATTGGCGGATGTTGAACCGAGCTGCCAAGAGGAGAAGGCAACAAAAGACAGTAAACGACAAATCATGTCTCTATGCTCAGTTTATAGAACAAATGGTAAGACATATTTAATCCAATAAATACTCTGCCAGTTCTAGTTTATTTGTCACTTTAGCAAAATTCATAGAAGTTAAGAAACAGAAATTAAGAAACCTAAAATCAAGGTTCATTTATGAAATTTTACCAAAATGCTCTTACTCAATTTTCAACTTCTAATTACATTACTTTATTAGCGTCACATTTCATTTTTCTATTAACTATAAATTGTGCTGGGTGAAATTGAAAAGTTAACCATAAATTTTTCATTGAAATGCGATATCGACAAATATTATGGACCAACAAATTTTCTCTAAAAATGACAAATAAATTCATAGTTGTGCAATTCACACTACGGCATATCTAGGTAAAATATCTAGGTCCACTATACTACTTGCACACTTCCAAACGACTTACAGATAAACATGACAGCATAGTTCAAGTGGATCCAATAAAAAAAAAAGGATAAATAGAAATAAATATGCAAAAAACTTCTCTTTTGGAAACGCGTCAAATATATATTGGGAAAAAAAGGCAACAGAAAAGGACACTGCTACATGGTTCTGTTTTCTCAGAAACATTTTTCAATAAAAAATGTTGCTAGGTAGCCACTTTCATATGTTCGTTTATACAGCCTTTGTTTTATAATCGTTCGAACTTTCCGCTGTTCTTAAAAGTAAATCTTTTAAGATAAAAACCAAAAAACATACGGATATCTTTTAAGCGAGAAACCCATTCCTTAGGAGTTGAAGACTCCACTTCCACCATTACTGCCACTGCCATATGCACTGTCAAGTAGCACTCGGATACTTTCCAACTCAATATGTGCGAGGACAAGAAAGATTCTTTCACACTCCTCTCCGATTTCGTGAATAACTGAATATGTAATTTTAATTTGCGTTAATCTTATATCCAATGAAAAGATAATTATCATAGAAAAATTTACTATGACAAACAATATCAATTTCATTGTAGTTTTTTTTTTTTTTTGCCCTTTTTATTTTTAGTTTTAACAAGCGTGTATTAAAAAAGCCATATAAACGTTGTGTTTGAATTTTGCATTGCTAGTGCTCAGCGGGTAGTGTTTTCTGGCGGGCTAGAGACTTCCCCTAATTTGGAAGTTTCCAAGAAATTTATCAGTTACAATGAAACAGTAAATCATACAAATGAATGTTAAAAATTGCAAATTACCCACTTAACCCCTAAAATTGAATTTTATAAAAAAAAAAATTTCACCTGTTTAAACTTTAAATATATTATAATTCACATTTTTTTTCCAAATATGACCGGACTCCATACAATTTTACTTCTCATTAAGGTAGGATTATATTTCTGGGGGAATATTAAAAGAAAAAAACACACATAACGACATGTTTGGCACTAACAGTATAAAAATATTGACAAAAATACTGAATTACTAAATGCTTAAAGCTTCAATGGGTAATTTGGTAAAATAAAATCTCGCCAAAAGTCTAAAGTTGAAGCGAGAATATGCAATTTTACCTAACCATTTTCCATTAAAAAAGTTGCTAAAATAAACATCATGCAACATATCACGCATTATTTCATATCTTTCAAATGGAACTCGAGCTGAACTGTTTGCTTACCCAAACCGAGAATAGTTGAATCCATTTTACCATTCTATGATATATAATCTCTTAACGGTAATGAAGATTTTTAGTACAAGACACTGAAAAACTGATTCGCAATTATCTTATACTCATTTTTAGAAATCACAAATTTAGTCTAGGTTGTACTTTACCTTATGATTAGCATAGTTAACATTTATTCCTCAAAGCATCACTAAGATTACAATATTAAAAACAAGCACCAAGAGACAATGGCACTGTCGATATTGGATGAGGAAAAACAGAGTATATTGCAAGAACTTACCTGTATGACAATGACAATGACAATGAAGTCTCTGCTGAGTTGTGAATTCCATTTTGATCAGGAGATAATAATGTCCAAAATACTAGATCACACAATAACCATATCTAGTTATTATCAAGTAAAGAGAAAGTAAAAGTTAAAAGCAAAATCTCAAGAGAATAAAGTAGAAATGTCACGTCTTATCCTAGAAATAATAATCAAGCTTAGCATTTTGCCACTTGAATCAAAATTGCCCAATTGTAAGCCAGTTAACTGCCAAAACAATCTTATTCAAATAACTATTTACACTTGTATCCTAGTGGCAAATTTTGCCTAAGGAGTAACGTATGCAGCTCCTAATCACTATCAACTCCCCTAGCCTTTTGGCTCCTTCCAAACGCATAGGTACTTTTGTTAGCGGTCAAACCAAGCTCAAAAGCACAAGATTTTTTGACAGATGTTTAGGAACCTTCTATACCAGTCCATGGCATCTGGTCAATGCAGAATTTGCCTCAACACAGTGGTAGGCAAAACTGATTTTCGTTATGTGACTACCTAACTTCACCTACTAGTTCCGTACATTTCAAGTTATCCCATTATAATATTATTATACAGATCATGGTACTCCAAAGCCAGTTTTAATATAATCATTCTTTCTAACAATATACAAGGACAGAATTCATTAAAATTTCAAAGAACTTGGATAACATTATCAAATAAAAACTAATATACCAACAATGGAGTTGGCATAGTGGTAGAGCCATACTAAGGCTCCAGGTAGGACCCCAGTTTGATTCTTGGATAGAACTCCAGCTGGGAGGGCAAACCTGACTATGCCCAAAAAGAATTAGTCTCTTTCCCTCATAATAGAGAGGGGCACACCTTTGGGAAATAATATATATATATATATATATATATATATTTGAAAAGTCAAATCTTCCAATATCATTTCCCACAAAAGTAATCATTCCCAATAATTTTTCAAAAGCAACCCCACACAAACATATGTGCTTGAGCATATCCAGAATAGAGTATGAGGCTGAGATTTTTTTCCCTTTCTAATTTCTTTTTAGAAGCACCGGTTCACTCCAAGGTCAGCTTTTGTTTGGTCAATGGTTCATACAAAGTTAATGACGGAACAATTGACATTTTTGCTGCAATGCTGCTTAGTTATCTAGAATATTCTTAATGACATTTACAGAGAGCAACGGATTCTTACACAGAATTTGTAGCATCTTATTGTTAGTACTAAGCAGAGTTGTTCCATATTTTCAATTGCTTGGCCTATTTATAACAACCACCACCACACCTTTTTCCACCAGGTGGAATCGGTTCTATATATGGTTTGGCATGTTTAACTCAAGGGAAATCTAAGATGTTCTAAACAGAAACTAAGCCATTACTCGTGGTATAGGATTGTCTTAGGTATCATTATGACCACCTAATTTAGTTTCCCTCAAAGTTTCGGCGATAGTTATTCAAATAGGTACGGGGTTTCAATTGTTTTCCTTTTCTATTTTTCTGATAGAAAAAGGGTTCACTTGTTTTAAAAGAAGGATTTCTTCTTGTCCATGTTGGTACTTTACCCTTTCTCCTTGAACATACTTCATTTATTGGAAAACAGACAGACAGCAGAGTGAAGGTTTCGTAAAAAAAAAATAAAAAATAAAAATAAATCTAGCCTTACAAAATTTAAAAGCTATTTATTCTCTGCAATAAAAGCTGACCCAATAATGAGAGAGTATTTAGTGTCAAAAATAGAAGGTAAGAAACTAACAATTACCTGACTGGTCTGAATGATCATTAAAATCCGAGCAAAAGAGCATATTCTGCATTTTATTATATTATTTAAAGTCAAAACAGAGGTAAATAGCTCTCATATCAGGATTTCAAAACATAAAACTAGAATATGCTATGCCACTGAATTTACAGCATTGTGCACCAACCTCTCCCATACCCTGAGACACATTTTGGACCACATCTGCAGGAAGTGGCAATATTAATGGTCAGGCATGTCTACTATTCAAAACACTGAAGAAGAAAATGAGAGAAGAATGGCCAAAAAGTTACAAAGCGTAACAAGTGAAGAGAAATGTTGGTACAGCCCAAACATTTCAAAGAAAGAGGTCAACATCATTCAGAAAACAACATAGATTCAATATCACAAACTGCAAATAATTATCAAAAAATCAGGGCGCAGATCCTGGGCAGGAGTTTCCAGGAGAAGTTAGAATATTTTCTCGAGAGAATACAGAAATTCAAACAATCAAGATAACAAGTAGCCGGATATCATCAGTTATCATGAAAAGTGTAGATTAAACTGTCAATCAGTCATTAACATTGCTCTGTATATCACCTTTAACTGGCATACATTTGGATAAATAAACATTCAACACAAAGACCTCTATTTACTTGTTATTCTCTTATTCAATCAGTCATCTAAGAGAAAGGAAAGTAAACTTATTCACTTTCTAACATAACCTCTACATGTTTCAAAGAAAGGCAGTGAAATCACTTGTCCAGAGAGTGTATTTTTTCAACAGCATTCCAAGGGACACAGACTGCGATGCCAGCTATTGTGGTGGAAGAGCTTAAGTTCACATAAACCCCACATCAGAATCCCATGTGAGACTCAAGTTTCATGCCTTGCTATTGGATCCTAACATCCCACAGTGCTCTGCAGCCTCCGCAATTGCGTTGGCTGTGCACTAATCCATTGACAACTGTCAGGCAAACACTGCTACACCGGCATCACCACCCCCACCTCTAATTTACAAATTACAACTATGACATGGTGGAAGACTCTGATACCAACTGACATGAACTTTGGAAGAACCACACGACAAAAACTAGCCATTGTGGTTGGAAAGGCCAAGACCATATAAACCTCACATCAGAATTCTGATGTGGAATTAAAGTTTCATACCTTGCAATTGTATCCTAGCATTTTATGACATGGTTGGACGTCAAGACAATTTATTTACTAAAAGAAAGAGAAGTGACAACGAAAAAGAATAAAAAATTAAACCACCTTTTCTGTTGGATAGAACTTAGTTCTACGTTCAATCTGTGTGTGCATTTAGCCCACCAAGGCAGAACCTGAACCTAGCTACCTTTTATTTTACATAAAACCTGAACCTAACTTTTAATAGCACATTGATCAAGCAGCTGGCACAAATCTTAAGAAATTACAAATTTTTCTGTTATGCAAACAAGACAATTGCAACAAAACAGTGGGATTATTTCTGTTGTTCAAATAGACAACAATACCAAACATACTACTATACTAATAATGGGTGATCAAATAGCAATACTTATGCCAACTGGTCTGTTACATGTTACTTTTAGTACAGTTAAATAAATGGTTAGGATAGTATTTACCCAAGTTTGAAACACTGGGCTTTACAGCTAATGTCAAACCAAGAAAACAATCATCGGGATCAGGGCCAAAATCCTGCAGCTTCAGCTCAAGATTTGGCTTTGCCCCTGTAAATAGAGCAGGAGAAGAGCAGTAAGCAATAGGGACAAATATCTACCACAACACAATTAGCATCTAACATGGTAGCTATCTAAAAAACCAAAATGTTTTTGATGGAAGGATATAAGACAGAAAGAAAATGGAAGTGCCCTCACTCTTGCTACTCAGCTTCAGCTCAAGTGGATCACAGACATGGAGTGGACGAGGAACCCATGTATCCACCTGAGCAGTATATATTAGTAACATGAAGAATTTGAAGACAAAATGTAAAATAAAACAAACTTCAAAGAAAGAAAGTTACCTGGAAAAAAGGATGTTGCAATGACTGATCTGCATCTGGCCTTCTTGATGGGTCCCATGAAAACAGTTGCTACAGAATTTGACAATGCAGCAGACATTAACGGATGGCAATATTTACAATGTCAACCAGCAATAAACTTTGGTATTGATATGTTAACAGACAAATTCTAGTGACCAGAAAGTACCGAGATCAAATCTATAGCTTCCAAGCTAGCATTTGGAATGATATCAGAAAGCTTCATAGGTGGAACCTGCCCAAGCATCAGGGAAATTAAAAATACATGAAGTAGAAATGAAATGAAAAGATGATAACAAAATTGGTATTACATAACCAGATTCTTGTTACATGAAAACTTACAACTTCATGACCCACAAGTTCCAATAGCCGAGAGTTGTTTGCCCCTATGGGGAAGGCAGCTAAATCCGGCGTACCAAGAATGCGGTATATTTTGTACAGTTGATCTATTTCACTGTCCATGAAAAAAAAAAAGGAGCTATATAAGAAGTGATAGAAAGCCTAATAGTTCAATTTTAGGAATACTTAAGATACACCCCAAAACCAAATAGTTCATTATTGTGACAACAAAACCATTGACATTACTTAAGGGAAAGTAAGATACCTTTCACCAGGAAATATGGGGGTCAAAGTAAAAAGCTCAGCTAATATAGCACCAACTGCCCACATGTCTGCAAATAATTTCTATTTGTTATTCACCACCTCAAGAAGGAAAACAAGAATGATTCTCAGAGTGACAGCATAAATGGCAAACAAGTTTGACCACATAAAATATGAAAATCAATGTAATTTTCTCCATTTGCATGCACCAAAAGTCAATTCGTATATGTAAGGATGTATGTAATTTCAAAGCAAGAGAAAGTGACGCTTTACTTGATCATAAATTGAAATGAATTAACTCGACTTAATGTGACCATGAACATATGTATTTTTCTGAGTGCTATCTAGGGCAGGCTGGGAGCTAATCATGACTGTCATAGCTGAGGGTGTCAGCTTAGAACCCATCTGCCATGAAACCTCCAAGTTACGGTGGCTTCATTCTGAAAGCACCATGGCACCTGCCATGCGCCCAGTGACAGTCAAAATAGCTCCCACATGGCAACTTCTCTCTTCAATTCCCATACTTTCCTCGCCTCCAAGCTACAGCTAATAGGCTTCTCGTTACAAGAGGTCTATAAGTCTCTTGGCATCTATGAATCAAATAAAACAGTGAATTAAAGAAAAAACACTCCAAATCCAAATGCTCGCTCTTCATGATACACAACATTACAAGTCGTGCCCTGAACATAAGTAGCTGCATTGAAGCTCCTCTGCTGCTCCTCCCTCCAATCATCACAAACCTGGCCCAAATCCTCAGTCAAGAAATTTTAATGTGTAGTCTTCTCTCTTTTTTCCAATTTCTGCTGAAACAATGGAATGCATATTATTTATATTTCCTCAATCTACATTTCCATTGGCCACTATGCGCCATCAACACTGTTTTGGCCATCAATTAATCATGTACATGAAATACAAAGGAAAAAGCATACATAGATAGAAAGTTTAGGTAGAGGACAGTACTAATGCCAAACCCCGGCAAGTACAAGACAAAAGGAACTTTCTCAGTTCCTTTTAATTGAATCCTGGGTCTTTCCACCAAACACCCCGCATCAACTATTCCAGTATCACTTACTATCATACTCCAACCGCAATTCAAATGTCCAAAATTACAGATTCCAGCTTGCTCCATCATGTCTAATAAATTCAGAAGATAAGCCTGCCACCTATCCAGTAACTAACCTCAGTAAGCAGGCTACTCTTTTAATGAAACAGATTATGTCTAAAGCTAGAGTACTGAAGCAATAAAAAGATTCAACCGTCTCTCAGGCTCTTATTCACACACTACACCAAACAAAGAAGAGAAGCCCCCATTTTTCATTGACTATAAGTTCCAATGATGCATTTCAAAAATGCTTTCGACAAAAAGAAAAAGAAAACTATTTAAAAAATTATAATAAAAAGAAAACTATTTAAAAAGTTATAATGAAAAGAGAACTATTTAAAAAATTATAATTTCCTTTTGGCTATAGAAAGAACTTTATCAGATTGAAAGTGAAGGGAAAAATTACAGCGCTAAAAGAACAATTATCCTCCTGTAACAAAATGAGAAACTGAAAAACAAAAGTGAAAACATACTCCATATTCCACAAAGATAATAGAGCACGCAGTTTTGTTTAAGACTTTTGAAAGAGATAACCACCACCATCACCATATAGATTGTGAACACAAGCTATTCTATTTTAGTAGAAGAAAAGATTTATCAGAGAAAGAGGAAATCTACAATAGTAGGAAAATAAGAAATCATCCAAAGGAGATAAACTACAAGAAAAGGGGGAGACTGAGAAGAAATGACCAATTTCCCTTCCTCCTGCAAATTATATAACTTGAAGCAACTACATGACCAATGTGCAAATCATAAAGTGATTAGAAAAGTTATAGAGACAGATTTCCAAGATTGCCAAAATTATGATCATGATGAGATGTCTCTTTAAGAAGGAATCAATGTAACTGATGCAGCTGTCTGGCTTGCTGTTGACACAGTTTTTTCTTCAGGGGAAAAAATTAAGGAGAGAAGAAAAGATTACAAAAGAGGACAATCATCCCATAGAAAGCAAAAATTAACAACTAAATCCTATGTAGATAAATCATGCAACAAAGCACGCCAATCACTGTGTAGGTCAACTAAAGAAACACCATTAAACAAGCCAGTCTATTTCCTTATGTATTTTATTCTTCTCTCTCTTTATCTATAGTTCTAATCATTTTAGTTGTGTTGAATCAGTACTGATGTACATATGTTTAGTATGTTGTCCAGAGGATGAATGCAGTACAACTTCTGCCAGGATTGAATGGATAAAGAGCAGTAATAGTTGACTCCAAATTAATTATGATAGCTTTTTTCTCAAATATGGGAGTGTTAGAACCATCTCTGTTGTCAGTAAGGCAACAAATAGTCAAATACCAATTTAAGTGCAGGAAAAAAGTGGATATTAACTAGAACTTCTTCAGTCTTCAGATAAAACAGGAAAGAGGATTGGCAAGGTAATCTACTTAAGTCATCCTTGACAATATAAGGACGGAGAGCGAGGCACAACTAATTATCTCCTGCTAATTGAGTGTTTAGGTTAGCTTTTGGGAGACCCCAAAAGTGGTCCTGCCTGCCGAAATCAGATTTAGGCAGTAACTACAAATCTAACTTCTGCCTCAAAGTCACTCTTGATAGCTCCCAAAAACTAACTCCAACACACTATTAAATCATCCATATAAGAAACAAAAAATAGCTAAAATAATTTAAATAATCTAGAAGAAGTCCTAAATTCAAAAGCAGAAAAATGCCTACCAACAGCAGGAGTATAACATGGGGACTGCAACAAAACTTCTGGAGCTCGGTACCTGAATTCCCAGGACAAAAAATGTGATAAAGTTGATAATGATCATGATCATGGTAAAAAATAACTTTTAAAAGAACAGGTATTTACAGACAGTCCATAAAATATTGATGTTAAATACGAAGATGTCCACATTGCATAGATAATTTTTCTTTTTTTTTAGCCATGTGAAAAAAACAGACTGACAAAGATGACATGAAAAAATATGACTCACCACCGTGTAGAAACATATTGAGTATAAGGAGGCAACGATGATACTTCTCTAGCCAGTCCAAAATCAGCAATTTTAATAACATCATTTGTCACCAGCAAATTCTCTGTATAGATGCAAACATCTCTACTAGATCAAAAACCGTATGAGTCTTTAAAAACAACAATATACCACCAAAAATTTACAAGATGGAGTTACATGGTTTACCAGGTTTTAAATCCCGATGAAAGAATCCTTTCTTGTGCATGTGACTAAGTCCTTGCAGCACTTGATTCATAAAGCACCGTATTTCTTCCTCTGAAAAGGACTTTTCTCTCTCTTTTATTAATTGGTAAAGATTACAATCCTGAAAAGATGAAATCTAGTGTCAAGCCTAGGTGATAAGGCAAACAGCAATACGGTTGTCCATCTAACCTTTAGTTAAATATTGTAGGGTTTTGGATAAATTACATAGCAGTTCATAAGATAAATTACATAGGAGTTCATAATTCTTCCAGTAAATATTCTTGTAGCAGTGACAGCCATGTAACTCTGCTGCATTTACCGGCAAGAGTAATAATATGTAAGCATTCCCTAGCCATCTGCTTCTTGTCTGTTAAAATGGGTTTCGTTAACAGAAGCATGGCAGGGTATCATGCTTGTTTTTTAGGTAATTCATTCGCCATTTCTGCTCTGCCTTCAATTCTTGGACAATAATATTTGATAGAACAACATTTCTTGGACAACCATTTCCTCCTATTTGTTATTCCCCCTCTTCTCTATCGCCATTTTTTTCATTTGTTATTCCTCCTCTTCTCTATCACCATTTTTTTCCTTTAACTTTTTCAGAATAAAACAACAATATATCACTTTTAAATTTCATCTCTTATTATTACAAAATAAGTAAATAAATAACTAAAAATGATGGGACATATAATATGGCATATAAATCACATATAAATAAACAATGAAGAACAAGAGTTTGTTTACCATGTATTCAAAAATGAAAAACAGTTCATTATTCTCTTTTACAACCTCCTTCAACTTTATGATATTTGGGTGATTCATTTTACGGAGGGCCTGCAGAAGGAATGCAATGCACATCAGTGGATAAATATTAACATTAAAATGCATAATCTTTATTACAGTTCCAGAAATGAATTAAAACCACCCCTATAACTACAAAAATTCAATGTAGCACATACCTTAACTTCTCTTAAATTTGTGTATTCTTCCCAGAAACAAAACTTTCTTTTCAACCTTTTGACAGCAACCTGACAAAATAAGGAGCATAACACCAGAAGATATTCCAAAATGTAACATCAGAAAATGCAATGTTCTACCCAAATGTAATAAAACTATAAAAGCACTATCATGGTTATAACACTACCTCTTGAAGCAGCACCAGAGAAAGCAAAAGATGCACTTTTTAAATAAAAACATGACATGATATCCATTTTGACCTTCAATGCAAAATGCATACATGAATTTATGACATCTTTATCACATTCCCTTACGGAAAACCTTTTAGAACATCACTTTAAATTAACATTAAACATGTCATTCACTTACTGTGAGCTTAGTTAGGAATGTATAGAAGGGTCCACACATATCCGTATATACAGAAAGGGTCCACTCATATCATATTGTCATGAGAATTCCTTTTTCTATCAATTTTGAAAATTATCAGGGCACATATTTTTATCATGCTTCTCCTAAAAGCTTAAGCTATTTGATGGAGGCAGTTGAATAGTTTTATCCCTAACAAGCATCATCTTTTTTTCTTTTTTAATAGAATCCCTAACAAGCATCATCATGCAAAAGCCACTTGGACAAAGCACAAACATATTTAGCCTTTTGCTTGGTCTACAAGGTAGAAGCAATGTAATACAAAAAATATTTATTCTTAAAAAACATGAAAATTATGCTTCCAAGTTATAGCACATTGAAGGATCATTTATATAGGATTAGTAAAAGAACATATTTAGATGATCATACTGAAGTTGAAAGAATAGTTATAGATAGAGATGCTTACAATCTCATAAGTTCTCAAATCATGGGCTTTATATACATGACCGCAAGAACCATCTCCAAGCTCTCTCAAAATTTTGTATCTAAAAGGATAAAGACAAAAAGAAATAAAATAATCTGCTGACACAATCGAGACCGCAGCAACTGTACATAAGTCAATGGATTATATTAAAAAAAATTAAAATTTATAAAAAAAAAAAAAAAAAAAACAAAAACCTAACCTTTCCATTATTAGAATTACAACACTATAACTGATAACACTTCAGAGAGACAGGAAAAGACTCCATGAAGAGATGTCTAACTGTCAACACGGGGTTGGCACTTAGCATTAAGCATCGAATATCACCAATAATCCACTTTTCATTGTAGAAGTGATCCACAAACAGCAAGTAGTCTGTCAACATGTCGCAAACCTCAGAACCCAAGTTGACTTTTGCATATCACATGTAAATCCATTTTGATCACATTGACTTCAAACTAAGCCCGTGTATTACGAAACGGGCAATAAGCTGCAGTGGGCGAGAAGAAAAAAGTAAAAAAAAAAAAGAAAAAAAAGTTAGTTCTTTTCTGAAACTCCAATAATTAGCTCCCTTGAACATCAAGGGAACAGTATATTTACGTACTTGGAAAGTGCAAGACTAAGAAAACACAGTATCATATTATTTCACTGTACAATTGGAAGGATTGTCATTCAATTCTCTACCCACAAGAACTAAACAGAACGTTCATAAGAAAATAGATCCTCCCATGAAGACTCTGATCCCAACAAGACGATCATAGCTATGTGCTATGATCATAGCTATACCCTTTACTTTTATACAGTATCATAACAGTCTACTCAACTCACACCACTCTATGAAACCCACCCAAGAAAATCAAAATTCAATGGCCAAGCTATCAAGTGACAAAAAGAAATATTTAACAAGCGAATCAGATCAAAGAATCGATTCCAAAGAATGCGGAAACTTTCCAAGAAAATTTATAAGGTTAAAAATTAAACAACTAAATTTAAGAAAAAAGAAAAAAGTTACCTTGATAATCTATCCATAAAACATCTGTCCTTTTTTAAAATATAACAATTAAAATCATATATCAACAAAAACGTCACGCTCAATCCAAAGAAAGAAGAATCTCAGATTTTGTTCATTGCTGTTGTTCATTCCTCATTCTCTCAGAAAACAAAACCGATCACAAAAGAAGAAAAAAAATAAAGGAACAAAAACATAATTCAAGCTGCATTTCAGTTTGCTTACCAGCTAGGAACAAGATGGAACAAGATGAAACGAAAACAACGCGAAAAATTGGAAATTGAAGAAAACGCGCGAAGAAAAAATTCAGAAAAAAAAAGAAGACAGAAAAGATTGAAGAAGAAGAAGAAAAAACTCACCGCGTATGGTTATTGAACAGAATCACAAAGGGAATCAACGGACACACAATCACAGATCAGCAATGCGAACGAACCTTATCGGAAAAGAAACAAGAAAACGGATTTCTAGAGAGAAAGAAGTGAGGAGAGAGAAAATTCGGATTTGAGAAAGAAGCCATGTGAATTCCACAGAAGAAGAAAAAGAAACGAAGGAGAAGAAACCAAAGAAATAATATTAAATTTTTCGTATTAAAATTAAAATATTTAAAGAAATATAGATATTAATAGGGGTAATTAAAATATTGGAGTGAAGAAGAAATATTCTAAACTTTTTATTTAATTATTTTCTTCTTTTTCTCCAATTGAAAATGTGGCTGTGGGTGGGGTGGGGTGGGGTGGGGTGGGGTGGGGACGGTCTGTGGTCCCCACATAGATGTGAAAGTGTTTTTGTCGAATTACGATTTTGCCATCTAGGTTCTGTTTTATTAACAGAAATGTTTAGCGAGTTGTCGATTTTGTCCCTAACTTTTACAACTACAAGACAATTTAACCCTCAGTGAAATATCAAAAGACGGTGTTATCCTTCTCAGCAGGATAAGGACAAGGGACAGGAAAGTCATTAAGAAGAAGTTTCTGGCTTTTAGGTCATTTGATGCTCAGTTAACCGAGCATATCCGGTTCAGATTTCAGGTCTCGGGGCTTGAAGTCCGATTTGCATAAAACGACAAGACAAATGCACCGTTTTACTTGGGGAATGAAAGTAGCATCAACTGCTATTGGCCCATATTATTTCTGTTGATTAAAAAAAAACATTTTGAACAGGTTGATAAAAAAAAAGTATTAAACAGTGTTTTGAATGGTTAAAATTAGGAATTGATTTGATTTGATTTGAAATAATTTGAATTTATTTGATTTATAAATTAAAATTAATATTTGGAATGATTATATAAAATAGAATTTGAATAAATTTATAAGTTAATTTTTATGTTTAGAATATATTAAATAATATTTGGAATAATTAAAAGTAAGATTTAATTTGATTTGATTTATATTTAAATTTTGAAATCAAATCCTACCAAATTTGATGGGATTTCAAAACCAAATGAATCAAATTCTATAACAAATGAAGTAATTTCTTTTTTTAAAAATATTTAAATAAAAAATTAGATTTACAAATTAAATCAATTCCTAAATTTTCTTATTCCAAACACTACCTTAGGTAGTATTTTCAATTTCTAAAATTCTAATAGTTTACTCATGATCATCTCAAAAACACAAAAGAATCACAAAGAAAAATACTAGCTCAACATCCTAATGCCTTACATTTCTCACATGGATATAGGAGAAGAACGGAAAATAAAACTAAATATAGCCAAAGAATAAAATATGAATGGGACTAAACCATTTTATAGGGCCTATAGCTCAACCCAATAGCCCACTAGGTTTGAACATTCAAGAAGACTTGAAACTAAGGATTATACTGCAGGAAATCATCAACTTATACTTGATGAATTGAATAGTAGAAGAAAAAATGCTACACAACCAAAATTTTTATCAGAATTTTATTGATAGAAAAATGTGGCATTATTATTTATTCTTAAATGAATAAGCAGACTCTTACCCTATATTATCTAACCACCACCATTATTTGCATAAAAAAAAATTCTAGTTATATTTTTTATGGTACTTTAGCATTTCTCATGGTAGAATCTAGGTTCGTTCACATGGGTCAAACCCCATCAAGTTGATCCATTTATCCTTCAAAATTAGGTGGATTGGATTTAAAAAATTTGACCTATTTAAATTAGTTCATTTTTAGCCTAGTTTGTTTAACCTGCCCATTTATTTTTATTTTTTCAAAAATAATTGCAACTTGTGACCAACTTATTAGCCTAACATAGTCAAATTTCACCCAGCTCATTACCCAAAGACCCTAAATAAACATACAAAAAGAAATAAAGGTAAACAAGCTAGCTCATTTAGGCTTGCGAGCTAAGCCAATATGTTTTTGACCCATTAACACTTATTATAGGGTTGGTTCGGCACATTTAACTCGTGGCCTTAATGGGTTAGGCTTAAACGGGCCAGTTGGATCATTTGACACACTTAGTAGAATCCCCAAAAGGTAAGATCACACTAAGATCCTTAGGGAGAAGGAATCAAATCTCAATAGCTCTATAACTAGAAGGGATCTCACCTCTAGCTTTAAATACAGACCACCCTTTCAAGTAAAGGCAAGCAACTCATTCACTCACTTATACATAAGTGAGATTGGTACTAAATTGAGCATTGGTGTAACATCCCAATTTAGTTAATTAATATTATTAAAGATTTATTTACAATAAGTTTATAAAATAAAGTTAAGAGTGTAGGATAATAAGAGTAGTAGTGTACGGCTAGAATTTCTATATATGTAAGATTGATCCGATGGTAGCATAAGATACCAGTGAGTTTAGTCATCAAGAGATTATACATATTACATGTGGCCTAGAGTGGGCCACACGGCTCAAATTATATGGCACAATGTGGGCTACAGACCTAGTAGGTGAGTCACCCTCACTTTTTCTACAAATATCTCCCCACAATCCAAAATATCATTTTCTTCTCCTCTTTCTTCCTCTCAAGAAAGTCGTCAGCCCTCTTCCTCCTCTCTATCTCCATTTTTGCTTCCTTCCTCCTCTAATCTAATCTTGTTCTTCTAATTATTCTTTTAGTAAACCACTCAAAGCCTAAACTCAACCACCCTCACTAATACCAAGAATAAGCTAAAAACCTTCCTCCTTTGGTGATGGTAGCTATTGCTATATACAGGAAAGAAAGGTTGTTGATGGTGTTCTGCTTGGTTTAAGAGAGATTGGAGTCCAAAGGAGCAAATCTTGAAGAGTTTGTAAGCTTGGTAGTGAGGTAGGTGTCCTTAAACTTGTATTATATTGAGTTTATTCCATAAAGGTCGGGTTTCCTTGTTACTCTTTATGCTTGATTAGTGGTTGAAATAAGATATTATATGGTCTTGATTTAATGAATTAGAGCTTATTAAATTGGATCGGTGTGAAAGATTGAGTTAAAGAAACAAAGAATCATAAAACAGAATTTCTATTAATGAGGGTTCCATAAATAGTGCCCAATATATGGGCCATATCTCAAGCTAGAAAACCCTAAGTGAAGTGAAACCAAATTTGGATGAAAATATATTCAGAGAGGAGTCTACCCTCAACATTTGAGTTTCATTGGACTTAAGATAAGAGTTATTATTTTTCAAATTGAGATGCTGGTTTACATTACTAATTTTAACTAGCACATGGTATAATGGGAATATCTTGCCTATGGAACTTCAATTAGAATGAAACCAGCCTTATTAGAAAGCTAACACATAAAGGATTATATCTATAAAATTTTAGATTTCGATCCTTAGTAGATTGTTCCCAGTAATTCCATGAATTTGCCCCGAGTTCCATGAGTGTTGGAATAGGACAGTTTCAATGTAGAGCTTATAACTTAAGCTCTGCTTAACTAAATTAAGTGGGACTAAGTTTGTTTGAAAGAAGGTTTTTGTAGGCATATCCTAGTAGACTTTTGAAACAAAAGAACATAAGATAGATTTTTAGTGAATTTCCCAATTTTGATGTCAAACCTACCCCAAGGTAGGACTGGTGTCCTAGGTTCCGGTTTCATGAAGTGATGGTTATTATGTGGCCAAAATAGGGCCTATGTTCTAGTTTTTGAGTTTATAAAAAGAGGGGATTTGAGTGAATAATTATGCCCACCCACTTTTACCATCATGATCGGCTTCCAAGGTCCGGGATCGAGGGTTTGAGGTTAAAGATTGGTGCGAATATAAGTGGAATGGCATATTGAGATGAGGTTCAGGATCTGGGTTTGGTGCTTGAGGTTCCGGAATAGAAGCATGAGAGCATGCTTCCAGGTCCCTAGTTGACTGACCCATATTTCCAGGCTCGCGGATCTAAACTCAAACCCTAATCAACATACCCATGTTTCCAAGTTCCAAGTTCCAAGCTCGGACCAAATCGACTTACCCTAATCCTCGATTACAGAATTCCGAGTTAGGCTTCCTTGCCTTAGTTCTTAGCTTAGTCCAAAATTGGCTTATCATGTTTCCAAGTTCCAAGTTCCGAACTTGACCCTAAAGTCGGATTTTGGTAGGTTTTCCAAATCCAGGATAGATCCTAAGTATTAGGTAAATTATGCTTTGAATTGTGTTATCTTTGAAACAAATTATATTTCCTCATTTTCTTCTTGAAACTTGAAGCATGAGTGTAATACCCTAATAGTTCTATACTATGATTAAGTCATACTACAGAGATTATTAGTTGTTACTTTTACTCGCGGAAGTTTTAACTAGCATGAGTGTAATGCATGCACGATGATATCGAGAAAGAAGAAAGATATAAGAGCTTGCAAAAGGGGACGTATCAAGCCTCTACCTCATAGTAGGCCAAGGCAGCATTCCTTAAGACTTGGTCCAGCCCCTAAACGAATTTAAGCGGAATAGACTGGTGTGAGGGTCGAGGAAAGTAAATCCATTACTCATGTATAGGTACAACTATTACCTAGAGGTGAGAGAGGCGATTCACTTCCAGAGAACAAAGTACAGAGAAACAAGATGTAGGTTAAAGAAAGAAAGAGATAAGAAAATCAAGTGCACTTGCATAAAGTCAAGTATGAGCATTTGCATATGAGCATTTGCAGAATTTTGCTATAATGTTACTATAATTCTAATTGAACTGATGTATTATCACTGTTATTATGTCTATCATGGGATATGCCAAGTGGTTGTTAAAATATAACCCGCTTCGAGAAAGGTGTTTTCAAACTTAAAAAGCTTATGTGTATGTACCCATATTTTCATAAGAAACCGAAGCAGTTGGAATATTTATGATGACACCTTGTATAAATAATGGATTGAGTTTACCTAATAAGAACCTTAGGTTCTCACTACCTGTTTGTTTGTTTTCCATAAACATTCCAATATGTAGCATAGATCCCAAGTCTGTAGCAGATGTTTTGGAGATAATCACAAAGCTTAAGACTTGGGCTTGATGTCCAGTTCGAAGGACTAAAGTGGTTGGCCAATAACCACCAGGAGATGATTGCAGACCAAGGCATGGTCCGTATATAATATTATTCTAAGTTTCTGTTAAGTTGTAAGTACTTATTTATATATATCGAAGATTTGTAGTTATAAACTCTCTTTGCTATAATGGAATGTGGAGTTTCAGGACCATATGTATAATATTCTCTTATTTAAAAGTCTTTTATAGTAGTAGTAACAACCTCTAGATATAGTCCAATACTTGAGCATGGTGTATGTGTGTTTGGAAGATGTTACATATTTTCTTCCGAGCATAAAACTTAGTAAATATAACAATTTAGTGTTGTGACTTAACCCAAATCCAAGTAAGGAATTCACTCACAAGAACACTAATACCAAGATACTCAATAAGAGTTGTGAATTTAGATAGCCAAATCAAGAGTCCTAACTAGCAATGTGGAAAAGCCGCAACAGAGAAAGTGGCAACCCACAGCAGAGGAGGACAAGCAGAATTGTAGCAGGGAGAGGAGTAGAACAGCAATGGAGAGGACTAGAACCGTGGCAAAGTAAGAGCAGAACCAAGGGGGAAGGTGAGTTGAGGGAGGGGATGTGACAGTGGCTTGTGGTAGAGGGAAGATTGGTGGCAGTGGTAAGTAAAAGAGTGGACTAGAGAGAGATTGCCAGTGAGAGAGGGAGTGAGAGGGAGAGAGAGATGGTACAAAAGAGGGAAGCAGGGGCGGATGTTTATCTACAGAAAGAAAAAGAAAGGGAAAACGAAAGAGTCTGGGGCGGTTGACAGCATTAAAGATGTTGGCAGTCTCTTCCTTCTTCTTCTTTTTTCCTACCTTTTTAAAAACTTCATTTAGTTAGTTTTACCTCCTCTATCACTCTATAAATTAGGGCCATTAATGGAAACACTCCAAAGACTTAAGCTATGTAAAATTTTAAAATTTCCTGTTACTACTATATTTTTTTTAACCCTGTGTTTTATTTTAAACTGGGGTATTATATTATCCCCTTTTAAGAAATTTGGTCCTCGAATCTCAAGAAGGCAATTCACATATAAATTGGTTATACCCATGCATATCAATTTGCTAGTATTTTGCACATATATAAAGCAGCATCGCTATGTCATTATAGTACGCACAAATCAAACTTCTTTTCTTACCTTATCTTTAGATATAAATGGAAAGGTTCAATTTCAAGTTAACAATGCCTTTTATCATGGTTATACTAAAAGAAATCTCATGACAGTATCAAATAAGGATAACATGGACAAATTTTATCAACAAAAATTGACTATGTCAAAATGGAGGTTTGTTTTTTTTTTTTTTCCCTTCTGTTGACTATAATACACTCAAAATAGTTATTGGGAAAAGAAGGAGCCAAAGATTTTAAAAAACAAGCAAGGTCTAAAACACACGAATATAAAACAGCATAAGTAGATTAACAAAACTTGGCCCTTATGCTTCCTTCATATTAGAGCATCTTAAAAGCCTTCAAAACCATTCTTCAATGCTCAATTGTTCATGGCTAAGTGCTACATCACATTAGAAATTCATCAAAGACGCATTCTTTCCCTTCCTTGGAATCCCTCCTCCTAAGACCCAGTGGTCTCCAGGAAACTAGCTCAAACAATACATATCAACATCATCAAGTATCAATACAAATTTTGTTATTGTAGGATGCACATACTAGTATAGACAAAACAAGTTAGTTTATTATCCTAATTTGTAATTACAATGATCCAACATTATATACAATTTGTCTGGAAAAGAAATGACCGATGCTCAAGCAATACCAAGCTAAAATGCTTACAAAATCAATATTCAATCAATGATGATTTGATCCAATAAGATAGTAAGAGGCACTCCCTAAACTATTAATTAAAACTCAAAATAATACCATATCATATACAAGGAATATGAATAAGCGATAAACAAATAAGGAGTATATCACCATGAAATCAAAAGACCAGTAACACAAAATAAGCCGTAAGTAAGATTCATAATGGATAAAAAAAATTTAAAATCTAGAACTTATGGATAAAAAATTTAAAATCTAGAACTTACTCCATACGAACTAAGAATCAACTATAAGACATGTCAACTCTATCACTATGTCACAAAACCATAACACGCTAAAGGCCATTCAAAAAACTCATGCTCCAATACTTCAGCACAAACAAAGAGCCTAAGCCGATGAGTAGCCATGAAAAAAAACAAGCCAAACAGTTGAACATACAGTATAGTTTTCAACCAAATAATAAAATATCTAGGCACTTATAATTTGCACACTTAAGAACAACTCAAAAATATACACATATGCATACTAAAGGAATAGACAAAAGGTTTACCCATCATAGTTAATTAGGTGCCTGAGCACCTGGCCCTCGTAAGGAAAACTTGCATGTCAAGCCTTGCCGAAGAGCCTTCTATACTCAATAGCAATCCCTCCTAAGGTGTCCTGCTTGGCTGCATTGGAGGCAAGCCCTAGTTTCTCTGTGGCATAACCCATGGTGGGACTTACCATAGGTCTGACATCGAGGTTTGCCTTTACTTAAATTTAGCATTGTAACATTCTCCAAACATAAACTCTATGCTCGAGTCATGAAATTATATCTAGAAGTTGTCATAGGTACCGCAAAAGACGTTGAAATAATAAGATATAATAGAAGGCCCTTTAAAATTCATATATCTCTATTTAATACAATTTTCATATTCAAGGGTTTACTAAATATACATAAAATTCAAAATATAAGTTGGAAAACTTCACTAATATAATACCCAAAACAAGTATTGTTCTGCATTCTAACTTCTGCTGCACCTCTTGATGCTTGAGTTTGTCACGACCCAAACCCCGGCCATGACCGGCGCATAGGGACAAGTCCCTACGCAAGCCTTCCACCACAAAATTTAATAAAATTTTGACAGAGTCTCCTTCGAAATTAGGATATTTCCCAATTACAAAAGGTTACCTTGCAAGATAAACAAACATAATTTTCTATCGGAGATCCGGGTATTCTCAGAATACACCCCTCAGCACATAGTATAACAGTAAAATATATATATACAATCATATGTCCAAAAATACATAGTTCAAGTTCTTCAGAAAACAAATCCTTTAAACAACTTTAATTCCAACAAGTTGAAATATACATATACATATATGACTGAATATATATAACAACAACAAAAACAGAACAAGGTCGGACCCTGCCTGTAGTACTATGGAGCTACAATTCTAAGAATTTCTCTGTCTTAACTAATTTATAAAAGGCCCTTGAATAAGAAGGGCTCACCCACATTATTCGGAATACACGGACCGAAGAATTAGATTCTACTGGAACACCTGAAACTGAAAAAGGAAAGAAAACAACATGGTGAGTTTATGAAACTCAGTGAGAGATAGAATGTCCTTAACCCACATGAGACAATGTACAAACCATAATTATTAAATAGATATAAGATAAAGCAATAATATGTTTAATAAAACCAAAAACAGAAATCTTATTCAAATGTTATCCAACTTTCCTTTTCCAACAATAGAGTCCATCTATTCCAGGATAAATCCGTCAGGAATCACACTTAGGTGGCCTTTCCTTCGTGTGAAACCCGTAATCCGGCACGCACCACACTATATGTGTGGCCATGAATAACAGGCACGCATCACTCCCTTGAGTGGCCATGAAATCCAACATCCTAGGTGCACCCAGGGCTAACGCCTACTGCCGTTAGCCTACAGATCCTGGTCTAGACTTTCCCAAGTCTTTCCTTTTCATTACACAGAATGTTTAATAAAGATTCTTATAAGACAAACCAATATACCTTCCATAAAACAATAAAATTGTAACTTTAAAGAAAAGTAAAGCTTTAACATTTTAATAAATCAAAAACGAGTAAAAGTCCGAAGCTTTTATTCAAAACCTTTCAAAACAAAGAGAATTTTCTAAATTTTAATAAAGAACCAAGATAATAAACATTTGTCACATTTTTTTTTTTTTTGAAATCAAGTCATTATCTCATGTGAACCAGTAAAAATAGATAAGCCACCAAAACTTAAATTATATTGTTAAGACATACTAAATCGTTTGCATATGAATATATATAGACAAAAATATGTTAAAACTAAGATAGGGATAAACTATCTACTCACAGACTTAGCGCCAATCGCGGAATTCTAATCCCATGAACTCAGAGAGCCAAAGCCAGTCCTCCAGTGGCAAATACTATCCATAATACGGAAATTTAATTCAAGGTTAGTCACTTAGATTAAGGATTAATCTACTACACTCCCAGATATGAAAATTCCTAAATCTTCTAACCTAGGGTTCTCTAGAAACTCACTACAGGGGAATTAATCTATAATTCATAAGAAAGGAGTTTGAGGATTACCTTTGAAGATAGAGAAAGGAAGAAGAAATCTTTAGGAGCCTTGGTGTCACCTCCTCCAAGCTCCAAGACCAAATGTGTTGATTTTTGGATGAGGGTATGATTTGAGATTAAAGAAAGAAGTTGAGTTTAAGTGAATGGGAATGGTGTAATTTGATGGAAATATGAGAAGGTTTGGGTTTAAGAAGGAAGGGAGATATGTTTTAGAGAGAAGGGAGAGAGTTTGGGTTAGAGAGAGAAGGAGAATTTCGAAAATGAGGGCGTAGGACGCGTTCGGACCTATATATTGGCCTTCGATAATCGATTACCAAGGGCTGGTAATCGATTACCACGTAGAACTTGTAATCGATTACCAATTATGGTAATCGATTACCACAATAAGCGTGTCGATTACCAATGGTGATAATCGACACAAGAAACTCAGGCGTAATCGATTACCAATCATGGTAATCGATTACCACGCGAAAAATTTTTAACCTGTGGCGTACAGAAAGCATTGTAATCGATTACAGGTCCTCTGTAATTGATTACCAAATCCAAAAACTTGATTCCCTCCTTCTGCAGTCCATTCCTAGGTCCAAGATATTGCACAGACTTATTTACATTTCTTAATTTCTTAATTTTAAGTTATGTAAATAAGGGAATACTCCCCATTTGGATTCAATAAAAATATCTAAAAATCCAAAATCCTTAGGAATTAGAATCCAACTTTTGGGTTTTAGTACAATTCTCCGAAAACTTGCGTTTTTATAAACTTGAGGGTTGAAAACGAAGGGTTTATCCATTCCCTAAAATTCGTTAAAAATCCTTCTTTAACCCATTGATGCCCAGAGAACCATTACCGGGACTTTTGATCTTAAGAAAATGTCTCAAACCTATAGCCCTCCAAGGAGGCATAGGGTTCAGACTCAGAATTTTTCAAGTTCTGGTTTCGACAGGTAACGGCAACTTGGGTTGGGGTGTTACAGAGTTGGAGTCCGAATATTATACTCTCGTCCATATCTTTGGTTCCTAGTAGTCCTACCTAATTGCAAACTTGAAGTCTATTCTATACTGGAATGGTTATGGAAAACAAACGAACAGGTAGTGAAAACCTAAGGTTCCTAGTAGATAAACTCAGTCCACTAATCATACAAAGTGTCGTCATAAATATTCTAGCCGCTTCAGTTTCTTATGAAAACTTGAGCACATACACATAGGCATAGGTTTAATTTTAAGTTTGAAAACACCTTTCTCGAAGTGGGATATATTTTAACAATCACTTGGCAATATTCATGGCAAGTATAATAATAATAACAATACAACATTTCAAGCATAGTCATAACAGCAGTATAGCATAGTGAGACATCTAAATATGCGTATGCTTATGCACATACTTGACTTATGCAAGTGCATTTGACTTCCTTATCTCTTTCTTTAACTTGTATCTTGCTCTTTTGTACTTAGTTCATTGGAGGTGAATGGCCTCTTCTCACCTCTAGGTAATAGCCTACTTCTCAGGTCTAAGCTCGTACTTATATATAAGTGACAGATTTACTTTCTCTGACCCTTACACCAGTCTATTCCCCTTAAGTCTAATCGGGAGCTAGTCTAAGTCTTAGACAGTATTGCCTTGGCTTACTACGAGATGGAGGCTCAATACGTCCCTTTGCAAGTTCTTAGTATCTTTCTTCATTCTTGTACATAATCAAGCATGAGCATGCTACATGCACTTATGCATATGCCTCATGTCTCACTTTCAATCATTTCTTGCATGCATAATTTTTCATGACTATAACATATGAACATCCATAGCATTCACATATTTCTATCGAAAATTTGGTAGCATAACAGTTGAAATACGGAGGGTCCCAAAATAAATAGTAGATTAAATCTGCTAGCCAATCATATCAATTATGTTCATCATAGATGATATATCAATATAACATGGTATTGGTGTGAAACCGTCTAAAACTTGTGTCTTTGAATATTTCATAGCTTATGGGACCTGTGAGTGAGGACAACTCTTAGGTGTTGCCTTTATCCTTAAATCTACCCTATTCTTCTAAATTGTACCAAAATTCTATTTTAAGTTATTTTGGCCTAGAAATTTAATAGATTGTAGCTTTGTTTATCTACCTTCAAATCTTTTTAGTTTCACTAAATTTTGATGTGTATAACTTGAGTTATTATAGTTTTACTCAGGGTTGCCCTATTTTAGAACAAACTTGTACACTTAACTTTAGAAAATCACTAAAATTTTATCCTTCATCATTCTCATCTGAATTTTATATTAAAATGAAGCTCTTTGGATCATATTTCAATCCTCATGAGTTTAACTCTAATTGGATAAGCAGAGCTCAAGTTATAAGCTCCTGAATTGATCTGCCCCATTTTCATCTAAGCAGAGTATAGGTC
The DNA here is from genome assembly GCA_031439595.1 of Pterocarpus santalinus. NCBI lineage: Eukaryota > Viridiplantae > Streptophyta > Magnoliopsida > Fabales > Fabaceae > Pterocarpus > Pterocarpus santalinus. The sequence goes on along the minus strand of CM062526.1, from coordinate 13,756,276 downwards.
AATTTTAAGGAATTACTGGGAAAAATTCACTCATGATCTGATTGTGAAATTTTTGTGGCATGATCCACTATATGTTAACTTTCCAATAAAATTAATTTCACTTAATTTGAAATTATATAGAACAAATTATGCTCTTCATATCACGCTCTGGTCTGGATAAAGTATGAATTCCAATAACCAATTATTAAAAATCATAACTAATCTATTTTAAATATTTATATCCTTGGATTGCTCTTGAAGTCTAGTTTCATGCAAAATTAGCTTCATTCAAATTTGAGTTATATAGGCTGCGTTATTAACTCCACTATAAGGAAGTCACCTAGGGTTTCATACCACAGCTTCTCTGTTTTAGTTTCTTTTTGATCTTTTGAGCTATTTTCTGATCCAACCTAAATTTCCCTATCTCAAATCACTAGAAAACAACCATAATACCATCATACAAATACGAATCAAGAATATCATAAAGAGAATCACATCAGCCACATAACCACATAACACATAAAATAACTAAAGATTTGAGCTACCTACCTCAAAATCCTTGAAACTATAGAAATAAAGAAGCCTAGACAACTCCTAGCCTTCTTCCTTCCCTATGGCAGCAGTTCACATGAAGGTGGAGAGACTCCATTTGATGTCTAATTATCAAATTGATCCAGGAATATTGTAGAGGAAATGGTAAGGATTAAGTTTCATAAAAAGAGCAAAAGGTTTTGAGGCCAAGAGAACCATTAACTATGAGCTTGAAGATCATAGCCATGGTGGTTTTAAAGAAAAAAAATGAAGGTGGAGGAGAAGAAGAAGTGGCCGAAAATTTGATAGGCATGGAAGGAAGAAAAATTGGTTTGCTTGCTAAGGTGGGTGGCTTCCTTCTTAAGTTTGTTGACTTGAATACAATTGGTGGGTTTTGGAACAAAATTAAATTCTTCTAAACTAAAATTTGAGTGGCACATGAAGATTTGTGTGGTTAGTTTCTAGCCACATATCTTAGAATTTTTAACTAATACTCATGTCCATAAACAATACAGGACCCTTGAGAATTAATTCAAGGTGTCTGGATATCAATTTGGGTTCTCTAGATTAACCGAGATACTGCAACATATTTTGAGTAACCTCACACTTTTATTTACAATTGTGGGTAGAAAATCTCTAATTGAAGTTATTACAGGTATTTTGGTTACCCACCAATGCCATGGTGCCCACAAAATCTCAGACTTGAAAATTTTTCTATAGTTGCCCCTCTTGACAACCGTAAGGTCTTATTTACAATGTTGCCATTATAATTTGAGAGTCACGATTTCATCCCTGCCTTTTCTACAGTTTGCCAGTTTACAAACTTGCATTTGCCTCGGACCCAAGCTTCCTTCTATCCCGATCTACTCTTAGAGTTTGGGATGTTACAGGCGCAACGTCACTAACTCATTAGATGGATTAGGGGTACTCTTGTAAATTTATGCCTCAAACCCTCCTTCTAAATTGATGCCACCCATGGATGAACCTCTTAACATAACCTTTTCACCTAACTCTTCTGGAGTGCTCCTTTCTAGACTTTTAGCCTTAATTTGACCAACAATTCCTAGTGCCCCAACATGTGGAGCACCATGCAGGATTTGAGCAAATGGGACACTAGCTCCCGGTACTGACATTGACCCTTCATAATTCCCTATAATGGATTATCCTCTATCCCCACTTCGGCCTATCATCACATTGGTTAGTCTATCCATAGCTTGGCAAATTTCTTTCATTTCTGCAATTAACTCAGTCATGCTGCTCACCAGTTCTCTATATTGCCTCGCTTTTCCATACTAACTTTGTCTTTTGACACAACTTCTCTTTCTTACCCCAAGTGAATGAACCTTATTAGGATCCACATTAAAAGCAGCAAGTCCTCTAGTGTCAGGCTCATGAAAATGATCTTGATGTGATGATTCCATCTATTAAGAGAAACCGCGGAATCAAAATATAAAGAGAATTCTCAAGACCAGAAAGAATAAAAAGAGTAACTAAAGGATACATGAATAACATCGACATTCCTAAAGGCCTCTTATAGTGCCACAATCTGTGAGATTAGGTGAGCTTTTATTTGCATAGTTGTGATCCTATCATAGGACACTTGCTCTATTCATCACAAAGAAACTTAAAGCTCTTATACCACTTTTGTCATAGCCTAATCGAGGCCGTGACTGACACGTAAGGAGCACGATTCCCTAGCAAGCCTACCTAACAATTTCTTACAAAACAGGCAGGGTTTCCCCGAAAACTGGTCATTCCCAAAAATATAAAAGTCCCTAATACAGACCAACCATAGAACCAATGTATGAACAATACTCAGAATACAGACTTAGAACAATGTGCATTCTCAAAATGCTCTCAAAGTTCAAAACATGCAAGACATACATAAACAAGTGTGGATGCACTTTTTCAAGACCAAATCTATTACGATTATATATATTACAATGGAAGCCAAACCTTGCTTATGGGTTATGAAGCATAATTAAAAATATTTACAAATAATTACTCAATTGTACAAAAATCAAAATACAGTGACAACCTAGGGGCCCACACGGATTAATGCTCGTTGAGCTTCTATACCTTTAACTATTGAGATGAACCACTTACAGCTTGTACCTAGGTCTGAAATAGAGGAAAAGTGAGGAGTGAGTCAAACAGACTCAGTGAAAGATAATATACTTATAACGATGAGTGGGACAAGTGAAAGCACGAGCTTTTTATATAATAAACATATTCAATTAACGATACTCTCATCTTAAGTCCTATATATATATATATATATATAAGGTCTTTATTATAAATTCAAAACAGAATAGACACATTTCAACGTGTAGGCTAGCAACATCCCTGCTACCTGGCTTGGCCAAACCAAGGTGCACCCAAGGCTAAAGTTTGCTGCAGTTAGCATACAGTTCTGTTAAATATCCCTCCTATAAAGAAAACCATTTATCCAAAACTTAAATAGAGTTCTTAAATAACTTTATTTCAAAAATCAAGTTCATTAGATTCTCAAACTCGTATAATATTAGAATCCAATATAGTTCTCAAGCATATTAAATTTTAGAATCTAAAATACCAATTCTAAACCTTTTCAATCATGGTAATAATATTAAATTTAGAAATAGTTTATGGGAGTCAATTCAAAACTTGCTAAATCAAAATCTGTAATTTCTATTGTTCGAGTTCATAATATCAATTTGAAACATTATATCAGTTTCAAAGTATTTAAATAATCAGATTTCAAACATCAATTGATAACAATATATGAAATTCTTAAACTAAATTGGAGCATCAAAGAGCAATTTCCTCAAAATACTTGTCCTACCTATGGATGTACAGAATTAGATAACATAATAATAATATAAATGGCTTTAAAAGGTTAGGTTAGAAAACGAGTAGCTATCAAAACATATATTTAGGAAAATAAGAATAGAAAACAAGTTATAATTATACTATCATGCACAGACTAAACCAAGAATTAGTGGTCGAAGACAACGGTGTCTCAGATTCTTGGTCGCTACCCAAGGGAATCTACCACAAGGAACATCACCATTCACATGTTGATTAGCCTGTAGAACCACAAGTTAACCCAATATACCTCAGAACACAAAAATCCTCCAAATTCCTTATCTTGGGGTTTCACCAACTTATTCCAAGATCAAGATCTATGTAGAACAATTAACTAACTAAAACATATGGTGCTAGTAAGTGGTATTAAATTAGTTCAATAAGATTACTTCACTTGTTGTTCCACATAAGTTTATAATTTATACCATCAACTAACCAATTTAACATCATCAAGAGTCACAGTAACAATTATGAGCTATTCAAACTAAATCCATATACATTATCCCAATTAATTTAACTATCTCATATCTAGTAACGTAGCAATTCCATACAATTTTAGTCAAAATAAATTCCAGCAACTTATCCTCTTTCGAGTATAAAACTTGGTAAACATAAGAACCTAATGTTGTGACTCAACCCAAATCCAAGTAAAGAACTCACTCACAAGAACACTAATACCAAGATTGTAACATATTCCCTAGTACAGTACTATGCTTAAGTCATAGTACCACACTCAGAAGTTGTTACTATTACCTAAATGGACCTTCTCTGATAGTAACTTCAGCCGTTTTCGAAACTTCTCGAGCTATCTAGAGATAACACAAAAGTAGGAGTGAGAAGTTTAAATTCTCAGTAGGATTCTTAAACTATCACATGCCGTATCATTGTTATTATCTCTAGCTACTTCAGCTGGTTATGAAAAAAGGATCATGCCAGATAAATTGTTCAGTTTTATGGTTTGAAAACACATTATCCGAAGCAAAGTTTATTTTATTCATGCACTTGAGTCACATTGGCAATATTTCATATTTAGACTAATAATCACAGCATAAGTAGATAGAACATCCTTAGCATCAATAAAACATAGAATATAATTATGCATATACTCATACTTGAATTCATGCAAATGCACTTGTATTTTTCTTTAACTTTCTTTGCTTTCTTTTCTTGGCACACTTAGGCGTTACGTATCGCGGTCCCTAGGGTGCCTTCATGGATCTACACTTGAGCATTACGTATTGCCGTCCTCAAGTACTTTCTTTACTTATCTTTCTTTTGGCTTTCATTACCTACTTTCCTGCCCATGGGTAGTCTGATCTAGGAGTGAGCTCACCAGTGGCTGTTGCCACACAAAACTGATCTGCAAGGGGACCCATGTGCCTCTAGACTTGGAGGGATCTTATCTGGTCACGTGCCTCCAAAATGGTGGGATCTTATCTGACCACCTATCTCTAAGGTAGAGGGATTTCATAGTTTTATACTGCATTCACAGGGAAGGACCCAAATAACTGCCTCCAAGTGAAGGGATCCAATCTTATCTTATTTAACTGCCTTTATAAGAAGGGATCTTATAACTGTCTCCAGGTGAAGCGATCCACATTTAATATGTTCATATTCTTTCATTCTCATACATAATCATGCATAGATATGCTGAATGCACTCATGCATATGCTTCATCGCTTACTTTCATATATCCTTGCATACATGATTTCCACATACATATTCATAACATATAAATGCTCATAACATCCTTACAATTTTGCCAAAAAATCGGCAACATAACGGATTGAGTCCGCTCTCCCATGAATAGTGCTAGACTACCAGAAAGATAAATCAATCAATAAAGCCAATATAGAGCATCAAGCCTCTAACACTTAATCAACTTTATAACATTTTCATATGAATCGGTTTTCCTACTACCTACACTCAATTCTGTCTAATTTTGTAAATTCAATCAAAACTTCCATTTAATTTATTTGGACCTAATTTTTGAATATGTTAGAGTCCTATTTCTCTAGTTTCTAACTATTTTAGTCCTATCTCATTTTGATACTTGTAGCTTAAGTTATTTGAAATTTACCTCAGACTGCCCTGCAACTAACCAAAATTATACACTTAAAAGTAAAAATTCACTAAAAATAGGAACCTAGGTGAAATCATACGAAACTTTTATCAATTTAAAGATAACAGAACAAATTTTTATTTTCAGAAAGTTTCATCTCATTTACATAATCAGAGCTTGATTTCATTGAGTTACTGGGAGAAATTGGAATAGAATTTGACTTTGAAATTTTTATGAAACTTTGGTCTATGTCTAATCTCTCTAATTAATACATAATTGGCTCTAAATAAATGCTTAATCAATTTCTAATTAATCCTTATTATGCGATAAAACCGAATAAATTGATTTAATAATGTTAAAATTTTTCGGATGTTACAAAGATACTCACCAAGAGTTGTGAATTTAGAAAGCTAAATCAAAAGTCCTAACTAGTATGGTGGAAAAGCTACAGTAGAGAGAGTAGCAACTCAATGCAAAGAAGGACAAGCAGAACTGCAGCAGGGAAAGAGGTAGAACCACAATTGAGAAGAGTAGAATGGTGGTGTGTGTGACAGTGGTAAGTTAAAGAGTTGACTAGAGAGAGAAAGAGTGAAAGGGGAAGAGAAAGAGAAAGAGACGATGCAAATAAGGGAAGCATGGCAGATGTTTATCAGCAGAAAAAAAAAAAAAAAAAGGGGAAAGGGAAAAGTCTAAGATGGTTCACATCATTAAAGATGTTGGTGGTCTCTTCCTTCTTTTTTTTACCTTACCCCTCTAAAAACTTTATTTAATTAGTTTTACCTCCTTTGTCACTTTATAAATTAGGGCCATTAATGGAAACACTCAAAAGACTTAAGCTATGTAAAATTTTAAAATTTCCTGTTACTATTATATATATTTTTTATTTTAAATTGGGGTATTACACATATGCACTCTATAGTGAGACTATGTGAATACTAATCCCTAGAATTATGTTGTGTGCACTTTGTGATAGAAAATATGTGAAGTTTGAAGGTTAATTGCTAGAAACCATGTTACGTGTACCTTGTGAGGAGAATATGTGAATTTTGATAGCCATAGTTTTGATATGTGCACTAAAAGATTTGAAGAGATTTGTAATGGCAAGAATAATATGCTATTTGCTCCATATATGTGAATATTTGCTCTATGGCTACTCTGTGAATTATGAAATGGATAAGTGAATGTATTGGCCCCACATCAGAGTGGATAACTGGTACATTCACAAGACAACACATTGGCCCCATCTTCGAGTGGATATGTGGTGTGTTCGCCATTTGATAGTGGTCATGATAATGCATTAGCCTTACCTCAGAGTGGATTAGTAGGACATCTATTCGGTGATGTCTTGACCCCTACTTTACAGTGGATTAGTGGGACATCTACTCTAGTGACATCTTGGCCCCACTTTCAAATGAATCGGTACAATGCTCACGATCTGACTAAGGGACGTCTTAGCAATGAGAGCTATCGTAGATTCAGATTATTGAATTGTAATCATGATTATTACGAATCTACATAAGTTATATGATTTGCCCTATGATTTAGATGTTGCTTTCTATGCATGATTATTATGAGAAATGCACATGCATATTTTATTTTGATAACCTTGGTGGCATGTGTGGAATGGCTAAGAATGATATTTTATTGTGATCTGCATTGTTTGAATATTGTATATGATTCTTATATTTCATTTTTTTCTACTAGATGTTTCAAGAGTCTATTAGTGCCAGTGTTCTTGTATTACTATTGTTCCCATTGTTTGTATATGCCTTTGAAAAATTGTTTGGGTGGCTGCAGAACTCTCCTAAAAACATCATGCAATTGGGAGCTTTTTCTCACCCTCTTTTCTTGGTATTTCCAAATAGCACGGATTGTGACAACTATGGAGATGGAAGCAACTTTGGATTTTGATTATATTAGTAATCGAATTGTACTAGTCTTATTGGATCGAGTCACTAGTATTTATGTAGTAAATAACTTAACTCATTTGGCCCTTACGTAGCCATAATTTGTAGAATGCCCATTTTATATTTTGGGTATGTATTTCTATGCCCAAATCTATGTACTTTTCATGGTACTGTAGTCATGATATATGTTTTCTGTATGTGGTAGTTGTCTTATTTGTGGGTTATATCGACTAGCATGCTGGTAGAATAACTTTTGTCGCATAAAATTAGTTTAAGCTAATGGGATTTTAAATATATTCTCTTCGCAAATGGAAAAAAAAAAATTACCCTAAGAAAAATAGGGTTTGATCTTAGTAACATTTTATTGGTTAATTATTAATGAAAGAAAATAAATAGTAAATAAATGATTAGCTAGTATGATATTACAAAGAGACCAGGACACTGATCAACCTTAGAGGGTATAAGAGGAGTGATAGAGTACATTGCTGGAGGATTTGCAAGCAGAGGATAAACAAGCTCAGTTAGGAAGTAGGGTGTTTGCGGTATGGTTTGGATCAATTTTGAATAAAAAGAATCATCCAATCCAAACAATAAAATAAATAGCAGATTGGATTGAATCGGTTTATTTTATATTTTAAATTCGATCCAATTAGAACCAATTTTTAGTGATTTGGATTACATTAGTTTAATCGGTTTTATACAAAATTAAATTTTAAATTTAGAATATCATAAAATAAAAATAACTTAAGTCAATAAAATGAATAAATAAAAATAAAAAAATAAAAAACTCATTTAATATTTATAAAATGTTATTTAAGTGAGAATGATACATTAATAAAAAAAAGTATGTAATAAATTTAAATTATTTAGTAAAAGCAGAAACTTAACAATAAAAAATTATATTATATAATATTACTTTGGTTTGAATTGGATCAGTTTAGCAAATTAAATTTGAAATCTGATTCAATCTATGCTATTTGTAGAAAATAAGAAAACTCATAGAGCTCAAGTAAATTGAAAACAACAAGGATCAAGCTTTCTATTGCCAAGGAAAATTAAATCAACAACCAAATCTCTCTTCCAATTTTTGGTTCAACACTTCAAGTAGGGGGTTTCTACTCTCTTCCTCCACTTCTTGAAACTTCCAAGGCTATTTTTGATATTCCAATGCTTGTTTGAGTTTGCTTTGGCTTTGTTGCTGGTTCTTGATGATTTAATGATTTTATTGATCATGAGAGTAATATGGATTATGTTTTACTGACTGAAAACTTGTGATGCTTGGATTTATAATTCTATGACCATTGTACTTGAATCATATCATGCTTGATAGAATTGAAAATCTCTGATTTGACCCATGTGTAACTTTGGGCAAGTTACAAACATGCAGAGAATGTTAAGTTTGCATAAAGACCTACTTCCATTGTCGCAAAATAACACATGCCTCCATTGGGGAAAGCCAAACTCTAGCAAAACTTTTTCATACAAAATAAATCTTTGCACACTACTACAATCAATTCAGCCTTTGTAGTGGCTAAGTGAAACACTACTAACTTTTATTCTTATTCTTCTTATTATTATTATTGTTGTTGTTTGTTTGTTTAAATCATGCACCTTGACTCTTTTTTTTTTTTTTTTTTGCCTTTTTGGTTCGCGCCTTGACTTTCCAATGAGGTCAATTGAAAAAGGTTTACTCAGGCATAGTCACAATGACTCCAATATATCACGATCAATCCTACTATAAAGAAATAAAATTGGCCCGTCCATGTTGGCCAAATCTTCGCCAATCAGAAAAGAAAGTCTGATGTTGACCAAAAAAAAAAGAAAAAAAAGTCTGACCAAAAAAAGAAGAAACGAATCAAATGATGGAAAAAAAAAAAAAAGCAAGTCCGACCAATAAAAACGCAGAAAAAAGAAATGATGAAAAAAAAGGAGGAAAGATGAGAAAAGAGTATAAATATATACATCAAATAAGTCAACTATGGAGAGAGATCTTCAAATCAAACTAGCTGATTTCCCTAATGTAATTGTTACTATAATAATAACAAATAACAAATCAAAGAGGCACTAAAATCAATCATTCTCCGCTACATATGCCAAAGAATCCATGTAGTTGTTCCACAATTCTTTTACCATCTTTGATACCAAGTCTGAGAGCTCCTCAAAGAGCTCTGGCAAATCTTTCAAGCCCTCCTCAATTGAAGTCTTCAATTTCTCTGCAAGACCCTCAACTGCAGACCCAGTAGCAGCCACTGATCCTGTGATGCTGTCTTTAATAAGATCAAACACTGCAGATAACAGCATATTTATTGCTTCCATTATCAACTGAAGGATAAACTCCAAACAAGCCCTTATGGCCCCGGCTACTAGTTGAAATCCTTCATGGATGGCCTCACTGGGTACTTTGATGGCTTGAATTAACAACAAAATTGTGGAAGCAATAGAGGAGAAGATTAAACGAGTTAACAAATTCCATAGTGTTACTAGAGCGACTATAACTAGCCTCAGAAGAAGAACCAACATTTGATCGTAGGCGCGCTTGATGATGGATGAGACTTGGAAAATAATCCAAAAGCAGAAGTTTATTGCAGCATGAAATTAGAATGTTAAGAGAATTTAAAGGTTTCAAAGTCAGTTTTTGTGAATATTTTATATGAGCACAAGTAAACTATTAAAGCCAATTGGTTAGAGAAGCTTCAAGGTCCAAGCTGATGGATTAGAAAAACTTGCAAGGAATGTTTCATGTATGCTTTGAAGCAACGTCACTCCGTATGTCTTGCCGCGTAACATCTAGATATGTTTAATAAGAGTTTTATTCTAAATAATGCTGTCAAACTCAAGCAGGACCTAATCAAATTGGTTTTACCCAAAAAATAAACAATCAAACGGGTGATTGTGATATAATAATTTAACGTCCTGTTGAAACAGAAAATAAAACACCGTTATCTTCTTTCTTTTAAAAAAAATTATGTTGCGATCCTTTCTCTTGATTATATTGTCGGTAATACAGTTTAAATTTATAACTTCATACAATTTACTTAAATCCCCCACCACTAAAAAAATCCTAATGATTTTTTATGTTGTGATCCTTGTTAAACATAAAAAATAATTTGTCATCAAAATGATAAAATCTTCGAGTTATGAGTACATTAATTTAATTCTTAAATGATGTTAATAAATTGATATTTAAAGTTTAGAAAAGTATAATAATATTTTAAAGATGAAATTAATATTTAAAAAAATAAATAAAAATTTTCTAATTAACATTTTACGAAAAAAATTTCTAAAAAATTAAAATAAATAATTATTCTAAATAATATATACCTGTAAGCACTAATGGGTGAAATTTAAATTCGGTTATTTTACTTCTGCCACTATCAATTTTAGAGTATACATTTTTATAGCATATATTTTCATTCTAGATGATCTGTATAGGGTAAAATCTCATATCCTAATAAAACCTTAGATCAAAATACATAACATTAGAATACAAAAATATAAGACATGGATGTATACCTTTTAAGACACAATGACAGAGAAAAAAATACATTTTAAGAATTGCGGAAGGTGTACATACACATGTGCATGTGAGTTGCAGGGTGTTTGTTAGGTTTTTGAAATAACCTACAACTCCCTTAACTTTAAGTACAAAGATATGCAAGAATCAAATTCACTTCATTTAATTCTAATAATTTAAAATGGGGTAATCCCCCTTATTTGTAGTCCAAAATAACTAACTAATGAACCTAACAAACTAACTAATTACTTTAGATTGTAACATTACCCTCCTTCTTCAAATCAATCTTGTCCTCAACGTTGAGAAAGAAAAACAATTTTATTCCTAATAATTACAACACCTCTACTGGACCAGGTGGGGTCGAGTCTGGACTGGGCCTGCTAGTTCTTGACCCAACTCTATAAGCTGGCGTTGTGCTACCCTAGCTTCTTCTCTCGTCACGCAGGAGACCATTCCTAGGGCCAACATCTAATAGGCCATCCTCCACCGCGAATCTTGGATAGCCGGCTCTGACACCTTGCCGATTCTTATGCTCCGATCGTCATCGTCGCCTCTGGAAGAATGCGCTGCACCACTGCTGGCTAGAAATAGGAGCCGCCTCTGTATGAATCATCGTCGGAGGAGCTCACAAAGTCGCTGGGTTCGCCGCCACCTCGACGCACGCAGCTGCCGTGGAACCTGCACGCGTCATTCTTGCTTTCCCCTGCTGGGCCATCGACGTTGATACCTCGCCAATCGTCACCTTAGGATCCTGATCTACGTACGGTAGTTGAAAGGCTATGTCTTCTTCGCTACAAGTCGCTGCCTTTATCGCGACTACTGCCTCCATTTCGGTCTGCTGCCAGATCTGACTTCCGCCGGAAGGTTGCGGTGCTTCTATCACCTCCGCATAGGTCACCGTTGCAGTTGCGCGTGTTTGGGGTAGCGTTTGACCCCTCGAAGTCTCGTTAGAAGGCAAAAATTGCTTTGAATCTTGTGCACCTGATGTTTGGATGATTTTTTCTTCTTTTGTATGGTTGAATTTTCAGATGGAGTTTTAGTCCGCCCGTTTGGGTTGATTTTTTTTTTAAATATTTATTTTTTTTAAAAAAAGTATTTATTTAGATATAATTTTTAAATAAAATATTTTAATTAAAAAAATTAATTTATTATTTTTTAAAAAAATTAAAAATACGTTACTTATAAAAAAAATAGAAGTAAAAGTAATTTATAATAAAATTAATTTTTAAAAATATTTTTTATTTTTATTTAAAATTATAATATATATCTTTTTTTATCTCTTATCAAATTTTAATTTTTTTATTTTAAATATCCTTTTTTATAATTTAGTTATAAAAGAAGTATTTTTATTTTTTTTATATCTAAATAAATTTATAAGTATTTTTAATAATTAAAAATATTTTTTAAATAGTCTATTCAAATAAAAAATAATTTTTTAAAAAAATTTAAAACTCTACTAAGAAAAATTTAAAGGAAAAAGTTATTTTTTCAAAAGTTTATTCAAACAAACTCTAAATCTGTAATGCGTCTCAAATGTATCTGCTTTATATGTTTAAATAATATTATTCTAATTTCTTCTTAAATTATAGTTTCACCTAGCAAATATTTGTAATTTGTCCATTCACCCAAAATTGTATTGAAAAATTTTGGACACTTTTAATCTTGCACAAGAAAAAGGATGAAGACAAAAAATTTCGCTCTTTTCTTTTATTCATGAGTATTTTCATTAGCTTTTATCTGTTTCTTTTATTTTGATGTGATTGTTCTACCTTTTTTAAGTTTTTTAATTTTATATTGTAAATAATTATTTTTATTTAATATATATTTTGTCTTTATTTAACTAAATAATTTATATTTTGTGATAACAGATTTATTAAAATTTCAAAATGCAAATATTATACATATTTATATTTTAATAATAATAATAGAAGAATTTAATTTAAATGTACTGATAGTATAAAATAATTTTACACTATCAGCCAATAGAAATAGTACAAAGTGCCCACTCATATAAATAACTACCTATTATAATGAGAGACATACCATAATTTTTCATTTTTCAATATTTCTATTGATTGACAGTGTAAAATTATTTTACACTATCAATGCATACCAATTAAACTCATAATAAAATTAGAAATAAAAAATAATTATCTTTTATTTATTTTTTAAATTGATTTGAAAAATGAAAGAAAAAAATAAAGTGATATTTTTATACCCTTTTCGATAATTACACATATAAAAGCAATTTTAGTTAACATTATTCAAACAATCAATTATGTTAAAATCAAATTTCAAATAAAGGTATACAAACATAAATCATTTCATCTCAAATATAATTTTGATCAAAAGTATGTTTGTAAAATCAAGTTCAACCAAAATTAATTTTGCACAATGTTAATCCAAACACACACAGAGTTTGCTCAACAGCCACGATAGCGATGCTTTCATTGACTAGCGCTTTGGTTGACGCCACTTTGCCGTCAGGGATCTTATCCCCTCCATCCACCACTAGCTTGGATCTCTTCATGGTATAGCCACTTAGATCTATAGTTGTTGATTCTTGATACATTGCTATGGATTCTTAATTTGTTGTTGATATGTCCACAGTTGGATAAATTGTTGCTTCGGATTTCTTTATTTGTTGACTGAGTTGTTCTTGAATTGTTGTAGTTGTTATTTGTTCTTCTTGAACCCTAATGCCTTCGGTATGAACTTTGCATTTTGAGTTATGGTTTGTTGTTGTTTCTGATTCTTGATTTAGTTTGTTGTTAATCATACCTCCATTCACTAGTTGTTGAGATATTGGTACTATTCCCTTATCATAGAAGAACTTGAATTGCCCCCTTTTAAAGAATCTTTCTAGGACAAATAATTTGGCTCATGTAAACGAGCTAATACAAGGTTTGTCTAAACATAACTGACACCTAAGATGATCATCTAAGCCAACAATGAAAAAATGTACCAACCATTTTTCAGAAAAGACCATAAATCTTAGCTGAAAGTGCTTCAAACTGTTGTTGATAATCTTCGAATGATCTTATTTGTTTCAACCCTTTCAAAGATTCTTGAAATTGATGAGTTGCTTCCTTCATGGATTCGAGTGTAAGGAACTCTATGAATCAAGTTCACTTTATTCAACTCTAATGATTTACAATGGGGTAATTTGTTTTATTAATAGCCTTAAGTAATTAACAAGTGAACGTATCAAACTAACTAACTACTTTGTGTTGTAACAATTTTCTCCACTATCTTCTTTAAGAATTTGAGGGGGTAATATGAGGCAATAATAAATAAACAAAGGTGTCTAGTCTCATAAGAGACACACATATATATAGAGGGAGTAATAAGGGTACTTGCTGATTCATGAAAGGTTGTCATGTTTCATTCATCATAGACCAAACAACCAAGCTAACGCATATACAAGCACATTAACATATTTGAGTCTAAAGTAGTCTAGAGTTCTGACTATGTCTCAAGGGGATTAGCCTCCTTTCCTAGTGATAGGCAAAGGAATACCTCATTAAACTAATAAAAAAGTAGTCTAAAATCCAACATGTGATTTCCAAATATCTATTAGATCACAAATAATTCTATAGTAATGGATCTTGTCAGGAACTATCATGATACCATTTATAAATAAATCAATGAAAGTCCAATAATTTATAATAGTCTATTGTCCCTTTTCTTTAATTAATTTATTTTTAATTTTTTAAAACGTCCAATATTCAATAATTGAAACAATTATAATAATACTTATGAGAATGCCATAATAAAAAAAATTGAGTCAAATGCTTCATTTAATGAAGAAATAATAGATGACTATATAATTTGATTTTTAAAAAAAAAAGAAAAGAAAAAATAAAAACACCTAATAGATTTTTTAGTAAAGTTAACCAATTCAGTTTGCTCGAAAAAATGCATCATGAACATGGAAGTTCAAAATGATATAAAATAAGGGATGTTTTTATGAAAATATAAAATAACAGTAAATTTCAAGAGCAAAGTTTTGTGAGATACAAAAAAAAAAAAAATGAACAAAGTTGTGAAATATATTATAATTTTTTTTAAAAAAATTTAGTAAATATTACAATGATGAAATCTTTAAAAGTGTAAAATCAACATTTTACTTAATACAATCTCTACTAGGCACATATTGAATAACATCAACAAGATATTGCAATAGACAACAGTTATAACTAGGGATGTTAAAAAAACCCGCACCAGTGGGTAATACTCGCAACGGGGTGGATATGAGGGGAAGATTTTGCCCCCGCGGGTAATGAAGATGGGAATTTTAAATACCCGCAAGTTAAACGGGGAGGGGGCGGGGATCACTTTTCCCATACCCGCGGGTACCCACCATGAAATTACTATTTTACCCTTAAATTATTAATTTAGTTAAATTAATATTGTTGTTATTTAAATTGATTAGAGTAATGTTTAAATTTATAAGTTAGATTTATTTATATTTATTATATATTAGACTAATGATTGGATTACTATTATATGTTTATTTTTATTTTAAGTGTTTTAAGTTGTTAGAATTTAAATAGTAAAATTAGATTATTATACTTATTTTTTGTTTATTTTATGTGTTTATTTTTATTTTAAATATATTAAATTATTAAAATTTGAATTATTAAATTAGATTATTATTTATGATTATTTTAAATATTTTATGGTATTAGAATTTTTGTATTTAATTTAAATTTTTAAAATTTTTAATATTTTAATAATTATTCATAGATATTTATAGATATCCATAAACCCATGAGTAAGTAAAAATTGGATACCTGCATGGACATGAGATAGAAGACGGAGGCGGATATTTACCTGCCATCCCCCGCTCCTGCTCCGCCCCATTGACGTCCCTAGTTACAACAAAGATTGGGAAACCAGAAATCAAAGAGAGAGAAAAAGGTAGAAAGGCAAAAAATGCCATCAAACTAAAGAGCAGTATCTACATGCCAGTCGTAGAAAGATTTTCAATTTTAAGATAACCTAGACATCCATCAAGAGCTTCTCAAAATCTTCTAGAGGATGAAAGGACCATGGCATACAATATTTTTTCTGGTAAACGGCAATGTAATACTATTTTTTTTTTTTGACGTGTTCTTTATTCATTTTTTTTATGACGTGTTCTTTATTCATTAAAATTATGTTATCGTATGTTATACAGTTACCTCGAAAGTCTCACCAGAGAACTCTAAATCCCAAGTCCAATTAAAGTCAAATACTATCAAATTTGTATCCCGGCGTCAAAGTTGCTGATAGAAGTCAGCGACGAAGACGGCTAAACTCTTTTCGTTGGAAGGCGTCTAGATGAGGAAAGTTATTTGAAATGAAATACAGCAGGCTTCACCAGCTTAACACATAAAAGAAGGCGAGTGCTACCGTAAATCTTATGGTCAAAGGTGCATCATGCATCTCAAATCAGTTGGTGAAGATTGTAAGATATATCAAGTTATCAATCACTTATGGTCTATTGTAATAATTTCTTAATTTTAGTTAGCTCCAAAAATATAATTAAATGTATATTCAAAGTTATCAAAAATTATTTGTATAATTTTAAAATTAACCAAAATTTTTAAGAGATCATTCAACAATTTCAAAGTATTATGAAATATTTTTCTAATTTATCTACATAACTTTGAAATTAAATAGAATTATCTTGAAAGCAAATAAAAATTTTTCTTTTGTTTTTTTGGCCTAAAAATAAAATTGTTTTCGAGTTATTCTCAAGGGATGTGTGTGGATTGAATTAGGTGGGTTTGGATGGCTTTTTAACACAACCCGTTTATCCAAATAAGGGGTTGGGTTGGGCTTAGTAAATTTGTTCTTTTAACCTAACTTGGCCCAACCCACTCGTGAATAGGTTAAGTTGGGTTAAATTCATGGATTTGATATATATTTTAACAGAATTGCCTATTAAAATATATCAAAATATATAGTAAATCTAAACATATATAATATAAAATCCAACATAAATATCAAATTTTTTAATAAATATAGCAATCTTAACATAAATGAATTTAAAAATACATTCATAAGTCTTAGAAACTTTCGGAAAAAAAATCATATTTAAGTCCTCACAGTTTTCAAAAAAACATATATAAGCCCTGAAAATATAACAAATTACATGCAGTAATTGAAATCAGTATCATCATATATAGCATATAAATTGACATAATTATTTACTTCACTCTCAATTTTTTCAAGATATTCAATATCATCCAAACGATCTATTAGATTCTCATCACAATAATCTATTAGGTGCTCTATCAACTTCTGATAGATTGATTAGGTTGGGTTGTGCAGGTAAAAGAATTTTAAACCCACGACCTAAATTATATATGATGAATTAGAGATTTTTTAACTCGACCCAATTTATCAACCCAACCTAATGCGTAATTTGTGGCTTGGGTTGGATTGAAACCTGTAGATTGGTGGGTTGGCTCAGCCCAATGCACACCCCTATTCTTAACAATTTCAAGATCACACAAATAAAATTTGATAACTTTTATAATGTATTTAACTAAATTTTTTAAGTTTGACTAAAATGACAAAATTACTATGGTGTACCACATGTTACTAGTATATTGATACACTACCAAACCTACGTCGTCCAATTGCAAGATATATATATGCACCTTGACTTCCAAAAAAGCATATTAGATGCAGCCGTAAAAGAAAAGTAGAAGGCAACATTGAAGTTTTGAAGAGAGTTACCCGCAAGAAATGGCCATCACCTATGTGATTTCAAACTTTCAAGTTCTCAGAGCAAAGAATTACGCGACCTTTCGTGAGCCAGAGTTCAAGTGGTGTCCTTCCTAACTTAAACGTACTATTGGCACGTTCTATGGTGCACTTTGTTAAGCAAGGTGCACCATACATTGCCTCATCTAAGCCACTCAATTTTTAAACAATAAAATCAAAGGTTAAGATTATTTTAGAACATTTTTACAACATGCTTGAGAGACATCGTGTTGAGAGACAACAAAAAAATATTGAAAATGTATTCAATAGAATTACCACCAATTTTTATTTGTGAAAAAAAATAAAAAAAACCTTTTATTTTTAAAAAACTAGTCCTTTTAAAATGAGATTAAGTTCGAGAGTCTAATTTATGCACAGGAAATAGTGAAAATTTAATTCCGCTACACCTCTAATATATTCAATAAACATTGGATTGGATTGGATTCAAAATTTAAATTAACCCAATCCAATCAAACTGTAATAAATTATATTATTTGGATTGTTGATTTTTTATTTAAAATCGATCCAAACCGAACCATGAACACCACTAATAAAGCCATAAAATTTTGGAATTAAAAAATAAAATTCAAGAGATATTTTATAATACATATTTTAAAACAAATTATACCATGCAAAAATAACATTATGTTATATAAAATGTATTAATCAAAGTATAAAGTATTATAATTCATCACTAAATTTTAAAGAAGTATTTAACTTTGACTCGCGCTAGACCAGCCGAAACATAACCAAACCTGGCCTAAAAAACACATTGGGTCAAATTTCACATGTCAAACTCAACCTAAAAAGCTTTTGAGCCGTGATAGGTTGGTGGGCCGAATCATGAACACCCCTAAATGTAATAACAAAAGAGACAGGATAGGGTTCAAGCCATTACAAAAATTGCAACATGGTGGCCATAGAGGAGTGACAGCACAATGGTCATGGGTTCGTTAATGGTAGTTGGGTGGCAATGGTGCTTGTTGTTTGGGGTAGATTGGGTTGCGTGGTTGCTGGCTACGAAGTAGTTGATGTGATGGTGATCGATAGTGGCCGGTTCGGGAAGCGTGAGGTAGTTTGAATGGCGATACTTGATGGTGGTGCCGGTGTGAGGTAGAAATATGGTAGAGCGATTCAGATGGCAGAAGCATGGCAGTGGCGGCTCTATGGTGCTCGCGATGGAGGTGACTTTAAGCGACAAGGCTTAAGAGGTGCTACAATGCATATGGCTTCAACAATGATCTGCAGTGCCTGGGTGCTCTAGCAATAGCAACTCGGCGCAGAGAAGAAACTAGGACTTCATTATTCATGGTGGCTCATGATGGAGGAGAATAAGGAAGAAGATAAGCCCGTGGTGGTTTGTGTGGCAAGGCAGTGAAGGCTCTGTAGTTTGCAATGGCTATGACGAGGTGGCTATAGTGTGAGGTTGCAACTTGACAATAGCATAAGATAGCGGTGTAGCAGGGACCAACCATTTTGTTGGTCTAGGTTATGCACCAGAGACTGTTCAACTGTGGTGATTAGTGGAGGCACGATTGTTGTAGGGGTAAATCAGTCTTCTCTCCTTCTCTAATTTTTTTTTTTGGTTGGTTCTTGGCATTGTTTCTTAGGAGCTTTGGTTTCTAGATTGTATATTTCTTTTGTTGAATTTTTTTGGTTTGGGGTTCAGTGTGGTTGGAGTGTAGTTTGCAATTCTCTTTCAATTTTGGCTTAGACTAACTTGCTCTATTTTGGTTTGGTTTGGGGTGTGATATGGTGTTAAAAAGTTGAGTTTGGGTTTGGTTTTTGATTGTTTCTCTAGCTTGAGAATTTGGTTTGGATAGTGGGGGTGATAGGATTCTCTTTTGGTTTCTTAAGCTGATTCTTCGTAAAAGGATAAGATATTAGCTAATGGAGAGGATGGGTTAAAGTAGTAGTAACATTGTAACACTGTTGGATTAGGTGGTTGAGATGTTTGACAAGGATGAAGTTAGTGGTGGAGAATATGGTATAGGGTGAAAAACATGGCGATGAATTCGTGCTCTCCCCTTTTCACAATGTTCCTTGCGTCTCTTTTTTAATCACAAACCATATCCCTTGGTCAAAGTGATCCTTCTTTCTCCCTTTTCCTGATTCTGCTGTATTCCTATTTTTGTTATTGCTTCTAATTTCAGATTCTCTTTAGCATTAGGAGACTGAAAACTTTCACCTACCATTACTTTGTAACCATAGAAATTTCCCCTTTTTTGTGATTAGTCTTTGTGATTGTTGCAAATGGATGAGGCTCGAGGAGCTGATGTGCAGGACCTTCATTACTTTTTGGTTATGAGTTGTTAATCTGATTTTTTTCAATTTGTTGGAATGTTGGGCTTATTTTATTGGATTGAGATTAAAAGACTTTTTTAATTTAATTTAATTTTTTTGAAATGGACTAAGAACATAGGTTGATATATGGATTAATTGCTATCTTTTGGATTTTTTTAAATTAAAAAATTAGGGCTTAAAAAATCTATTTTTTTGGGCTTTAATTTTTTTTTTTTGAATCGATTCAGACAAAGTTGGGTGTTCATAGCTGTCATGAAGAGCTTGAATCAGCAAGGAACTTGTTGGCTACTAGAAAATAGTTCAGAACATTGGTGCCCATCATGGGCCTAGTAAAATGTACATGCTCCACCATGGTTGTCTTCGCAAGGTGCCAAACCATCAACTCGACTGACAATGTCAAAAGCACCAATAATGCTAATAATGGGAGCAAAAACAACAACAATGCCTTTCCCTACATTATGGAAGGATTGTATTAGATGATCTGATAGTTGCAAGACTAAAACAAGAAGATGGCAAGTCAAATAGAGGCAATAAATTATGTGACCACAGTGCTAATGGTCAAGAGAGGACGATAATGTTTCTCAAATCCAACAGCCTTTGGAGACTAGTAAAACTACTACCACCGATGCTCTCCTCATAGATTTTAGGCTTTCTTAGATTTCATCATGTCGGTAACATTACCTGACAACCTTGAGCTTCCTTTAAATTTCTGTACAATGGGAGACCCTCAGGTATAGATTAGTATGTTTATGTCTATGATGTTACTCAATGGAGCTAATGACCCATTTCTTTGCTGAGCATAGTTTAATTCATGACTTTGTCGAGCTTTCAATAACTTTCATCAACCACTTGTTCTCTAGCCAAATTTATCAAAAACCTTCAGACTCCTTGATCATTTTGAAACAAGGATTGAATGAGCTCTTGAACGGTTACCTGGTTCAATTTAATGATGTGGTCATGCTGATCTGAGATCTCAATTCAGCTATCAAGCTACATGCCATCATTTAAGTCTCAAAGTAGGACCCTTTGTAGGCTCCTTAGGCATCAACCTTACCAAAACAATAATCAAATTTAGCAAGAGAACTGCGAGGTACATCAATATGAAGGACATGAGAGAGGCAAAGAAAGTAGCAGCTAGGCAATCAACAATTGAGCCTAACAATGATGAACCTAGACAAGCCAAGTAGTTAGATCGAAAATGAGATCCTTCGGATAGTAGGGATTAGCATGGTCAGGCTAGAGATGATAGTAGGCAAAGGTTTCAATAGCCTTAATATAGATATGACAAGTATACTTCCCTAAATAGAAAGGGGGAGACCATCTCGCAAGAAGTATATAATTATCATATCATCAAATTTCCTCCCAATATTGAAAAGCAACAGATACTAACTCACATAGATCGAAGCAAATGATGTAATTACCATTGCACTTTTGGGCACACAAACTAAGGAGTGTGTTATGTTGAAGGACCAGATCAAGCACTTGATTCAATAAGGCCATCTCAATCAATACATTGATCGATAAAGAAGAAACAATTGTTGAGACCATTAGCAGGAGAAGAAAAGGTGGAGGAGTCCAAGTAGACATTGATAGAGGAGTCAAAGTAGAGATTGACAGAGGGAAAACGAAGAGAAAGGAAAAGAGCCCATGATTGGTCAACCTTTCGGGCAAATCAGAGAGTAAGCGACTACATTGCTAATGGATTTGCAGGTAAAGGAAAAATAAGCTCGAAGGAAGAGGCATCTCCAAGCAAACATGGCTGTTGAAAATTTAGCTCCATTTAGACCGATCACTCCAAGCCCAATAATCTCATTATTTGACTGTGATTTTAAAGGCACTAATCAGAATTTATATGACCCCATGGTAATTTCTATAATAGCTAGAAACTATATTGTTCAAAAGGTGCTGGTAGATCTAGAAATCTCAGAAGATATACTATATTTCTCCACCTTCTAGAAGATGCAAAAAATTTTAGAAAACTATGATAAAATTATAATTAAATATTAAATGTATAAAAATGAATTTTAGTTAAATTTGAATTTATTTGTGCAATTTAATAAAAATTTCAAGCTTTACCTTAAGTTACAATTTAGAATAGCAGTAATTCATGTAATAAAAATTTAGTACAAGACAAGATATGAATTTGAGCTTTTAAAGTCTTGATTGGATCATGCCTAAATATTGTTTAAGAATCAAAATTGGCTTGGGCCCAAACCTTATAAAAATAAAGGACTAAAGAAATAAAAGAAAAAGGCATGGCCCAAGAATTCATGAAAGGCCAACCAACAACTCATGAAGGCCCAACCTCTCTCCTTTCCATGGGCCAAGGGGCACGAAGTAGAAAGAAAGGAAAGGAAAATGAGAATATGTTATTTTTTATGGATTTGAAGAAGCCATGTGCAATTAACTATGCTTACCTTTATTTTATGTTGGTAAATTTGATTAGCTTGAGTTAATTTCATGAAATAAAACACAATGAAACTCATCTCTTCTTTCCCAAAGAGAGTCTTCACAAGTGAGTGAAACGGGAGAAAGAAATTTAGTTGAGAAGTCTTGAGAACAAAAATAGCAAGGAAAATTCATAAAAAAAGAAAAGAAAAGCGAGTTTAGACACATGAAAAAGAAATTACAAGAAAATTCATAGAGCTCAAGGAACCTAAAAACAACAAGGATCAAGCTTTCTATTGCCAAGGAAAATTTAAATCAGCAACCAAATCTCTCTTCCAATATTTTGGTTCAACATTTCAAGAAGGGGTTTCTATTCTCTTCCTCCACTTCTTCAAACTTCCAAAGCTATTTTTTTTTACGTTCTAATGCTTGTTTTTGAGTTTGTTTTGGCTTTGTCATTGATTCTTGATGATTTAATGATTTCATTGATCTTGAGGGTAATATGGATCATGTTTTATAGACTGAAAACCTATGATGCTTGGATTTATAGTTCTATAACTATTGCACTTGAATCATATTATGCTTGATAGAATTGAAAGCCTCTAATTTGACCCATGTGTAATTTCGGCCAAGTCACAAGCATGTAGAGAATGATTTATTTTGAACTTGATAATGATCATGTGGTATTAATGAGAAGTCCATTATGCTGAACAAATTAATAGTTGATTGATAGATGTATAATTATGATGCTTGTATCATGAAAATTGTGCTTGATTGAGTTGAAAATCCCTAATTAGAGGCCTACGTAATTTCAACCGAGCAGTGGTTAAATATTGATTTGATTGGCTTAAGGATGATCCTGATCACGTTTGTGTTACTGAGAGATCCATGAGGTTAGATTGATGGTTGAATTTAAAGTTTGATAATTGTAAGCCTTGAATAATGAGAATAGTGCTTGATGAAGTTGAAAATCCCTTTGTTGTATGTATATAAGATCTCAACCAAAATAGGGAAGAATTGAATTTATAGACTTTTAGGGCTTGTTTGAAAGTGTTTTTATTTTTTAGTTTTCTAAAATTGTTTTAAAAATTAAGTTTAAGTTTAATTTTAAAGAACAAACAAGCAAAAAAGTCGGTTTGGTAACTTTACTCTCAAAATAGTTTTTTAATGATAAAAACAAAAATTCTATTTGGATAATTATTTTTAAAAACAAGTTTTAAAAGTAATAAAACAAAAAACTTGTTTGTCAAATATTTTCTTAAAAGTAGCAAACATATAATAGCATAATTTAATATAATAATAAATTTGATATGTAATATTATCAAAAAATCTAAACAAATAAAGTCTTAATACAACTTGATACATTTTTATATTCACAAATATATTTATATATTATGCATTATGTTCTTGTTGCCACATCCAATTTGTAATTTGATCACGATGCCTTGCTATTTCCCTTGCAGCTTCATCAGTTAATCTTATTGTATTGTCATTATTGAAATTCACCTCCAAATCTGCGTTGCCATTCTGAGTTTTAATATAAAAAAGATTCATATTCTCTTATTCTCTAAATAATCTATCACGCATTCCCCATGTATGCATATAGTTATGAATTGCACAACAAGCTATGGTAATAAAGCATTGCTTGGAAGGCTTGTATGGTGGCATTAGCTTTAAAATGAGGAATCTTGCTTTTAGTACTCCAAAATAATGCTCAATTATCATCCTTAAAGATGAGTGCCTAAAATTAAACAACTCCTGAGCAGTTCTAGCTTGTCTACCTTGACTATAAAATTCTTGTGCATGATATCGTTCATCTCTATAAGGTGGGAGAAAACCTCCAGTATATGGGTAACCAAAATCCACCAGATAAAATAAACCTAAATCAGTGAGCGAGCATTAACTTGGGCAAGAATAAATTCATAACAATATCATTATGTAATAATTAATTTCACATATGACACTATCAAGTTTAACACATAACTAATGAATAATTATTCTATTGGATAATGGTATATTGGATAATGGTATATCACCTTCAGGAGCCCAAGGAAAGTTTACATCTTGATTAGTAATTGCATCCAGAAAAACTTTTGAATCATGAGCACTACCTTCCTAACTTGAATACATATATGCACATAGCATTTTGTGTGATGGTCATTTTTCTACTTCTACATGATGTCTACTTATTAGCTAGAACCCATGCACTTATATGTATTCCATCAATTGCTCCTATACAATTCTAATACAAATATATGACAGAGACATATCAATTTGACAAAAGAAAATAATATCAGACACTATATAGTTAACCATGTGACATAAAAGGACTAACCTTGAACCATGGGTAATATTTTGATTATTTTTTATATGATCAGGCAGCTCTGTGGAATCCAGTTTTATGATTTCTTTACCTAAGCAACAAATTGCTCTTAAAACATTCTTGAAATAGTGAGAAATAGTTTGAGTGAAATGTTGAAATCGATTTACTACTACTCTGTGACGCACATTATTTATGATGAATAAAAACATTGCCACTTGTTCTTCTAAAAACACCTCTCGAGTCTTCTAGATAATTTTTGCTCCTTAGTTCATTGCACAAGTTAATATAACATGCCTTTTCCATATGTAATAATTCATAGCAAACTATTCCAGATTCCATCAAAAGCTCACTAACAAATTCTTGATCGCTTAGTGTAGATATTCTAACAGGAAATTTGTTATAAAATTTGCACTCATAATCACCAATGAGGTTAAGTATCAATGATTCAGCAAATTTAGAATCATCATCACTAAAGTCAGATGAGGATGAAGACCTTTTGTCATGATCCAACCTTGGGGCATGACTGGTGAATAGGAGACATGTCCCCTAGCAAGCCTAACACTAGATATTTTCTAAAAAAATTGGGTAGAGTCTTCTTTGTATTAAGGACTATCCTAAATACGAATCCTCTCCCTGCACAAATAATACAAACACACAAAATTATCGAGGACCTAGGCATTCTCAGAATGCACCTCATAATACACACACACACACACACACACACAGACACACACACACACACACATATATATATATATATATATATATATATATATATATATATATATATATGTATGTATATATATGTATCCATTTAAGAAAACTTTAATCCATAATCATTAAGATTCAAACTTGTCTGAAATAAAAATAAGCATACTTTTACTATGACAAATAAACCAACACAAGCAGGATCCTGTGTATGGAATTATGGAGCTACGTGACAAAACGAAGACCTACACACCGATGCCTTTGAATAAGAAAGGCTCACCAAGTGGAAACTGGGCGTCATTATTGAGGGCGAGAGGATTAGATCCTAACTCTGTACCTGCATCTGATAAAAAAGGACAACGAGTAAGTTTTGTAACTCAGTGAGAGATAAAACGTTCCTAACTCATATGAAACAATGTGCATAAAATAAATATTAAACTAATATATACATAGGTAAAATCAAATAGAAATCTCGGCTTCAAATTATTATTTAATTTTTTCTCAAAACCCATGGAAAACTATCTATTTCAGGATGGTCCTTTAGGATCACACTTAGGTGACCTTTCTTTCATGTCATTGCATATTTCGCTACACACACACACACACACACACACCACACTATGTGTGGCTGTGTAATTAATCATTTGAGATGCACCATGGCTAATGTATACTGCCGTTAGTATGTAGATCCTGTCATAGACTTTCTCAAGTCTTTTCTTTTACCATCTCACATAACCTTTAACATAGATTTACATAAAACATACCATTGTCTCATGTATAAAATTTTGATATTAATTTTGGCAAAGAAAGGACTTTCACATCATGATGCATTGAAAACTAATAAAATTCCAATATAGAAACAATTATCAAAATTTCAGGGAAATCCATTCATTGTCTCATGTGATAATTTTGAACAAGACATACATAAGAGAAAGAAATTATCCTCATACAACATATAATCAAGATTTAAATTATTTGCATAATATATATATAAGGAGCGTATCACATGAGAGGAGTGGTTTATTATAAGCGTATAAGGAGCAAATCTAAGTCATATAACTATACATGAATGATCAAGATTTAAAGTTGTTTAAAAGTCATATGATTACTTAAAAAAGTCACATGACTTTATATTTTAATCGTGACCATTCATGTAAAATCCAATGATCAAGATTTGCTCTTTTCACTTTCATAATAAACCATTCCTCTCATGTGATAGCCCCCTATATATATGTATATATAAACCCTAAAATGATTATACTAGAAAACAAGCTAGGGATGCACTATCTATTCACAACCTAACCCCCATAGCGGAGTCTTAATCCCACGGAACCATGGAGCCACAAACCGGACCTCTAGCGGAATTTATCATCACAACTATGGTAATTTAATTCAATATTTGTCACTAGTACAAGGGATTAACGCTAATTACTCCCAAACCTCAAAACCCCTGATTCTCTAACCTAAGGTTCATGAGGAGCCCCCCAAATACACAGAATTCAGAATTCTTAGGAAGAGAAAAGGAAAAGGTGTTAAAAATCGCCTTTAGAAAGCAAATAAGGATGACGATAAGAGTTGATTCTATGATATCTCTTCCTCCAAGCTCCAAACTCAACTATGGTAGAGGTAAAGAGAGAAAGGGACAAATTTAATGGGGATTTGATGTAATGAGGAGAATATAATATATAGTTGGAGTAGATTTTGATGAAAAAACTTAAAATGAAAGCAAAGGATAAGGGAGGGAAGGGTTTTAGAGAGAAGAGAGAAAGTTTTTGGGGTTAAAAAGAGAAGAAATCATGTAAAATGAAGAGAGAGAATGCATCTTGAGCATATATAGCCCTATAATAATCAATTACATGGATTGGTAATTGATTACCACAAGCCCACATTGTTGTAATCAATTACCATTTCATGTAATCGATTACCACCTGCAATAAAAGTAGACATCCAAGGTAACATATGACTCCTAACGAAGCAAGACATCAAGTCTGCAAGCCAGTGGAGTAGCAACATTGAAAATCCCCTAATCTAATCTAGCTTTCTCATTATTGTACCATTGCCAATAGATATAAACAAACAGCTTAACTCGCAAGAGAGCAAAAGTGGGGAGTTAGCATACAACGAATGATGATAATAGACACAATAAACACAAACAAATGCTCGCTAACAGAGAAAAGGAGAAAGAATTTAGGGATAAAAATTAGGGGAAATGAAACACAGATTATCTATGAAAACAAATATAGGAACACAAATTAAAGAATCTCTTAAGATAGAAAATGGTCCCTTCTTTCCAGTAACAATTATAAGGACTTCGGCAAGAGACAGAGACGACAGGTCCATGGTTGTAACATCCCAAATTTCATATAACTAGCATGGTTGAATAATTAAATTTTTAGACACATTATAGATATACGAGTAAGCCAAATTGAAATGTATCTATTAGGGCTAGAGAATTCAAGTTTCTTTGTAGAGAAAATTTTGTGAAGACAAATGGCATTGTCTTGTTAGTTTGAAGGAAATCAATTTATTTACAGAGTCTTGTAATTTAAGAATCGAGTTGATAGGAACTTATACTACAGGATAACATGAATACCAGTTAAACACCCTAAATCCTACGACTAGAAATTAGCCATTCACCCCATCATATTGGCCAAATCATGGCCATCCATTCCAAAATTTAACAAAATTCAAATTGTTACTTAGGTCCACCAATCATATTTCTTTTTCATTCTTCCAACTTTGTCCACAAGCACTACAAGAAATGTTTCATTTTGTGGGGGTTTATTTTATTTTTTCTGGTGGTTTCAAACCCCCACAAAATAAATTGTGGCTGTTTTGAAAACTGCCACATTTATGATCACCACGACGACCCCCGCAAAATACACAACCTATTTGTGGCGGTTTTTGGAATTAATTAGTGGTGGTATGTCAGCACATTTTTAGAAGACAATTATATTGTGGTAGTTTGAATCTGCCACAAAATACAACAAACTGATCTTGATTTTGTATGGTTTAAAACCACCACAATATGATTATTTTATTTTTTTCTTTTGACAATTAATTAAATAAATATTCAAATTACATTTAGTATATAATTATTCAGTTTACCTGTATACTTATTCAAATTATATTTCACCTTTGTAATTATATATATGAACAAATTCATTGTACTAAATCATCACATAATTAATGTAACTCAAATTTAATTTAAAATATCCATAGTAATAATATTCAACTACATATGAAGTAAAATTAATTGTAATTAGTAAATTAAACATTGCCATTTTAAATCCATAAAGATAAAGCAAGTCCAAACTAAATAAATCCAAGATGTACTGAAAATCTAATTAGTGGTTCTAAACCAAATAAAAAAAAAGGTCCTAAACATTTGCTCCATGATTTGTGTTGCCACCATCTGATGATCTTCTAACATCCAAAGGGGTAGTAAGCTCACTTTCAGCATCATTAGGCTGAAATAATAATAAAAAATACCAATTAAAAGAATGATTAGAAAGAGAAATAAAGCAATAAATTAATAACTTTACATGATCAAAACACATTACATAAGTAGAAAGCAAATATCAATAGAACTTAATAGTGTTATGAGTTTTGTGGAAAACTATTTGTAAGCTCATTTTGTTTTGAAGAAAAACACAATTTGTTGTAAGTATTCATTTATCTTGATGCATGTACAAATTGTCCTAGTTTTCCACTTTTAGTAATTTTGTGCTGTATTCTCATTCAGTGCACAAACTAAGGAAAGAACAATGATAAACTCTCCAACTCAACTATCAATTTAATACAAGCATACAGTCAAGTGAACTTGCCATCAACACCAATGAAAAGTAACATTAATTGATACATGATGGGTTTACTCTACGAAATTGGTTATCTTCTTAAATGTATGGATCAAATATTGGTACCTATTTTATCTTATTATTTTTATTTGACTAATTAGCTTACAGTTGATACTAAATATTCTTAAAAAGAAAAACATTGAAACTTCTAAAATGATCAAATCCAGTAAGTAGTAGAATAGCAATGAAACTTTAATTGAGCTATTAAATTATTTACAATGAAAATAGTTTCACATTAAAAGTATATATAAAAACCCACAAATTTTCACCACCTTTCTTGGCATGGCATGGTATGGTCATGTGATGGACCACTACATTGCATGTTCTAAAACCTTAATCATCAATTTCCTAACATCTATTCGCACTCACAAACAAAGATTACCAAATAGCAAGCATGTTATTGGGGCAAACTTCTGTCACGACCTAACTCGAGCCGTGATCGGTGCATAGGGACGAGTCCCCACACAAGCCTTCCACCACAGAATTTTGATAAAAATTTCGACAGAGTCCCCTTTATAATTAGGATATTTCCTAATTACAAAAGGTTACCCTGCAAGATAAATAAACACAATCTTCTATTGGGGATCCAAGTATTCTTAGAATACACCCTTCAACATATAGTATAACAATGAAATATATATATTTGTATATACAAGTATTCATCCAAAATACATAACATTAAATTATTTAGAAAACCAAATCCTTTAGGAAATCCAACAACATATTATAAACAAGTAAAATACAACAGAATCAATATAATCAGGTTAAGGCTGGACCTTGCTATAGTACTATGGAGTTACACAATCTAAGGATATATCAAAATTCAAATGTTTACAATATACCCTTGAATGGAAAAGGGCTTATCCACAAAACTCGAAATTTAATCACGAGGGCTAAATGATTAGATTCTACTCGAATACCTGTATCTGAAAAAGAAAAAGAAATAATAGGGTGAGTTTGTGAAACTCAGTAAGAGATAGAGTGTCCTTAACCCACATGAGACAATGTACAAACTTATAGATATTAAGGTAATACAATACTATGTATAATAAAACCAAAATAGAAATCTTAATCAAACATTATCCAATTTTCCTTTTTCCAAAAACATAGAGCCCATTTATTCCAGGATAAACAAACAGGAATTACACTTAGGTGACCCTTCCTTCGTGTGAATCCCGTAATCAGGCATACATCACTCCCTTGAGTGGCTGTGAAATACATCATCCTAGATGCACCCAGGGTTAACGCGTATTGCCATTAGCCTACAGATCTTGGCCTAGATTTTCCCAAGTCTTTCTTTTCCATTATACAGAACATTAATAGAGATTCTTATAAAACATACCAACAAACCGTATATAAAACAATAAAATCGTAACTTCAAGAAAAATAAAGCTTTAACACTTTAATAAATCAAAAGTGAACAAAAATCCAAAGCTTTTATCTGAAAACCTTTCACTTCACTTTTTACATAATCATTCATAAATCAGACGCGGAGCAATTCATACCAAACCATAATCCATTAAGTATATCAAATCCTTTCAAAACCAAGATAATTTCCAAAGTTTAATAGGAAACTAATGCAATAAACATTTATCACATTTTTTTCCCCGAAAATTAAGTCATTATGTCATGTGATCAAGTAGAAATAGATAAGCTACCAAAATTTAAATTATATTTCTAAGGTATACGAAATCATTTGCATATGTATGTATACAAATAAAATACATTAGAACTAAGATAGGGATAAACTATTTACTCAGATTTAATGCTAATAGTGGAATTCTAATCCCATGAACTCTGAGAGCTAAAGCCAGTCTTCCAATGGTATCTACTATAAAAAATATGACAGTTTAATTCAAGGTCAGTCCCTTAGACTAAGGATCAATCTAATTTACTCCCAGATATGAAAATCCCTAATTCTTCTAACCTAGGGTTCTCCAGGAACTCACTATAGGGGAAATAATTCGTAATGCATAGGAAAGGAAGAGGAAAGGAGTTTGAAGATTATCTTTTATAAGGGAAAAAGGAAGAAGAAATCTCTAGGAGCCTTGCTGTCACCTCCTCCAAGCTGTAAGACCAAATGTATAAATTTTTGGATGAAGATGTGATTTGGGATTGGAGAAAGAAATTAAGTTTAAGTGAATAGGAATGGTGTAATTTGATGGAAAGATGTGAAGGATTGGGTTTAAGAAGGAAGGGAGATGTGTTTTAGAGAGAAGGGAGAGAGTTTGAAAGGTAGAGAGAGAAAGAAAATTGCGAAATGAGGGGGAGGGATGTGTCTCGGCTTGTATATTGACCTATAGTAATCGATTACCAAGGGCTGATAATTGATTACCACAGCCAAAGAGCTGATAATCGATTACCAATGCTGGTAATCGATTACCACAAACCCAGAACTAGTAATCGATTACTATCTTTGGTAATCGATTACCACGCAAAAAGTTTTAACCTGTGGGTATACAAAGAGGATTGTAATCGATTACAGATCCTTTGTAATCAATTACCAACGCCAAAAACTTGGTTCCCTCCTTCTGCAGTCTTTTCCTAGGTCCAAGATGTTGCACAGACTTTCCCTTTAACTTTGCTTTCTATTAACTTTAAAACATAAATATAAATAAGGGAATACCCCCTATTTGAATTCAATAAAAATATCTAAAAATTCAAAATCTTTAGGAATCAGAATCTAACTTTTGGATTTTAGTACAATTCTCCAAAAACTTGCATTTTTATAAACTTGAGGGTTGAAAACGAAGGGGTTATCCACTCCTTAAAATTCGTTAAAAATCCCTCTTCAACTCATTGATGCCCAGAGAACCATTACCGGGACTTTTGATCTTAAGAAAATTCCTCAGTCCTATAGTCCTCTAAGGAGGCATAGAGTTCAGGCTCAGAATTTTTCAGGTTCCAATTTCGATGGGTAACTGCAACTCAGCCTGCGGTGTTACACTTTCTTTTTCTCAAATGAACAATTAAAAATAAACAAAATTATGCAAAAGTGTTGAAACTAAAGTTTTTTGTGTACCTCTAATTGAGAAGCAAAGAGGCCAACAAATTCTTTAAGAATCCTTACTTCCTTTGTTATCATGTATGTTTTGAGTGCATCCAAGTTTCCTCACAATTGAGTCTCCAAATGGGGTGACTTTATGCTGTAAATGGGCAGAGGTTGATGAAGATCCAAAAATATTAGATGAAGAGAGGCTCATGTCACTAAGGTGGCTCCTAACATTCCTAAACGTGTTAGTAGGAGTCACTCCCATGCCCATACATCATACTTTCCCTCACATTTTTCTAGCAAGACCATGGAAAAAGGAAAAGGTAAAAGCTTTTAGAGAGAAGCAAACTCAAACTAAGGATAATAAAAATCATTGTAGCTCCTGTCACTTCAATATGAATAAATAAAGGTGATAGCTGAAAACAAAAGCAAAGAAAGCCAAGTTTTGACATAACCTATTAGTACATTAGGATAAGCCAACTGCATAGTTATGCATTTTGGTTGTAAAATCTGAATTTTGGATACAATGACTGTAGATAATAAATGTCAACATCTTTAATTTTAAAGCTAGTTCCAATAAGAATTTTTTTATTCTTTAGGCGTACATGTTGTCATGGCTATATCACAATATGACACCAGAATTCTTTGGGTAATATTTATTAATCAATTTGCAATAATTGATGGACACAAATAGCTCAATGAAACTTACTTCTGAAGATGAGAAAATGAATCAAGGTACTTACAATGATCACTGCTACTACTATATATACATGTGAGCTAAAGACCAATAAAGGAACTGCTCCTTCAACAAACTTGTAACAGAAAACAATAGAAAGAAAAAGAAAAAGTATCAACCATAACTACCACAACTCCTATATAATCTTAAGCTGAAATAATGAGCATACAACGACTTTAGTTATTGAGTCATTTGTGGACTTAGGTGACATAGAGTCAATGCAATCAACTTACAGATGTTTCAATTTTATATTATTAAGTTGTAGGAAAGGTGAATTTCAGACATGCTTTGGTAACTAATTCTCTAGCATGTAAAATTAGAATAATAGCCAATTAAACATAATGAAAGTAAAAGTAACTTTTGAAACATTGCTCATATCCAAAATAACAAGAAAAAGGAAAATCCACACACTATTTGCTTAGAATGAAAAAAAAAAATCTAACTTAATATTCATAGCCTATGACCTACTCCTATTTAACACCTAATCAATCAATCACAAAGCAAAATAAAAGAATATTAGGTGAAGCAATTTTTATCTATGAATGTAATGTATTAAAATAAAAGACAGCTTGACACATAATGCTAAAATTGCATTGAGCATGAGAATTGAAATGTTAAAAAGAAAGCATAAAAGAAGACAATCTAATTAACATGGACCATTTGAAACCATATTTGAGTACAGTTCACAGGGACAAATTCAAACCATACCATCACAATAGTTGAAAGCAGTAACTCAGTTACATGTATAACACAATCACAATAAATCATTAATATTCATAATGTAGAACATTTGAAATGTCAAAAAGAAAATATAAAAGAAGACAAACAATTTGGTCAAAGACCACTTGAAACTATATTAGAAAATAGTTAACACTAAATAGGTACCACTCCAAAATAGATTTTTTACTTTATCAGAACAAAAAAGAAAGGCATGAGGTCAATCACGTAGAGAATTAAATAACACTAATTCATGGAATTGCTAAATCAGAGCACTTGAAATGTCAAAAATAACATCAAAATAAAAGGCATAGCAAAACATGTCACAATAATGCAAAAGTCAAATTGAATATGTTCAAAATAGGCCAATTAATTAATCATAAAATTGAAAAAAAAGCATTAAAGTATATTACATCTAAAGATGACTCTCATGGCATAAACTCAAAAGTAGCATATGGTTTAAAGAATAAGGCAAAGCACATTAAATCCATAAATATGATGTATTAATCTAAAAGAGTATATGACAACAAAAAGTTGAAACACATTCAAAAAGCTCCACCTATGATTACACTAAGAATCCAAAAAGAAGCCTCCCACAACATACATATCTGATATAATAATTTCAAATATACATATATCACCAGGAAACACTTGGAAAATATCATATCGATAGTTGAACTCCTTGCAGTTTTCGAAAATAGTTTTCAAACAGCCCCGTAGTTTCTTTTAAGTCAAATTTTATTCTTATCCTTTAAGTGGATTCCACATAGAACCTCCTAGCAAACATGACACAACATTAAACATATTCACCACAAATAAAGGGGAATTTTGGTCACCAATTTAAGAAGCCAAAGACTTTGAGATATACAAATATTAAGAAAAACACAAGATATATTCTTTAGTAGTCTCAAAATAAGAAAACATATGTTCATCAATTAACCATAGAGATCAAACTAAAAAACCTCTAAACGATCAAGAGCTAAAACTAAATAGAGAACACGTAAACTAAAGGTGAAGGCTGTGACCAAGTTCAAGCACATAGGTGTGACGCCAAATGGTGAAAGTCATGGTTGAGGTGGCGTGGCTTGACATCGCGCGCCTAGATAGCGCCATTGCTCGCTGCGATAGATAGATACAGAAACTGTAAGACGTGGTTGCTCATTGTGAAGGATAGAGACAAAACCTACGAAGGAACTCATTGTGACTCTGGCTGGGAGACAAAGGCTTGAGAGGAGATGGTGGCGAGGAAAGAGAGAGAGAAAGTCGATTGAGAGATGGTGGCAGAGGGTTCAAGGGAGAAGGGGCTGCACACACAAACTTAAGACTTGTTTGTGGAGGGATTTATAAAAATGCCACAAAATTAACAAAAAAACCCACAAAATAATATGTATTTGAGGGGGTTAATACAAATGTCGCAAATAAAAAATATTATGGGGGTTTTTTAAAACCCCCTGCAAACAAATTGCCACATTGTTATGTTTTTCTTGTAGTGAAGTTACCAAAATTTTCCCCAACTTATCCTTGTAAATTTTAGCAACTTCTTCTCCTTATTCTTCGTTTTTCTTCTTCAATTTCGCTATCCTCTTTAATCTCTCTATCACCACCCAAAAACCCTAAGTGATCTTGTTTTTGTCTACTCAAAATTTCCACTCTTTCTTTGTGATTCCTTAAGAAGCATTAAGACAAGCTCACAAGTCTCATCCCTTTGGATCATTTAGCTTTAGCTCCAATAAGAAAAAGGAGATGTCATCACCTTCTTAAAGTCATAGTGAGGGGAAACCACCAAGAAACTCAAGTTTAGAAGCTTCTAAGTTGTATTTGAGGTAGGATTTCTTGAATTTTGGTTGTTTCTAATGACTTAGTGTAACACCTCTATCATATAAGCCATGCTTGAGTCATGGAGTTATATGAAAAGGTCGTCACGATGCTAAGTAAACTTTAAAATATGAAAAATAGAATACATGACCCTTGTACTGCTTCCTTCATTTCTGACTAATAATCTATGATACATGGATAATAAAATAATTACCCTCTAAAAGAAGTTGTGATTAAGATAACTCGCTTCGACAGTCTTTTGATTTGGCTAGTGCCCAATTCTTGCTCAATGAGTGACCTTGTACTCGGCCTCGTGTTTGACCTCCACTTGGGTACTGGAATGTTTACGGAAAGAAAGCATACAGGCGGTGAGAACCTAAGGTTCTCGTAGGTAAATTTAAACAAATCTCATAATGTCGTCATAAACATTCCAGCTTCTGGTTTATTATGAAAATGTGAGCACAAATACATAAGCAGTGGTTCAATTTTTAAATGGAAAGCATCTTTCTCGAAGCGGGTTATGTTTTAACAATCGCTTGCCATATTATATATGACAATATGCTTCAACAAGAATATTAATGATCTTATCATTTAATGGGATAGCGAGGATGCACATGGAAATGCTTGTGCTTATCCGTATGCAAGTGCACTTGACTCAATCTTTCTTTCTTCCTGTACTTGGTCTTACTTCTCGTGCTTGGTCCCTGGGTGAATGGCCTTTCTCACCCCTGGGTAATAGCGCTTTGCTTCAGGTTAGAGCTCCCTGTATACATGAGTGTGGGTTTACTTTCTGACCACACCGGTCTATTCCTTAAATCTGGTCGAGGGCTGGCCCAAGTCTTAGAGCGATCTTGCTCTACACCACGCTAGGCTGGGTCTATGCCATGCCTCACGTGGTAGCTAGTACGTCCTTCTTGAAAGTTCTCGTCATCTTTCCTTTCCATATCTTGTCATGCGTGCAAATGCTTTGTGCATATATGAATATGCCTCCTCATATATCTTATTTTGCATATCATATTCTAATTATGCTCGTGATGCATGACATACATGAACATAACATGTGAATGTAATATATTCAAGTATAATCTCTCATAACTCATATAATACTTAAATTCATACTTGCATATCTAAACCTTATGAGCATAACATTCATAGATTTCTAAATTTGGCCTAACGGATCGTATCTGTTTCCCCATGAATAGTGCCAGCTCTCACGGGCAGTTCAACCATAGTAACATAAATCAATTTAACACATATATATATCAGTATTAAACTGGTCATCCTCAACTCAAACTTTGTATGTCCCCGACTCTTGTGAAGTTATCATTTTGGCTATCCTGCCAATCCTATTCAGTTCTGCCCTGAATCTTCTATAATCCACCTTTATCTCTATTCAATTCATTTAGATCTGAAATTTGGATATGTCATAGCTCTATATGTCTACTTTCTAACCTCTTTGGTCCCATGTCATTCTGATTTATATATAAATCAAGATATTCAACTTTTACTTCAGCCTGTTCAGTCGCTAGTCCGAATTACACTCCTGGGAATATAAATTCACTAAAAATCGAAACTAAGCTCAAATCTTACGAAATTGGTCTCATATCAAATCTATCAGGATAACCTTTCATTTGCCACCAGTTTCACTCCATTTTCTTAAGTATACCCCGAGATATAAGTCCTGAAAGTCACCCTTCCTGAACTAGTCCGTTTTGGCCTAGATTCGACATAGGACAACTTCCTCGAATCAATGGGGAACAATTGGGACCATAACAAATTCGGAATCTTATATTGGGGTGTTCCCTGTGTGTAGCTTTCTAACAAAATTGGATTCACTCAATTTGAGTTGTATAGGGTGAGTTATACCCTCCTCATGTCACCCTGCCCGGATGAACATTCTAAACCCTAGGTCAAACTTCAAAAATTCGTATCTCCCTCAATACTAATCCAATAACCTTATATGATATGTCCATGGAAAGCCCTAAATGTCTACTTTCATCTAAAAATGGTTTCATTGGATTTGCCCGATTGTAGGCAGCGTCGTACGCTCCGCCGTACGAACTGACGTGGAATCTCCACCAAGACAGCACCCTCATCCATTCATTTCTCTTTGTTTTCTTCTTCTAATTCTAATTCTAACTCAAAATCCTCTATGAATTTAATCACAATCCATCATAATACATCCAATAATTCATCACATACATAAAGAAGAATTCAATCTCATGCAATCATAGAGCAAGGAATTTAAGAGTGAAGTAGAATCCTACCTTCCGGAGTGTGATCTTGCTGAATTGGAGTTTGGATTGATGGAACTACAAAGCCTGAAGATTTGATGGAGTTGGATTTGGGAGAGGAAAGGAAAGCGAAGGCTGCAGCAAGGAGGAGAGGAGACATAAATCAGCTGGGAATGAAGAGGAAGTCGACTTAAATAGATGGGGGTAGTTGGAATTGTGGGTGTTGATTGGTTGAAGTTTTGTGATTGAATTTCTGGCCATGTCGCTTTGCTTTTGTGGCTGTGTTGCTCTCCACGCCGTTCAAAATTGTGAGTGCAGCTTATCTGAAATCGGAGCTCGTCTTTCTTACACCTTAAGTCGGAACTTCGTGTTATACCAGTTGAGACTTGAGGAAATCTTGTATCAAGGTCGGAGGTCGGAAGTCATGCGGTAATCCTATAATCTCGGAACTCCCTATTTGAACTCTGGGAATGCCAATGCTTTGGATGTAAAATCGGATATCGTGAAGCTTTCGTGTGGAAATTGGCTCAAGGGTCCCAACTGTGATTCACCCCAATTGAGGTTTAACATTAAGGTCGGAACTCGAATTCCGAATCACATTTCCAAACCCAAATACTTAAACTCTAAGTCGTGACTTATACCGCGGTCGCGACATCAAGCGGGTATATTTTCCTTGAGACATGAAGTCGGATCTCGTGGAAATAGTTCATGTGTTCGGATGAGAGGCCAAGTCGGAAGTCGAAATGACGAAAAAAAATAATAGTTTAAATCGGAGGTGGAAATTATACCCAATATGCTTGAACTTGCAATTCGGAGTGGAACCTGAGTCCCTCGAAATGAGAATATGAAGTCGAATCGAATAATCAAAATTGAAGATGAAATCGCGGAAATCGGAAGGACATGAAGACAAGACTAACTCTAACTTCGGAAATAGTCATCCTATTGAAATCCAAAAATAGAAGTCGGAAATTGGAATTGGTCAATCGATATACGTCAAGCCGAGGAAACTTCCTGAATCGGGCGTTACACTTAGGGCTGATAGGGTTCTCTTGTATAATCTTTATTTGATGATGTATGGTGATATTATGACTTGTTTGTGGTGACTGAGCATGAGAATTATTGAGTTGAATTGAAAAGTTGATCAAAAGATGTGAAGGAAACACAAACAAAAATCATTAAGTGAAACCCTAAGTGTACTGTCCACATAATGAATGGTATGGCTTTGTCTGTAGGCATCAAAATTTGGTGAAACGTTTTTATATGAAACTAGACATTCATAGTTGTCCAACCATATACATTATAAGCCCATTGGACTTGAAATGAAAAAGTTATGAATTTTTGAAATAAACCCTTGAATCTTGTCCATTATTCTTACCAATATGGGTTGTGAAGGGCACAACTCGTTCTATTCAATTGAGTGCAATTAATTTTATTAAAAAGCTAACACATACATGCCATAAAAATTTTAGGTTCATGTCTTAAGTACATTACTGCCAAAAATTCTTCAAAGTTACCATATGTCTTGTCTAAGTTGAAACAGGGCAAACCCTTTTAACCCAAATAGAGAGCACATAACTTGGGCTTTACTTACCCATTCAAAATGAAACTTATGGGAAATGAAAGATAATTCAATTAGCTTTAGATATAAATTTCAGATAAAACTAATGAAAATTGTATTTTTAGTGAATTTCTACATTTAAGTGCTCAAATTTGTTCAACAACAGGGCAGTCTTGAGTAAAATTTTAATAACTCAATTTATACTCATTAAAACTTAATGGAACAAAAGAGAACTAAAAATAGACTAATAATGCAACAACATACTAAATTTTCAAATTTAGATAAGTTAAAATGAAATTATGGTGCAATTTACAAAACCAAACAGATTCAAGAATTTCAAAGGACCTTGGCAGAATTTAATTAGTCAAATGTCTTGCATTATGAACAATCACGTATTGAGATTGTTGATTAAAATTCTCTCTTAAATTGCTGTAAATATTGATTTATGATTTATGATTAATTTTGGTAATCTGACTGACTAGCTGAAAGTACTTTGTTGTATTTTGGGGAAGCGTTATTTTAAACCATTATGCTACCAAATTTTCGGCAAAAATATGTGAGAGTTATGAATGTTTGTATGTTATATACATGAACATCATGCATGCATAAATATTTGAAAGTAAGATGTGAAGCATATGCATAAGTCTCTCTAGCATATGCATACATGAATACATGAGCATATAAACCATGAAAGAATATGAAAGACAAGATGAGATCCCTTCACTTGGAGATAGTTAAATAAATAAGATGTTTATCCCTTTGCTTGGAGGCAGTTGGCCAAATGAGATCCCTCCAATTTAGTATCACGTGAATCCCCTTGCGGGTCAGCACTGTGTGATGACGGTCATAACTTGAGCTCACTCTTAGATCAATCTATCCAAGGGTAGTAAAGATTAAAGAAAGCTAAAGAAAGACAAGTGCACTTGCATATGTCAAAAGTGTGCATGAGTTATGCATATTGAAGCATCTTATTATGTTGTAATGGTATTGTTGTAACATCCCCTATCATATAAGCCATGCTCGAGTCATGGAGTTACATGAAAAGATTGTCACGATGCTAAGTAAACTTTAAAATATGAGAAATACAATACATGACCCTTTTACTGCTCCCTTTATTTCTGACTAATAGTTTTTGATACATGGATAATAAAATAATTACACTTTAATAGAAATTGTGATTGAGATAACTAGCTTCGATAGTCTTTTGATTTGGCTAGCGCCCAACTCTTGCTCAATGAATGGCCTTGTACTCCGCCTCGTGCTTGACTTCCACTTGGGTACTGGAATGTTTACGGAAAAGAAGAACATACAAGCAGGCAGTGAGAACCTAGGGTTCTCAGTAGGTAAACTTAAACAAATCTTATAATGTCATCATAAACATTCCAGCCGCTTCGATTTATTATGAAAATATGAGCACATATACACAAACAATGGTTCAATTTTAAGTGGAAAACATCTTTCTCGAAGCGGGTTATGTTTTAACAATCACTTGCCATATTATATGACAAACATAGAAATACAAATAGTGCAATATGCTTCAACAAGAATCTTAATGACCTTATCACTTAATGGGATAACTGAAGATGCACATAAAAATGCTTGTGCTTATCTGTATGCAAGTGCACTTGACTTAATTTGTATCTTCCTTTAACTTGCAACTTGATCTTACTTTTCTGTGCTTGGTCCCCCGGAGGTGAATGGCCTTTCTCACCCCTGGGTAATAGCCTGCTTTTTAGGTTCGAGCTCGTACCTATACATGAGTGACGGGTTTACTTTCCCTGACCCTCACACCGGTCTATTCCCCTTAAATCTGATCGAGGGCTGGCCCAAGTCTTAGACAGTACCATTCTGGCCCACGCTAGCTGGGTCTATGCCATGCCTCACGTGGTAGCTTGGTACGTCTTTCTTGCAAGTTCTCATAAATCTTATTCTTCTTTGGACATGATTACACATGCATATGCTCCATGCATTCATTCATATACTGCATATCATACTTATGTCATTCTCAAATATAGGGTTTCTGTATACCCATTTGTAACACCCTCCCAAGCACAGTACTATGCTTAAGTCATAGTCCCACACCCTGGAGCTATTACTGTTCCTGAGCGGACCTAATCTGACAGCAATTTCAGCCGTCTTCGGAAACTTCTACAATCATCTGGAGACAACATGGAAATAGGAGTGAGAATTATAAAATTCTCAGTAAGATTCTCAAATTTTCATACATAGTGTCATCATGGTCGTCTCCAGTTTGCTTCGGTTTACTTTGAAAAAGGTGAACATGCTGCACAAACTGTTTAATTTTACATTTCGAAAAATGTCTTATCCGAAGCAAAGTTCATTTTATTCATACACTTGTCAACTCATGAATTATATTATGGATGATAACTGGAACATAAATAGAGTATAATAGCATCAATTCCTAGAAACATAGCCTCTACTCATAACTTTACTTGTACTTGAATTTATACATATACATAAAATTTTACTTTTCTTTCATTCGGCACACCTAGGCGTTACGTATCGCCGTCCCTAGGTATCGCTGTCTACATTTGAACGTTACGTATCGTCGTCCTCAAGTGCAGCATCGTACCATATTCCAGAGTATGATCGCCATGTCATACCCCACCAGAGCGTGATTGCCATGTCACGTTCCTTAGGAATATGGGATCCTCATGCTATATTCCAGAGTATGATCGCCATGTCATACCCCATCAGAGCGTGATCGCCATGTCACGTTCCTTAGGAATATAGGACCTTCATTCGGTACTTACACTAGCTGGGTCATGCCATGGCTCATGTAAGTTCTGTCCCCTGTACTCACACTAGCTGGGTCGATGCCATGCCTCATGTGATTGGGGTGCTTGCGTATACTTTAATCTTTAGTCTTTAGTCTTTTACTT
Source organism: Pterocarpus santalinus (assembly GCA_031439595.1). NCBI lineage: Eukaryota > Viridiplantae > Streptophyta > Magnoliopsida > Fabales > Fabaceae > Pterocarpus > Pterocarpus santalinus. The sequence continues at coordinate 13,714,142 of CM062526.1, read as the reverse complement.
GGCACACCTAGGCGTTACGTATCGCCGTCCCTGGGGTACTTTTAGTCTTTATCATTTAACTGCCTTCACAGGGAGGGATTTCAAATAACTGCCCCCGAGTGAAGGGACCCACATTTTATCTTATTTAGCTGCCTTCACAAGGAGGGACTTTGAATAACTGCCTCCGAGTGAAGGGACTCACATTCAATATATTCACATTCTTTTATTCTCATGCATATTCAAGCATAATTATAAAGAGTGTACTCATACATATACTTCATTTATTTTTATGTATCATTGCACACATGATTTTCACGTACATGTTCATTACATATAAAGGCCCGTAGCCTCCTTACCAATTTACCGGTACTCATGCATATGCTACATCACTTACCCTCACATACCTCATAACATAATTATGTCATTCTTGAATATAGGGTTTCTATATACCCATTTATACTTTAATTCATCCTTACATCTAAACATTCATAGCTTCTTAGACTTCGCCAGAATCTAAAGATAATCTGATCAGTCCGTTTCCCCATGAATAGTGCCAGCTCTCACGGACAATTCAGTCATAGCAACATAATCAACTTAACACACACACACACACACACACATATATATATATATATATATATATATATATCAATGTCAAACTGGCAATCCTCCATTCAAACTTTATATGTTTCCCTAATACTTGTGAAATCTCCAACTGGGTCATTTTATGAGACTATCACTTTGGCCATTCTGCCACATTCTATTCGGTTTTGCTCGAATTTCATATGACCCCCCTCTATTTTTGTTCAACTCATTTAAATTTGAAATTTTGATATGTCATAGCTCTATATGTCTACTTTCTAACCTCTTTGGTCCCATGTCATTCTGATTTATATAAATCAAGATATTCAACTCTTACTTCAGTCTGTTCAGTCACTAGCCCGAATTACACTCCTGGGAATATAAATTCACTAAAAATCGAAACTAATCTCAAATCTTACGAAATTGGTCTCACATCAAAGCTAACAGGACAACCTTTCATTTGCCACCAGTTTCACTCCATTTGCTTAAGTATACCTCGAGTTATAAGTCCTGAAAGTCTACCTTCCTGAACTACTCCGTTTTGGCCTAGATTGGACATAGGACAACTTCCTCGAATCACTGGGAACAATTGGGACTATAACAAACTCAGAATCTTATATTGGGGTGTTCCCCTATGTGTAAGCTTTCTAACAAAATTGGTTTCACTCGATTTGGAGTTGTATAGGGTGAGTTATACCCTACACATGTCACCCTGCTCGGATGAAAATTCTAAACCCTAGGTCAAACTTCAAAAATTCGTATCTCTCTCAATACTAATCCAATAACCTTATATGATATATCTATGGAAAGCCCTGAATGTCTACTTTCATCTAAAAATGGTCTCATCAGATTTGACCAATTGTAGGCGGCGCCATACTCTCCGCCGTATGAACTGCCGTGGAATCCCTCACCAAGACAGCATCTCACTTCTCCACTCCTTCTAATTTTCTTCTTCTAATCATAATTCTAACTCAAAGTCTTCTATTAATTCAATCATAATTCATCATAATCCATCATAATTTATCCAATAGTTCATCAAATACATAAAGAAGAGTACAATCTCATACAATCATAATGCAAGGAATTCAAGAATAGAAGTAGAATCCTACCTCTTTGTAGTGTGATCTTGCTGAATTTGAATTTGAGCTGAAGGAAGCCTTGACAAAGCTTGGAGGTTTGAGGGAGTAGATTGAGGGAGGAAAGGAAGCTGAAGTGAGGGAGGGAAGGCAACGTAAGAATGATGAGCTGAAGAGGCAGGAGGAGGATACATATATATAGGCAAAGCTTCAAAGTGGTAGTTAGAATGAGTGGCTTTGATTGGATGAAACTTTGTGGGCAAGGTTCAGCCATGTCTCCCCCTTTTGTGTTAAAATTGCTCTCCACGTCATCCAAAAGTGCAGCTCGCTTCCATCCTATCTGAAATCAGAGCTCGTCTCTATTACACCTTAAGTCGGAACTCGTGTTATCCCAGTTGAGACTAGAGCTGAAGTCGTATGTTGTAACTCGTCCCATCTCGTTGTAACTTGAGGAAATCTTGTATCAAGGTCGGAGGTCGGAAGTCATGCAACTGGCAATCCTATAATCTCGGAACTCCCTATTTGAACTCGGGAATGCCAATGCTGGATGTAAAATCGGATATCGGAACTCGTGTGACTGGAAATTGGCTCAAGGGTCCGAACTCGTCTCCACTCCAATTGAGTTCAACACTAAGGTCGGAACTCGGGAATTCGAGTCACATTTCCAAACCCAAGTACTTAAACTCGGAAGTCGGTATCTTAATTTGATTATATCGGAAATCGTGTATAAATACCTTTGAGACATGAAGTCGGAAGTCGTGAAGCAGTAAATTATGCCACTTGAGGTCGGAGATTATGTCCAATGTACCTTAACTCGAAACCGGAAATCGGTAATGGAAGATGAAATCAGAAATCGAACAGGCCGTGAAGTCGGAAATTATGTGGAATCCGAAGGCGAACTCGGAACTCGAAAATAATCCTCTTATCTGAGTTTCAAGGATGAAGTCGGAAATCGGGGGATGGTCAATCCTGCTGGCGAAGTTGAAACTCGGAAATCAGGATGTTACACCATTCATACTCTGATTTTTTTCCTTACATCTAAACATTCCTAGTTTCATAGGCTTTTGCCGTAAACCGGCAGCATAACGGATCAGGTCCGTTTTCCCATGAATAGTGCCAGCTCTCACAGACAGTTCAATCATAGCAACATAAATCAACTTAACACATATATATCAATGTCAAGCTGGCAATCCTCAACTCAAACCTTATATGCCCACTAACTCTTGTGAAACTATTAATTTGGCCATCCTACCAATTCTATTCGGGTCTACCCGAATCTTGTATGATCCACCTTTATCTCTATTCAACTCATTTAAACCTGAATTTTTGATATGTAATAGCTCTATATGTCTACTTTCCAACCTCTTTGGTCCCATATCATTTTGACCCATATAACTCAAGATATTCAAATCTTACCTTAACCTGTTCAGTCGCTAGCCCGAGTTACACTCCTGGAAGTATAAATTCACTAAAAATCGAAACTAAGCTCAAATCATGCGAAATTGGTCTCATATTGAAGATAACAGGACAACCTTTCATTTGCCACAATTTTCACTCCATTTGCCTAAGTATACCTCGAGTTATAAGTCCTGAGAGTCGACCTTCCTGAACTACTCTATTTTGGCCTGGATTGAACATAGGACAAATTCCTCGAATCACTAGGAATAATTGGGACCTTAACAAACTCGGAATTTCATATTGGGATGTTCCTCTATGTGTAGGATTTCTAACAAAACTGGTCTCACTCAATTTGGAGTTGTATAGGGTGAGTTATACTCTCCTCATATCACCCTATTCAGATGAAAATCCTGAACCCTAGGTTAAACTTCAAAAATTCGTATCTCCCTCAATACTAATCCAATAACCTTATATGATATATCTATGGAAAGCCCTGAGTGTCTACTTTCATTTAAAAATGGTTTCATTGGATTTGACCGATTATAGGCGGAGCCATACTCTCCGCCGTACGGACTGCCGTGGATTCTCCACTAAGACAGCACCCTCATCCATCCATTTCTCTTAGTTTTCTTCTTCTAATTCTAATTGCCACTCAAGATTTCATATTAATCCCATATTAATCCAATCATACACATCCAATATATCATCAAATAATCATAAAAAGTAATCTTTCATGCATCCTTAGTTTAGAGAAATTAAGATTAGAGATTGAATCCTACCTCTTTGGAGTGAAATCTTGAGTTAAGTGTTGAAACTTGAATTGTTAGGACCTGGCTAAGCTTGAAGGAGTGATGGGGTTGGGTGAGTGGAGAAGGGGAAAGAGAGCTGAAGTGAAGGAGAAGAGAGGGTGCAGAAAAATGGGTCTGAATGAGCGGAGAAGAAGGTGTTATATAGGCATGAGTGGTAGTTAACTTGGAGGGTTCTGATTGGCTGAATTTCTTGTGGACAAAGTTTAGCTACGTCTCCCTTTTAGTGGAGCTCACCGCCATACTATTTGAAATCGGAACTCGCCTCTATTCTGCTTGAAGTCGGAACTCATGACATATTTAATTGAGCTCGTAGCTGAAGTCGGATATCGGAACTCGTGTATGGCTGGAAGTTAACTCAAAGATTCGAACTCGTGTCCATTGAGTTCAACTCTAAGGCCAGAACTCGTTATATTAAAATCGGAGGTCGGCACTTGCACGATTGTGTTAAAGTATCAACTTGGGTCAAGTCAAAAGTCGAAATGAGGATGCTGGGTATGCTTAAGGTCGGAACTCTGGAATCCGGAATCACAAGATCAAACCCAAATACTTAAACTAGAAGTCAGTATGAGGAGATCGGAAACATGGTATATTGTCTTTCAGACATGAAGTCGGATATCGGGAGAATCACGTTCATGTTGTTCGGACTTGAAGATGAAATCGGAAATCGGGAAGGACTTGAAGTCAAGACTAACTCGGAACTCGGAACTTGTCCCATTTCATGTGAAATTCGTGGATGAAGTCGGAAATCATGAAAACGAGTGAATTCGGAACTCGTGAAAATTTGAGTAGAACTTGGAGACCACTCAGATTAACTCGGAAGTCATATTTCATGTCCACCTTAAATTACTTAAGGTCAGAACTCGTATTGTATGCATCTTTGAAGCATTAGGTCGGAAATCGGAAATCCTTGCTAGTCCAGTTGAGCCTTGGCTATGAAGTCGGAGATCGGGAACATTGATTAGATCGTTGGAAGTCGCGGACGTTACAATTGTGATAATGACTAAAATGTTATATTGCTACTTTTATTATATTTGTCATGGTGTATGCCAAGTGATTATTAAAAGTAGCCCTGCTTTAAGAAATATATTTTCAAACTTAAAATCAAACTTATTTGTGTTGTCCACCTTTCTATAATAAATCGAAGTAGCTGGAGATAATAGCAATGACATTGTATGTAATAATCTAGGGAATCCTACTGAGAATTTGTAATTTTCACCCCTATATATGCTTCTGTGTTATCTCCAAATATCTCAAGAGATATTACTGGACAGAGTTATTTAATATTGGAAGATGGCCGAGGGTTGGTGTTAAACAAGGCCCGTTCCTATAACAGTAACAACTTCTATATATGGTACTATAACTTAAGCATGATACTGTACTTGGGAAGGTGTTACAATAGTGGCTCTAGCTTGGGCAACAATGACCACCTGCAAGAAGACATGATGAGCTTAATTTGTAAATCATATTAATGTAGTACATAAGGAACTTAATTTTTACCTCTAAACCAGTACATATCATAGACAAATTTCTTAAAGAATTTAGACATGATGAACTTAATTTGTAAATCATATAAATGTAAGAAGTCTCAACTTAAGAAAATAACAGAAAAAAAGAAAAAAAATGTTAAAAGACGGTAAGATGAAGCTCTTCTACATGTACAAACCAAAGAGCATATACACAAGTGCAAAATAAATAGAATCTCCTATTGGTTCAGTTCAAATGAGTAACAGAAAACATATACTAGTCCAATTCGTATACCATACACAAATCTTCCAACCATCAAAACAAAAAACCCAAAAATAGCTTACCAATAGTGCTTAGGGCTTGATTTGGAAAGGAGCAAAACTAAAGCCCCAGCCACCACCAGGGAAGGAATGCGATAGAGAAACCCACAGAGAGAGAAAGAGAGAGAGTGATGCGGAGAGAGTGAAAGCGAATGGTGGTGGTGAGGAGGGTATCATGGACAAAGGTGGTAAGCTAGGGGGATAAAACAAAATAGAGGAAGAAAGTGAAGGGGGAGATCAAGAGAAGAGCACGATGAAAGCAAAAGAGAGGGAAAAAAGGAGAAGAAGGAGGAGGAGGAGGAAAAAAATACAGGAAAAAAGGGATTTGATAAAACAAATGAGTGGTGACCTATCAGAATCGAATAATGTTAAAACCAATAAAACAAAAAAATTACAATGATGCCATCACCTGTTTTGATATTTTTAAGAGCAAAAAATCACTAAACAACTCTCACTTGCTCTTAATTTTCTATTTTAAAAATGTAGAACTGTGTTTTGATTTTTAAAACCATTATAAAAAAAACAACTTTTCAAACATGTTTTTTGGTTTTTAAAAATCAAAAACTATTTTTAAAAACACTTATCAAACAGGGGCCCTTAATTTGTTGAAGTAAGAAATGGTGATGATTGACTAGAAGAGTTAAGGATTGTTTGGTTAATTCATTAGGAAAACTCAAACTAGGCTAAGTTTCCAGGTATTTGATAATCTTTGACAAATATTGAAGTGTAAAGGTAAAGTTATAAAATAACTTTAGAGAGACCAACGAATTGATGAAAAAATGGTTAGAGAAGATTTAGGGAAAAAGAAAGACTAGTACCTCTAAGGAAAATGATAAAGCAGGAATAACTAACACTATAACATTATCTAGTGTAAGAATAAGTAATAAAATAAGAAAAGTTTAACAACACTATAAAATGGTATATAGCCATGATGAAATTATGATGACTTTTTTTTAATATTACGCGTTGTGAAATGTGACTGCTACTAGATGTCTTATGATTGGCCCTTATGAGAAAGAGCGTGTTTTTATGAATGTCTTCGTGCTAAATGTTCTAGAAAATGGATAAAGATATTATTGTATTTAGTTATTTCTCTACTTGTACTTCTTGGATGATTTTGAACAGTTGCGGCATGTCGCTAAAAACACTATCCTTACTTAGATTATAACTCACCACCTTTTTCTTGGTATTTTCATACGATCAGCATGATAGTGAGGATCATAACCACCGTGGAAGCTTCATACGTAAATGACGTGTATAGTCTAGTTAGAGGATACTCCACTTGATGGATAAATATAGACTTAGTTACACTAAAGTAGTAAGATTGACTATGGAGATGTAAATGTAGCTTTAATTAGTTTAATAGTTGAATTTCTATGTGCATGGCATAATTATCATGTGTATGATTATCTTGCCAGCGTGATCTAATAAAGAATGAGTAAAGTAGTTTTGCTAGATAATAGGACAATTCTAACAGATAAAGTAGATAACTTTAGCCATGTGTTGAGGACAAATATATCTAAATAAAATAGCTTGCGCATGTGAAAATAAAAATAAAAATAAAAATAAAAATAAAAATTTACGGCTTAAAAACAAAAATAGATGTTGCATACATCTTCAGTTTTCTATTCATATGCCAATTTTCGGGAAATATTCAGGAAATATTCTTTGGCAACGGATCACATATTCATTTTTCTATTCATATATGCCAATTCTTGGTAGCACCACTATGTTACATCTAGGTTTAGCTGTCCATCATATATGTTGCTCGAGCATCGAGAGTGATTCTTGGAATGGAGATCACATAAGGGGGCCTTTGAAGCAATCTAATACAATAAGTTAAAACTAATTTGAAGGAGAATATGAGTGTGATTTGAAATAGGAACACCCGTACTTTGCTAATAACATACAAAGTCGATGACAATTAATTGTGGGTTTGTCGTACTCATTTAGTCATTTACAGTATCATTGTACTTACTACGAGCAAACAAACTTGAATAATGTCTGTTTTAGGAAGCTCATGTAGTATAAAATCTCAACTCCTAGTAACACCTAAAATCAAGATACATGATATTAGAATACCAAAGTACAAAGTAAGGATGCATACCTAACATTTGATATAAGGAAAATCCACTTCAAGATTTGTCTATCATAAATATATTGAGGAACAAAATCTTCTTTCCTATCTCCCTTAAGAATTTGATGGAACAATATAAGGCAATAATCACACTAACACTTTGTTTGGATATAAAGAGAAAATGAAAAAAAGAGAAAATGAAGAGAAAAATATGTTTTCTCTTCTATTGTTTGGATAAAGCGAAAATAGAAGAGAAATGAAAAGAAAGAAAATGAAAAGTATGTAAAATAACATTTATATCCTTATTGTATAATAAAATATAAATATATTATTTTTACTTAAATTTTAAACTATTTTTGTAAATTACATAAACAAATAATTTTATAATAATTATTAATTAAAATTTAATTTGCGAATATGTGAATTACAAATTTTAGTTTGAAATAATTTATTCAAATAAAAATAAATTTGATATAAATCAAATATTAGTGGTCTGTTTGTATTAGTCAAGATATTGATTTAATTTAAAAAAAAGATATTTATTTTATCATAATCACAAAATGATTGTACAACTTGATATAATATATTAGCATTGTTAGTATTTAGCAAGAAACAAGAAATGGCATAGTGCATGAATATGACATGCCGTATTTGTGTATCAATTTTTCTTTTTGGAATTAAATAAAGTAGGGATTTAATTATCTTTTGACTAATCCACACCCTTCCATACTAGTTTTCTTTGCATATGTGAGAAGAAAATATGCAGGTGGGCCCCATATCTATTTTTTTACTTTCTCTTCATTTTTGTTTTTCTACTTTCTAAAAACTTCATTTACTAAAACTGTCCTTTTTTTTAAAAAACTTTATTTTATATTTGTTTATTAAATATATATTTTTTATTATTTTTATACTGCTTTACTTTATTTTTACACTATGTGTTCTACAACACCAAAAGACTCTCTATTTTAAAGGGCAATCATATCATTTGCAATATATACTTTCCTTCTCTTCCATTTTCTCTGCGTCAAGAAGGAGAAAACTTTTGCTGCGAGCCCCACGCCACTTTTTGATTTTCTTATCCTTTTCTTTCTTGAACCAAACGAAGGAAAAATGTCTACTTTCTCCATTTTCTCTCCATGCATTTTTCTTTCTTCCTTTTTCTCTCAAAACAAACAAAATGTAAATGTTGTCCAATCTCATTAAAAGACATGTATATTTATAAATGGAGTGGTGGTGGTGAAAGGGCCTACCCTTTCAGGAAAAAAGTTGTCTTGTTCTATCTACCATAAATCAAGCAATGAAGCTATCATAATTCAAGCACACTAATATATTTGAATCCAAAGCCCAATATGTGATTTCAAATGATCCATTCAATCACAAATAATTCTATATATATAGTAATGAATCTCATGAAACATTAGATAACCATTCAATCAGTTTTATAAATAATTAAATCACTAGAAGTCCAATAAATTTCTGTAAGCTCCTAGAAGAAGTCTCATGTCAAGGGTGGAGATTGATAATCATGACGTACCTTTTTTTGGGTTAACGCCGTGACTTTCTAACAAGGTCAATTGAAAAGGGATTTTTTTTTTTCGGTCAACAATTGAAAAGGGAATGAAGTTACCTTAATGCAAAACTTGTTGGGCCAACTCACTCCTAGTCACAATGGTTCCCACTGTGACCCAGCCTACTATAAAGAAATAAAATTGGCCCGTCCATGTTGGCCTTCACAAAGCTTTGTCAATCACAAAAGAACGTCTGACAGGAAACCCCAAGAGCACAATGTTGCTGCGACTCCTCCCCCTCTCCCCTTCCCAAACATCAACTGGTCACACTCCACCCTTTTCCCACCTTATTCTCTTTAGCTTGCAAGGGAGCTAATCCCATGGAGGTGGCTCAGCCCCTCCATGGTGGTTCCAGCAACCCTTTGTAGCTTTTTTTTTTCTTTTCTTTTTTTTTCTTACCTTTTCTATTACATGATGGTCCAAGTGATTTCTCATCTAGCAAATTTTTCGTAATGGTAGCAGTATTAGAATTGTGCGAGAAAGTATGAAGTTAGTATTTTGAAGATTTTGCAATTGCTGATACATCAAGTTGAATCCAAAGATTGTACTTGTGACAAGTGATAATTGATAGCCTTTGTTGATGGATGTTGGTTGGGATTTGTTTATTTTGTTTTGTGGTGCCTAAAAGTAGATGACCTCTTTTTTTAGTTTCTGGTTATGCCTTTAAGATTACTAATGTGTTGATTGGTACCATAGAAAGAGGCTACTAGTGAATTAATGTATATCTTGGTGTCAGCTTAAATGCCCTCATGTTCAATAATCTAGGTGCCCACATGTTTAGCACTTTAGTTTCTTAGATTATGTGTTTAAGATATTTTAGTTAGTGGTTTTAATATAACTCTAGGCATAGTTTGCTCTTTCTATACAGTTGGTTAAATTTTGGTTTGAAAGTGGCTTCAGAACCGAAATTAGATGTCTGGTGAGCTCACTTTTACTATTATGCATATTTGTAGAGTGATGCAAATTCGTCATTTGTTCTGATGCCTAGTATCTAATGCTATATAGTGTTCATAGGTTATAATTTTAGGCTTGGTTTATGTTTTATCAGCTTTTGACATGCCAAACACTTTGATATAATAGGCTTTGCCTTTGTTTTTACTCAATGAAATTATGTTGACCAAAAAAATAAAAGAAAGAAAGAAAGAAACTCTGGCAAAAAAAAAATGATGAGAAAAAGAAAATCTTTTTTTTTTCAAAAAAAAAAAAGAAAGAAAGTCTGACCAATAAAAACGCATAAAAACAGAAATGATGAGAAAAAAAAGGAAAAAAATGAGAAGAGAATATAAATATATTCATCAAGCAAGTAAACTGCGGAGAAAGATCTTCAAACTAGCTGATTTCCCTAATGTAATTGTCACTAAAAATTGATAACAAATAACAAATCAAAGAAGCACTAAACTAACCACCAAAAGTAGCACCAAATTCAACCATTCTCCGCAGCATATGCCACAGAATCCATGTAGTTGTTCCACAATTCTTTTACCATCTTTGATATCAAGTCTGAGAGCTCCTCAAATAGCTCTGGCAAAACTTTCAAGCCCTCCTCAATTGAAGTCTTCAATTTCTCTGCAAGACCCCCAACTGCAGACCCAATAGCAGCCACTGATCCTGTGATGCTGTCTTTAATAAGATCAAACACTGCAGATAACAGCGTATTCATTGCTTCCATTATCAGCTGAAAGATAAGCTCCAAACAAGCCCTTATGGCCCCAGCTACCTGTTGAAATCCTTCATGAATGGCCTCACTTGGTACTTTGATGGCTTGAATTAATAACAAAATTATGGAAGCAATAGAGGAGAAGACGAAGCGAGTTAGCAAATTCCATAATGTTACTAGAGCGAATATAATTAGCCTCAGAAGAAGAACCAACATTGGGTCGTTGGCTTGATGAAGGAGGAGACTTGGAAAAGAAGCCACAAGCAAAAGTTTATTGTAGCATGAAATTAGAATCTTCAGAGAATTAAAACGCTTCAAAGTCGGTTTCTCTGAATATTTTATATAATAACAAGTAAACTATTCAAGCCAATTGGTTTAGAGTTAAAGAAGCTTCGCGGAACAAGCTGATGGATTATTTCAAATTACCAGTTACTACACGTCATTTTAGAAAAACTTGCAAGGATTGTTTCATATTTGCATTGAAGCAACGTCACTGGTTATGTAGTGCTGCCTATCATCTAGATTTATCCTCAGTAATGCTTTCAAACATAGGATCTAATAATCAAATGGGTTTACCGAAAAAGAATAAATAATCGAATGGATGGTTGCGGTTTAAGAATTTAACGCCCTCTTAAAACCAAAAAAAAAAAAAAAAAAAAAACACTTCGTCACCATTTATTTTTTATTTTATTTCGGGATCCTTGTTAAACATAAAATATAGTTTGTCCTAAAAATAAAGTCTACATGTTATGAGGGCATCAATTTAATTTTCAAATGATGACGATAAATTAAAATTTAAAGACTAAAAACAGATATAATAATATTTTAGAGACCAAATTAATATTTCAAATTTTTTCTAAGGATTAAAATAAAAATTATTATGGGGTTTCTGTAGTATCTCTATAAAATTTAAAGACAATGATATTCTTTAATTATTGGTGGTTAAAAATTTATCATATGTCCTCCTAATTGAAATTATTTAATTTTTAAAATTATTTTTAATTATATTTAAAATTTATAAAATTTATGATTAAATCATGGCTATTGAATACAAAAGGGCATAAGCACCCTTATAAAAATAAGGGTAGCGAAGGAAATCCGAAATATTATATGTAGTATATGTGTAAATTCAGATTCGGTTATTTTAATTCTACCGCTACCGATCAATTTTAGAGTATGCTTTCATAGTGTATAATTTCATTCTCGATCGTCTAATCACTATTGTCGCTCTTCTTTAATTAATTTATTTTCAATTTTTAATATAGTCTTTATTAAATAATTGAAACAAATTAACAATATATTAAATAATTACGTAAAAATTAATAAAGGTTTAAAATAGAGTAAACGAATTACACGCACAAGAAAATGACCAAAATTTACACCTTCTAGAAAGTTGCTATTAGGAACATTTTTTTAATCATGATAATGTTTGACAAGTCAATCGCACAATGATATACTTGTAGGAATGCCACAATAAAAAAATAATTGAGTCAAATGTTCATTTAATAAAAAATGTAACCTCTGACTATTTGCATTTTTAAAGGGGGAAAAAAGACAGGAAAAATAAAAACTCCTAATAGATTTTTCAATAAGATGAGAAAAATATATATTTTTAATAAAAAAATTAATCAATTAAGTTCCCTAAAAATACACATCATGAACATGGAAGTTTAAAATGATATAAAATAAGGGATACTTTTATAAAAATATATAATAACACTAAGTTTCAAGAACAAAGTTTTGTGTCCCGTCTAAAAAAAATAATTTAATTTATATGCACTGCTAGTGTAAAATTATTTTATATTATCATCCAATTATATTCTCCTATTTACATGACTTTTGGAGTAGTAGGAGTGAAGGTAATTCATATTTGCTTATGTGACAGCATATGATTGAATAACAGTATAAAATAATTTTATATTATCAATACATATAAATTAAATAAAAAAAGATTTTTTGAGATACAAAAAATTAACAAAGTCATGAAATATACTATAATCAGTGACAGTGTTTTAAATTGCGATTATGGTCGCGACAATTGCGGACATTGAGGCTACTGTGATACGGAATGCGGCCATTGTGGCGTGATTTTTTTTTTTCGGCGCACAAAATGTGAAAATAAAAGAAGTACAACAATTGTAGCATTAAAAGAACAAGTTTCCAACATATTCAAATACAAACTTCTCATGTTTTTAGAATAATACAATAAAGTCAGTAATTCTAAGAGGAATACAGCTTGCTCCACTTGTGATCAAGTCACTAATTGTCCAATCCAATGAACAAACCACCAATTTAGATACATGACTTCACTACAAAAAACTTGAAAACAAATCATAATTAGAATCTTAAGATTTTAAGAGAACCAATGTTTCCTTCATATATAAATATAATTAACTAAAAATATCATTTAAAACTAAAAAGTAAAGCACAATAATTTAATTAAAATATATGGGAGGTAAATCAAATAAAACTTACATGATGCTTATTACTGCATGGTAGACTGATGCGATAGATCATATCCTCCACTTTCATTCTGACTGTCACTTTGTGTATCTCCTTGTCCAAAGACATAATTAAAAAATCCACTGCTTGATTATTAATAATAAGGATTTTGGTAACTCACTGGTAATTAGTAGTATGGTGGAGTTTGACCACTTGTATATTGGTCATATATACACAAATAAGGATGCTGATAATATGGTAGATACCCTTGACTACTTTGAGATGATTCATCAATACCAGAGTCACTGAAACTTTATTCAACATTAGAAGTGGAAAACTCTTCATTTGCAATATTTTGTTGTCTTCTCCCTCTTTTAGAATATGATCCACCCCTTCTGCTACCTCTAAGTGAACTATCAGAAGGCATATATGACCTAAAAGGTTTCATATCAATTACTAAGCTCCTGTCACGTTTATTGTATGGTACCTTTTGATATGGATTATTCTGTCTTTGTTCACACTATCATCCTCATCATTATTTTTTTCAGCTTCTACATTATCACCACCATTACCACTATTGTTACTTGGTGGACTTAAACCACCACTCTTTTCATTAGAATCAGCATCATCATTACCAACTTCCATATTTTCATTATCAGAATCGATTATAGATAACCACTTAGCATTTCGTACTCCTTCTAATAGTGGATTTTCTCTTTCTTTAATCCATGGTGACATCATCTTGAAATATGTAGTCAAGATTAATTGGATTGAAACTAGCTTCAATATCTTCTTGACTTCTTCTCATATCATGTCTCATTTTTAGCATCATATTATAAAATATAAAGACAAGTTGTTGCAACTTTTTATACTTAAGTCTATTCCTTGCCTTGGTATGGATATAATTAACTGTGCTCCAATTTCTCTCACAATTTATGGCTGAAGTTATTTGACTTAGAACTTTCACTGCCACATGTTGAAGTTGAGGAGCACATGAACCAAATATCAACCACCATTCAGCTATTTTAATTAACCAAGAAAAATAAATAAATTATTAGTTATATAAAAAATAAAGTCAAAATAAATTTATTTTATCAAAATGGAAACAAAAACAAATAATACTTTACCTGGATTCATTTCATGCCAAGCTCTTTTAGCTTGTGGTGTGCCAAATGTCTCGCCCATTTCTCTAAAAAGCATCAACCATATAGCATAATATAATATGTTAATATGTAAATATAAAATTAAATTATAAATATATTAAATTTTAATCTAAACATTTATTACTAACCTGATTCAATGCTTTAATTTGATCATCTAAATTTCTTTCCAATTTAATGATCACATTTCTTGTTCTATCAAATGTTTCTTTATAAACATTAGTCCCATGTTCAACTCCGTATTGAAATTGCGGGTTAAGAAAATAGCCTAAAAGGGAAGTTAATCAATTAAAGTGTCCTAAAAAGAAGTTAATCAATTAAAATATGCAAAGTCATAAATGTAAAATTTTAGAAATAATATAAATTAATAATTAAACTAATCTACCTGCAAAATGAAGATCACAATGCATGAATCTCTGATATTCATCTATTATTTCATTGTACTTGGAATGATAACGAGAATTTTGTTCAATCAATTGCTTGGCTCGATCAATGGCTTTATATATAAAACGCATTGTTGGCTTTTCGTCACCATCAACCAACCTCAAAACTTTTACTATTGGCTCAAATATTTTTAGTATATTATTAGCTTTGGTCTAGAATTCACTACTTACAACAATGTTTCGTGCTTTACATGCTGGTCCATTCTTCTCTCTTCCAAATTTAGATCTTCTAAATTCTTTAGAATTGAACATATTTCTTAACCTTTGCTTTTACTTCACAATTGCCTAAAGTTACAAGAATTGTGTTGCAAACCTAGTAATACCAAGACGAATAATCTCTTTGCCTACAGTATATTTTTTTCATGAGATTTACTGTCCATATATGGTTATAGATAAAAGCTGTCATAATCTTTACTTCATTCAATGTTTTTTTCACAATTTTCTTTTTCCTTATATCTTCCAAGCAAAGATCCAAATAGTGAGCTGCACATGTAGTCCAATAAAGATGCGGCCTTTTTTCCATCAATTTTTGACCTGCTGCTTTTAGTGCTTTTTCATGATCTGTAACCATTTGAACCACACATTCTTCTCCTACTTCCTCGAAAACTTTATCAAACAACCGGAAGTAATAATCTATATTTCTTGTATCAACACTAGAAGCATCAATAGATTTTATGAAAATTGTCCCCTTCTTATAGTACACCAAAAATTTCATAATATGTGTGTGGTTTATACTATCTGTCCGACCGTCACACATTATTGTGAATCTTTTCTCCTTCCATGTACTTTTCAACTTATTTATCCATTCCGCCTGTTTGGAAATTCAGATGGCCTACTTTTGTAGCAGCAACAATCAAGTTATACAACCAAGGAGAGTTAGATAAATTCATAGGTAAATGCTCATAAATAATAAATTTGTTTATAGCTTCTCTGAGCTTCTTCCTTAGCGTTTTCATAAGGCCAATACTAACTTTTGGTTGCTTTGTGCTTTTACTTCTCACAAGATTAACATCAGTAGCCCTCAAAGCAAAAGAGACATCTTGCCACATTGCTTCTCCACAAGCACTTGCATGAGAGCTTCCACCAAGCTCATATATATTATTAAGTCCTCCTGTTTGTTGTCTAAATCTTTGTTTATCATCCCACTCACGATGTGATCTTATGCTTTTTTGTGTGGCTAGCCTTATTGTAACACCCTATTAATTTAATGTTATGCTTAAGTTATAGCATGAAATTGAGTAGATTGTGTTACCGTGTTAGTATTCCGTTTATAGCTGTATTCATTATATTATATTCTCTTTTTCTTTAATATATATATATATGATAAAATATACCTAAGAAACGGCAAACATGATCCGTATTGTAGAACGTAACAAAATTTAATAAAAAGTACAACAGAAAAGATAAAGATAGGTAATATAACATCAGTTGTATGCATACATATATATGTTAAAAGCTAACGCTTTAGTTTATATACAGGTTCGAAAGATGGATACATAAGTGGGGCCGGTGTACCAAAAAGACATAAGGCCCGTGTTAGTCAAAAACGATCCTACAGGGTCCTCAGAGGACATTTCAAACTAACTAATATACATGCGGCTAAGTCTATGACCCAATGCTACATACTGCCAAAAGAAGGCTATACTGTATAATGCAACCTACGGCTGGGACCTACTCGGTCAGGTAGTTGTTGGCCATACTGGGCCTGACTAGGGAGTAGTTAATACTAGGTCCCGAGGAGGAGAATGATGAGCTGGTAGCCTCAGAAGAATTGCTCTTGGAACTGAGCGAAATGTCTGGAAACCTACGGAGGTGACTCTAGTGGAGGGCTAGCAAGAGCTGCAGGTGCTGAAGGGGGTGTGCTACATGTAACAGGACCGTAAATTATGGAGCAGCAGGGTCAAAAGTAGGGCGAAATAAAGGAATAGTAAAATTCCTTTTGTTAAAAAGGTAGAGGCGAAAATGGCGGGAGCCAGCTATGTACAATGAGTCCCACATGGGGTCATGGTGGAGCTATAGGTCCTGGATCTCAATAAACAGGATAACTATCGTGTCCATCACAGGGTCTGAGAATGATGTGGAAACACAAAGCGAAGTGAGAATTTAAAGAAATTCTTAGTATACAGGAATGCCGGGTTCACTTTCCTCAACTTCCCCACCGATTTATTCCCCTTAACTTTAAATTTGGGGCTGACCCAATTATTATGGAACTTTCATCATAACTTAACCTTCATGAATTTTTTGCAAATGCATATGGATCTGAATATATATTATAACTCATGCATAGGCTTTACCGAAATTTCGACAGCATAACTGAACGTGTCCACTTTTCCATGAATAATGCCAATACTCAGGAAACCAATTTTACGAAGAAATCATAACATTTAATTCACAATTTAAACATCAATTTCATAGGAACAATTGTTGCATTTAGAACATGGTTGCTGTCTCAGCACAATCATTCAACCCAATTTTTGTAAATCAGGCCATAATTTCTATTTAACTCATTTGATCTAAATTTTGGATATGTTAGAGTGTTATGTGTCTATTTTCTAACCTCTTTGGTCCTTCTAATTTTGATAAATGTAACCCAAGTTATTCAAGTTTTATCTCAGCCTGCCCTGTAGCTGACCAGAATTGCACACTTAAAAGTAAAAATCCATTAAAAATTGAAAACCAGTTCAAATCATACGAAATTATCATATTAAAGCTAACAGGACAAGCTTTCATTTGCAATAAGTTCTATTTCATTTGCTTCAGTAGAGCTTGAGTTATAAGCCCCGAGATTTGACCTTCCTGAATAGTCTTGTTATGGCCCGGTTTAGACATAGGGCAATTTTCTCGAGCCAATGGGAGCAAATGAGACCTTATCTAACTCTAAAATTTTTATGAGATATTCTTCTATGTGTAAGATTTCTAAAAAAGTTGATTTCATTTAATTCTAATTGTATAGGGCAAGTTTTGCCTTGAACAACCTGGTCTGCCCAGAATCAAACTCAAAAACCTAAGTCAGACTTCCAAAATGCATATCTCTCTAAATACTAATCCAATAGTCTTATATTATATATATGGAAAGCTCTGAATTTCTAGTTCCACATAAAGATAGTTTTATCAAATTTAAATAGTCAGAGATGAGCCGTACACTCTGCATTTAATCAGAAGGGTTTTACTCTTCCAGCCCTTCCCTGCATCCTACTCTTACTCCTTTTCACTTCGAAATCGATTTGAAACACAAAAACAGCCATCAAACCAGCCAATAATCATCATTACATCTAACACCACATCAATAAATGAGAAAACAAAAGCCCCAATCAGCCACCTATAACCAAAAGAACAAGAACAAAGTTGAATCTCCACCTCCTTGTATGTGATCTTGTTAGATTTTGGAGTTTGGTGGGTGGAATCTTGTCAAGACTTGAGGGTTGTTGGAGTAGATTGAAAGGAGGAGAGAAGAAGGCTGGAACAAGGAAAGAGGGAGGCGCAAGTCAGCTGAAAATGAAGAGAGAAAGTATGATTCAAGTATTGAGATGGTGGTTGGCTAAGTGTGCTATGATTGGCTAAAATTTTTGGCCAATTTCCAGCCATACTTCCTTCTCCTTGTGGCCTTGGTGGTGCCACCCATAGAGCGTTGAATGGCTGAGCATTCAGCCTTTGAGTCATAGGGTTTTGGGTATATAATTCTATTAATTCGGTTCCAACATTTTAAAATACTGAAATCTTATCGATTTCCTTTAAATCGGTAAATCGGTTTTACGAAAATTTCTATGAAATATTCTATACTTCTAACCTAATTTCCTTACATCTAATCTCAATTAATTGGTAATTAATTGATCCTAAATAAATATTCAGTCAAATTTTAATTAATCTCAATTATTCGATAAAAATCAAATAACTAGGCGAAAAACGATAAGAAAAATCCGGTGGATGTTACATTACCATCCTCCTAAAAAAAAAAAATTTGCCCTCAAAATTTAGTACCTGAGAATAGTTCAAGATACTCTTTCTTCATGTCTAATTCTAGTTCCCAAGTGTAGTCTTCAGCATCTTCTTTTCCCCATGCTACCTTTACGAACTGTATGGTTTTGTTTCGAAGTTGCTTGCTGCTTCTGTCTACGATCCGTGCTGGCGGTATGTGGAAAGTCAGGTCCTCTTTTAACTGTATTGACTCAAGTTCTTGGAAGTGTGTAGGGTCAGGTTGATACCTTCTGAGTTAGGAAACATGAAAAACATCGTGAAGGTTTGACAAATGCGGAGGTAAAGCGACTCGATATGCAACTGATCCGATTCGCTTCAAGATTTGGAAGGGACTGATAAAGTGGGGACTTAGTTTCTTGATCTTAATGGCTCTACCTATCCCTGTTGTAGGCACAATCTTTAGAAATACCTAGTCTCCTTCTTGAAATTCTAGGGGTTTTTGCCTGGTATTTGCGTAACTCTTTTGACGGCTTTGAGCGGCAAGCATCTTACTTCGAATTTTCTTCATCTGTTCGGTGTTCTGTCCAACTAAATTAGGCCCTAATAGACTTGATTCCCCTGTTTCATACCAACACAGTGGAGATTGACACTTCCGTCCGTACAATGCTTCGTAAGGAGCCATGCCGATGCTAGCGTGATAGCTATTGTTGTATGCAAATTCGGCTAGCGGTAAGTATCGATCCCAATTCCCACGTTGCTCCATTATATAGGCTTGTAGCATATCTTCTAAGGTTTGAATTGTCCTTTCCATTTGACCATCTGTTTGTCGGTGATATGTAGTGCTTAGGCACAACTTAATACCAACTGCTTTTTGTAAGGCTCCCCAGACCCATGAGGCGAACCTTGGGTCTCGATCAGAAATAATGGTTAAAGGGGTCCCATGCAGCCTTATAATCTCTTGAATATACAATTGTGCTAATTTTTCCAATGGATAATTTGCTCGAATGGGTAGAAAGTGAGCAGATTTGGTTAATCTATCCACAATGACCTATATGACATCATATCCTATTGGTGTTTTTGGTAATCCCATTACAAAATCCATGGAGATGCTCTCCTATTTCTACTCAGGGATTTCCAAGGGTTGTAGCATCTCGGAGAGTTTCTGATGTTCTGCTTTCACCTTTTGATAGACTAAGCACTTGCTCACGAAGCTTGCCACATCTGACTTCATGCCTGGCCACCAAAACATTTTTTTGAAGTCTTGATACATTTTAGTAATGCCAGATGTATGGTAAATTCACCTTTATGTGCATCTTCCAAGATTCTTCTTCGGAGATCATTCCTCTCGGGCACACACACCCTATCATGACACCACCATATGCCCTCTTTATCTTGAGCAAAACTCATTAATTTCCCTGATTGCATGAGATTGATTGTATGTCGAAAAGTAGTATCCTGCTGTTGTGCTTGCCGAATCTGTTCCTTAAAGCTACTGGCTATCTTAATTTAGTGTAGCTGAATGGTCTTGGGAGCTATTAGGATTCCTAAATTAAGATCTCGAAAACTCTCAATAAGCTCTATCTCTTTAATCATCATCCAGGCTACAGTCAAAGATTTCCTACTCAAAGCATCTGCCATAATATTTGCCTTACTTGGGTGGTATTTCAATTCAAATTCATAGTCCTTAAGAAGTTCCATCCACCTCTGCTGCCTCATATTTAATTCTTTCTGATCAAAGAGGCACTTCAAACTCTTATGATTAGAAAAGATCTCGAACCTCACTCCATACAAGTGATGTCTCCATATCTTCAAAACAAATACTACTGTTGCTAATTCGAAGTCGTGTGTAGGATAATTCCTTTCATGTGGCTTTAATTGTCAGGAGGCATAAGCAACCATGTTTCTTGTTTGCATCAACACACATTCTAATCCTTGTTTGGAAGCAATTCAATAGACCTCAAATGGTCCAGGAGGGTCTGGCAAGGCTAACACTGGTGTTGTGGTTAACCTTCTTTTCAAGTATTGAAAACTCTGTTCGCACTCCAGTGTCTATTCAAATGGAACATTCTTCCTGGTTAGCTTGGTCAAGGGCAAGGCTATTCGAGAAAAATCCTTAACGAATCACCTGTAATATCCAACTAAACCCAGAAAACTCCTAACTTTAGTGACTGTGGTCGGCCTCTCCCAATTTAGTACTGTGTCTACTTTGCTAGGGTCTATGAGATCCCCCCATGGGAGACCACATAGCTAAGAAATTTTACTTCTTTCATCCAAAATTCACATTTGGATAACTTAGCATAGAGTTTCCTTTCTCTTAAAATTTACAGAACCAACCGCAAGTGTTCCGCATGCTCTTGCTCCATCTTTGAATAGACAAGTATATCATCGATGAAAGCCACTACAAACTTGTCCAAATATGGGCGGAATATCCGATTCATATAATCCATGAATACTGCTGGTGTGTTTGTCAGTCCAAATGACATCATAGTATACTCGTAGTGCTTGTAATGAGTTCGAAAGACTATCTTGGGGATATCTTGTTCCCGAACAAGAATTTGATGATATCCGAAATGCAAATCGATCTTGGAAGATACCGTTGCATCTTGTAGTTGGTCTATAAGGTCATCGATCCTTGACAGTGGATATTTATTCTTAATCATCACTTTGTTCAGTTGTTGATAATCCACACATAGGCGCATGGTTCCATTTTTCTGTTTGACCAACAAGACTAGGGCTCCCCATGGCGATGCGCTTGGCCATATGAATCCTTTTTCCAAAAGCTCTTCAATCTGTCCCTTTAGTTTTGTCAGCTCTAGAGGCAACATTCGATACGGAGCTATAGATATTGGTCCCGCACCTGAAACCAACTCAATTTCTCTCTCAGGAGGGAATTCAGGAATATCTTCTGGAAAAACATTGGGATATTCCTTAACAACTGGGATCTCCTCTAGTTTCTGGTCAACTTCCATCACATTGGCTGATAGGAGAATGTACCCTTGTCTTTTCGACCCACTACAGTTTACTAATAAAGAGCTCAGATAAAAGTGTGTTGAGACTTGGGATTCACAAGACGGGACAGAAGAAAATACCACCACCTTGTTAGAACAATTAAGCATGACCCGATTAGCGGAAAGCCAATCCATGCCCAGAATTATATGAAGTCCAAACAAAAGGAGACAAATCAAATTGGTTGCAAAGGTCCTACCCTTAATTCGAAGAGGAACATTGATGCAAATTTGACTAATTTTAACAGGTTCATTGGTAAGAGTACCAATAGATCATTAAGCAATTCAGAAATTGATAATTGCAAAACAGCCACATAATCATGAGAAATAAATGAGTGGGAGGCACCCAAATCATAGAGTATAGTTAGAGTCTCATCGTCCACTTCACAGGTACCTTAAATTAGTCCTTCGGACTTGTCAGCTTCTTCTGCATTCATTGTAAAGACCCATCCTTGATGTTGAGGTCTAGAAGATTGTGGTGGATTCCTGGTTGGACACTCATAAATTTTGTGGCCTGGCTTGCCAGACCTATAACAAACATTCTGGCCTGCCAAATACGGCTGATCACCATGATTCTTACGGCATTTCGTGCAAGTCGGATTCGAAAAAGGCTTCTGGGGCTGCTTGTCTTTATTGCCCACTAGTTGAAATCTTCCTATTATTGAAAGTTGGGCTTGAATCTTAGGCCCTACAATGCCAACCCCTTCTTGATGCTACCACCAGATGCCTTAGCTACGGCTAGTTTTAAGTTACAATCTTCCACAAGTTAGCATTTATTTACCAACGTGAGGAAATCTCTAATCTCCATTGGCCCTATTGCTGTAAGAATATCTTCTTGTAATCCTCCTTCGAATTTGATGCACTTTCAAGCTTCATTCGGGTTCCTCTGGTAAATTGTAGAAAATTTACACAGCTCTCCAAACTTGGCAATATACTCGGATACCATCCTATTCCCTTGACGAAGCTGCATAAATTCTAGTTCCTTAGCATTTCGAACTGAGGCAAGAAAGTACTTTTGGTAAAAAATATCTCTAAACACCATCCAGGCGACTGCTGTCGAAGATTCTTCGAATAATCTTCGTACGCCGTTCCACCAAAACTCTGCATCTGCTTCGAACATATAGGTGGCAAAAGTCACCTTCTAATGATCCGAATAATCCAGGACAAAGAAAATCTTTTCCATAGCCTTGATCCATTCATCGGCCTTATCTGGGTCATACACTTCTCGAAAGCTGGGCGGGTTTGCCTTCCTGAACTCAGCAAATTTAAAGTAGTCTAGGTCAGTTCCTAGGCCATGTGGATTTCCTCTACAACTTGCCTCAAGTTGCCTATCTAATTGATCCATTATCTGGTGAGCTATCACGGCCTGTTCTCGTATCGCATAAGCCATCTCTTGTATTGTGTCCATGAAGTCAACCGGGTCCTCTTGAACGGGTTCTATGCATGGCCTACCTCGCCTTCCGAAAGCCATTAAGTTCTGAGCACACAAAACAAAAGTTATTGAGTTGGTCAGACTCAATACTAAGTCTGATGTGCTAGTAAATAATAGCCCACATAGTCAGGCACTTCATACACATGTACATCTATATCTCAACTTCCAGATAAGATTTAGTGCACGCCATCATCTAAAAATACAAAATGTGGACAAAGCATAGTCAGTCCAATCCTCAGGCCTTAGCTAGGATGAACTGCTCTGATACCAAAAATGTAACATCCTACCAATTTAATGTTGTGCTTAAGTTATAACATGAAATTGATTAGATTACGTTACCATGTTAGTATTTCATTTATAGCTGTATTCATTATATATATACATATATATATATATATATATATATATATATATATATATATATATATATATATATATATATATATATATATATATATATATATATATATATATATGTACGTATGTATGATAAAATATACCTAAGAAATGGCGTGCTGTATATAATAAACGTGATTTGTATTGTAGAACATAACAAAATTTAATAAAAAGCACAACAGAAAAGATAAAGACAAGAAATATAATCAGTTGTATGTGTACATATATATGTTAGAATCCAACGCTTCAGTTTATATACAAGTTCCAAAGATGGATACATAAGTGGGGCTAGTGTACCAAAAAGATATAAGGCCCATGTCAGTCAAAAACGATCCTATGGGGTTCTCAGAGGACATTTCAAACTAACTGATATACATGCAGCTAAGTCTATGACCTAATGCTGCACACTGCAAAAGAGGGCTATACTGTACAATGCATCCTGCGGTTGGGACCTACTCGGTCAGGTAGCCATTGGGCATACCGAGCTTGGCTGGGGAGTAGTCAATACTAGGTCTCGAGGAGGAAGATGATGAGCCAGTAGCCTCAGAAGGATCACTCTCGAAACTAAGCGGAATGTCTGGAACCACCTGCGGAGGCAACTCTGGTGGAGGGCTAGCAGGAGCTGCAGGTGCTATGGGTGGTGGAGTTGCTGGAGGGGGTGTGCTACATGTAATGGGACTGCAAAGTATGGAGTAGCAGGGTTAAAAGCAGGGTGAAATAAAGGAACAACAAAATTCCTATTGCTAAAAAGGTAGAGGCGAAAATGGTAGGAGCCGGCTATGTACAATGAGTCCCACACAAGGTCACAGTGGAGCTGTAGGTCCGGGATCTCAATAAACAGGGTAACTGTCATGTCCATCACCAAGGTCTAAGAATGATGTGGAAACACAAAGCGAGGTGAGAATTTAAAGAAATTCTCCATAGCATTCGAGTACGGTACTAAACTGATATCACATTCATTCTCAGTTGACTTGGTTTTTATTTAATTATAAAAACATAGGGTCAAATTGAACTATCCACATTTAATAAGTTTAAGGAAATGTCTGGTTCGAGGCAAAGTTCAATTTTACTTAAGACAATATAAGAAACAGAATAAACTACTAAATAGTGATGCATAGAATAATGAGCAGAATAAATAAATATATAGCAGTAAGTAAACATAACAGTCAAATTGTAAACAATTTGTTATGACTATTCAATGCGACCATGCAAAAACTCATTCTTAAAATTATTTTCATAAACTTTTCCATTACTTGGTCCCTTGGGAGTTCTTGGCCATTCAAACTCCTGGGTAATAGTATGTTTTTCAAGATTGAGCTCGTTCCTATACAAGAATGTCGGGTTTACTTTCCCCAACCTCTCCACCGATCTATTCCCCTTAACTTTAAATCCGAGGCTGGCCCAAGTATTATGGAACTTTCATCATAACTTAACCTTCATGAATTTCTAGCAAATGCACATGGATCTGAATATATATTATAACTCATGCATAGGCTTTACCAAAATTTCGGCAGCATAACTGAACGTGTTCGCTTCCCCATGAATAGTGCCAGTACTTAAGAAACCAATTTTTCAGAGAAATCATAACATTTCATTCACAATTCAATCATCAATTTCATAGGAACAATTATTGCATTTAGAATATGGTTGCTGTCTCAGCACATTTATTCAACCCGATTTTTGTAAATTAGGCCATAATTTCCATTTAACTCATCTGGATCTAAATTTTGGATATGTTATAGTGTTATGTGTCTATTTCTAACCTCTTTGATCCCATCTAATTTTGATAAATGTAACTCAAGTTATTTAAGTTTTATCTCGGCCTGCCTTGTAGCTAATTAGAATTGCACACTTAAAAGTAAAAATCCACTAAAAATCTATACCAGTTTAAATCATATGAAATTGTATCATATTAAAGCTAACAGGACAAGCTTTCATTTTCAACAAGCTCCATCTCATTTTGTTTAATAGAGCTTGAGTTATAAGCGCCAAGATTTGACCTTCCTAAACTGTCCTATTTTGGCCTAATTTGGATATAAGGCAAATTTCTCGAGGCACTGGGAGCAAACAAGACTTTATCTAACTCTAAAATTTTTATGGGATATTCTGCTATGTGTAAGCTTTCTAACAAAGTTGATTTCATTTAATTCAAAGTCGTATAAGGCAAGTTTTGCCCTGAACAACCTGGTCTGCCTAGAATCAAACTCAAAAACTTAGGTCAAACTTCCAAAATTCATATCTCTCTTAATACTAATCCAATAGCCTTATATTATATATGTATGGAAAGTCCTGAATGTCTAGTTTTATATAAAAATATTTTCATCAAATTTAAACAGTTCTATACAAAGCCGTATGCTCGGACGTATGGACTGCCGAAGGGTTTTACTCCTCTAGCCCCTCCCTACATCATACTCTCACTCCTTTTCGCTTCTAAATCATTTTAAATACAAAAACAGCCATCAAACCAGCCAATAATCATCATATAAATCCAATATCACATCAAGAAATGAGAAAAACAAAAGGCCCAATCAACCACCTATAACCAAATGAACAAGAATAAAGTTGAATTTCTACCTCCTTGTATGTGATCTTGTTAGATTTTGGAGTTTGGTGGATGGAATCTTGTCAAGACTTGAGGGTCGTTAGAGTAGATTGAAGGGAGAAGAGAAGAAAAAGGTTGGAATAGGAGAGAGGGAGGCGCAAGTCAGCTGAAAATGAAGAGAGAAAATATGATTTAAGTATTAAGAGGGTGGTTGGCTAAGTGTGCTTTGATTGGCTAAAATTTTGTGGCCAATTTTCAGCCATGCTTCTTTCTCCTTATGGCCTTGGTGGTGCCACCCATAGAGGATTGAATGGCTAAGTATTCAGCCTTTATGTCATAGGGTTTTGGATATATAATTCTATTGATTCGATTCCGACAGTTTAAAATATCGAAATCTTACCGATTACCTTTAAATCGGTAAATCAGTTTTAAGAAAATTTCTATGAAATCTTCTATACTTCTAACCTAATTTTCTTATATCTAATATCAATTAATTGCTAATTAATTGATCCTAAATAAATATTTAGTCGAATTTTAATTAATCTCAATTATTCGATAAAAATCGAATAACTAGGCAAAAAATGATAAGAAAAATCCGGCGGATGTTACACTTATTTGCTCATCAATATGGTCTTCAATTTCATCTTCGTCATCTCCTTTTAAATGTGCTTCAAATTCTTCTTTTCTTTTTCTGGAGTCTTTTTTTTTTTTTTTTTTACTTTTGCATCTATAAGGAGCTTCATCATACTTTGTTGAATGAATGTGGTAACTCTAGCACATCCTGTCACTTGGCTTTTAACATGTGCTATGTGCTACTTCAACATGTTAATGCTACCTTTTATGACTTTGTCACAAAGTTTATATATGATATTATTTTTATTTCCAGCCACAGGTTCTCCAAAATGCCATCCAATATCATCACTAGGAGCACCTTCCAACTTTCCTACTGCAAACTCTTTGCTTGGTGGCATTTTACAATTTCTACTCACAGAATAAATATTAATAATTAAATTTAACATAAGATTTTGATACAACATACTAATCAATTGAACATAACTAAATTAAATAAATAATTGTAAACTTAAAATTAATTATTTTAACTATTAATTTCCAACATTTAATTATATATTTTTAGATAAAAATTATTACATATGTATTCTTAAATTTACATTATTTTATGTTTTTAAAAAATAATCTTAATCATAATATAGTTATCTTTCCCCTTTTCAACTTCACAACTGCATACATGCAACTTAAAAAAAAAAAAACACTCAAGAACTATTAAAAGGGAAAAAAAATTCACATCCGCTTTTTATCCCAAAAAAAAACTTAGAACCTATATTTTTTTAAATCAGAAACTCAACACATTTTAAACAAATAAAACCTAACTCAATTAAAAAAAACCACCCAAATGGCCTAAAAAAAAACCCCACACCCAACGTTATTTAGTTGTGTTTTGTAGCCCCCCCAAACAAATATCAATAATGCAAAAAAGACAAAAAAAAAAAAGAAAAAATGAAAAGGGACCACTGGTACTCTACCCACCCACTTGCTTCTACAACCTTCTATCTAACACTTCCCCACCCATAAATGTTCTGTAGAGCATTCTCCCTAACCCAAAACACAAACCAATCTCCTTCATTCTCACTTCTGATCTCATCAACCCCTTCCCATATGGCTTCAACTTCTTTCTTTTGTTGTGATTTACTTCCTCTTCCCCTTTCTTCCTATTTCCATCCCTTTCTAATTTTCCCAAACACCACCCCTCTCATTAGTCCCCAAGCCATAGATGATGATAGATAGAGTGGAAAAAGCAAAAAGAAAGAGTACAAAGACCTTACTTGCTGTGGTGATTCGAGATCTGGAAGTGAAAGAGAAGATGAAGGCGAGACAACTTTCGGAGTGGAAGAAAAGATGAAGTGTAAGATGTGCTCTAAGGTAGAAAAATAATTTTGTGAGCATTTTGACAATTTTAATAGATCTAATATATGAATATGAACTAGTATCTGTTCTATGTACTTTTGTCATTTTTCTTTATGGAATCTTTTGTTTTGGTTAAAAAAAAAAAACTGGTTCACGAGAAAAGGGAAGGCAAAGAATGAAATGGAAATTGCATTTGGGTCTGTTGCAACTGTAACGCCGTTACATTGTGGTGATTCCTATGATTTGGAATCACCTCGCAATTATGGTTCGATGCCATTGCAGCCACTGCCGTATCCGCAATATTGCAGCCACATCATTTAATGCAGTCTGCAATTTAGAACACTGATCAATGATAACAATGTAACACCTCATCATTTATTTCAATGTCATAGTAAAAAAATAAAAATAATTAAAAAAAACTAGTAACTCCTCCATAAACGGTTACTTCTCCTTCTTGCAGGCTTTTAAGTTTCACTCTTGGCATGGAGTAGATCCATGGAGGAGCTTACTAGATGCCAACAAAGGAGCCCCCTTCATTCTTTTCTCTCACATGAGCGCCCATGGAGGATAGCCATAAGAGGTTGTTTCATCTCCCTACCTTTCCTCTTCAAAGCAATATTTGCTATTTTTACTCTATCATAGCCCCAAAGCAATTCTGGGTTGAAGCCAAGACGAGCAACCATGATGTTGTTTCACATTAATCTATTTATTAGGAAGGAAGAAGGAATCAACTTTTGGTACATATAAAGGAATCAACTTCTATGGGAGAAGATGCAGCATATCACAAGAGAGAAAATGAATGGTCAATGGTCATGGCTACTCCGCAACTGAGTTGAAGTGCCCAAATCCAACACAACTAGCAGTTGGCATCCAACAAGCTCCTCCATCAATCTATTCCTAGTTGAGTGTGAATACTTCCTTGCCATGATTGAAACTTAAAAGCCTAGGAGGAGGAGGAGCAACCATTCATGGAGGAGTTAGTGGATTTTTTGATTATTTTTTTACTATGACACGGAAATAGATCAGAAGGCGTTAAATTGTTATTGGATGTTAGTGTCAAGTAAATTTACACTGATAATGCATACTAATTAAACTTATAATTTATATTTAATAAACTTAGGAAATTAATATTAGAATAATAATTTTTTTATAAATAGGAAAATTTACGTGTTTTTAATAAATTAACTTATAAAATATTCTCACAAAGAAAGACATACATCTTGCTTGATTATCAAATATTTTATAAATATTTTTTTATAAAATAATAAAGATGTGCTACAAATTAGAACGCAAATTTGCACAGCGATGGTTTGCAATATAGTGGAGAAGGGAATATATTTGTAAAAGACATTATATTAAAGGTTATTTAGTACATCTAATAAGATAAAGTCTAAATAGCATAAAATGTAATAGTATAACATTAGACACAATTCCAGGCTAGGATTTTGGACCCCATGTCACAAGCCATTTATTGAGCCCAAATTACACTTGGGCTGAAGCAGCCCAAGTCGGAGCACATACAATACAGGGCTGAGGCCCAACTCAGAACCCACTCAGGGGAGGTACTGTGGCATGAGATGAGAAGTTCAAACAACACCCACAAATGAGGAGAAACAACCCCAATCATAACATGCGGCCGCACATCTTGGATTCACCAATGTGCATGAAGCACTTGAAGTAGCCCAAGGGTACTTTTGAGAATAGTGGAACATTCTTACTCGTCCTTTTCCACTGCCTTTTATAAATAGGTAGCTAATCCCAGAAATTAGGTACACATACACACCCTATAATCTTTTGCACTCTATGACTAAAGCATTGGAGTCCTTGCAGTCCCGATTCTTCCAGATTTTGGCAACTTACCTTTGAACATTGGCATCGTCTGTAGGGACTCGGAGGCTGCTTTTCATTATTCTATGGTGTTTTTGATCGCCATGTCAACTCATCAAAGATAGGAACTCGCAATAGCACACGACCCCACAAATAACCAGCAACCACCCCTCCTAGAGCAGATGGATGGCTGGATGGCTTTCGAGTCAGTACTAGGTGCCAGAGATCAGCACAACACACATAACTCAATAGCCATCGCTCCTTAATCTTGGCCCCATCTAACATCTTAGCATCGAGGGTGGAGCGAGCCTCGAAGAACCACATCTGCTCACAGAATGGCATCCATCAAGCAGGACCAAGTTACCTGCATTCAAGAACTAAAGCGGAACTAAGAGCAAATATGAGAAGCTAAGGATGATAGATGTCATCATGATCAACGTTGTCGAGACTATCGAGAGCAAGACTATGATGAACCCCATCATCATTGACCATGCCACCACAGTGACGAGCTAAGTCCCCAACATAATGATTGACCTCAGGCAAAGGATCAAGGACATTGTTGAGAGCTTCGAAGCAATCACTCCCGCCATCATGGCAACCATGCCAACTCGTGCCCTTCCTAGGGGAGAAGCTCCGATCAACACTACTCCAATAAGTACAAGGACTTGGAGGACAACAATGAAATGCTATTCTTAAACTATATTATGAGTGTTTGGCTTCCTAAAGGGTTCAAGCCCCCAGCCGACATGAAGCCTTACAATGGGAGCACGGACTTCTAAGAGCATATGGATGCTTTAAAGTCCAGGATGACTTTGGCTAGAGCCTTTGACCCCATCAAATATAGGGCTTTCCGAATTACACTAAAGAAGGCAACTCTCAAATGGTTTAACTTGTTGCCCCTTGAAGTCTATCAACAAGTTCTCAGACCCCGCATCACAGTTTCTGTCTCACTTCACGACTTGAAGATTCAAGCCAAAGCTGGTTACTAGCTTCTTAGGGTTATCCCAACGACAAAGAAAGTCACTCTAAGATTTCATTGAACGCTTCAATGCAAAACCACTATTACTGGAGGAGTTGGAGACCTAAGTAATGGTGCTTACCTTACTTAATAGGCTTCGACCCAACACTTTTAAGGACTCATTATCCAAGCACCTAGCAAAGACCATGGATGAAATCCAATTAAGGGCAAAAAGGTACATCTACTTGGAAGATATACAGAAGGCTACGTCGGGAAAGAATCAAGTTGAAAGTAAGTTGGGATCTCAGTAGGAGGAACGTTTGAGGAAAGAGGCACAAACACCAAGGGTCAGAAGATACCACAAATATATTCTCCTTAACGCGTTCTTAACCAATTTGTATAGTGAAGTTAGTTAAGTAGAAAGATTTCTCAAACCAAAAGCTCTCCGAGAAAGGGCGAACACCTATAGGTCCTTATTCTGTGAGTATTATAATAGTTTTGGGTACACAATAGCAGGTTGTTATGACCTCTGAGATATGATAAAGCAACTAATCTGGGAAGCCAAATTACCAAAGTACATCACCTCACAAAGAAGCTCCTGAAAGAGAAGAGCTTCCTTTTTGCAGGATGAAGAAAGTTAGAATGCTAGGCATCAAAGGACTATTGAACCAGAGATAGCTCAAGAAGTTCAAGAATAAGACAAGGTGGTCATGAGAACCATGAATGTCATTGTGGGAGGATTTGTGGGAGGTGGCACAAGAAAGTCTATCCGCAAAAAGTACCTCTAAGAGGTTCTAAGCTTATCTTCTGACAAAATAAAGAAAATGCACAAGCCATTGTCTAGTCTTGAGATCATCTTCTTAAGCTTTGACTTATAAAGAATTGTACTTAGGCATGATGACCTTATGATTATTTCGGTCACAATGGTTAATGCTGAAGTAAAAAGAGTTTTTGTCGACCAAGGGAGCTCTACAGACATCATCTTTTGGGATGCTTTTGATGAGCTTGGATTAAAGAACTTTGACCTCTAGACCTACAAAGAGGAGGTTATTGGATTCTCAAGCGAGAAAGCACATTGTAATGGGTACGTGACCTTTCACTTGACCTTAGAGACCCAACCTCAAACCTGGACAATCAAGGTTGACTTCTTAGTTATTGATTGCCTTTCAGTGTATAATGTGATCTTGGGTAGGCCAACCTTGAATAAGATCGAGGCTATAATACCTACTATTTGAATTACAATGAAGTTCTTCATGGATAATGGGAGAATAGCTATCGTAAAGGCAGACCAAGCTGCAACTCATAAATGTTATGATACATGCCTACAAGTAATTCGAAAGAAAAAGGAAAACAAAGAAAAGGTTCAACCTCCAAGCTCATCAAAGGTCATGTTTGTAGACCTAGATGCAAGATGGCAAGAAAGGAGAAGGCTAGAGCCTAATGGCAAACTAGAAGTTATTCAAGTTTGAAAGGAGCTCAACCAAATAACTTGAGTTATTAAGGCACTCTCGACTTCGTTGAAGTAAGAGTTAGTAGCCTTGCTTAAGGCCAATGCAAACCTATTTGCTTGGACCATTGCCAACATGCCCGGGATTGACCCAAAGTTCGTGTGCCATCATTTAGCAATTTTCCCTAGGGCTTGACCTATGACATAGAAAAGAAGGAAAATGAGCCCAGATTAGGCTCTCATTATCCAACAGCACATCCAAAATCTCCTAGACATCGAGTTCATCAAGAAATCATCTATTGACATCGTTGTTCAATGTCATCATGTTCCCAAAGTCCAATGGGAAGTGGCGGATGTGCGTCATCTATACCAACCAAAATAGAACTTGTCCAAAAGTTTCCTATACACCGCCAAGTATAGATGGGTTAGTGGATGAAGCTTTTGCTTTTTGATTTCTGTCATTTATGGACGCATATTCGAGATATAATTAGATCCCAATGCATCCTTGTGTTGAAAAAATGACATTCATTAGTCCAATGGCAAATTATTATTACAAAGTAATGCCATTTAAATTGAAGAATGCAACTATCAGAGGTTAATGAACAAAATTTTGGCAGATCATATCGGAACCTCATGGAGATCTACATAGATGATATACTAGTTAGGATGATAGAAGACAATAATCTGCTTTCTGACCTTGAGACTATCTTTAGCTGTTTATGTAAGCACAATATGAAGTAAAATCCACAGAAGTGTGCTTTTGCTATCGAGGCCAAAAGATTCTTGGTTTCATGCTCACACATCGAGGAATTGAAACTAACCCTAATAAGTGTCGAGTGATCATGGAAATGAAAAGCTCGACCTCTATCAAGGATGTATAACACTTAACAAGAAGAATTGCATCCTTGTCCTGCTTCCTAACAGTGTCAGCTTGAAAGTGCTTCCTTTCTTCTCTTTACTTAGAAAGGAAAGCGTATTTAAATGGACGTTAAATTATGAAGAAGCATTTCAAGATTTCAAGAATTATTTGTCCTAGCCATCGATTTTGAGCAAGCCAAAACCTGGCCAACCACTCTACTTGTACCTATCAATCAACGGCACCACCTTCACCAACCTTAGTTTGGGAAGATGGACAAGGGCAATATCTAATTTATTTTGAGTTTGGCATTTCAAGGACTAGAGGTCCGATATCAAAAGCTAGAAAAGGTGGCTTTTGCTTTAGTTGTGTTGGCCTGCCAACGTTGCCAGTATTTTCAAGCACATCCAATAGTAGTCCAAACGAACTAACCAGTTTGATAGATACTTCAGAAGCCGAACCTGGTGGATAGGATGGTTAGTTGGTTGGTTAGGCTATTAGAATACAAGATCTGATATAAGCCTAGAATTAATATAAAAGTGCAGGCATTGGTAGGCTTTCTGGTGGAGATGGTCAATGAGGACAATGAATACAGAGATCTGATCTGGACACTCCATGTAGATGGAGCCTAGAGTGCTAGGGGCAACGGAGTTGGAGTAATACTCGAAAGGGAAAGGGATTTCACAATAGAATTGTCAATAAAATTCGACTTCCCGATATCTAGCAACCAAGACAAATATGAACACTAATCATTAGGCTCCAACTGGCCATTGACATGAGGCAATATGACTTACGGTCTGTAGCGACTCCAAGATTGTAACATCACAAGTAACAGGGATATATCAAGCCAAGGATATGTTGCTATAAAAATACCTAGCTAAGGTAAAAGAAATGATGAAAAAGTTTGAATTCTATGAAGTCTGACACGTCGTTAGAGAAGAGACATTAAAGTCCCCCTCTATAACGGAAGCAGTTTCGACATTGACTATTGAAGGATCTCCAAGCCAAATGACTTCAATCATTCACTATTTGTGGAACGAAACTCATCCAGATAAAGAGGATGGCAAAAAAAGCCTCCTACTACACTATCATTGAAGGCTAACTATATAAAAAAAAGGTTTATCTCAACCATTGCTGAAGTGTCTAAGGCCGGATCGAATCTCCTTCATGCTCAAAGAGGTTCACAAAGGATCTTATGGCCATGACCTCGCAAGAAAGGCTTTGGCGCTTTGCGAGTTGGCTTCTATTAGCCCACCATGACCAAGGATTCTATTGATTTTATTCAGAAATGCTTGAAGTGTTAGCCGTATTCCCACTTCCATGTTGCCTCAGTCGAGGAGCTCTCCATGATTTTGCCCCTTTGGCCATTTAGTAAATGAGGAATCGACCTCTTAGGTCCTTTCTGTAAGCTCCCTTGCCTGCCAAAAGCCATCTCGCAATTTAAATCGTATCAAGCTTTAAGGTTTTGCTGAGCAACAAATCAAGCTTCAAGTAAAATTTTTGGTCAATTAATGATCTGTTATTGTAAATAGGTTCTTTTGTAAGCAAGACCATTCAATTCAAAATGAAATAACTTTTGAATAAAATAAAGTATTTTATTCCTTCATATCTCTTATGAATATACATGTATTGGAATAAATACTTTGTAGAATATGTGAGCTCTCACTTAAGAATTAGATACATCAATAGAATGGAATACAAGCCTCAAAAAGCTGCACAAATCAGAAGGTTGATACATCCAAAAGACTCTATCCAAAAGGGTGACTATCAAAAAGATGCTTCTCATGAAGTACCTTACCTTCAAAGCTTATTCAACACGATCCAAAGATCAGATTCAAAATGTCAAATATGATGGGACAAGATCCAAAAGAAGTGCTAGCAAGTATGAAAAGTTAGTGAACCATCAAATGGCTACTTTTCCATTTCTGTGATATTTCCAATGGCTTATAAAGGAAAGCAACTTCTTCTCTATCTAGTCTTAGACCAGTGGATCAAAAAGGCACAAGGCTCAAGATTTGCAAGCTTCAACGAATATATTTTGAAGTCTATATAAAGCTGAAAGTCAACAAAGAATGGGTTAAACTGTTTGAATATTTCTGCGCTTACAAAGCCTTCATCTTCCAACCTTCTTAACTACCAAAAAGTTACTTTTTGTAACTTCTATTTAGAAAATCTTCTCATTGTACTGCATTAGATAATATCCTTTTGCTAAGAATATTGAAAAGTCATACACACTGTACTTGATTATACTCTTTTGAGAGATTAGTGTGAGTGTATCACACACAAACTCAAAATTTTGAATATTATAACTTGACTCGTTAGAGGTCATTGTGAGCTTGGAAAGGCTAGGATCAAACACTACTCGGTTTAGCTTAGAGAAGCTAAGTAAATACTACTCATTATAAAGCTTGGAAAGGCTTGAGAAATTTTACTCTATCATAAGGGCTTGGAGAGGCTTGGACAAAGAATACTCTGTAAATAAAAATCTCAACAAAGTATTAGGGACTGGACATAGGCAAGTGTTTGGCTGAACTAGTATAAAATCTTACTGTGTGATCTTTCTATGGCTTACATTTTTCATTGATTTACTTCACCAAATATTTAAATTTGTGTACTATATACAAACCTTCTGTAAGTTTAACTATTTATAGTTCTAACTAAATCGCTTCCGCATTCCAAGTCTCAGACTTGAGAAAGATGTTTTGTAAAAAGATTTCAATTATAAATTTCATTTGAAGCACGATTCAACCCCCTTCTCATGCTACCTTAACCTACACTTTCCTGCTCACCTCTTGGTAGGTGAAGTACCTCATCATAGTCTTTGATTACTTCACCAAATAGGTGGAAGTAGAACCCTTATCGATCATCACAGTGGCACAAGCTTGGAAGTTTGTCTGGAAAAGCATTTTCACTCATTTCGGAAATATCGAATTCCACGGTTACTAATAACGGAAGCCAATTCATTGACCAGAAGTTTTGAGGTTTCCTCGCAAGTTACAAGGTAAAGTATCACTTTACTTCAATCGAATACCCATAAGCCAATGACCAAGTTGAAGCTGCTAACAAAGTCGTTTTTCAAGGTCTGAAGAAAAGACTTGATAAGGCCAAGGGGGTATAGACCAATGAACTCGGTAGCATCCTGTAGTATCGAAAAACTCCTTAGTTAACCACAAGCTAAACCCCTTTCAAGCTAATTCATGGTGTAGGTACCATGATTCCAGTAGAAATTGAAGAGCTTAGTTCGAGAGTCAACTTCTGATCTACAAATTCCTAAGCCCTTCGGGAAGAAATTGACCTAGCCAGTGAAGCTAGAAAGATGGCACATATCTGAGAAAAGGCTTTGAAGAAGAGAATAGCCAACAGATATAACTCCACCATCATACCATGAAAGCTTGAAAGAGACTTGGTACTCCGACACACCAATATCAGGCCACCACCCCTAGGCAAGGTAAGTTCTTAGCAAATTGGAAAGGCCCGTATAAGGTAACTGAAGTTTTGGGGAAGGGAGCTTATAAGCTCTCCACTTTGTTAGGATTCGAGGTTCTGAGCTCATGGAACTCCTCAAACCTTAGAAAATTGTTCATGTGATGAAAACCATACTAAGTCTCTATACTCTTTTTCTTACCTTGGGTTTTGTCCTAATGCGTTTTCCTGAGGAGGTTTTAACGAGGTGGGACTTCTGTGGGTCAAGTGGTATTCTTACACTTCCACTTGATTATTTCTTTGTCCAATTTATGAGTTCATCTTACTTTTAATCTCTACTTTACCATCAATAAAGTTATTCTACTAATTTCTTCTTGTTACAATTTATTATTGTTCAATCCTAAGGGAATGATCACCCCTTAGTCAAAGTATACGGAGCCCAAGTCCAAAGGCTCAGGTATAATTGCTTCAGATCCCGAGTTAACGCATAATTCGAACGAATATTGTACAAAAGCCCTTAAGTAGTCGACTTGAGTAGAAACAAACCCGAGTTATCAAAAAGACCTCAGAATAATTTAAATTAATCTGGGTTTATACCCATTTTCAAAAAAAAACCCAAGTTTCTATACAACTTCGAACCAACAATAATCCTTAAGTTTTTCACTTAAGTGAATTAAGGTGCCAATTTTGTCAAACCTCAGAAAATAGTTAAACTTCCGTTCAAGTGATCTAGGCTAGGTGAAAATAAAGGCACATACAATTGGCAAGTCATAGTTTCATTACTAATAATCGCTGAAATTGAGGAATTGTTCATTCCATAAAGCCCGCAAGAAAGCAAACACAAATTAAATAATATACAAAAAATATAAACAAAAAGATCTTTAGGATTGGTGTCATGCTGGGTTGCCCCAGACTCCAGGTCAACCTCATCATCCTCTTTAAGAACATCCTCGATGCACCCATCAACGACATGCTTGTCCATCCTGACCACACTAAAATAGGCTTTGGGACATATGATTTGAGCTTGTACCAATATATTTCTTTAATCTTGAAAGCCAATTTTTCCTATTGCTATATTATATATTTGATTTCCACTTTCAGCTTGGAAATCTCCTTGGAGGAATCGACATGGACCTTTTCGAGTTTTGATAGCTGGATCCTCAATTCCTCTAGCTATTGATCCTTGGACCGTATCTATCTCCTCAACTCCTCGACCTCGGAGGCTTGTTCCTGCTTCACCTTCTCCAAGATCGCCTTCTCATTTCGAAGGAGTACGAGGATTTCCTTTAAGTCCTTCCTTTTAGCTTGGGCTCAAAACCCAGAGGATACCATGGACTCTGAATAATAGTACACCACCGCTGACTTCAGCAAACCTAGCCAGCCTACTGGAGCTTCTACACGAGGTCATCTTCATCCCCTTGCAACTATTTGAGGGTAGCTGATAAACGATGTCCTTGGCTAGAACATTCAACTCAACTTCCCTATAAGAGTCGGGGAAATATTAGTGCCAACATCAAGTTGTACCATGCCTTTCTCTTTGGACACTGCTCTCTTCCCTTTTTGCTTCTTTTTAGGCTGTACCTCAGGGGCAAAGGATCTTGGAGCTAAAGTGAACTTTGAAACCTTAGAGCTCATCAACCTTAAGCTATTGCTTCTTCCTTTCTCCAAGGGCCTCTTCAGAATACGGCGGCAGAACTTGGCCATGGTTGATTTCAGAGCTATTTCATCTGCAAGAAGAGTGGAAGTCAATATTGGAACATAAACACAAAAACAAGACAAATACTAAACGAAAAAAGGGAAAAGACATAAGTATTTCCTAGTCGCCTCAGCATCTACGCTGACTATGCCTTTCAGGTTAAGGTGCTTCTTCCTAAAGCTCTGTAGGGAGAACTCTACAATGGCCTACTCCTCAGGCGTGAGATTATCTTTCATCTATTCAAGGTGCCTCAAAATTTTTGTTCCAATAGCAATTAATTTTGAGCTCTCCTTCTTTGGTCTCCCAAAAAGGAATTGTATTGGAAGCTCCAAAGACTTTGACATACGCGGGCTTGAAGTTATGGAAAGACTCTTCATACAGAAGAAATACTTTTCGATCAACGTGAACTCGAAAAGACAGCCAATCAGTGGTTAGTCCTCTACCACTAGGACAAGTGAGGGTAAAGACTCCGACATACTCGTAGATAATCTTGAAGCCCTGTATCATTGCCCAAACTATTCGGATGTAGTTGGAAGAGGGCAACTAGAGTTTGCTCTAGAATTATGAACTAGATGTTGGTAAATAGGATACAAAAACCAAACTTGGAAATTAGGATATCAAACATTCACATCCAATTTGGGTTGTTCCCGTGGTTGATTTAACACACCCTTTCATTCACACCAGGGATCTCCATGGTGTAGTCTTACGCATACTTGTCTTATGGGATAAGTAAGTTCTCTTCCCTCAAAGAACTTAGGAACTTGGAGCTCACCACCAAAGGAGTTCCCAAAACTTCTAGTCCTTATTGGTAAATCCAATGAATTGAGGGTGGAAATTGGAGAACCTTTTGAGCTTGTGTTTTACCTACTTTTGGATCCCAGGTGAAACCTATATAAGAAAACCACCTCTACCAATTAGGAGCACAAAAATTGAGAATTGGAGAAAGAAAACTAAATGAAAAAACCTACGGTGGTTTCCTCTACTAGGGGATAACACTGCTGGAGGATGGTAGAGAGAAAAAGAAAAAAAAATAATGGTGGCTACCACCAGCAAAAGAAAAAAAAATAGTGGTGGCTACCACTAGCAACAGTGTCAAAATGAATATCAAAGTAGAGGTCAATCAAACCCACCACCACGGAATTATATTTTTACTAGCAAGCAATCAAAAATGCCAAAGAACGAAGGAGACCAAGGAGAAGAACATACCTTTACTGGTGATGGACGTTTGGAAGGTTGAAGAAGAAATGGTGAGCCTTGAAGATACTTTGTAAAATTTCTTCCTTCATCCCTTGAAGAAGTTTTTTCTTACACACAATTTAGACAGAGATGGTAAGAAATAGAAAATCAGGAAGGAGAAGAGAGAAGGGTATTTAAAGAAAGGAATGCATCCCTTACCGTGCAGCCCAAAGGTCATAAAGGGCAATACAACATCTTTTCATACCAATATGTTAGGGGCAAAATGGTACTTTCTTTTCATTTCGAATGATGACAACATTAGAAACGGAGTGGCAAAATGACATGCTCTCCTTTGGGTGAAGAGGTGCAACTTATGATGTGTACTCACATTAGCTAAGGGAAAGATGCATCCCCAGAAAAATGTCGGTTCAAGCATAAAGCATACATTCGACCTCCGAGGATGTAACCAAGTGCCAAGAAATGTAAAAATTGGCATCCGAGATCATCACCTCAAAGCTGAGTTAGGGGAATTGTTCCGAACTAAGATCCTGGAGCCCATGTTACAAGCCATTTATTGAGCCCAAATTACACTTAGGCTAATGCAATCCAAGTCGGAGCACATACAGTATAGGATCGAGGCCTAACTCAAAATCCACTTAGGGGAGGTACCATGGTATGAGACGAGAAGTTCAAATGACACCCACGAACAAGGAGAAACAACCCCAATCATAACGTGTGGCCATACGTCTCGAATTCCCCAACGTGCATGAAGCCGTTAAAGGGGCCTGAGGGCAATTCCAAGAATAGCAGAATGTTCCTACTTGTCCTTATCCATTACCTTCTATAAATAAGTAGCCAATCATAGAAATCAAGTATGCATACACACCCTATGCACTAGTATCTCTTACACTCCTTGACTAGAGCATCGAAGTCCTTGTAGGTACACATCCCACCGTCATGGAATTCCAGTTTCAGCCTTCAACAAACTAGTTGTAGTAGCCTTGAAGTCCTAATTATGTTCAGAGCTTTCCTAGTTTCCAGATTCCTCCGAACAGACACTAACAAGAGTTGGGTCTAGCGAAAAAGATTAGTCCCCTACATATGGCAAATAGTGGTTCAAATCTTATTAATTAGAAGAGGCATCTAGATTTAGTATCCAACTATGCCTCAAGCAAGATTATCTCTAATAAAAGATATATATAAAAAATTAATAAAAAGTTCATATCAAGATTAGATAGCATAAGACTTGTTAAAATTTTAATATGATGCATATTGATTTGATATTGCATAAGATACTTACTTTTTGGTTTTCATAAGATACTGTTTGGACTATTTTCAGTTATTAAGTTAGTGTGCTAGGCGTGCCAGACTTTGAAATCAGCTAGCCAAAGTGCTTGACTCCAAGAGTCAAACAATTACTCCAAGGAGGGAAATATACTCCTTGAATATGGGTTCCCAAGTTACTCAAGGGAAGCACTTGGCTAAGATCAACCAAGAGTATAACCAAAACCAAGGCTAGGATGTAGGGGTAAGGCAATCGACAGAACTTTTGCTAAATTTCCATCCAACTACAATGAGAAGAACCTTCTTAAGCTCCCATGGAGAATCTTTATGGAAAGCTTAATGGGATGAAACGATATAGGCAGATACAACTTGAAACTAAAGGGCTAGATAATAAGTGACACCATAAAAGAAAAAGACACTGAGTGGCCATGAGAAGCAAGAGAAACTGGGTTGAGGTTAAAGGAATCAGAGTGTGCTTAATTAAAATGTAAAGTGATAAGATTAAGAAGGAAAGAAGATACCTCTTGGGAAAACTTGATGCCTCTATGCTTTTGCAAATTTGCTAAGTAAAGCGAGATGAAAATTCACAATGCTGAGAGTAGTTAGAAAGTCCTTTTTCAAGTAAAGGAGCTGGCTTCATAATGAGAAGAATGAGAGAGTTCTTTGGCGAAGTTTGCTAATATATAGATAAGATAAGATTGAGTTTGTTGGGAAGAAATTTAAAAAGTAGTTAAAAATTATAATTTTACAAAGTTAGATAAAGGGAATGTTTAAAAACTTGAGATATTAGAGAATGAGATTCTATAAAGCTAAATAGAAGAAAAATTTTGAAAAGTTGAGATAGTTTATACAATGAGATTCTAGAAGGTCAGATGGAAAGATATTTTATTTTATTTTATTTTTTATTAAAAGAAAGGACAAAGTATAGTTTTCACACCGTTATTCACTTATGCTATCGTCCATGAGGACTATTTTCTATTCCTTCATGATTTTTTTGAGGAATAAAATTACCTACGTTTGCTCCAAAAAAAGTTGAGAGATGCTTTTGGCTCTACTATTTATTTCAAAACTTTTTTTTCAAAATATACAAGATCTTATTTTAAAAATTTATCCAAAGTATCCAATAGATTGATTCTATCAAATAATTGATAAAGCCATAGTCTATTATATTAATTTATATTATCATGTTTAATGTAATGTGCTGAGTGGGTCCTAAAATCCGTATGTGGTGTGTATATTGAATAACTTAAACCTATATTTATAAAAGTTGACAATCAAGATGATGTGGTTTTAGTTCCTGTTTGGACTAAATTGTTATACAAGTTATGACTTCCTAAAAGCTCATATACCCCTTTTGCGCGTATCCGGCTCTACTCGATTCGTGGGAGTAGGTTTTGCGGTAGCGCAGGGCATAGCAAGTTGAAAAAGTATTGTGCGGTGATGTAGGAATGTGTTAGAGTGTACTTGCCCCTATGCTATCCACACCCCTAATGTATAATTCATATTTGTCTTTTTTTTATTCTATTGCATGATGTGTTTGAAATTATGTGATATATTTTTCAATGTTTGGTCTTTGTTTTATATTTGTTTTTCTTTAACTTGCTTTAGTTGATTGTGATATTGTCTTATGTTGTAATATTAGTGACTAAAATTGATCACTTGATTATAATGTAAGTTTATAACACTTAATTTTAATACTTTGTGTAACTATCAACTTGTGTTTCAATTATTTTAAATAGTTTGTTACTTTATTTAGGCAAGATGCTGGTAGGGGCGAATAAGATGCAAGTTCTTAAATTTCTTGGTGGCTAGGGTGTGGATGTAATTTTTAAAACTTGCAGAGTGTGTTAGAGTCAAGTTTTGAGGATTGTATAGGGTGTAGGATGGGTTCTAAATAGGTTAAAACATTACCCTACCCTACTCGACCCTACCTATTGTCATCTCCAATATTTTGTTATCAATGTTAGTTGTCTTACTAGAGGGAACTGGATGATGTGCGGTTGAAGCTATATTTATTTGTAATACTTTATTATAAAAAAAGTTGAAAACATAGGGCCTATTTGGTTTTTGCTTTAATTTTGCATTTTATTTCTTACATTTAGTTTTAATTATAAAAATACTGCTTTATTTTTAGTTTGTTTTCCGATTTTTAAAATTTTATAAAAGAAATAGTGAAACAAAACTTGTTTCTCATTTTTATTATTTTTTTCACAAAATTCTGAAAGTAGGAAAATAAGACATAAAAACAAGAAATGAAAATAGAGACTGCCTATAAATTCTCTAATTTTGGGGGAAAAAAACAATAGCAGAGAATATTAATCTTTCTTAGAGGGATGCTAATATAAATTACCTAAACTTAACAAAATGCATAAATTTTGTGAGTCACGATTTCGTACGACCGGATGTTGCGCCATGAAGAAAGTCTCTGCTTCGATTATCCATAACCACCAATAGTCTATCAGTGTCTATTCTTGTGCCTGTGGGGCAATTTAGCAGCTCCTAAATCTAATTTAGAATTGTCTAAGATAAATTATTCATACTAGTGGCTTAACAGGTATTGTCATGCCTGTTAAGCCATCTTTTTTATTTTTTGGTATTAATATAATTAATAATAATGTAATATAATTGATAATTTTTAAATTGTTTATGAAGATATTTTTATCAAGAGCCATTAGTATATAGCTTTTCATTTAGTAACAAAAGATATCTATAAATTATCTCTACATATTATATTTAGGAACCTTAAACATGGAAACTCTTTGCCAAGTATTGCATTCTCAAGAAAAATTTTTCCTCCAAAACTATTATCTTTCTACTTATGGAAACCGTTAGTATAATAATAACTATAAAATAATTAAAAGAATTTTCTTCCACTATTTCTATTCTCATAATGCATATATGGCAACATTTTTTCCCACACTAAAAATTCACAATAACCAACATTTTTAAATGTTCTTTCCGAATATCTATTTGTATTTCCCATTTATTACTACTTTTTCTTTTTCATAGATACTAGATATAATCATTGCCGATAATTTAAATTAATCAATTAGATTCATTTATATTTAAAACACTATTCAGATTTCTAGATTGAAAAAGCTTACTCAATTTTCGTTTGTTTCAACAAAACAATATTTATTTGTAAATAGATTTATATCAATACCAATGTATTTATCTTATTTATAAATAGATAATTGGTAAATAGATAATCTGTCATAATTACTTTTCAATTGTAAAAGACAATTACGATTATATTAGCATATCAAGCAATGTGGTTCATAATCTTTTAGGTTGCTTATTTTTGTTTCAAACTTTTAATATCTTTTGGTAGATAAAATTTTAATATTTTTTGAACAACAGTCAAGTTGATAAAAAATGATTATTCTTATTTAATTGAAATTCAAAATTCAAAATATATTATAAGTGCTTTCCAATTGTTCTTAATACCAAATCATTTGTCTCGTCATTTTTCCCTTTTCCTTCTCTTTATATCAACAGCCCTTCATGACAAATAGTAAGTCTAATTAATTATACCCATAATTCATCCAAATGCTTTTATTACATCATTGTTGATTTGCATTTAAATTCTATGTGATATATAAACTTTGATTTTGATTATAAACCATTTATCTATTTTCTCGAAATTAATTTTAGTTATGATAATTACTTTTGCACTCAATATTTGTTAT
Organism: Pterocarpus santalinus; assembly: GCA_031439595.1. NCBI lineage: Eukaryota > Viridiplantae > Streptophyta > Magnoliopsida > Fabales > Fabaceae > Pterocarpus > Pterocarpus santalinus. The sequence continues at coordinate 13,669,598 of CM062526.1, read as the reverse complement.
TTACAATTTAATTTTAAAATATTTTATTCAAAATGCTAGTTTTTATAAAGATAGCGATCTAAGATGTGGGTTGACTTTGTTAAAGTTACACTGAGAAAGAAAAAAATGAGAACTCACTTTTTTCATTTTATAGTTTGATGTATTATATAAACCAAACACACCAGTTGCACAGTAACTAGGACCACTTTTAATAACTAACCCTAAACTTAAGCAACCTACAAAAAGTCACTAACAACATGAGCCAAAAGAAAAGACTAATGGGGACCACCCATAACTAAAACCGAAACACTAAAGCAAATAATGGAACTAAACTAAATAGACTCATTCAACAATCCTTCCCTTAAACTGAAATCCTGCAAAAATTCAGTTTAATGGAATCCCCCCCCCCTCGAATTGGATTAAACATAGTGCAGACACCAAGTAGCTTCCTTAGCTTCGCAAATGCAGCCAATTTGAGGGGCTTTGTTAACATTTCAGCAACTTGGTCTTCACTTCTATAGTAAACCACATCAATAATTTCTTCCTTTCAAATCTCTCAGAAAGTGAAACTTCAAATCCATGTGTTTGCTCCTTCCATGCAAGACTGGATTCTTAGAAAGCTTTATTGCTAAACTATTGTCACAATAAATTGAAGTGGGTCCTTGCTGTGTGAGGTGTAGCTCAGCAAGTATGTTCCTCAACTAGATTGCCTGATAAGCACAAGATGTTGCTGCTACATACTCTACTTCCGTAGTAGATAGAGTGACAATTGACTGCTTCTTGGAAGACCATGAAATAGCTCCTAAACCCATCATAAACACAAATCCAAAAGTGCTTTTCCTATCATCTAGGTCCCCAGCAAAGTCACTATCAGAAAATACAATCAAATCTAACTTTTCTCCCCTCTTGTAGAATATTCCAAAACCAGCAGTACCTTTTAAGTACCTTAAAATACTTTTTGCAGCCAAGAGATGCATCTCCTTTGGACACTTCATGAACCTGCTAATGAGAGATATAGAATACATTATATCTAGCCTTGTTGCAGTTAAGTACATTAGGCTTCCCACAATTTGCTTATAAAGAGTGTTGTCCACCTTTCTTTCGTTAGGATCTTTCATCTAGAACCTGTCTAAAATGTCATGCACGTACTTTTTCTAAGAAATAAAGATGCCACTTGCATGTTGAACAACTTCTATACCAAGAAAATAATGCATCATTCCAAGATCAGACATAACAAATTCAACCATCATAGACTCCATAAATTTATCAAACATGCCCTTGTCATTTCTAGTGTAAACTAAGTCATCCACGCATAAACAAACCATAAGCATGTTTGATCTAGCAACTTTTGTATAAAGAGTATGCTCATATGGGCACTTCTGAAAACCTTCTTTCAAAAAATAAGCATCTATATGACTATACCAAGCCCTAGGAGCTTGTTTTAGTCCATATAGAGCCTTTTTGAGTTTGTATACTTTATGCTCACAACCAGTTTTAACATAACCAAGAGGTTGATCAATAAATACCTCTTCTACTAGATCTCCATGCAAAAATGCTGATTTAACATCTAATTGGAAGATAGGCCATGCAGTTTGTGCTGCTAAAGCAAAGGAGCTTGGTATAGGCATATAGATGCTTATTTGAGTTTGTATACTTTATGTTCACAACTAGTTTTAACATAACCAAGAGGTTGATCAATAAATAGCTCTTCTACTAGATCTCCATGCAAAAATGCTGATTTAACATCTAATTGGAAGATAGGCCATGCACTATGTGCTGCTAAAGAAATCACTAATCTAATGGTGTCAAGTCTCATAACAGGAGAAAAAACTTCCTTGTAATCAACACCAAACTCTTGCTTGTAGCCTTTAGCTACTAGACGTGCCTTGTACTTATCAACTTCACCATTTTCTTTCAATTTTGTCTTATACACCCACTTGATTCCAATTGTCTTGTGTCCCTTTGGAAGATTAGTCAACTCACAAGTGTTATTTCTTTCAATGGCTCATATTTCTTCATCCATGGCCTTTTGCCATTTTGGTTCTTTGATAGTTGCCTCAATGGTCACTGGATCACAATCTAAAAATAAAGCAAAGTATATTAATGGACCCTTAGAATGATCAATTCCTGATACCTCATAGTCAGACATCCATGCTAGTCGTTTTTTAACGCGTTGAGGTCGTGCATGAATTTGTTGATCTACACCTTCACCTGCTGGGTTGCTTTGCATATCAATTGGTAATGGTTGCTACTCAGAATCATGATCAAAATCTGTTCAAATTTGCTTTCTCTTAAAATCTTCACTCCAAGGCCAGAATTTTTCTTCATCAAAATCGCAACTGATCATCACCTTTTTTGTGCTAGGATTGTACAACTTATAAGCCTTTGATTGATGACTGAGTCCAATAAAAACACAAATTTTAGCTTTGTTATCAAGCTTTATTCTCTTCTGATCTAGAACATAAGCATAAGCGGTGCAACCAAAAATTCTGAAATAATTGACACTTGGTTAGTGTCCACTCTAAGCTTCCTCTGGTGTCATATTTTGAACAGTATAAGTAGGACATCTATTCAAGATATGAACACTCCAGTCAACTGCTTCAGGCCAAAATTGTTTTGGAAGTTTGCTTCTTTGCAAGAGACTCCACACTATATTTAGAATTGCGCGATTTTTCCTTTCACTTACACCATTCTACCGAGGAGAGTATGTTTCTGTAAGTTGCCTTTTGATCCCATTTGATGCACAAAAATCTGAAAATTCTTGTGAATTAAATTCTCCTCCATGATCAATGCGAAGAGTCTTTATAGAATTCCCAGCTTCCTTTTCAACAAAAGCCTTAAAGCTTTTAAAAGCTGAAAAAGCTTTAGATTTTTCCTGCAAAAAATAAACCCATGTTTTCTAGCTAAACTCATCAATGAACATTATAAAATAACTTTTACCTCCATTTGATATTGGGTTTATTAGCCCACGTATGTCGAAGTGACCTAATTCGAACAATTGTTTGCCTCTCCATGATTTTCCTCTTGGAAAGCTATCACATGGCTGTTTTCTAATAACATAATCTTCACAAATTCCTGTTGGAGAATCAAAATGAGGAAGGCTAACAACCATGTTCTTTTGTTGTAGAGTTTTTAATCCTCCAAAATTCAAGTGTCCATATCTATAATGCCATAGCCATGCTAGATCATTCAGTTTTGCAGCAAAACAACATTGGCCTGTTAGTTGAAAATGTAAAGAGAACATTCTGTTTGTAGTCATATGAACTTTTGCAATCAACCCATGAGTAGAATTCTGAATTCTACAAACTCTATCTTTGATAATCACCTCAAATCCTTTCTCTTGGAGCTGCCACCCACTAAGTAAATTTGCTTTCAAATATGGGACAAAAAACACATTAAAGATAGTTTGAACAGATTTAGACTTAGTTTGAATTGATACCTTTCCTTTTCCCTTGACAGCAATCAAAGAATTATCACCAAACTTAACAGTTGATTGAAAACTTTCATCTAATTCAGTAAATGCAGATTTATCTCCACACATGTGATTGCTGCAACCAGTGTCTAGGTACCACAGGTTCTTATTGTTTTCTTCTTTTGCATGATAGACCATCAACAGAGATATTTCCTCCTCTTTCTCATCTTTTTCTGCAAAATTTGATCTTTCACCATTGTTCTTAGAAAGGTTAGCTCGATGTTCAGATTTATAATGTCCATACCTATGGCAACGATAACATTCTACATTGCATTTGTCATGTAACCTTGGTTCATGAGTAGCAATGTGTGATATACCATGTCCCCTTCCTCTTCCTTGAGAATTGCTAAACTGATGTTCTGTTTGCTGTTGCTGATTTTTATGATCCTTGAATCCTCTTCCTCTTCCCCTGCCTCTTTTACTCGGAGTTGAAGACTGATTGTTGGTGGAGGCTTGCAATGCTTGTTCCTCCATGTCTTGTTGGACTAACTTTTGCTCATGAACCTATAAAGAACTTTGTAGCTCATCAATTGACAAAGTGTCAATATCTTTAGACTCCTCAATACAGCTGACAACAAAATTAAATTTCAGCAATATTTTTCAACAATAGCAACATCCTCAATCTTATCTCCATGAATCCACACCTTATTTGCAATTGCCATCGTCCTGGAGATGTAATCTGCAACAATCTCTCCTTACTTCCTGTGCAAGGTTTCAAACTCACTACGGAGACCTTGAAGTTGTGCCTGCTTAGCCCTTGCATTCCCTTGATATTTCTTCTTCATGGAGTTCCCAATTTACTTTGAGGGGCCCTTGCAAAGAATTGTTTCCAATATTGTACTATCAATGGCTTGGAAAAGGTAATTCTTTGCCTTTAGATCTTTTAGCTTTTAAGCCTTCCAACTATGCTTTTTGTGCTGCTAACAATACTACACTAGGCGCTGGTTTTGTTACACCTTCACTGACCACCTGCTAATATTCTTTGGACTAAAGAAAATTCTCCATCAACATGCTTCGATGATCATAGTGACCATCAAAGCATGGGATGGCAGGCTGAACAAAATTATCAGAGGTCATTAACAATAAGCTACTGCTGTTGCCTTTCTAACTTGGCTTGGATACCACTATTAAAGATACATTGAGGAAGAAAAAACAAGAACTCACTTTTTTTTATTTTATAGCCTGATGTATTATATAGGCTAAATACATCAGTTACACAGTAACTACTACCACTTTTAATAACTGATTCCTAAACTTAAGCAACATACAAAAAACCACTGACAACATGAGCCAAAAGATAAGACTAATGGGGACCACCCATGACTAAAATTGAAATGCTAAAATAGATAATGGAACTAAACTAAATTGACTCATTTAACAGATTCCAATATCCTTGATGTTGAAGTACACTTGGTCCGATGGTTCCAAAAGAATATAACCCCTTACAATAAAACTGCTGCATTGCATAGATAGTTTTTCGGGATGATTACTATAACTGCTTTGAATATGACACTACTGATAAAAGAGAACGTGGCTATGAGTGAGGAGTGTCTGTGGGTAGTTTTTGAGATGGAGGTTGGAGATTAAGAATGATTAGTGGCTAGTGCCATGGTGGCTTGAGGTAGAAATAATTATAGTCGGTAAAAAATACGAAGTTATGATTTTATTCTTTATATATTTGAGTTTAATTTGTATGTACTAATATTGCAAAATTATTTTATACTATTATTCAATAAAAATCGTGAAAAATGTTATATCATCATAGGTAGTTACTTAAATATGAACAACATTGACAATTCTTTTGAATTCAATTAGATGATAGTATAAAATAATTTTATATTATTAATATATATAAATTTAATCATATTTATAATTTTAGAATAACACATTTATAGATCAAATGACATAAATATATTGGTAAAATAGGAAAAAAAAATTTAGAGCAGTTAAAGTGTTGCAATCCCTTCATAATAGAATAAATAAATCAATATAGATAGTAGCATAGATAGATAGCAATTAACTTCAATTTAATTTAGTTTGATTAAATTTTATTTTAAATTATTTATTATTTAATTTTTTGAAAATTTATTTAAATTAAGTAACCTAATACGTTCGTTGATCGTTAGATTTTTGAATAGTTTCTACAAAATCTGTTTGCAATATTTGGTTGCTATTATTTTTATCTTATAGGACTTGATCGAGTTAACATTCTGTAGCTCACAATGCCTGTAATAAACACAATCCATTGTACTAAATGAATTTTCATATTGTTGGAAGGTTATGGGAATGGTCATTTCATCTGAAAAATTAAAAGTATAAAGGCAAATGCCAGTCAACATATCACCTTGATAAAACCTAATAAGGAAAGTCCATGTCAAATCGAAACATTATTCTTAAAGATAAACTTGAGTAAAAACAATTACACCCTAAAATAATTATTTTAACAATTAAAGTTCGCTTACATATGAACAAAATTTTCCAAATTTAACTAGCTACCAAAAAAGTTATATGTCTATTGAGTTCCCAAATACTCCTTACAGAATGAAACCTGGGTGCACGAAATGAAAACGATACAAAAAGGAAAATTCCCTATTGTTGTAGTTTCGTAATTTTCTTCCTTCCTTGACCCACGAGCACCTGTCGAGTCTTTGAGCTCATGTCCTATTATGTGCAAATGTGCAAGTACAATATTCTTTTCTCTAAGTAAGGGTCATAAAAGAAGCTGGAAATAGATACATATACAATGAACAACTTTGTCACTATTTAAGATCTCTATCAACTTATATTACATAATGCTCAAGCATCAAAACTATACAATATGCAGAGTAAAAGTGTACTATTACTATTAATGTACATTATAAACAAACCAAAACACACAAAAGCTAACAACAAAACTCACTATATACACAAGTAGAATTCGCCCAACAACTGAGGAATTTATTTATCAGCCTGTGCCTTAGCCTACTTACTTAATCATCCTTAAGCTTATATACATTGTCAATATAATCTTCTGTCTCCCACAGGAAAGATCCAAAAGCAACAGCTTCCAAGACTAGCCTCTTCAGACTAGAAAATGAAGTCAAAATAACATCATCACTCTCAACCAACCCAGATTCCTCATTGTTAAAAAGTGCACAACTATAAGTTCCTACCAAATTCACAGCCTCCTTGGATCTCAATTTGGCACATCTTTGCAATGAACCAGGGTGAAATCCCATTACATAACATTTTAAGTCTTCAATCTCCTCTTCCTTCCTGATTAACCCTTGCCCTACGTATTGGATGTTACTCAAGCTGTCAAAGATAGTATCTTTGAATTCATAAGGGCACATGTCCTCAAATGGGAGGGTAGCCCTAAGACCAAGAGGAAGATCATGGTTTGCCAATGATAGATTTCGTTCTAGATGGTACCGCAATGAAACTGACTTCAAAAAGTAACCATATAATATGGAGGCAACATAAACTCTGGCAAGTAAGAATTGTCTAACTTTGGTCGTCGCCCAACTCTCAGTGACACTAGAATTTGCTCTCAAGCCAGTTACAGTAGTTACATGTTCCCTTATCATATCCAAAACTTCCAAGCTGTGAATAGACTCTAGTTCCCAGTCCTTAGAAGGCAATATCTCCAGTCTGCCATTATAAAGGCAACTAGAAAGCTTTGGAACCAAAGGGACCCTGATCTCAGAAAACTTGTAAAAGATCAACAAATACATAATATCTTCTACAGCAATTTGACATTGATTCTCTTTTACTTGTGCAATCCTCCTGGCATTAAGAAAAGTTTCAAGTCAACATCTTTTCAATGAATGCCTACAATTATGAAACTACCAAGGAAATTTAAAAACAGGTTTATTCAAGGGTATCACACTGATGTTGGACAATACCCCAATTCATTTAATCATGCAGAACTGCTTAATATCTAAGAAGTCCATAATGCTAAACTCCAATTAAGACAATTTATAGGACATACTGGAAAATTCAGATCAAAGTAAGCAAAAGATATGCCTATATTGCATGTATTTTCTGTTCACAAACTTAATGCCCTGCTAATTTATAAGTTGTGAATCAATACTGCTAAAATTTGTATTTAGTTGTGGTATCCACCCACTAAGTACTTCTATTGTCTGCAGATAAGGAGAGACACCAAGAAATGCTGGCTGATTGTTCATGCTCAAAGTTTGAAAGTATGATCTCAAGCAGATGATTTGAATCCCCAACATAAAATCATGTAACCATTAAATTCTTAGCTGCCAAAGTTTCATATGCAACAGGGCCACTAATTTTTGGAACCAAAATAGTTTTACATTAGGGACTAACAAGACTCAATAAAGAACAGAGAGAGTTTAATCAGCTTCAGACCACAAATGGTGTGATATCCAATTTTCACCACTAAAACTCTGCTAACTTGCTTCTTACTGCACTTCCATTCTATAGACTTTATTATCTTACTCCTCTTTAACTGAAAAATCCTTTGATTCCAAAGCTTATCTCCAGAATCAAGTTTATAATTTACTCCTCTCGCTGCATCAACTATGACTATATCATTTGAAAAAGGAATGCATCAAGGTACTGGCTCTTGGATGTGCCAAGTAAGAATGTCTAATACCAATGTAAAAAGTTATGGACCCAAAGTCAACCCTTGGGGCCAGCCTATTCTCCTAGATTAATAATTTGACAGAATGTTGGTTAGACTTCTGGTAGTGATTCAGAGTCAATCATAATGGTAGGAACAAGAGCCTATAAGGAAAAGCCTAATTCTATTACAGCTAGAAATAGACCAAACAAATAATCACAATGGAGAGTATGCCATAGTTTATGAGTGAATGATGTCCAAATGTCCAAATCATTGTGGGTTTTGAAAATTATATTTTATATAAAAATAATGAGGGAAATGAACATGACCATAATCATAATCAAGATATCATTGACAATTTTTAAAATGATCTTAGAAAACATAGGCCAAAATGACAGCTGATAAGACTCTAATTGTGTGATAAAGTTTCCAAATATCAAAATAAATGTTGTATGATTATAAAAAAGCCACTCATGCAAATTTGCTTTGCAATATATATGCTTCTTTAGAGGAGGGAGAAAGACTAAACCATTTTTTTACAAGAATGCAATCAAATACTTGTCATAAATAAGCGATAAATACGATGCCTGGTCCAATAAAACTAGATATATACTTATCCCTCAGTTGGCGTTGGCAAGGACACCAATGAAACATTGTAACAGCGTACAAAGATTTTAGTTAAATTCTTCCTACTCCGAGAACTTCCTAGAATGTCCAGAGATTCCTTGCAAAAGAAAGAAAATGAAATAGGCCATTCTACAAACCCCATCTAGATACCATACCATGCCAAACTTGAGTTTACTTGACATGACAAATCCAGTTTCCAATCCTCTGCCTCAACCCTGGACTCATTCTATTCACCACTCAATGAGTACCAATGTTTGTTGAAAGAGTAAGATCATCAAAATCAGTGACTTCTGCCTAAATTTTCTCAGAAACATGAATTCCTAATCCTATTGATTGTATCTTAATAGGGTTAATATATATGACTGGCGGCAAGCTCAGAATCCCTGCATTCCCTGATGAGTATTAGTACGTACCTTGCTTGCTTAGAGGCAAAGTATTAGCTGTGTCCATTTACTTTGGAACAGTAGCAACTGGCAAATGTTCAGAAGGTTTTGGCAAGAATATCGAAGCTAAAATCTTGTAACTGGGTGCATTTTATGCATGGGCTTGGAGATGTGGAGTGAAATGCTCACATCCTGAAGGAAGTTTCTATGCCTCCAAATGCTATGGGATGGTGCAGTCATTTTAAGAGTTTCTTGTTGTTCTGCTCATGAATGCTTCAAGGGATTGCCATCTCAAACATGCTGCCCTCTCAGTTCTTTCTTTGCTCACTGTTGCATCTTGTTTTCTCTAATGTGGAGGATATCTCAACTTCCGTCCTTCAGTTACAATTCTGTTGTTACACTGTAATAAATTTTCTTTTTCTATGAAAAACAAAGGATGGATATCCATAAAACTATCCAAATCAAACCTTCAAAGGAACACAATATGGTTTTCTTCTCCTTTGCTACATTCTGTTCCTTGTAAGGAACACATTCACTGTTTTTTTTACACACAGACACACATTAAAATAAAATAAAACCAACACCTAGCCTCCACCGGTTCAGAAAATGGAGCTCAACCTTATTTTCCCTCTTATCATATAGAAGGTTAGTAAACATGTAAAGCTAAATTTTACCCCCCACAAAAAAGTTGATGTTTCCCAAATAAATCAGAGAAACATGATTTATTTCAGCACACATCTGCATCTCCCCATAAAACCCCTAACGAAGAGACGCAAAGTTAATATATAGGACCAACAAATTTCCTTATGGAAGTGCTATATTTCATGAAGATACAGATTACATCGCAGACATACACATGCAGTTTGATTTACATCGAGTTACAAAAGTTCTCCTATTCCAAATAACACTCATAGCACACGACACTTAACCGAAAACCCTGCCTCAAAACACACAGCAAAAAAAGAAAGTGACTTTCAAAAAAAAAGAAAAGGGCATCGCAATTTAGCCACGAACCTGTGAAGCAAGGCCTCATCGGAGCCAGAACCGATGACCATGCGAGCCAGCGCCGCATCTCGATCATCAGCCAAGAGCTTCAGCTCTTCCCCAACGGCCACATGGAACAGCTGGCGGTGGTTCTGCAGGACGCCACTCAAGAACTTCCCAACCATGGAGCGTGGCTCCAGTGGCGAGTTCAGGCTGCTGAACTCGCAGTGGCTGGCCCCAGCACTTGCCTTCACCACCCTCCTCCGCCTGGGGTACAAAGAACCACCACCATCACCACCACCACCACCAAAAACAACAAGAGGCCTTGTTGCTGCGTTGGTGAAGAATCTCAAGGAGGGTTTCTGGGGTGATGATGAATATGATAACACTGACGATGATGATGAGAGTGGAGATGGGTGAGTGAGGATCGTGCGGTGAAGGTGGTGGTAGACGCAATTTTCCATCAAATAGAAAGTGTGTAACAGCAGCAAGGTGAAGAGTGTGGTTGGGTTGGTGCGTTGTGTTGTGTTGTGTTGTGTGTTGGGGAGTGATGTGTGAGAGAATGGTGGTAGTAATAGGTTCTTCAAATTCAACAGGTTGGTTTTTTTTTTTTTTTTTTTTTTTTTTTTGGTGGAGTTGGTTTGGTTGGGGGAACAGAGCTACAGAAGTGAACTGAAACTGAAATATCTTTTTGGGGGTAACGGATAGGGTTTCGAGACTTTTGTGGGATAGGAAAGGCTGGAATTATGGGTTTTCTGTGTGCTGATTGATAAGTGATAAGTGCGTATTCTAGTGGGACAGTTGTTATGGTACCTGACAAAGTACCAATCATGACTTATAAAATATTTATTAATTGTGTAAAATAATACTGAATTGAGTGCGGAATTAATTCTTTACTCCTTGTTGGTTTAACTTAATCTTCTGGCTGTGTGTTGTCAAATTCGAACTATTTTAAAAGTAAAAATTTTATAATTAAACAAATATAAAAAGGTTTTTATTATAAATAATTGGTGTGTTTGATAAGTTCTATAGAGAAAAGTACTTTTACGGCAAAAAGTAGAAGAAAAAGTACAAAGCAGTTTCCAATATGTTTTTGAAAAAGAAAAAGCAAAAATTAATTATGCACTTATTCATCTTTTTTGGGAAAAAAAATTATCTAAATAAATTATACAAATTTAAGAAGTATTCTTTTATTTATTAAAAAAGCTAAAAAGTAAAAACAAATGTATCCAATTTTTGAAAACGATGCAAATGTTACACGTATACAGTTGATCACATGAATCAACTGCCATTAGCATAATTTTTTATATTTCTTATTATTTAATTATAATAAAAAATGTAAAACTTAAAAATTCTTTCACATTTTGGACATGAAATTGAGTATAAAATTAATGTTCAGAATTGGATCTCTCAATTCTAAACTTTATGTTTAGAATAATCTATAAAATTAGCATCAACTCTTCTTATTGCGTTGCGTTTTGATGGAATCAAGCTTATTGCAGTCTTTTCATCACCTAAATGTACAATAACGAACACATATCACTGTCACATTTATTTTGGTTTAACTTTTCTATTTTCGATTTTATCCCTAACCTTTTTACCAACTTTCAGCCACAGATTTTCTTTTAAGGGTTACTTAGTCATTTTGTAATTGTGATTGTCCCTAATTTTAAATTAAAAATATGATATAGACCATTTGATAAAAGATATTTTAAAAATATCAAAAGATTTCTCTATCTTCCTTTTACTTTTTCCTATCTTCCTTTGTATGTTTCTCTCTCACTACTCTCATCTCTCCACTTTTCTCTCACCTGCTTTCGTTTCTTCATTCCTTTATCAAGCTTCTATCTTCTTCTAACTTTTGGGCTTGTTTGGAATTATTTTTTTCTTTTTCAAAATAGTTTTAAAATAAAAAGTTTAAATTCAACTTTTAAAAATAAAAAAACAAACAAATCTATTTTGTAATAATATTCTAAAAATAATTTGTAAATGATAAAAAATAAAAACCAATTTTGATAATTATGTTTAAAAATAATCACAAATATTTTTTTAAAGCAAATATTATTCCTTAACTCCACCATGATCTACCATCACCTCCATACCATATCACATAAACATTAGTCAACAAAATCAAACCGTTATATCTTCTCCACTTTGCCATCAAAATCCCCCGAACTTGAAGAGCACCATCATCATCATCACAAACGTCCTTGCTTTTTTTTTTTTATCCCATGTCACTTGCCACATTCTGCACAATCTAATCTCACACCTCCCCCAACTTATAATGCAAGCTCCAAAGAATTTCAAATCTTAACCAACCAAATTAAAATTAAAATGAATTAAGAAGAAAAACCATAAATTATTTCCTTTTTTTTTTTTTGTTAGGAACAAATCTCGTATATGTCTTGGCCCTAAGAAGCTACCTTTTGTCAAATATTAAGAATCCAATCACTGCAATGCTAATAAACAATAGCCCAACTTTCTTACTTGTGCTCGATTCTTATGGCAAAGGTCGCGGTGGTCGAAGGTGGATAAGGTGGTAGTTATGATAAGAGTGTGATAACAATCTTCTCCACTTGTTTTGGTTCCCATGGTGGTATTGTGGTGGAGGCAGTGGTGATCTAGGTAGGGGATGAGAACTAGATACTAGAGGAGGCAACGGGCATGATGGTAGTGGCAGAGGAAGAGGAGCGATGGTGATAAAGGAGATGATGATCGAGCATTATTCTCGTTGTGCATCTGGGATTGCACCTTTAGATGCACCATTGGAAGAAGGATAAACACATAAGAGAGGCGTGACTCTATGGGACTATGGGATTGGAAGAGTGAGCAACACAAGCAACTCAACATATTTACAATGATGCCACCGTATTTTTCCCAAAACAAAAACTTTCCAAAACATCTTTCATCTATTTTCTAAATTTTATTTTTAAAACACAAAAACTACTTTTATTTTTTAAAACCAATATAAAAAAAACAACATATCAAACATTTTCTTTATTTTTAAAAATTGAAAACTACTTTTTAAATTCATTGCCAAATAGCCCCTTTGTTTTTTAAATGTTTTAAATTGACTTAAATATGTTTTTGGTCTCTATAAAATTATCGAGTTCTAGTTTTCGTCCTTGGAAAAAAAAATCATCTTGATTTTGATCCAAACATTTTCAAAAATTTTAAATAGCCCATCCCTTCCCCACTTCAAGAGTAGCCAATGTGGAAGGAAGCTCGATCCCAAGGTAGTGGCATTATAGCAAATAGCTGAGTTATAGCTGTTTAGTGGCAAAATTGTAAATATTAGCCCATAGCGATCAAGAGGGGAATTTAGAGTGAAAATTTCGATTCTGGGGTAAGTGGTCCCGGGATAGTAATAAATAAATAATATACATGTAATAATCCAATAAATGATATTTTATGCACAATATTTCAAATACAAGTATGAGATTACTCACTCATATAACCAATATCCTGAGCAACTTTGAGTACCCGGGGTAATCACTGGATACCTTGAATTAATCCTCAAAGGTCTTGTATTATTCGTGATGGATTCTAGGAGTGACAAATTGTTTCTTTGAGCATGATAAATTAAAGAAAATAACTCTACATAAAATTATGAAGCGTGAAGGTTCTACGCATGATTATGTGCCACTCTCATGCACAGCCACCTTTATATTCACTTCATTAATTGCTCTACACCACATAAGACACAACACAGCTCTTGAACTCTCTCATTCTCTCCCCTATGGCATCATCACCCCCACCAACACTAACTTCTTCTTCCCCAAAATCCTCCGTAATCGTAAGCTTCTTGGGCTTGCATGGTGGCCACTAAAGCTTCAAAACACTTTGCTCCTTAGAGAAAATTGATCTTTACCTCTTGTTCTATAAAAACCCCCAAACAAATTTGAAGAACAAGTATTTGGAACTTCTCTACCCACTTCACAACCACTGCCACACTTGGTCTTGAAGGGGAGGAGTTGCCTTTGGCTCACTTGTTTCCATAACTCCAAGAATCTAGAGGTAACAAGCTCAAATCCTAGACTTATTCTCTCCAATTTCTTGTGCCACATATTCTACCCAAACCCTAGGTTCCTCACTAAATTTTAATGTTGGTTGTCTAGATTATAGTATTGATGATGTGATTATGTGATGGAGATGTTTTGAAATGTTGATTTGAGCTTGTTTTACATTTGATTGTTGGTGAGTTTGGGTGCATATGATCGGCCATATAGAACCAAAATGAGAGGGTGTAAGTTTTGGTTTTTATGAGTTGTTAAGTTTGTTAAATAAGGGTTAATTTGATGATGGTAACAAAGAGCACAAGAATCTAACGCAAGACAATCTTTAGAAACACTAATTAGCAAGATAAGTCAACCTTTAGTTTAAATTTAATTAGGAATTTATGTGAACCGAAGTAACGGCTTGATTAATCATAAGTGAGTCTTTTACTGTCTCTGCGAAAGAATTAAAGTGAATGGAGTCCATAGAAATTGGGTAAGTTAACTTTGAAGTAGCATGACATAAAAAGGAACCCAAATGAACTATTACTCTGAACTTCTTGTGTTGTAAAGATTATTTATCAAACTACAATTGTTAGATTTAAGTGGAACTTATTTTATTTAAAATAGGTTACCTTCAGGTAAAATTTGGTGAAAATATAACCAAAGATGTTTTTTTAAGAAATTTTACAAATTGGCAGTCAGAATTCAAAAGCCAAAATAGGGAAGTAAGGATATATTATAAACTAAAACAATTTGGGTGGCTTTCTGGACTTAGGACTATTTTCCCTTGAAAGTATGAGATATGTAGAGTATGGGTACCTGTGATTGGATAAGTCCAAATGAATTAGATATGAATTTTTTTATTAAAACAGGATAGGATAAAAACCAACTCGTGAACCCTATTTTGAGAATTCAATATCTTGGTCTCTAGAGCTTGGATTTGGGTGATCCAGGTTTGCTCAAAGCTTTGATGTGAGTAAAATCAAACTGGAAAATTTTAGATTTTATTGAGCTATAACGAAATTATAATAAATTTTTCAATGTTGCTACTCAGATTTGATGATAAGACATGACAACTTTAGTTAAATTAATGATAAAATGAGTTACTCTTAAGTAAATCACATGAAACGAAAGAGATTAGTTAAAGGACTTATAAATGAATGATTTTGTAAATTTTGAAAGTATTATATGCCAAAATGTAATTTTCACATAATTCTAAAGATTGGGCAAAATTGAAGCTAATTATGTTATGTAAGGTTATCTCATGAATAAAATTGCAAATGGATTTCTTGAATGCCCTTAGAAAGGTGAAATTTCTTATAAGAATCACGATGTGCTACAAGTACTAATATGAAGGAATGTGTTCTTAAGTCTTGTGTAACCTAAAGAAAACATGTAAGTTAAAGAAGAAGTTTGTGTATATTCATGTGACTGTGGAAAAGGTGGGAATGGCGATGATGACATAGTGAATTGAAGTGAATGATTGCTCACATATATTTTTGAGCATGCATGATATGAAAATTTTATCGTTATGTGAGTTGCACGATGATTTTATGATGAAGATAATAATGACATAATGAATAGCCCTGGAATGTGATGTGCTTGCGCTTATATTCATTATACAATGCATATGAATGAATGTTATACTCTGCTAATATGAAGGCTATGACCATGACCCCAGCATTGTTCATTTCATGGGGAATTGGGCCCCCGCCTAATAGCGATCACGAACAATACAACCCTAAGTAAGATGACATATTAGGCCTCCATCGAATAGTAGGTTAGCTTGAGACAATCATCAAGAAAGTCTGGTAGTGGTATGAATGACGTATTGGGTCTCCACTGAGCAATGGGCTAAGACAATATAACCATAGAAAAAAATACATATTAGGCCTCCACCGAATAGTGGACTAGGACAATACAATCAAATACAACATATCGACCTTCCACCAAACCAAACAATATGGGCATGACTGACATACCAGACTTCCACCAAGTAGTGGGCTAGTACGATACAATCATAATAGATTTTACTGGGGGATGTCTTAGCAATGAGAGCTCTCATAAGATCACGAATTAGATATATGACGTGACAAGAATCCTATGAGAACAGTTATAGCAATGGTTAAAATAAAGAATGAGTTTTAACAGATAAGGGCAATGGTTAAAAATATGTGGAGCACTTAATTTAAGTTTATGATGCACATGAGACTACAATAAGTTGATAAGCTTCACAAGCATAAGTACAACAAATTTAAGGAAAATTGGTGTTATTGATGGTGATTGCTAGACATATAAACATTGTGTTTCTTGTCTAAGATATATGCATTTTCCTTATTACTATTGGATAATATGCGATTGATCCTATTTGCAAGAAAGTGTATGTTAAAAGGAACCCGCTTCATGAAATATCTTTTGAAACATAAAATTGAACCTATGCTTATGTCCATGACTTTTGTAATAAACCAAAACGGTTGGGATAATCATGATGACACTATATGTGTGCTTATAGGATTGAGTTTACCTATTGAGAATCATAAATTCCCACTCATATCAACCTATTCCTCTTAATCTATTCAGGGGCTGGCCTAAGTAACCATTTGTTACAATATCACCCTAATCCACTATTGGGTAGAGACCCAATATGTCTCTTAATTAACTTGCAAGTTCACGTTACTTTATATATTCTTGTACATGGTTATGCATGAGGATGTTGTATGAACTTATGCACATACTTCATAACTTTACTTTCAAAATATTTTTTCTTCAAATATCATGTATGCACATGGCATCACGTTCTCAAAGTTTAAAGGCACATAGTGTAGCATACTTAAAATTCACAACACCATTATGGACATATCATTAGTGGCACATTAACCATAAGGATTTGATATGCATTCACCCATAGGTTAAGCTTAGTTTCAAGACTTAAGTCATTTGTTATAATCCTCACATACCTAAGGATTGTCATAATCTAAACTCATAGCTCTTTTTCTTGCTTAACACTTAGGTTATAAGCCAGTAGAAATCAGCCCTCACTTTAGAAATTTACCATAAATCCATTTCTTGTCATCTGACCCTTGTATTTTATAGAGATATTCCTTATTATATCCTTTACTTAACCTTATTAGTCCCATTACATTTTAACAAGTATAAGTTATGTTGCCTCAAGTGAGGCTATCCTATTTCAACTTCAAACCTAAGCAGTAATATTTCAAAATTTATAGAAATTCCATTTTAGGTTAATCAATTCTAAAACTTTCTAGTTTGATTTCACTTAGATTAAAATTTCAAATGGACTTTGGTTTTACTCAATTTCAAGCTCTAGAGATTGAGATATTAAGGTCTCAAAATAGGTTTCATGAGTCAACTCTATTTCTATCCTACTTTGTTCTAAAATTCATATTTAATTCAATTGGATGCATGCTTTACATACCTCATACTTTCAAGGAAAAATAGTCTCATGTCCAAAAACTACTCAAATTAATCCATTTTGGTAAATAAATCCACTGCCCTGTTCTGACTCCTAAATTCAGACTACCAACTTGTAAAATTTCTTAAAAATTCATTTCAGATTAGATTTTCACCAAATTTTAACTAAAGGTAACTCTATGTGTTAGCTTTCAAATAAAATAAGTTCCATTTAAATTTAACATTTGTAGCTCCAAAAATAATTTTTGTAGCATAGGGAGTTCAGGATAGTGGTTCATTTGCTTTCTTTTTAATGTCTAGTTACTTCAAAGCTATTTACCCGAATTCCTACAAACTCCCTCATTCAATTTTTCCTCAGGGATCTCAAGAGACTTGTTTAACATTAACTAAGCATTTACTTCAGTTCATATAAAGTTTTAACTTAATTTAACTAAGGCTTGACTTTCCTAGCTACTTAATGATTTTAGAGGTTGTCTTGTATTGGGCTCTTAAATTATCTATCATCATTATCAAATTCACTCTCATTTAACAAACTTAACAACTTATAAAAGCCAAGATATGCATACCCTTATCCTAGTCATACATGGCCGAACACTCACACAAAAATCACATGCCACCAAATGTAAAATCAAGCTTAAATCAACATTTCAAAGCAAAACCATCACACAATCTCATCATCAACACTATAATCCAACTAGTCAACATCAAATTTAAGAAAGGAACCTAGGGTTTGGGAAGAATTTGTGGTGTTAGAAATTGAAAAGAAATAACATAGGATTTGAGCTATCTATCTCAAGGTTCTTGGAGCTATGAAAGCAAAAAAATCAAGAATAACTCTCATCTTTCCTCTTCTTCCATGGCCACAGCTTTCAAGGGGCTAGAAGAGTTTCATAAGTGACTTAAATCTTTTAATATTTTGAGGGGGTTTTGAAGAAGAAGGGATGAGAATTAATTTTTATAAAGAGGAGCAAAATATTTTGAGGCCAAAAAGGCTATCAACCATGAGTTTGAAGCTCATGGCTATGGTGGTGGTGAGAAAGAAGATAGAAAAGGTGATGATGGTGTGTGTGTGTGGGTGTATGGCCGAAAATGAGGGAGAAAAAGAGAGGATAAGAGTGTTGTGATATTTGTTGGAAGGAGCGGTGGTGATTAATCCACCAATTAGGGCCGATACGCACTCTCACGTCCACTTGTTTACCTAATTGAGGGTGTGGTTCATTTTTGACCACCTGCTCTGATTACTCTCATAACATGTCTATCTAATCCTAGTAAGATTATTTCCTTTGATTTGTCATGCTCAAAGACAATATAGGAGAGGATTAATTTAAGGTATCCGGTAATCAATTTGAGTACTCTAAGTCACCAAAGATAATATTCATGTGGGTGAGTGATCCAACACTTTCTTCTAAAATCCTAGGCATAAAACATCATTTATAAAATTATTACATGTATATTAATTATCTACCAGTGTTGTGAGTCCCACCTATTCCTAGAATCGAGATTTTTTATTTAACGCCCTTTTTGACAACTATAAACCTTTATTTACAGTTTTTCCATTGAATCTAATAATTACAATTTAACCCCTTCTTGTGCTATAATTCACCAATTTACTATTTTATCCATGCCTAGGGTCCGAGCTCCCTTTTATACTAGTCTACCCTCAGAGTTGGGGACATTACATGAACTGCCATCCTCCACCCATTGAGCATTTGCATTGCCATTGACATTGTCTGGTTTCGTGTCGGATCTCACCCTTTGCCACAAACCTCGCAAAAGTGGATGTGCTCCACAAAGAGCGCAATGATCTCGCCTTCATCGACGGCAGCATTGTCGTCCTGTGACTTAATTTTCAAATCTAGTGCATGTTTGGCATTATCGACATCAGAAATGTCAACCCCATTGGGCTACACGATGGCGGGGTCCGGCGAATAAAAGGTGTGGGAGTAGGAGACAAGGCGACATTGTTGGCAATGATTTGGTGGATAGCGGTAGCGATGTGGTTGGAGACGGCAACAGATTAGTGGTGAGAGAAAGGGGCAAGTGCTAGAGTTTGACATGAATGGAGAGGGGAGGGGCAGATGGGAGTGAGTGAGTGTTTGAGAGAGATTTAGAGTTTAAGGTCGGTGCAACTTGTCAAATAAGATAAGCTAGAGCTTTCGCCAATATCTAACCCCTTTTTTTATCATTTCTTCTTCTAGAAAGGTCTCTTAAGTAAATATTAGAACTTTGACAAGGTAAAAAAAACAAAAAAAAAAAGAAGAAGAGTATAATAGACTATGGTAGAGAGGCAAGCACGGGATTCAAGACATCTAGAATTCATATATTAAACTTTGTCCCTAAACTAATCATTGTTAATATTGCCATCATTATTTCTTAATTAATTATATTTTTTAGGGGGCATTGTTAACTTTGTAACAAAGTAACCTAATCTTATAAATTAATAGGAGTAGTCTAGTGATAAAAAAATTTAAATAATTTACATAAAATTGTAGATTTAAACCTTATTATCATCAAAATATATATATAAAAAAAAACCTAATCTTATTAATGAGAATTGATTTGGCTGGTGTGATCAGGCAAAAATGGACAGAAAAGTGGCAAGGATTTGTCGAAATTTGTAGCCCGCTCTAACTTTAGAATGAGACAACCTTTTCTTTTCTAAACGTTAATGGAGTCAACTTACCATGGGAATTCAGTTTACCTTAAATTGAAACATGGTGAATTTAATTAGTCCCCTCTTGGTGCAAACATATCATTTGCTATAAAAGTTTTTTTTTGTTTTTTTAAAAATGCAATTGCGCATTATTTTTTAATACTTTATTTAGTCGTTGATACGTTTGATACAAGGATATTATTTAAAAAATAGCGATTTTTAATATGGACTACACAATTAAAAAGAGTGATTATAGTCGGCAGTGCCTACTAAAAATTAATCTTGCAATATATATTAGACGAACATACATCCATCAAAAGAAAAAGCAACAACAAATGACTGAAAAGGATTCCAAATTCCTGATGTAGTGACTTACGAACGAAATATCTTACGAAACTCCACTTGCAGATTTCATTTGATTGGCATTAATTGACTCGTCACTGACTTCTTCAAAGAGTCACACTTGGAAACTTGCAAGATCCGTAACCTTCAAACAGAACAAAACATACAAACGCGGACAAAGTAAGGGTCAAAACAAATAAATGAACGAACTTCTCACTTCAACCACTATAAGTACTTAGTTTTAACAAAATAAAACCTTAAAGAGTGATAAAATATCTCCCTAATAATTCACTTAAAAGAACTCTTAATTCAAAATTTCACTCATAATAACATAAGTTATAATTTATATAATAACTAAAGACTATTTAATATATGTTAATAAGATTTTGAATTAAAAAATGTTTTGAAGTATATCAATTAGAAAAATTAGCATTTCTCAACCTTTAATTAGTTTTAAAAAAATGAGATACGTCAAGAAATTTAAACAAAATAAAAGAATGAGTAAACATGTGATTTAGCCCCCGAAAGATTTGTGTAATATCAATTCAATTCTTAAAAAAATTTTGATATTAAATAAATCTTTAAAAGATCAATTGTGACATCATATTAGTTCTTAAAAATTTTTTATATCAAATAGAAGCCTAATATCCCTAAAAGATACAAATGATATCAAACATATTTCTAAAAATTCTTTTCGAAAGAAGTTTTAAGAGATTCATTTGAATGCATCTTTTAGAAACCTATTTAATATCATATGTATCTTTTAGTAATTAATTTGATATATAAAAATTTTTAAAAATTAATTTAATATCATATATTAAATTTTAGAGACTAAATTGATATAAAAAATTTTTAAGTACTAAATCAATGTCACTTGAAATTGTATATTCATTCACTCAAAAAGAATTCACTTCGTTTCGTTGAAAAGGAGGCATAAATTCATAGAAGAAAAAAAATTACGAAAAGTTCTCTCTTTATCAACTTTAATATCCCTTATAAAAAGAGACAAGAATTCTAAGACAGATTTAAAAAGTTGTTAAAAAATGAAAAACTCACTTGGATCCTTTGAGGTTGCGGTGGCTACGCCATTGAAATTACAAGTTCCACCTACAGGCCTGAACTGCGCCCAGTAAGAACTAAACGCATAGTTTGCATGCCCTATCACATTGTTGGGTTCAAAACACGATTTTCCACGTTGGATTGCGTCACAGGTTCGGTTCCCTTGAGAGCAAGCATACGATAACGCCGCCGCCACTAACGTCACGTTCGCTCCCTCCGCCACCACACACCACGCCCTTCCATGATAATTCTCCGGCGGCGGCAACGGCGGAAACTCCGATTCCGGCGTCTTTCCAGAAAGGTCAATTTCGTAAATTCTCGACCCGTTCGGGTACAACAACCCGAAGTGACGCTCCGTGCCCAAACCCGGTTTTAAGTTCTCGTTAAATAGCGCAAATATAAACGACGGAAGAACCGAACCCGGTCGAGCCGGAGTCCCAACCGCCGGTTTTTTCGTCACTTTCTTGACAAAGTTTCGGTTATACGTGGCAGCGTTGTGAATGTTCGCTCCAATTTGATCCAAGTTGCCTCCATTGGGCCAACCCGTTTCGGCGATGAAGATGCGAATACCCGGATACCCGAGCCGGTTCATTGCAAAATAAACCGCGTCCACCATCTGGTCGAATAAATTTGTGTAAACTAAACCCGTACCCGGATCCGTAACCGTAATGTTCTTGGACTCAAAGAGAGCGTAATTAAGATCAATGTTGACAGGATCCGAGGACCACGCGAAAAACGGGTACACGTCCAAGAAGAAAAACGAGTCGGTTAGTTCTAAGAACTCCAGCATGGGCTTCAGGACACTAAACGCAATGTCGTTTCTGAAAGTGCCGTTTGAGGGAGGAAACGACGATTCCAGCACGTCCATGGCACAAGATGTTCCCACCTTCACTTTCCGTAACTCGAAGGTCTTTAGGGAGTGTTTGATCCTGTGCATCGCGGGCACGATGTGGCGCCACGTGTCGTTCCCCGTGGAGCTGATGAGTTCGTTGCCGACGAGGAGGTAACGGATCCGGGTTTTGGGGTAGAAGGGTACGACGTTGGATTGGACCCATTGGTCTGAGAGTGTTTGGTTGGAAGAGATGTTGGAGACGAGTTGGTTTGGTACCATGATGGAGACTTGGAGGTTGATGTTCTCCAGGGCTTTGAGGATTTCTGGGTTTGCGTCGTAGATTTTGACGCGCTTGGCTCTGAGGGATTTGATGAGGTTGACTGAGGTTGTTGGTGGCGGAAGGTTGTTGCCCAATTGGCCGTAGTTGACTCCGGGTTGACCTGAGATTTCTGCACCTGCGAAGAAAAGTGAGCAACAAAGGAGGTTTAGAGGAAATATTGAAAAGACCACAAAAATGAACATGGTTCAGATTGCGAAGTTGGTAATTTTGAGAAGGGGAAGTAGCTTACTGGATACAGAAAATAAGAACAACATAAATAGAGAAACTATAGTAGTAGCCATTGCTCTGCTTGCTACTTTCTTTCTTTATATATCTATTTCGATCTTCTATCTCTTCTTAGATAGGATTATTCTGTAGGTATATGTGGAACATAAAATGGAAGCTGTATTGTATACAAGGCGAAATTGGATCCTAAAGTGCTTGGCATGTGGGGAGATGAGCAGAGGGAAAACGATGAAGGAGTTGAACAGTAATGGAGCGACCTATTCCGGAAGGTGGAGTTTCTTGTGCCAATTGGTTTCTTGACAATTGATTACTAATTGCAATTTGGAGCATAATTTTTTATTTAATTTGTCTTTTATTGATTTCTTGATTAATTCGTAAGTAATGAAACGCGCATGTGGGCTTCCACATTCCTGTTCTACGAATATAAGAGGAGGAAATGTGAATGGAAGTGTGTTTGAAAACAAATATGCTGTTCATACTCCCACTCATATTATCTTATAAATTTATTTATAAAATTTCCTATCTTTCGACATTTGTATTTCATCGAAGCAAATATAAACAGTACATCCCTAACACTAATATGAAAAATCAAAATAAATAAAACTAATATATCTCTAACATTTTTTTCATTTGAAAAGGACGAAGTTCAAGGTAGGTGGCAGTGGCAGAAACTAATGGCAGGCGTCTGAGTGACGACCAGGAATAGGGGGCGGCTTGTGCCAGCTGGGCCTGTACATTCAACGTGCCGCAGGAATAGGGCATTGACGTTGACTTCGAGGTACTACATGCTTCCAAAATAAATATAAAATTTAATTATATTTTTTGGACACAAAATAATAAATAAAAACATTATTTATTAAACAAAAAAATAAATATTTAATATATTCGTAATTTTAAAAATCATTTACATTTTGTTCTTTAAAAAATTAAAATTAACACTATATATTATTTTAATTTTTTATTTTAAATTTTTAGAAATATTAACAAAAATGCTCTATTACTCTTAAATTATGGGTTTTCATCCACCCATCCACCAAGAATAAGTCTAAGACACGTAATATAAAAACAAAATGAAATTTTAAAATACAATCGTAGATATAGAAGAAGTTTTAGGTCCTTTTTTTTTTTCATACGACATTCGATGTTTTAAACTACTGGATTACAGAATTTGGAGAGATTACACTGAAATATGAGATTTTAGAGGAAACCAGAAATTCAGATTTCAATTTGTGATAAAATATATTTTTTTATAAAATTTGGTAATTTCAAATTTAGTATGATTAAAATTCAAAAATTTCGATTTTCGAATTATGGGTTTATAAAATTCAAAATTTTCGAATTCATAGAAAATTATACTTTTTGTAAAGTGAAATCAGGAATTTTGATTTCACTATAGACAAATATTTTTTAACCCATGAACTAAACAAAAAATTCAAAAAAGTAATAAAAAATTAAAAACGTAATTTTCGAATTTAAAAAATGAAATTTCTGGATTCATTATATTTCTACTATATAAGCAGCCTCCTCCTCACTTTAAACCGTCGAAAGTTAGTTCCAAAATTGGAAGGAGTCTGTGTGGCAAAAAACAAAAGAAGTGTTTGTTTCCAAAAAAACAAGAAGAGAGTAAAAAAGAGAGAGAAAATGGAAAGGAGTGCAAATTGATACGACTCTGGCAAGTATAGCAGATTGTACAAGTAATAAAGTAATGAGAAAAATATCATTTCCACGAAGATAGATCAATTATCGAGTAACTAACAAGAATGACTATTTGGACTAGAAGAATAGAATGGGTAGAGAAAATTAAAAGAAATCAAATAAAACAAGAGAATAAAATTGCACTTAAAAATAACTTAAATCACTGGGATGGACACTAAGGCTAACTGACTTCACCTAACTATAGACTTAATTACCATGGATCTCAATTATCTAGTTTTTACCTTAATTGATTAATGGTCGGATTTCCTAAACTAATTCCAAGCCTTTCTCAAGGTCAAGAAATTCTCTTTATCTTAAATTGATTGTCTAATCTCTTAGTAACAAACTAATTTAGGAAAAGTTGAAGTTTTATGGATTCCTAAGATGACCACATGAGTCGTGTTTATCTATCTCTAGTTTTCACTCAACTCACGGTATTTATGATGAGAAGCTTTATTTACAAACCCCATTTCTAGTTATTGCAAACCAACAAATCAGTTGAATGGTAGCTAGTCACTCAAAAGCATTAGGAACAATCATAAACACTTAATAATCAAGATAAAAATCAATCCATGAGTAACATCATCATATAGTTGGATCCATCAACGGCCTAGAACGGGGTTTAGTTCATGATAGAATCATAAACAACAGAAAAAGTAACAGAAAGAACCAAAAAAAGAGTAGTCATGAAGAAAAATAAATATTCCAATATCTTGAGAGTGAAGAATGTCTCCAACTCTTTACAAAAATGCTCCTTGAATCTTCAAGCCTCTCTTCTAGGGTTGCCTCTAGTGTTTAGAGTGTCAAAAAGGTCGTCCAAATCCTTTAAATAGTGTCCCAAGATCCTCCCCCGCAAGATTGCTTCGGAAAACATACTTTTCACATTTATTGCAACCGCGCTCGAGTGCCCTATTCATGCTCGAGCGTGCTCTACTACACCATAAACTTGTTCTCTCTGTCTCAAGCTGCACTCAAGCGCGGGGTCGCATACTGGAACGTAGTGCATGCTCAAGCGCGAGGTCTCACGCTCGAGCGTACATATAAAACAGCGACTCTGCAAATTTTCTTCTTTTGCTCACTTTCAGGCTTAATAGCGATCAGAATAGTTGGAATTTACCCTCAGAGGTAGCAATAACAATTGTAGATCTTTGAGTAAGCTTTCCAACACAATAAGAACCACCTCAATTGACATTCTGTAGCTCAAGACATGGGCAAAATACTGATGACTAGTCAAGCTTGATAGCATCAGAGACAAAATGCCACTTTAATCTTGTTTTGCCTTTTTCTCCTAGAGGACTTGAGAATCTGGAAAAGTGCTCAATATCAAAGTTGGAGATCTCCTTCTCATCTTTCCAAAGAGTCCTAAATCATGTCAAGTTAACTTCCAGAGAGTTAGATATGAATTTTCTCTTGTGATATGGTCTTGAAATCCAACAAAATGGACTACTTAAGACTCCAATTGAACTCCTCTTCCACTTGAGTGCTTGTACCTAATTGAAACATAATGAAAACATAAATAACTAACAAAATATGAGAAAATGACAAACAAACTAGACAAGAACCTAAATCAAAGAAACCAATTAAAACATTCAAATAAATTTATGTAACCAAAGCCTAAATCTAGATAAAATAGAACAAAAATAATTCACTATGGAGAGCTATCATAAATATTATTATATATTTTAATTGTAATATTCTAAATACAAATGAGGGTGTGGCATTTGTATGTGAGAAGCCAGCTTATTTTTCTATTCCGTATATGACATAGTTTGCGGAATTAGAGAATGGACTCTGTCAATACATAGATGTAGACACTCCAAAGACAGTGGAAAATTTAAGATATAGATGTCTAATATCCATTTTTAGCTGGTTTATTTAGTATCAAACTGTTCTGATAATTGACGACAACAACATGCAACAAATGTTTAGAACACATCAGCATTATCAGGAAAACATTTCTTTCATAGAACTATATATTGATTTTAGAGAAATTGCTACTGCTATAGAGCCTGAGCTGAAGACATTTCCTGAGAGAGACGTACAGTGGGAAGATTGCATCAGTGAAAGTGATGAAGAGGAGTTCAAAGACAAATATGGAAGCGTTGGCAACGATGCACTTGATGATGTGGATGATGATGTAGATGACAAGCAAGTGGCTAGTCAACATCCATTCAAAGAGCCACCTTTCATACGTGCTTTAGATCTTTAAGCAATACATACATTAGAATTTCCAAATATGCAAATATGGGTATGTAATACATAACTAAAGTGTTAAACATAGGTTAGTTCATCTTTAAATATTGGCCTAGTGGATATTAGTTAGCAGGATTTTAGATATTTTATACACTAATTAGTTAAATTATTTTTGTATGAAATAATTAGTAGCTATGTTAACCTTTGGTGTTTAGATATAAGTTCATAAAATATATAGATTAGTTATAAAAATATTAGTTTTTAGAATTAATTTTATTATCATTAAATTGAAAATTTTCATTAAATAATTTAGTAAGGACATTTTGAAATTTTGTAAAATATTTACATTAATATTATTTATTGTTGAGAATAAGATGTTAGAGTATGGAAGGAGTCCTACTACATGTTTATAATGATAGTTGGTTGAGCACTTTATCATAATTTTTTTTTAAATTCAAAATATCATCTAAATTGGGTAAATTTTATTTAGCTTTACAAATTAGATCAAAAAGTATATACTAATTAGTGAAAAATATTAGTTTTTAAAAGTAAAGATTTATTATTGCTAATATGAATTTAATTTGTAAATTTAATTTATTTTTTGTTGGTACTCTTGTAGGTGCTCCTGCTGTAGATGGTGAATTGTATGTTGGAATACAATTTAGTGATAAAGAGGCTGTTATACGAGCAATTAAAAGCTATAATATATCTAGAGGAGTTGATTACAGGATGTATGAGTCAGAACCAATGACATTTTATTGTACATGTGTCCAGTATGGCATAGACTACTAATGGCTTGTTAGGGCCAATTTTACGAGGAATAAGTATTGTTGGAAAATCAGGAAGTATAATAGCCCACACACTTGTATTGGGGCGAGGATTTCCCAAGATCATACAAAATTGAGTTTAGACACAATTGCTAAATGTATAGAGCCTCTAGTAGGATCCGACCCATTCTTTAAGGTAAAAGCTGTTATTGCAGAGGTTCAGTCTCAGTTTTGATACACGATCTTATACTGAAACGCCTGGATAGCAAAGCGAAAGGCAATAAAAAAAGTTTATAGTGGTTGGGAAGCATCTTACGAAGTTTTACTGCGATGGTATGTAGCAATGTGTGATGCTACTCGAGGTTTAGTTATTCAATTAGATGCTGCGAAGGCTTATCATGGTGATGTCCTAGTTCTGGATGCTTGACTATTATGTCGAGTATTTTGGACCTTCGGTCCCTGCATCAGAGTGTTTAGACATTGCAAATTAATTGTGCAGGTTGATGGGACGCATTTGTATGGGAAATACAAATGAGCTCTATTGATTGCAGTTGCACAAGATGGTAATCAAAATATATTACCAATTGCTTTTGCAATTGTTGAAGGCGAGACTACAAATGGATGAAATTTTTTTTTTGGACAATTTACATAGATATGTCATGACCGGGAATGGAGTTGGCATTGTTTCTTATTGCCACGAGTCCATTAATGGAGTGAGGCAAAGCAATGATCAGTGGGAACCACAAAGGCTTTCCACATGTATTATATTAGGCATATTGCTGCTAATTTCTTGCGAAAATTCAAGGCACCCTTGCACAAATTTGTTGTCAACATCGGTAATTTATTTATTTAATTTTTATATTTATGAATGCAATTTTAAGAAAATAGTATGTAAACCATATTCTGCCTGTTATGCAGGGTATTCGAGAACTGAGCATGAATTTAATTGCCATTATGAGCGAATGCACAAACATGGTCAAATATATAAAGATTGGCTTGATGAAATCCCATGAGAAAAATGGGTTCAAGCATTCGACAGTGGGCATTGGTGGGGTCACATGACCACAAATCTAGTTCAATGCGTGAATTCTGTGTTAAAAAGGGCTTGCAATCTTCCTATCACGGCACTGGTTAGAGTAACTTATTTTCGGTCGGGTGAGTTATTCGCTCAAAAAGGTAGCAAGGCACATGCATAGAAAAATGCACGGCATGCTTTCTTAAAGGTTGTGACGACATGACTTCGGGCAAACTAGCAAGCATCTGGAAATACCCATGTCAGTCAATTCAATCGACGAAATGAGGCTTTTCATGTTCAAGAAACATTTACTAGGGATGAATATAAAGTTGATCTGAAGCAGAGGTATTGTGATTGTGGGGATTTTCAGACAGATCGATATCCATATCGTCACGTGATCGCTTGTTGCTCCAATTAGAATGGTGATTGGCGAGATTATGTGGACAATGTCTATAAGATTGACGAGGTCTATAAAGTGCATAAAAAGGAGTTTGGGGTCGTCGGAAATGAGAGTACATGGCACCAGTATATAGGACCAAAGTTTTATCCTGAGCCTTCCTTAAAGCGAACAATCAAAGGTCGGCCCAAATCAACCCATTTTCTAAACGAAATGGATATGCACGAGACGCAAGGATCACGACGTTGCAATATTTGTCAAGACGAAGGACATAGTTGTAACAAATGTCCAAACCTTCCTGGGTCAAGTTTGTAGTGTGTGTAATAGTTAACTATCTTTGCGATTTTTTTAATGAATTATTCTAATCGCATTTTTTCCTTTTTTGCATGAATGAGTTTAATTTTAAATTTGCATCATAGTCCAGTTCGAATTGATTTTCAATGAGTTTGTTCTTCTTATTTCATACAATACTATTGTATTGGTTTCAATTTATTATTATCGTACTTTGTTGCTATCAAGCTTATGTTTCTATTAGTCTGAAACTAATTATGATTGATTTCTTGATACGTAGTTGTAATGCAAATAATTGTGACATTTTAAAATTAGTATGAATTAGTATGTTAAAACTAAATTCTTATTATCGTACTCTTATTTAAATAAAAGAATGGAATGCTTGTCAAAATAATATTAATAATTGATTGCACTTTCAAAGATAAACAGTATATATATTTAGAAAGTTTTAAGTAACTAATTCTTTCATTTTTTTAAATAGTATGCATATTACATAAATTGATACATTTAAATACTATTTGTAATTTTTGGGAAGGTTTACGTAAATTAAAATCTTTGCCTAGCTAGTTTAAATAAATTTGACATATTTTAAATTGTTACAATTCTTTCGTATCAACAATATTGCAAAATATTACTCAATTTAAAAACAATAAAGAACCATAACTATGACTTTGAAGTTTGTGTAGATTAAAGTAAACAAATATACAATTTTCTACGAACAATATGTGCATGAAAATTGAAAGAACTTAAAAAATAATATATACGATAGTAGCATAAAAAGTAAAAGATATTAAAAGGTAATACATATAATATTCGCATTAAAATTACAATATATTAAAAATAATATATGCAATATTTACATAAGAATAAAAAGAAATTAAAAAATAATACATAAAAAAGGTAAAAATCATAAAAACCCGATCATGCGTTGCCTTCGTCTTCCTCTTATGCCACTTTCACCCACCATATCATTCATCTCCAGCACCTTGATCCTGACCCGCAGCACTTTCATCCACAACACCATCATCTCCAACACCTTGATCCCTCACACCCTCATCCCATATGACTTGGCTAGATGCAGGTGCATCTTCTGTCATCGCCCACTGCAACAGGGATGCTGTCAACTGATTATTCAAGGAAAATATTGATTGAGACATATTTAGAATATCTGGTGTCATCATCTCAGGTCGATACTTTAGTGGGGCCATATGTAGTCAATGCTCTTATCTGACAATTTGTGGATGCTGCTCTGGCATTAGTATCTATGGTCAATAGACATTGTCTCGTCTAGGAAGTGACAAGGACAAGTCCAAATCATGTCATTGGGAAGATTTAGTAACATCTCCCACAACGGTGTCGGCAAATGCAACTCCAAAGTTTCCCCTGACTCCGCTCTGTATATGGATGCCACTACTACTATCAACAGATCTTTTGCCTTAACTTCGACTGCTCCTTCGACTAGGACGAATGTCCCTTGCATCTAAGGACATTTGCGATGGTTCCATGCAATTCGAATGCTGCAACTGTGAGGGCTGCTGTGTTTGTGGATCTAAATACATTTGCTATTGTGGGAGTTGCTCTTAGGTAGGGTGCTGAGTCCAACAAAATTGTTGCTCTTGTGAATCCCAATAGAAATCCTCATTTAGTTGTGGTAAGGGAGGTGGCTGCCCCATGTGGCCTTCCTGCTGCTGAGGAGGAGCGGACAACCATAAAGGGGCAGCATGCTATAAATACTATCACCAGTATTCATTTGAAGGTTGGTAGTCTGTAGTAGGTTGTCCTTGTAGGATGCGCTCATGTCATTGATCCCATAGTGTCATCCACTCGATATGCCTCGATCCCCAGTCATTCTGTCCTTTTCCTCATAAGTCTATATCATGGGAACCTTGTAGATTACGGAGCTTGACAGGAAAATATTGAAAAAATCTGAACTAACGCACTACGCGATTAGTCGGATGCCACTCAATCGCTTTGAAGCAAATCAGTGGTGCCACCATCATCCAGATCGGCCACTCGACTTGCATATCGTCTGGAATAAGGCCATTAATTATATGCTCACTGTATGGTTGCCATACAAACTGCATGAATAAAAAAAATATGAGATATGCAAACTTTATTAGCTGCAATGTTACAAGAACTTGTATAATATATTTTAAAAATTACCCCATTAGGTCCCATTCGATCTATAAGCATCCTTAAATTGGCAAATCTTTTAGATTATCGTGCTGTCGATACCGTGCGTTACTCCATCTGTGAAATGTGCGGGTCTCCAGTCTCCACCATTCAATCAATGCACTTATCAAACTATTATTTATATTCATGTGACTGATTTGTGCAACGTGATATAAAACCAGCCTACTATAATATCCCATGAATCTCGAACCTTGGTATCTCCAGATTCAAATAACGGATCCGCAATATTCTTGTTGCCTGTTGCAGATAAAAATGTAAATTAATTTCAAGAACTAATATTCTCAACTAATTAGTGTGTAGTTTTTGAACTAATATATAAAGACTAAATTTAATTAACCAATTTAGTTGATTTATTTTAAATTTACAAATTAATATTATTGCTATAGCTACTAAATTGTTTTTGCAAATTAATTACTATATATTTTCCTATTATTTTTTCAAGTATATGAAAATTAGTTTTAAAAAATGCAATTCATAACATAAGTTCACTTACGATATTTTTTACTAACTAATATCCACTACTTATAGCAAACTAAATATAAAGCTCAAATAATTTTAAATTATAATATTTTCAATTAATTATTGTGTAGTTTATGAACTAATATGTAAAGACTAAATTTAATTAACCAATGCAGTTGATATATTTTGAATTTACAAACTAATATTATTGCTATAGCTACTTATTATTTCATAAAAAGTAATTTAAGTAATTAGTATATAAAATACATAAAACCGTACTAACTAATATTCACTACGCTAAATTTAAATACTAACTACTATATAATTGAATAAATCAAGTCCTCAAATAATAACCAATACAATAGATATTTTGAATTTTAAAAACTAATATGGGTAGTAAATTGTTTTTTACAAAATTATTAGTATATATTTTTCAAAATATTTTCTCTACTATATCAAAATTATTTTAAAAAAAATTCAATCATGATTTCACAAAAAAACAATAAAGAAAAGTCCAAATTCCAAATTACCATATATAATTAACCTCTCTATTTAACGTGGTTTATATAATAAAATAAATAGTAATCAATGTACTTTTTTTAAAGTCAATTTATATTAAAATAATTGTATTAACATGTAACTTTTTATATTTTTATAAATAAATAAATTAATTATAATGCAACTAAAATTCTTAAATATTTACAAGTAATTTCCATATATTCTAATTGATTTAAAAAAAGTAGTGCCTCATTAACACTACCGATGATTTAATTTGAATTGTTAGCACATGCACTTCAACTACACCATCAACAAATGTTAAGAATCATGACAGCCAAAAAGTCATATTCTTGCCACTGTAAGTATCATATACAACCACTAACAACAATACATGTATGTAAGCTAGAAGCTACAAAAAAGTATATATAATTAAAATATTTAATTAAATTATAATCTTATTAGTTAATAATAGCAAACTAATTAACAAAATATTACGCCCAACAAAATATTCAAATATACTATCACCAACAACAAACTATTTTACACAGTATCAGTAAACTTTTGAAAAATAAATATTATCACATAATAACAAATTAAATTTATCAAAAAATTAACTTGCATTATGTGCAAGAATTTCCTCAGAAATATGTTGATGTGGATCTATTATTGTATCATGAGCTATTTTTACAGATAATCTATGTTTTCTTAAATAAATCAATTTTTTTTAAATACAACTTCCACAACACAACACACACTCTCTTATTTTCTTTCTTTCCTTTCAAAACTTGCACAAATGAACCAAATACACTCAACACACCACATAGTCTCTCCCTTTCCTCCTTTCCTCGCACCCTTCCCTCCCACTCTTTGTTGCACTCATATACACATCATTTTCTCTCTTGAAGTGTGTTTATACAATCAGTTTGTATAACCTGTATGCATATGAATTTCTACTTGCAAAAAAAATCCATGTGTTGCGCCCCTATAGAATTCAGAATTTCCGAATTAGATTGAATAGGGCAGATTCCCTGAAGCCCTTGCAGCACCACATGTCACGTCCTCAAGAATTCGGAATTTTCGAATTTTGACTGCACACCACGGCATCTACATTGTTCTTTCCCACACCTAGCAGTGTGTTAGGGTTGAAGAATCTGTAGTGTTCCATCCTTAATTCGGGATCCTTGAATTTATTAAAAGCCATAAACCAATAAATACTACCAAAATGCCATATTAGTGTATTACACTAAAATCCCATATAAAAAATAATTCTCCAAAGTTTTGCATGATTATGGGACTAATTTGTAACAAATTATGTTTTATATCAGTATATTGACTAATCATTTTTTTAGTTATCTTTTGGTATGAACTACTAGCCTCCAAAAGTCCATTGAGTAGTATACATGCCTTCTCGTATTGCATGATTTCTTCTTCTCTTTTTTTTTTAATGATTTCTTGATCTCCATTGCATAAAAAGAAATACAAAGCTGAACAACTTTACATATATTAAAAGAAACGTCAATATAAAACTAATACTCAGATTATTAGATTAACTATAAACAGTAAAGAGACAAGTTAGCCCTTGTAATCATTTTCTAGTAGCAAATTTATCCTTGAATTTTTGTTTATTGTATAATAAACATATCCTTCAATCCAAAAGGATGTTCTAACTTCTATATACATTACTGTAAGATAATTGCATATAGCGATCCACATATTATGTCATTCGTTATTTTATCGTATGGCTATTAAGAAAGTATGATGCTAATAGTTCGCAAAAAGGCAATAAGTTTGATTGGTAATTTGTTGTAGAAGAAAGCCATGCAAATTAACATAGAGAAGGGAAAAAGAAAATGAAGCTAGAGGCGTGCAGTGGCCTACCATTAACAAACGGGACAATCCGCCTCGCTCTGTCCCGACCCAATTCACAGCGAGTCAAGCCTTAAGTGGGGCGGGCCAGCCCATTTCAGTAATTAGAGTTAAATTTGTCAACCCGTTCCGCTTTTGCATAGGTTGGCGGGTTGATCCGCAAAAAAATAAAGTAATTTTTACTTCGATATAACAAAATAACATCCATAAAAACTTAAAAAAAATTCCTAATTGCTTAATATATCAATATCTTTTGAGATATATGTACGTATATGAGCCAACAAGAGGCACAAATATCAAGTATATTGTATAGAAAAAAAAGATGAAAAAAAGGTGACCTGCAGACTAAATCCGCCATGTCTCGCTTCAACCCACGAGTCAAGTGAGATGGGTTATGCAAGTTAAAATTTTTTTGCGAGTTGAAAATATCAACCTACCATGCCAAAAATTGCGGGTTACATGGATCAACTGGCAAGTCCGACCTGTTTTGCTATCTTTACAGTGGGCATTGCTTTTAGTTGGCTTTTGGCATATTATTTAACAAAATTATTAGTAATCTAGATTACCACTTAAAAGATTGTAATTTTTTAAATTGCTGATAATGTTATATTGTAATATTTGGTATGCATAAGTAATCTAACTAAGAATTTATATTACCTTATTTGATATATAAAAATAATTACTAGTAATATATACTTTTTACTAAAACACACTATAAATAATAATAATAAAAAAAGATTGTCATATAGGTGGTAATTTGATTGAACATCCCTTTAAGGGCAATGTGGATTGCCACTATAAAAGCAATCTAGATTATCTAGTTAATCCACACTGCCAAATAATGTGTCATACTAAATAGGGTAATGTGGTGGATCTAGATAATTTAATTAGTAATTGTCAGTAATCTAAATGGATCAGCTTGCCAAATGCCACCTTAAGAATTAGATTCTCAAGTATAGAAGGAAGAACATGTGAATAACCCAGGGAATCAAAGTAGGAGAAGCAGAAGAGAAAGCAACAATATATGAGGAAATGAGTGCATAACAAGTTATAAAAATGATTAATTTTATAGGAAACAAAATATGAACATTTGAAACGAATTTTTGAGGATAAGATGATAAGGATAAGGTGCGAAATTTTCAAGATCAGATAACACCTTTTGTTAACAACTTAAAGCGAGTGTTTTTCATACAAGAATAATGGGTGGATTTTGTGTAATTGAGTTAAGCTCTACTTAAAATAGTCAAAAAGGAATATTTTCAAATAAGGCTAAGTCAAACCTTATGGCTCAAGTCTTCGTGCATGCGAGCCCACTTTTTCGAAAGTTTTTTATATTTTTTTAACCCGCGTAATCGTCTTCTCTATCACCTGGGTAGTGCCTTTTCCTTGGGAACTCATCTCTACCACTTGGGTAGTTTCTCAAATATTATTTTCTTTTGTCTCTCTGATTAGTAAATGATCATGTCTTCTTGTATGCTGGCATCAGTAGGGCCTATGTTCTGAAGTATAGCGGAGTGAGGTAAATGGAAGGCGACCCAAGCGATTCACGGGAGATAGAAGACATGGAGGAAGGTCTGGATACAAAAATGCCTTTAGAAGGAGACATTGTCCCCTTGGAAGATATTGAAGTGTCTGAAAAGCCCAACACTACTACCACATTGGTGGGAAAGATTATTTGTGTGAAAAATCTGAACAAAGGAGCAGTGAAACAAATCATCAACCGAGCATGGGGACAGAGAGCAAACATGACTATTATTGATATTAACTATAACACTTTCACGTATAATTTTCCTGATGAAGGAACAACAAGGAGAATAATGGAAGAGGGGCCATGGAACATAATGGGACAATTTCTCAGTCTTTAATGGCGGAATCCCAAAGCTCTTATTTCTAAAGTTTGCTTTATAGTTCCTTTTTGGGTGCAGGCTCATGGAGTCCCATTAGAGGCCCTCACTACAAAAGCAACAACAAAGTTGGACCTAGGATTGGGGGTCTTATGGAGATTGAAAATCCGACAGCAGATGGTCAATTTCTTAGAAGCTTTCTTCACATGAGAGTCATGGTAGACATCACAAAACCCCTTATCACAGGGTTTTGGATTCCAAGAAAGGAGATGAAAATGTGTGGATATGGCTAAAGAATGAAAAATTGCAAAATTATTGCCTTAAATACGGGGAAGAAAAGCTTATATCACTTCTCAACCCAAAAGCTTTCTAGATATGGCCCAAGGTTGGGAGTGGCCATGGCAAGATCGTTGGAGAATATTTGCAGTAAGAATCAAACAAGGCAGGCGAACAGCCCGAACCAAAGGAAGAAGGAAGAAGGAAGAAGTGCGTGAAGTTCACAAGAAGAACAAGACACATGAAAGGACAAACAAACAATAGTGCAGTGTACGGGAGACAATAATGGCTGTGCTTCCTAAGTCGATGTAGGAGACAGCGTTGAATTCTTAAAGGACAACTACAGTGTAGTAGAGCAGGGGGTACGAAGGGTAAATATATATGCATATGGAATCATCTAGTATGGAGGATATTTACAGCTCAACAATAGGCGATAAATAGGACGATATGAGTGTGGGGAATGGTAGTGGCATCAGGGCCTAAAAGACAGTTATTTAGCGCCTAATTAGCCTTTTCAGGGAGTCATTAGGAGTATAGGTCTTTCTGAAGTATCTAAGATGCCTTAAACTATAGTAGTGGAAGTTGAATCAAGTATGGGCCTTAAAAGTGTAGAGAAAAGTCCTTGTTCAACCTGCAGTGGTCAAGGAAAATTGCGAGCGTATCACACTAGCCAGAAGACAAGATGACTGAACCCAACATTGGGGAAGACAATCTAGCTTCCTTACAAATGGGAGAAGCTAATCGTAAGCCCACACAAACTCCTCTTTTTCATATGGATCTTTTTTAAAATTCATTGGGTTTAAAAGTAGACTGTGGGAGCAACTCCTATTTTGTGAAAGTCGATGATGAGAAAGGAGGTTTCCAAATGGAAAAAGGAGAGGATTCAAAAGAAGAGGTGGATGGGGCTTTGGCTAGTAGCTTCACCAAATCTCTCAATCTTAAATGGGGTAGGGGCAGGAGGATTCCTTTTTGCTGGAATATGGTAGTGAGATGAGCAGTTGGGGGGGAAACTGTAAGAAAAAAAGAGGAGGAGGAACAGAGGAAGGGCAGGGTAGTAACATCAATTATGAAGCTAAATCTACTAAGACTCAAGTGTCATCAATTATGAAGCTAATATATATATATATATATATATATATATATATATATATATATATATATATATATATATATATATATATAACACCAAAAATACCTTTTATTAACATTTATACATATTGAGATCAATTTTACAAGTAAAAGATATGTTACTTTATTTTTTTTTGGGACATGAAAGATATATAACTGATAATAATACAAAGACATTGCTGTATGTACGGTCAGTGTCACTGGCATCTTATCATCTACTATTATATAAACAAAACTAATTTCCTATAAAGATAATACATGTGAGAGTCAATCACTCTTATTTATGTGGCAACACATGATATAATATTAATATAAATTTTTTTTATATTAACAATGTATAAAAATTGAACTCATTAATAATTTTATTTTGTTAAATTTTTTAATTATTATAGTATTAAACAGAATAAATTATTAACAATAACAATAATTTGTGATGATTATTTTTAATAAATAACAATGTGCTTTAACTTTTTGTATAATGTTTAGACTATATAATATGTGATAATTAAGGGATTTTCTTCGAGCTACCAGTATTATTTTATATTCAATAGTTGTGATTTAATCACAAATTTTATAGGTCTTAAATGCAATTAAAAAATAATTTAAAAAATTTTATAATTTGAGTTAGTAGGATCTATGACAAATTCTTAACCACAAATAACTAAAGATACCAATGCCCTTAAATTTTAGAGGTATAAGAGAAATTCCCTATAATTAATGTTAATATGTAAATGTCAATAGTTTTAAACTAATTTAATAAAGATTAAATAATTTGAATAAATATATGGATTTAATTTGCATATATTGTTAGTATAAATTTTTTTTATACTAGTATCCAATCATATATTATTATATCAACAAAAATATTTGATTTAACAATCTATTATCTTAAATATTTTATAAATTGAAGTATCTGATTGGCTAATAGTGTAAACTATCAATGTATCAAAATTAATTTCTAAATATATTATCATTAATATTAACATATTATTCTCAAATTTACAAAGATAAAATGATTTTAATAATGTTACATAATAGAAAATTAAAATAATAATAAACATTAAAAAAAAATCAGGTTGGTGGGAAAAGAACAAATTACAAACCAATGTGATCCAACCTGAACGAATTCCATTTAATTGTAAACCAATGTGATTCAATCCGAACCAATTCTATTTTCCTACGATACGAAAGATGCCTATAGGACGCAGGAAACTCAACAAGCATTTGAGAATCTAAAATTCTCTCTGACTCAGCAGCCAATATTGGCCCTACCTGATTCTTCACTACAATTCATTGAGAAGACAGATTCCTGTAGTGTAGGGATAGCTTATTAATTTATGGACGTGATTATTCACAGCATTGCCAGTTCTTCCATTGAAAATTCTGGCAATTACATCCCTTTTTTTTTCCCTTCAATTCCTCCTCGTGAGTGAATGACTTTTAAATGATATAAGTTTAGTTGGTTGTGTCACCTCACGTCAATCTGCGACTCTTCCCTATCTATAAAAAAACAATTAACCAAAAACAGTTCATTTATTTCCGGCTGATTGAGAATTGTGCAAATTAGGAAAGGAAAGGTTATGAAAAAGAGTACTAGTATGTTCTTCTAATCATCAACCTAAAAATTATCTTAATTTAAAATTTGACTCGTAATAATATATATTATAATTTATACAATATTCAAGAATTATTTAATATATAAAAGTAAAATTTTAAATTATGATGATTTCTAGGCACATAGATTAAGAGAATATAGCATTTCTCTATAAATAATAGTGTCATAAATTAAAAGATCACTCCAATACAGCCACGAACCAACCATGTACTCCTATGTAATGTGTAACTATTGTTAACTTTCTGGGTAGTCTCATTGATATCCTATCTGTTGTTCCAACAAGCATAAGATTTAAATTGCATATGCATGTTAATAAGCTACTCAGTATTGGTTAAGGCAAGATGGACGATTGCTTCCATGAACAAGTGAACATTGTGCTCACTAGTTTGGAAGAAATAATAACAAGAAAAA
The DNA here is from genome assembly GCA_031439595.1 of Pterocarpus santalinus. Taxonomy (NCBI): domain Eukaryota; kingdom Viridiplantae; phylum Streptophyta; class Magnoliopsida; order Fabales; family Fabaceae; genus Pterocarpus; species Pterocarpus santalinus. The sequence continues at coordinate 13,630,051 of CM062526.1, read as the reverse complement.
TGACATCATTTGGATAATCAGAAGTTACACCTGAGTGTTGAAAAAGCCAAATGTGAACCGTCAAGTTGAACTAGAGGGCATAATAAATAGGCCATCAAGTGGATTCTATATGCAAAGGTTTTTTATAGAACTGCAGCAAAAGAGATGAAGAAACCACACTAACAGAAGAAGCAGCCATGCAAGCACCAGCAAGCCATGGGGGCAATCTGATTCCAATGAAGGGATACAAGACCCCAGCAGCAATTGGCATGCCTAGAATGTTATAACCAAGGGCCCAGATGTAGTTCAGCCGGATTCGCGACATGGTCTTTCTAGATAGATCTATGGCTGTGATCACATCTTCCAAACTGTTCTTGACCAGTACTATATCAGCTGCTTCTATAGCTACATCAGTTCCAGCACCTATTGCCATACCAACATCAGCAGCAACCAAGGCCGGCGAGTCATTTATTCCATCACCCACCATTGCCACAGTCATCCCTTTCATCTGCATCCAGTTACAGTTTCAAAATTCAAAAATTGATTATTGATCAAACATTTTTTCTCTTATGATCTCATATATAGTAGGCCTTCTCATACATCATTTTGTAACCAAAACTTGTCTTCTACACCATTAGTTTAGCATAAGTTTCATATAGATTAAAAGCTTTCAAGCCTCACCTGCAAGTCTTTCACCTTATCAGCTTTGCCCAGTGGATCTGTCTCAGCAAAGACCTCATCGATGCCGACTTCATTTGCAATAGCAGTTGCAGTAGCAAAGTTATCACCGGTCGCTATGATGCTTGAGATGCCCATACAGTGGAGAAAAGATATGACACGTTTGGCCTCTGGCTTTAATGGATCAGTTACAGAGAATGCTCCAGCAATCTTCCCATCAATTGAAACTAACACACAAGTTCTAGCCAGAATTTCATTTTCAGAGATGTACCTCTCAGCCTCAGAACATAATGGAACACTACAAGCATGCATAAATCTCTTGTTTCCAGCTAAAATTGTTCTGTCACCAACTTTTCCACTTACACCAGCTCCCACGTGTACTTCAAAGTCCTTCACATCTGGTACTTCCTCAATGCTGGAACCAAATTTCTGGCGCAGCTTCTTTGCATGTGCAACAACAGCTTTTGCTAATGGGTGCTCACTATTTGACTAAAAATTTGTAGAAATAGTTAGTTTAAATACGATGGATAAATAAAATTTAAGTTATTTAAATTGGAAAAACACTGCAACTGAAAATTGATCTCCTTTTGTTTTTCATTGCTGTAAACAATTTGTGCAAATTCAAATGCAATATCAAAATCCCGGAACCGGACTAGTTGGAAATTTCCCAAACTAATTAAATGAAAACATAATGGAATTGTCCTGTGTTTTCATATTTACTTACTATCTACTTTAAGAGAGAGCACTTGAAATCCACCCAAGAAAACATTATTTACACCATGAGATTAAACCAAAATTTCTTCGATGAAAACAATATTCAGTCTCTTCTTCTATAACATATTCAAATGAAAATTTATCAAACATTCAGATTTCCAAATCAGTACAGTATGCAGCATTAAAAATAGGAGAAAAAAAGAGGGGGGGGGGGGGAACCTCCACAGCTATTGCCATGTCACATAACTCCTCCATTGAAAATTCAGAAAACAGCACTGCACTGACTACCGCTGGCTTCCCAACTGTTAGTGTTCCAGTCTTGTCAAACACAACAATTTTTACCTGCATCAGGAACAATGAAAAGAGCTCCAATTAAAATCTGCAGCGAAAGAATGAGGAATATGTAGCATACTTGCGTCAAATAAATACTATACAACGTAAGCTACATTATGCCAGACATCATTGTTAGTGATAAAATGAGATGATGTGAACAGTGCATTCAATATTAGCACCAAAAAACACAAAAGGCCTTTCATGATGATTTTAATGCGTTAATTGGCTGACAGCAGAAGTAGAATCCATGCACAAATGACTGAGCAAGAAGATATTGTCGCTTAGAAACATCCAGCTAGAAAAATATACAAGCATTGACAAAAATATTTTGCCTCAGTTAATCAAATATGCAATTTATTTATCATAATCGATTGCTTCAGTCAAAGGAAAACGAAAAGGACTGCATCACCAAAAGATATTAAGGTTAATTAAACATATTTTACACCAACAAAATTATGAATGCTGATACAAGGGGAAAACTCAAACATAACAATGCTATCATGTAATCCAATTACGTCTTGTGCCTACTATGTCGATGATAGGGTCCCATTACTGAGATAGGTCTATGTGAGGAGGGCAAACAGATGTGGGCCCAGGGGACACAACCCAGGCCGAGTGACTTAGGGAGCTTGGAGGGAAAGTTAGCTGGGAGTTAGTTAGGCTGGGATATGTCAGTTAGGGAGAGTATATAAGGTTGGGAATAAGTGATTAGGCTTTGTCTTGGCCATTGTTTTGAATTTGGAGAGTGTGAGGACTCTAGAACTTTCTCTGAGTGTAGATACACATTCATTACCAGATTTGTACCAATTTCTAGGGTTCTTAGTGATTTGCCAATAACCATGTACCAATGCAATCAGATACTTTCTTCTATTTCTTACCTCTGATACCAGTTCTAACAGTCTAGTTGCTATGTCAGAGACTTGGACAACTAGAGACTATTTTAAAGAAGCATGCCCTAGACTAAGTGATTTAACACCTTGCAGTCAAAACACTAAGAGATTGTCACAGAAAACTGGAAAAAATTATATGATTTTCTAACTTTCAATATCTAGGTACCATGTTTCAAATGGTTTATCCTGATAAACGAACATAGGAGCAGCAGTTCACATCTTATGTAAAAAATATAAGAATAAAATACGCTTAACCTTCTTAAGAAATAATACTACAACCTATTTATTTGCAAAATATACATTCCAACCCAATTCACTAGGGAGATGTTTGGACTTTTTGTTTTTACATGTTTTTTTTAAATTACTTTTATAAATTTTAAAAAGTGTGTTTGGATACAATTTAAAAAAAATATTTGTAGAAAAAAGTCAATTTACCATTTTTTATTATAAAAGTTAATAATACCCTCCTTTTAATAAAAGTAGAAGTAGAAGTGGTTTTTGAAAGATAATTTTGGATGCATTTATTTATACTTTTAGCACAAAAAATATTTTTTTATTCCATAAGTTTTCAAAAAAATTACTTATAAAATTTTTAATATTATGTGTTTGTACTTCCTAAAAAAAAAGTGGAAGTAGAAAATAATCAATTTTCTGCTTTTTTGAGAACCAATAAGCAGCTATTTGTCCAAGAAGAAGAAGTAGTAAAAGATAGAGAATTTTGTTCTTCAAATTTATGTAGTACTCCATTTTCACTCTCGTTCTCTCTCTCTCTCTCTCTCTCTCCATGTCTTTTAATTATATTTTTATCAAAAAAATATACTTTTATATTTATTACATTCAAATAGTTTAACAACTTTTAATTTTAATAAAAAATACTTGTACAATTATATATTCAAATGTAAAACATTTTTCTACTTCTGATTATAAAAAATTATTTCTCCTAAAATGTTAACCAAACAGACTCTTTTGTTAAAAACTACTTTTGTTTCAACCCTTTTAGAAATTGTGTATTACTAATTTTTAAAAAACTTGGCAAGTTAACCTTTTTTTTTTTTTTTGTTACAAGCATTTTTTTTTTTAAAGTTGTATCAAAATACACCTAAAAACTTATAAAAGCAATAAAAACCAACGAAATGGACTCTTAGTGAATTGGGATTGAGTGTATATTTTATAAATAAATGGGGTTGAGTGTAATTTTTTAATATTTCAAGGCTGTTAAGTGTATTTTGCTCAAAATATAATACAAACAAGGTTTTATTTTGAAACTCTTTTGTTGCAAGCACAGTTCACGTACTACAAATCAACTCAAGGGATATCAGCTAACAGGAAAAAAGAGTGTTATTACCTTGTGTGCCTTTTCCAGTGCATCTCCACCCTTGATGAGAACACCTTGAGAAGCACCCATGCCTGAAGCAACCATGATTGCAGTTGGTGTTGCTAGACCCAGAGCACATGGGCAAGCAACAACTAGTACAGAAATAGCAAACTGAAGAGCAAGCTCAAATGCATTCATTGCTTTTGGTATCCAACGTTTAGGGTACAGACCAGCTTCCCCAGGAATAAACCATCCCATCCAAGTTAAGAATGCTGCAACAACCACCTATGGATGCAAACATAAAAACGAGCATATTCCCATGGATAAAATATCATCTCAATGTTAACATCAATAAAGCAATAATATAATACGGGATCTTTATAATCCCTTCATTTTCAGTTCAGTGAGATTAGTAGCTAAACAAAAAAAGACGAGGCCAGAAGAATAATCAGAGAACTGATGGCATATTTCTTGAAATGCTTTATGCTCCTACATGAGGCAGAATTCCTAGAGCTGAAAACTAGAGTCATAAAAAGGATTATTTACATGCCACAAGCAAGCGACAATACATTTGGTAAAAAAAGGAACTCCTTTTCCAGATTTCCAAGTAAAACAAAATCCCTCCCAAAATATGTTTATCATAAGTAGCGTAACTTAGGTAATTTTGTCATAATTAGCATTTATAAGCACACTCTACCTAAAGAGATATATATTACATCAAGCCACTACACTTGAATAAAACCTTATTTTTCATACGAGAAAAACTGGAAAAGAAGGAAGAATTTAGTTAAGGAAAGTCACTCACTATTGGAACAAAAACCCTTGAAATGTGGTCAGCAAGTTTTTGAACTGGTGCTTTGGCAAGTTGAGCAGTTTCTACGAGCTGAACAATTTGAGAAAGTGCAGTGTCTGATCCAACATGTGTAGCCTTAACCAGTAAGCAGCCATTCTCATTGATGGTTCCACCGATAACCTGATCAGCACATTTAGAGAAATTAAAAATGTTCTCACCTCTCTATCATGGCACCTTTTCACTAATTTGAAACACTGGAAGTTGAAATAAAACAATCAAAGATGGCGCTTATTTCTCATCATCCCGCTTCCAGGAAAAAAGGAACGGGGAAAACAGAAAGATATCAACCTTTTGAATCCAATGTGTATATCCACACATACATATGCATCTTTCAAATTTAGAGATCAGTAAACACATCACAGAGTGCATACACTCTCCCACTTTTGGTTATGCCTAGCTTTCTTGGAACTTTCATCCAACATTGTCATTTTCCCCCTAATTTATTGTGCAGCTTCTGCTACCATAATCAGTAATGCAAGAAGAACACTAGCAGCTAAGAGTCATACCATATGAATAATACCTTGTCTCCAGGATTTTTATCAACAGGTCTTGCCTCCCCAGTGATCATACTTTCATTTGCATAGCTTTGCCCTTTTATAACAATACCATCAATGGCAATTTTGGCCCCAGGAACAATCTTAATTATGTCATTCTTTTGTATAAGTTGAGTGTCGATTTCTGTCTCTGAGATAACATTTTCATCACTATCAATTTCTACCAGATAAGCTTTATCAGGAACAAGTTGTGTCAGCTTTACAAGAGCATCTGATGTTTTCCCTTTGGCCAAATTCTCCAAATATTTCCCTGATAGAATAAAGGATATCAACATGGAACTGGTCTCAAAGAAATCTTGTCCTTGAAATGTATTTGAAGTCAGTGCTTTTATTAAAATATATACTGAGTAAAAATAAGCAGCATTAGTGCCTAAGGCAACCAGCACATCCATGTTTGCAGATCTTCGCCTCAGTGCATGATATGATCCTAAATAAAACCTAATAAGAACAGCCAAATTAAAATGATTATAACTATGAAAATCTCTATTTATTGAAAACAGACAATAAACTATATTATGGCTAATATATAGTATCAATAACAAGCAAACGGGATTAAATAATTACCCATACAGTAGTAATACCTTTTGCCAACTATGAACTGCACAGGCGTGCTAAGGATCCATCTTAAAAACAACCCAAGAGTAAGCATATTGTGGATCTTATAGTTTAACCAGTTTCCGTATGGAGGAAGCATGGGAAGCACCATGGCAAATACAAACACAGGAACTGAAAATAAGCAGCTGAACAAAAACTGGTCCCTATACCTACGAATTTCATCCACCTTATCCCTTTCTCTTTGTCCTGAAGTAGAGTACAAGGATGCTTGATACAACTTGGGGCCACAGCTAGCTGTCTGAATGCAGTTAATGAGAGATCTAGGACCTGTAATTTCGGGATCATAGCTGACTGTAACTATATGTTCTGTCAAATCCATTTCAACATGATTCACACCTGCAGCTAACTCAAGAGAAGACATTATGATATTTACATCTTCAGAAGAATCAACCCCTTCAAGTTTTAGATGCACTTTGTTCACATCATTTGCAGAGCTAATAAGTTCAGCTCCAAAACCAGCATCCTCTATAGCTTCTATTATCTTGTTAGTATCGGTGAGGTTAGGATCAAAGTGCACTTTTGCCTCCTCTAAAGCTAGACCTACTATTGCCTTTTTCACTCCATCAACCATTTGAAGGGCATTCTCAACAGACTCAGAGCAGCTTGTGCATGCCATCCCTTTAATCCTGACTCGGCATACCGATATGCATTGCTCCTGGAGCTCATCAACTCTAAAGCCACTGTCTTCTATGGCTTTTTTTATTTTTTTGGCCTACAATAAATTTACACCAGAAATATCACTATTCACTATTTTCATATAGTACATGCACTACCAAACAAAGCCCCTTGCCCATTTTAACTGCTTTTTTGGCAACAAGTTCTTTCCCACCTTACTTCTGTTATTTATTTATAGTTTCATTCTTAGGCCCGCTATTTCAACAAATTATAGGGTGTTTTTCTTCACAGACAAAATAAACAAACAAATAAAATAGACAAAAATTGTTGTGTTTACACATTACAAAGCTGATTTTACCACTGGCATAATTTCAGAAGGCTAACTTACAGTGATGAACTTTGGGACATATTCGATTACGGCTCGGCCGTCAAGCGGCGACACCATGATGCTATTTACCCCATTAAGGTCCTTAACTGCAGATTCAACAGAATTTACGCATGATGCACACTTGATGTCACCTATTTGAAACATAACTGTCCTAACTGTGACATCTTCTGGAGTCTCCAACAAAGGTATCTTAAGATCATGATCCACCCCATTCGCTTCCATTTTTGAATCCTGCAGAAAGAGTTCAAATTTCAAATAAAGAGACGAACAAGCCACAAGTCTTTGGCAATAAATATAACAGTAGCTTAAAAGAGGAACATAAATACAAGAATTTAATAAAACCTTAAACTACCAAGTTCACTAACAAACACGAATCAACATATGATTTCACTCTTTAAAATCCGTTTGTAAAAAAAAAAAAAAAAAATCGATTACTCTAATCGCTGTTTTAAAAAGAAGAAAGAGAGAGAGAGGTTGCATAAGCCAATTCATACCCCAGAAATAATGTTCGCAATTTGCATAGTAAATTGAGGCGATTAAACAAAGGTACATACATAAACAAGTTGGAACATCTGAGAGGCGAGAATAGCGGTATCTTGGTATCAACGTTAGGATACGGCCGCGTGAAACGGGATATGAAGAAGATAAAACAAAAGTGGGAGAAAATATAGGGTTACGGGGAGTTGAGGGTCACCGAAGAAAAAGGTTATTGGAATGAGGTGCGGTTAGTGACGTGATGAGTGTGTGCCGCTTTGTAAGGTAGTGAGGCTTGGAGGAATTTGTTTTTAAATTTTTGAATCCGCAACGACTTGCTCTTCGCTTCCCACCAGAACTTGGTTCTTTGCCGCTTCTACCCCTAATGTGTTAACTATTATATTCTTCGATGCCATCCATGCTTCTACGTTGTTTATTCGTTCATACTTCTACCCTGTACTATGCCGGCAATTGTTAGATTTGGTGTTAAAGATTCAGTTTAGAGTAAAACCTTCTTTCCGAAAGAGTCGTGGAACATCAATTTGATTCTCAAAGGAGTTGTAATATCAATTTAATTCTTGAAAGAATTGTGACATTAATTTTATCATCAAAAAATTAAAACTTATTTTAAGTTAATCTAAAAGATTAAAATATTTTTAATTAATTTAAGATAAATTTTAATCTTTCAAAGATCATATTAATATTACAAATCTTTTGAGCACCAAATTGATGTTCTATTACTTTTTTGAGAATTAAATCGATATCATAACTCTTTCAAAAACCAAATTATTATCCCATAATTCTTTCAAGAATCAATTTAGGGTTTTTCTCTTCATTCTATCCAAAACGTCATTAATTATTATATTTTAAATAAAACTTTAATCAGTGGATAAAATAGTGATATGGGAAAGATAGACTGGGGTGGGTTTAATTGAACTCAAAATTTGTTTTTTGACGGGGTTATTTTAGTGAAGTCAAACTCAATTTGGTGACAATCTAAGTTTTATGTTTGAAAAACGTAAGTATGGACACTATGCATAGTTAAGTTAACAAATTATAGAATTTGATGGAGAAGGATTGGAACACAAAGCTCTTCCATATATTTTGCGAGGCGAAGTCCTGCGATCTTTGCTAACCATAGGCATGGCTGCCCTTTGGTCAAGGTCTAGTTTTCTGTTGTTCTTTTGGTCATAAAATTGATTCCATTGCATAAAAGTAGGAATGGGGTCTAACTCATCTACGATAGCAAGAAGCTAAAGAAAATAACAGTCCAATCTATGAGATGGTTAGGCATTATACTAGCCTATTACAACAATCATATCCAGACATTTAATCAAAGAACTCATATCACACTAATCAACTTGAATATATTGAGCATTAATACGCAGTGTGCAGCCTCAATGGCTTCTATTATAATCCAGATGATAACACAAGGGAATGACTAATTTCTTCAAGCCCAAATGACTTCTTCCCATAGCCTTTCTGATTCCATACAAGTTTTCACTAATCTAGACAATCTAATTTTAAAATAAAGTTTCACATAGGCAAACCTGCTCTACAAAAATTCTCGAAGTTTTTTTCAATACTTAATCTTCCATTGATTACCTTGATTATATTATCTTTAAGCATCAAAAGCTTTATTTTATTTTATTTCTCTCTAAACAAGACAAAGCATGATAAACACACGAATGACATAAAAACAACAACAAAACAAAAAATCTCAACTAAGCACCACTAATAAAGGAAGCTAATTTATCACAAGGTATGAGCATATCACTCCCAAAGTATGAGCAACTATAAAAATCACAAAGATGTTAGCTAGCTCTACTCTATTTTCACGATTTAGACACTGCAGCCATAAAGATAAACTCACCAAAATGGTTATCAAAACAACCTTTATTAGTAAGATAGTGAGACATACAAAAACACACATTCCAACAAAAAAAAAACAAAAACAAAAAGAGGGGGGAAAAAGGGATCACTGAACCAGCATGGAGGGGATAAAACACCTCCATGGGGAGCAGCTCTGTAACATCCCTATATAACGTAATAGGAAATAATGCAAATAAACTTTTATTACTTACAACCTTACCCCCAAACTTTTTAGAAAATGGCATTTAGGTCCCTAGATCAATAGAATTAGTAGAATAAAGTTTTAAACGAAGCAGAATCACGTAGCGAAAACGTAGAAACCTAAACCTCGGCCGATTAAGCCACGAAGGTATCCATATGTGAAATGACATGGGATGCCCTTAGAATTGCCCATAATTATGAAAATGCCCTTAGCCATGAAAAATAGAAAACAGAATGGCCATCAATTTGTAAAACATTTAATTTACACCATTAATCGATTTATTCGATTTTAATGCATAAGTAAGTTAAATAGAAGTTAATTAAGGACTAATTAGGTATTGATTAGATGCTAATTAGAGAGTTAGAATTAGAAATAATTAGAATAGAAACATATAAAACTTCACAAAATTCTTCAAAATCGATTTATCGATTTAAAGGAAATCGGTAAGATTACGGTATTTCAAACTATCGGAACCGAACCAATAGGATTTTACACTCTAAACCCTGCATCAAGTCACTGAAAACTCAGCCACTTAACTCACCATAGTGGCGCAAGACAGCCACAAAAGGGAGGGAAGCATGGCTGAATATGAGCCATACAAACTCCAACCAATCAAATTACAAGATTTCAACCACCAACACTTTCATAATATATTTCTCTCTTCCTTCAGCAGAATTTTCGAGCTCCCTCTTCTAGCAGCCTTTCTCTCCTCTTTTCTTCATCTTCTTCATCTCCTTCTTCCACTTTCAACCTCCCTCAAGCTTCTTGCATCCCTAGAACTCAAGATTAGCTAGTTGTTGCTTCAAAATAAAGGTAGGATTTCAATTCTGTCTTGATTTCCTGATTATGGGTAGCTGTTGGTGACTCTATTTACTTAATTCTTGATGAGATAATTGAATGATTATGATGTTATTTGGCTGGTTTGTTGGCTCTTGTTGGTGTTAAATTCGTTGAGGAGGTAAGCAAAGGGTGAAAGGATGAAGATGTGAGAAGCTAAAAACCTAGAATCCCTCGGCAGTCCGTACGGCGAAGTGTACGGCGAAGTGTACGGCTCCGCCTACAGTTGATTAAATTTGATGAAACCATTTTTATATGAAACTAGACATCTAGGGCTTTCCATACATATATCATATAAGGCTTTTGGATTAGTATTGAGAGAGATATGAATTTTTGAATTTCGACCTAGGTTTTTGACTCTGATTCTGGGCAGACTAGGTTTTTCAGGGTAGAACTCGCCCTATACTACTTGAAAATGAGTGAAACTAACTATGTTAGAAAGCTTACACATAGGAGAATTTCCCATAAAAATTTCAGAATTAGATAAGGTCCCGTTTGCTCCCAGTGATCCAAGAAAGTTGCCTATGTCCAAACCGGGCCAGAACAGGGCAGTTTAGGAGGGTCAGAATAGGGGCTTATAACTCGATCCCTACTAAGTCAAATGGAATGAAACTTTTTGTGGATGAAACTTTGTCCTGTTAACTTTAATATGAGTCCAATTTCGTATAATTTGAGTCAGTTTTCGATTTATAGTGGATTTTTACTTTTAGGTGTCTGATTCTGGCCAGCCACTGGGCAAGCCGGGATAAAACCTAAATATCTTAAGCTATAGATATCAAAATTAGATGGGATCAAAGAGGTGTAGAAAATAGACACATAACACTTTAACATTCCCAAAATTGAGGTCCAAATGAGTTAAATAGCAATTATGGCTTGAATTATAAAAATTGGGTTAGTTAACTATACTGAGGCAGAAACTTTGCCTTAATAAGATTATTGTTATTATGAATTCCATGTTGAAATATGTATGTAATGTTGTGACCTTTGTGATAAATTGATGTTTTGGTATACTGGCACTATTCACGGGGAAGCAGACTTGATCCGTTATGCTACCAAAATTTCGGCAGAAATATGTGAATTATATGAATGTGATAAACATTTATGTGTTATGCTCATAAGATTCATATATGCAAGGATGATTTAAGTATGATATGAATATATTGAATATGGATCCCTTCATCTGGAGGCAGTTACGAGATCCCTCCTTGTGAAGGCAGTTAAATAAGATAAGATGTGGGTCCCTTCACTTGGAGGTAGTTGTACATTGAATCCCTCTATGTGAAGGCAGCTAAAACTTTTGGGTCCCTCTATGTTGGAGGCAGATAGTCAACTGGGTCCCTCCAACCTAGAGGCACGTGGGTCCCCTTGTGGGTGAGTTGGTGTGACGACGGTCACGAGTCGAGCTGATCAGCTCACTCCAAGGCCAGACTACCTAAGGGCAGTAAAGGCTAAAGACTAAAGATTAAAAGATATGTAAGCACCCCACTCACATGAGGTGTAACATCCCCATTTTCACCTAAGTTAATTAGCTCGGTGTTCCCAGCTAATTAGAGGGGTTAGCGATTAATTGAGAACTAATCGGCTAATCTCAAGAGCAAGAGATTAGTAAATTAAGGTAAATCAACAATTGAAGCTTAAGGCATTAAAGGTTACAATTAAAAGCCTAATTGCCCAATCCTTATTAATTCATGACTTAGAACATAAAATCAAGGTGATCAAACCTAATTAATGAAGAGCATATAAGTATCACATCCTAATCATGTTAACCCTCATATCTTCTTTACATAATTAAGGAGGAAAAATCCTTTTTGATAAAAATGTATTAATGGCATAATTGAAACAATTGAATTAATTAACATTTAGATAATTGTAACAATTATAAAGATGTAGAAACTTCCCTTTAATTATTGTTTGAAAGTTTGGTCAAAGCAAGAGCCGCATCTAACCATTCAATTGCCTTCTCATCATACACCACTAGATCAAGAGTCCATATTAGTAGATCCCTTAAGTCATGACAAGAGTTGTACTCTCCTTCATCAAGATTGTGACACTTGGAGTGATCACAATCATTCAATGCCAATCCTAAGATAGCTCATGCTTTTAACCATTTGACAAAAACACTACAAAGCCTTTTACCCAAGTACCAAGACTCAAAGGAAACACAACACTCCCTTTTGCCCTATGGTTTTTCCCACTCCTTAGCTTGTGTAAGAAGCAAAAATCACATCACCTTTCCTCCCTCATTTGCGCCACCCATCAGCCCTCCTCTCTCCTCATTTCATTCTTTCACTCCTCTCACAAAGACACACACACAAAAGCTCTCACCTCTCTCTAAACCTTTCTTCATTCTTCCTACTCTCCTTCTTGTTTTTCCTACTCTAAGTCACCACTTTTCCACCACCATCACCCTCATCTTCTATCACCACCCTCACTAACTTATCAAGGATCACATTCTTTGGTCCTTGGTAGAGCAAAACAAACACTCATTTAGCCCCATTTGCTAGCTCAAGAGGAAGGAGTCCATCTCCAACCACTTCATCTTCCAAGCTTCCAAGAGAGAAACTCCTTTGGTAGTGACTCTATCCTTCTTCTCCATGTGTTTTTTTTTTTCAAGTTTTAGAGCCCCTAATCTCTTTATAGTTAGGTGGTTATAAAGCTTGCTCCAAGGTCTCATGACCATACTTTTTCCTTATGGGTTTTCTTGTCTTATTGAAAGTGTTGTTTTGAAATGAGATTATGTGGCATGATGGTTTTATGTATCTTGCTCTATTTTGTGGTAAAATACTGATTTGGTGACTGAAACTTTGGATATGGTAATGAGATAAAACATAAAAATGGTGATTTGAAGTAGTATAGCAACATCTCCACAAGTTTGATATGTAAAACTTAAAAATGAGTTAATCTGGAAATTCTGGCAGTCTGTAAAGCGTGTGGTATAACTCACTCCACAAAACTCAAAATGCAATGAAACTAATTTTTTGTGAAAGTAGACTCAAAGAGATTTTCATACATATAAAATATACGAGATTTGACCTTAAGATGAGAGAGATATGAATTTTTAAATTCACCTGTTCCTGGATGGGTTTCTGTCCGGACAGTAGGTAATAAAACGTGCATAACTCAAGCTATACATAACATTTTTGAGTGGAACCAATTTTGTTAGAAAGCTAAGACATAGAGGAACACCCCCATAAAACAGTTTTGTCAGATTCCTTGTGAGGAGTTCACAGTAAATGTTAAAAATCACTGACCCAAGTTGAACTTTCAAATCTGAACAGTCAGAATAAAATATGCATAACTCAAGCTACAAAATGAATTTTTGAGTGGGGTTTCTTTTGTTTAAAAATAGACTCAGAGAAGTGTAAGCATACCAAAATTCGAAACAAAAGAGTAAAAGATGAAATTATGGTGAATTTTTGAAGTTACTACCCCACTGTAAAAGTAAAACTAGTTAGGGTAAAAGTTAAAGGTTAATGAAGAATAAGCTTTAAGATATTAATACCCTTATACTAAGTATTAGAAAACCTTCATAACTCAACTTAAAAAGTATCAAAAAGTACATTAGATAAAATTGGCCCTATAACTAATCAAAGAGGACACACAAGAGGTAACCTCAATTAAAAACCTGTACCAAATTTACTAAGCTAAGCTCATAAAACTTTGCTTGAGAATATGCCTATGTTTATGTTGCAAGCATGATGTTATGATGATGATGTGATAATGATGTTATGATAATGATGATATGATGATGATGATATGATATGATGCTGTGATACTGGTATTCTGTTTGGCAAAATTTTGGGAAGTTTCGGTCTAGCCGTTATGCTACCGAAATTTTGTAGAAATTGTGGACTTAGAAATATTTTGCATCATAAGTTTAATAAGAAAAGATTCAATAAAGTATGTGATCCTTCAAAAGGGAAGGTGACCTAATTTAAGTTCCCCTCACCCACGACTCACATGAGGAATGGCATGACCCAGCTAGTGTGAGTATAGGGGATAGGGCTTACATGAGGCATGGCATGACCCAGCTAGTGTAAGTACCGAAATTTTATGGTGGCGACGGCCACGGTATGAGCTCATTACCACTTATGTTTAGTGGGTGGAAAGAAAGGACTTAAGATAAGTCAAGTTAAGGAAAGAAAGGGACTTCGATCCGACCCAAGTAAAGAGTATAACTCTCATCATGTTTATGTATGTTATGAATAGTCATATAAGCTTTTATGCATGCCACGATGTTGTTACTGCAACGAGAATAAGTACTAAAAATTGAATCCACTTCGGGCAGTAATGTTTTCGAAAATCAAATAATTGAACCTATTGAATGCTCACAGTTTTCATTTATAGAACCGAAGTGGCTGGGACGATGACGATGACACCTGTGTGTCAGGGTCGAGTCCTACTGAGAAATCTTATTTCTCACCCTAGTTGTTCTCCGTCTCGTCACCAGATACTCATGACGCACCCCGTGGAGTGGAGTATGGAGCCTCCCTACCATGAGTAGGCCTATGATGAGGGCGCCCATGCTATTGTGGCCACGACCACCACAATAGTTCGTACATACTTCTACCTAGGTCGAGTTTTTGAGCAGGAGGAGCCAGAGATCCCGCCTGCCCCTGTAGACGTATCATCGGCACACCTTGGACAGTCGCTGGGTCCTTGGGATTTCCCGCCTGAGCCATTGCCAGAGATCGAGATGGAGCCAATGTCTCCAGGTCTATCCGTAGCCGAGCCCGTGCCGCTGCCAGAGGTCCTTGTGATCGAAGTGAGTTCGACTGCTACTCCTAGGGCCGCAGTCGCTTCGCCGCCGCTCCCCGAGTATCATCCTGCCGCATCCGAGGAGGATCCCTCTGAGGAACGTTCTTCGGTCGCCAGCTATACTCCTGGCCGTCGCATTCGTCGCGTGGAGGTGATCAGTCGGCACCCTCGCATCATCCGTACTCCTCATGTTCCTCGAGGCCGAGGAGCGAGGGGGACTAGGCACTCGAGGACCTGAGTCCATTTGATGGAAGGGCGTGGAAGGGGCAGAGAAGCCAGTATATGTCTACGTGGGCCTATCCCATTATTGCTCCTTATCTGTTGTATTTCATTTTGTATTAGACCTTATCAGACTTGTACTTTTGATATTTTGGGGGCATGGCATGACCGTGAGTTCCCTTTTATGTATTTGTTGGATATTATGAGGATAATTATAATTATGTGGCTGATGTTGTAATTTGAATGCATGATATTATGATTTATCTCATGTTCCTTTCATTTATATCGAAATCTCTGCGATACACTCGTTTACTGCTATCTTCTCGCGCAAGGCTTTACTTTCCAGAAGCGACGACATATTTCAAAAAAAAATTTACTGTATTTTCTGCGTAATTTAATTTCAAGTGAAGTTTAGTTTTCCACGAGCATAAGTAACAACTAATAAAACACCGTAATACGACTTAAGCGTAATATGGATTTATTAGGGTGTTACATGAGGCATGACATCGACCCAGCTAGTGTGAGTATAGGGGACAGGACTTACACGAGACATGGCATGACCCAGCTAGTGTAAGCAATGAAAATGTATGGTGGCAACATCCATGACATTAACTCAGTACAGAGCAAAGAAAGGTATCAGGATATTTGCATGAATTCAAAGATGAGAATTTGCATAATGACATCATAATGACATCCCATGTTTAATTGATGCTGAAGTTGTACTATCTATTTACGTTGTAATTATTTTCTAAATATGAAATATTGCCAATGCGACTCAAGCGCGTAAATAAAATGAATTTTGCTTTGGACATTATATTTTCAACTATAAAACTGAATAGTCTATTTAACTTGCTCACATTTTCCATAATAAACTGAAGCAGCTGGAGATAATAACGATGACACGGTATAAAATTTATTAATGAATCCTACTGAAAATTTTATAATTCTCACCCCTATGTTTATTTCCGTGTTATCTCCAAATAATTCAAGAAATATTGGGAACAACCAGAGGTTGCTATCAGACAAGGTCCGTTCAGGTAACAATAATAACTCCTGAGTGTGGTGCTATGACTTAAAAATAATACTGTACTTGGGAGGGTGTTACAAGCTCCCCCTTGGCAGGTTAGGCAAGAGAGAAAACTTGAGTGGCTGCGGCTAGGGTTTCAAAGAGAAATAAGGAGAGAGAACTTGTTTCGAAACTATTTAGCTCTTAGATTTTTTTTTCTTTTGGGCCTCTGGCCTCATTGTTAATTTAAAAAAAAAAAGACAAAATTTA
Source organism: Pterocarpus santalinus (assembly GCA_031439595.1). Classification (NCBI taxonomy): domain Eukaryota; kingdom Viridiplantae; phylum Streptophyta; class Magnoliopsida; order Fabales; family Fabaceae; genus Pterocarpus; species Pterocarpus santalinus. Next base: position 13,613,479 of record CM062526.1, on the reverse strand, counting down.
AGCAATATCTTATTATGTATATTTTAAAACAAATTTTATTAGTATAAAAATAAAATTATATTATATAAAATATATTAATTAAAGTCGACAAATCTGAAAATTTATCATTACTTTTTCAAAATATAACTTTTAAAGAATTGTATAACTTAAGCTAGGTCATGACAATTTGAAATATACTATTGAGTTAAATTTTTAAAATCCGAACCACAACTCAATAAACTTCAGGTTATGATAGATCGGATCATGAGCACCCTGAGTAAAAGTATAAATATTTACACAGTATTGTGATTGTTAGAATAGCATTGCAAATTATAAAAGAACCAATATACTTTTTAGAGGATCATGTCTTCTCTCATGCATATTTTTCTATTTGTGGGTTCGCATAGATTATTTGGCCACATCCATATTAACATAGTTTATTCCTTTCAAGTAAATTATAGTTCACTAGTGGATTGATAGGCACTAAAGTGCCTATCAATCCACATTTAGTTATTTTATTGTAAATAAATAAAATTATTTTCTATTTATGTGTAAAAAAAATTAAATTGAAATGAATAATAACTTTTTTATTTTGATGTCCAAATTTCTCTTTTCCTAAAATATTTATGAAGTTAAAAAATCGAGAAAAGTTAAAAAAGTTAATGGAAGTTAAAAGAAGTTGAGAGAAGTTAAGAAAAGATAAGGGTAATAGTGGAAAAGGAAATGTGACCAAAGAGAAGTTAAAATGGTCCAACCCCTTTATATAGTAGTATAGATATCACACTAATGAAGGACACTCTCATTCAAGCTATCAGCCAGAGTTTTGGTGCAGGTGGCTATGCATTGACAGTTGGGCATCTCCATGTGAGATATGCGCCCCACTGGGGTGTATGTGAGAGAGTGGGTATTATTTGTTCAGTTGTTGAAGGGGTAAGGTTATTGCCATGCTTGGGAGCATGGCAGAGGAGTTAGTGGAGAAGTGAAGTGAAGGAGTGCAAAAATACTAGAGAAGGAGGATATCGTAGTAGGGAAAACATCAATTCAGGGCAAAGGATCTCATGCAATGAAGACATGTACTTTAATGGGTTCGCTCCTGACGGTGAGGACTTTCAATCATGGGGCATTATGGATCGAATATGTGCTCCTATATTTCTTAAGTTATATATTCCCACGTGTACCTATTGTATGCTTGTTAGATGATTTCTGTTGTGATGTGGGACTAGGATCACACACACACACACACACACAAAACAAATCCTTCCTTGAGCCAAGGTCCCAAATACCTCAATAATTTTTGAGGTCATCTTTACTATCTTAAGGCATTTTCCTCAATGATTAATATTCCAAATAGCAAATGTTCTTCTTGTATTTTCTACCTTGTGGAATCAAGCGATTTCCTTTGTGCACTTTGCACATCTTTCAATTCCCACTACTTGTACCATGCGATGTCATCTCTCCTAATGAAATAATGTTGATATTGGCAGTAGGCATATACCTCACATTAGGAATATTTTAGACTTTACCATTGTTGAGCTTTAGGTGAACTCTTCCCATGCCTTTGGCTTTAAACTTCAACTTCTTTCACATATTGATACAGCCAAATCTCCATTTTTCTGCAAAGTAGTAAATATAGCTTGATCATTGCACACAAGCACATCAGTAGGAGAATCTAGCACCCATCTAGAATAATTCTCAACAGAATCATTATCAGCATTCTCTACATGATACAAATCTCCATCACTTGAGGATTCAGATATGTGAACTTTTCCTTTAAGCTATTTTAGACTCTTCAAGTTTTCTCTCAGTGCTACACATTGAGATTGGGTGCATCCTTTCTCTTTGCAATAGTGGCATGTCACCTCATTGAAGTCTCTTTCTATAGACTTTCTGTAACATCTGCCTCGAGCTCCGACTTCCGACCTTATTTCCAAGGTTCAGGTGAAATGGACAATTTTTCTGATTTCCAACCTCATCTCCAATTTGAATGAAATGGTCATGATTTCTGACTTCAAGTTTCAAATAAAAGGTGAAATTTTCACGATTTTCAATCTCAGGGTTGATCTCAAATAGAATGGACGCGAATCCAGATCCCTGAGTTGATCTCCAAGTTCGAACAGAATTTACACGAATTCCGATTTCCAACTTAACCTTTGCATCAAACCAACTGGACGTAATTACTAATGTTCGAGTTTATTTATGTCCCTATTTCCGAACTTAAATCAAGAACGTTCTAATTTCCATTCACATTCATATGTTTGAGTTTGCGACTAACTCTCGAGATTAGATACCTTTCCAATTTCTGGGTACATAAGGTTTTATGTCTTGACACTAACTTCCAAGTCTATGTAACATCCCCGACTTCTAAGTTCATGTCTCTTACGTTTCATAGTCTTGTCTGTGACCAGCAATTTTAAGGTAAATTGTTTGCTGTAATTTCCGATATCAGATTTAATGTTTCTAACACGATTTCCGATCTCATAGCCTGTTTCCAAGTGACTCGAGTTCCGATATCCAAACTAATCTCCAAGTTCGAATTAGATGGACAAGAGTTCCGACTTTACTCAAGATGGATACGAGTTCCAAGTTCAGACTAAGTGTAAACGCGTTCTCATTTTTGCGTGGAGGATAATTAAGCCACATTAGACCATAAACAGAAGGAATCATGGCTGAAAATCAGCCACAAGAAATTCAACCACTTAACCTATGAAAGTGGCGCAAGGAAGGCCACAAAAATTGGGGAAAGTTGGCTGAAATTCAGCCTTGTGTTTATACCATTCAAAAGCCTTCATTTTACCTACCACTCCAAGGCTTTATAACACATTTCTCTCCTTTCATTCAGCCTCATTTTTGCATTGCCATCTCCCTCACTTCAGCTCTCTTCTTCTCTTCTCCACTCACCCAACTCCATCAAACCTTCAAGCTCAACCAAGTTTTATTGATTCAAACTCCAAGATCAAACCAAATCACACATAACAAGAGGTAGAGGTTTAATTCTTGTATTGATTTTGATTATGGGTGGCTGGTGGTGGTTCATCTTTCTCAATTTTTGATGTGATAATTGAATGAATATAAGGATATTTGACTGATTTGTTGGCTGATATGATGTTAAAAATTGAATAGGAAGCAAGAAAGAATGAGAGTAGGAAGAGGTGAGAAGTTGAAAAACCAAAAACCCTCGGCAGTCCATACGGCGGAGTGTACGGCTCTGCTTACAGCCGATTAAACTTCATGCAACCATTTTTATATGAAACTAGACATCCAGAGCTTTCCATAAATATATCATATAGGGCCATTGGATTAATATTGGGAGAGATATGAATTTTTGAAGTTTGACCTAGGAATCAGGACTTTCATCCGAGTAGTGTGACTTGAGAAAAGTGTAACTCACTCTACTCAACTCTAAATTCAGTGAAACCAACTTTGTTAGAAAACTTACACATAGTAGAATATCTCACAATGAAATTCCGAGTTTGTTATGGATCCTATGCTTCCAATAGTTCAAAGAAATCACCCTATATCCAAATCAGGCTAAATCAAGACAGTTTAGAAAGGTTAAATTTCGGGGCTTATAACTCGAGCCCTACTAAGTCAAATGGAATGGATCTTTTTGAAAAGGAAAGTTTGTCTTGTTAGCTTTAATATGAGACTATTTTCATATGATTTGAATTAGTTTTTGATTTTAGTGGATTTTTACTTTTAAGTGTCTGATTCTAGCTAGCTACAGGGCAAGCCGGGATAAGACCTATATAACCTGAGCTATAGTCATCAAAATCAAATGGGACCAAAGAGGTTAGAAAGTAGATAAAACACTTTAATATATCCAAAATTGAGGTTCAAATGAGTTAAATAGAAATTATGACCTGAATTATAAAAACTGGGTTGAATGATTGTGCTATGGCAGCAACCCTGTCTTGATATGATTAATGCCCTTATGAAGTTGATGATGAATTATGAATGAAATGATATGACTTCTTTGATGAGTTGGTGTACTAAGTATTAGCACTATTCATGGGGAAGCGGATACATTCCGTTATGCCACCGAAGTTTCGGTAAAGTCTATGCATGAGTTATGATATACATGTTGATACATGTGCATTTTCAAGAAAGTTATGAAAGTTATGTTATGTGATGAAAGTTTCATAATGCTTGGGCCAGCCCCGGATAAAAAGTTAAGGGGAATAGATCGGTAGGAAGGTCAGGAAAGTAAACTCGACATTTTTGCATAGGAACGAGCTCAATCCTGATAAGTAGACTATTACCCAGGAGTCTAAAATGGCCAAGAACTGCCAGGGGACTAAGAAATAGAAAGAGTTTATGAAAATGAGTTCAAGAATGAGATTTTATATGGTTACATTAAATAATCATTATGTGATGCTTATAATTTGACTGTTACACTTACCCATTACTATATGGTTGTTTACTCTACTCATTAATCTGTATCACTACTTAATAGTTTCTTCCGGTTCCTATACTGTTTCAAGTAAAGCTGAACTTTGCCTCGGACCAGACAATTTCCTATACTTAGTAAATTTGGATAGTCTAGTTTGAACCCATGATTTACAATTAAATAAAAACTGAGGCAACTGAGAATGAATGTGGCATCAGTTAAACACCATGTACGAACCCTACTGAGAATTTCTGTAAATTCTCACCTTGTCTTGCATTTCCGCATCATTCTTAGACATTGGTGATGGACTCAACTGCTACCCTCTTCATTGAGATTCCCAACCTATAGCTCCACCATGATCCCTACGTGGATTCCCTGTACATAGCCGGTTCCTGCAAATTCCATCTCTACCTATTCAGCAACAGGAATTTCACTATCCCTCTGTTCCACCCTGCGTTTGACCCTGCCACCCCATATTTTGCGTTCACGCTGCACATGGCACATCCTCCTCCTGTGCTTGCCGCACTCACAGCACTTGTAGCTCCCATTGATCCCACACCAGAGTCACCCCCATAGATGGTTCTCGACGTATCGCTCAGCTCCAAGAGCGACCTATGTGAGGCCATCAGCTCATCGTCCTCCTCCAGACCTAGTATGGATTACTCCTCAGCCGAGCCTGATATAACCAACGGCTACCTAATGGAGTATGTCCCAGCCGCGGATGACATTGTACAGTATGGCTCTCTTTTGACAATATAGTATTGAGCCATAGACTTGGATCAGCTAGACCTCGGAGGATCCTGTAGGTTTATTTTGTCGGACATGGGCCCTATATTCTTTTTGTGTTATGCCGGCCCTACTTTTGTATTTTCTTTTTCATCTATACATAAACTAAAGCGTCGGCTTCTACTATACATATATACAGTTGATAATATATTACTGGTCCTCATCTCTCCTGTCATGTTCTATTTAATATTGCTATGCTCTATCACTTTGGTCATTGATATCATATACAGCACGCCATTTCGCCCTTTTATAAAATATATATATATATATCATGTGATACGAATCATGAAAGGTAAGCAGAATGTCAACACGGTAACACATTCTACTTAATTTCATGCTATGGCTTAAGCATAATATTAAATTGGTAGGGTGTTACATTTTGGTATTAAGCGGTTTGTCCTAGCTAAGGCCTGAGGATTGGACTGACTATGCTCTGCATATATTCTATATTTTTAAATAAAGATAACATGCACTAAGTCTTACCTGGAAGTTGATATGTAGAGGTGCATGCATGTAAGATGCCTGACTGTGTGAGCTGTTATTTACTAGCACATAGACTTAGTATTGAGCCTGATCAACTCAACAACTTTTGTTTTGTGTGCTCAGAACTTAATGGCTTCCGGAAGGCGAGGCAGACCACGCATGGAACTCGCTCAAGAGAACCCTGCTGATCTCATGGACACAACGCGAGAAATGGCACATGTGATGTGGAAGCAAGCCACAGCAGCTCATCAAATGATGGATCAGCTAGGCAGTGACCTGACGCAAATTGTGGAGGAAATCCACGTGGCCCAGGAGCTAACCTGGACTACCTTAAGTTTGTGGAGTTTAGGAAGGCAAATCCGCCCAGTTTTCGGGGGGTGTATGATCCTGATAAAGCCGACGAATGGATCAAGGCCATGGAAAAGATTTTCTCTATCCTAGATTGTTCGGATCATCAGAAGGCAACCTTCGCCACCTACATGCTTGAAGTAGATGTAGAGTTTTGGTAGAACAGTATACGAAGGCTACTTGAGGAATCTCAGACAGCGGTCACCTGGACGATGTTTAGAGATGTTTTCTACCAGAAGTACTTTCCTGCATCGGTTCGAAATGCCAAGGAGCTAGAATTTATGCAGCTCCATCAAGGAAACCGGATGATATCTGAGTATATTGCCAGGTTTGAAGAGTTGTGTAAATTTCTACCATTTATCAGAGGAATCCTGATGAAGTTTGGAAGTGCATCAAATTTGAAAGAGGGCTACGAGAAGATATTCTCACCGCCATAGGGCCAATAGAAATTAGAGACTTCCCCACGTTGGTAAATAAATGCCAACTTATGGAAGATTGCAGCTCGAAACTAGCTGTAGCTAAGGCGTCTTGTGGTTGTTTCAGGAAACGTTGGCATTACAAGGCCCAAGATTCAAGCCCAACTTCTGACAGTAGAGAAGATTTCAACCGACGGGCAACAAAGGCAAGCAGCCCCAGAAGCCCTTCTCAAATTTCGCTTGCACAAATTATGGTAAGAACCATGATGATCGACTGTGTTTGGCAGGCCAGAATGTTTGCTATGGGTGTGGCAATTCAGGCCACAAAATTTATGAGTGTCCAAGCAGGCATTCAACCAGGAATCCACCATAGCCATCTAGACCCCAATGTTAAGGACGAGTCTTTACGATGAATACAGAGGAAGTTAACAAGTCCGAGGGACTAATCCAAGGTACCTGTGAAGTAGGCGGTGAGACTCTAACTATACTATATGATTTGGGTGCCTTTCACTTATTTATTTCTCATGACTATGTGACTGCTTTGCAATTGCCAATTTCTGAATTACTTTATGATCTACTGGTTTCTACTCCTACTAATGACCATGTTAAAACGAGTCAAATTTGTATCAATGTTCCTCTTTGAATTGAGGGTAGAACCTTTGCAGCTGATTTGATTTGTCTCCTTCTTCTGGACTTGACATAATTCTGGGCATGGATTGGCTCTCCGCCAATTGAGTCATGCTTAATTGCTCTGATAAGACGGTGGTATTCTCCTCTGTCTCATCTTCTAAATCCCAAGCCTCACCACTCTTCTATCTGAACTCTTTATTAGTAAACTGTAATGGGTCGAAGAGCAAAGGGTTCATCCTCCTACCAGCTAATGTGACGGAAGTTGAGCAGAAGCTGGAGGAGATCCCAGTTGTTAAGGAATATCCCAATATTTTCCCAGAAGATATTCCGGAATTCCCTCCTGAGAGAGGGATTGAGTTTGCCATCGAGTTGGTACTAGGTGCAGGACCAATATCTATAGCTCCATATCGGATGTCACCTCAGAACAAAAGAAACAAATTGAGGAACTCTTGGGAAAAAGATTCATATAGCCAAGTACGTCGCCATGGGGAGCTCCAGTCTTATTGGTCAAGAAGAAAGATAGGAGCATGCGCTTATGCATAGACTATGGACAACTGAATAAGGTGACGATTAAGAATAAATACCCACTGCCAAGAATTGATGACCTCATGGACCAACTGCAGGGTGCAATAGTATTCGTCAAAATTGACTTACGTTCCAGATACCATCAAATTTGAGTCCAGGAATAGGATATCCCTAAGATAGCCTTTCGAACTCGTTATGGACATTACGAGTATACCGTAATATCGTTTGGGCTAACAAACGTATTAGCATTATTCATGGATTATATGAATCGGATATTCTGTCCATACTTGGACAAGTTCGTAGTGGTTTTCATCGACGACATACTTGTCTATTCGAAGACGGAGCAGGAACATGCAGAACATTTGCAGCTAATTCTACAAATTTTAAGAGAAAGAAATCTCTATGCTAGGTTATCCAAATGTGAATTTTGGATACAAGAAGTAAAATTTCTCAGCCATGTGGCATCGTAAGGAGGGATTTCCCTAGATCCCAGCAAAGTAGAAGTAGTACTAGATTAGGAGAGGCTGACCACAGTCACTAAAGTTAGGAGTTTTCTGAGCTTAGCTGATATTACAGGCGATTCGTTAAGGATTTTTCTCAAATAGCCTTGCCATGACCAAGTTAACTAGGAAGAATGTTCCGTTTGAATGGATGCTGGAATGTGAACAGAGTTTTCAAGACTTGAAAAGACGATTAACCATGACACCAGTGTTAGCCTTGCCAAACCTTCATAGACCATTTGAGGTCTATTGTGATGCTTTCAAGCAAGGATTAGGATGCGTGTTGATGCAAACTGGGAAAGTAGTAGTTTATGCCTCTCAACAATTAAAACCACATGAAAAGAATTATCCAATACACGATCTCGAATTAGTAGCAATAGTATTTGCCTTGAAGATATGGCGACATCACCTATACGGAGTTAGGTTCGAGGTCTTTTCTGATCATAAGAGTTTGGAGTACCTCTTTGATCAGAAGGAATTAAATATGAGGCAGCGAAGGTGGATGGAACTTCGTAAGGACTACGAATTTGAATTGAAATACCACCCAGGCAAGGCAAACGTTGTGGCAGATGCTTTGAGTAGAAAATCTCTGAAGGCAGCCTGGATGATGGTAAAAGAGACAGAGCTTATTGAAAACTTCTGAAATCTTAATTTGGGAATCCTCATGACTGATAAGCAACATTTTGATACATTGATTAACCCTCATACTTAGTTTATTGAACCTATTTTGTTCTTAATTGAATAATATTGGATACATTTTATAAGTTTGAACTCTAATTGGGCTTAATTGTATTTTTCAGCATTATTACATATTTATACTATTTTTGTATTATGGCTGTATCTTGAGTTGTAGATATCTAAAAATCACAAATTTTATATTGTAGGAAAGTTGACAGAAATATCTACAACTTTGATGAGAAGTCAAAAACTAATTCAGATGTTTATTAGGACGAATTGGGCCACGAAGTTAGAACAGAGCTATCACGCTGGAACCTGATTAGTGTGCACTAATTGGGCCATAACATGAGTTGTAGACTTTGAGTTAAGGTGAAACTGGTGCCATTTGAAAGCTAAGATATAAAGCTTCAATTCATATGAAGAGCACTCTCCCAAAAAATGACATCTTGATAGACTTATTAGCTATTGAATTTGATTGATTCAGATAGAGATACAACCTCGACATGCTATAAAGATTGGGCTATAACTTTCTCATTTTAAGTCCAAATTAAGCAAATTGGGTATCCACTTAAAGCTAAGAGGCAGAGGATTGAGTTGGGCTGAAGGGTGTTTTTGAATTTTGACATTTGAGATCTGATAAGAAGAGAGCAAGCCAAGACATGAAGGAAGACACTCATCTCTAACATTTTTTCATTTTTCTTTCTTCTCTTCTCCTCTCCTCTTCTTTTCTTTTCCTTTAATTTTGTAAGATATTTGTTTTGGGTTCTAGTTTGTAACCTTCATTGCTATGGAGGAGTAGGACTTCAAGCTAGTTCAAGGAGACTCCAAGGGTATTATGGTTGTAATCTTGAAACCCTATACTTGAATTTCAATCATGTTTGTTTTCTTGATTCTTTGCACTCTTTTTTTGTAAACTTGCCTTGAATGATATTGATATGTGGGTTTATGAATAAGGATTTAGTTGGGTGATTGCTAATTGGTCAATTGGTATGAACTTGATTAGTTAAAGAATTAAGAATTGGGCTTGGGTTCAAACCTAGGCTAATACATTTGGGGCTAGAAATCAACATAGGTTAATTAGAGTTGAGGTCTCAATTATCTAATCAATTATGTGTTGGTTGAATTCCTAGAGTTCTCTAGGTAGACTTGTGGGGTTGTTAGTAGAGGTCTCTCTAATAGCTCAAATTAGCCGCACTCCATGTATTTGATATATTGTGCATTAATGATTGATTCATCTTATGCTTAAGGAACTCTTTGAACTAGTGTTTTTATTTTCATCTAATTCTCTTTCATAGCTTATTTACTGCTTGTTTGCACATATCCCCTTGTTACTTAACTAAATAGCAACAATATCCTTGGGAGACGACCTTAGTTGCACTATACTTCAAATTTAGTGTAATTAAGTATTTTAAAATTGTAATTTAGAGCAGACTGCGACAGTTACTGCCAATGACTCCTAAAGACCATTCAGTTATACCAAATTAAGATAGCTAGTGACTTCAAGGAGCAGATTCAGCAGGCACAACAGTAGGATATTCGTTGTTAGCATACAATTAGTCTTGTGCAATCAGGGAAATTAACGGGTTTTGCTCAAGATAAAGAGGGCATATGGCGATATCACGGCAGAATATATGTACCCGAGGGGAATGATCTCCGAGGAAGGATCCTGGATGAAGCACACAAAGGTGAATTCACAGTACATCCTAGCATCATGAAAATGTATCGAGACCTTAAGAAAATGTTTTGGTGGCTCGGCATGAAGTCAGACGTAGCGAGCTTCGTGAGTAAGTGCTTGACTTGTCAAAAGGTGAAAGCAGAACATCAAAAACCCTCTGAAATGTTATAACCCTTGGAAATCCTTGAGTGGAAGTGGGAGAGTATCTCCATGGATTTCGTAATGGGATTACCAAGAACGCCAGCGGGATATAATGCTATTTGGGTTATTGTGGATAGATTAACCAAATCTGCTCACTTTCTACCCATTCGAGCAAACTATCCATTAGAAAAGCTAGCGCAATTGTATATCCAAGAAATTATAAGACTGCACGGGACCCCATTAACCATTTTGGGGGGCTTTACAAAAGGCATTCGGTGCTAAGTTGTGCCTAAGCACTACGTATCACCCGCAAATGGATCGTCAAACGGAGAGGACAATTCAAACCTTAGAAGACATGCTGTGAGCCTATACATTGGAGCAACGTGGGAATTGGGATCGGTACTTACCGCTAGCAGATACAACAATAGCTATCACGCTAGTATTGGCATGGCTCCTTATGAAGCATTGTATGGACGAAAGTGCCAATCTCCCTTGTATTGGTACAAAATAGGAGAATCAACCCTATTGGAGCCTGATCTAGTTGAGCAGATCACTGAACAGATTAAGAGAATTCGAAGTAGGATGCTTGCCACTCAGAGCCGTCAGAAGAGTTATGCAGAAAGCCTTTGGAATTTCAAGAAGGAGACCATGTATTTCTGAAGGTTACACCTCCAACAGGGATAGGTAGAGCAGTTAAAGTCAAGAAGCTAAGTCCCTGCTTTATCGATCCCTTCCAAATTTTGAAATGGATCGGATCAGTTGTGTACCGAATCGCTTTAACCTCCCTATCTGTCAAACCTTCACGACGTCTTCCATGTTTCTCAGCTCCGGAAGTATCAGCCTGACCCTACACACTTCCTAGAACCTGAGTCAATACAGCTGAAAGAGGACTTGACTTTCTATGTACAACCGGTACAGATCGTAAACAGGAACAGTAGGCAACTTCGAAACAAAACTGTGCAGTTAATAAAGGTAGTATAGGGAAGAGGAGATGCGGAGGACTATACTTGGGAACTAGAAGCGTATATGAAGAAAGAGTATCTTAAACTCTTTTAATGTACTAAATTTTGAGGACAAAATTTTTTTTAAGGAGGGTGGTATTGTAACATCTGCCTTGACCTCCGATTTCCAACCTTATTTCCAAGGTTCAAGTCAAATGGACAATTTTTCGATTTCCGACCTCATCTCCAATTCGAATGAAATAGTCATGATTTCCAACTTCAAGTTTCACATGAAAGGTGAAATTTTCACAATTTTCGATCTCAGGGTTGATCTCAAATAGAATGGACACGAGTCTAGATCCCTGAGTTGATCTCCAAGTTTGAACAGAATTTACATGAGTTCCAATTTCCGACTTAACCTTCGCATCAAATCAACTGGACGTAATTACCGATGTCCGAGTTTATTTATGTCCCTATATCCGAACTTAAGTTAAGAATGTTCTAATTTCCATTCACAAGTTTGAGTTTGCGACTAACTCCCGAGATTAGATATGTTCTGATTTCCTAGTACACAAGGTTTTATGTCCTAATAATAACTTCCAAGTCTATGTAACATCCCCGACTTCCGAGTTCACGTCTCTTACGTTTCATAGTCTTGTTCGTGACCGCCAATTTTAAGGTAAATTGTTTGCTGTGATTTTCGATCTCAGATTTTATGTTTCTAACACGATTTTCGATCTTATAACCTGTTTCCAAGTGACTCGAGTTTCGATATCCAAACTAATCTCCAAGTTCGAATTAGATGGATAAGAGTTCCGACTTTACTCAAGATGGATACGAGTTCCAAGTTCAGACCAAGTGTAAATATGTTCTCATTTTTGCGTGGAGGATAATTAAGCCACATTAGACTATAAACAGAAGGAATCATGGATGGAAATCAGCCACAAGAAATTCAACCACTTAACCTGTGAAAGTGGCACAAGAAAGGCCACAAAAATTGGAAAAAGTTGGCTGAAATTCAGCCTTGTGTTTTATACCAATCAAAAGCCTTCATTTTACCTACCATTCCAAGGCTTTATAACACATTCCTTTCCTTTCATTCAACCTCATTTTTGCACTGCCATCTCCTTTACTTCAGCTCTCTTCTTCTTTTCTCTACTCACCCAACTCCATCAAACCTTCAAGTTCAACCAAGTTTAATTGATTCAAACTCCAAGATCAAACCAAATCACATATAACAAGAGGTAGAGGTTTAATTCTTATATTGATTTTGATTGTAGGGGTGACTGATGGTGGTTCATCTTTCTCAATTTTTGATATGATGATTGAATGAATATAAGGATATTTAACTGATTTGTTGGCTGATATGATGTTAAAAGTTGAATCGGAAGTAAGAAAGAATGAGAGTAGGAAGAGGTGAGAAGTTGAAAAACCAAAAACCCTCGGTAGTCCGTACAACAGAGTATACGGCTCCATCTATAGCCGATTAAACTTCATGCAACCATTTTATATGAAACTAGACATCCAAAGCTTTCCATACATACATCATATAGGCCATTGGATTAATATTGGGAGAGATATGAATTTTTGAAGTTTGACCTAGGAATCAGGACTTTCATCCGAGCAGTGTGACTTAAGAAGGGTGTAACTCACTCTATTCAACTCCAAATTGAATGAAACTAACTTTGTTAGAAAACTTACACATAGGAGAATATCTCACAATGAAATTTCGAGTTTGTTATGGATCCCTATGCTCCCAATAGTTCAAAAAAGTCACCTTATGTCCAAACTGGGCCAAATCAGGACAATTTAGAAATGTCAAATTTCAGGGCTTATAACTTAAGCCCTACTTAGTCAAATGGAATGGATCTTTTTGAAAAGGAAAGTTGTCCTGTTAACTTTAATATCAGACCATTTTCATATGATTTGGATCAGTTTTGATTTTTAGTGGATTTTTACTTTTAAGTGTCTGATTTTGGCTAGCTACAGGGCAGGCCGGGATAAAACCTATATAACCTGAGCTATAGTCATCAAAATCAAATGGGACCAAAGAGGTTAGAAAGTAGACATGCAACACTTTAACATATCCAAAATTGAGATGCAAATGAGTTAAATAGATATTATGGCCTGAATTATAAAATCTGGGTTGAATGATTGTGCTAAGGCAGCAACCCTATCTTGATGTGATTGATGCCCTTTTGAAGTTGATGATGAATTATGAATGAAATAATATGACTTCTTTGATGAGTTAGTGTACTGAGTATTAGCACTATTCATGGGGAAGCGGACATGTTCCATTATGCCGTCGAAGTTTTGGTAAAGTCTCTGCATGAGTTATGATATACATGTTGATACATGTGCATTTTCAAGAAAGTTATGAAAGTTATGTTATGTGATGAAAGTTCCATAATGCTTGGGCCAGCCCCGGATAAAAAGTTAAGGGGAATAGATCGGTAGGAAGGTCAGGGAAAGTACACCTGGCATTGCTGTATAGGAATGAGCTCGATCCTGATAAATAGACTATTACCCAGGACTCTAAAATGGCCAAGAACTCCTAGGAGACCAAGAAATAGAAAGAGTTTATGAAAATAAGTTCAAGAATGAGATTTTGCATGGTTCCATTAAATAATCATCATGTGATGCTTATAAGTTGACTGTTATACTTATCCATTACTGTATGATTGTTTACTTTGCTCATTAATCTATATCACTACTTAATAGTTTCTTCCAGTTCCTATACTATTTCAAGTAAAACTGAACTTTGCCTCGGACCAGACAATTTCCTAAACTTAGAAAATTTGGATAGTCTAGTTTGAACCCATGATTTCCAATTAAATAAAAATCGAGGCAACTGAGAATGAATGTGACATCAGTTAAACACCATGTGTGAACCTTACTGAGAATTTCTATAAATTCTCACCTTGTCTTGCATTTCCGCATGATTATCAGACACTGGTGATGGACTCAACTGCTACCCTCTTCATTGAGATTCCTAACCTACAGCACCACCATGATCCCTACTTGGATTCCCTATATATAGCCAGTTCCTGCAACTTCCGTCTCTACCTGTTCAGCAACAGGAATTTTGTTGTCCTTCTATTCTGCCCTATGTTTGACCCTGCCACCCTATATTTTGCGTTCCCACTGCACGTGGCATATCCTCCTCCTGTGCCTGCTGCACCTGTAGCACCTGTAGCTTCCACTGATCCCACACCAGAGTCAACCCCACAGATGGTTCCCGATGTATTGTTCAGCTCCAAGAGCGGCCCATCTGAGGCCATCAGCTCGTCATCCTTCTCTAGACCTAGTATGGATTACTTCCCAGCTGAGCCTGATATGGCCAACGGCTACTTGACAGAGTAGGTCCCAACCGCGGATGACATTGTACAATATGGCTCTCTTTTGATATATAGTATTGAGCCATAGACTTAGATCAGCTAGATCTCGGAGGATCCTATAGGTTTATTTTGTCGGATATGGGCCCTATATTCTTTTTGTGTTATACCGGCCCCACTTTTGTATTCTCTTTTTCATCTGTACATAAACTGAAGCGTTGGCTTCTATTAAACATATATACAGTTGATAATATATTACTGATCCTTATCTTTCCTGTCATGTTCTATTTAATATTGCTACGCTCTGTCACTTTGGTCATGGATATCATATACAGCACGCCATTTCGCGCTTTTATAATATATATATATATATATATATATATCATGTGATACGAATCATGAAAGGTAAGCGGAATGTCAACACGATAACACATTCTACTTAATTTCATGCTATGAC
The DNA here is from genome assembly GCA_031439595.1 of Pterocarpus santalinus. Taxonomy (NCBI): domain Eukaryota; kingdom Viridiplantae; phylum Streptophyta; class Magnoliopsida; order Fabales; family Fabaceae; genus Pterocarpus; species Pterocarpus santalinus. Next base: position 13,598,198 of record CM062526.1, on the reverse strand, counting down.
TTAAGCATAATATTAAATTGGTAGGGTGTCACACTTTCCTTATTTTCCACCTCTCCATTGAGAATCGTTTCTTCCTATTCAAGAACTTTCCATAGCTAGTATTCTTCCACCACTGCCAATATGATCATCTCTATGCATTCTCTAATCCTCTTGTAGGACAATGGTAACATCATCTAAATTTATTTTTCGATAGGTAAAAGAGCTCAACACTCTCTTAGCAAGAGAGGAGCAAGTCAACATCATCCAAATTTATTGTATTCTTCCTAATCAACAAGATTTCACCAATGATCTATAGGACTAAGGCTAATAAGCTAATAAAGCAATTGCATACTCTTCATCGCTTGACTTCTCTCCTACACTCAATAATTGACATACTAGCCAGTTAAACTCATTAATATGATCATGTAAATTACCTCATTCTTTTATTCTCAATGTGTTCAAGTTTTTCTTTATGTTCAAGTGGTTAGGTAATGACTTTGACGCATAAATCTTTTCCAATTTTTTCCACATCTCCATTTCTATGGTCTCATTCAACATTGTGTACTTGATTGCAAGAGCAAGAGCAAGAGCCAACCTAATAGTACTTGTAGCTTTCCTCTTAATAGACTTCCATCCATTATTCTTCATTTCTACAGGTTTTTCTTCTTCTAAAGGTGTATATAAAACTTGTTAGACCAAAAGATCTTTTATTGTGTGCATTGCCACATAGTGAAATTGCCCTTTCTATCCAAAAGCAATACCTCAAATTTCATCACATAGGCCATCATATAGTGAAGCATTCCTTCCTACTTAGAATCACATAAACTCCACAAAAAGCAATTAAAAATTATTTCTAAAGAATATTATTTACATGGCACTCTTAATGATGAGGCAATGATATCATCAATGGTGTCACTGCCTTTCCTACTTGCAATGATAACTTTCTTCCCTCTTGAACTAGGCTTTGACACCACTTCTTAGACAACAGAAAGAACCCACAAAAATTACTGAAGAAGAAAATAAGTCCATTAATAAAAATTTCAACTTGCAACTTTTACATGGCTTAAAAAAAAAAAAAGTTACAAGCCTTCCTACTTAACTCACCACCTAATAGCCCGATTACACATTCTCTCTAGTGTTTAGTGTAACACCTTACTGGACAAAATACTATACTTAAGTCATAATATATTACCTGATAAGTTATTACGCATGAGTGTCTAATTAATTTAAAATGATATAACATAACTGTAATATTCAACTTAATTCATGTCATGAAAAACATAATCTGAAACAAAACTTAATTTACATTAGTGTAACAAAAAGTATAACCAGACATGCATGCTAACATAGTTCGAGCAATAGCTATAAATCAAGCAGTAATATAAACAAGAGGAGTATATAGATAACTATGCAATTAGCTTAGGATTTAGTAGATAGAGCATGCAATTAGCTTAGGATTTAGCAGATAGAGCATGTATATGTAAAATGGAAATGCATTTAGCTTTAGGGAACATTCACTCATGTGACTTGTATTTTCCCACACTTGATCCCCTGGGAGTCTTTGGCCATATACTCTTGGGTAATAGTCTGCTTCTTAGGACTAAGCTCGTTCCTATACAGGATTGTCAGGTTTACTTTCCCTAACTTTCTCATTGATCTATTCCCCTTAACCTTATTTAGGGGCTGGCCCAAGTAATATGGAATCATTAGAATCCTCATAAATTACATGCACAACTAATATTATTTTTCTTAAATATCACATGTACATATAAATATTTCCTATAATATATGAATATGAATTCTCTGCCGGAATTTTGACAGCATAATAGATTGAGTCTACTTCCTCATGAATAGTGCCAGGCTACCAGAAAGATCAATTAGACTGGAATACCAATATAAAGCCTCAAGCTTTTAACATTATATCATCGATATGACATTCCAACATAAATTGGATTTTCTATTACCTCCATTCAATTCTACTAGATATTGTAAATTTCACCATAATTTCTATTCAATTCATTTAGACCTAAATTTTTGATATGTTATAGTGCTATTTGTCTAGTTTTCAACCGTTTTGGTCCTATCTCATTTTGATTTATGTAGCTCAAGTTATTTGAAATTTACATCACTCTATCCTACAACTAGTTAGAATTGCACCCTTAGAAGTAAAAATTCGCTAAAAATAGGAATCTAGGTGAAATCATAGGAAGCCTATATCAATATAAAGACAATAGGACAAATTTTTATTTCCAATAAGTTTCATCTCATTTGCATAAGCAGAGCTTGAGTTATAAGCTTCGTAAGTTGACCCTTTTGGACTACCCTATTCTAGTCCAGTTTGGACTTAAGGAAAATTCATCAAATTACTGGGAATAATTGGGATCGAATCTAACTCTAAAATTTTTATGAGATGTTTCACTATATGTTTGCTTTCAAAAAAGTTAGTTGTACTCAATTTAGAGTTTTGTAGGGTGAGTTACGCCCTCACAACTCATACTACCTAGAAGAGAACCCAGAATTTAGGTTAAACTTCAAAAACTCATAACTCACTCAATACTAAATCCAATGGCATTATATTTTATATGGTTGAAAAGCCCTAAATGTCTAGTTTCATGTAAAAATAGATTCATCAAACTTTAATGGCTATATTTGATCTGTATAGAATGAATGTACGGATGCCATAGGGTTTTCACCCAAACAACATCCTACTTCCTTCTATTCTCAAATCCTTCCACTTTAACTTCAATTCTAATCCAAACATACATATTAAACCAATCCTAACTCATCATCTCTACCTAATATAGCATTAGAAATATGAAAGAAAAAATAACCCCAAGTAGCCCCAATCCATCAAAGACAAGAATAGAAATTAGAATCCTACCTTTTCTAAGTGTTGAACTTGTTAAATTTGGGTCTTGGTTTGAAGAAATTTGTTGGAACTTGAAAGCTTGATGAAGATAAAGGGAAGATGAGATGAGAAAGAAGGAAAATGGAGAGGGGTCAGTTGTTCATTAGGGAAGAATTATTCAAGGGAGTGGGAAGGAATTATTTGAAAACTTTTAGAGGAAGTTTGAATATGACTGGTGTATTTCTTTGTTCATTTTAATTTGATGTGGCTGCCCACTTTAAGGGTTGATATTGCACCACTTAAAGGGATGAGGTGGCTGAATCTTAGCCTTGTAACCTAGGGTTCTCACAGTATAATTTCTATTGATTTGATTTTGACAGTTTAAAATACCGAAATCTTATCGATTTCATTTAAATCGATAAAATGGTTTTGGAAAAATCCTATGAGGTCTCCTATGTTTCTAATCTAATTCTCTTAAATCTAATCTCTCTAAATGATACTCAATTGGCTTTAAGTAAATACTTAATCAAATTCTAATTAATCTCAATTATTCGACAAAAACCGAACAACTTAGTTAAAAACAATAAAAATTTTCGGACGTTACATTACTACTCTCCTGAAAAAAATTTTGTCCTCAAAATTTAGTACTTGAGAATACTTCAGGATACTCTTTTCTCATATCTGATTCTAATTCCCACATATAGTCCACTGAGTCTTCGTTTTCCCATGCTATCTTTACTAACTGTATGACTTTGTTTCGAAGGTGTTTGGTGCTCCTGTCTACTATCCGTGCTGGGGGTACATGAAAAGTTAAGTCATCCCTTAGCTGAACTGATTCAGGTTCTAAGAAGTGTGTGGGGTCAGGTTGATATTTTCTAAGTTGAGAAATAAGGAAAACATCATGAAGGTTTGACAGTTGTGGAGGTAAGGCGACTCGATATGCAATTGGTCCAATTTGCTTCAAGATTTGAAAAGGACCTATAAAGCAAGGGCTTAGTTTTCTAACTTTAACAGCTCCACCTACTCTAGTTGTGGGCATGATGTTTAGAAATACGTGGTCTCCTTCTTAAAACTCTAATGGCTTCCTCCTGACATCCGTGTAGCTTTTCTGACGACTCTGGGCTGCAAGTATCTTGCTGCAGATCTTCTTAATTTACTCTGTAGTTTGCTTGACTAGTTTCGGTCCTAGCAGACTCTACTCCCCTGATTCGTACTAACATAGTGGAGATTAGCATTTCCATCTGTATAACTCTTCATATGGGGCCATGTCGATACTGGCATGATAGTTGTTGTTATATGCAAACTTGACTAGTAATAAATATCAATCCCAGTTCCTCCATTGTTCCAAGATATACGCTCGCAGTATATCTTCCAAAGTCTGAATAGTTTGTTCGGTCTAACCATTTGTTTGCGGATGATAAGTAGTATTTAGACAGAGTTTAGTACCGAGCTTTCTAAAATGCTCCCCAAAATCATGTGGTAAATCTTGGATCTCGATCTGAGATGAGGTTTGAAGGGATGCCATGTAATCTCACCATTTCCTAAATATACGATTGAGCTAATTTCTCCAAAGGATAATTCGCTTGAGTAGGTAAAAAGTGAGCAGACTTAGTCAGTCTATCCACTATGACCCATATAGTGTCATACCCTGAGGGTGTCCTTGGTAAGCCTATCACAAAATCCATAGAAATGCTCTTCCATTTCCATTCTGAAATCTCCAGGGGTTGCAGTGTCCCTATTGGTTTCTGATGCTCTATTTTTACTTTCTGACAAGTTAGACATTTATTCACAAGACTCCCCACATCTGTTTTAAGGCTTGGCCACCAAAACATCTTCTTAAGGTCTTGATACATCTTATTAACACCAGGATGTATGGTGAACTCGCTCCTGTGGGCTTCTTCCAAGATCCTCTCCCTAAGGTTGCCCTCCTCAAGCATATATATCCTTCCCTGATATCACCATTCACTTTCTGTATCTTGAGTAAAACCTATTAGTTTTCCAGATTGCACCAGTTGTACTGTATGCTGAAAGTTGACATCCCATTGTTGTGCGTATCGGATTTGGTCTTTAAAATCACTGGTTATCTTAATTTGGTTTAACTATATGGCATTAGGGGTTATAGAGATTTCCAAGTTAAGGTCTTGAAAACTTTCTATAAGTTTTGTCTCCTTGATCATCATCTATACCACAGTTAAAGATTTCCTACTTAGGGCATCTGCTACCACGTTTGCCTTGCCAGGGTGATATTTTAGCTCAAACTTGTAATCTTTAAGAAATTCCATCCATCTTCGCTGTCTCATGTTAAATTCCTTCTGGTCAAAAAGGTATTTCAAGCTTTTGTGATCAGAAAATACTTCAAACTTCACTTTGTAGAGATGGTGTCTCCATATCTTCAGAGCAAACACTATCGCCGCTAACTCGAGGTCATGCGTTGGGTAATTTCTCTCATGACTCTTCAATTGTCTAGAAGCATACACAACCACATACTTATTCTGCATTAACATGCATCCTAACCCTTTTCTGGAGGCATCACAATAAACTTTAAACGGTCTATGAGGATTTGGCAGAGTGAGCACCGAGGCTATCGTCAACTTTTCTTTTAGATCTTGGAAACTTTGTTCATACTCGGGCATCTATTCAAATAGAGCATTCTTCCTGGTTAACTTCGTAAGGGGCAGAGTTATTTAAAAGAAGTTCCTGACAAATCTCCTGTAGTATCTTGTCAGACCTAGTAAACTCCTGATTTCTGTAACTATCGTTGGCTGTTCGCAAGTCAATACTGCTTCTACCTTATTGGGGTCTATAGAAATTCCTCCATGGGTACCACATGGCTGAGAAATTTTACTTCTTTTATCCAAAATTCACATTTGGATAGCTTGGCATAGAGTTTCTTTTCTCTCAAAATTTGCAGAACTAGCTGCAAATGGTCTACATGGTCTCACTCCATCTTCGAGTAGACAAGTATATCATCAAGAATACCACCACAAATTTGTCTAGATATGGTTAGAATATCTGATTCATATAATCCATGAATATTGTTGGCTGATTCGTCAATTCAAAAGATATCACAGTGTATTCATAATGTCCATAGTGAGTCCAAAAGGCCATGTTAGGAATATCTTCTTCTTGAACCCAAATTTGGTGATATCCAAATTGTAAATCGATTTTGGAAAATACAGTTGTCCACTATAGTTAATCCATGAGGTCATCAATCCATGGCAACGGATATTTATTCTTAATCGTCACCTTATTTAGTTGCCTGTAATCTACACTTAGTTGCATGCCCTTGTTTTTCTTCTTAACTAACAAAATTGGGGCTCCCCATACTGATGCACTTAGCCTAATAAATCTCTTTTCTAGGAGTTCATCGATCTGCTTTTTGAGTTTAATTAGCTTCAGTGGTGACATTTGATACGGTGCTATAGATATTAGTCCCGCTCCTAGTACTAATTCAATGGCGAACTCGATTTCCCTCTCGAGAGGAAATTTGGGGATATCTTTAGGGAATACATCGGGATATTCCCTAAGAATTGGAATATCATCTAATTTTTTATCAACCTCTGTTACATTGGTTGATAAGAGAATGTACCCTTGACTTCTATCCCCATAGTGGTGTACTGCTAAGGAGCTTAGATAAAGGTTTACAGGGGTTACTGATTCAGAAAATGAAATAGAAGGAAACACAATGGCTCTATCAGAATAATTTAACATGACTCGGTTGGTAGAGAGCCAGTCCGGACAAGGGGAGACAGATTAAATTGGCTGTAAAGGTTCGACCTCTTATCTGAAGGGAGACATTCATACAAATGTGATTGATCTTAATAGACTCATTTTTAAGAATGGAAACAAGTCATAGGATAATTCAGAGATGGGCAATTGCAAAGTTGACATGCAATCACGAGAAATAAAAGAGTGTGAAGCCTATATATCATATAAAACAGTTAGAATCTTACCATTCATTTCACATGTATCCTAAATCAAATCTTTAGATCTTTGAACTTCTTGTGCATCCATGGTGAAAAATCTTACCTGGCGTTGTGGCTTGGGAATCAGCTGAGGGTTCCTTGTTGGACATTCATAGATCTTGTGTCCTGGCTTACTACATCCAAAACAGACATTCTAACCTGCCAAGGATGGGCGATTACCATGATTCTTTCCACACTGGCTACAGATCTGATTTCCAAAAGGCCTCTAAGGTTGCTTGTCCTTATTGCCCATTGAATGAAACTTTCTCTATTGCTGAGATTTGGGTTTAAACCTTTGACCTTATGGTGCCAATCTTGAAGTTAATACCAATTGATCTAGCAGTGGTCAATTTCCTATTATAGTCTTCCACCAATTGGCACTTGTTCACCAGAGTAAGGAGATCTTTGATCTCCATTGGTCCTATGGTGGTGAGAATATCCTCTCGCAGTCCACCTTCAAACTTCACGAACTTCCAAACCTCATCGAGGTTCTATTGATAGATTGTGGAAAATTTACACAACTCCTCAAATTTAGCAATATACTCTGATATGCTACTATTCTCTTGATGGAGGTGCATAAACTCTAGCTCCTTGGCATTGCGGATAGAAGTAGGAAAATATTTCTGATAAAATTCGTCTCTAAATACATCCCAGGTGATCACTATTTAGGATTCCTCTAGTAATCGTCGTACACCATTCCACCTGAACTCTACATCTACTTCTAGCATGTAGGTGGCAAAGGCCACCTTTTGGCAGTCTATGTAGTCTAAAATGGAGAAGACATTCTCCATAGCTTTAACCCACTCATCTGCCTTATCGGGGTTAAAGGCTCCCTTGAAGCTGGGCGGGTTAGCTTTTGTGAACTCAGCAAATTTGAGGTACTCTAGGTCCACTTGTAGACCATTAGAATTCCCTCCATGACCAGCTTTAGGCTGCCTGTCTAGTTGGCCCATCATCTGAGTTACTATAACTTTTTGTTCTTGCATGGTGCATGCCATCTCCGTCATTCATAGCTGTTTTGATTTTTATTTAATTTAAAATGGTATAACATAACTGTAATATTGAACTTAATTCATGTCATGGGAAACATAACCCGAAAGAAAACTTAATTTAAATTAGTGTAACAAAAAGTATAACCAGACATGCATGCTAATATAGTTTGAGCAATAGCTATAAATCAAGCAGTAATATAAACATGAGGAGTATACAGATATCTATGCAATTAGCTTAGGATTTAGCAGGCAAAGCATGTATATGTAAAATGGAAATGCATTTAGCTTTAGGGAACTTTCACTCATGTGACTTGTATTTTCCCACACTTGGTCCTCTGGGAGTCTTTGGCTGTATACTCCTGGGTAATAGTCTGCTTCTCAAGATCGAGCTCATTCCTATACAAGATTGCTAGGTTTACTTTCCCTAACTTTTTCATTGATCTATTCCCCTTAATCTTATTCAGGGGCTAGCTCAAGTAATATGGAATCATTAGAATCCTCATAAATTACATGCACAACTAATATTATTTTTCTTAAATATTACATGTACATATAAATATTTCCTATAATATATGAATATGAATTCTCTACCGAAATTTCGGTAGTGTAACAGATTGAGTCTGCTTCTTCATGAATAGTGCTTGGCTACCAGAAAGATCAACCAGACAGCAATACCAATATAAAGCCTCAAGCTTTTAACATTATACTATCAATATGACATTCCAACATAAATTGGATTTTCTGCTACCTCCATTCAGTTCTATCAGATTTTGTAAATTCCACCATAATTGCTATTCAATTCATTTAGACCTAAATTTTGGATGTGTTATAGTTCTATTTGTCTAGTTTTTGACTCTTTTAGTCTCATCTCATTTTGATTTATGTAGCTCAAGTTATTTGAAATTTATCTCAGTCTATCCTACAACTAGCCAGAATTACACCCTTAGAAGTAAAAATTCACCAAAAATAGGAATCTAGGTGAAATCATAGAAAACCTATATCAATGTAAAGATAATAGGGCAAATTTTTATTTCCAATTAGTTTCATCTTGTTTGCATAAGTAGATCTTGAGTTATAAGGTCTGTAAGTTGACCTTTCTAGATTGCCCTGTTCTAGTCCAGTTTGGACGTAAGGCAATTTCATCAAATTACTGGGAATAATTAGGATCAAATGTAATCTAAAATTTTATGACATATTTTTATATATGTTGGCTTTCAAACAAAGTTAGTTACACTCAATTTAGAGTTTTGTAGGGTGAGTTACACCCTTCACAACTCATACTACCTAGAAGAGAACTGAGAATTTTAGGTTAAACTTCAAAAACTCATTACTCACTCAATACTAATCCAATGGCCTTATATTTTATATGGTTAGAAAGCCATAAATGTCTAGTTTCATATAAAAATAGATTTATTAAATTTGATGGCTAGATTTTGGTCTGTATCGAATGAACATATGGATGCTATAGGGTTTTCACCCAAACAACATCCTATTTCCTTTTATTCTCAAATCCTTCCACTCTAACTTCAATTCTAATCCAAACACACATATTAAACCAACCCTAACTCATCATCTCTACCCAATAAAGCATCAAAAATATGAAAGAAAGAAGAACCCCAAGCAACCCCAATCCATAGAAAACAAGAACAAAAATTAGAATCCTATCTTTTCTAGGTGTTGAACTTGTTAAATTTGGGTCTTGGGTTAAAGAAATTTGTTGGACCTTGAAAACTTGATGAAGATGAAGTGAAGATGAGATGAGAAAGAAGGAAAATGGGGAGGGGTCAGCTGTTTATTAGGGCATAATTATTCAAGGGAGTGGGAAGGAATTATTTGAAGACTTTTGGAGGAAGTTTGAATATGATTGCTGGATTTCTTTATTCATTTAAATTTGATGTGGCTGCCCACTTTAAGGGCTGATATTGTGCCACTTAAACGGGTGAGGTGGCTGAATCTTAACCTTCTAACCTAGGGTTCTCATAGTATAATTTCTATTGATTCGATTCTGATAGTTTAAAATACCGAAATCTTATCGATTTCTTTTAAATCGGTAAAATGATTTTGGAAAAATCCTATGAGGTTTCCTATGTTTCTAATCTAATTCCCTCAATTCTAATCTTTCTAAATGATACTTAATTGGATTTAAGTAAATACTTAATCGAATTCTAATTAATCTCAATTATTCGATAAAAACCGAACAACTTGGTTAAAAATAATAAAATTTTTCAGACATTACATTTAGACTTTATCTTGGTGATCTGTGTTACAACCAAAGACTAAGACTCTTTTTATAGGGAAAGTCCTTTACCTCTTTCTTCGAGCTTATCGATGTGGGACTTGGATCACATACACAACACTACAATTGCACTGCATGACTCTGCCATGGACAACTTGCCTATGTCACCGAATTGCCACCCTCCCAACCTCTTTGGGTGGCCAAACTTGATGGCCCTTTTATGTTGTTATGCTTCTTGTGTGGCCCTTATTTCTTTCTTCTTTTTTTTGGGCCATCATATAGCCATTAGCCCCCATTTCTCTAATGTTGCCGTTTAGATGTTTAAGGAAAAATTTATTTGTTAGTGTCTGCTATTTTATTTTTCTCCTTTGTTTTCTTTGGTCGAAGCTATTGTATTTTTTTAATAAATAGAGATTAATTTTGATGCACAATATAAAAGAGTTTTACACTATTATTTAATCACATTCTTCTATTTACAAATTTTTTGAAATAGTGGGTGATTGAGTTAAATATTTTTACTAATGTGACAATACAAAAATAGATATCTTTGTAATTTTTTTGTTACTAATAGTGCTTCAAAATTATGTTCTAATAAAAAAAAAAATGCTATTGTATTTTTTCTCCCAAGGCCATTTTTTTTGGGGTTGTGATCTTTTATTGGGTTGCACTTTTTTTGGGGCCTTTTTATTTTTTGATGATGAGTCATGAGTTTATTAAGCTGGGGCTTGCTTATCTAATTATCATTTTATTTTTTGTAATTAATTTTACAACTTGTATTTATTACAAAATTATGCAAATGAAATGTATTTTTTTTGGTCAATGCATCAATTTGCGATGTTGATTGCATAGTTTACCATCCTCAAATGTTGTAAAAATTGTAAAGGTTTATCACATAGCTTATGCTATTTTGAACCTTATGTAAAATTGCATTTACTTTCAAATTTTATTTTTTTATTTTTATCTTTTAAATATTAATTTTCATAAATGTCACAGCGGGCTAGGAGGGGGTTGCGACAAAAGGCAACAAAAATTGAAATGAATTTAATGAAGTTGCTACCAATTTTAATTTGTTGAAAAAAATGGAAAAACTTTTTATTTTAGAAAATTAGTCTTTTTAAAGAGGTTGGATTCGAAAGGATGATTATATTGAAGAAAGGTGGATGTAACATCCCGATTTAACTATGATCGTAAATAATACTATTAGAGGTGGAAACGTCCCTTGACCTTAGAAAATGGATAGCAGAAGTCGGGTATCAAGGCATCATAAAACCATAATCAGTGGTTATATGATGCCTTGATACCCGAAAGTTAGGGAGTTAGGGAGGCAGGAGTAAGCACCTCTATTAAGCGATAGTATAAACCTAAAGATTGGGAACTCAAGAGGAAGTCATAACTCGGAGATTGGGTATTGGAAAGGAATACATAAACCAAATCTCAAAAAGTAGGGGTGGAAGAGTTCAACCCTCTCCCTTTCAAGGAATGGATTAGGCACGGAGACCCAGGAGGGAAGCACTAAGGTCAGAACCTGGAGGCTTAAGGTTAGAACTCGAAAATTTGGGAGGAAACTATTAAGGTAGGAATCTGGAGATTTATGGGAGGAGTCTTGATGTCGGAACTTGAAGAATTAGGAGGAAGTGTTAAAGTCGAGACTCGGAGATCTAAGAAGGAAGTGCTACACTAAGTGGCACCTGGCTCTCAGAACCAGGAACTCGGTTAAGTGACAAGTTGAACTTGAAACTTGGAGAGCTAGAACAAGGGGGAAGGTTTAGCTTGGAACTTAGAAAGTTGGACAACGAAGGGGATAGCTTTTCGCGTTAAGTAACAAGTTAAACCGAGAACTCGGAACTCAGGACTAGGCATCAGGAATTTTGAAAAGAAGAAAAGGGGGTTGAGGACTTTCAAAGGCCAAAGAGCTAAATAACTTCATTACAAACTTTATACTCATGTGACTTAATACGATATGTGGTTACAAAATTAACCACCTAGTTAGTAGGTAAAAGTAGTGGCAAAATAATTCACCACATAACTTGGTAAATAAGATTAAATATGAACCATAACTAAGCTGAACCGCTTTACTATCAACATATTATAAAATTTGCTCAAAAGAAAATAACACAAACTTCTCATTCCTTCTCCTTTCAACCGTAGGCTTCCTTTCATTTCCTCCCTCCATTTTCATCCTTACTCCTCCATCCTTTCATCCTTTCTCTATTAGAACTTTTTGGGTTTGGGCTTCTATTGATTGTTGGACTCTTTTAGTTTTATAAAATAGGTTGAATAGATAGCCTGATATTTCCTTAGAGACGTATGTTATTATTTTGTGATGCATTATGGGTTTGGAATTCACCATGTGTTATTGGGCTTGGGTTCAATTGTGAGTATGCTGGAGGGTGTAAGGGCCTCGAGTAGCCTAGATCTTTAATGGACAAAACTAGATTGCTATATATATTCACATCATGGATAGATCCCCACTCCACTCTTGACACTCTTGATGGTTACTACCCAATTGATGTGGCCCTCTATAAGGAGAAGGAGAAGAAGTTGGAAATCTTGTACTTGGCATACACAAATGTGTATGTATTTCTTTTTGCAATAGGATTTGTAAATGGCATTCATTGAATTTGAGAGGTATGCAATATTTTTAATCTATATTTCTATTATTATTGGTACTCTAAATTCCTAGTATAGATCCAATAAATTCTTACGTATGGTATTAGAGCGAGTTATACTAGGGTTAGAACCTAATTTGAGAAAACTTTCAAATTGATTTAATTTGAGGATTACTATGAAATTAAATTTAGATAATTCTTAAATTAATTTAACATTGGAATTTAGAATTTGCAAAATTCCTTTTAATCTTATACATGTCTTTTGGTTAGATCGAATAAAATTTGGCATTGATAAATAATTTTGAATTTGATCTGAGCCTCAATTAAGAAGTATAGAGCCTATGTTAATTGAAGGTTTTAAAATACCAACGCTTTTCAATTTAACTAGGATTACTTTTGGTTTTGAATTCATAATCTAATATGAATTTTGTATTTGGTATTATGAGAACATGATGTGATTAGAACAACAAAAAAGTGGGTTTTAGGGTTTATAGAATGCTTTTTCGATCTTGATTCATCATTTTGTTTGATCGAATAAAATATTATATTATGAATCAAATCTATCTTGTTCGATGGTTTGGATTGTGATTATTGTCAATGAGCCAGAAAGAAGGAACCCCCCATCTCTACTAGCATATGGTTTCGTCCATGGCAGTCATCCTCGGACACTACTAGCTAATGCTGGTTTTCATGGCGCTTCGAGAATGAGGAGACCGGGGTTTTCCTGGGTCATGGCTGCTGCCACCATGGTAATTGCTATGTCTGTCACGGTTGTGATGCCCAGCCACTGCTGGTGGTTCTTATTCAGCCAGTCAAAGAAAGAACAAATTGTATTGAAGAGAAGGCAATATGTCACGGTGCTAAGCAAGGAAGAAAAGTATGGCGGGTCTCTATGGTCGCCTCTACTGTGTGCTGTCGGTTCTCATTGCCAATGCAAGGGAGAAAAGGATGTGGTGCCCCTGTTCAACCCTTGCTTGGAGCTATCATTGTAGCGACATCGCCATCGCAGGAGATAGTCACTTATTGCGAGTCTGGGCTCCATGGTTGCCATTGGTGGGCTCACAAAAGAAAGGAAGCACTGTATTATAGGATGAAGAAGATAAAAGGGGTTGAACCTCTTTCATTTGTGTTGCACATGTAGGTCTGATCCTTTCAACCCTTTAAATTAAATTAAAAGAAGGAAATCCTTTTTGGTTTACAAAGGGAAGAAAATCTGAAAAATAAGAAAGGATGGAATATAAAAAAAAATTCAAATGATTTTAATAATTGTTGGCATTGAATTATTTCTTTCTTTTAATAAAACCTTTTATCATAAAATGTTGGTTTGAAATTCCATAAAATTATAGGATTTGAGATGTTTTATGATATTAACTAAAAATTGATTGAAGTTCTGTAAAATTATAGAATTGAAAAATGCCTATTTGTAGTTATTAAGTCTAATTATTGTGCTATCAAAAGTTCTTAGAAAATTGGAGTTGAGTTGAAAATTGATTATTTGAGCAATTATTTATTCTTATTGAGAGCTCTATTTTGGTTGAGTGAGTTTCTAAACCACAACGGGTTACTTGAAAAACTGATGAAGTTACTTATTTACTTTTGGGACATTTTGTGACTGAGTTAGTTATGGATTGACTCACCTGTTAGCTCTAATGCCTATCAGAAGCTATTTTAAGGGCATGAACCGAATTGTTTTCTAAAATGTTTTGAAGAAAACCAAATCAGAATGCAAGCAAATCCTTTTTATGAAGAAAAGGCTAATTTGAATAACAAATTCTTCTATAAGAATAAAATTCAACAAATAGCTTAAGCACTCAAAAAGCCTTCATAGCATCTTTATCCATAACTTTATACTATAATATACTCTATTTGGAATATATGCTTTGTGTCTCTCGAGTTATTTTGTGTAGAATCATAATAGAAGAATTTCAAAAGGTTGATGCTACACTTTAGAAAGGAAAGATGAGTCTAGAACGCTAGGATATGCCAATTCAGAATGATGACTTTGTCCAGAAGAATGATCCTATCCAGAAGGGATATTATCAGAAACATACTTCTCATATTTGTCATGCCTTCAAAGCTTCCTTAGTACGCTTCATAGAGAAATTCAAAAAGTCAAAAAGATGATTTGACAAGAAGTAGAAGAAGCGCTGATAAATCTACACAGTTGGTATATCAACAAACTGCTACTTTTCTATCTTTGCACAAGCTTCGAAGAATACGGAAAAGAAAAAAGTATTGCTTCTCTGTCCAGTCTTAGACTAGTAGTTTAAAGAGAACTTCACAAGTTAAGAATTGAAAGCTCCAACGGATATATTTCAAATGTCTATAAAAGGCTGGATGTCGAAGAAAGAATGTTAGAACAACTAAATATTTTCTTCATTTGTAGAGCTTCATTGTCAACTTTCTCAACCTTCTGAACCACCAGAAAGTTACTCTTTGTAACTTTTATTAAATAGAAAATCTTTTCTTCTGCTTTGTATTTGATAAGATTCTCTTTTTGAGAATTTAGAGAAGTCATACACACTGAAACACAATTGTTTATCCTTTGTACAAAGAGTTAGTGTAAGTGTTCACAATCTATTTTTTAAATCTGAAAACTTGTACATAGACCCAGTAGTGGTCAGAAAAAGCTTGCAGAGGCTAGGATAAAGAATACTCGAGTTAAAACTTGGAGAGGCTTGAAGAAACACTACTCTTGTATAAGAAGCTTGGAGAAGCTTGAACAAAGAATACTCAGGTTTATATAAAATCTCAACAAAGTATTGGGGACTGGAAGTAGGCAAGTGGATTGGCCAAACCAATATAAAAACTTCTTGTATGGTTCCTCTATTAACTTGATCGAATAAGTTATTCTCTCTACATGATTTATTTAAATATGTTCATCCTTTTAAACAAATATAAACATATAAGCCTTCTTTAACTAACACAAAGCTTCCACAATCCAAGTCTAGGACTTGAGATAAATTTTTAACTTCAAATTTTCAGGTTGCTTTTAAGTTTGAAACAACACGATTCAACCCCCCTTCTCGCGTTTTCTCTTCCAACAATTAGTATTAGAGCCTAACTCTAGAGTTGAGCTTCCTAATGGTTGCAGAGGTCAAAGATCCTATCAGATGGCCTAACAAATTCATCACATCACAGAAGGTCACTCCATAAATCGTCCTCCCTATTTCAATGGTGAAGACTATCCATACTGGAAGGATATAGTGAGACTCTTCATTGAGTCCACATGTCTGAATATGTGGGAGATAATAGAGAATGGTGACTATGTACCTATTATGGAACAACCAGCACCACATGTAGTAGCTGATCCAGAATATCCTCCACCAATAGTAGTCAGAATCATTCCTAGAAATGAATGGACTGATCAGCACAAAACGAAGGTTCAAATGAATGCCAAGGCAAAATACTTGCTCCCATGTGCCTTGAGCAAAAGTGAATATGACAAAATTATATCTTGTGATTTTGCCAAAGAAATCTGGGATAGACTTCAAGTGCTTCATGAAGGAATTGATCAAGTCAAAGAAACGAAAATTAGCATGCTTATTCATAAATATGAAATCTTCAATATGCTCGAGCATGAGAATATTGACAAAATGACTACCAGATTTATGCATAGCATAAAATCTGCTGAAAGCTTTGGGTAAAAGGTAGCAAATGCAGAAATGGTAAGAAAGATCTTAAGGAGTCGTTCAAAGGCCTGGCTTCCCAAAGTTACTGCCATCCAAGAAGCTAAAGATCTGAACGTACTCAGCTTGGATGCTCTCATTAGATCCTTAAAGGCTCATGAGATGGAATTGAAGGAAATTTATGAGGAATCTAACAAGAAGGGAAAGTCCATTGCCCTTAAGACTACTCAGAAGAGATTCAGCTCCTCCAAAGCCATGAAGGCCTTAGAAGAATCGGATGAAGAAGATGAAAGTTCCTCTAATCCTGATTCTGATGATGAAAATGATGAAATAGCTCACTTGGCTAGAAGAATCTCAAAAGCATGGCTCAAAAGGAAAAAGAAGAAATTTGCTCCAAAAAGGGACAAGAAGAGCAAAGTTAAATCGGATGAAGTAATATGCTTTGAGTGCAAGGAACCGAGGCACATCAGATCAGAATGTCCCAGCCTAAAGAAAGCTGGAAAGAAAAAGACTCCAAAGAAAAAGGCTATGATGGCCACATCAGAAGATCTAAATGGAGAGCAAGAAAATCGTGAACACAAGAGGAAGAAAAGATTGTTGCCAACCTTTGTTTCATCGCTGATATCATCTCAGTTGAAGAAACTGAGGTATGTGAGTCTGAGTCTGAATTTACTTTTGAAAACTTTCAAAAAGCTTATGATGAACTCTTGGATGATTCCAAGTCTCTTGCTTCTCATTATGCATGTCTGAGAAAATATTTTCAAAAACTGTCTTTAGAGTTTGAAAAACTCAAGACTAAAAATGAGAAGGTTGGGCATAAAAAGAATAAAATACAGAATGAAAATTTTGCTCTTCAAAAGGAAGTAGTAGCCCTAAAAGATGAAGTTTCTAAAACTCAAGATAAGACATCCTCTGATATTTCTGAGCTTCAAAAATTAGTCAAATTTCTCAAATCTAATTTTGAGAAAATGGTTTATAGCTCGAAAAATCTAGACTTGATACTCGGCGCTCAGAAACCTTACCTTGATAAAATTGGTTAAGGCTATGAGAAGGAAGATGATGAAAAATCATTTGAGAAAATTTCAAGTTTAATTCCAAATTATATTTACTGCTTTAAAAAGGGTCACACATTTGAAAGATGTTTCTCCAGAAGGAGAGCAAAATAATAGATAGTGAAAAAGGTCAAGAAACTTGCTAACCCAAAAGGACCCAAGAAAATATGGGTACCTAAAGTCAAAATTGCTTCTGATGTAGGTATGCCTTAAATCAATTGATCAAAAAAAAAAAAAAAAAAGATGTGGTATCTGGATAGTGGATGCTCCAGACACATGATTGGAAATAAATCCTAGTTTAGAAATCTCAAACCCAAGGATAGTGGAATAGTCAAATTTATTGACGGAATCAAATCCAAAGTCGTTGGTATAGGTAATGTTGGTAAGAACAATTCCAACCTGATAAATGATGCTATGTTAGTAGAGGGATTAACTCACAATCTCTTGAACATTGGTCAATTTTGTGACCAAGACTACAAAGTTGTGTTTGAATCCTCTCACTGTATTATTAAGGATTCTACAAATGACGAGATTATTCTTACTACGAAGAGGCATAACAATATGTATGTGTTGTATCTAGATGATCTCTTCGATTAGAATGTAAAATGCTTAGCTTCCTTTTTGGATGAAAAGTGGCTGTGGCACAAAAAGTTTAGTCATGCTAAAATGAAATTGATCTCTAAGATCTCTTAGAAAGAACTGGTCATAGGTTTACCAAAAATTGATTTTGAAAATGATTCCTCTTGTGAATTCTATCTCAAAGGCAAACAAATCAAAAGTCCTTTCCACAGCAAAAATGTAGTTTCTACTACTAAACTACTTAAGCTTTTACATTTTGATCTCTTTACACTAACTAGAACTACCAGTCTAGGAGGTAAGAGATATGGTTTAGTCATTGTAGATGATTATTCAAGATTTACATGGGTTATGCTCCTAAACCATAAGGATGAAGCCTTTGAGGTCTTTAAAAGCTTTTAAAAAAGAATTCAAAATGAAAAAAAGTTTTTGCATCACTTCCATGAGATCAGATCATGGTGGAGAATTTGAAAATCATGCTTTTGTAAATTTTTGTGAAGAAAATGGCATTCCTCATAATTTCTCTTCTCCTAGAACTCATCAATAAAATGGGGTAGTGGAAAGGAAGAATAGATCGTTGCAAGAAATGACCATAACTATGCTTATTGAGAGTGGCTTATCAAAAGGTTTTTGGGTAGAAGCTGTTAGCACTACTTGCTATATTTAAAATTGTATTTTCTTAAGACCAATTCTCAAGAAAACTCCTTATGAATTATGGAAATGAAGAAAGCCCAACATTTCCTATTTTCATATTTTTGGATGCAAATGTTTTATACTAAACACCAAGGACAAACTGTCAAAGTTTGATCCTAAATCTGATCTTGAAATTTTTCTAGGATATTCATCTATGTCAAAAGCTTACAAGGTGTTCAATAAGAGGTCTCAATTTGTAGAAGAAACTATCCAAATAAGCTTCATGGAAAAAACAAATGACCTAATTAGAAGGTTGCTGATCTGGAAGTGGAAATGGAAAGTATGTCATTAAATGAAGACTCCTACACCCAATAGAACCTTCAGATGACCACTAGAGATGATAATGAAAATGTTTATGAAATTTCTTCACATCAACATGCTTTTGATGATGCTTCTAAAGAACTAGAAAGTGCTTTTTTGAGGAGCAGGTACTTAAGTGTAAGAAACTTGAAAACTATCTCTCAAAACCAAATTATTAGTGAACCTTCTCATGGAATCAGAACGAGATCCTCACTTAGAAATGATTCAAATCTCACTCTTATCCCTGAGATTCAATCAGAAAATATTGAAGAAGCTTTATAGATCAATTCTGGATTGAAGCTATGAAAGAGGAGTTATCTCAGTTCGAGAAAAATAAAGTCTAGACTTTGGTACCACTGACTAAAGGACAATCCGTCATTGGAACCGAATAGGTATTTAGAAACAAGCCTGATGAGGATGGAAAGGTTGTCAGAAACAAAGCAAGATTAGTGGTTCAAGGTTATAATCATCAAGAAGGCATAGATTATGATAAAACTTTTGCTCCTATTACAAGATTAAAAGCCATTAGAATGTTATTTGATTATGCAACTTACAAAGGTTTTAAGTTATTTTAAATGGATGTAAAATCCGCATTTTTAAATGGTTTTATATATGAGGAAGTTTATGTTAATCAACCTCCTGATTTTGAAAATGAAAACTTTTCTCAACATGTGTCTAAACTTTCAAAAGCTCTCTATGGGTTAAAACAAGCTCACAGAGCTTGGTATGATAGATTCAGCTCTTTTCTAATCACAAATGATTTTTGTAAGAGGAAAGGTTGACACCACCTTGTTTATTTCATGACCAAAATGACTTTCTGATTGTTCAAATTTATGTCGATGATATTATTTTTGGAGCAACTAACCAAAGTCTGTGCAAGAACTTTTCTTATCTTATGCAAGGAGAATTTGAAATGAGCATGATGGGAGAACTAAAATTCTTTCTTGGACTACAAATCAAACAAGAGAAAGATGGTATCTTAATTCATCAAGAAAAGTATGCCAAGGATTTGCACAAAAAGTTTGATATGGATAAGACCAAGAGTATTATTATTCTTATGTATCCCTTACAAGTTTTAGAAGCTAATGAAGATGGTAAGAAAGTTTTTTTGAATTTCTCTACAGAGGTATGATTGGCTCACTATTATATCTAACTGCTAGTAGACCTGACTTGCAATTAAGTGTAGGAATTGGTGCTCGATTTCAATCAAATCCCAAACTTTCACACTTAATTGCTGTTAAAAGAATTTTGAAATTTTTAGTTGGTACTACTAATCTCAGTCTATGGTACGAGAAAGGTACTTCTTGTGATATTACAGGATACTGTGATGCTGATTTTGCTGGAGATAGAGTAGAATGAAAGAGCACTAGTGGTTATTGTTGCTTTCTTGGAAAATCATTGATAACATGGTCAAGCAAGAAGTAGAACACTATTGTCATTTCAACTGCAGAAGCAAAATATGTATCTCCTACAAATTGTAGTACCACCCAGATTCTATGGATCAAGTAACAATTAGAGGACTTCAACTTGAGGTATACCAAAATTCCTATCCTGTGTGACAATACAAGTGCTATAAACCTTACCAAGAATCCTATTCAGTATTCTAGATCCAAGCACATTGACATAAAGCATCATTTCATAAGAGATCATGTTCAAAAAGGTGACATTGAGCTAACATTTATTAATACTGAAAGTCAAATTGCTGACATTTTTACAAAACCTTTAGCAGAAGATCGATTCTCCAAAATAATGAACCTTCTAAACTTGATCAACTTTTGATCATTCACATGCATTGCATCTTAACACACACACTCTCTCTTGAGCTAAAGTAAAAGTTGAGATTGCCATATTTCAATGGGGTTTGCTTTCTGGAACATTGTTCTTCTTTGTCTAAGTTTGCTTCAAAAAAGTCACATCATGAGAAACTTATAGAGTCTGCTTGGAATATGCTCTCTCACTATTCAAAAAGATTGCTTCAAAAAAGAATGAAGATGAAATGAGAAAAATAACAGCTTAAGAAAGTTAAATTAGTCTTCTCATGGGACTGCTTTCTTATTCCTTCAAAAAGATGGTCATAGACTTTGAAGAATGAAGGTTCTAGTTAAAAGATACGGTTTTGTTATGTGCGTCGCTTGGATAATCACCCACCATTATATGATGACCATTACCTAATGAAGCGGGAAACTCCAAAAGGCACGCCTACTTTGAAAACGGCAGCGTTTTACTCTAAATCTGCTTACACACTTTAACTGTTGGTCTCTATCATTAACCATTACCCATCACATCAACTTTTCATCTCTCAAGTCTCAGAGAAAAAAACCTTTCACTATTCTTCATCCTCCTTACTCCAAAACCTTCTAACCCTCACAATTTTTTTCCATACACCTAGCCCTAACACACTCTGTCTTCACATCCAGTTACCTATCTCATCTGTGCATCATGACTAAGAAAGGAGACTATAGTGTGCCTTACATGTTTGACAACGATGAAATGCAGACCAGATTTCATAGGCAATTCTTCATACGACCTATTGCTTTTGGAAGAACTTTCACATTAGAAAACTTCTCAGCCTTCCCCTAAATTACAGAAGTGTTCAAGCTCCAAGAATGGAATAATTTCTTGAATATTTTTGAAGATGTCTACATTGGAGTTGTTGCTGCCTTCTACAGCACCCTTGCGCCTGTTGATGAAGATAATACATCCTTGAGGAGTATCATAGGGAGCTGTGAGATCCAAATACTTCCCTTTAATCTCACTGATGTCACCAACACTCCAAATGAAAGGGGTTTTATGCAGAGGTGGTTTAAGATAGTGGGAGCAACTTAAAGCCACAGAAGAAGATGTCTCTAAAGTCCTTACAGGAAGAAGAGACATAGAAGTGAGAAATATTTGCACTTCCTCTCTCATCTTTAATGTCAGAGCAATCTATTCTGTTGTCCAGTACACAATGCTTCTAAGGATGGGAAACACTAATGTCATAACTGAGGTAGATCATATGGTCATGTTTTGCCTCATGACTAAAAGAAGGATTAATCTGGTCAGGTTAATCCTGGATTACATGCTCTCTACTGTAGATGATGCCAGGAGTCATGCAACCTTGCCCTATGGCATGCTCCTAACATGCGTCTTACAAAGAGCCCAACTTCCTGTTGAAGGATATAGGAAGGATGAAAAATGCCCTGCCAGCACCATGAAGACCTTCTCTGCTATGGGTCTGAAATCCTAAGGTCTTGAGAAGGTAGAAAAGAAAAAGAAGAAGAAGAAAGAAGAAGAGAAGAAGAATGAGAAGGAGAAGGAGAAAAAAAGAAAATCAACCAACCTTCAGAAGGATGTTTCTAAACCTTCTGAAAAGAGACAATTGAAGAAAAGGCATGAGAGAGATCTTTTACCTGTTCTTGAGGAAAGAAGAATCAACAAAAGAAGAATATTGAATCCTCCTCTTCCAGTGCAGACGCTGATGACTCAGCTATTGCAGCACAAGCCATGAATGCAATTGCTCCTGCAACATCTGCTTCACAATCCCCTAGAACAAAGGGGATTATCATTAGGGAATAGTCTCCTCAAGCTCCTCCAAAAGAACAACTTGAAGCATAAGCTTTAAAAACAAATGAGGACCCTGAGATAATTAGGAAAAGGAAGAAAAAGAAAGCCTATGTCAGGAGAACTATGCTGGAAGCTACTTAGGATAGACTAAGAAATGAAGCATGGCTATAGAGGCAAAAAGATAAAGCTTCTAGAGTTGATGGGTCAGTCAGAAGGGCATCGAGCTCATCAACCTCTTTGAAAGTGGAGTAAGACTTCATTGTTATTGAAGTAGTCAATCCACCTTCTGAAATGAGGACTGTGATTCTACTTTCTGAAGAACCATCAAAAAGACCAGCACAATCTTCACTACAAACTGAATATGATCTAGAAAGATCAAAACATAATAGAACTCGTGTTCTGGTAATAGAAGCAGAAACTGAAGCAGCTGTTGCTGAATCTCAACCTCTTTTGTTGAGCACTCCAATGCCTCATCTAGCTGCTGTCTCTGAACCTTAAGAAACTCCTACCACTCCTGTTATAGCTCAGATCTTGTTGCTGCTCACTTCGATACTTAGATTTGATAGAAAAACCTCTCCTGTTATATCTAAGCCCCAACAATACTCATTAAACAACTCTTAGCACATTGAAAAGTTTCCTTCTAAAGAACCTTCATCTACTGAAGTGTTTCCCAATGCTGCTGATGTTCAGATGGATCTGCTCCTTGCTAATCAACATACAATATTGGCAAATCAAGCTGAACTTCAAGCCCATCAGTAGAGAATAGATCACCATATGGACAAAATGGAAAACCTTCTTGTGCAGATTCTAAGGACCATTTAGAAATCAAAGGGCAATCAGTAATGGTACTTCCATGATCCCACATCATTCTTTTTTTTTTTTTTTTTTTGATGATGTCAAAGGGGGAAAAGAAGAAAATATTTAAGAAAGCTCAAGCTGAGGGGGAGCATAGCATAAGTGCATACACTTAGGAAGAAGCATGCATGCATACATATGCATTCTCTTTAATGTTATATCTGTGCTTATCGCTCTATTTAATTTTGGTTAAAAATAGTTATTGTTAATTTTTTCTTCTACAAATGCATTTTAGAATCAATATTTATCTATCATATTTTTAATTGCTCTGATTGAATATCCTATTACCTATAACATGCTTTGATACCTTAAATTATAGTATGCGCTCTGATATTTCAAATTATTGAATGCTTTGATCCTTATTTAGAACAATCAATAACTGTCTTGATATTTAATGATTGGATATCTATTCAAATAAAATGCTCTAATCCTCATTAAATACTTGTTTGAAGTTTTGAGATAATGATTGATTACCTATTCTCTAACCATATGCATCCTAGTTGATTTATCTTTACCTTTGCTTTGATATATCAAATATTGTGCTAAGATAAACCTTAAATTCATATGTCTTCACGTGATGACATTTAAAACATTTTTTCTTGAAAAATTACTCTAATATATCTCAATGATGTATTATGATAAAAATAATGATCTTTGAATTCATCATTCCTCTTTGAAAGAAGTTGCTTTTCAAATGACAAATCATGTTCTTTCAAAAGGTCTTTTCTAATAACAAAAAGTATTTCTTAAATATCAATTTGCCATCATCAAAAAGGGGGAGATTGTTAGCTCCAATGCTTATCAGAAGCTATTATGAGGATATGAACTAAATTGTTTTCTAAAAGGTTTTGATGAAAATGAAATCAGAATGCAAGCAAATCTTTTTGATCAAGAAAAGGCTAATTTGAATACCAAGTTCTTCTATAAGAATAAAATTCAACAAATAGCTTAAATGCTCGAAAAGCCTTCAAAGCATCTTTATCCATAACTTTATACTACAATATACTTTATTTGGAATATATGCTTAGTGTCTCTGGAGCTATTTTGTGTAGAATTAGAATAGAAGAATTTCAGAAGGTTAATGCGACACTTCAAAAATGAAAGAAGAGTCCAAAAAGCTAAGATATGCTAATTCAGAATGATGACTTTATCTAGAAGAATGATCTTATCCAGAAGGGATATCACCAGAAACATACATCTCATATTTGTCATTACCTTCAAAGCTTCCTCAGTATGCTTCATAGAGAATTCAAAAAGTCAAAAAGATGATTTGACAAGAGGCATAAGAAGCACTGATAAGTCTACACAGTTGATATAGCAACAAATAGCTACTTTCCTATCTCTGCACAAGCTTCAAAGAGTGAGGAAAAGGAAAAACTATTGCTTCTCTATCCAGTCCTAGACTAGCAGTTCAAAGAGAACTTCAAAAGTCAAGAATTGAAAGCTCCAACGGATATATTTCAAATGTCTATAAAAGGCTGGATGTTGAAGAAAGAATGCTAGAACAACTAAATATCTTCTTTGCTTGTAAAGCTTCATTGTCAACTTTCTCAACCTTCTGAACCACTAGAAAGTTACTCTTTGTAACTTTTGTTAAACAAAAAAATCTTCTCTTCTATTTTTTATTTGATAAGATTCTCTTTTTGAGAATTTAGAGAAGTTATACACACCGAAACATAATTGTTTATCCCCTATAAAGAGAGTTAGTGTGAGTGCTCACTAACTGTTCTCAAAACTTGTACATAGGCCCAATAGTAGTCAGAAAAAGCTTGCAAAAGCTAGGATAAAGAATACTTAAGTTAAAGCTTAGAGAGGCTTGAAGAAACACTACTTTTGTGTAAGAAGCATGGAGAAGCTTGAACAAAGAATACTCAAGTTTATATAAAATCTCAACAAAGTGTTGGAGAATGGAAGTAGGCAAGTGGATTGGCCAAACTAGTATAAAAACTTCCTTTATTCCTACTTAGCTTTTTAACTTGATCGAATAAGTTATTCTCTTTATGTGATTTATTTAAATCTATTCATCTTTTCAAACAAATATAAACATATAAGCCTTCTTTAGCTAACACAAAGCTTCTGCAATCCAAGTCTAGGACTTGTTAGTTAGATTGACATGGTATTTGGGATGATTTTGACGGTAATATCCTTCAGCCTACAGTTGTTGGATTTTTGTAATTATTTTTTATATAGTATATTCTCCACCCACAAGTGAGTTTATATTGTACGTTTTAGATGCTTATTTATGGTAATGCATATTACTATTAATTGCCTATGAAAATAATCAAATTCTTTGTATTTTTCAACTTCTGTGAATTTTTCCATGAATAATATTGATAGCCAAATTGAGCTCTAAATTGAAATTGCTATAAAAGGGAATTTACTAAGACAAATATGGATTACCTTTTCGAAAATTGTTGATATTAATTTTTGTGGGACCAACCTTGTGAGAAAATTAATCTTTTTCTTTGTTTTGATTTTTATTAATTTTTGCTGCAATTTATCTATTTTATAATAAAATGTCCTTGTCTCTAGAAAATTATAAAATTTTTAAGATGTTGGTAGTAAAAACAAAATGGTCAATAGGCTGTGGAAAATCAAAATTGTATGATAGGCATGGTAATACTAGACAATCTATGGTGTCTTCTGCTAAATATCTTTTGGATTAGAGGGATTATTTCCCAATTTAGCATGTTAAGGACTCTGAATAAATTGGGACGGTTGAGTGAAGAAATTTGCCTCTTGTTGAGTCATGTTGACTTTCATGAATCCCATTGAAAGAAAACCTTGAATCTATTGTCTATATTTAAAATAAAAGACTCTCCTAAAATATAAATTATTTAATTGTCAAAAATTTAGCCTCAACTATGCTTTGTATATGGGGTCAAGTCACTAAGGTGAAAACTTGTAATCCAAAGAGTTCTCAGGCCACCCGTTATCCCGTGAACATTGAAGGTTACAAATATAATGTTCGAAATTTTTAAAACATTTGATTTATACTGTTAATCGATTTATTCACTCTTATTGAATCTGTAAAGTTAATTAGAGGTAAATTAAAGATTAATTGGGAGTTAATTAGAAGTTAATTAAAGAGATTAGAATTAAGAAAAATTAAAATAAATATGCAGAAAATCTTACAAAGTTATTAGCAACGTTTAGTTTGTTTGAAAGAAATCGATGAAGATTTGGTATTTTATATTGCTAAAACCAAATTAGTAGAATTTTATATTGAAAAACCCTAGATTGGGTGGTTGAAATTCAGCCACCATCCCCACCTAAATAGCGCCACATGTAGCCATAAACAAGGGGAGAGTTGGTTGAATCTTAACTACTCAAAATAGCAACTAATCAAGAGCCAAGATCCTAACTACCAAGCATTATATGTAACATCTTACTAAATATAATACTATGCCTAAGTCATAATATTTTACTCGGCAGTCTATTATGTGTGATTATCACTTATATCGATTAACCCTAATTCTTTGACTAGGTCGAACGAGTGTTTATATCGGCATATATATATGCCGCATGGGTATGGCATAATAAGAGAACCTTTAGTAAGGTGGGCGAAATTTTTGATGTATTTACATAAATATGTATACAAACATGGTTTCATAAGTTCTTGTACATATAAAAGTGGTGAATACATGAATAGGGGCGTCGAACACAATAAGCCAATACATGCTCAAACGTAGCACCGTAACCTCGGTAGCTCAAAAAATGAGGATAATAGTTGCCGCCACATCCAGGGTCTGAGAATGATGTGGACATACATAATAGGGTGACAATTTCGGAAAAATTCTCAGTAGGATTCTCAACTATGCTATACTTGTAACACCCTCTATTATATAAGTCATGCTCGAGTCATAGAGTCATATTAAGAGGTTGTCACTGTGCTAAGAAAACTTTAAAGTATGGAAAATATAATACATGGCCCTTTAACTGCTTACTTTATTACCGACTAATAGTCTCTGATATATATATATATATATATATATATATATATATATATATATATATATATATATATATATATATATATATATATAATAATTACACTTTAAAAGAAAGTATGATTGATATAGTACACAGCGTCTACTTCTGACTAGTTGTTACTAGCTTCAATGGTCTCTTGATCTGGCTTATGCCCGATTCTTGCTCCATGAATGGCCCTGTACTCTGCCTCGCACTTGGTTTCTAACTTGGGTGCTGGAATGTTTACGGAAAAGAAAAACATGCAAGCAGGCAATGAGAACCTAAGGTTCCCAGTAGGTAAACATGAACTATTCTCATACAGTGCCATCATAAACATTCTAGCCGCTTCGGTTTATTATGAAAATATGAGCACATATACATAAACAGTGGTTCAATTTTAAGTGGAAAATATCTTTCTCGAAGCGAGTTATGTTTTAACAATCACTTGCCATATTATATGACAAACATAGAAATACAAATAGTGCAATATGTTTCAACAAGAATCTTAATAACCTTATGACTTAATGGGATAACTGAAGATGCACATAAAGATGCTTATGCTTATCTGTATGCAAGTGCACTTGACTTAATTTGTATCTTTCTTTAACTTGCAACTTGATCTTGCTCTTTCCTGTACTTGGTCCCCTGGAGGTGAATGGCCTCTCTCACCCCTGAGTAATAGCCTGCTTTTCAGGTTCGAGCTTGTACCTATACATGAGTGACAGCTTTACTTTCCCCGACCCTCACACCGGTCTATTCCCCTTAAATCTGGTCGAGGGCTGGCCCAAGTCTCAGACAGTACCGCTCTGGCCCATGCTAGCTGGGTTTATGCCATGCCTCGCGTGGTAGCTTGGTACGTCCCTCTTGCAAGTTCTTATTATCCTTTTCTTTCCATATCTTATCATGCATGCGGATGCTTTGAGCATTCATGGATATGTCTATTGTCTTACTTCTCATATCATATTCTAATTATGTTTGCATGCATGATGTATATGAACATGACATATAAATATGTTCAAGGCATAATCACCCATAGCATAAGTTCTCAGAAATCCTTGCCGAAAATTCGGCAGCATAACGGATCGAGTCCGCTTCCCCGTGAATAGTGCCAGGCTACCAATACAATCAATTGAGTATGCAATTCAATGTAAAACAGCAAGTTACAGCAACATTATTGATCATATGGTATGTCAAAATCAATAGAAATATCAACAGAGTTTTCTGCTCACTCTACCCTCTTCTGCCCGAATTTTGTAAAGTCCACCCTTATTGCAATTCAACTCATTTGAATCTAATTTTTGGATATGTCATAGCCTTATGTGTCTAGTTGCTAACCCTTTTGGTCCCATCTCATTTTGATTTCTGTAACTCAAGATATAAATATTTTACCTCAGACTGCCTTGTTCTTAGCCAGAATTGGGTTCTTATAAGTAAAAATTCACTAAAAATAGAAACCTAGGTGAAATCATACGAAATTTATATCAAACTAAAGCTAACAGGACAAGATTTCGAATGACATAAGTTTCATCTCATTTGCATGAGTGTATTTTGAGCCCCGAAACTTGACCCTGCTGGACTACCCTGTTCCAGTCCGGTTTGAACTCAAGTCAAATTCATTGATGTGCTGGGAACAAATGGCAACGAATCTGACTCTGAAATTTTTATGGAATGTTTCGTTACATGTTATCTTTCAAACAGCATTAGTTTCACTCAATTTGGAGTTGTGTAGGGTGAGTTATACCCTTCTCAACTCATACTGCCCAGATGAAAACCCAGATTTCTAGGTCAAACTTCAAAAATTCATAACTAATTCTATACTAATCCAATGGCCTTATGTTTTATATGTATGGAAAGCCCTGAATGTCTAGTTTCATATAAAAATGGTTTTATGAATTTTAAACGGCAGTAGGCAGAGCTGTACACTCCTCCGTACAGACCATCGAGGAGAAAACCCTAATAGCTTCTTGAACTCTTCTTGGATTTATGATTTTCTCTAATCAATCCACCTAATCTTCATTTCAAACTCACATATACACCTTAAACCAATCTTAATTCATTATCATCACTCAAGATAGCATCAGAATCTTGCAAGAGATTGGAAAGAAAGTGGAGTCCCAATCAGCCCAATTCAAAGAAAACAAGAAAAGGAGTTGGAATTCCTACCTTGGTGGTGTGAAATCTTGATGGAACTTGATCTTGGAGTGAAGTTAATGGTTGGGGCTTGAGTTTGGGGATGAGAGGAAGTGGAAGAAGATGAGGAAGAGTGGGGAAATGAGGCTGGTAGTGGGGAGGTCAAAAATGATAAGAAGAAGGAAAGAAAAGATGAGATATTTGGAGACAC
Organism: Pterocarpus santalinus; assembly: GCA_031439595.1. Taxonomy (NCBI): domain Eukaryota; kingdom Viridiplantae; phylum Streptophyta; class Magnoliopsida; order Fabales; family Fabaceae; genus Pterocarpus; species Pterocarpus santalinus. The sequence goes on along the minus strand of CM062526.1, from coordinate 13,568,608 downwards.
TTTGCTTTGATTGGTGGATTTCACTCCCTTCTCCAATTTGGCTTGGCTTCCCCATCATCAAGGGCTGATCAAGGCACCACTTGGGGATTTGTTTGGCTAAATCTTAGCCATTGATCCTAGGGCACTCATAGAAAAATTTCTATTGGTCCGGTTCCGACAGTTTGAAATACCGAAATCTTACCGATTTCCTTTAAATCGGTAAAATGGTTTTAGAAAAATCCTATGAAGTTTCCTATGGCTCTAATCTAATTCCATTATACCTAATCATTCTAAACCACACTCAATTGGCTTTAAGTGAATGCTTAATCGAATCCTAATTAATCCCAGTTATCCGACGAAAACCGAAAACTCGGTTAATAACGATAGAATCTTTCGGACGTTACACTCTTCACTCACTTGGCGGCCAATTAGCGCCATCCACCAGGGTAGAAGTGGCTCAATTTTCGTCCACTCAAACTAGTGAAATTCTACTGATTTGGTTCTGGCGGTTTAAAGCACCGAATCTTTGCCGATTTTCTTCAAATCAGCAAAACTTTACTAAATGACTTTGAGAGGATTTCTATATCTCTATCCTAATTGTTCCTAAGCCTCATCCCTCTGATTAACATCTATTTAACTCCTAATTAATATTTAATTAACTCCTAATTGCCCTTACAAAACTGTTGAAACCGAATAGATAGATTAATGACATAAGTTAGACATTTTCGCAATTTCGAAGCCTTTTTGTTTTCTGTTTTCTATAACTATGGCATATCCGTAATTTTGAGCAAGTCCAGGGGCACCCCCCATCATTTCACACCAGACTGCCTCCATGGCCCAATCGGCAGAGATTTAGACTTCTACGGTTTCACCACGTGATTCTGCTCTGTTTAAATTTCCATTCTGCTAATTCTACAGATATGGGGACATAAAGGTCATTTTATGAAAAGTTCTAGGGTGGACATGAAGGTCATTTTATGAAAAGTTCTAGGGTTATTGTGGAAATAAGTTTTTGGGGTCAAAACATAATTTCTAAAAATTCAAGGTATCACTGCGATTAACAAAAGTTTGTAGGGGCACTTTTATCATTTCTTAATTTTTTAACATATGGCAGTGCCGTATTTTCAACGGCAGTGTTACACTACCCTATAATTTCAAGTGTGAGGATCGTCATGGCATAGCACTGCCTGAGAAATTCTCACACTACCTAAGGGAAATAATTCAAAGTTCCTATTACGTTCTATTTACGAAAGTGGGGATGTTACAATACTAGCATCGCATTCATTTGCTATTCCTTCAGTTTTTATGTAAATATGAAAATGATGAATAACATAATACATTATCCACAGACATTAGATTTAAGAAAACATAACCTGAAGCAAGGTTCAAGTTTACTTAAGGCAGTAAAAATAGAATAAGCATCAATGTGGCAACATATAGTAACAAGTGCAGAATAATAAAGGTTACAATTGTAAAAGAGCATAACATTCAAACCACATGCAAATAACATGTCCATGTAATGCAATCATGCATGTACTCAAGACTCACTTTGCTTCATTAATCCATAAATTAGATATCATAAACATTTCCTTGTTTGGTCTCTTGGGAGTTTCTGGCCATATAACTTCTTGGTAATAGTCTGCTTTTTAGGACTGAGCTTGTAATATCCCCACTTTCATAAATAGAACGTAGTGGAAACTTTGAATTAGTTCCCTTAGGCAGTGTGAGAATTTCTCAGGCAGCGTTATGCCATAACGATCTTCACACTCAGAATTATAGGTTAGTGTAACACTGCCGTTGAAAATATGGCACTGCCATATGTTAAAAATTAGAAAATGATAAAAGTGCCTCTATAAACTTTTATTAATTGTAGTGATGCCCAGAATTTTTAGAAATTATATTTTGACCCCAATGACTTATTCCCACAATGACCTTATAACTTTTCATGAAATAACCTTTATGTCTCCATACTTGTAGAATTAGCAGAATGGGATTTTAAACAGAATAAAATCACATGGTGAAACCGTAGAAGTTTAAATCTCTACTGATTGGGCCATGGAGGCAGTCTGGCATGAAATGATGTGGGGTGCCCTGGACTTGCTAAAAATTATGGAAATGCCATTAGTTATAGAAAACAGAAAACAAAAAGGCTCCAAATTTATGAAATTGTCTAATTTACGCCGTTAATCTATTTAGTCGATTTCAATATTTATGTAAGGGCAATTAGAAGTTAATCAAATATTACTTAGGAGTTAATCAGATGTTAATTAGAGGGATGAGGCTTAGGAACAGTTAGAATAGAGATATAGAAATTCTCTCCGAGTCATTTAGTAAAGTTTTGCCGATTTGAAGAAAATGGGCGAAGATTTGGTATTTTAAACTGCTAGAACCGAACCAGTAGAATTTTCTACTAGAAACCCTTACTTAAGTGGCTAAAATTCAGCCACTCCTACCACATATGAGTGGCGCCAAGTGTTGCTCAAGATAGTGGAGAAACTTGGCCTCACCTCCACCAAATTTTTATTAATTTTTGCCTATTTGTTCGGTTTTTATCAAATAATTGAGGTTAATGAAATCCGACTAAATATTTATTTAGGGTTAATTAACTAGCAAATAATTGAGATTAGATGGGAGATAATTAGATTATAAGCATATAAGATTTCATGGAAATTTTCCTAAACTAATTTACCAATTTAAAGAAAATCGGTAAGATTTCGATATTTTAAACTGTCAGAGCCGAATCAATATGATTATGCACCCAAAATCCTATGACTCAATGGCTGAATGCTCAGCCACTTATTCATCCATTGGTGGCACAAGAAAGGCCACAAAATGAAAAGAGTTAGCTGAAATTTAGCCACTAGCTCTCAACCAATCAAAATCCAAGTTGCCAATTACTTCCTTGATGCCTTAATGACCTATTCCTTTCCTTTTCCCTTTAGCAAAAAATACGCCCTCCTCTGTAACGTTCGGAAAATTTTATCGTTAACAACTAAGTTGTTCGGTTTTATCGAATAAGTGAGTTTATTCAGGATCTGATTAGATACTTTCTTAAAGCCAATTAAGGGTGAATTGAGAGGATTAGGCATGATAGAATTAAATTAGGAGCATAGAAAACCTCATAGAAAAATTTCAAGCCAATTTACCGATTTAATGGAAATCGGTAAAATTTCGGTAACTCAAACTGTCGGAACTGGATCAGTAGAATTTTTCTATGAGTGCCCTAGAATCAACGGCTAGGATTTAGCCAAACACCCCACCCAAGTGGCACCTAGACAGCCATGGATGATGGGGAAGAAACCAGATTTTTGACCAAGACTCATTCCACCAATCAAATTCAAGCCTCCTTGAAAATATCTTTACTTTTTCCTTGCATCCTCATCCAAAAATTCGGCCACTTCTCCCAGCTGAATCCTCTTCATTCTTCTTCTCCTCATTCTCTCCTCCACTCCATTTTCATCTCTTCTTCAAGCCTCATCATAAACTATGTGCACCAAAGACACAAAATCAGCCTAAACAACTCAAGACAAGGTAGGAAATCCTACTTCTTCTCTTGTTTCTCTGATTTGGGGCTATATGTGGGGCTTGCATAATCTGAGATGTTGGTGTTTTATAGAGTGATGATGATGTTTTATGACTGGATTTGTATGTATGTTATGCTTAAAATTGGATTTGAGGGCAAATAGCTTGAAGGAGGAAGACAAATCTGGAAGCTGTTAGAGTTTTCCCTCGGCTCCACCCGCTACCTATTAAATTGGATGAAACTATTTTTATATGAAACTAGACATCTAGGGCTTTCCATACATATATCATAATAGGCCATTGGATTAGTATAGAATTAGTTATGAATTTTTGAAGTTTACCCTAGAAATCTGGCTTCCTATCCGGGCAGTAGGAGTTAAGAAGGGTATAACTCAGCCTATACAACTCAAATTGAGTGAACCCAGGTTTTTTTGAAATTTAACATGTAAAGGAATATCCCATAAAAATTTCAGAACCAAACTCCTAGCCGTTTGCTCCCAGTGCACCAAAGAAGTTGGCTTAAGTCTAAACTAGGTGGGACTAGGGTAGTTTAGTACAGCCAAGTTTCGAGACTCATAAGTCAAAATATACTTATGCAAATGATATGAAACTTAGTTCATTTGAAATCTTGTGCTTATAGCTTTAATTTGACATAAATTTCATATGAATTCACCCAGTTTCTATTTTTAGTGAATTTTTACTTAAAAGGATCCAATTCTGGCTAAGAATAGGGCAGTCTGAGGTAAATTGTTTATATCTAGAGTTATACACATCAAAATGAAATAGGACCAAAAGGGTTAGAATTTAGACATATGAGGCTATGACATATCTAAAAATTAGATTTAAATGAGTTGAATTGAATGAGAAATGAGGCACACCAAATTCGGGCAGAACAGAGGGAGTTAAACTGAAACTCTATTGATGTTTAAATTGAAATTGTTGATTGAGATTATGAATGTATATGTATAATTGTTGCTCTATACTGAAATTGTAAGTTGTATAAATGTACTAATTGTCTGGCACTATTCACGGGGAAGCGGACTTGATCCGTTATGCTGCCGAAATTTCGGTAAGAAGTTTATATGTTATGAAAGTCTATGACAACTTGAGTGCATCATACATAAAGAAACAAGTTAAATATGCATTCATTTCATGAGATGATAAAGAATTCCATATCACTTAGGCCAGCCCTGGAATAAATTAAGGGGAATAGATCAGTGGGAAGGTCGGGGAAAGTAAACCCAGCCATCCTATATAGGAATGAGCTCGGTCCTGAAAAGTGGACTATTACCCAGGAGTATATAGCCAATGACACCCAGGGGACCAAGGATGGAAATAAGTTCTAATAGGCGAAAGCTTCCAAGAATAAGATGCATCTTCTCATTGCATATGCATATGTACAGTGTAAAAATTTTCCATTGATTGTTCTAAATCCCTGTTTTTTATTCTTAATATGCTATTGTTCCGCTGTGATTACTATTTGAGTATATTAGTATATCTGTTAATTAAAATTGAACTTGTTTCGATGTATGCTTTACAAATGCGTATTTAAGTTAAATATTATCATTTTACCATACTATTCGAAAATTATTGCACAACCGAAACAACTGGGAATGACAGCGATGACAAATGTATAGAACTAGGAATTCCTACTGAGAAATTTCTATTTCTCACCCTACTGTATATTACCGCGTCATTCTCAGACTATGGAGCACGCTACGATAGGAGTCTTCTTCATTGAGTTCCCCGAGCTTCACATACACCTCGACCCATTCCTAGACTCTGTATATATATCTGGCAGGTGCCAGTTTCGTTTGTATTTCTTCTTTCAGAGAGACTTCGCCGTACCACTAATGCACCCACTGTTTGACCCCGCTGTCCCATATATTGCCATTCCTCTTCATATGGCCCATCCATTTCCACCTCCTCCAGCAGCAGCCCTCGCTCCTATGGCCCCTCCTGCGTCATCACCACACCCGATGCTCTCCGCCTCAACATCAGAGGAGGCCCCATTGGAGGCAGCGAGTTCCTCCTCATCTTCTGCTCCCGGTACGGGCCACCCTCCCACAGATGAACCCATGGCAAATGGGATTCTTTCTTTGGATTCTAGGTAGATAGTGGGCTTACTGTAGTGGTAGTAGATGTATAGAATGGCCCTCTTTTGGCAGTCTGGGTCATGGGTAGATGGATAGATAATAGGAGATGTACATGAAATGTCCCATGGGGACCACTTTGGTCGCGGTTCATAGAAGCTGGCTGTTTCATTTTGTCTTAGCGGCATCATTTTGTCACCTTGTACTTTTGATAAACTTGAAAATCAGATATATATATATATATATATATATATATATATATATATATATATATGTAGAAATTTATGATGCAGTTTGTAGTGGTTCTGCCTTTATTGTATTTTTATTTATGTTACGTTATTTACAGTATACTGATTAATCTGTATTTATTCTGCTGTCACGCAGAAATTTTTGTTACACAATTAAGTATTCTTATGCGAGTAATTAATACTAATACAGGAAATAGAGTTTAACTAGCATCATACGTAATCACTTATCAGATAATTTATTATGACTTAAGCATAGTACTTTGTCTGGTAAGGTGTTACACCCTCCTCTCCCCTTCCAACCTCATTCATTTCTTCTCCCTTCAATCTACTCCATCAACCTTCAAGTTTTGATAAGATTCCACCCACCTAGACTCCAAAATCTAGCAAGATCACATACAAGGAGGTAGGAACTTCATCCTTTCTCTTATTTTTCTCTGATTTGGGACTACCTAGGGCTCCCCCTTCTCCCTTTGTTTTGATGTTATATTGGTTGGATATGATGGACTATGGGTGGTTTAAGGTGTATGATTGAGTTAGGATTGAAGATTGGATGGATTGATTTAAGGAAATCATGAGTTTAAGATGCTGTTAAGGTTTTTTCCTCTGCGGTCCGCACGGCGGAGTGTACAGCTCTTCCCACAGCTGGTTAAATTTGATGGATCTATTTTTATATGAAACTAGACATTCAAAGATTTTTATACATATAAAATATAAGGCTATTGGATTAGTATAGAATTAGTTATGAATTTTTGAAATTTAACCTAGAAATCTGGATTCTCATCTGGGTAGTATGAGTTTAGAAGGCTGTAACTCACCTTACATAACTCTAAATTGAGTGCAACTAATGCTATTTGAAAGCTAACATGTAAGGAAATATCTCATAAAAATTTCAGAGTCAGATTCGTTGCCATTTCTTCCTAGCACATCAATGAATTTGACTTAAGTTCAAACCAAGCTGGAACAGGGTAGTCCAGTAGGGTCAAGTTACAAGGCTTATATATCAAAATATACTCATGAAAATGATATGCAACTTCTTTTATTTGAAAGCTTGTTCTGTTAGATTTAAATTGACATAAATTTCATATGATTTCACCTAAATTTCTATTTTTAGTGAATTTTCACTTATAAGAGTGCATTTCTGGCTAAGTATAGGGCAGTCTGAGGTAAAATACTAATAACTTGAGTTATAAAAAAAAAAAATCAAAATGAGATGAGATCAAAAGAGTTGGAAACTAGACACATAGAGCTATAACATATCCAAAATTCAGATTTAAATGAGTTGAATTGGACTAAAGGTGGATTATACAAAATTCGGGCAGAACTAAATAGAATTGGCAGAAATGGCCAAATTGATGGTTTCACAAGTATTAGTATACATATAAGGCTTGGGTTGAAGGTTGCAAATTTTACATTAACAGATATGTTAGATTGATTATACTGCTTTGATTGATTTGTTCGTGGGAGCTGTACTATTCATGGAAAAGCAGGTCTGATCCATTATGCTGCCAAAATTCCGGCAGGAATATGTGAATTATATGAATGTTATAAACATTTATATGTTATACTCATAAGATTCATATATGCAAGAATGATTTAAGTAAGATATGAAGTTATGAGAACTTATGCTATGGGTGATTATGCTTTGAATATAGTTACATTTACATGTCATGTTCATGTACGTCATGCATTAGAATATAATATGAGAAGTAAGGTGTAATCATATCCATGAATACGCAAAGCATCCGCATACATGACAAGATATAGAAAGGAAAAGATAATAATAACTTGTAAGAGGGACGTACTAAGCTACCAGGCGAGGCATGGCATAGACTCAGCTAACGTGGGCTAGAGCGGTACTGTCTAAGACTTGGGCCAGCCCTCGACTAAAATTAATGGAAATAGACCAGTGTGATGCTCGAGGAAAGTAAGCCCGTCACTCATATATAGGTACGAGCTTGGACCTGAAAAGCAGGCTATTACTCAGGGTTGAGAGAGGCCATTCACCTCCGGGGGACCAAGTACAAAAGAGCAAGATCAAGTTGCAAGTTAAAGAAAGAGATGAATTAAGTCAAATGCACTTGCATACAATCAAGCACAAGCATCCATATGTACATTTCTAATTATCTCGTTATGTCATGATGTTATTATGATTCTTATTGAAGTATATTACACTATTCGTGCTTCTATGTCGATCATATAATAGGCCAAAGTGATTGTTAAAATATAACTTGCTTCGAGAAAGATTTTTTTAACTTAAAATTGAACCACTGCTTGCATATATGTGCTCATTTTCATAAGAAATCGAAGCGGCTGGGATGTTTATGATGGCACTATACGAGTAATAGTTCGAGTTTACTTACTGAGAACCTTAGGTTCTTACTGCCTGCTTGTATGTTTTTTTTTTCCGTAAACATTTCAGCAACCGAGTTGGAAATCAAGTGCTAGGTGGAGTACTAGGACATTCACTAAGCAAGGCTCGGGCGCAAACCAGACCAAGATACCACTGAAGCTAGCTAATGAATAGTCAGAAGCAAATGCTATGTATTATGTTAGTCATAATTTCTTTTAAATTGTAATTATTTTATTCTCTATGTGTCAGTAATAAAGTGTACAGTTAAAGGCCCATGTATTATATTTTCCATATTTTAAAAATTTCTTAGCACAGTGACAACCTTGCAATATAACTCCATGACTCAAGCATGACTTATATGATAGAGGTTATTACAGAGCTCGTTCCTATACAAGAATGCCAGGTTTTCTTTCCCTGACCTTCCCACCAATCTATTCCCCTTAACTTTATTCTGGAGCTGGCCTAAGTAATATGGAACTTCTCATAAGCTTTATAAGTCTCATAATGAATAACAACTTGACTTGGATATCTTATGCATATGCAAATGCCTCATGTCTTATATAGGGTTTCTGCTAGAATTTTAGAAGCATAATGAATCAAGTCCGCTTCCTCATGAATAGTGCCAAATAGTTAGGTAGTCATTCATACAGAAAATCAATGCAATATATCAATCTCACAATAATCAAACAAGTTTCATAACTTGCTCTTGAATTAAATTTCTGCCATTTCCTTTTAATTCTGCCTAGTATTGTACATTTAGGCATAAATTTTTTTTTTTAATTCATTTAGACATAAATTTTGGATATGTTAAAGTTTTATTTATCTAGTTTCTAACCTCTTTAGTCCCATAAAGTTTTGATATGTATAACTCAAGTTATTAATATTTTACCTAAGTCTATCTTGTTACTAGGCAGATTTGTACACTAAAAAGTAAAAATTCACTAAAAATAGAAACTTAGTTGGAATTATACAAAACTTATATCACCTTAAAGAAAACTGAACTACCTTTCATTTTCAACAAGTTTAACTTTATTTGAGTAAGTAGTTTATGAGCTCTTTAATGTGACTAATCTACATTGCCCTATTCTAGCCCAATTGGGATTTGGGGCAAATTCATGAATTACTGGGAACAACAGGGGTCGAATTTGGCTCCAAATTTTTTATGTCATGTTACCCTATGTCTTAAATTTCTGAAAAAATTGGTTGCACCCAATTTGAAGGAGTATAGGATGAGTTATACCCCTTGAAATCTAGTCTACTCAGAATTAGGCTCAGAATCCTAGGGTTAACTTCAAAAATTCATATCTTTCTCATTACTAATCCAACGGCTTTATAATTTGAATGGATGTAAAGCCGTAGATGTATAGTTTCACTAAAAATAGGGTCATCTAGTTTTGATGGCTGGATATGAAGCCAGGCACTTCGAACGTACGGACACTGTAAGGTTTTTCCCTAAACAGATTCTATCTCTCTACTCCTTCTAGTTTCATATTCTGATTTCAATTCTAACTCAAAATTTCATGTTAAGCCCACCATAAACCATCAACTACATTCATTATATCATCAAAAAAATGAAGAAAAGTAGAATTCCATATAGCCACAATGCATAGAAATGAAGAACAAAGTTGAATCCTATGTCTAGATTGATAAGTAACTTGACTAGATGAAGGTTTCTAGTGTTCGAAGTGGTTGAAGCTTGAAAATGGGAAGGAGGTGAAGTGATGTAGAAGGAGGATGAAGAAGAAATGAAGAAGGATCGGTTGAGAAGAGGGGGAGGCCGAAATTTTGAAGAAATAAAGGAGAGATTATGAGTTAATGAGGTAAGTGGGAGGATGTTTTCCTATTGGTGCAAAATTTCTTGCTTGAAATTTCAACTAAGTCTTCTCCCTTTGTGTGGCTTTATGGGACGCCACTTTGAGGGGTTCAAGAGCTGAAATTTTAACTACCCTAATTAGGATTGTGTTGGTCTAATTTTATTGATTCGATCCTGGTAGTTTAAAATACCAAATCTCTATCGATTTCCTTCAAATCGGCAAAAGGGTTTGGAAAATTTTATGAGGCTTTTTATATGTTCATTCAAATTTCCACAACTCTAATCTTTCTAATTTGTATCTAATTAATTTCTAATTAGCCTTTAATTGGCTTCTAATTAACCTTGTTCACACAAATTAACCGAATAATTTAATTAATAACATAAATCGGGTGTTACTTTACTATTCTCATAAAAAAAAATTTTTTTCCTCAAAATTTAGTACTTGAGAATAACTTAGGGTACTCTTTTCTCATATCTAACTCTAATTCCAATGTGTAGTCTTCTATGCCTTTACTTCACTATGCTACTTTTACTAACTGCACAGCTTTATTCTGAATGTGCTTGGTGCTCCTATCTACTATCTGTACTGGGGTTACATGGAAAGTTAAATCATCTTTCAGTTGTATTGATTCAGGTTCTAAGAAATGTGAGGGGTCAGGATGATATTTCTTGAGTTGAGAGATATGGAAAACATCGTGAAGATTTGATAGATGTGGAGGTAAAGCGACTCGATATGCAACTGGTTTGATTCGCTTCAAGATTTCGAAAGTACTGATAAAGTAAGGGCTTAGCTTTTTAATCTTAATGGCTCTACCTACTCGGTTGTGGGTGTGATTTCTGGAAACACGTGGTCTCCCTCTTGAAATTCTAATGGTTTTTTTTTTGACATAAGCATAGCTTTTCTAACGACTTTGGGCTGCAAGCATGGCTCTATCTTTACGTTCTGGCAGACTGAACGTTTGCTCACCACATCCGCCTTCATTCCTGGCAACCAAAACATCTTCTAGAGATCTTGGTACATCTTATTGATACCAGGATGTATAGTGAACTCACTTCTGTGGGCTTTTTCCAAGATTCTCTTCTGGAGGTTGCCCTTTTTAGGCACACATATCCTTCCTTGATATCGCCATACACTTTCTTTATCAGAAGTAAAGCTTGTCAGCTTTCCTAATTTCACCAGATGCACCGTATATTGAAAGTTGACATCCCGTTGTTGTGCCTATTGAATTTGGTTCTTGAAGTCACTAGTTACTTTAATCTGACTTGTTTGAATAGCATAAGGGGTTATAGAGATTCCCAAGTTAAGGTCTCAAAAACTCTCTATAAGTTCTATTTCTTTGTTCATCTTCTATGCTAAGTCAAAGATTTCCTGCTCAGGTCATTTGCCACTACATTTGCCTTGCCAAGATGGTATTTTAGGTCAAACTCATAATCTTTAAGAAATTCCATCCATCTTCACTGCCTCATATTTAATTCCTTCTGATTAAAAAGGTATTTCAAACTCTTGTGATCAGAAAATACTTCAAACTTTACTCCATAAAGATAGTGTCTTTACACCTTCAGAGCATATACTACTATCGCTAATTTGAGGTCAAGTATTGGGTAGTTTCTTTCATGAGGTTTCAATTGTCTAAAAGCATATGCGACCCGGTTCTTGTTCTACATTAACATGCATCCTAACCCTTTCTTGGAGGCAACATAATAAACTTCGAATGGTCCATGAGGATTTGGCAGAGTGACTACTAGGGTTGTCATCAACTTTTCTTTTAAGTCTTGGAAACTCTGTTCACATTCGAACGTCTATTCAAATGAAGCATTCTTCCTGGTCAGCTTTGTTAAGGGCAAAGCTATTTGCGAGAAAGTTTTAACAAATCATCTGTAGTATCTAGCCAAACCCAGGAAACTCCTGACTTCTGTAACTGTAGTCGGTCGTTCCCAATTCAACACTACTTCTACCTTGCTGGGATTATAGAAATTCCTCCTTGAGACATTACATGCTTGAGAAATTTTACTTTCTTTATCTAGATTCACACTTGCATAGCTTGGCATAGAGCTTTTTTTCTTTTAAAATTTGTAGCACTAGCTTTAAGTGTTCTGCATGCTCTTGTTTTGTCTTTGAGTAGACGAGTATATCGTTAATGAACACCACCACAAACTTGTCTAGATATGATCTGAATATTCGATTCATATAACCCATAAATACTGCCGGTGTGTTCATTAATCCGAAAGATATCACAGCATATTCATAGTGTCCATAGCAAGTTCGAAAGGCCATCTTGGGAATATCTTCTTCTCGAGCCCGAATCTGGTGATATCCATAGTGCAAGTCAATCCTTGAAAATAAGGTTTCCCCTTGTAACTGATCCATAAGATCATCGATCCGTGGCAATAGGTATTTATTCTTAATTGTCACCTTATTCAGTTGCCAGTAATCCACATATAGTCACATGCCCTTGTCTTTCTTCTTAACTAGTAGAATTGGGGCTCCCCATGGTGATGCACTTGGCTGAATAAATTTCTTCTCCACAAGTTCTTCAATATGCTTTTTGAGTTTGACTAACTCCAAGTGTGACATCTAGTACGGAGCTATGGATATTGGTCCTGTCGTTGGCACTAACTCGATTTCCCTCTCAGGAGGGAATTCAGGAATATCTTTAGGGAATACATCAGGATATTCCCTAACACCTGGAATGTCATCCAATTTCTGATCAACTTCTATCACATTGGGTGACAAAAGAACGTATCCTTGACTCCTATCTCCATAGTGGTATACTACTAAGGAACTTAGATAAAGATTTATAGGGGTCACAAACTCAAGAGGTGAAATAGCAGAAAGCATAATGGTCTTATCAGAACAATTTAACATGACCCGATTGCAGAGAGCTAATCCATTCCCAGAATTACATCAAGTCCAAACAAAGGAAGACAGATTAAATTAGCTGTAAAAGTTCGACTTTTTATCCGAATGGATACATCCATACAAATGTGATTGGTCTTAATGGGCTCATTTGTAGGAGTAAAAACCAACAAATCATTGGGTAATTCAAAGATAGGTAATTGTAAAGCTGACATGCTATCACGATTAACAAAAGAGTGTGAAGCACCTGAATCATATAAAATAGCAAGGACCATACCATTCACTTCACATGTACCTTGAATCAAATCTTTGGATCTTTCAACTTCCTATGCATCCATGGTGAAAACTCTTCCTTGGTACTTAGGCCTGGGAGTCAGCTGAGGATTTCTCGTTGGATATTCATAGATCTTGTGGCCTAGCTTGCCATATCCAAAACAAATATTCTGGCCTGCTAGGCGTGGGTGATCACCATGATTCCTTCCACTGGCTATAGGTCTGGTTCACAAGAGGCCTCTAGGGTTGCTTGCCCTTATTGCCCATTAGCTGAAACCTTCTTTGTTGCTGAGAGTTAGATCTGAACCTTGGGCTTTGTGGTGCCAATCCTTTCTTAAATTTACTGCCAATCGACCTAGTAGCAGTCAACTTCCTGTTGCAATCTTCCACCAGTCGACACTTATTCACCAAGGAAGGGAAATCTCTGATCACTATAGGCCTTATGGTTACGAGGATATCCTCAGCAGTCTGCCTTCAAACTTCACGTACTTCCAAGTCTCATTGGGGTTCCGTTGATAAATTATCGAAAATTTACACAACTCCTTAAATTTAGCAATATACTCTGATATGCTACTGTTTCCTTGACAGAGTTGCATAAACTCTAACTCCTTGGCATTTCGAACTAAGAGAGGAAAATACTTCTGGTAAAATACATCCCTAAATACATCTTAGATGATCTTTGCTTAAGATTCCTCCAACAGCCGTCTTACGCCATTCCACTAAAACTCTGCATCCGCTTCAAGCATATAAGTGGTAAAAGCCACTTTATGGCAGTCAGTGTAGTCTAAGACAGAGAATACTTTCTCCATGACTTTAATCCCTTCATCGACTTTGTCGGGGTTGAAGATTCCTCTGAAACTAAGTGGGTTTGCCTTTCTAAACTTAGCAAATTTGAGGTACTCTAGTTCTACCCCTAGGCCATTAGGATTCCCTCTATGACCAACTTCGGGTTGCCTACCTAGTTAGTCCATTATTTGGTGTACTATAGCTGCTTGCTTCCACATGGCTTATGCCATTTCCCGCATCATGTCCATGAACTCAGCAAGTTCTTCTTGAGCAGGTGTCATTCATGGCCTACCTTGCCTTCCGAAAATCATCAAGTTTTGAATACACAAAACAAAAGTTATTAAGTTAATGAGGCTCAATACGAAGTTTAGTGTGCTAGTAAACAATAGCTTACACAATAAGACAAATTTGTACATATGCATTCTATATCCTATCCACACAGATGAGATTCAATGCATGGTATCATTTATGAATTACATAATATGCACGAAATGTAGTCAGTCCATTCCTCGAGCCCATGCTAGGATGAACTACTCTGATACAAAAAATTTAACACCCTACCAGATATAATATTATGTTTAAGTCATAATATTTTACCCGGCAGTTTGTTATGTGTGATTATTTCTTATATTGATTAACACTAATTCAATGATTAAGTCAGATGAGTGTTTATATCGAAATATAGTGATTTAATTGGAGTTAATTTACTTAAGTGAATATATATATATAAAAGAGAAGATTTAGTAAAGCAGGCGAAATTTTTGATGTATCTACATAAATAAGTATACAAACATGGTTTCATAAGTTCTTGTACACCTAAAATTGGTGAATATAGGAAATAGGGCCGTCGAACACAATAAGCCAATCCGTGCTCAGAAGTACCACTATAATCTCAGTAGCTTAGAAATGAGGATGATGGTCGCCGCCATGTCTAGGGTCTGAGAATGATGCGGACATACATAATAGGGTGAGAATTTCGGAAAAATTCTCAGTAGGATTCTCAACTATGCTATACTGATATCACAGCCATTCGCAGTTGCTTTGTTTTTTATTTAATTATGAAAAAGGTGAATAATAGAATACATTATCCCTAAACATTAGATTTAAGAAAATATAAATCGAACAAGGTTTAATTTTACTTAAGGTAGTAAAAATAGAATAAGTATCAATATGGCAACATATAGTACAATGTGTAGAATAATAAAGATAACAATTGTAAGAGAGCATAACATTCAAACCACATGCAAATAACATGTCTATGTAATGCAATCATGCATGTACTCAGGACTCAATTTACTTCATTAATACTTAAATTAGATATCATAAACTTCTTTCTTACTTGGTCCCCTAGGAGTTTTTGGCTATATAACTCCTGGGTAATTATCTATTTTTTGGGACTGAGCTCATTCCTATACAAAAATGTCAGGTTTGCTTTCCCTAACTTTCCCACCAATCTACTCCCCTTAACTTTATTCCGGGGCTGGCCCAAGTAATATGGAACTTCTCATAAGCTTTATAAGTCTCATAATGAATAACAACTTGACTTGGATATCTCATGCATATGCAAATGCCTTATGTCTTATGTAGGATTTCTGCTAGAATTTTGGTAGCATAATGGATCAAGTTTGCTTCCCTATGAATAGTTTCAAATAGCCAGGTAGTTATTCATATAGAAAATGAATGCAATATATCAATTTCACAATAATTAAACGAGTTTCACAACCTTGCTCTTGATTTAAATTTTTTCCATTTCCTTTTAATTTTGCCCCGTTTTGTAAATTCAGCCATAAATTCTGTTTAATTCATTTAGATCTAAATTTTGGTATGTTAAAGTGGTATTTATCTAGATGCTAACCTCTTTGGTCCCATAAAGTTTTGACATGTATAACTCAAGTTATTGATATTTTACTTAAGCTTGTCCTATTACTAGGCAGATTTGCATACTAAAAAGTAAAAATTCACTAAATATAGAAACCTAGTTGCAATTATATGAAAATTATATTACCTTAAAGCTAACTGGAGTAGCTTTCATTTCCAATAAGTTTAACTTCAAATGAGTAAGTAGAACTCGAGTTATGAGCTCTTGAATGTAGCTAATCTGCATTGCCCTATTCTAGCTTGGTTGGGACTTAGGGCAAATTTGTGAATTACTAGGAATAATGAGGGTTGAATTTGGTTCTAAAATTTTTATGTCATGTTACCCTATGTCTTAAATTTCTAAAAAAATTGGTTGTACTCAATTTGAAGGAGTATAGAGTGAGTTATGGCCCTCGAATCCTAGGGTTAAATTCAAAAATTCATATCTCTATTAATACTAATCCAATGGTATTATAATTTGTATGGTTGTAAAGCCCTAAATGTCTAGTTTCATTAAAAATATGGTCATCTAGTTTTGATGGCTTGGTACGGAGCTGTACACTTCGAACGTACAGACACCGTAAAGTTTTTCCCCAAATAGATTATATCTCTCCACTCCTTCTAGTTTTCTCATTCTGATTTCAATTCTAACTCAAAATTTCATGTTAATCCCACCATAAACCATCATCTACATCCATTATATCATCAAAGTAATGAAGAAAAGTATAATTCCATGCAGCCAGAA
Source organism: Pterocarpus santalinus (assembly GCA_031439595.1). NCBI lineage: Eukaryota > Viridiplantae > Streptophyta > Magnoliopsida > Fabales > Fabaceae > Pterocarpus > Pterocarpus santalinus. Next base: position 13,552,085 of record CM062526.1, on the reverse strand, counting down.
TTCATAGAAATAAAGAACAAAGTTGGATCCTACTTTTAGATTGATAGGTAACTTGAATAGATGAAGATTTTTGGTGTTGGAAGTGGTTGAAGCTTGAAAATGGAAAAGAGGTGAAGTGATGTAGAAGGAGGATGAAGAAGAAATGAAGAAGGATCAATAGAGAGGATAGGGAGGCCGAAATTTTGAAGAAATGAAGGAGAGATTAGGAGCTAATGAAGTAGGTGGGAGGATGATTTCCTATTGTGCAAAAATTCTTGGCTAAAAATTCAGCCAAGTCTCCTCCCTTTGCATGGCTCAATAGGACACCACTTTAAGGGGCTCAAGAGCTGAAATTTTAACTACCCTAATTAGGGTTGTGTTGGTCTAATTCTATTGACTCGATTCTAGCAGTTTGAAATACTAAATCTCTACCGATTTCCTTCAAATTGGAAAAAGAGTTTGGAAAATTTTATGAGGCTTTTTATATGTTGATTCAAATTTTCTCAACTCCAATCTTTTTAATTAATATCTAATTAATTTCGAATTAGTCTTTAATTGGCCTCTAATTAATCTTGTTCATGCAAATTAACCAAATAATTCGATTAATAATGTAAATCGGGCATTTTAAAATTTTCGGACGTTACATTATAAACTTCTATAATTTCCTTCTAACTCCCCTTTTTGGTCGACCATTTTTGCTGCCTTTTCTCGATTCTCTCTTCTTCCATTTCATCTCATTTTCATCCCACCTTCAAGCCCTAACCACTTCCTCCATCAAAAAAACCCAATCCTAGCTAGCTATTTCACCTATTTGAAGTAGGATTCAACCTCCTTACTTGATTCTTATGAATTGATGGCTGTTTGGAAATTTATCTATATTTGTTTATTTGATGTTATATTGAGTTTATTGGGGTGTTTATGGCTGGATTACTAAGTATATGTTGGGTTTGGAGTGAATACTTAGTGAAAAACCACAAAAGGAACCAACCAAAGTGGATTGAATTGAGAAACCCTACGATGGTTTGTACTGCAACATATATAGCTTCTCCTATGATCGTCAAAATATGATGAAACCAATTTTGAATGAAACTAGACATCTAGAACTTTCTAGCCATATAAATTATAGAGCCATTGGATTAGTATTAGTGAGATATGATTTTTTAAAATTAACCTAGATTTTTATAGCTAGTCCTGAGCAAACTATGTAATATCCTCAATTTCATGTCATGCTAAATTACCTCAGTAACCCTGAGTAATTAGGTACTTAATAAGAAATTATGAGATTAAGGCTTAATTAAGGGGTTAACGAAGAGCTTATGAGTTAACTCGGATGAGAAAAGTCAAGAGAATGCTTAATCGAGATTAGATAATCTCTAATTAAGCAAGTCAGAGCCTTTATAGCTTAATTAAGCACTAATTGCCCTTAATTAGCTTAATCGAGTGTAATTAAGATTAATTAAGTTTAATCGCAAGATTAATTTTTGTTAATCATATTCTTATGTGTTAATTACTAATCCTTGCTTAATCATCTTAATTAAGTTGTATGAGCACTTAATCACATGATTAAATTCAAATTTAGTCAACTAAACAATAAAGTAAAAAGTGATGTTATTAAAGCATAAAGCATTAGACAAGAGTGCTTTATGTAAGAGTTAGTATATGCTTTATTCCCCTATCATCCAATTTGTCCCTCTAAATCATAATTAATACAAAATGACACAAAAATATCTTCCCTCCACCCACTTGAAACTCACGGGCACTATTCACTCATGCACACACTTTAACTTTTCATTTTCATACTTTTATTCCCTCTCTAAGTTTCCTACTCCTCCAATTTCTCTCTAAAATTATCTCTTCTTCTTCTTCATCTTCTTTTTCCTTTCTCCACCACCACCACCACCCAAAATCTCTCACTTAGCCCTTCAAGGACCTCATCTTTGGGTCTTTGGAGCCAAGATCAAAATACTAAAACCTCTATTTTCACAAGATCTCAAGAGCTTCTCCTTCCACCAAGCCAAATCGCCACCATCATCACCAAGAGGAGCCATCATCTTCTTTTTCTCCTTCCTTGTTGTAGCGCCATTTTGATAAGGAGGTAGTGATCTTCATCTTTTTTATTTTGCTTGCTCAAGAAAGTTTAGAGCTTGGTTCTTTCATGACCAAGATCTCTAAGTGAAAACTTGAGAAAATCCTTCATGCTCTTCAAGAGCAAAAGTTTCCATTTTTGGCAAAATATGTTCTTGTTGTTCTTTAAGTGTTCTTGACGTTTCTACTTTTGGAAAAATATGTTCTTGTTATTCTTCAAGTGTTCTTGATAGTATCTTGTTTAAAGTTATTCCTTTTCTTATGATGAGTTGATGGTTAGAAAAGCTTCATCTTTTTATGTTTTTCATGATTAGATAAGACTATGAACATCCTAAAAGCTTAAAACTTTAAAAAGTTTGCTTCTTGATTCCTTAAAAGTGGCGCAACTTTTAAGCTTCCATAAAGTTTTATTTTGTTTATTTTAAAGGCAAGAATATATGTAAAAGTCTAAGCTTTTTAGTATAATAAGCCTTTTTGAGTTAGAAAGATGATATCTTGTCACTTATATCTTAGAAATCAAACCTTAAAGAAAAGTCCTTTTACAAAGTTTCAAACTTTAATCAAGAATGAGACCTTTAAGTCATAAAAGTGTTGTTTTGTAACATTTAATTCATAAAGTTTAGATCTTGAACCAAAACAATGCTAAAAGGTGTTAACTTTTATAAAGATCAAGACTTTTTAACCTTAAAGTTAATGTTTCATATCACTAGTTGATAAAGTAGGAACCTTTTTAGTGTAGAAACAACTTTAAGTCATAAAGTTGAGACCTTGATGGTCTTAGAATAATTAAATGAGTCAACTTTCATGAAGAACAAGAGTTTTAGTTTAAAAGCTAGTAACTTGTATCATTATTACATAAAGATCTAATTTTTAAGACAAGAGCTTAATTTTAGAGGCATTTACTTTCATAAAGAATAAAACTTTATGACTACCTTATAAAGAATGATAACTTTAATAATGTTTAAGGTAAAACCTTGATATGTTAATAATGAAAGCTTGAAACTTTGTAAGTTGAATAAGTTAAAAATCACCCTTGGTGATTAGCGAATATGGTGTTGTTGCGTTCATGAGTATGGTTATGCGTTGTCACGACCCAAGGATTAGAGGGATCTCGAACTCCTTGGGAACAGAAGTATGATTAGGGCTTCTGAGTATAACATAAACCCAGGAATCACTAAGTACACAGTCTTAAGGAAAGAAAACAACCACCTAACTTAACTAATTTGAACAAGTATTCCATAAGACATGTACTTAAGTAAAGAATAAGATCACATAAGAACTAAGTAACTAAAAGACCACATACACATATCTTATCTATGTGATTCTTTCATGGGTAACTATGAGAAATCATATGATGATTCGTAAGATTCTTCACAAAGAATAACGCAATTATAAACCCTCTAGGGCATGAATGTATGATGCCATTCGGCATGATAAATGACAAGTTTGATGGACCTTTGTCTCATGATTGAATGATATGATTTTGATGGACTATTGGTTGAAAGTTGTGATTAGCATTTTGGGGAAGCTTTGGTCTAGCCGTTATACTGTTGGATTTCCGTCAAAATTATAGCCTTAGTCATATCATTGCATGTGTCTAGTCGAAGAAGTATTATGCATGTAAAGGATAATGATAAGAAATGAAAGAATGGGACATGACCCCTTGATCACTTCCGGGAAGTAAGAGACGGCGATCCACAAGGAACCTCTATGAGAGAGACAAAGGTGACATGAAGGACCCTCCAACTTAGGGGTAACCAATATCGGCTTAGTCTGATTTGGTTTGGTACTGGTGACGATAGTCACAGAACGAGCTCATGTCCAAAAGTAGTCTATTGCAAAGGAAAAGTAAAAGAATGTTAAGCACATGCTAAAAATGAAAGTTAAAGTAGGACCATGGTCAAGTTCATGAGTTGCATAGTCATGCATGTTATTATATTCCTTATGTGCATTATGAATATTTATTATGTATATTAGCATGTATGCCTATGTATGACATTGCGGATATGATGATAAAGTTAAAAGTAACTCGCTTCAGGATTTATGTTTTCTGAAACTATTAAAATTGAACCGATATCTGTCCACTATTTTTATATTAAACCTAAAGTGGCTGGGATGATGACGATGACACTGTGTTTGTCTAGTCGCGATCCTATTGAGAAATTTAGTATTTCTCATGCCTACATTTCCGTGTCATCTTCAAAGGATGCCGACATTGGGCACGGTGGTAATTTTCGTTGAGTTCCCAGTGATGCATTGGCACTTTGACCCGATGCTAAATGGATTCGTGATGACTGCTCAGGCAGCGATGAAGGTCTACATGTTCCATAGCCACCAGTTCCATGCACCCGTGATGAGTCCATTTTTCCACCCTCATGAGCTATTTGAGGATATCACTATGGATGAGGTTCACCCTCCTTTCCATCCTCCAAGGTACCCTATTGATGGAGATTCTGACTCAGACACCCGCTTGACATTCATAGTTTCATGGGATTCCGACCATTCAGAACCGTCCTATCCAAGCTACCACGTGGAGACGGACCCATCTGAGTCTTCCTTCCCGTCCTTGATTCACTTGCCATCCGATTCGTCTTCTTTTTCAGTAGCCCTTCGTCAGACTCCACCCCCGGTTCGTGGATGTGGGTTCATTCGTACTCGTACCGTGCCTCGTGGGTGTAACACTGTCCCAAATACGGTACTATGCTTAAGTCATAATACCTTACCTAGGAGTTATTAATGTCTCTTGATCGGACCTTGTCTGGCAGTAATTTCAGCCGTCTTCGAAACTTCTCGAGCTATTTGGAGATAACACGGAAATAGGAGTGAGAATTATAAATTCTCAGTAGGATTCATTTACTGTCATACATAATGTCACCTTTGTCATCTCCAGTTGCTTTGATTTGTTATGAAAAAGGTGAACATGTAATACGAGCTGTTTAATTTTATAGTTTGAAAACATATTGTCCGAAGCAAAGTTCATTTTATTCATACACTGGTAATTTGAGCGAACCAATACAAAATCAATTCATGAATTATACTATTAATAACAGCTGAAACATATTAACTTATAATAGCACCAATATACTGAAAACATAAACTTTGTACACCCCTTTACTTGTATTTGGATTTTATGCAGAACACACATACTTTTCCTTTATCTTTCTTCATTTGACACACCTAGGCATTATGTATCGCCGTCCCTAGGGTGTCTGCATCTGCCTACACTTGAGCATTACGTATCGCCATCCTCAAGTGTAGCATTGCTCCTTTTCCTTTACTTGTCATACATATCCTAGAGTACGATCGCCATGTCATACTCCATCGGGGTGTAATCGCCATGTCACACTCCTTAGGGATATGTTCATCTTGCCACATCCCAGAGTATGATCGCCATGTCATACCCCATCGGAATGTGATCGCCATGTCACATTCCTTAGGGTGTGGAATCATCATGCCATATTCCAAAGTATGATTGCTATGTCATACTCCATCTGAGCGTGATCGTCATGCCACGTTTCTTAGGAATATGGACTCATCACAGCATAAATTTTTGGTACTTGCACTAGTTGGGTCATGCCATGCCTCATGTAAGACCTATCCCCTATACTCACACTAGCTAGGTCGATGCCATGCCTCATGTGAGTGGGGTGCTTGCATATGTTTTAAGCTTTAGTCTTTACTGCCCTTAGGTAGTCTGATCTAAGAGTGAGCTTGTCAGCTCAACTTGTGACCGTCGTCACATAGACTGTCCCACAAGGGGACCTCCGTGCCTCTAGTCTTGGAGGGATCTCATTCTAGCCACATGCCTCTAAATTGAAGGGATCTCTTCTGGTCACGTGCCTCAATAGATCTCAGCTAACCACGTGCCTTCAATGTAGAGGGATCTCATTTGACCACGTGCCTCCAAGGTAGAGGGATCGCATAGTTTTAGCTGCCATCACAAGGAGGGATTCAATGTGCAACTGTCTCCAAGTGAAGGGAACCACATTTATTATATTTGTATCCTTTCATTTTCATACATAATCACGTATAGACATGCTGAATGCTCTCATACATATACTTCCTTTCGTATATTCTTACGTACATGATTGCTTTCATGATTTCCACATACATTTCTTAACGCATAAATGCTTATAACTTTCTTTACAATTTTACCAAAAATTCGACGGTATAACAGAATGTGTCTGTTTCCCCATGAATAGTGCTAGCACTCAGACAATCAATTTTACAGAAGAATCACAATTCTTCATTCACAATTCAACATCAATTGTATAGGAACATCAGTTGCATTTAAAGCATCACAATTCAGCATCAATCTCATAGGAACATTAGTTGCCGTCTTAGTACTTTCACTCAGCCCAGTTTTTGTAAATTAGGCCATAATTTCTATTTAACTCAACTCGACCTCAATTTTGGATATGTTAGAGCATTATATGTCTATTTTCTAATCTCTTTAGTCCCATCTCATTTTAGACTTGTATAGCTCAAGATATTCGTGTAGCTCAAGATATTCGAGTTCTATCCCAGACTGCCCTGCATCTAGCTAGATTTACATACTTAAAAGTAAAAGTCCACTAAAAATCGAAAACTAGTCCAAATCACATGAAATTGGTATTCTATGAAAGCTAACAGAACAACCTTTCATTTGCAATAAGTTCCATTTCATTTACTTTAGTATAGCTCGAGTTACAAGCCCCGAAATTCGATCTTCCAAAACTATCCCGTTTTGGCTTGGTTTGGACATAGGGCAACTTTTTCGAATCACTGGGAGTAACTGGGACCACAACAAACTTGGAAATTTATATTGAGATGTTCTAAGCTTTCTAACAAAATTGGTTTCACTCAATTTGGAGTTGTATAGAACAAGTTATGCCATGAAAAACCCAGTCTGCCCAATATCATCCTCTAAAATCTAGGTTAAACTTCCAAAATTTGTATCTGTCTCCATACTAATCCAATAGCCTTATATGATATATGTATGGAAAGCCCTGAATGTCTAGTTTCATTTTAACTTAGTCTCATCGGATTTAACCGGCTTTAGGCGGAGCTGTATACTTCACCGTACGGACTGCCATGGCTTTCCTCAATTAGACAACATCCCAATCCTCCACTTCTCTTAGCTTTCTTCTTCTAATCTTAATAACAACTCAAGATTCCACTATTAATCCATCCATAATCCATCATATACAGCCAATATATCATCAAATAATTGAAGATAAGTGGATTTTACACAACCACAATTCAGAGTAATCAAGAATAGAAAGTGAATCCTACCTCCTTTAAGTGTGATCTTGCTAAATTTGAGTTTGGGTTGATGGAACCTTGTGAAGCTTGAAGGTTTAATGGAGATGATGGAGAGGGGATGTGAAGAAGAAGGCTGGAACAAGAGGGAGAGGGAGGTGCAATCAACTGAAAGGAAGAGGAAAGGAACTTGTTATTAAAGCTTTGAGGAAGTAGTTAGAGTTGGGGGACTCTGACTGGATGATACTTAGTAGCCAATTTTTGGCCATGTTTCCCTCTTTTGTGGCTAAACCATTCTCCATATTGCCCAAAAGTGGAGCTGGCTTCTATTGTATCTTAAATCGAAATTCGTCCCAATTTTGCATAAAGTCAGAACTCGTGCCCATTGTATTTGAACCTGGAGATAAAGAATGAAATCGGAACTAGGGTCGATTTTCTTTGAAACATAAAGTTGGATATCGGGAATCACGTCCATTTTGTTGCAAACTTAGATGAAGCCGGAAATCGGTAATAATGTCCATTTCATACTTAATGTGGAACTCGGAGCTTAGGAGACACAAGGGCTTTGGAAGATTCTTAATATCGGAAATCGGAAGTGGGATCAGAATATGAAACCTTGTACCTGAATCTAGGAAATTGGGAAATTAGGATACTCAAACTCATACCTGAAATTCCTAAACTCGGCATCTTAGTAAACCGTAACTTCAGAACTCGATCAAGAGTCAATCTTGGAGAACTAGTATAAACATGACCATGGAAGTCGGGAGTCAAGACAGGCACAACCCCGGAAGTCGGTAATCAGTACATTATCCTTATTTGCCTGGAGGTCGAAACTTATACGACCTCGGAAGTCCTAATCCAATATCGAAAGTCGATATTCAGACCAAACTCGGACACACCAATAGAAATGGGAAGCTCTTGGATAAACTCGGATGTCGGAAATCATGCCTGTTTTATTGGGAACTCGAAGGTGAAGTCGGAACTAGTGTCCAACTCGAAAACGAAGTCGGAAGTCGGGAGTTGTGGGATGTTACATTACTACCCTCTTAAAAAAAAAAAAATTTGCCCTCAAAATTTAGTCACCAAACTAACTATTTATTGCGGTAAGAGTTTCAAGAAAAAGTTGATATATAAGTACATAGAATATCAAGGAGCATAATACAGCAAATGCAGATATATAATTCAACATAACACAATTAGGAAAAAGCGAATCTTTGTCCTGGGTTATTCCTAATTCTCGCCATGGCTTCTCCGGGTGTCGCCTCCTCTATACTTATAGTACAGATTCTTCCCGAATGATGAGATTTAGGAGTTGGTGGTTGGTTTTTCAGGGCACCCTCTGATCATATGTCCTAGCTTGCCACATTTGAAACATACATGCTGTTTAACCAGGCAAAGCTTATTTCCATGATTCTTCCCATACTTCGGACAGCATTGTTTAACCATGGATTCTTGCAGCTGCTTACCTTCATTTCCATTAGGTTGGAATGGCTTCTTTAATGATCAGCTTTTGTTCGCTAATGCAGCAAAATCTCTTATCTCCATTGGCCATATCAAGGCCACAATGTCCGCTTTTAGTCCTCCTTCAAATTTGATACATTTCCAATTTTCATCAGGGTTGCACTGATAGATGGTGGAAAATTTACAGAGTTCTTTGAACTTAGCAATATACTCTGTAATGCTCATATCTCCCTGTTGAAGCTTCATGAATTCCAATTCCTTAGCGTTTCGCACCGATGCAGGGAAATATTTCTGATAAAATGCCTCTTTGAATATGTCCCAAGTGATATCAACTTGGGGTTCTGCGAACAGCCTCTTCGCACCATTCCACCAAAACTCGGCATCTGCTTCCAACATATAAGTGGCAAAGGCCACTTTCTACTAATCAGTACAGGTCAAGATAGAAAAAACCTTCTCTATTGCCTTGACCCACTTCTTGGCTTTATCTGGGTCAAAAGCTCCTCGGAAGCTAGGCGGATTTGCTTTTCTGAATTCCACAAATTTAAGATAATCTAGGTCTGCTCCTGGGCCATGTAGATATCCTCCACAGCCAACCTCAGGCTGCTTACTTAATTGGTTCATCATTTGATAAGTTGCAGCGGCTTGTTCCCGCATTGCATGAGCCATTTCATGCATCGTTTTCATAAAATTAGCAAGATCTTCTGAAATGGGTACAGTTTGTGGCCTACCACGCCCCCTAGAAGCCATTAGTTTTTAGTCATCCACAACAAATCATTGAGTTGATCAGACTCAACAATAAGTTAAGTGTGACAGCAACTAATAACAATCATAGTTAGGCGGCCATGCATATCTAATTTCCTATATCTTATCTAAGCAGATAAGATTGGTCACATGACATTTTCTAAGGATTCCAGAGTGTACTGGAAACATAATTAGTCCAAATCCTTAGGTCCGGGGAAGATCGAACTCTCTGATACCATTATGTAACACCCTCCCAAGTACGGTACTATGCTTAAGTCATAATACGTCACCTAGGAGTTGTTATTGTCTCTTGATCGGACCTTGTCTGGCAGCAATTTCAGCCGTCTTCGAAACTTCTTGAGCTATCTAGAGATAACACGGAAATAGGAGTGAGAATTATAAATTCTCAGTAGGATTCATTTACTGTCATACATAATGTCATCGTTGTCATCTCCAGTTGCTTCGGTTTGTTATGAAAAAGGTGAACATGTTATACGAGCTGTTTAATTTTATAGTTTGAAAATATATTATCCGAAGTAAAGTTCATTTTATTCATACATTGGTAATTTGAGCGAACCAATACAAAATCAATTTATAAATTATACTATTAATAACAGCTGAAACATATTAGCTTATAATAGCACCGATATACTGAAAATATAAACTTTGTACACCCCTTTACTTGTATTTGGATTTTATATAGAACACACATACTTTTCCTTTATCTTTCTTCATTTGACACACCTAGGCGTTATGTATCGTCGTCCCTAGGGCGTCTGCATCTGCCTACACTTGAGCGTTATGTATTGTCGTCCTCAAGTGCAGCATTGCTCCTTTTCCTTTACTTGTCATACATATGCCAGAGTACGATCGCCATGTCATACTCCATCGGGGTGTGATCGCCATGTCACACTCCTTAGGGATATGTTCATCTTGCCACGTCCCAGAGTATGATCGCCATATCATACCCCATCGGAATGTGATCGCCATGTCACATTCCTTAAGGTGTGGAATCATCATGCCACATTCCAAAGTATGATTGCCATGTCATACCCCATCAGAGCGTGATCGCCATGTCACGTTCCTTAAGAATATGGACTCATCACAGCATAAATTTTCGGTACTTACACTAGCTAGGTTATGCCATGCCTCATGTAAGACCTATCCCCTATATTCACACTAGCTGGGTTGATGCGATGCCTCATGTGAGTGGAGTGCTTGCATATGTTCTAAGCTTTAGTCTTTACTGCACTTAGGAAGTCTGATCTAGGAGTGAGCTCATTAGCTCAACTCGTGACCATCATCACATAGACTGTCCCACAAGGGGATCCATATGCCTTTAGTCTTGGAGGGATCTCATTCTGGTTACGTGCCTCTAAATTGAAGGGATCTTTTTTGGTCATGTGCCTCAATAGAGGGATCTCAGCTGACCACATGCCTTTAATGTAGAGGGATCTCATTTGACCACGTACCTCCAAGGTAGAGGGATCTCATAGTTTTAGCTGCTTTCACAAGAAGGGATTCAATATTCAACTGCCTCCAAGTGAAGAGACCCACATTTATTATATTCGTATCTTTTCATTCTCATACATAATCATGCATAGACATACTGAATGCACTCATACATATACTTCCTTTCATATATTCTTGCATACATGATTGCTTTCATGATTTCCATATACATTTCTTAACGCATAAATGCTCATAACCTTCTTTACAATTTTACCAAAACTTCAGTGGCATAACAGAACGTGTCCGTTTCCCCATGAATAGTGCCAGCACTCAGACAATCAACTTTACAAAAGATTCACAGTACTTCATTCAAATTCAACATCAATTGTATAGGAACATCAGTTGCATTTAAAGTATCACAATTCAGCGTCAATCTCATAGGAACGTTAGTTGCTGTCTTAGTACTTTCACTTAGCGCAGTTTTTGTAAATTAGGCCATAATTTCTATTTAACTCAACTGGACGTCAATTTTGGATATATTAGAGTATTATATGTCTATTTTTTAACCTCTTTGGTCCCATCTCATTTAAACTTGTATAGCTCAAGATATTCGAGTTCTATCCCGGACTGCCCTACAGCTAGCCAGATTTACATATTTAAAAGTAAAAGTCCACTAAAAATCGAAAACCAGTCCAAATCATCTGAAATTGGTATCTTATGAAAGCTAACAAAACAACCTTTCATTTGCAACAAGTTCCATTTCATTTGCTTTAGTTGAGCTCGAGTTATAAGCCCTGAAATTCGACCTTTCTAAACTGTGCCATTTTGGCTCGGTTTGGACATAGGGCGGGAGTAACTAGGACCATAACAAACTCAAAAATTTATATTGAGATGTTCTTCTATGTGTAAGCTTTCTAACAAAATTGGTTTCACTCCATTTAGAGTTGTATAGAGCAAGTTATGCCCTGAACAACCCAGTCGCCCAATGTCAACCTCTAAAATCTAGGTTAAACTTCCAAAATTCGTATCTCTCTCCATACTAATCCAATGGCCTTATATGATATATGTATGGAAAGCCCTGAATGTCTAGTTTCATCTAAAAATAGTCTCATTGGATTTAACTAATTGTAGGCGGAGTCGTATACCGTATACTCCGTTGTACGAACTGCTGTGGGTTTCCTCACTTAGACAGCATCCCAGTCCTCCAATTCTCTTAGCTTTCTTCATCTAATCTTAATTACAACTCAAGAGTCCATTATCAATCCATCCATAATCCATCATATACAGCCAATATATCATCAAATAATTGAAGATAAATGGAATTTCACACAACCACAGTTCAGAGAAATCAAGAATAGAAAGTGAATCCTACCTCCTTTAGGTGTGATCTTGCTGAATTTGAGTTTGGGTTGATGGAACCTTGTGAAGCTTGAAGGCTTGATGGAGATGATGGAGAGGGAAAGTGAAGAAGAAGGCTGGAACAAAAGGGAGAGGGAGGTGTAATCAACTGAAGGGAAGAGGAAAGGAACGTGTTATTAAAGCTTTGAGGAAGTAGTTGGAGTTAGGGGACTCTGATTGGATGATACTTAGTGGCCAATTTTTGGCCATGTCTCCCTCTTTTGTGGCTAAACCATTCTCCACATCGCCCAAAAGTGGAGCTGGCTTCTATTGTATCTTAGATTGGAATTCGTCCCATTTCTGCATAAGGTCGAAACTCGTGCCTATTGTATTTAAACTTGGAGATAAAGAATGAAATCGGAACTCGGGTTCGTTTTCTTTGAAACATAAAGTCGGATATCGGGAATCACGTCTACTTTGTTGCAAACTTTGATGATGTCGAAAATCGGTAATAATGTCCATTTCATACTTAATGTGGAACTCGGAGCTTAGGAAACACAAGGGCTTTGGAAGATTCTTAATATCGGAAATTGAAAGTGGGATTAGAATATGAAACCTTGTACACGAATCCAGGAAATCGAGAAATTAGGATACTCAAACTCATATCTGAAATTCCTAAACTCGACATCTCAGTAAATCTTAACTGTGGAACTCGATCAAGAATCAGTCTTGGAGAACTAGTATAAACATGACCACGGAAGTCGGGAGTCAAGATAGGCACAACCCCTGAAGTTGGTAATCAGTACATTATCCTTATTTGCCTGGAGATCAGAACTTATATGACCTCGGAAGTCTAATCCAATATCGGAAGACGGTATTTAGACCAAACTCGGAAACACCAATAGAAATGGGGAGCTCTTGGATAAACTCGGATGTCGGAAATCATGCCCGTTTTATTGGGAACTCGAAGATGAAGTCGGAACTAGTGTCCAACTTGAAAATGAAGTTCAAAGTCGGGAGTTATGAGATGTTACGTTACTACCCTCCTAAAAAAAAAAAATTTGCCCTCAAAATTTAGTCACCAAACTAACTATTTATTGCAGTAAGAGTTTCAAGAAAAAGTTGATATATAAGTACATAGAATATCAAGGAGCATAATACAGCAAACCCAGATATATAATTCAACATAACACAATTAGCATAAAGCAAATCTTTGCCCTAGGTTATTCCTAATTCTTGCCATGGCTTCTCCGGGGTATCGCCTTCTCCGTTCTTATAGTATAAATTCTTCCCGAATGATGAGATTTAGGAGTTGGTGGTTGGTTTTTCAGGGCACTCTCTAATCATATGTCCTAGCTTGCCACATTTGAAACATACATACTATTTAACCAGGCAAAGCTTATTTCCATGATTCTTCCCACACTTCGGACAGCGTTATTCGACCACGGATTCTTGCAGCTGCTTACCTTCATTTCCATTAGGTTGGAATGGCTTCTTTAATGATTGGCTTTTGTTCGCTAATGCAGCAAAATCTTTTATCTCCATTGGCCTTACCGAGGCCAAAATGTCCACTTTTAGTCCTCCTTCAAAGTTGATACATTTCTAATTTTCATCAAGGTTGCACTGATAGATGGTGGAAAATTTACAGAGATCTTCAAACTTAGCAATATACTCTGTAATGCTCATGTCTCCCTGTTGAAGCTTCATGAATTCCAATTCCTTAGCGTTTTGCACCGATGCAGGGAAATATTTTTGATAAAATGCCTCTTTGAATATGTCCCAAGTGATATCAACTTGGGGTTCTGCCAGCAGCCTCTTCGCACTGTTCCACCAAAACTCGGTGTCTGCTTCCAACATATAAATGGCAAAGGCCACTTTCTGATAATCAGTGCAGGCCAAGATGGAAAAAAACCTTCTCCGTTGCATTGACCCACTCCTTGGCTTTATTTGGGTCAAAAATTCCTCGGAAGCTAGGCGGATTTGCTTTTTCGAATTCCGCAAATTTAAGATATTCTAGGTCTGCTCCTAGGCCATGTAGATTTCTTCCATAGCCGGCCTCAGGCTGCTTACTCAATTGGTTCATCATTTGATGAGTTGCAGCAGCCTATTCTCGCATTGCATGAGCTATTTCATGCATTATATTCATAAAATCAGCAGGATCTTCTGAAATCGGTACAGTTCGCGGCCTTCCAAGCCCCTTGGAAGCCATTAGTTTCTAGTCACCCACAACAAATCATTGAGTTGATCAGGCTCAATAATAAGTTAAGTGTGGCAACAACTAATACAATCATAGTTAGGCGGCCAAGCATATCTAATTTCCTATATCTCATCTAAGCAAATAAGATTTATCGCATGACATTTTCTAAGGATTCCAGAGTGTATTGGAAACGTAATCAGTCCAAATCCTCAGGTCCGGGGAGGATCGAACTACTCTGATACCATTATGTAACACCTTCCCAGGTACGGTACTATGCTTACGTCATAATACCTCACCTAGGAGTTGTTACTGTCTCTTGATCGGACCTTGCCTGGCAGCAATTTCAGCCGTCTTCGAAACCTCTCGAGCTATCTGGAGATGACACGGAAATAGGAGTGAGAATTATAAATTCTCAGTAGGATTCATTTACTGTCATACATAATGTCATCATTGTCACCTCCAATTGCTTCGGTTTGTTATGAAAATGGTGAACATGTTATACGAGCTATTTAATTTTATAGTTTGAAAATATACTGTCCGAAGCAAAGTTCATTTTATTCATACACTGGTATGAACCTCTAATATCTAGGTTAAACTTCCGAAATTCATATCTCTCTCCATACTAATCCAATGGCCTAAAATGATATATGTATGGAAAGCCCTGAATGTCTAGTTTCATTAAAAATAGTCTCATAGGATTTAACCGATTTTAGGCAGAGCTGTATACTTCGCAGTACAGACTGCCGTGGGTTTCCTTACTTAGACAGCATCCCAATCCTCCATTTCTCTTAGCTTTATTCTTCTAATCTTAATTACAACTCAAGATTCCATTATTAATCCATCCATAATCCATCATATACAGCCAATATATCATCAAATAATTGAAGATAAGTGGAATTTCACACAACCACAGTTCAGAGAAATCAAGAATAGAAAGTGAACCTACCTTCTTTAGGTGTGATCTTGTTGAATTTGAGTTTGGATTGATGGAATCTTGTGAAGCTTGAAGGTTTGATAGAGATGATGGAGAGAGGAAGTAAAGAAGAAGGCTGGAACAAGAGAGAGAGAGGGAGGCACAATCAACTGAAGGGAAGAGTAAAGGAATGTGTTATTAAAGCTTTGAGGAAGTAGTTGGAGTTGGGGGACTCTGATTGGATGATACTTAGTGGCCAATTTTCGGCCATATCTCCCTCTTTTGTGGCTAAACCATTCTCCACATCGCCCAAAAGTAGAGCTGGCTTCTGTTGTATCTTAAATCGAAATTCATCCCAATTCTGCATAAAGTCGGAACTCGTGCCCATTGTATTTGAACTTGGAGATAAAGAATGAAATCGGAACTTGGGTCCGTTTTCTTTGAAACATAAAGTCGGATATCGGGAATCATGTCCATTTTGTTGCAAACTTGGATGAAGTTGAAAATTGGTAATAATGTCCATTTCATACTTAATAGGGAACTCGGAGCTTAGGAGACACAAGGGCTTTGGAAGATTCTTAATATCAGAAATCGGAAGTGGGATCAGAATATGAAATCTTGTACCCGAATCCAGGAAATTGGGAAACTAGGATACTCAAACTCATACCCTGAATTCCTAAACTCGGCATCTTAGTAAACCGTAACTTTCGAACTCGATCAAGAATCAATCTTGGAGAACTAGTATAAACATGACCACGGAAGTCAAGAGTCAAGGTAGGCACAACCCCGGAAGTCTGTAATCAGTACATTATCCTTATTTGCCTCGAGATTGGAACTTATTTGACCTCAGAAGTCCTAATCCAATATCGAAAGTCAGTATTTAGACCAAACTTGGAAATACCAATAGAAATGGGAAGCTCTTGGATAAACTCGGATGTTGAAAATCATACCCGTTTTATTGGGAACTCGAAAATGAAGTCGGAACTAATGTCCAACACGAAAATGACGTCGGAAGTCAGGAGTTGTGGGATGTTATAGTGGGCGTGGCCGTGCTCAAGGAGGAGGACATGGTGATGTTTCTCCTAGAGGATTTGGGAACGGCTCCCTTCTGCCAAATGAGTGAGGTGTTGATTTGCATGCAGAGCTGAGCATGAGGATAGCCCATTTTTGGTTGTAGGCAGTAGCGAAGGTTATCATTTTTATTCGGCATGTATGGGCAGATTGGGATTTCTTATGTATTTCCTTCTATCATGTATTTCGTTAGGGTATTTTGTAGGGCCGACAGCAGGTATTGGACCCATTATTATCTTTGTGTATGACTGCTGCTATTACTACTATTATATTAACTATGGGATGGCTATGGAATGAATGTTATCTTTATCTAAGATTGTGGTTATTCTCATTGCTTCTATTTATATTAAATGCGATGTATGTATGAGATAGCGACATTGGTATTACACGTTCACGATGCGCTCATGGCTCTTGATTTCAAAAACTGTTTACTCGTTATTGTACAAAAAAAAAATTACCCCTATTTTCTTTAAAAAGTAATTTCTAAAAGGTAATGTTAGTTCCGCAAGCAAAAGTAACAACTAATAATTCCACAATATGACTTAAGCATAGAATGGAACTATTAGGGTGTTACATACTAGATTATGGAGGACATAGCTCGCCCTCCACAACTTCAAATTGAGTACAACTAAGTTTGTAGAAAGCTAACATATAGATGTTTATTCCATAAAAATTTCATATTCAAACCCTATGTAGTTTGGTCCCAGTAATTCACCAAAATTGCCTTATGTTGTGACTGGACTAAAATAGGGTTGGTTAATCCAGCCAACTTTGATAGCTTATAATTTGAGCTCTACCACTCAAGTAGAATGAAACTTCTTGAAAATTAAATATGGCTCTGTAAACTTTAAAATGACATAAGGTTCAAGTAAATCCAATAAGCTTTCTTTTTTTAACAATTTTTCATATTTTAGATCGTAATTCTATCTAACAACAAGGCAGACCTAGGTTAAACTTCAATAACAGAAGCCATGCTTATCAGAACTTCATAGGAGTAAAGGGAATTAAAAATAGATAAACAATGCTACGTCATCCAGAATTCAAATTCAAATAAGTTAAGATGAAATTATGGTACATTTTAGAAAATAGGACAGAATTGAGTGCTATGAGTAGAATTGTCTTAATGCATGAATGAACTTTGCTTGTGCAAATCTATGTAAATGTTGAATGGTTGGTGCATTATATTGGTCCTACCATTATGACTGATTGTCTGTTTGAATGACACAATTCACGGGAAAAGGACTTAATCCGTTATGTTGCCAAAATTCTGGCAGAAATTATGCACATAATATGATATACATGTGGACACATATGACATTCTTATCAATTCAATCATGACTATATAATTCATAAGAACTATATGGATTCCATATTACTTGGGGCAGTCTTGGAATAAATTTAAAGGGAATAGATTGGTGGGAAAATCAAGGAAAGTAAACCCAACAATTCTGCATAGGAACAAGCTCAATCTTGAGAAGCAGACTATTACCCAGGAGCTATATGGCCAAGAAACTCCCAAGGAACCAAGCATGGAAACTCATGAAGTATGAACTTAAGTAGTGATTAAAGGGAAGTGCATTCTATTTCAATAAAGTCTTAGCATTGATGCATGTATGTAGTTTACACGATCAATTTGATTTGCTTGTACCATGACATCTCTGGTGACTGTTTATTACTTTATCACACTATGTAATATTCTGTATGATAATTATTCTACCTTTTAGATGAGTTTCTTTATGTCTCTTACCCCTTTAAAGTAAAATAAAACTTTGCTTTGGGCTATGTTTTCCCAAAACTAAATGAATAGGAATATAATATCTGTTATTCACCTTTTCATAATTAAATAAAAATTGAAGCAACAGGGAATGAGCGTAATCTTAGTGTAGAATAGTTGTAAGAATCCTATTGGGAATTTTACAAATTCTCACCCTACTATGTGTTTCTGTGTCATTCTCAGACTATGGACATGGCGGCGATGACCATCCTCTTCATCGAGTTTCCTGAGCTGCAGATCCACTTCAGCCTGGTGATAGGCTTCGTCCATATCACCAGTACTTGCTATTTCTGTTTGTATTTCTTTTTCTGCAGAGATTTTGCTATTCCTCTTTCTTATCCTTTATTCGATCCCGTTGCACCCTTTGTAGCCATTCCGTTGTACATGGCATATCCTACTCCACCTCCAACAGCAGCAGTAGTTTCACTTCTTGCCTCACTACCTCAATTAGTTCCCTCTCATTCTCATGATGATGATGACTCCTCCGAGGCAGCAGACTCATCCTCCGACTCATCCTCTAGACCCAACAATGGTTATGTTCTAGCAGAGCCTAATACGGCTAACGGGTTCCTATTCTCAGACTCTAGCTAAAGGCGTCATCCACCCAGCTGATCGCAGTGTACAATGTGGCCATCTTTTGGCACTTTTATGACCTTGGGCTATTGACATAGTTACTTTTGTGTCCTCATGGAGTGACTTAGGTAAAATGTCCTTTTTGGACCATATAGAGTTGCACGTCAAGAATACAGACCAAATTATTTTGTTTGTGGTCTTAACTCATGTACTCTCTTTGTCATATATAAATGAAATCTTGAGACTCTGTACACACACACACACACACACACACACACACATATATATATATATATATATCTGTGTGTGTGTCTCAAATGTTATGTTATTTTATTCTCTGCTAAGTTATTTAAACATGCTCATTGTGCCATGTCTGTACAATATCTATATATTGCAAAAATATTATTTTTTTTCTAGTTATTAATCACATCCCAATTTAAGAATTTGATCAATTAAGTTAATGGAATGAGGAAAGATAGATAAGAAGAGTATTTGCACGTGACATAACTATGAAGCGAAATATTATGACTTAAGCATAATACTAAGCTTGGTAGGGTGTTACAACAAACCTTATGGCCATAACCATGGAGAAAAGATAGTTGTGCATAGGTTTGCCTAATTCTTTGGAAGGACGCGGGTAGTTTTGACATCTTTGTTTGATAATGATTAAAGGCATAGACGATTTGTTTGAATTACAATGGGATATGGAGGCTTATGGAAGCTCTTGATAATTGTAAGCCTATTGATCCAAGTGGGTGTTATGGCTAAAAGTTTCCTTGAAAAAGGGCATGACTACTATTATGTGTCACTATGTAATAGTCAAAGCAGAGACTGTTAGATTCTCAAGTGTGTTGATGAAGTCCCACATTATTTAGAAATAGGCTAACTGAAGACTATATAAGTGGAAAGGCCCATGACTCATTGTTTGAAAGTTTTGGGTCGAAATGTGACATTCAACTTGCTATTGTAGTTTCTCCTTTAACTCAATGTTAGAGATCTCCCAAGATTTTGGATTTCCCCTAACTATTTTAACAAGTGATATTAGAACCAATGTTTCGGTTCGGTTAAGTATTCTAAGGTGATATTTGGTTGTTGTTTGGGTTTGTCTTAACCCATGGAGTATCTGCCATGATTCCATGTGAATACATGAAAAAGGTTTTTGTTTAGGGGAAGTATACTAATGTTGGAATTCACGCTTAAGGGGAAAAGTCGTAATAGTCATGGTTAATTTGCATTATTTTATGAACAAATTAAGGGGCAATTATGTCTAATATTCAACTTAGGTGAATGAATTCATTTATACCATAGTTTCCGCTATGGGATATAATGTTCTATTTCTCTTAATAAAATTCTTCTATGAGAAATGTTATGATAATTATTAATTGTCATTTCTTTAATTGCACTTGATTTTTGTTAACTGCATGGAGAAGGAGAGTTGTCTTATTGTCATAATGTAAATTTAGATAGCATGAATAAATAATGGCTATTAAGCATACTAAATGGTGGCTTGTAAGGTAGCCTGCTTATTAAGTTGATGAAATAATTCATGAAAATTTTTTATACTCTCAACCTTGGTTTAACTAACCTATTTGCTCTTTATGTTGGCCAAAATTGTAGTCTAATGTTGATTATTCTGATTTGTACAATATGTGTGTGAAAGTTCATTTTGTGCAAATTATTATTTATTGATTGAGTGATGTAACTTTATGAAGTGCTTCATGGTGTGTTATTTTGGGAAATATGTTTTAAGGAAATTTATATAGGGAAATTGAAAATGGTTTAATGGAATAGACTATTGTCCCTATTTTGGAGCCCATTTAAGGATATGAATGTTTATCACCATAGTGACTTATTCATAAAGTTAGTAGAGCTACTTATTAATTTGGGAATGGTTTTGTTGCTTAGACTAATTAGTGCATTAATCTACCCACAGGTGGTCTCATGTGCGAGTTAGTTCAAAAAGGCACTAAAATTTTACGATTATTTGACAGTGAAAATTTTTTTACCTATAGATATTGAATTTTCTAAGACTGTTGCATATGATATATTTTCCACCCACAGGCAAGTTTAAATTCATGTTTTAAATCCTTGTTATAGTGACAATTGTCACTGATTGTTGTCTTTTGGATCAACTAAAGGGTGATTGTGTTTATTTTTCAACTTCATATTGCTTTTCCCTTAATAAAGTAATTAAATTGCAATGTTGTAAACTTTGGCTAATTATTTAAAAGGAAGGAAATTATATATAGTAATGGTCTTTGGTCATAATGGATATGTATATCTATCCCTAAAATTATGCTTGAGTTCACACTTAAGTGGATTTTCTTACTTGAAGAAAATGTTGATTGTTTTAATAAGTGGGAGCTATGTATGTGTTGTACATTCTACCGATAGGTGATTGTACAATTATATGCTTAACCTCCCATGAAAGATATAATTATGCCTAATTAATTATTTTTTTAATCATATCTTGTATTTGTGCAATTAAATAATTGCATAAGGTTGGTGGAAGCTAATTGTTTAGTTCTATTTACATACTATATATGATTTTGGAAGTCCTTGACAGTCAAAATTGTAATGACTATGTTTTGTTGCTGTTAACGTTATTTAACAGTAAGCTATGATAGCTTGATTAAAATCATTTGATTAAAAATGGGCTATTTATGTCCTTTAATTTGTTTAGTCTATGGGAGTTGATGAGAATATAATTGCATCAGATTTGTGCAATTGAGGCTTCCATGACTATATTAACACTGAGGAAGTGCTTGTTGACTCCTTAATTGAAAGACTTTGCCCATGATATTTATGAAACATGTTGATAATATGGGTTTTGTAAGGTCTTTTCATGTACTTGATTAGTGGGAGTTGTTATATTCATTTGATCGCATTGTGCTTATGTAATCTAGTTGGTAAACTTATGCACATGTTATGACATTTTATGTTGGTACCAATTAATTTATCAAGAGATATGGATATTTTCTTTTGAAAATATTGGTCTTTCGTGAGAAAAATATTATTCCCTTATGAGAATAGTGTTTCATAAGAAACATGTTATGATCTCCTTAAGCGAGGTTGGTTGTGTCTTTTTGGGAAGGCACAATGAGGATCCATATTAAGTAGCACGGAAATGATCACATGTTATGTTACGATGTGTAAGTTACACCTTGCACACTTATATTTGGGATCATTGTTGACGAGGTTATTTGGTTATGTGGTTATAGGTGAACTAGACTCTTTATACTTTATTATTCGCCTATGGCTCTTCGCTAATAGCCTTATTAACTGGAGTGATCTAGTTTTGTGGTGATTATTTTTAATCTATGTTTTGTGGCCACAGTTGTTCGGCCTAGGAGTTTTTTTCAAAATGTTTTTAAAATTAAATAAAACCTAATCAATTTTGCCCAAGTGGGAGAACGTTAAAATTTTCTAGGTTTGGGCTTCTATTGATTGGTGGACTCTTTTAGTTTTGTAAAAATGGATTAAACGGATAGTTAGATGTTTCCTTGGAGATCCATATTATTATTTTGTGATCCATTATGGGTTTGAAATTCACCATGTATTATTGGGCTTGGGCTCAATGGTGAGTGTGTTGGATGGTGTAAAGGCCCTAGGTGACCTAGGTCTTTGATGGATAGAACTAGGTTACTATATATATTCATATTATGAGTAGATCCTTACTCCTCTCTTGACACTTTTGATGATCACTGCTCCATCGATGTGGCCCTCTGTAAGGAGAAAGAGAAGGAGTTGAAAATCCGATGTCTGGCATACACAAGTGTGTATGTATTTCCTTTTACAACAAGATTTGTAGATGGCAATCATCGAATTTGAGAGGTATGCAATATTATTAATCTATATTTCTATTATAATTGGTGATCTAAATTCCTAGTATAGATGTAATAAATTCTTACATTCTCACTGCTAAGAACATTATATCCATCTTAGCCAACATTCCCTTTATAAGGCACAAGATTTAAGCCAAACAACCTTCCCTTTGGCCAACTACAATTTCAACCAAGACAAAAACTAGAAGGATTGACGATATTTTGAGTAGGTTGAAGGTGATTAGAGCTTCAAGGAAATCAAGCTAGGAGGCTACAAACACTAGAAGTGAGGTAGGAAATTCTAAATCTTGAGTTGTTTGCATATGTCTTTTGTTGCTTGGGTCTCATTCTTTTCTTGATGGGAATGTTAAGGTAGGTATTAGAGATATTCATTTTGGTGCCTTTAATGCCCTAAATTGGTTAGATTTTTAATTATTGATAAGTGGTGGTGGTTGTATATGATTAAAAAGAATTAAGAACTAAATTTGATATGAAAGGAAATTTGCATAGTTAGCAAATTGACCTCCATAACTAAAGCTAGAAAACTCAAGATGGATGAGATGAGTTTATCCATATAAAATATAACTCGATATGAGTTGCATAGAGAAAGTTATGATTTTTCGAAGTAGACCCTATTTTATAAAGGACACAACCAAATAGCTTAGGGTTAAGACTTAATATCTTAAGCTATATATATCATTTTTGAGTGAAAGTAATGTTTTGGAAAGTTAAAGCATAGAGGAATAACTCTGTAAATTATCATGACCACATCCTTTTTGTAGAGATCCCAATAATTAAGTGAATTGACTAATGCCATATTAGGATCCAAGCTAGAATAGGTGTAATTTGAGACTTATAACTTAATTTTAGCTTAGAATGTTTGAGTGGAGTTTCTTTTGTTATAAAAGGGGTTCATTAAGCTATAAGTATATAAAATCTCATGGTAGAATAATAAGAAATGGAATTTTGGTGATTTTCTTAAAGTAGGTAACTGAATCTATCCTATAACAGGATAGCTAGTAGAAAAACATGTACACTTAATTCATATTAACTCAAAATTAAGCAAGACCAAAGAAATTTGAAATTAGACTAAGGGGGCATATATCCTTGTAAAATTTGCCCTAAATTGATTTAAAATGAAATTTTGGCGAATTTTTGTAAATCCTAGACCGATTCTAGGAATTATGTAATCCATGTTTACAAACGAGATATCTTTAGACAATTTATATCCTCTCACCTTCTTTCTCTCATTTTCCATTTGACATTTGACATTTGAAGCATAAGATTGCAGTGTGCATGCCAATATGATCATATTCTCATAATGATGAATTACTTGCATGAGAATGTAAGTGCACATGATTACTCATTTGCCTAAGAAAGAAAAAAGTTAATGCCATGCTTGGGCTAGAGAGAGTGAATCCGGTTAAGTCGGAGTGAATTTGACTCCCTTGGGTTAAGTCAGGGAGAGCGAATCTAATGTCTCGGAGAAAGTGAATCTGACTTTTTATGATGTGTCAGGGAGAGTGAACCTGACTAGGGATAGATCTGCGTGACAGTTAGGGAGAGAGAATCTGTCAATCATGTACAAGAATGAGCTCAATCCTGCAGCACGGATTATCACCCACATTACTTGAATGCCACTTGAAGTCAAGGGATCACCAAGCTAAGCACATGTTAACTCAAAGATAAGAAAAGGAAGCTAAGCAATAATGCATCTCATACATGTCTGCACATATATATGCTTCATATAATGAATGTCTATCTTACTTATTATGATATTAATACTAGTCATTATGCTTATCATGATTTCACAATTAAAATGAATCTACTTCGGAAAAGTTTTATTATTTGAAAGTTAAATCTCTGCTATTTATCTCTTGAGAATACATTTTACCATATTAAACCGAAGCAGCTAGGGATGATTATGATGACACCACATATAGTAGTCTATGATTTTCTACTAGGAATTTAAAATTCTCACATATATTTTCCATATCACCCTCAGCCTCTACCAACAACACCCATATTGATTTTCTCGAGGCACCTGACCGGACCGGGCACCATAGAAAATGGATTTTATACCCCTAATGGAAGCATAAAGGCTTACTGACCCTTCATGTATGTTCTATGATCTCTTTGAAATGGTTGAGGGCTCTTAGTTACACCTGTTGCATAGACAGTATTGATATTCTGGTTTGTTATAAACGAGCTTGTAAGACTATGAAGTTTTGTTGTGTGTATTCATTATGAGAGTAGTTTCAGTATTATGAACTCATGTTATACTATATGAGGTTATTTTACTATATAAATACATATAGGCAATGAATAACATCTTCTAATTATAATATTATGACCTAGGTATGATATTGTGATTAGAAAGGGGTGATAGTGGAAACCTTATCACATTGCACTCCTGATAGATCGGTCTTATAACAATTACCCTAGAGCTTGTTATGTGAATTAATTAATAACTTTAATAATATTTATTTCCCTTAAAAAATGCTTACAATTATTTATACAAACAAAAAAAAGAAACAAAATTTAAGAAAAATTTAATTTTGACTTGACAAAGGTTGCCTGCTCTTACATACCCTCTAGTGCAATGAGGAGTTCAAAATCACGTAGTTCTTATAAAAAATAATTGTGTGTTAATGATTTTTATTTATGAAAAGATTTTGATAAAATATTTTTTATTTTAAACAAAATTCTTTCTTGCATAAGATTCAAGTAAATATTAAGGTACTCAATAAACTTTTATAAATTTAAAGAGTGACAAAAGCAGCACCGGCTACTCGACGATCAATGAGCGTATAAATAGATTTGAGAAAAATTATTATCGTTTATAAAAAAAAAAAAATTATTTTTCATGATGAACACATCAAGGCAATAAATCAGACAGTGTCAATTGACAATCTAATAACATAAATGGACCAGTAATTTGAATAACGCGAAGAAAAAACCAAGAGTTAATTACAAGAAGCGAAAAAAAAAATAATCTAGTACACTCATTTAAATAAAACACCAAAGTCTCAAAAGAGATCACTCGAGCATGCATCTTTGTTTTTCTGAATTTTTTTGTTTTAATTTCAATTTGTTGAAACGGAAAAATTGACTCAAGTGAGAAAAAGAAAAAGGAGCCCAAGCACGGTTGTAGTTACCAAAAACATCAAGTTATAAAAAGGTTCACAAAAGAAAAAATCCTGCAACACAACCCAAAAAGAGTAAAAAAAAAAGAACAGCATCTGAAT
The DNA here is from genome assembly GCA_031439595.1 of Pterocarpus santalinus. Taxonomy (NCBI): domain Eukaryota; kingdom Viridiplantae; phylum Streptophyta; class Magnoliopsida; order Fabales; family Fabaceae; genus Pterocarpus; species Pterocarpus santalinus. The sequence continues at coordinate 13,526,188 of CM062526.1, read as the reverse complement.
AACACCCAAAAAATAAAGTAAATGAAAATCACAAAGAAGAAGAGAGACAGAAGCATGTTACGATCAAAAAAGGGAAGGAGAGTGGCAATGTAATGGCGTCGTGGCTGGCAGACTGTGGACAGGAGGCTTGTTTTTCCTTTTTAGAGAATCAAAATAAAATAAAAGAACCAAAAACTGATCAGGAGACCATCGCAGTGGTGCTTTGCTGCCTAAGCAAAACCTAAAATACTTGATGATTTTGTTGACTATTGTTGATGCCTTTTTACAAAATGCTTGAGGCCTATTCATGCATGTTTGAAAAATGAATGCAATTAATTTAAATTGATGCTGATGAATGAAATTTATTTGATCGACATTGATTAAAATTAATTAAGAGATTCTAATTGACACCAACTAGCAAATTAAGATATGCTGATTTACATTAATGGACAAATTGATTGACACTAATTGATGATATTCTGACACTATTTGATATTACCCGATACAATTGCTATTTTTTTTAATTTTTTTAGTTAAAATTATGGGACATGGGCCAAAAAGAGATTGGGCACTTATTTTTCTTTCTTTCTTTTTTTTTTTCTTCTTCATCTTTATTTTTATTTTTCTTTCCTTATTCCCTTTTTTTTTGTTTTCTTCCTTTTAAAAAAAAATGATCCAAACAAAATATAGTATTCATAGTTTGCCCCTCTTTACTTGCTACTTACCAGAAAATACAAAATCATAGGTTTTGATACTTTCATAGTAAGAAATTAATAAAGATATGAATACATATTTTATCTGAATAAGAAAAATGATGAAAATAGCGACATGATGGGACCAAGATAATGCACGGTATGATGATGATGATAAATGATATAGTAGAGTTTTATTTTTAAGAAAAAATTATTTTGTATTTGGATAGACTAGTTGAGAAGTACTTCTTCTTCTTCTTTTTTAATTAAAATTATTTACAAGTCTGTTTGGATAAAAGTAAACAAAAGTATTTTCTTTATAGCCAAATTGCCAAAAAAAAAAAACATTTAAAAACATTTTTTTAACTATTTGGATAAAAAGTGCTTCTAAATTAAGAACTTGTCCTTGCCTCCATATCTCTAAGTGTCACCCATTGATGTAAATATAAAATCAATAAAGATTCAATTTTGCAGAAAAAAAACCAATACATAGATGCTAGAAAAATATTGTATTAACCAAACATATATTTAAAATTTTATACAATTATTCAATTATATTATGACGTTCACAATAATATTTTTACATTTATAATTATAATTATATTATTCAAAATTATGTATGTAATAAAATATAATTAAATAATAATATAATGCCCTTGTAACAAATAAAACATCATAATACTCTTTATACTAAAATATATGAAAATTAATATCTAAATTTATTGTTTTAATTTTAAATAGTACACATTGGTTAAAAATGCTTATTGCTGCTCTAAAATGAAAATTGAAAAAAAAAAAATGCACATATTCTACCTTCTTGTGCGATTCAATAAATAAACTTCGAGTTTTACCTTACATTGTCAAGCTCAAATTGCTTGATGAGGTTATATAAAGAATGCATGTATAATTGAGAAGTTACGGATAAATTAACGTGTGCATATTATAGATAAAGGAACTAGCGACTAGCTGGATTTATCAAATATTTGAGAACTTTATGGATATAAATAACATAGGTAATATATCAGAAAAAGGTTAAAAAGAAATTCAAATGACGATTTCATTAAAACAAGTTTTAAATAAGCAAATGTGTGTCAATATGTTCTTCACAAGAACAAGTTTCAACAATATTAAAATACTAATAATGTGTTTGCTGTGATAACTGATCTCTTATACTATTCCTCATTTCCTCCATTACTCTTGCATTTTCTTGAGTTGGTTCCTCCCATTCAAATTGACTTGGATTGCTATGACCATCATGATCCTCATTATCATTTTTAATGTCTTTTAATTTGGAAATATTCTCAAACTATTGAAGAATACTCACATCTGTTGAGTCCATTCTTCTTATGGAGTTGTGAAAAGCAAAATGAGCCCATATAATTTTAAACTGAGTGTTGAGCTTAAAGTTAGGCATATTTTGTAAAATCCTCCACCTTGCTTGGCAAACTCCAAAAGTTCTCTCAATGACACTCCTTAAACTTGAATGATAATAATTAAAAGTTTCATCAGGTGATCTAAAAAAGGAGTATTATATGATCTAAATGATGATCTAAACTCAAGAAGATGATATCTTGTACTTTTGTATGGTCCTTAGAACCCTTTAAATGTAGGGTATCCAAAATCAAATAAGTAATATTTGCCTATAAATAAAAAAAGCTAACTCATAATACATTACCAGATAATTCATAATAAAATTCAATATCTTCTAAAAAATAAGATCACTAACCTATAGGTGGATGAGGAAGTTGTATTCTGGCCTTCGTAATGCATCCATAAAAATTTTAGTATCATGAGCAACACTTCCTAACTAGGCCATGCAAAGGTAAAACACATATCAAAATCTCAAACAGCTAATACATTAGTGTTTGTATATCCTTTCTTGCAAGTGAAAGGTGTCTACTTATCTATAGGTACATGGATAGCTACATGAGTGCCATCTATGGCCCCAGTGCGATCCTTAAAAAAAGGCCAATATCGTTCATCTTGCCTAATGTGGTTGGGGACATCTTTAAACGTATAATCAAAAGGCCTTATAATCTCATGTCATATCAAAATTGAAGTTCTTTTCTTTTCTTTCAAAACATGATGTTGGTGATACTTTGCAACTTCAACAGCAGCTAACATGGCTGCAAGTTTATATTGATGAAACATTGCACTTCTAACTTGGTTGTCATTTTCAAAACTCTCATCATCTGTGTCTATGACTGAACCAAAACTCATCTTGTGAAATATTAGATAGGAACAAAACCTCAATGACAGATAATATTAAAAACTATACTTTAAACAATTGTATAAAAGAAACAAATTCAACATAAAGTCAATACATGTCCAACATAAAAAACAAGTTCAACATAAAATCAATACATGTCCAACATAAATAATAATAATAATAATAAAAATACCTAAAACTTCATATTCTAATTTTAAAAGGTGGAGTCTTTAACCAACTAGAAGTTTGAGGTCTTCTGTTGTGAAAGTGTTTACCCAACCAAATGCTACCTCAAGATCATCTTGCATAAGATGGACAAAAGTTTGCCTATTCACAGGCTCAGTAAGAACTCTAACGGCAATGAAGTATAAAGTACTGCCTTTTTCCATCCCTTGTGTAACGTTTAAAATTTTTTGAAATGCACGATTTACGTTATTAATCAAATTATTCGATTAATTTGCAAGAGCAAGGTTAATTAGAGGCCAATTAAAAGCTAAAAGGAAATCAATTAAAGAGATTAGACTTGAGGAAATTAGAATAGACATATAGAAAGCCTCACAAAATTTTTCCAAACCATTTTGCCGATTTGAAGGGAAATCGGTAGAGATTCGGTATTTTAAACTACCAAAACCAAATAAATAGAATTATCCACTCAAAACCCTAGACTCAATGGCTGAAAACTCAGCCGCTTTACTCACTGTAACATCCTCGATTTCTTGTTGTGCTAAATTACCTCAGTAACCTTGAGTAATTAGGCACTTAATGAGCAATTATGAGATTAAGGCTTAATTAAGGGATTAACAACGTGTTTATGAGTTCATTCTGACGAGAAAAGTCAAGAGAATGCTTAATCGAGATTAGATAATCTCTAATTAAGCAAGTTAGAGCCTTAATAGCTTAATTAAGTATTAATCATCCTTAATTAGCTTAATCAAGATTAATTAAGTGTCACGACCTAACCCAGGACATGACCGGCGCACAGGGACACGTCCCTAGCAAGCGTACATAAGATCTTTCTCTAAACAAAAATCAGGCAGAGTCTCCTTTGTATTTAGGACTATTTCCAAATAAAGATCCTCGCATTGCATAAAATGTACAAATATGCAAAATCATTAAGGATTCATGCATTCTTAGAATGCACCCCACAGCACACATCATAGGGGTTTAAAACATTGGCATGCTTATAAAAATATGTATACATATTCATAATCATTAAGATTCAACTGTTCAGAAATAAAAACAATTGTACAATTACTACTATGCAAGACCAATATAGGAAGGACCCTGTTTGTAGGCCAATGGAGCATTACTAAAAACTATACAATTACATTCTAGAATATACTTCACAAATATAACAACCTCTGGGAACCCCACAAACAAAGTGTGGATTGACTAAGAGTCCAACACCTTTAGCTGACTATTAAAGCTTGAGCATGAGCTTGCACCTATCTAAAAACATGGAAAGGAAGAAGGAGTGAGTCATATAGACTTAGTGAGGGATAATATACCTATAACAGGAGTAGGACAAACTTGAAGTAAGCTTTTAACAAAAATATAACTTTATAAAACCACATACATCATTTCTCAAGTAAAGTACTTTGTCTATATTTCAAAATTCCATAAAATTTTAGGTAAAACATATTTGATATCTTATCTATCTTTGAACCTTCTATAGCTCATTAAATCACTTTTCAATTTAGCTAAATATAAACTTCTTTATATCAATTCATATGCATTCTTACTCATGATTTCAAAAACAAAATAAAATTCAACAAATATAGTTATCAAATCTTATCTCATACTTATATTGTTCAACATCAACATAATACAGTTTGAACTAGTAAATAGGGATTTTAAACATAATTGCATAAGATAGAAATACTTCTCAAAATATAAAGAATAATTACTTGCTTCAATGTCATGATAAAACTTAAGGGAGGATCCTATTTCAGAAAATAGCTGCCTGACTAAGGGACCATGTGGTCTAATCCCAGCAGTAAAAGGTAACTTCATCCCTGTGCGTGTCTATGTCTTCCGGACATGTTGGCCAAACATGCTGGCTAGCAATCACCTTGCTAGTTGGGTTATTCAAGGTGCACCAAGGCTAATGCTACTGTCATTGCAAGCAGTTTTGTTACAATTTTCTCCCCTTAGGAAGGCATTCACACTTGCTGGGTCTCCGCCATGCCTCATATAAGTCCTTGGCTTAAATTCTTTAAAAACGCATTTCCTTTCTAATTCTTTGTCACTAAAACTTTTCTTCATCTTAAATCATATACTTTCTTACTCATAACTTTAAATTCATAATAAGATTTAAGAAACTTCCTTATTCTCAACAAACATAGTTACCACACTTTTCAAATATATTCGAAATAACAATACTATCAACATAGGTTCAAGATATAGTACTTTCAAACTATTTAGCTTAAAGTATCTAGAGCTTTTTCTCAAATTATTGAAATTTGGGTAGCTCTTTCTATCAAATCACTTAAAGCATTGGCTTTAAAGACATAACAATTTCTAATAACATGAAACTTCATATTACTCAAATATCATGTATCAATTGCTTGAAGAACTTGTCCCACTCATATATACTCAAACATATATATACATACACATAATTAACATAATTACAACAAGAGTTCTCTAAATATGAAGTAAAACACATTAAATCAATCCTTTCATAATACTTCACTAAAACACACTTTAAGCATATACTTAGGAAATTAAGGATTAGAAACAAACTATAGATATATTATCACTCACAACTAAATTTCAAGTCAAGAACTCAAGAGGTGCCACCTCTGAGCCAATTGGTAATTCCAAGGAAGAGTCCCAAGCTACAAAATATAACCAAATAACATGAATAAGCTTCTAGGAACCAAACTTAACTCCAATCAACACCCTAATTCAAAATCCCCAAAATTTAGAAATCCTAAACCCTCATTACATGAACCCAAACTTAACTCTATGGAATAAACAATCAATCTATAGCTAAAAAGGAGATAGAGAACATCGAGGATTTACCTCAAGATCTTGGAATGAAGTTTGGGCAAGAGAGGAGTGGTGGGTCTCCTCCACCTTCTACTTTCTCTCACATCAAGAGGAGAGAGAGAAGTTTAAGGAAGAAGATGATGGTGAGGGAGTGAAAGGATGGATTTTTGTGAGAAAATCTACAGGAAAAACATGATCAATAGATTGGAGATACAAAGGTTGAAGAACCCAAGAAAAAGAGACCAAGGTGGGAGACATTTGGGGCAAATAAGGATGGGGAGTCGAAATCCCCATTTAAGATCGGACAGTGGGCGCCTAAGCGGCCCTTTCCTGGCGCTTGAGTGCCCAGTGTAACATCCTCGACTTCCGACTTCCGAGTTCATAGCACTCACGACCTCCAGATTCCTCTTCAAGGCTGGACAGACAAGGATTTACGATTTCCGAGTTTGTCTTATAGTTCAGCTTCCGGTCTCAATATTAGCTTCGACTTCCGACTTCGTTCCAAGGCTTACAAGGGGACTTTTCCGATTTCCGACCTCATGAATGCAGCTTACGGTCTCCGATATAATGCATGAAGCTTACGATTTCCGACCTTGTAAGAGTGTATAAATTTTTACCTCGTCAGTATGATTTCCGATTTCCGAGTTCAGGAGCTGAAATGAAGTGACTGATGCTTCCAACTTACGAGTTCGTCTTGAACTTCAGTACAAGTTACGACCTCCGACCTTAGCGATCAAAGAGCAAAATGCTCGATTTCCGATTTCGTCTCTAAGGCTCAAATGAACTGGCTATATTCCGAATTCCGACATTATCATTCACAAATGTACGAGATCCGATCTCGAGTTCAATGTTAGTAGCTCTCATTTCCATATCTTTTCGAGTTCCGGAATAGAAATTTTTATAATTCCCGAGTTCCGACTTTAAGTGCTTGGCTTCACACCAGGCTCTGCTTTCAAGTTTCAACTAGACTGGATGTTTTCTGAGTTCCGACTTCATATACATGAGGTTCACGAGTTCCGACTTTATAGAGCATACGAGTTCCGATTCGTTTCCAGAATATGCTAGAAACTACTACCACTTTAGGCAACGTGGAGCGTGGAAAGTGATTATACCACACAAAAAGGGCAACGTGGAGAGCAAGGTTGGCTGAAACTTGGCCTTATGTTTATAGGCCAATCACAACCTTCCAAGTTAACTCCCACTCATGCCTATATAACGCATCCTTCCCCTTTGATTCTGATCATCATTCACGTTGCGTTTCTTCTTCTCCATCAGCTCTCTTTCTCTCTTGCTCATACATCCAAACCTCAAGCTAAGTTCTAGCCTTGTTCATCCAAACTCCAAGAATTCAGCACAAGACACTTAAATCAAAGGTAGGAGTTTTTAATTTCTTGCATCAAATCCATGCACTTGGCTGGTTGGGCTGAATCATTTTCACCTTAATTGATGTGTGAAATGAATAATTATGCTTGGATTAATAGAAGATTTTGAGTTAGAAGTAGAATTAGAAGAAGAAAACTAAGAAAATTAAATGGATGAAGGTGCTGTCTTCGTGGATAGTCCACGGCAGTCCGTATGGCGGAGCGTACGACGCCGCCTACAATCGGTCAAATCCGATGAAAATATTTTTAGATGAAACTAGACATCTAGGGCTTTCCATAGACAGATCATATAAGGATTTTGGATCAGAATTGAGGGAGATATGAATTTCTGAATCTCGACCTAGGGTTTTGACTCTGGTTCTGGGCAGATTAAGTTCTTAAGGGTGTAACTCACCCTATACAACTCCAAATTGAGTGAAACTAATTTTGTTGGAAAGCTTACACATAGGGGAACAATATCCAAAGAAATTTCGAGTTTGTTATCAATCCAGATGTTCCCAGTGATTTGAAGAAATTACCCTATATCTAAACCAGGCCAACACAGGGTAGTTCAGAAATGCTAAGTTTCGGGGCTTGTAACTCGAGCCCTACTAAGGCAAATGAAATGGAACTTTTTGTATATGAAAGGCTGTCCTGTTAGCTTTAATATGAGGTCAAATTCGTCTGATTTGAGTGAGTTTTCGATTTTTAGTGAATTTCTACTTTTAGTTGCCTGATTCTGGCTAGTCAATGGGCAGGCCGAGATAAAGCTTAAATATCTTGAGTTATAGATACCCAAACTTGATGGGACCAAAGAGGTTAGAAAATAGACACATAACCCTGTAACATACTCAAATTTGAGGTCCAAATGAGTTAAAATGAAATTGTGGCATGAATTACAAGAACCGGGTTGGTTGAATATGCTGAGGCAGGATTTCTGTCTTAATGAAATTGATATGGATTTGAGTTCTATGTTGAAGTATAATTGTGAATTGGTGTTTCTTGTGATAAATTGATGTATTGATTGGCTGGCACTATTCATGGGGAAGCGGACACATTCCGTTACGCTGCCAAATTTTCGATAGAACCCATGAACAAGTTATGAATTACATGTTAAGGCATATGCATCCTTAAGAAAGTCATGAAAGTTATGAAAAGAATTATGCTATTATGCAAGTTCCATACTACTTGGGCCAGCCCCGGATAGAAAGTTAATGGGAATAGATCGGTGGGAAGGTCAGGGAAAGTAAACCCGGCATTCCTGTATAGGAACGAGCTCGATCCTGATAAGCAGACTATTACCCAAGAGTCTAAATGGCCAAGAACTCCCAGGGGACCAAGAGATGGAAAAATGATGGAAAGAAATGAAAAGTTTATGAAGGAAAGTTCAAGAATGAATCTACATGATTACATGAATGCATGAATACATGAGATAGTTGCATGAAGATGTTTACAATTGTATGTTATAATTGCTTACTGCTATGCATTTATTTATTTTGATTACCATTCTATGTATCCGTATTAGTAATCTATGTGGTTTCTTATGTCAATGTAAAGTAAAACTGAACCTTGCCTCGGACCAGACATTTTCTTAAACTCATGAAAATGGACTGTTCAACTTAAACACATGTTTTATAATTAAATAAAACCCGAGGCAACTGAGAATGTATGTGACGTCAGTACCAGTATAACCGAACCCTACTGAGAATTTTCTTGAAATTCTCACCCCGTTTTGTGTCTCCCGCATCATTCTCAGACATTGGCGATGGACTCCACAGCCACCCTCTTTATTGAGATTCCTGCATTACAGTTCCACCACGACCTGGAGTTGGACTCGTTGTACATAGCTGGTTCGTGCAACTTTCGTTTGTACCTCTTTAGCGACAGGAACTTTGACGTTCCTTTACACCATCCCCTATGTGTTCTACTTTAGAACTTTGTACATAAACTGAGACAGTAGCTTCTAATATATATATATATATATATATATATATATATATATATATATATATATATATATATATATGTTTACACGTGTGCAATAACATTATTGTACTATATTTATCTTGATGATATTTTATTTAGGTTCATTCCATTTTTAATATAACAGTACGCCTTTTCATCAATAGAGACGATTTAAAGACAAGAAAGGTAAGTAAAGTATCAACACGGTAACACGACCTGACTAATTTCATGCTATGACTTAAGCATAACATAAAATTAGTAGGGTGTTACATTTTTGGCATCAGAGCAGTTCGTCCTAGCTAAGGCCTGAGGATTGGACTGACTATGCTTCACGCATATTCTGTACTTTAGTTGATAATGTGCACCAGATCTTGCCTGTATGGTGGAGATATAGTTGTGCATATATATGAAGTGCCTGACCGTGTGGGCTGTTATTTACTAGCACATTAAACTTAGTATTGAGCCGGATCAACTCAATAACTTTTGTTTTGTGTGTTTAGAACTTAATGGCTTCCGGAAGGCGAGGAAGACCACGTACGGAACCTGCTCCAGAGAACCCGACTGACGTGATGGCCACAATGCGGGAAATGGCTCACGCAATGCGGGAGCAAGCCGCGGCGGCTCACCAAATGATGGAGCAGCTAGGCAGACGGCCTGCAGCGGGCTTTGAAGGAAACCCCCGAGGTCCAAAGGCAAACCTGGACTGCCTCAGGTTTGCAGAGTTTAGAAAGGCAAATCCGCCAAGTTTCCGAGGGGCATATGACCCGGACAAAGCGACGAGTGGATCAAAGCCATGGAGAAGATTTTCTCCGTCTTGGATTGCTCGGATCATCAAAAAGTGACTTTTGCCATTTACACGCTTGAAGCAGACGCCGAGTTCTGGTGGAACGGCGTACGAAGGTTGTTCGAGGAATCTCAGACAGTCGTCACCTGGACAGTGTTCAAGGATGTATTTTACCAGAAGTACTTCCCCGCTTGAGTTCGAAATGCCAAGGAACTCGAGTTTATGCAGCTGCGCCAAGGAAATCGGACAGTATCCGAATATATTGCCCTATTTAAGGAGCTATGCAAATTCTCCACCATTTACCAGAGGAACCCAGATGAAGCCTGGAAGTGCATTAAATTTGAAGGTGGGTTACGAGAGGACATTCTCACCGCGATCAGCCCGATGGAGATCAGGGATTTCCCTACATTAGTGAATAAATGCTGACTTGTGGAGGATTGCCACTCAAAATTAGCTGCAGCCAGGGCATTTGGTGGGAATTTCAAGAGAGGGTTAGCCCCGCAAGGCCTAAGATTCAAGCCCAATGTACAACAACAGCGGAGATTTCCGCCAAGAGGCAACAAAGGCAAGCAGCCTCAAAGGCCTTTTCCAAATTCAACTTGCACAAAATGCGGCAAGAATCATGGCGATCGGCCGTCTTTGGCGAGCCGAATGTCTGCTATGGATGTGGCAAGCCAGGCCACAAAATTTACGAGTGTCCGACCAGGAACTCGTCACAGCCGCCTCGACCCCAACGACAAGGACGGGTCTTTACTATGAATGCGGAAGAAGCCGATAAGTCGGAAGGATTGATCCAAGGCAATTGTGATGTGAATGGTGAGACTCTAACTGTACTCTATGATTCGGGTGCCTCACATTCATTTATTTCTCATAATTGTGTAGCTGCCTTGCAATTGCCAATTTCTGAATTACCTTATGATCTGTTGGTTTCTACTCCGACCAATGGCCCTGTTAGAACTAGTCAAATGTGCATCAATGTTCCTCTTCGAATTGAGGGCAGGACCTTTGCCGCTAATTCGATTTGTCTCCCTCTATCTGGTCTCGACGTAATTCTGGGCATGGATTGGCTTTCTGCCAATCATGTTGTACTCAATTGCTCTGATAAGACGGTGGTACTTCCCTCTGTCTTACTTTCTGAATCCCAAACTGCAATACTCTTCTATCTGAACTCTTTTAGGCCAAAGGATCAGGGGTATATTCTCTTGTCAGCTAATGCGGTAGAAGGCGGCAGAGGCGGAGAAGATTCCGATTGTCAGGGAATATCCAGATGTTTTCCCAGAGGATATTCCTGAATTCCCTCCAGAGAGAGAGATTGAGTTTACCATCGAGTTGGTTCCAGGTGCGGGACCAATATCCATAGCTCCGTATCGAATGTCGCCTATGGAGTTGACGGAACTAAAAAGACAGATTGAAGAGCTTTTAGAAAAGGGATTCATATGACCAAGTGCGTCGCCATGGGGAGCTCCAGTCTTGTTGGTCAAGAAGAAGGACGGAAGCATGCGCCTATGCGTGGATTATAGGTAGTTGAACAAAGTGACGATTAAGAACAAGTATCCGCTGCCGAGGATTGATGATCTCATGGACCAATTACAGGGTGCAACGGTATTCTCCAAAATTGACTTGCGTTCTGGATATCACCAAATTCGAGTTCGAGAACAAGATATCCCTAAGACAGCTTTTCGAACTCGTTACGGGCACTATGAATACACCGTGATGTCGTTTGGGCTGACGAATGCGCCAGCGGTATTCATGGATTACATGAATCGAATATTCCGCCCATATCTGGACAATTTTGTAGTGGTCTTCATCGATGATATACTTGTCTACTCGAAGACGGAACAGCAACATGTGGAACACTTACGGCTAGTTCTACAAATTTTAAGAGAAAAGAAGCTCTATGCCAAGTTATCCAAATGCGAATTTTGGATGAAGGAGGTAAAATTTCTTGGCCACGTAGTGTCATCTGGAGGAATCTCTGTCGACCCCAGCAAAGTAGAAGCAGTTCTGAACTGGGAGAGGCCAACTACAGTCTCGGAAGTTAGAAGTTTTCTGGGCTTAGCTGGATATTATAGGCGATTCGTTAAGGATTTTTCTCGAATAGCCTTGCCTTTGACCAAGCTAACCAGAAAGAATATCCCTTTCAAGTGGACGCCGGAGTGCGAACAGAGTTTTCAGGATTTGAAGAGAAGGTTGACCACGACACCAGTGCTAGCTTTACCAGACCCTCATGGACCATTTGAGGTCTATTGCGATGCTTCCCAACGAGGGTTAGGGTGCGTGTTGATGCAAACAGGAAAAGTGGTCGCGTATGCCTCCAGGCAATTGAAGCCACACGAAAGGAATTACCCGACTCATGATCTTGAATTAGCAGCAGTAGTGTTTGCTTTGAAAATATGGAGGCATCACCTGTATGGAGTAAAGTTCGAGGTCTTTTCTGATCATAAGAGTTTGAAGTACCTCTTTGATCAGAAGGAATTGAATATGAGGCAGCGTAGATGGATGGAACTCCTTAAAGACTACGAATTTGAATTGAAATACCACCCAGGTAAGGCGAACATCGTGGCAGATGCGTTAAGCAGAAAATCATTGACTGTCGCGTGGATGATGATTAAAGAGACGGAACTTATTGAAAGTTTCCGAAATCTTAATTTGGGAATTCTTATAGCTCCCAAAGCTCTTCAGCTACACCAAATTCAAATAACCAGTAGCTTCAAGGACCAAATTCGGCAAGCACAGCAGCAAGATGCTAACTTTCAACATACGCTTAGTCTCGTGCGATCAGGGAAACTAGCAGGTTTTGCCCAAGATAAAGAGGGCATCTGGCGGTGCCACGACAGAGTATGTGTCCCTGAAAGGGACGATCTCCGAAAAAGAATCTTAGAAGAAGCGCATAGAGGCGAGTTTGCCGTACATCCTGGCATAACTAAGATGTATCAAGACCTCAAGAAGATGTTTTGGTGGCCAGGCATGAAGTCAGATGTAGCAAACTTTGTTGGCAAATGCTTGATTTGTCAAAAGGTGAAGGCGGAACATCAGAAGCCTTCTGGGATGCTTCAACCCTTGGAAGTCCCTGAGTGGAAGTGGGAAAGCATTTCCATGGATTTTGTGATGGGATTGCCAAGAACACCAACAGGATACGATGCCATATGGGTCATCGTGGATAGATTGACCAAGTCTGCCCACTTTCTACCCATCCGAGTGAATTATCCGTTGGAAAAATTGGCACAACTGTATATTCAAGAGATTATAAGGCTGCATGGTACCCCTTCAACTATTATCTCCGATCGAGACCCAAGGTTTACTTCAAGGTTTTGGGGAGCCTTACAAAAGGCATTCGGTGCCAAGTTATGCCTAAGCACTGCATATCACCCGCAAACAGACGGCCAAACAGAAAGGACAATTCAAACCTTGGAGGATATGTTACGAGCTTATATACTGGAGCAACGTGGGAATTGGAATCGATATTTACCATTGGCCTAGTTCGCGTACAACAATAGCTATCACGCTAGCATTGGCATGGCTCCTTACGAAGCATTGTACGGACGGAAGTGCCAGTCTCCTCTGTGCTGGTATGAGACAGGGGAATCAGCTCTATTGGGGCCCGATTTAGTCGAGCAGACTACTGAACAGATCAAGAAAATATGGAACAAGATACTTGTCGCTCAGAGTCGCCAGAAGAGTTACGCGGATACCAGGAGGAAACCTCTGGAATTTCAAGAAGGAGACCATATATTTCTGAAGGTTACTCCTACAACGGGGATTGGTAGAGCTATCAAAGTCAAGAAGCTAAATCCTCGTTTTATTGGTCCCTTCCAAATCCTAAAGCGAATCGGGTCAGTGGCATACCAAGTCACTTTGCCTCCACATTTATCAAACCTCCATGATGTTTTTCATGTCTCCCAGCTCAGAAAATATCAACCTGACCCTACGCACTCCCTTGAACCCGAATCAATAAAGTTAAAGGAGGACCTGACCTTCCATATTCAACCGATGCAATTGTAGACGAAGCGGCGAGATAACTCAGAAATAAATGCATCTGACTAGTAAAAGTAGCATGGGGAAAAGAAGGTGCTGAGGACTATACTTGGGAACTAGAATCGGACATGAGGAAAGAGTATCCTGAACTATTCTCCAGCACTAAATTTTGAGGACAAAATTTTTTTAAGGGGAGTGGTATTGTAACATCCTCGACTTCCGACTTCCGAGTTCATAGCACCCACGACCTCCAGATTCCTCTTCAAGGCTGGACAGACAAGGATTTACGATTTCCGAGTTTGTCTTATAGTTCAACTTCCGGTCTCAATATTAGCTTCGACTTCCGACTTCGTTCCAAGGCTTACAAGGGGACTTTTCCGATTTCCGACCTCATGAATGCAGCTTACGGTCTCCGATATAATGCATGAAGCTTACGATTTCCGACCTTGTAAGCGTGTATAAAATTTTACCTCGTCAGTATGATTTCCGATTTCCGAGTTCAGGAGCTGAAATGAAGTGACTGATGCTTCCAACTTACGAGTTCGTCTTCGACTTCAGTACAAGTTACGACCTCTGACCTTAGCGATCAAAAAGCAAAATGCTCGATTTCCGATTTCGTCTCTAAGGCTCAAATGAACTGGCTATATTCCGAATTCCGACATTATCATTCACAAATGTACGAGATCCGATCTCGAGTTCAATGTTAGTAGCTCTCATTTCCATATCTTTTCGAGTTCCGGAATAGAAATTTTTATAATTCCCGAGTTCCGACTTTAAGTGCTTGGCTTCACACCAGGCTCTGCTTTCAAGTTTCAACTAGACTGGATGTTTTCTGAGTTCCGACTTCATATACATGAGGTTCACGAGTTCCGACTTTATAGAGCATACGAGTTCCGATTTCGTTTCCAGAATATGCTAGAAACTACTACCACTTTAGGCAACGTGGAGCGTGGAGAGTGATTATACCACACAAAAAGGGCAACGTGGAGAGCAAGGTTGGCTGAAACTTGGCCTTATGTTTATAGGCCAATCACAACCTTCCAAGTTAACTCCCACTCATGCCTATATAACGCATCCTTCCCCTTTGATTCTGATCATCATTCACGTTGCGTTTCTTCTTCTCCATCAGCTCTCTTTCTCTCTTGCTCATACATCCAAACCTCAAGCTAAGTTCTAGCCTTGTTCATCCAAACTCCAAGAATTCAGCACAAGACACTTAAATCAAAGGTAGGGGTTTTTAATTTCTTGCATCAAATCCATGCACTTGGCTGGTTGGGCTGAATCATTTTCACCTTAATTGATGTGTGAAATGAATAATTATGCTTGGATTAATAGAAGATTTTGAGTTAGAAGTAGAATTAGAAGAAGAAAACTAAGAAAATTAAATGGATGAAGGTGCTGTCTTGGTGGATAGTCCACGGCAGTCCGTATGGCGGAGCGTACGACACCGCCTACGATCGGTCAAATCTGATGAAACTATTTTTAGATGAAACTAGACATCTAGGGCTTTCCATAGACATATCATATAAGGATTTTGGATCAGAATTGAGGGAGATATGAATTTCTGAATCTCGACCTAGGGTTTTGACTCTGGTTCTGGGCAGATTAAGTTCTTAAGGGTGTAACTCACCCTATACAACTCCAAATTGAGTGAAACTAATTATGTTGGAAAGCTTACACATAGGGGAACAATATCCAAAGAAATTCCAAGTTTGTTATGAACCCAGATGTTCCCAGTGATTTGAAGAAATTACCCTATATCCAAACCAGGCCAACACAGGGTAGTTCAAAAAGGCTAAGTTTCGGGGCTTGTAACTCGAGCCCTACTAAGGCAAATGAAATGGAACTTTTTGTATATGAAAGGTTGTCCTGTTAGCTTTAATATGAGGCCAAATTAGTCTGATTTGAGTGAGTTTTCGATTTTTAGTGAATTTCTACTTTTAGTTGCCTGATTCTGGCTAGTCAATGGGCAGGCCGAGATAAAGCTTAGATATCTTGAGTTATAGATACCGAAACTTGATGGGACCAAAGAGTTTAGAAAATAGACACATAACCCTGTAACATATTCAAATTTGAGGTCCAAATGAGTTAAAATGAAATTGTGGCATGAATTACAAGAACCGGGTTGGTTGAATATGCTGAGGCAGGATTTCTGTCTTAATGAAATTGATATGGATTTGAGTTCTATGTTGAAGTATAATTGTGAATTGGTGTTTCTTGTGATAAATTGATGTATTGATTGGCTGGCACTATTCATGGGGAAGCGGACACGTTCCGTTACGCTGCCAAATTTTCGGTAGAACCCATGAACAAGTTATGAATTACATGTTAAGGCATATGCATCCTTAAGAAAGTCATGAAAGTTATGAAAAGAATTATGCTATTATGCAAGTTCCATACTACTTGGGCCAGCCCCGGATAGAAAGTTAATGGGAATAGATCGGTGGGAAGGTCGGGGAAAGTAAACCCGGCATTCCTGTATAGGAACGAGCTCGATCCTGATAAGCAGACTATTACCCAGGAGTCTAAATGGCCAAGAACTCCCAGGGGACCAAGAGATGGAAAAATGATGGAAAGAAATGAAAAGTTTATGAAGGAAAGTTCAAGAATGAATCTACATGATTACATGAATGCATGAATACATGAGATAGTTGCATGAAGATGTTTACAATTGTATGTTATAATTGCTCACTGCTATGCATTTATTTATTTCGATTACCATTCTATGTATCCGTATTAGTAATCTATGTGGTTTCTTATGTCAATGTAAAGTAAAACTGAACCTTGCCTCGGACCAGACATTTTCTTAAACTCATGAAAATGGACTGTTCAACTTAAACACATGTTTTATAATTAAATAAAACCCGAGGCAACTGAGAATGTATGTGATGTCAGTACCAGTATAACCGAACCCTACTGAGAATTTTCTTGAAATTCTCACCCCGTTTTGTGTCTCCCGCATCATTCTCAGACATTGGCGATGGACTCCACAGCCACCCTCTTTATTGAGATTCCTGCATTACAGTTCCACCACGACCTGGAGTTGGACTCGTTGTACATAGCTGGTTCGTGCAACTTTCGTTTGTACCTCTTCAGCGACAGGAACTTTGATGTTCCTTTACACCATCCCCTATGTGTTCTACTTTAGAACTTTGTACATAAACTGAGACACTAGCTTCTAATATATATATATATATATATATATATATATATATATATATATATATATATGTTTACACGTGTGCAATAACATTATTGTACTATATTTATCTTGATAATATTTTATTTAGGTTCATTCCATTTTTAATATAACAGTATGCCTTTTCGTCAATAGAGACGATTTAAAGACAAGAAAAGTAAGTAAAGTATCAACACGGTAACACGACCTGACTAGTTTCATGCTATGACTTAAGCATAACATAAAATTAGTAGGGTGTTACACCCAGCAGTTAGAAACATCCAAAAATTATTCCTAGTGCTTAGCACTTAAGCGGACAATACCTGGCACTTGAGCACCTAACGGCCTGAAAGCCACATGATTCCATTCTCATAGTGGGCACTCGACCACCTATATCCTGGCCCCTGAGCGCCCAACCACCAGCAAAGCTAGTGCTTGAGCGCTGGCACCCTTTTTCTATTTTTTTTTTTTTTAAAAACCTTACACATATTTCTAATGTAACTCCACTCCAAAATCTCCAAATACTCAAAGATATTAATAAGAAAAATCATCCTATGCTTCATAATTCAAGAAACTTAGAACTTATATTACACATATCCTTAGGGCATTACATTAAGGATAATTAACCTTAATTGCAAGATTAATTTTTGTTAATCATGTTATTGTGTGTTAATCACTAATCCTTGCTTAATCATGTTAATTAAGTTACAAAAACACTTAATCACATGATTAAATTCAAATTTAGTCAACTAGACAATAAAGCAAATTAAGGTGATGTCATTAAAGCATCCAGCATTAGACAAGAGTGCTTTATGTAAGAGTGCTACATGAGGCTTATGGCTAACAACAACAACACACACACTCATTCACTTTTCATTTTTCAATTCTCATTCTCTCTCTAAACTCTCAAATCCTCTCACTTCTCTCTACATTCTCTTCTTCTTCCTTTCTCCACCACCACCATAACCAAAACTCTGACTAAGCCTTTCAAAGACCACATCTGTTGATCTTTGGAGACAAGATCTAAACACTACAAGACTCATTTTCAAGAGAACTCAAGAGCGCTCTCTCTTTCTTAACCCAAAATCGCCACTATCATCATCAAGGAGGAGCCTTCATCTTTTTCTTCTCTTCTTGCAAAAGACGCCACTTTTTTACTCTAGGTAGTGATCTCTACTCTTCTCTTTTGCTTACTCAAGAAAGCTTGATTCCTCTCATGAATAAGATCTTCAAGTGAAAACTTGATAAAATCTTTGATACTCTTCATGAGCAAAAGTTTCTATTTTTGGTAAAATATGTTCATGTTCTTGTTCATGAGTGTTCTTGATTTTTTTTTTTAAAGTTCATTTCTTTAAGTGCTTTAAAGTTTCTATTTTCCTTTCTTGATGCATGAGATCTTGATGTTCCTGGTGTTGTTTCATTTGAAAGTTGTTTATCTTCTTATGATGGTGCTTATGATTGGAAAAGTTGTTATCTTTATCATTTTCTCTTGATTTGACGTGACTAAACACATTCTTGATGCATGAAATTTCAAAAAGTTTGTTACTTGTAACCTTAAAAGTGGCGCAAGTTTTGTGCTTCTTTAAAGTTTTATGTTGTCCTGTTTTGAAGACAAGAATATATATTAAAGTCTAAGCTTTTTGGAATATGAAGCCTTTTTAAGTTATAGAAATGATATCTTGTCATTTTATGTCTTAAAGATTGACTCTTGGATATAAATCCTTTCATAAAGTTTTAAACTTTAATCAAGAAGGTAACTTTAATTCATAAAGTTATAAGTTTGCACTTTAGTCTTGTACAGGTTTGAACCTTGAGATGAATATATTGAGTAAAGTTTTAAGCTTTAAGCAAGAATGTCACTTTTGAGTCATAAAAGTGTCAACTTTTATAAAGAACAAGACTTTCTAATTCTAAAGCTAATGTTTTATATCATTAGTTCATAAAGTAGAAATCTTTTAGACTTTAAGACAACTTTAAATCATGAAGTTGAGACCTTGATGGTCTTAGAATAACTAAAAGTGTCAACTTTCATAAAGAATAAGACTTTTTAGTTCTACAGTTAATATCTTGCATCATTATTTCATAAAGAATGAATCTTTAAGACAAGAGCTTAATTTTAGAGGCACTTACTTTCTTAAAGAATGAAACTTTATAATTACTTTATAAAGAATGATAGCTTTTATAATATTCAAGGTAATATCTTGTTATGTTAATGATAAAAGCTTGAAACTTTGCAACTTGGATAAGATAAAAATCACCCTTGGTGATTAGTGAACATGGTGTTGTTGGGTTCAAGAGTGTGGTTATGTGTTGTCATGACCCAAGGATTAGAGAGATCTCAAACTCCTTGGGAATTGAAGTATGATTAGGCCTCTGAGCATACCATAAACCTAGGAATCACTAAGTGCACTATCTCAAGGAAAAGAAACAGTTACACAACTTAGTTAGTTTGAGCAAATGCTCCATAAGATATATACCCAAGTAAAAACTAGTTTCCTATAAGGACTAAGTAACTAAAAGACTACATACACATTTACTTTAATTATATGATTCTCTCATGGGTAACTACGGAAAATCATATGATGGCTCATAAGATGTCTCATAAAGAGCAACACAACTATAAACCCTTTTAGGGTATGAATGTATGATACCATTCGGCATGATCAATGGCAAGTTTGATTGAGCTTCGTCTCATGATTGAATGATTAGTGTGATGATATGATATGGATATAATGGACTATTGGTTGAAAGTTTTATGATTAGCATTTTAGGGAAGCTCCGGTCTAGCCATCATGCTGTTGGATTTCCATCAAAATTATGGACTTAATCATATCATTGCATGTGTCTTATCAAAGAAGTACTATACCTGTAAAGTATGATGCTAAGAAAAGAAAGAATGAGATATGACCCTTTAATTACTTCAGTAAGGGAAGTGAGAGACGGTGATCCACAAAGACTCAAGGAACCTATATGGGGGAGGCAAGGGTGACACGACAGACCCTCCAACTTAGAGGTAATCAATATCAGCTTAATCTGATTTGGTTTAGTACTGCATGATGACAGTCATAGAATGAGCTCATATCCAAAAGCAGTCTATTTTAAAGGAACAGTAAAGAAAGTTAAGCACATGCTAAGAATGAAAGTAAAGTTAAAGTAAAACCATAGTTAAGTCTATAAAGTTGCATGTTAGTGCATGTATTTATATTGTCCATTCGCATTATGAATGTTTATTCTACACTTTCGCATGTATGTTTATGTATGATATTATGGTTATGATGCTAAGTTTATAAGCAACCTGCTTCGGGACTTAAATTTTCAAAATAATTAAAATTGAACTTATACATATCCACTATTTTCATAATTAAACCCAAAGTGACTGGGATGATGACGATGACATAATATTTGTCTAGTCGTGATCCTATTAAGAAATCTAGTATTTCTTACTCCTATATTTCGGTGTCGTTTTCAAAGGATGCCGACGCCTAGCATAGTGTTGATCTTCATTGAGTTACCGGTTTGGCATTGGCGCTTTGACTTGGTGTTGAATGCCTCGGTGATGTCTGCAAGTGCAGCAATGAGGGTCTACACCTTCCACGATTGTCTATTTCAGGTTCCAGTTATGTGCCCATTCCTTCGCCCACATCAGCCATATGGCGAGGTTACCTTGGATGACATCCGCCCCTACTTTCAGCCACCGAGGTACCCCACTGATGATGAGTTTGACTCGAATACCCGTCTGACTTCGACCTTTTTATTAGATTTCGATCCTTTAAAGCTGTCTTATTCGTGCTATCATGTGGAGACTAACTTATCTGAGCCCTCCTACTTGTCTGTGATTCACCTAACATCCAATTCGTCTTCTTCTTCAGTAGCTCCTCATCACGCACCGCCCCAGCTCGTGGTCGCAGGTTCATTCATACCTGTGCTGTTCCTTATGGGTGTAGTCATGCTCGAGGAAGAGGACATAGTGATGTTACTCCCGGTGGTTTCGGGAATAGTTTTCTCCCACCTAACGAGTGAAGTGGTGATTGCATGCAAAGTCGAACACGATGATAGCTCCTTTTTGTTTGTAGTTATAAGGTTATCATTCTATTATATGGCATGCTTGGGCAGTAGGGATTTTTGATGTATTTTCCTTTATGATGTATTCAGTTAGGTTTTTTTTGTAGGGCCGACAGTAGACATCGGATCCATTATATCTCTATGTATGACTCATGGTATTATTATATTAACTATGAATGACCATGGAATGAATGTAATGTTTATCTAAGTTATTGTTATTCTTGTCGCTTCTATTTATTTTACTCGCACTGTATGTGTGAGTTAGAGATGTTCATATTATACATTCACGATGCGCTTATGGCTTTTCATTTTTGAAACAGTTTATTCATTGCTGTTCAAAAAAAAAAATTTACTCCTATTTTCATTATAAAGTATTTTTCAAATGGTAATCTTAGTTCCACGAGTAAAAGTAACAACTAGTAATTCCATAATATGACTTAAGCATAGTGTGGGACTATTAGGGTGTTACATTTTGGTATCAGATTTGTTCATCCTTAAAGTGCTTGGGGATGGGCTGACTATGCTTCTAAGCATACGTGTTATTTAAGTCATGCTTCGAGTCTCGTCTGTATGATGGGACGTAGGGATTAGACATGCATGATTGTCTGTTTTGAATGTAGTTAGTTGCTAGTTTGCTCAACGTAAATATTGAGCCTGATTAACTCAATATCTTCTGTTTTGTGTACCAGGAACTAATTGTATCAGGGAGACGTGGTAGGCCTAATAACGAGCTGGAAGGTCTTGAGGAAGTCATGGGGATGCTCCGTGAAATAGTTGCTACCATGAGGGAGCAAGCTACTTTTGCTTATCACATAATGGAGTGGATAGAGCAAAGGGATGAAGAAAATCCCGAAGGGCACAATGGAGGAGCTGAGGTAGATTTTGAATACCTCAAGTCTGCTGAGTTCAGGAAGGAAAATCCACCGACCTTTAGAGGCTTTAGAGGGACTACAACCCCAATCGAGCTGATGAATGGATTAAGGCCATTGAGAATATTTTCACAGTACTGGTCTGCATTGAGGAGCATAAGGTAGCCTTTGCTACCTACATGTTGGAAGCTGATGTTGAGTTCTAGTGGATAGACACCAAGAAGCTGTTGGAAGGTGCCCAGACCCACATGACCTGGGAGACTTTCAAGTCGCACTTTTATGAGAAGTATTTTCCCGCATCCGTAAGGAATGCAAAGGAGTTGGAGTTCATGAGTCTGCGTTAAGGGACTATGAATGTTGCTGAGTATACTGCCAAGTTCGAGGAGCTATGCAAGTTCTCGATGATTTATCAAGGGAACCCCAATGAGCACTAGAAGTGCGTCAAGTTTGAAGGGGGATTGCGTGAGGAGATCCTAGCCTCTGTAGGACTCATGGAGATCCGTAGCTATGATGCACTAGTCAACAAGTGTCATTTGGTAGAGGATTGCAATTGTAAGCTATTTGTGGCAATGTCCGAAGCTTACAAGAAGAAGTTGGCGCCACAAGGGCAGAAGTTCAAGCCTTAACCCCCGAATAAGCTGTTTCAAAGTGGAGGCTTCAAAGAAAAGCAACTCTAGGAACCTACTGGGAATCCACCCAAGCCTGTGAATGGTTAAGCTCACCTTAACTGTGGCAAACACCATGGAGGATGCCCTTGTTTAGCTGGCTAGAATGCATGTTTTCGATGCAGAAAGCCTGGGCATATGGATATAGACTGCATTGTCAAGTTGTTGTCCTTTGCCAACAAGCCCCAACACTAAGGAAGGGTCTTTGCCTTTAATGCTGAGGAGGCCACTTAGTTTGACGATCTATAGGCAGAAGGATTTTACTGTCAAAATCATCCCAAATACCATGTCAATCCAAATTAGTTAGTGAATTAACTACCTATGGGTGATGTTGGAAGTGATAACATGAAAAGAAGGGTTGAATCGTGTTGTTTCAGACTCAAAAAGTAACCTGAAAATTTGTAGTTAAAAATTTATCTCAAGTCCTAGACCTGGATTGCGGAAGCTTTGTGTTAGTTAAAGAAGGCTTATAGTCCGATGATCTGATCCAAGGTAAGTGCGAGGTTAATAGTAGAACGTTAACTGTACTATATGATTCTGGAGCTACACACTCCTTTATTTCTCATGATTGTGCAGATAGATTGGGATTATCTATGTTTGAATTACCTTATATGTTAATTGTTTCTACTCCTGCTAGCAAATCAGTTAAGACTTGTCAGTGTTGTTTGAGTTGTCAATTCCAAATTGATAGTAGGTCTTTTGTAGCAAATTTGATTTGTTTGCCTTTGCCTGATTTAGATTTGTTTCTAGGCATGGATTGGCTTTCGACTAACTATGCTATGATAGATTGTTTTGAGAAATCTATTGTTCTTCCTCTTATACCTGTTAAGCTTATCGAACCTATTAGTTTGTTTTTGAATTCTATTAAGATAGGGAGTAGTGAGTGGTAATCAAGGATATGTTCTCCTTATGGCAAGTAAAGTGGAACTCAAGAAGGTATTGGACAAGATCCTCGCAGTCAGGGAATACCCAGATATATGATATACCCGAATTTTCCCCGGAGAGGGAAATCAAGTTTTCTATAAAGTTGGTACCGAAAGCGAGGCCAATTTCTATAGCACCCTACAGTATGTCCCCAATGGAGTTGTCGGAGTTGAAAGGACAATTGGAAAAGTTGTTAAAGAAGAGATTTGTAAGACTTAGTGCCTCACCTTGGGGAGCCTCGGTGTTGTTTATAAAAAAGAAAGATTAGAGTTTGAGGCTATGTGTGGATTATAGGTAGTTGAACATAGTAATTGTTAAGAAAAAGTACCCTTTGCCTATAATTGATAGCTTCATGGACCAACTGCAAGTTGCAACTGTGTTATCTAAGATTGATATAAGATTTGGATATCATCAGATAAGAGTGAAAGAGGAGAATATACCTAAGACAGCTTTCAGGACAAGGTATGGGCATTATAAGTTTATGGCAATTTCATTTGGTTTGACTAATGCCCCTGCTGTTTTCATGGATTATATGAACAGAACTTTTAAACCTTACTTGGATAAGTTTGTAGTTGTTTTCATAGATGATATTCTCATCTGTTTGAGAACAAAGGAGGAACACAAGGAATATTTGAGGGTTGTGTTGGGAATCTTGAGGGAAAAGAAGCTTTATGCTAAGTTATCTAAGTGTGAATTATGGATGGAGGAAGTAAGATTAAGGCCGTGACAAATTAGTAGAGACCAACCTCGGTAATTGAGCTAAGGAGTTTCTTGGGTTTAGTCGGTTACTACCATAGGTTTATAAAAGGATTTTCCTAGATATTCTTGCCCTTAGCCAAGTTAACAAGGAAGAATGCCCCATTTGTGTGGACTATGGCTTGTGAGGAAAACTTTCAAGAGTTAAAGTGAAAGTTAACCTCAACCCCAGTATTAGTGTTGCCTGACCCAAGTGGGCCATTAGAGGTTTACTATGATGCCTCTGAAAGAGGTTTAGGTTATGTCTTGATATAGAACAGGAACGTGGTGACTTATGCCTCCAGGAAGTTGAAGCCTTATGAAGTAAACTACCCAACCCATGACCTAAAGTTAGCGGGTGTAGTGTTTGCCCTGAAGATATGGAGGTATTATTTGTATGGTGTGAGGTTTAAGGTGTTCTCTAATAATAAGAGTTTGAAATATCTCTTTGATCAAAAAGAGTTGAATATGAGGTAAAAGTGGTGGATGGAGTTTTTGAAGTATTATGAGTTTGGGTTAAACTATCATCCTGGGAAGGCTAATGTGGTGGTTGACACTCTAAATTGAAAATATTTGCATGCGTCATGGATGACAGTCAAAGAGGATGAGCTAGTAAGGGGCTTTAGAGACCTTAATCTCAGAATGGTGTTAACCCCCCATAGCTTAAGGTTGAGTTAGCTTAGGGTGATGAGCGATTTCAAGAGTCAAATTGCTCGAGCTCAAAGTGAGGAAGAGGATTCCTGAAAACCCTAACATTGGTGGAAGAAGGAAAGGTGAAGGGTTTTGCTTGAGGTACAGGTAGATTATGTAGGTTTGAAGGAAGAATTTGTGTACCCGCAAGTGGTGACCTCCGAAGAAGGATTTTAGAGGAGGCTTACAAGAGTCATTTCACCATACACCCTAGTGTGATAAAGATATATCAAGACGTTAAGAAGATATTTTGTGGCCGAGATTGAAGAGGAACATTGCAGAGTTGGTGGGCAAGTGTTTAGTCTGCCAAAAGGTAAAGATTGAACACCAAAAGCCCTCTGGTATGTTGCAACCATTGGAGATCCCAAAATGAAAATGGGAAAGTATCTCTATGGACTTCATGATGGGTTTACCCAAAATGCAAGTTGGTTTTGATGCGATATGGGTAATTGTTGATAGATTAACCAAGTCTGATCACTTTTTGTCTATTCAAGCTACTTATCCTTTGGAAAAGTTAGCCAGATTATATGTTCAAGAGATAGTAAAGTTGGATAGCGTACCTTCAACTATAATCTCGGATAGGGACCCGAGGTTTACTTCTAGATTCTGGGGAGCCTTGCAAAAGGTATTTTGGGATGAGGCTTTATCTAAGTATAGCTTATCACCTCTAGACGGATGTACAATCAGAGAGATCTATCCAAACTTTAGAGGACATGTTGAGAGCCTATGTGTTGGATAATCGAAAAAGTTAGGAAAGATACTTACCTTTGATTGAGTTTGCCTATAATAATAGCCATCATACAAGTATTAGCATGGCACCCTATGAAGCTTTGTATGGAAGAAAGTGTCAATCCTCCCTGTATTGATTTGAACCAGATGAGCAGAGCCTATTAGGACATGATCTTGTGTGGCAGACCACAAAGCAAATAAGAAGGATTAAGGACAGAATCCTTACGGCCCAGAGCTGTCAAAAGAGTTATGCTGATAAAAGGAGAAAGCCTCTAGAGTTCCAAGAAGGAAAACATGTATTCATAAAAATCATTCCTACGACTGGTATAGGTAGAGCTATGAGGGTCAAAAAGTTAAGGCCCTATTTTCTTGGCCCCTTTCAAATTCTGAAATGTGTCAGGTCAGTTGCTTATCAAATGGCCTTACCTCTGAACTTGTCAAACCTTCATGATGTCTTTCATGTGTCTCAGTTAAGAAAATACCATTTCGATCCTAGTAATATACTTGAACCCGAAAGTGTATAGTTAAGGGAGGACTTAACCATTAATCTACCACCGTCTCGGATCGTAGATTGTGGGGTAAAATAACTGAGAAATAAGACGGTACCCTTGGTCAAGGTGGCCTAGGGTAGAGGAAGTATGGAAGAATATACATGGGAGCTAGAGTTCGTGATGAAGATCGAGTATCCAGATTTGTCTACAGGTAACGAATTTTGAGGGAAAAATTCTGTTTAAAGGTGAGAAGAAATGTAACATCCTCAATTTCTTGTCATGCTAAATTACCTTAGTAACCCTGAGTAATTAGGCACTTAATGAGAAATTATAAGATTAAGACTTAACTAAGGGATTAATGAAGTGTTTATCAGTTAATTCTGACGAGAAAAGTCAAGAGAATACTTAATCGAGATTAGATAATCTCTAATTAAGCAAGTCAGAGCTTTAATAGCTTAATTAAGCACTAATCACTCTTAATTAGCTTAATCGATATTAATTAGAGATAATTAAGCTTAATTGCAAAATTAATTTTTGTTAATCATGTTCTTGTATGTTAATCACTAATCCTTGTTTAATCATGTTAATTAAGTTGTAAGAGCACTTAATCACATGATTAAATTCAAATTTAGTCAACTAGACAATAAAGCAAAGGTGATATCACTAAAGCATAAAACATTAGACAAGAGTGTTTCATGTAAGAGTAAGTACTTGATTTGTTCCTCCATCATCCAATTTGTCTCCCTAAACCTTAATTAACACAAAATTAAGAAAATATCTCCTCCCCCTACATGAGGCTTACGGCCAACAACAACAACACGCACACTCATTTACTTTTCATTTTTCAATTCTCATTCTTTCTCTAATCCTCTCACTTCCCTCTACATTCTCTTCTTCTTCCTTTCTCTACCACCACCATAACCAAAACTCTCACTAAGCCCTTCAAAGACCATATCTTTTGGTCTTTGGAGACAAGATCTAAACACTACAAGGCTCATTTTCAAGAGAACTCAAGAGCTCTCTCTCTTTGTTCGTCCAAAGCCGCCACCATCATCATCAGGGATGAGCCTTCATCTTCTTCTTCTCCTCTTGCAAAAAATGCCACTTTTTGACTCTAGGTAGTGATCTTTACTCTTTTCTTTTGCTTATTCAAGAAAGCCTGAAGCTTGGTTCCTCTCATGACCAAGATCTTCAAGTGAAAGCTTGAGAAAATCTTTGATGCTCTTCATGAGCAAAAGTTTCTATTTTTGGTAAAATATGTTCATGTTCTTGTTCATGAGTGTTCTTGATTGTTTTTTTTTTTGAAAAGTTTATTTCTTTAAGTGCTTTAAACTTTCTATTTTCTTTTCTTGATGCATGAGATCTTGATGTTCTTGGTGGTGTTTCATTTGAAAGTTGTTTATCTTCTTCTGATGGTGCTTATGATTGGAAAAGTTGTTATCTTTATCATTTTCTCTTGAGACATGACTAAACACATTCTTGATGCATGAAATTTCAAAAAGTTTGTTACTTGCAACCTTAAAAGTGGCGCAAGTTTTGTTCTTCTTTAACGTTTTATTCTATCTTGTCTTGAAGACAAGAATATATGTAAAAGTTTAAACTTTTTGGAATTTGAAGCCTTTTTAAGTTATAGAAATGATATCTTGTCACTTTATGTCTTAAAGATTGATTCTTGGATACAAATCCATTCATAAAAAGTTTTAAACTTAAATCAAGAAGGTAACTTTAAGCCATACAGTTATAAGTTTTCACTTTAGTCTTGTGAAAGTTGAACCTTGAGATGAATATATTGAGTAAAATTTTAAGCTTTAAGCAAAAATGTCACTTTTGAGTCATAAAAGTGTTAACTTTTATAAAGAACAAGACTTTCTAATTCTAAAGCTAATATTTTATATGATTAGTTCATAAAGTAGGAATCTTTTAGACTTTAAGACAACTTTAAATCATAAAGTTGAGACCTGGATGGTCTTAGAATAACTAAAAGTGTCAACTTTTATAAAGAATAAGACTTTTTAGTTTTAAAGTTAATATCTTGCATCATTATTTCATAAAGAATGAATCTTTAAGATAAGAGCTTAATTTTAGAGGCACTTACTTTCTTAAAGAATGAAAATTTATAATTACTTTATAAGGAATGATAACTTTTATAATATTCAAGGTAAGATCTTGCTATTTTAGTGATAAAAGCTTGAAATTTTGCAACCTATATAAGTTAAAAATCACCCTTGGTGTGAACATCATGTTGTTGGGTTCATGAGTGTAGTTATGTGTTGTCATGACCCAGGGATTAAAGGGATCTCAAACTCCTTAGGAACAGAAGTATGATTAGGGCCTCTGAGCATACCATGAACCTAGGAATTACTAAGTGCACTATCTCAAGGAAAGGAAATAATCAACCAACTTAGTTAATTTGAGCAAGTGCTCCATAAGACATGTACTCAAGTAAAAAGTAATTGCCCATAAGGACTAAGTAACTAAAAGAGTACATACACATTTACTTTAACTATGTGATTCTCTAATGGGTAACCACAGGAAATTATATGATGGCTCATAGGACGTGTCATAAAGAACAATGCAACTATAAACCCTTTTAGGGTATGAATGTATGATGCCATTCGACATGATCAATGAGACGTTTGATTGAACTTTGTCTCTCATGATTGAATGATTAGTGTGATGATATGATATGGATATAATGGACTATTGATTGAAAGTTTTATGATTAGCATTTTAGGGAAGCTCTAGTCTAGCCGTCATGCTGCCGGATTTCCGTGAAAATTATGGACTTAATTATATCATTGCGTGTGTCTTGTCAAAGAAGTACTATACCTATAAAGTATGATGCCAAGAAAAGAAAGAATAGGATATGACTCTTTAATTACTTCGGTAAGGGAAGTGAGAGACAATGATCCACAAAGACTTAAGGAACCTCTATGAGAGAGGAAGGGTGAAATGGAGGACCCTCCAACTTAGAGGTAACCAATATCAGCTTAATCTAATTTGGTTTAGTACTGCATGACGACGGTCACGAAATGAACTCATGTCCAAAAGCAATCTATTTCAAAGAAAAAGTAAAGAAAGTTAAGCACACGCTAAGAATGAAAGTAAAGTTAAAGTAAAACCATGGTTAAGTCTATGAGGTTGCATATTAGTGCATGTATTTATATTGTCTATACGCATTATGAATGTTTATTCTATGCTTTTGCATGTATGTTTACTTATGATGTTATGGTTATGATGCTAAGTTTAAAAGCAACCCACTTTGGGACTTAAGTTTTCAAAATCGTTAAAATTGAACCTATACATATCCATTGTTTTCATAATTAAAGCTGAAGTGGCTAGGACGATGACAATGACACAATGTTGGTCTAGTTGCGATCCTATTGAGAAGTCTAGTATTTCTCACTCCTACATTTCCATGTCATCTTCAGAGAATGCCGACATCGGGCATAGTGGTGATCTTTATTGAGTTCCCGATTTGGCATTGGCACTTTGACTCGGTGCTTAATACCTCGGTGATGTCTGCGAGCGCAGGAATTAGGGTCTATATCTTCCATGACCATCCCTTTTAGGTTCCAGTTATAAGCCCGTTCTTTTGCCTACATCAACCGTATGGCAAGATTACCCTGGATGACATCCGTCTCTACTTTCAACTGCAAAGGTAACCTATTGATAATGAGTCTAACTCGGATACCCATTTGACTCCGGCCATTTCATTGGAGTTCGATTCTTCGGAGTCGTCCTATCTGAGCTGTCATGTGGAGATTGCCCCATCTGAGCCCTCTTACCCATTCATGATTCGCTTGACATCTGATTCGTCTTCTTCTTTAGCAGCTCCCCATCATGCACCACCCCCAGTTTGTGGTCGTGGGTTCATTCATACTCGTGCTATGCCTCATGGGCATGGCCATGCTCGAGAAGGAGGATGTAGTGATGTTACTCCCGATGGTTTCGAGAACGGTTTCCTCCCACTTTATGAGTAATGTGGTGATTGCATCCAGAGCTAAGCACGATGATAGCCCTTTTTTGTTTGTAGTTATAGGAATCATTCTATTGTATGGCATGCTTGGGCAGTAGGGATTTATGATTTATTTTTCTTTATGATGTATTCAGTTAGGTTTCTTTTGTAGGGCCGATAGTAGACATTAGACCCATTATATCTCTATGTATGACTCTTGGTATTATTATATTAACTATGAATGACCGTGGAATGAATATTATGTTTATCTGAGTTATTGTTATTCTTGTCACTTCTATTTCTTTTACTTGCACTGTATGTATGAGTTAGCGATGTTCAATTATACATTCACAATACGCTCATGGCTCTTGGTTTTCGGAATAGTTTATTCGTTGTTGTTCAAAAAAAAAAAATTTACTCCTATTTTCATTATAAAGTGCTTTCAAATGGTAACCTTAGTTCCACAAACAAAAGTAACAACTAGTAACTCCATAATATAACTTAAGCATAGTGTGGGACTATTAGGGTGTTACGCTCACTAAAAGTGGTGCAAATCAACCACAAAAAGTGAGGAGAGTTGGCTGAATTATGAGCCACAAACTCTCCATCAATGAAAACATTTCCTCCTAACTACTAGCATGATTGTTACATGTCATTTTTCCTTTCTACCTTAAGCAAAATTTCGGCCCTATTCTAGCAGAATATCTTCCTTCTTCTCTTCATCTACTCCATCTCTTTCTTTCACATTCAACCTCCACTAAGCATCTTGCACCCAAATCATCAAATCTAGCTAGTTTAGAATCACTTGGAGGTAGGATTCCACCCTTTTGGATTGATTTCTTATGATTAGTGGTTGTTGACTCACTTAATTACATGCATATATCTGATGTTTATTTGAGATTTTGTAAATATTCTTAGTTGGTTTGCAAAAAATTGGTTGGATTGAAGTTGAATCTTGCATGACAAACGCTAAAGAGGGCAAAACAGAATATGAAAACCTGGAAACCTTATGGTGTCTATACATTCAAAGAGTACGGCTTCGTATCCAGCCAACAAAACTTGATAAACTTATTTTTAGATGAAACTAGATATCTATGGTTTTCTAGCCATATAAATTATAATACATTGGATTAGTATCGAGGGAGATATGAATTTTTAAAGTTTGCCCTAGGTTTCTATTTCTGAATCTGACCAGAGTGAGTTGAGCATGGCATAACTTGCCGTATACTCCTTCAAATTGAGTGCAACCAATTTTTTTAGAAACTTAAGAGATAGAGTAACATGTCATAAAAATTTCAGAATCAAATTCAATCCTTGTTGTTCTAGTAATTCATGAAAGTCGCCCTAAGTCCTAACCGGGCTAGAATAGTGCAATCCAAATTAGTCAACTTCACAAAATCATAACTTGAGTTTTGCTAATTCAAAAGAGATGAAATTTATTAGAAATGAAAAGTCTGTTAGCTTTAAAACCATACAAGTTTCGTATAGTTTCAATTAGTTTTCCATTTTTAGTAAATTTTTATTTTTTAGAGCTTAAATTTGCCTAGTACAGGATAGACTTAAGCTAGTCTTCAATAACTTGGGTTATATATATCAAAACTTAATGGGACCGAGGAGGTTAGAAACTAGACAAATAACACTTTAACATATCCAAAACCTAGGTCTAAATGAATTAAACAGAATTTATGGCTGAATTTACAATACTAGGCAGAATTGAAAGGAAGCGGCAGAAACTTAATTCCAGATCAAGGTTATGAAACTTGTTTGAATATTGTGAGATTGATATATTGCATTGATATTTTTTGCATGAATGACTATTGGCTGTTTTGCACTATTCACGGGAAAATGAATTCGATTCGTTATGTTGCCGAAATTTTGGCAGAAACCTTGCATAAGACATGATGCACTTGCACATGCATAAGATATCCAAGTCAAGTTGTTATTTATTATGAGACTTATAAAGAGTATGAGAAGTTCCATATTACTTGGGTCAGCCCCGGAATAAAGTTAAAGGGAATAGATCTGTGGGAAGGTTAGGGAAAGCAAACCTGGTATTCCTATATAGGAATGAGCTCGGTCCTAAAAAGCAAACTATTACCCAGAAGTTATATGGCAAAAATGTAACACCCTACTAGTTTAATTATTAACCTAATTATTATCAATTATGATTAGTAACTAATCTAGTATGCGTCACATAGATTATTCTTTTTAATTATCTAATTATTTTTGTTTCTTTCTGTTTGAATTACTAGAGCATATTACTAATTCATTACTTTTCCCACTAATAGGCAAAAATCATTATTTTATGAATTATATTTTTGTTCTCCTAAATTAATAGTGAGAATACTAAATTCATTGCTCAATTAACCAATCAAAATTAAGAGTGATTAATTAATACATACAGTCCAGTTATACAATTACCATGCTGACATACAACTCTGTGGTCACACACACTAAACAAAATATATTAAAGAGGTTTATATACTATTCTATAGCCATCAAGTGCCCCCAATGAATTCGAACCTTGCTATCTTGTCATGTACCTAGAAACACCAAGAAAATGGGGTGAGATACCAATCTCAGTAGGGGTGGTATTCCTAGGGGTTTGCTGTGCACCCAAAAATCTCCCAGGTATAGACACATAAATAGAATAATAATACAATAGCAGCACAAATAACACTAATTCACATAATTGAAACTTGGAAAACACCTAAAAGGTATATAGAAAGTAGTGAGATATAATATATAAGGCAATAGAAGATTTAAGTGACATAATTGAATGAATGCACAAGACAGTCATAATATCATGAGTGGGGAACAAGTAGAATGTATACGGTAATTCCTCTTATTAGGGCTTATGGACATCCAGCATCATAGCTGATGGGCCCATACATTATCAGAATTGATGAATAGGCATCCATCAGGGGGGCAACCACATCCACCAGGAACTGCAATGCATGCTAGTACACTTTACTTTACTAATCTTCCCTCTTTCTTTTTTCCTTTGCTCAATAGGAGGGAAACTAGTGGCCTCTACTCATCTCCTGCCATGATCTGCTGAGAGCTCTCTACCAGGCGTCCCCTGATCCCATATCAAAACTATGGACATTGGCCCCATGCCCAAGCTAAACCATCCACTCCAAACAGAGCGATGAGTGTCCCATCGATTCACTACGAGGTCGGGCCAAGACATTCGCCATAACATTTTCATAAAGACTTTATTTGTTCATGCATGATTCACATATTCACCATGCTATGCCTTTGGTTCTTTATGGTACATCTCGCACACATGTTTATGCATCAATAACTTATACTTCACACACCATGTGGAAATTAGTTCACATGCACTTAGATACACACATATGGACATGAATGTTCATGTGGGCTTTGTGATGCATATACAAGCACATACAAAATAAACAAGGCATTTGGGAAGTAGTAAATTGGATTAGTAATTTTGGGCCAAGTCTTATGACCCACTAAAACTTCATGCATTACCAATTTGGTCCATCAATCTTTTACTCATCATGTAATAGTTTTACTCTAGAATTATTGTTTACGGCTTAGAACACCTTATGGGCCAAAGTTAACAAAAATGTATCACTTTTTATTTTTGGGTAGAGAAACAGCATCATGCACAACAGAACAACCTAGAAGATAAATACAATTAAAATAGTAAATGATCTAAAAAATTCATGAAAATTTATCAGTGGTCCCTTAAGATGTTAAGAGTATTCTACAAAAATTTGGAGTCAATTTCTTAAGAATAAGTATGGTAATAAAATTTTAAAACCCTGATGGGTTAGGTTCACATTTTTGGCCAAATAGGTTCAGCTTCAAAATTTTATTTAATATAGTTAAACATTTCTAAAAATCCCATAGAAATTCTCAGTCATATTTTTAGGTGTTATTTACATACTATAAAAATTTTCAGTCAAAATTCGTAGAATTACTTTGTTAACAAAAATGGCAAATTCCAGTGTTTCTAGATAATCATCACATGTTCCAAAATAAGGCATATCTGTCACAAATTTTTAAAAATAGCAAAACTAGACCAAAAATTATGAAAATATACAGGCAGGCTCATCAATGTGATATCTTCCTCATATAAATTTTCCAAATCAAAATAATAAGATCCACTAGGGTAAGAAAATCACGTAGTAATAGTAGTCAGCAACACAGTGAAAATTCTAGCAACATAAGAAAGCAATAGATCAAAAGATAAACATATGAGCATTAACAATCGCAAACATCAAACAAAATTAAAGAAGACCATGAGAGGGTTCAGCAAAAGAGGAAAATATAAGAGCCCCTGTAACATCTTAGCAGATAAAATACTATGCTTAAGTCATAATATATTACCTGATAAGTTATTACATGTGACTAGCTGATTAACTTTCATTTTTCGTTTCATTCTTAATTACCCATATAGAGCTAGCTATTCACTTGAATAAATTTCTATTTGATGGCAAAACAAATACTAGACAATCGTTGTATCGGAAGTAAAGTAACACAAATAAATTGAGAGATAGACAAAACTACTGAAAACTACATATATATATATATATATATATATATATATATATATATATACATACTTCTATTTTTCAAAGTTTGACAATCAATATATAAAACGGTACAGGGTAGTAACAAAATGAGGCCACTAACACAAAACAAATCGACCTATCATTACAATCAAACCCTATCTGGTCCCTACGGGACATTTCTTATACCAACCATCTACATGTATCATCCACTAAACTACCGTCTGTGGCCCAAAAATGCCAAAAGAAGGCCACTCTATACATATCCTACTACTGCAATGCACAGGCACTCTAGGTGGATTCCGAGGACAGGAATCCACTTGCCATATCGGCATCAGCAGGGGTATAGTCTATGCTCGTGGCAGAAGATGAGGAAGACGAACTCGCTGCCTCCGATGGATCCTGCTCAGACATAGCGACAGAGGGGATCTGTGGTAGTGGTGAGGCTGGCGGAGCCATGGGAGCTGCAGCCGCTACTGGTGCTACTGCTGCTGGAGGAGGGAATGGGTGTGCCATGTAGAGAGGGATGGCTATATAAAGGACAGCAGGGTCGAATAGCGGATGCATGAGTGGTACCGCAAAGTCTCTCTAGCAGAAGAAATAAAGGCGAAACTGACATCTATCTGATATGTACACGAAATCTATGAATGGATCGAGATGAATGTGGAGCTCAGGAAACTCGATGAAAAGGACATCGGTTGCCGCATTCTCCATGATCTGAGGATGATGTGGAAACATATGATAGGGTGAGAAATAAGGATTTCTCAGTAGGAATCCTAAGTTTATACATATCTATCATCGCTATCATTCTCAGTTGTTTCGGATTTTGGTTAATTAAAAGAAAATGATGTATCAACAGGATATTCTACTCAATTAGTTATAGAAATCATAGCCCGAAACACAGCTTGGTTTTACTTAAGGAGATAATGGAAATTAAACAGATAAATAAACAACCAACTTGTGTCTTTGGCATAGTTAAGTGACAACCATAAAGTGAACAATGATATGTATATAAAATCCAATGGTGCAATTAACACAATGCATGATAATAGAAATTGGGGATATGCATAATAAATAATGCACTTGACCTTAACTCATATTTTTCCATACTTGGTCCTGGGAGTCTGTTGGCCATAAAACTCTTGGGTAATAATCCACTTTTCAGGATCGAACTCGTTCCTATACAGGGTTGCCAGGTTTACTTTCCCCGACTTCCCCACTGATCTATTCCCCTTAACTTTGTTTAGGGGCTGGCCCAAGTCACATGGAAATCCTTCCTCATTCTTATAAAGGTAGCATTGCTTATCTAATATTTTGAGCAATGCATGCATAACTTGTAGATTCATATTAATTGAAATCTCTTCGGCAGCATAACGAATCATGTCCGCTTCCCCATGAATAGTGCCAGACAACCAGGAAATTTTAATCAAATAGCAAACCCAATATAGAACATCATATCTCCAGTGGTTGTCACACACAACAAAGTCTTATGAGCAAAGCTTAGGTAGTTAGGTGTAAGTTTTAAAATCTTAAGTCTTAATCTATCTTGCAAGCTTTTAACTTCTATTGATGTTCCCGAGTTCGATTTCGAAGATTGAATTAGGTACGAGTTCTGAGATTATATAAGTTCTGACCTCCGAGGTTATGTTCGATCTCCAAGAGTGATTCTGGATCGAGTTTTGGAACTACGTGTATAAGAGTTTCAAAGCATCCTAGTTTTCTCGACTTCCGGATTCGGATATAAGGTTTCTTATTCTAGTACCGACTTCCAAGTTTACATTGAAAATCCTCGACCTTCGGGTTTAAGTATTTTAGGCCTTATATTCTTGTCCTTAACTTTTGATTTCAAAGTGTTTTATGTGCTATGTGATTCTGATTTCCGATATTAATCCCTAATTGGTCTTCCAAGACTTTTGTGATTGTTCCCTAAGTTCCATGTTCTGACATTATTTTTACCAGTCTAGTTTTCTATTCGCTTAGTTCCAAGTTTCTGACATTAACTATACCCAATCTAGTTTTCTATTGACTAAGTTTCGAGTTCAACATTAAATATACCCGATCTAGCTCACTGTTTGCCAAATTCCGAGTTCCGATATTAACTCAAGTTATTTGTATTTTATTCCAGACTACCCTATTTCTAGCTAGAATTGCACTTTTATAAGAGAAAATTCACCAAAATTAGAAATCTTAGTGAAATCATGCGAATTTTATATCAATGTAAAGATAACAGAGCAAGCTTCCAAATGAAATAAGTTGCATATCATTTGGATGAGTACACTGAAATCTTACCAATTTCTCTTAAATCGGTACACCGGTTTCAGAAAATTCTGTGAGATTTCCTATGTTTCTAATCTAATTTCATCAAG
Organism: Pterocarpus santalinus; assembly: GCA_031439595.1. Taxonomy (NCBI): domain Eukaryota; kingdom Viridiplantae; phylum Streptophyta; class Magnoliopsida; order Fabales; family Fabaceae; genus Pterocarpus; species Pterocarpus santalinus. Next base: position 13,489,018 of record CM062526.1, on the reverse strand, counting down.
CCTAATCACTTCTAAATCACACTTAATTGGCTTTAATTAAATGCTTAATCGAATTCTAATTAAACCCACTTAATTGTTAAAAATCAAACAACTCGGTTATTAACGATAAAATTTTTTGGACGTTACATTTCTACCCTCCTAAAAAAAATTTGTCCTCAAAATTTAGTACCTGACAATAATTCAGGATACTCCCTCCTCATATCAAATTCTAATTCCCATGTATAGTTCGTTGAGTCTTCTTGTCCCCATGCCACTTTCACTAACTGTACGACTTTGTTCTGAAGGTGCTTGATGCTCCTGTCCACTATCCGTGCTGGGGGTACATGAAAAGTTAAGTCATCCCTTAACTGGATTGATTCAGGTTCCAAGAAATGAGTCAGGTCAGGCTAGTATTTTCTGGATTAAGAAACATGGAAAACATCATGAAGATTTGATAGAGATGGAGGTAAGGCGACTCGATACGCCACTAGCCCATTTCATTTCAAAATTTGAAAAAGACCTATAAAGTAAGGGCTTAGCTTTCTAACTTTAATGGCTCTACCTACTCTAGTTGTGGGTGTGATCTTTAGAAAAACATGGTCTCCTTCTTGGAACTCCAATGGCTTTCTCCTGACATCCACATAGCTTTTCTGACGACTCTGAGGTACAAGTATCTTGTTACGAATCCTTTTGATTTGCTCTGTAGTTTGCTTGACTAGTTTCGGTCCTAACAGACTCTGTTCTCCTGATTTATACTACCATAACGGAGATTGGCATTTCTATCCGTATAACGCTTCGTACAGAGCCATGCTGATGCTTGCATGATAACTATTATTATATACAAATTCAACCAATGGTAAGTATTGGTCTCAGTTTCTATGCTATTCTAGAATGTATGCTTGCAACATATCTTCTAAGCTCTGAATCATTCATTCCGTTTGAACATCTATTTGCGGATGATATATAGTACTTAGACATAGTCTAGTACCGAATGCCTTCTGGAGCACTCTCCAAAATCGTGAGGTGAACCTTGGATCTCGATCTGAAATGATTGTTGAAGAAAACCATGTAGCCGTACCACTTCTTGAATGTACAATTGAGCCAACTTCTCTAGAGGATAATTCGCTCAAATGGGTAAAAAGTGAGTGGACTTGGTTAGCCTATCCACTATGACCCATATAGCATATTATCCTGAGGGCGTTCTTGGTAAGCCTATCACGAAATCCATAGAAATGCTCTTTCACTTCCATTCCAGAATCTCTAAAGGTTGTAGTGTCCCTGCTGGTTTCTAATGCTCTATTTTTACCTTCTGGCAGGTTAGACATTTATTCATGAAATTTGCCACATCTATCTTAAGGCTTAGCCACCAAAACATCCTCTTGAGATCTTGACACATTTTGTTAATGCCAGGATGTATAGTAAACTCGCTCTTATGGGCTTCCTCCAAGATCTTCTTCTTGAGATTATCCTCCTTAGGTACGCATATTCTTCCCTGATATCGTCATATTCCTTCTGCATCCTGAGTAACTCCTATTAGCTTGCCAGATTGCACTAGTTGCACTGTATGCTGGAAGTCATCATTTCTTTATTGTGCTTGCTGGATTTGGTCTTTGAAATCACTGGTTATCTTTAGTTGATTTAACTGAATGGCTTTGGGGTTCATAGAGATTTCCAAGTTGAGGTCTTGAAAACTCTTTATGAGTTCCTTCTCCTTGATTATCATCCATGCCACAGTTAAAGACTTCCTGCTTAGGGCGTCTGCCACTACATTTGCTTTGCTAGGGTGGTATTTTAGCTCAAACTCGTAATCTTTAAGAAATTCCATCCTCCTTCGCTGCCTCATATTTAATTCCTTCTGATCAAAAAAGCATTTCAAGCTTTTGTGATCAGAAAATACTTCAAACTTCACTCCATAGAGGTGGTGTCTCCATATCTTCAAGGCAAACACTGTCGCTGCTAACTCGAGGTCATGTGTTGGATAATTTCTTTCATGAGTTTTCAATTGTCTGGAAGCATACGTGATGATGTTCCTGTTCTACATTAACACGCACCCAAATCCTTTCTTAGAAGCATCATAGTAGACTTTGAATGGTCCATGAGGATTCGACTAAGTACTGGGCCGTCGTCAACTTTTCCTTTAATTCTTGGAAACTCTGTCCACACTCAGGTTTCCATTCGAATGGAACATTCTTCCTGGTTAACTTTGTTAGGGGCAGGGCTATTTGAGAAAAGTTCTTGACAAACCTCCTGTAGTATCCTACCAGACCTAAGATACTCCTGACTTTCGTGATTGTCGTTGGTTGTTCCCAACTTAATATTGCTTCCACCTTACTGGGATCCACAGAAATTCCCCCATGGGATACCACATGGCCAAGAAATTTTACTTCTTTCATCCAAAATTCACATTTGGATAGCTTGGCGTAAAGTTTTTTCTTTCTTAGAATTTGCAGAACCAGTCGAAAATGTTCTGTGTGCTCCTGCTCTGTCTTCGAGTAAACAAGTATGTCATCAATGAATACCAACACTAATATGTTAAGATAGGGTCGGAATATCCGATTCATATAATCCATGAATATGGCTTGTGCATTTGTCAACCCGAAGGACATCACAGTATATTCATAATGTCCATAACGAGTCTGAAATGCTGTTTTCGAAATATCTTTTTCTTGAACCTAAATTTGGTGATATCCAGACCGTGGATCAATCTTGGAGAATACAGTTGCCCCTTGTAGCTGATCCATGAGATCATCAATCCTTAGGAACGGATACTTATTCTTGATCGTCGCCTTATTCAACTGCCTGTAATCCATACATAGTCGCATGCCTCCGTCTTTCTTCTTAACTAACAGAACTGGGGCTCCCCTTAGTGATGCACTTGGCCTAATAAATTTCTTTTCTAGGAGTACTTCAATATGCTTTTTGAGTTCAGTCAGCTCCAAGGGTGACATTCAGTATGGCACTATGGACATCGGTCTCGGTCTTGGTACCAATTCAATAGCAAACTCAATTTCCCTCTCAGGAGGAAAATTTGGGATATCTTCAGGGAGCACATCGAGATATTCCCTAACAACTGGAATCTTATCTAGCTTCTGATTAACCTTCGTGACATTACTTGATAACAGAATGTACCCTTGACCCTTATTCTAACAATAGTGCACTGCTAAAGAACTTAAATAAAGATTTACAGGGATTACTGATTCAAAAGGTAAAGCAGAGGGAAGCACAATGGATTTATCAAAGCAATTTAACGGGGCTTGGTTAGCAGAGAGCCAATCCGTGCCCAAAATGATGTCGAGTTCAGACAAGGGGAGACAAATTAAATTGGCTGAAAAAGTCCGACCTCCTATCTAAAGGGGGATACTCATACAAATATGATGGGTCTTAACGGGTTCACTTGTAGGAGTAGAAACTAACAAGTCATAAGGTAATTTAGAAATAGGTAATTGCAAGGCTGACATGCAATCATGAGAGATGAAAGAGTGAGATACACCTGAATCGTATAAAACAGTCAAGGTCTTACCATTCACTTCACACTTATCTTGAATCAAATCTTCCGATTTGTTGACTTCCTGTGCATCCATGGTGAAAACTCTTCCTTGGCGTTGTGGCTTGGGAGTCGGCTGAGGGTTTCTGGCAGGACATTCATAGATTTTATCGCCTAGCTTGCCACATCCAAAACAAACATTTTGTCCTATCAAGCAGGGGCAATTTTCGTGATTCCTGCCGTACTAACTGCAAGTCTGATTTCCAAAAGGCCTCTGAGGTTGCTTGCCTTTGGTGCCTGCAGGCTGAAACTTCTTCTATTGCTGAAAGTTGGGCTTGAACCTTGGGCCTTGCGAAGTTTACTCCTTCTTAAAGATATTGTCGGTTGACCTAGCACTAACCAATTTCTTGTTATAATCCTCCACTAAGTGGCACTTGTTCACCAACATAGGGAAATCTCTGATCCCTATTGGTCTTATGATGGTAAAGATGTCCTTTCTCAACCCACCTTCAAACTTCATGCATTTCCATGCTTTGTTAGGGTTCCTTTGATAGATGGTGGAAAATTTGCATAACTCCTCAAATTTAGCAATGTATTCGGATATGCTACTATTCCCTTGACGGAGGTGCATGAACTCCAACTCCTTAGCATTGCGGACAGAAGCGAAAGTACTTTTGATAGAACGCATCTCTGAAAATGTCCCAAGTAATATCTGTTTGGGATCCCTCCAATAACCACTGTGCACCATTCAACTGGGACTCTGCATCTACTTCTAGCATATAGGTGGCAAAGGTCATCTTCTCACGGTCTGTGCAGTCTAATATGGAGAAGACCTTCTCCATAGCTTTAACCTACTCATCTGCTTTATCTAGGTTAAAGGTTCCCCTGAAGCTGGGTGGGTTGGCGTTTCTAAACTCAACAAATTTGAGATATTCTAGGTCCACCCCAAGGCTATTATGATTCCCTCCAAGACCTAAATCTTGCTGCCTTCCTAGTTGGCCCATCATGTGAGTCGCCGCAGCTGCTTGCTCGTGCATAGCATGCGCCATTTCTTGCATTGTGTCCAGGAACTCAGTAGATTCCTCCTGGGCTGGGGCAATTCGTGGTCTACCTCGCCTTTCGGAAGCTATCAAATTTTGAACACACAAAACAAGAGTAATTGAGTTGATCAGGCCCAATACTAAGTTCGGTATGCTAGTAAATAATAGCATACGATTAGGCAATTCTCTCACATGCATCCTATCCATATGGACAAGACTTAATACATGACAATGAAGCATAGTCAGTCTAATCCTCAAGCCTTTATTAGGATGAACTACAATGATACCAAAAATGCAACACCTTACCAGACAAAATACTATGCTTAAGTCATAATATATTACCTGATAAGTTATTACGTGTGACTAGCTGATTAACTTTCATTTTCCATTTCATTCTTAATTACCCGTATGAGCTAACTATTCACTTCAATAAAATTCAGTTTGACGATGAAATAAATACTAAACAATCATTGTATCGGAAGTAAAGTAACACAAATAAATTGAAAGATAGATAGAAGTACTGAAAATTGCATCATGAATATATATATAATTTTGTTTTTCAAAGTTTAACAATCGATACATAAAACGGTACAAGGTAGTAACAAAATGAGGCCACTAACACAAAACAAATCAACCTTTTACTACAATTAGACCTTATCTAGTCCCCACGGGACATCTTTTGTACTGACCATCTACATGTATCATCCACTAAACTACCGCCTATGGCCCAAAAATACCAAAAGAAGGCCACTCTATACATATCCTACTACTTCGCTACACAGGAACTCTAGGTGGATTCTGAGGACAGGAATCCATTTGCCATACCAATATCAGCAGGGGTATAGTCCACGCTCGGGGCAAAAGACGAGGAAGACGAACTCACTACCTCCGATGGATCCTCCTTAGACATAGAAGCAAAGGGGATCTGCAGTGGTAGTGAGGCTGGTGGAGCCATGCGAGCTGCAGTCGCTACTACCGCTGCTGTTGCTGGAGGAAGGAATGGGTGTGCCATGTGGAAAGGGATGGCTATATAAGGGATGGCACAGTCGAATAGCGGATGCATGAGTGGTACCACAAAGTCTCTCTGGAAGAAGAACTAAAAGCGAAACTGACATCTATCGGATATGTACATGGAATCTATGAATGGATCGAGATGAATGTGGAGCTCAGGAAGCTCGATGAAAAGGACATCATTTGCTACGTTCTCCATGATCTGAGGATGATGCGAAAACATATGATAGGGTGAGAAATAAGGATTTCTCAGTAGGAATCCTAAGTTCATACATATCTGTTATTGTTGTCATTCTCAGTTGTTTCGAATTTTGGTTAATTAAAACAAATGATGTATCACTCAATTAGTTATAGAAATCATAGGCATGAAACACAGCTTGGTTTTACTTAAGGAGATAATGGAAATTAAACAGAGAAATAAACAACCAGACCTATGTCTTTGGCATAGTTAAGTGACAACCATAAAGTGGACAATGATATGTATATAACATCTAATGATGCAATTAACACAATGCATGATAACAGAAATTGGGGATATGCATAATAAATAATGCACTTGACCTTAACTCATATTTTTCCATACTTGGTCCCTGGGGAGTTTGTTGGCCATAAAACTCCTGGGTAATAATTCACTTTTTAGGATCGAGCTTGTTCCTATATAGGGTTGCCCGGTTTACTTTCCCCGACTTTCCCACTAATCTATTCCCCTTAACTTTGTTCAGGGGCTGGCCGAAGTCACATGGAAATCCTTCCTCATTCTTATAAAGGTAGCATTGCTTATCTAATAATTTGATCAATGCATGCATAACTTGTAGATTCATATTAATTAAAATCTCTACCGAATTTTCGGCAGCATAATGGATCATGTCCGCTTCCCCATGAATAGTGCCAGATAGCCAGGAAATTTTAATCAAACAGCAAACCCAATATAGAACATCATATCTCTATTAGTTGTCACACACAACAAAGTCTTATGAGCAAAGCTTATGCAGTTAGGTATAATTTTTAAAATCTTAAGTCTTAATCCATCTTGCAAGCTTTTAACTTCTATTGATGTTCCCGAGTTCGATTTCCAAGATTGAATTGGGTCCAAGTTCCGAGATTATATAAGTTCTGACCTCCAGGGTTATGTTCAATCTCCGAGATTGATTCTGGATCAAGTTTTGGAACTATGTGTATAAGAGTTTTAAAGCATCCTAGTTTTCTTGACTTCCGAGATTCTAGTATAAGGTTTCTTATTCTGGTACCGACTTCCGAGTTTATGTTGAATGTCCCTGACCTCCGGGTTTAAGTATTTTAGGCCTTATATTCTTGTCCTTGACTTTCAACTTCAAAGTGTTTTATGTGCTATATGATTTCGATTTCCGACATTAATCCCTAATTGGTCTTCCAAGACTTTCATGATTGTTCCTTGAGTTCCACGTTCCGACATTATTTTTACCAGTCTAGTTTTCTATTCACTTAGTTCCAAGTTTCTGACATTAACTATACCAATCTAGTTTTCTATTTACTAATTTCTGAGTTCAACATTAAGTATACCCGATCTAGCTCATTGTTTGCCAAGTTCTGAGTTCTGATATTAACCCAAGTTATTTGTGTTTTTTTCCAGACTGTCCTATTTCTAGCCAAAATTGTACTCTTATAAGTGAAAATTCACCAAAAATAGAAATCTCGGTGAAATCATGCAAATTTTATATCAATGTAAACCTAAAAGAGCAAGCTTTCAAATGAAATAAATTGCGTATCATTTGAATGAGTATAACTCGAGATATATGCCTCGAAACTTGACCCTATTAAACTACCCTATTCCAACCTGGATTGAACTTACTGTGAATTCATTGATGTACTGGGGATAGTTGGCAACAAATCTGACTCTAAAATTTTTATGGGATGTTCCTCATATGTTAGCTTTCAAACAACGTTGGATTCACTCAAATTGAAGCTGTGTAGGGTGAGTTATACCCTTTTCAACTCACATTGCCTGGATGAAAATCCTGAATGTATAGTTTCATATAAAAATAACCTTTCATTATATATGTATGGAAAGCCCTAAATGTATAGTTTCATATAAAAATAGATTCATGAAATTTAAACGATTGTAGGCAGAGTCGTACAAACTGACAAGGAAAAACCCTAATAGCTTCTTGAGTTTTCTCTTTTCTTTAAGTTCGTTCATACCAATTCCAATTCTAATCACAACACACATACAAATTCAATTATAAACCATTATCATCACTCCAAATCACATAATATCATGAGGAAACAAGATCCCCACACAGCCTTAAATCTAGAAAAATAAGAGAAGAAGTTGGATTCCTACCTTTCCTATGTATGATTCTTGTTAAACTTGTGGTTGGCGTTGAAGAAATCTTGTTGTGGTTTGAAGGTTTACGGAAGATGAAAATGATATGAGTTGAGCTGAGAAGAGATGAAGAAGAAAAGAATGGAGAGGGGTCAGCATATAAGGGCCGAAATCTGCAAGGGTAGAAAAGGAAAAATTTAAAAACTTCTAAAGCAAGTTACATGTGATTGGTGGATTTGAGTAGGTTATTCAACTTGGTTTGGTAGCCCATATAGAGGGCTAAGATGGTGCCACTTGCATGGGTAAGTTGGCTAAATATTGGCCATCCATCCTAGGGTTCTCACAGTATAATTTCGATTGAGCTGGTTCTGACAATTTAAATTACCGAAATCTTACCAATTTCTCTTAAATCGGTACACCGGTTTTAGAAAAATTCTATAAGGTTTCCTATGCTCCTAATCTAATTTCATCAAGCATAATCACTTCTAAATCACACTTAATTGGCTTTAATTAAATGCTTAATCGAATTCCAATTAAACCCACTTATTTGATAAAAATCGAACAACTCGATTATTAACGTTACAACCCCTACTTGTTTGGAAGTGAAGCGGATGATGGAGATGATGATGGTGGTGAAGAGGAGGATGAAGATGATGGAGTTGATCCCCTCTTCTTGCAAGAAAAGGTCTAGTGCTTGAGCTACAAGAACAACTTTTGACTTACTCATTTTTCTCCTCTAATTTGGGGAAAGGAAAGAAAGAAACTCTCAAGGCCTTCCTTTCTTTCTTTGGCCATAGCACACTCTCCTTAGGGAGCAAGGGGATAAATTTTCTAGCTTAAAGAACTACTTGGGCTCCAGGTAGTCTAGATATCCCAATTATTTTCCTTTCTTAAAGAATTATTATAAGAAATAAACTTCCCTTTTTCTTGGATCAGGTGGCGTGACATATTTAAGAAGGAATAAGGGGACTTTGTATTCTTTTTATTCATTTAAAAGGGACAAGGTGACTACTTTCAAGAGAAGTAGTAGCCTCAGATATTTCTAAAGATCAAAAAGAATCTAATTTAAACAACTTGGTCCCACGTTTGGTTTTGGTTTGGACAAGTGTCCAAGATCAATGGTGATCATTATTTCATAATTTATGTGTGTGATATTTTATTTGGCTATTTTTCTTGTAATTCAATGGATTTAACATATGTAAATTAGACTAGATTTAGTTAATTAGCTCGCCTTAACTTATACTTTCTCACAAAATTATATTTGATCCTTCTAATTAATCTAAGCATGTCTTTAATTTTTTTTTTTAATTTTTCTCTATCATTTGTGTAACACCCTACCAATTTAATGTTATGCTTAAGTCATAGCATAAAATTGAGTAAATTGCGTTATTGTGTTACTATTCCATCTATAGTTGTATTCATTATATTATATTCCTTTTTTCTTTGATATATATATATATATATATATATATATATATATATATATATATATATATATATATATATATATATATATACATATATTTGATAAAATATACCTAAGAAACGGCGCGCTATATATAATAAACACAATCCATATTGTGGAATGTAACAAAATTTAATAAAAAGCACAACAGAAGAGATAAAGACAAGTAATGTAACAGCAGCTGTATGCATACATGTATACATTAGAAGCCAACTCTTCAATTTATATACAGGTTCCAAAAAAGGATAAATAAGTAGGGCCGGTGTACCAAAAAGACATAAGGCCCATGTCAATCAAGAACGATCCTATGGGGTCCTTAGAGGACATTACCATCTAACTGACATATATGTGGCTAAGTTTATGGCCCAATGCTACACACTGCCAAAAGAGGGCCATACTATAAAATAGCATCTACGGCTGGGACCTACTCGGTCAGGTAACCGTTAGCCATACCAGGCTCGGCTGGAGAGTAGTCAGCACTCGGTCCAGAAGAGGAGGATGATAAGCTAGTAGCCTCGGAAGGGTCGCTCTCAGAACTGAGCGGAATATCTGGAACCATCTGCGAAGGTGTAACATCCCCCTCTGTACAGTACTATGCTTAAGTTATAGTACCACACTCAGGAGTTGTTACTATTACCTAAGCAGACCTTATCTGAGAGTAACTTCAACCATCTTTGCAACTTCTCGAACTATCTGGAGATAACACGGAAATAGGAATGAGAATTTTAAATTCTCAATAGGATTCTTTAACTGTTATACATAATGTCATCGTTGTCATCTCCTGTTGCTTCGGTTTATTATGAAAAAGGTGAACATGTTATACAAATTGTTTGGTTTTATAGTTCGAAAACATAATGTCTGAAGCAAAGTTCATTTTATTCATACAACTGTCATTTGGGTGAGCCAATACAAAATCAATTCATGAATTATGCTATAAATAATAATTGAAACGTATCAAAATATAATAGCACCAATATACTGAAGACATAAAACCTGTACATTCCTTTACTTGCTTGAATTTATTCAAATACACATGATCTTCTTTTCTTCCTTTATCTTCCTTTGCTTGTCACATACATTCCAGAGTATGATCGCCATGTCATACTCTATTGGGGTGTGATCACTATATCACACTCCTTAAGAATATGTCCTTCCTGCCACATCCCAGAGTATGATCATCATGTCATACTCCATCCAGATGTGATCGCCATGTCACATTCCTTAGGGTGTGGGATCATTATGCCATATTCCAGAGTATAATCGCCATGTCATACCCCATCAGAGTGTGATTGCCATGTCACATTCCTTAAGGAATATGGACTCATCATCATATCTTTCATAATAGAATCTTTATATGCCACATTCCAGAGTATGATCGCCATCATACCCTATCAGAGCATGATCGCCATGCTATATTCCTTAGAAACATGGAACCTTCATCATATCTTTTAACTGCCTTCACAGGAAGGGACCCAATTAACTGCCTCCAGGTGAAAGGATCCACATTTAATATATTCATACCCTTTCATTCTCATACATAATCATGCATAGACATGCTGAATGCACTCATACATATGCTTCATCATTTACTTTCATAAATCCTTGCATATAGAATTTCATATTCATAACTTAATATTTTTTAATCTCTTGAAAGAAATGCTCATGTATGTGTATGCACCTCATAACTCATGCATAGGCTTTACCGAAATTTTAGCAGCATGACGGATCAAGTCCGCTTCCCCGTGAATATTGCCAGACAACCAAGAAATTTTAATCAAACAACAAACCAAATATAGAACATCATACCTCCACTAGCTGTCACACACAACAAAGTCTTATGAGCAAAGCTTAGGAAATTAGGTGCAAGTTTAAAATATTAAGTCTTAATCTATCTTGCAAGTTTTTAACTTCTATTAATATTCCCAAGTTTGAGCTTAGGACCGACTTTCGAGATTACATTGGGTCCAAGTTCTGAGATTATATAAGTTCCAACTTCCGGGGTTATGTATATATAAGGTTAACGTTTTATTCCCAACTTTCGGGGTTATGTTTAGAATTGATCTCCGAGATTGATTTTGGACCGAGTTTCGGAACTGCGTATATAGGAATTTTAAAGCGTCCTAGTTTTCTTAACATCCGGGATTTGGGTATAAAGTTTCATATTCTATTACCGACTTCGGAGTTTATGTTAAAATCATCGACGTCCGAGCTTAAGTATTTTAGGCTTTATGTTCTTGTCCTTGACTTCCGATTTCAAAGTGTGTTATGTGTTATGCGAGTCTGATTTCCGACATTAATCCCTAATTAGTCTTCCAAGACTTTTATGATTGTTCCCTAGGTTCCATGTTCCGACATTATTTTTACCAGTCTAGTTTTCTATTCGCTTAGTTCCAAGTTTCTGACACAACTATGCCCGATCTAGTTTTCTATTCACTAAGCTCGGAGTTCAACATTAAGTATACCTGATCTAGCTCTTGTTTGCCGATTTTCGAGTTCCGATATTAACTCAAGTTAATTGTGTTTTATTCCAGACTGCCCTATTTCTAGCTAGAATTGCACTCTTATAAGAGAAAATTCACCAAAAATAGAAATCTAGGTGAAATCATATGAATTTTATATCAATGTAAAGCTAACAGAGCAAGCTTTCAAATGCAAGAAGTTGCATATCATTTGAATGAGTATAACTCAAGATATAAGTCCCGAAACTTGACCTTACTCGACTATCCTATTCCAGCCCAGGTTGAACTTAAGGTGAATTTCATTGATATACTGGGGATTGTTGGCAATGAATCTGACTCTGAAATTTTTGTGAAATGTTCCTTCATATGTTATCTTTCAAACAACGTTAGATTCACTCAAATTGAAGTTGTGTAGGGTGAGTTACACCCTTCTCAATTTACACTATTCAGATGAAAGTCCTGATTTTTAGGTCAAACTTCAAAAATTCATAACTACTCTATACTGATCCAATGACCTTATATATATATATATATATATATATATATATATATATATATATGGAAAGTCTTGAATGTCTAGTTTCATATAAAAATGGATTCATGAAATTTAAACGGCTGTAGGTGGAGCCATACACTCTGTCGTATAGACTACTGAGGGGTTTTACTCCTCTAGCCCCTCACATCTTCCTACTTTCACCCTTTCTTACTTCTTAATCGATTTTAACATCAAAAACAACCAATAAACCAGCCAAAGATCATCATATTCATTCAATCATCATATCGAGAAATGAGAAACGGCCAGCCACAACCAGAATATCAAGAACAAGATTGAATCCCTACCTTTTGTATGTGATTTTGGCTAGATCTTGGAGTTTGACTTGATGGAACCTTATCAAGCTTGAAGGTTTGATGAAACTAGTTGAGAGGAGAAGAGAAGAAGAAGGCTAAAGCAAGGAGAAGAGGAGGCGCAATCAATATGGGATGAAAGGAAAAAAATCTGATTTAACATAAAGAGAGTAGTTGGAAACTTGCAATTTGATTGGTTGAGGACATAAGGCCAAATTTTAGCCAACTCTCCTCATTTTTGTGGCCTTGGTGGTGCCACCCTTAGAGACTTAAATGGCTGAGTATTCAGCCATTGGTTTATAGGGTTTTCGGCATATAATTCTATTGGTTTGGTTCCGATAATTTAAAATACTATAATCTTACTGATTTCCTTTAAATCAGTAAATCGGTTCAAGAAAATTTCTATTGAAATTTTCTATATTTCTAACCTAATTCCCTCATATCTAAACTTAATTAATTGCTAATAATTGATCCTAAATAAATATTTAGTCAAATTTTAATTAATCTTAATTATTTGATAAAAATCGAACAACTAGACAAAAATGATAAAAATTCTGGTAAATGTTACATTACTACCCTCCTAAAAAAATTTTGTCCTCAAAATTTGATTATAAAACTAACCAGTTATAATTATAACAGTTTAAATAAAATTCATACATAAGCACATAGCAGATGTAAAACCACTTAGCATAATAAGATCGACTAAAACTAAGTTAGCCAATTCCTTATTCTAGTTTATCCCTAATTCTCGTTCTGGCTCCTCTGGGGTGTAGTCCCTTCCACCTTTATAGTAAAAACTTTTCCCGAATATTGTGGTTTAGGAGGTGATGGTTGGTTCTCAAGGCATTCTCTGATCATATGTCCTAGCTTGCCACATCTGAAGCACACATACTGTTTAACTAAGCAAGGCTTATTTCCATGATTCTTCCCACACTTCGGACATTGTTGATTGGCCATCGATTCTTACAACTGTTTGCCCTTATATTTGCTAAGGTGAAATTGCTTCTTTGGTGTTGAGATATATTCAAGTTCCTGGTTTTCAAGTGCCAGCCTCTTTCCATAAATATCAGACTGGGCAATCTCCAACTTCTTATTATAGTCTTCCACAAGTCTGCACTTGTTTATCAAGGTAGGAAAATCCTTGATCTCCATAGGGCTTATTGCTGCAAGGATATCATCCCTCAATTCGCCTTCAAATTTGACACACTTCCATGCCTCATTTGGATTCCACTGATAGATTGTGGAAAACTTACATAGCTCCTCAAACTTAGCGATGTACTCTGACATGCTGCTACTTCCCTAGCAGCATTGCATAAATTCCAACTCCTTGGCATTCTGAGCTAATGGAGGAAAGTATTTATGGTAAAAAGTGCCCTTGAACACGATCCAGGTGATCTTCGTCTGGGACTCTTCTAATAGCCGCTTCACACCATTCCACCAGAATTCTGCATCTGCTTCAAGCATATAAGCGGCGAAGGCTACTTTTTGGTGGTCAGTGCAGTCCAGAACAGAGAAGACCTTTTCCATTATTTTAATCCACTTGTCAGCCTTATCAGGATGAAAAACTCCTCTAAAACTGGGTGGGTTCACCTTTCGAAATTCTATGAACTTGAGGTATTCCAGGTCCAATCCTAGGCTATTCGAGTTTCCACTGTGATCGGCTCCAGGTTGTCTTCCTAGTTGGTCCATCATTTGGTGTGCTACAACAGCTTGTTCGCATATGGCATATGCCATCTCTCGTAGAGTGTCCATAAAATTAGCTAGGTCTTCTGAAGTGGATGCAGTTTGTGGCCTACCATGCCCCTTGGAAGCCATTAGTTCCTAATCACACACAACAAAACATTGAGTTGATCAGGCTCAATAATAAGCTAAGTGTGACAGCAACTAATAACAATCACAGTTAGGCGGTCATGCATATCTAATTTCCTATATCTTATCTGAACAGATAAGATTTATCGCATGACATTTTCTAAGGATTCCAGAGTGCATTGGAAGCATAATCAGATCAGCCCTTAGGTCCGGTTAGGACTGAACTGCTCTGATACCATTTTGTAACATCCCCTTCTGTACAATATTATGCTTAGGTCATAGTACCACACTCAGGAGTTATTACTGTTACCTGAGTGGACCTTATCTGAAAGCAACTTCAGCTGTCTTTGCAACTTCTCGAACTATCTGGAGATAACACGGAAATAGGAGTAAGAATTTTAAATTCTCAGTAGGATTCTTTAACTGTTATACATAATGATATCATTGTCATCTCCAGTTGCTTTGATTTATTATGAAAAAGGTGAACATGTTATATAAATTGTTTGGTGTTATAGTTTGAAAACATACTGTCCGAAGCAAAATTCATTTTATTCATACACCTGTTAATTGGGTGAGCCAATACAAAATCAATTCATGAATTATGCTATGAATAATAACTGAAACGTATCAAAATATAATAGCACCAATATACTGAAGACATAAAACCTGCACATTCCTTTACTTGCACTTGAATTTATTCAAATACACATGATCTTCTTTTCTTCCTTTATCTTCCTTTGCTTGTCACATATATTCCAGAGTATGATCGCCATGTCATACTCCATTAGGGTGTGATCACTATGTCACACTCCTTAGGAATATGCTCTTCCTGCCACGTCCCAGAGTATGATGATGTGATCGCCATGTCATATTCCTTAGGGTGTGGGATCATTATGCCGCATTCCAGAGTATGATCGCCATGTCATACCCCATCAGAGCGTGATCGCCATGTTACGTTCCTTAGGAATATGGACACATCATCATATCTTTCATCATAGAATCTTTATATGCCACATTCCAGAGTATAATCGCCATGTCAAACCCCATCAGAGTGTGATCGCCATGTCATGTTCCTTAGGAACATGGAACCTTCATCATATATTTTAACTGCCTTCACAAGGAGGGACCCAGTTAACTGCCTCTAGATGAAGGGATCTACATTTAATATATTCATACCCTTTCATCCTCACACATAATCACGCATAGACATGCTGAATGCACTCATACATATGCTTTATCATTTACTTTCATATATCCTTACATATAGAATTTCATATTCATAACTTAATCTTTGTGAATCTCTTGAAAGAAATGCTCATGCCTTATAACTCATGCATAGATTTTACCGAAATTTCGACAGCATGATGGATCGAGTCCGCTTCCCCATGAATAGCACCAGACAACTAGAAAATTTTAATCAAACAGCAAACCCAATATAGAACATCATACCTCCATTAGTTGTCACACACAACAAAGTCTTATGAGCAAAGCTTAGGAAATTAGGTGCAAGTTTAAAATCTTAAGTCTTAATCTATCTTGCAAGTTTTTAACTTCTATTCATATTCCCGAGTTTGAGGTTAGGACCGACTTCCGAGATTACATTGGGTTCGAGTTCCGGATTATATAAGTTCTAACTTCCGCGGTTACGGATATATGAGGTTAACGTTTTATTCTCGACTTCCGGGTTCATATTTAGAATTGATCTCCGAGATTGATTCTAGACTGGGTTTTAGTACTACGTATATAAGAGTTTTAAAGCATCCTAGTTTTCTCGACTCTCGGGATTTGGGTATAAAGTTTCATATTCTGTTATTGACTTCTAAGTTTATGTTAAAATCATCGACTTTCGGATTTAAGTATTTTAGGCCTTATGTTCTTGTCCTCGACTTCCGATTTCAAAGTGTTTTATGGGCTATGTGTTTCCGATTTCTGACATTAATCCCTAATTAGTCTTCTAAGACTTTTATGATTGTTCCCTAAGTTCCACGTTCCAATATTATTTTTACCAGTCTAGTTTTCTATTCGCTTTGTTCCAAGTTTCTGATATAATTATACCCGATCTAGTTTTCTATTCACTAAATTCCGAGTTCAACATTAAGTATACCCGATCTAGCTCTTGTTTGCCGATTTCCGAGTTCTGATATTAACTCAAGTTATTTGTGTTTTATTCCAGACTGCCTTATTTCTAGCCAGAATTGCACTCTTATAAGAGAAAATTCACCAAAAATAGAAATCTAGGTGAAATCGTGCAAATTTTATATCAATGTAAAGCTAATAGAGCAAGCTTTCAAATGAAATAAGCTACATATCATTTATATTAGTATAACTCGAGATATAAGTCCCGAAACTAGACCCTACTGGACTACCCTATTCCAACCTGGGTTAAACTTAAGGTGGAATTCATTGATGTACTGGGGATAGTCAGCAATGAATCTAACTCTGAAATTTTTATGGGATATTCCCTGATATGTTAGCTTTCAAACAACGTTGGATTCACTGAAATTAAATTGTGTAGGGTGAGTTACACCCTTCTCAACTCATACTGTCTGAATGAAAGTCCTGATTTGTAGGTCAAACTTCAAAAATTTACAACTATCTCTATACTAATCCAATGACCATATATTATAAATGTATAGAAAGCCCTAAATGTCTAGTTTTATATAAAAATAGAGTCATGAAATTTAAACGGCTGGAGGCAAAGCTGTACACTCTACCTATAGACTACTGAGGGGTTTTACTCCTTCAACGCCTCACATCATCCTACTTTCACCCTTTCTTACTTCTTAATTGAATTTAACATCGAAAACAACCAACAAACCAGGCAAAGATCATCATATTCATTCAATTATCGCATCAAAAAATGAGAAAATGAAAGCACAATCGGCCGCCCATAACCAGAATATCAAGAACAAGATTGAATTCCTACCTCTTGTATGTGATTTTGGCTAGATCTTGGAGTTTAACTTGATGAAACCTTATCAAGCTTAAAGGTTTGATGGAGTTAGTTGAGAGGAGAGGAGAAGAGAAGAAGAAGCCTGAAGCAAGGAGAGGAGGAGGCGCAATCAGTATGGGATGAAAGGGAAAAAAATCTGATTTAACATAGAAAGAGTAATTGAAAACTTGCAATTTGATTGGTTGAGGACATAAGGCCAAATTTTAGCCAACTCTCCTCATTTTTGTGACCTTGATGGTGCCACCCTTAGAGGCTTAAATGGCTGAGTATTTAGCCATTGGGTTATAGGGTTTTGGGCATATAATTCTATTGGTTTGGTTCTGACAGTTTAAAATACTATAGTCTTACTGATTTCCTTTAAATTAGTAAATCGGTTCAAGAAAATTTCTATTGAAATCTTTTATACTTCTAACCTAATTCCTTCATATCTAAACTTAATTAATTGATCCTAAATAAATATTTAATCAAATTTTCGTTAATCTCAACTATTTGATAAAAATCGAACAACTAGGCAAAAATGATAAAAATTCTGGTGGATGTTACAGGAGGTGACTCTGGTGGAGGGCTAGCAGGAGCTGCAGGTGCGCGGGTGCAGGAGGTGCTGGTGGTGGGTGTGCTATATGTAATAGAACCATAAAGTATGGAGCAGCAGGGTCAAAAGCAAGAAGAAATAAAGGGATAGCAAAATTCCTATTGCTAAAAAGGTAGAGACGGAAATGGCAGGAGCCGGCTATGTACAATGAGTCCACTATGGGATCATGGTGGAGTTGCAAGTCCGAGATCTCAATAAAAAGAGTGGCTATCGAGTCCATCACCAGCGTCTAAGAATGATATGGAAATACAAAGCGGGGTGAGAATTTAAAGAAATTCTCAGTAGGGTTCGTGCATGGTATTTAACTAACGTCACATTCATTCTCAGTTGCCTCAGTTTTTATTTAATTATAAAAACATGGGATTAAAATTGAGCTATCCATATTTAATAAGTTTGAGAAAACATCTGATCCAAGGTAAGGCTCAATTTTCACTTAGGATAGTATACGAAACAGAATAACTACTAAATAGCGATATACAGGATAATGAGTAGAATAAATAAACATACAGTAGTAAGTAAACATAACAGTCAAACTGTAAACAACGTATAATGACTATTCAATGTAATCATGCAATACTCATTCTTGAACTTATCCTTATAAACTTTTCCATTACTTGGTCCCCTGGGAGTTCTTGGCCATTTAGACTCATGGGTAATAGTTTGCTTTTCAGAATCGAGCTCATTCCTATATAGGAATGTTGGGTTTACTTTCCTTGACCTCCCCACCGATTTATTCCCCTCAACTTTAATTCGAGGCTAGCCCAAGTATTGTGGAACTCTTATCATAACATAACTTTGTGAATCTCCTGAAAAATGCTCATGTATGTGTATGCATTTCATAACTCATGCATAGGTTTTACCAAATTTTCGGCAGCATAACGGAACGTGTCCTGTAACATCCCGATTTCCGAGTTCGGCTTCGCCCTCAGGACTGATTCACTCCGATTTTCGACTTCGTCTTTGAAACACAGATGAGAGTTTTTTACGAGTTCCGAGTTCATTTTGCCCAATTCTCGACTTCATGGCTTGTACGACTTCCGAGTTTAACCTTCAAGTCCAAACACATGAACGTAATTCCATGAGATCCGACTTCGTGCCTCAAGGGGAGTATACCCAGTTTCCGATATAACCAACCATACAGTATATAAATTCCGACTTCCGAGTTTAAGAACTTGTGTTTGGAAATGTGACTCGAATTTCCGAGTTCCGACCTTAGTGTTGAACTCAATTGGAATGGACACGAGTTCGGACCCTTGAGCAAATCCTCAGTCACACGAGTTCCGATTTTTACATCCAGCATTGCCATTCCCCGAGTTCAAATAGGGAGTTCCGAGATCATAGGAATGTGAACTGCATGACTTCCGACCTCCGACCTTGCTACAAAGATTTCCCTAAGTAACAAACAAGCTGGTACGATTTCCGACATTAGTCTTCAGCTCCAAGCTCAAGTAAAAATGGCACGAGTTCCGACCTCAAGTATAATAGGGATGAGTTCCGACTTGAAATAGAGTAGATGCGAGTTCCGATTTCAAACAGTATGGCGGCAAGTTACTCTGAAAGTGAGACGTAGTTAAATTCTGTCCACAAGAAAATTCAGCCAATCAAAGCCCTCCAAGTTAACTGCCACCTCAAGCTTATAAACTCATCTCTTTCTCTCATTCAGCCCCATTTCTACGCCACTTTCTCCCTTGTTCAGCTCTCTTTTCTCTTCTCCAACTCCATTACTCCTTCAAGCTTAGTAAGGCTCTAACACTCCAAGTTTCAGCACCTAGCTCAAATCATACTCCAAAGAGGTAGGATTCTACTTTTTATTCTTGAATTATTTGCCCTATGGCTGTATGAACTTGTATTCTTCTTCATGTATTTGATGATTTAATGGATGTATTATGATGGATCATGATTGAATTAACATGAAATATTGAGTTGGGATTAAGATTTGAAGAAGGAAACTAAGAGAAGTACATGGATGAGGGTGCTATCTTGGTGGAGAGTCCACGGCAGTCCGTATGGCGGAGCGTACGGCGCCGCCTACAATCGGTCAAATCCGATAAAACAATTTTTAGATGAAAGTAGACATTTAGGGCTTTCCATAGATATATATATAAGGTTATTGGATTAGTATTGAGGGAGATACGAATTTTTAAAGTTTGACCTATGGTTTAGAATGTTCATCCGGGCAGGGTGACATGAGGAGGGTATAACTCACCCTATACAACTCCGAATTGAGTGAAACCAGTTTTGTTAGAAAGCTTACACACAGAGGAACACCCCAACATAAGATTCCGAGTTTGTTATGGTCCCAATTGTTCCCAGTGATTCAAGGAAGTTGTCCTATGTCTAATTCAGACCAACACAGGGTAGTTCAGGAAGATCAACTTTCGGGACTTATATCTAGAGATGTACTTAAGCCAATGGAGTGAAACTTCTGGCAAACGAAAGGTTGTCCTGTTAGCTTTGATATGAGACCAATTTCGTAAGATTTGAGCTTAGTCTCAATTTTTAGTGAATTTATATTCCCAGGAGTGTAATTCGGGCTAGTGACTGAACAAGCTGAAGAAAAAGTTGAATATCTTGATTTATATAAATCAGAATGACATGGGACCAAAGAGGTTAGAAAGTAGACATATAGAGCTATGATATATCCAAATTTCAGATGTAAATGAGTTAAATAGAGATAAAGGTGGATTATACAAGATTCGGGCAGAACCGCATAGAATTGGCGGAATGGCCAAAATGATAATTTGACAAGTGTTAGTGAAAAACATAAGGTTTGAGTTGAGGATTGCCAGTTTTATATTAATCCATATATATATATATGAATAGATTGATTATATTACTATGACTGAACTGTCTATGTGAACTGGCACTATTCATGGGGAGGCGGAGCTGATCCGTCATGCTGCCGGATTTACGGCAGAAGTCTAAGAAGCTATGAATGTTTAGATGTAAGGATGAATTAAAGTTTAAATGGGTATATAGAAACCCTATATTCAAGAATGACATAATTCTGTTATGAGGTATGTGAGGGTAAGTGATGTAGCATATGCATGAGTACCGGTAAATTGGTAAGGAGGCTACGGGCCTTTATATGTAATGAACATGTACGTGAAAATCATGTGTGCAATGATACATGAAAATAAATGAAGTATATGTATGAGTACACTCAGTATGACTATGCTTGAATATGCATGAGAATGAAAGAATGTAAATATATTGAATGTGGGTCCCTTCACTCGAAGGCAGTTAATTGAGGTCCCTCCCTGTGAAGGCAGTTAAATGATAAAGACATGGGTCCCTTCACCTGGAGGCAGTTGCACATGGGTCCCTCCTTGTGAAGGCAGCTAAAGACTTGGGTCCCTCTATGTTGGAGGCAGTTGCACATTGGGTCCCTCCAACCTAGAGGCAGTGGGTCCCCTTGTGGGTGAGTCGGTGTGACGACGGTCACGGGTGAAGCTGACGAGCTCACTCCAAGGCCAGGCTACCCAAGGGCAGTAAATGCACCCTAGGGACGGCGATACGTAACGCCTAGGTGTGCCAAGTAAAAGCTAAAGAATAAAGATTAAAAATTAAAGATTAAAGCTTATGCAGGTACCCCACTCACATGAGGCATGGCATCGACCCAACTAGTGTGAATATAGGGGACAGAACTTACATGAGGCATGGCTTGACCCAGTTAGTGTAAGTACCAAAGGAAGATCCCATATTCCTAAGGAATGTGACATGGCGATCACACTCTGATGGGGTATGACATGGCGATCATACTCTGGAATGTGGCACATAAAGATTTCATGATGACAAAAGAAAAGAAAGATGCAGAAAGAAAAGCAAGTTTTATGTATAAGCATAAATTTAAGTATGAGTAAAGTTATGTGTAGATGTTATGTTCCTAGCATAGTGATGTTGTGTGCATTTTACTATGCTACAGATATTATTTATGGTATTATACTTGAATGGATTTTATGGTTTCCCCCAAATGCTAAGTGTATGATTAAAATGAACTTTGCTTCGGATAAGATATTTTTCGAAATGTAAAATTTAACAGTTTGTGCAGCATGTTCATCTTTTTCAAAGTAAACCGAAGCAAACTGGAGACGGCCATGATGACAAAATGTATGAAAATTTTAGAATCCTACTGAGAATTTTATAATTCTCACTCCTATTTCCATGTTGTCTCCAGATGATTGTAGGAGTTTCTGAAGACGGCTGAAGTTGCTGTCAGATGAGGTCCGCTCAGGTAACAAAGAATGACCCAGGGTGTGGTACTATGACTTAAGCATAGTATTGTGCTTGGGAGGGTGTTACATTAATGGTATCAGAGCAGTTCGTCCTAATCGGACCTGGGATGGGCTGATTATGCTTCCAAGGAGGCATAACTCTGAAAGTTTAGAAAGGCTATACTTTAGGTCCTTACATGAAAAAGGACATAGACGTTTGTGTATGGCAGCTCTGTTGTGTGTTGTAGCTTCTCTATCGCACTTGACCGCATATTGAGCTTGATCACCTCAATATGAAGTTCGGTGTATGCGGAGATCTACGGCATTCAGCTGGCTTATTAGGGATGAAGGAATTTTGAGGGTAGAATTCAGCCTTCTGGCTATCCCTCGTAACATTTTGACCCTAGGATGCACTCCATTTGTGCGAGAGATAGAAAGGATGGTCGTGCTATCCTGTTGGAGTTTCAATATGAGGATTTCCCATATGGTCATCCATTTCCATATTACTTTTGTCCGAGCGTGCTTAACTACGGAATTCTGAGGAAAACCTGGTGCATTAGTAAGGATCACTTTTAATCCGGCTCAAGGTGTAGTGCGTGAGGGTGATATGAAATTTAGTCACTGAAACTAACACACCTCCATATATTGTATTAGGACAAACCCCAATGAGATTGGTAACACTGGTGCCCATAAAAGTGGGAAGTAGACATTAACACGATAGTCGAGGAATCTTCATGCTAACCAATTGAAGAAAGTAGAAGGGTGGCAGGGACTTTGGCCGTCCCACAATCCTTTCATTACGTGAAATTGATCGAATTCTGAGGGGACAAGCATTGCAGTAATTATTCAGAAATTCAACAAGAAGGTCAAGAGGTCCAATCAGCAAATTATGAAAAGATGAAATAAAGTCCACAAGAGAACTTCTTCAGTTGACACTTAGGGCCCAAGGCACAAGTATTAGAGAATTTACTGGAAAATATAGTGCACAAGTAGTCAAACATATGACAAGGAGGATAAGGAATTTACTCGATGAACTTGATGGTGAATCAGAACGTCGGCAAACCAAAGTATATTGTGGCACCCATATGATCTGCGACAACTTTCCACATGGATATTGGAAAGGCATCTTGTAAGACAATATGGTAAGGGAACTCTACAGCTACAGTAAAAAGGATCTAACTCTTAACCTTGGCTTTCACATTAAGTTGCCTGTATCTCAACAACTAGGAATCGAGGAGGATATTAGACTAATAGGAAGAGATATGAGTCTTAGAACTAAATCCGCATAGTGGAAGCGGCCTAAAATCCTCCTCCAAGCATCAAGTACTAGACAAATTCTACCAAAAAGACGGAGTTTTAAGATAAGGCTTCTAGTTATAATATTGAGGAAAGGTCTAAGCCCATGTTTCTAAAGAACCGTATTAGGGAGCAAATTTATTATTGAATTAAAGGTAGCTGAACGGATAAGCATTTTGGGAAAGAATATATGGACCTCTGTGACAAAGTCATTACCATTACTATATATTGATGTCAATTAATACGGTAACTGCTAAGCCTCACGATTGCATATTTTCATGAGTTGAATATTTGAGATCTTATGTACAAGTGGCAAAAGATTTAACAGATTATGTGATTAGGAACTAATGGCTTCCAGGGGGCGCGGTAGGCCACGAACTGTATCCACTCCAGAAAATCCTGCTAATTTTATGAATACGATGCGTGAAATGGCTCATGCCATGCGTGAACAAGCTGCAGCAGCACACCAAATGATGGACCAGCTGGGAAGACAACCTGGAGCCGGTCACAGTAGAAACTCCAATGGCCTAGGAGCAGACCTAGACTATCTTAAATTTGCTGAGTTCAAAAAAGCGAACCCGCCTAGTTTCCGAGGAACTTTCGATCCAGATAAAGCTGAGGAATGGGTCAAAGCAATGGAGAAGATCTTTTCTGTCTTGGCCTGTAATGATCAACAGAAAGTGGCCTTTGCCACTTATATGTTGGAAGCGGATGCCAAGTTTTGGTGGGATGGCGCGAAGAGACTGTTGGGGGAACCCCAAGTTGATATCACTTGGGACATGTTCAAGGAGGCATTTTATCAGAAATATTTTCCAGCCTCGGTGCGAAATGCTAAGGAATTGGAGTTTATGAGGCTTCAACAAGGACACATGAGTGTTTCAGAGTATATTGCTAAGTTTGAAGAACTCTGCAAATTCTCCACCATCTATCAGCGCAACCCTGACGAGAACTGGAAATGCATCAAATTTGAAGAAGGATTAAATGCGGACATTTTAGCCTCGGTGGGGCCAATGGAGATAAGGGATTTTGCTGCATTAGCAAACAAGAGTCGATTAGTCGAGGGATATAACAAGAAACTCACTGATGCCAAGATGGATGTTTGTGGAAAGAGGTTGGCACCTGAAGATCAGGAGTTTCAGTATAATCCCCCACCAAAGAAGCCATTTCAACCTAACGGAAATGAAGAAAAGCAGCTGCAATGGCTAACCACTAATCAAGAATGTTCGAAGTGCGGAAGGTATCATGGAGGAAGGCCTTGTCTGGCTGGACAAAAGGTTTGCTTTAAGTGTGGAAAGCCAGGACACCTGATTAGAAAATGCCCCGGCCATCAGCTACCTATTCCTAAGCGGTAATATCTGAGGTCAAAAGCTGAAAGAACTACTTCCTCAGAGGAGCCATCGCGAATATATGGGATAAACCAGAACAAAGATTCACTTTTCGCTAATCAAGCTTCGTATTTTCTTTGACTATGTTTGTTCAACTTCAGTATGCTTATGTGTGAAGTTTTCTTCAAACTCATAGTTAGTTTTGTAATCAAATTTTGAGGACAAAATTTTTAAAAGGAGGGTAGTAATGTAACATCCCGATTTTCGAGTTCGGCTTCGCCCTCAGGACTGATTCACTCCGATTTCCGACTTCGTCTTTGAAACACAGATGAGAGTTTTTTACGAGTTCCGAGTTCATTTTGCCCAATTCTCGACTTCATGCCTTGTACGACTTCCGACTTCGTATGGATTATTTCCAACGACTTCCGAGTTTAACCTTCAAGTCCAAACACATGAACGTAATTCCATGAGATCCGACTTCATGCCTCAAGGGGAGTATATCCAGTTTCCGATATAACCAACCATACAGTATATAAATTCCGACTTCCGAGTTTAAGAACTTGTGTTTGGAAATGTGACTCGAATTCCCGAGTTCCGACCTTAGTGTTGAACTCAATTGGAATGGACACGAGTTCGGACCCTTGAGCAAATCCTCAGTCACACAAGTTTTGATTTTTACATCCAGCATTGGCATTCCCCGAGTTCAAATAGGGAGTTCCGAGATCATAGGAATGTGAACTGCATGACTTCCGACCTCCGACCTTGCTACAAAGATTTCTCCAAGTAACAAACAAGCTGGTACGATTTCCGACATTAGTCTTCAGCTCCAAGCTCAAGTAAAAATGGCACGAGTTTCGACCTCAAGTATAATAGGGATGAGTTCCGACTTGAAATAGAGTAGATGCGAGTTCCGATTTCAAACAGTATGGCGGCAAGTTACTCTGAAAGTGAGACGTAGTTAAATTCTGTCCACAAGAAAATTCAGCCAATCAGAGCCCTCCAAGTTAACTACCACCTCAAGCTTATAAACTCATCTCTTTCTCTCATTCAGCCCCATTTCTACGCCACTTTCTCCCTTGTTCAGCTCTCTTTTCTTTTCTCCAACTCCATTACTCCTTCAAGCTTAGTAAGGCTCTAACACTCCAAGTTTCAGCACCTAGCTCAAATCATACTCCAAAGAGGTAGGATTCTACTTTTTATTCTTGAATTATTTGCCCTATGGCTGTATGAACTTGTATTCTTCTTCATGTATTTGATGAGTTAATGGATGTATTATGATGGATCATGATTGAATTAACATGAAATATTGAGTTGGGATTAAGATTTGAAGAAGGAAACTAAGAGAAGTACATGGATGAGGGTGCTGTCTTGGTGGAGAGTCCACGGCAGTCCGTATGGCGGAGTGTACGGCGCCGCCTAAAACTGATCAAATCCAATGAAACCATTTTTAGATGAAAGTAGACATTTAGGGCTTTCCATAGATATATCATATAAGGTTATTGGATTAGTATTGATGGAGATACGAATTTTTGAAGTTTGACCTAGGGTTTAGAATGTTCATCCGGGCAGGGTGACATGAGGAGGGTATAACTCACCCTATACAACTCCGAATTGAGTGAAACCAGTTTTGTTAGAAATCTTACACACAGAGGAACACCCCAACATAAGATTCCGAGTTTGTTATGGTCCCAATTGTTCCCAGTGATTCGAGGAAGTTGTCCTATGTCTAATTCAGACCAACACAGGGTAGTTTAGGAAGATCAACTTTCGGGACTTATATCTAGAGATGTACTTAAGCAAATGGAGTGAAACTTTGGCAAACGAAAGGTTGTCCTGTTAGCTTTGATATGAGACCAATTTCGTAAGATTTGAGCTTAGTCTCGATTTTTAGTGAATTTATATTCCCAGGAGTGTAATTCGGGCTAGTGACTGAACAAGCTGAAGAAAAAGTTGAATATCTTGATTTATATAAATCAGAATGACATGGGACCAAAGAGGTTAGAAAGTAGACATATAGAGCTATGATATATCCAAATTTCAGATGTAAATGAGTTGAATAGAGATAAAGGTGGATTATACAAGATTCGGGCAGAACCGCATAGAATTGGCGGAATGGCCAAAATGATAATTTGACAAGTGTTAGTGAAACACATAAGGTTTGAGTTGAGGATTGATGAATTAGATTTTTATACTATTTTTATCCTTCATACTTGTCTCATTAATCCTCCTTTGCGCTTAATTGGTTGAGTTTAGATCATTTTCTTTCTTTTGGATCTTAGTGAGACTTAGTTAATTTTTGCAGCATTTCGGTTATTTTGATTTGCTTCAGTGTTTAGATCATATCTTGAGCTCTATACCTCATTTTATTATGCTTCTTGATTTGTAGGAAAGCTAAGAGATAGAGCTACAATTTCTATGAAGAGGGCAAGGGCTAACTCTGAGATCTTAAAGCCGAAATTGGGCTCGGAACTGAACTGAAGCGTTTGGGCGCGGTTTCTGAGCAGCCTTCAATGATTGGACCATATCTTGGGCTACAGGGACTCAATTGAGCCCATTCCGGTGGCATTGGAAAGCTAACATCCAGGGCTTCAATTTATGTTCAGAACACTAAGCCAAGAAGAACCGTTATGAGGCCCAAAAACGTGTTGGAAGTCGCTGCTGAATCTAAGAGAGCCCACTCAACTTGTTTTGGGCAC
The DNA here is from genome assembly GCA_031439595.1 of Pterocarpus santalinus. Classification (NCBI taxonomy): domain Eukaryota; kingdom Viridiplantae; phylum Streptophyta; class Magnoliopsida; order Fabales; family Fabaceae; genus Pterocarpus; species Pterocarpus santalinus. The sequence goes on along the minus strand of CM062526.1, from coordinate 13,461,547 downwards.
AACTTTCTCTCTAAGCATCCAAATTGGGCAATTGAGCTATCCAAATTTAGCTTAGGAAAAGAGGATTATTTTAATTAAGTAATTAGTGACTTTTAATTAGAGTTATATATAGAAATTCTGATTATGCTTTAGGGACTTTTGACCTTCTTTTTCTCATTTTGTAAATTGGACCTTCTTTGGAAATAGAAAAACTCTTTCTCTCTTTCTCTCTTCCTCTCTTCCTCTCTTTTGCGTTTTCCTCCATTAATGGAGGGGTGATCCTCCTCTGATCCAAGGCATCAAGAGAAGCACTCAAGCTCTTGAGGATTGGTGCATCAAGACATGGAAATTCCAATTTCGGTTTCACTTCTCTTCTCTTCTTCTTAATCTCGTAATTGAATTGGAGGTTTTCATTCATGCATGTTGATTAAGAGTCAATCAAATCATGTATAATTCGGTTGATATATGTGAGTCAATTGTTCAAGAGTGTGATTCATATTTCAGTTCTGAATATGAGATGAGAGCATTGCTTTGGAAGCTAATCCAAAATCAATTCGGTTTTAGAGGTCTCTAAACCGAATGGCTTGAGTGATTAGTTGAATGCATGGAGATTTTCATGTGAATGCTAGGTTTGATTTGAGGTTTCAATTAAATCTAAAATGAATCATCGAATTGGAGTGTGCATGTACATTTGAATCCAATGATTGAGTGTTGATTGCTATCTTCTTGTGTGTCTTGGATTAGAATTTTAATTCGGTTTAGCCTTTTTGTTTTCTGTTTGCTTTGGAATTCAGTATTGCATTTTAAGTGTTTGTTATAAAAACCCCCCTGAATTTTCTGATCAAATAGTGTGTTCATCTTTGGGAAACGATCCGAGTTGGCTACTATACTATAGTCGCTATTCGGTTTAATTTGCTCGTGTTACGACGCGCGAGTCAAGGATTGCCAGTTTTATATTAATCCATATATATATATGAATAGATTGATTATATTACTATGACTGAACTGTCTATGTGAACTAGCACTATTTATGGGGAGGCGGAGCTGATCCGTCATGCTGCCGGATTTACGGCAGAAGTCTAAGAAGCTATGAATGTTTAGATGTAAGGATGAATTAAAGTTTAAATGGGTATATAGAAACCCTATATTCAAGAATGACATAATTCTGTTATGAGGTATGTGAGGGTAAGTGATGTAGCATATGCATGAGTACCGGTAAATTGGTAAGGAGGCTACGGGCCTTTATATGTAATGAACATGTACGTGAAAATCATGTGTGCAATGATACATGAAAATAAATGAAGTATATGTATGAGTACACTCAGTATGACTATGCTTGAATATGCATGAGAATGAAAGAATGTAAATATATTGAATGTGGGTCCCTTCACTCAAGGCAAGCTAATTGAGGTCCCTCCTGTGAAGGCGCTTAAATGATAAAGACATGGGTCCCTTCACCTGGAGGCAGTTGCACATGGGTCCCTCCTTGTGAAGGCAGCTAAAGACTTGGGTCCCTCTATGTTGGAGGCAGTTGCACATTGGGTCCCTCCAACCTAGAGGCAGTGGGTCCCCTTGTGGGTGAGTCGGTGTGACGACGGTCACGGGTGAAGCTAACGAGCTCACTCCAAGGCCAGGCTACCCAAGGGCAGTAAATGCACCCTAGGGATGGCGATACGTAACGCCTAGGTGTGCCAAGTAAAAGCTAAAGAATAAAGATTAAAGATTAAAGATTAAAGCTTATGCAGGTACCCCACTCACATGAGGCATGGCATCGACCCAGCTAGTGTGAATATAGGGGACAGAACTTACATGAGGCATGGCTTGACCTAGTTAGTGTAAGTACCAAAGGAAGATCCCATATTCCTAAGGAACGTGACATGGCGATCACGCTCTGATGGGGTATGACATGGCGATCATACTCTGGAATGTGGCACGTAAAGATTTCATGATGACAAAAGAAAAGAAAGATGCAGAAAGAAAAGCAAGTTTTATGTATAAGCATAAATTTAAGTATGAGTAAAGTTATGTGTAGATGTTATGTTCCTAGCATAGTGATGTTGTGTGCGTTTTACTATGCTACAGATATTATTTATGGTATTATACTTGAATGGATTTTATGGTTTCCCCCAAATGCTAAGTGTATGATTAAAATGAACTTTGCTTTGGATAAGATATTTTTCGAAATGTAAAATTTAACAGTTTGTGCAGCATGTTCATCTTTTTCAAAGTAAACCGAAGCAAACTGGAGACGGCCATGATGACAAAATGTATGAAAATTTGAGAATCCTACTGAGAATTTTATAATTCTCACTCCTATTTCCATGTTGTCTCCAGATGATTGTAGGAGTTTCCGAAGACGGCTGAAGTTGCTGTCAGATGAGGTCCGCTCAGGTAACAGTAACAGCTCCAGGGTGTGGTACTATGACTTAAGCATAGTATTGTGCTTGGGAGGGTGTTACATGTCCGCTTCCCTATGAATAGTGCTAGACAACCAGGAAATTTTAATCAAATAGCAAACCCAATATAGAACATCATATCTCCATTAGTTGTCACACACAACAAAGTCTTATGAGCAGAGCTTAGGTAGTTAGGTGTAAGTTTTAAAATCTTAAGTCTTAATCTATCTTGCAAACTTTTAACTTTTATTGATGTTCCCGAGTTCGATTTCCAAGATTGAATTGGGTCTGAGTTCTGAGATTATATAAGTTTTGACTTCTAGGGTTATGTTCAATCTCCAAGATTGATTCTGGATCAAGTTTTGGAACAATGTGTATAAGAGTTTTAAAGCATCCTAGTTTTCTCGACTTTCAGGATTCGGGTTTAAGGTTTCTTATTCTGGTACCGACTTCCGAGTTTCTGTTGAAAATTCTTGACATTCGAGTTTAAGTATTTTAGGCCTTATATTCTTGTCTTTGACTTTCGAGTGCTATGTGATTCCAATTTCCAACATTAATCCTTGATTGGTCTTCCAAGACTTTTATGATTGTTCCCTAAGTTTTGTGTTCTAACATTATTTTTCCCAATCTGGTTTTCTATTCACTAAGTTCCGAGTTCCGATATTAACTTAAGTTATTTGTGTTTTATTCCAGACTACCCTATTTCTAGCCAAAATTGCACTCTTATAAGAGAAAATTCACCAAAAATAGAAATCTAGGTGAAATCATGCAAATTTTATATCAATATAAAGCTAACAGAGCAAGCTTTCAAATGAAAGAAGTTGTATTTCATTTGCTTTAGTAGAGCTTGAGTTATAAGCCCCAAAATTTGACCTTCCTAAACTGCCCTGTTTTAGCCCAGTTTGGACATAGGGCAACTTCTTCGAACCATTAGGAACAAATAGGACAATATCTAACTCTGAAATTTTTATGAGATGTTCTCCTATGTGCAAGTTTTCTAACAAAGTTAGTTTATTAAATTCCAAATCGTGTGGGCAAGTTTTGCCCTAAACAATCTATTCTACCCAGAATCAAACTCAAAAACCTAGGTCAAACTTCCAAAATTTATATCTCTCTCAATACTAATCCAATAACCTCATATGATATATATATGAAAAGCCTTGAATATCTAGTTTCATTTAAAAATGGTTTCATTGATTTTAAACAACTATAGGCAGAGCCGTACACTCCACCGTACAGACTACCGAGGGGTTTTGGTTTTAAATTATTTTTCATAATCCTATAATTTACTAATTAATACCCAAAAATCACAGAAAATTTAAATAAGCTTTAAAAATTCTGATTTTTATTTTGTAAGCTAATATAACCATAATTAACCTTCAAAAAAATTTCATAATTTTTTTAGAAATTATTCCTATTTTTTCTAAATTATTATCGAGATTCGAGTACAAATAATCCTATTAATAATTGCTTAATTACCTAGACAAATTCTAATAAATTTCCTATTATCTATTACCTTATTTTGAGTTAAACTGACATGAAAAATTTTATTAAAACCTAGATAGGACTTTTATTAATTTTTTTTTTTAGTTTATTTCTCTATTTAGAATTATTGTTACGTCTCATTAAGGAATTAATTAACCTAAGATACTTTATAATTATTACTTAATTTTTTTATTATCTCAAATTAATTGTATTATTTTATGGTTTTAGTGGGACGTTACAAAAAACTCTCAAGGGACTAAGTAAAGGAAAAAGTTTATGATATATAAGTTGAGGAATCAATCAAGTAAAGTGAGTCCTATGCACATCCATTATTTACTTGCAATTTGAATGCTATGCTCATTTATAGTCAATCTTCCAGTTTATTTTGCACCTTACATCATTACATGGTACTATATTGATATCTATTCTATTTTTACTGCTTTAAGTAAAATCGAACCTTGCTTCGGATCATATTTTCTTAAATTTAATAAATGAGGGTAATGTATTCTGTTATTCACCTTTTTCATAACTAAATAAAAATCAAAGCAACTAGGAATGAATGCGATGTTAGTATATTATAAATATAGGAATCCTACTATGAATTTATTTAAATTCTTACCCTACTTTATGTACCAGCATCATTCTTAGATATTGACGATGGACGCGATGGTCGTGCTATTCATTAAGTTTCCAGACCTCCAGTTCCATCTCATCCTCTATTTGACTCCCTATATATTACCGAAGCATGCCATTTCCATTTATATTTCTTTGGCCACCAATCTTTTGCTATCCTTCTCTTTCATCCACTATTCGACCCAACTACACCATATATGGCTATTTCCCTCCAGGTAGCCCATTCAGCACCCCCAGCTACACTACCAGCACCCACCTCACTACCTTAGGTAGTTCCCTCTCTCTTACTCAGTGAGGGCAGTGACTTATCTAAGGCAGCAAACTCATTCCCTTCCTCATCCTTTAGTTTTGGCGCTGACTATGTTCCAGCAAAGCCCAGCATGTCGAACGGGTTCCTCTCTTCTGCTTTCGACTAGAGACTTCAGCTTCCCACTTGACTGTAGTGTACAGTGTGGTCCTATTTAGGTGTTTGTATGACTTTGGGCCATAGGTTCAATGTCTTACTTTTCAGAGAGTTAATACATGTAACATCATGTGAGGACCACATACGGTTATGCTTGATGCAGACTAGGCCGATATTTTTTGTTTTAACGGCCCCAATTCTGTACCCTTTTGTTATGTATGTACTCATGCTATAGCAAATTCTGATGATATGTATACATATATAAATATATAGTTACACATATATGATGTAGCTTCTATATATTTTATTAATCTTTCTATTATAACTCCAAATTATCTGCTATGCTAAGAGTTTACTCAAACAGTAAATGACATTAAAGTAAAAACAAAATTTAAATTTCTTACACGTGACAAACTACTAGTTGAAATATTATGACTTAAGCATAGTATTACATCTAGTAAGGTGTTACACCATGCAAACTGTTAAGCAAGGTCAAACAATTTCCCACACTATATGCATCATCTACTTGGGGTCTTGTCATAGATCCTATTTGTGACATGGTTGTTAGCCCATCAAATATATGATCAAGGCAATGCTGAAGCTTATCTACTTTACCAATTCGTTTCTCAGCTCTTCCCATCTCTCTCTTTTTCTAGGATTGTTGTTTGAAGGATTTGGCTCCAAATTTAGATGAGGATAATCTTCTCCAAGAATAACATAAGCATCATCACCCATCCTCCCCAAAATCCCTCGATAAATCATCATTCTTATTCCCTTTACCATAAATCTCTACCTCATCTGATGATGGATCTACATATGGTGTCATAGCTTGATAACTAGTTGCTATCATATCCTTAAAATAAGCTTCCAACTTATCCAAGTGTAAAGGACCTTACTCTTTAAATTTTAAAATCTTTGGGTTCTCTTGAAATTCATAGGAAAAAAAAAAGAATAAATAATGACCAAATAACAACTAAAATTAGTTTGTGATTGCATAAAAGACATACTTTCTTCTAGCTTCCCAAAACTGTGGAGGTTCTTCTAAGGTCTTTTACACTGGGTCCTATCCTAAACTAGTTTGATTCTCACCAAGTTTCGCCCATAGAGTAAAATAAATTTTCAGAGAATCCCATCTTTTTTTAGCTATTTTTGGTCATAGTTATGACCTTTGTTTTTATTAACTTGGAAATAATATTCTTCAAACCCTCTTTATTGAAGTGAGCATGAGGCCTATTTCCAATAGCAATTTTCTCAACACATACAGTTAAGAAAGCTTCAGTAGTGAGCTTATTCCATTTGGCTTTTTCTAGCATTGGCCTTTCAATTGAATTTTCTTCTTTGGCCCTTCTAGGAATTAGTTTCAAAGGCATGCTATATTTTTCCATTCCTAATAGTCATAAAATAAGACAATCTCAAAACATTGCCAAATTATGACAGAATAATCATAAATAAAAATTAATATATAACTAATCATAAATTGCATATATCAACCTTGTTTTCATGCCTTACTATTTATGGATAATAGATTTGTTTGCAAAAACTAACACATGCCATGCATGTAGAAATTGTAAAATTTAGTCAAAAGATAATTCATAAAGAACAAATAAAAAAAAAAAGAAGCTAAAATTGATAAACATTCATTCTAATGTTATTATTTTATTACTATAACCATTCATTCTTATTAACACAATAACACCCATAGGCAATGACTATTTTTCTCACACATTATTGCTTTCCATGAACAATTTTATGAGCGCCCAAATGAGCGATGCAACATCTCGAACCCTGAGGGTAGATCAAGATAGAAGGAAGCTCGGACTCGAGGCAAGGGCAAAACTATAAATAAGAGGTCATAGAAAAAGGAAAGGCAAATTGTAATTAGGTGAGCTATAGAAAAAGTAGGGATGAGATTGTAATTAAGAGTTTACAGTTGATAAGAGGGGCAACCGTAAAAAAATTCTGATTCCGAGATTATTTGGGCCCCACGACCCTAATAGATAACTAAAATACATGTAATTACTCTGTAACTGATATTTTCTACTGTCGATTTTAAATAAAAGTGTGAGATTACTCACACTATATAATATCTCGGGTAACTCAAAGTACTTGAATTAATACCTAAACACCTTGAATTAATCCTCAAGGGTCCTATGTTGTCTCTGGATATGATAAACCCAAGGGAATAATCCCTAGGGGGATTAAATAGACCTGTTAGGGAATAGCTAGAGCATGTGGCTAGAGATAAGCCACACCTATGCTCTAGGTGGATGGACCAGGGTCATCCAAGACTCAGGCTTAAGTGAATTTGAATCTTGTCTCATGCCCGCCAATAGGAATTTAGGTTCAAAGAAAAGCCAAACCAACTTAGGAAAGAAATTATCAATTCTTCCCTTTTTTTCCCCTCATAATTGAGCCACCCTCTCTAAATTTTCCTTCTCCATTTCTTCTTTTTCAACCTCATTCTTTTTATCACCTCTATGGCTGTGAGCTTTGAGCTCATAGTTCATGGCTATCTTGGCCTCAAAACCATTCACTCCTTTTAATGAAAATTGATCACCATCTTCTTCTCTATAATATCCCTCTATCAATTTAATGATTTAACATCAAGTGGAGTTTCTCAACCATCATCCATGTTGCTGCCATGAAGGAAGAAGGAAGCTACGGTGTTGCTTTTGTCTTCCTTACTCTCATAGTTTTAAGGATTTTAAGGTAGATAGCTCAAAGCCTTAGTTTTGCTTGTGTTTGTGGGCTATGTGGTTGCTATGTTCTTATGTGTACCATCCTTGATTCATGCTCATATGATGTTGTTATTGCTCTTTTCTAATGATTTAAGATAGGAAAACTTGGTTTAGGTTGAAGGTTAAACCACAAGAACAAGATTGAACCAAAATAGAAAAGCTGTGAGATAAAAACCCTAGGTATTGTCATACAAAAAAGGGTATAACTCTCCCTATTGAACTCAACTTCAAACAAGACTAATTTTAAAAGAAACTAGACTTCAAGAGCAATCCAATCATATAAATTATAAAATCATTGGATTTAATACAACTTATTTATGAATTTTTGAAATTTGTTGTTGGATTTCACTCTCTGTCCTAACCAAAGTGTGATTTAAAAGGCATAACTTGCATTATAAAACTTCAAATTAGAAAAAACTAATTTTTTTTAGAAATATAATGCATATAAATTATTTCAGAAAAATTTTACGTTTAGATGATGAGTGGATTTTCCCCAATAATTGTTGAAAGTTAACCTATGCTCTATTCAAGTTGAGACAGGGCAGCCCATTTGAAGAGCTTATAACTTGAGTTCTATTTATCCAATTGGAGTGAATTTATGAGGATTAAAAAAAGGTTCTAATAGCTACAATTTGATATAAATTTTGGATAAAAATGATGTACAATGGATTTTTAGTAATTTTCTAAATTTAAGTGTGCAAGTCTATCCTGAAATAGGATAGTCTTGAGTAAAACTTTAATAATTCAAGTTATAGACCTCAAAATTTAGTGAAACTAAAGAGATTTAAAAGTAGAAAAAAAGAGCTACAACATATTAAATTTGTAGATTAAAATGAATTAAAATGGAATTATAGAGAATTTATAAAATGGGACAGATTTAAGGATAATGGAGCAACTTAAGAAAATCTTGACTTAAGGGTCTCATAAGCTATGAAAGATTCACAGACATAAAATTAAGACAAATTTCACATCTATATAGTGTTATATTGATATGTCATCTATGATAAACCTAATCTATATGTCTAGTTGATTGTCTATATAATATGATGCCTACATGTTCAACTGTTATACTACCAAATTTTCAGTAAGGATTTAAACTTAATAACATTAGCTACTGTCACGAAATTAGAATTTATAAAGGTTCTCCTTGGTCAATTTGGTCCTAGAAGCATAGGTTAAACATTCCTAACTTTGCACCTATGTAATATCCTATGCATACAAACAGTTAATAATTCTAGTATCTTTAGAAAGCTATGGGCATCTATATAAAATTGTGATTAAAATCCCATAGTTGTTGTTTGAACTTTTCAGATTTGAAATCCATGCTATATTAGGGTTTGCCTTTCTAAATCATGCTGCTTTGGAGGAATCAAGTAGAACCAAGGGCCAACTATTTATAATTCTTCAAATAAACCTTAAACTTCAATCACAGCTACTGTATTTAATCAAAAGGCGCTACCCGATTGCATAATTTTATTCCAACAATCTATTAGTGATGTTAATCCTTATAAAGTGATCTAGTGCTTCATGCTTCAAGTGGATTTTATATTAATCCTCAAAATGAACCAAGATACTATGAATGCTTTTATTATAGGTTTTGATGATGCCAAAAGGATGACAAAAGCATGCAATCAAAGGGCATGAGATTACTTGAAGACAACCAAGTCCAAGGATAAATGGTATAGATTCCTAGACATAGGTTCTTCGTGTTAGAAGCTTTCCTTTTAATAATTCTCATGGCCAAGTTTTTGAAGCTCTAAGATTGTTTTTGACAAGCTATCCATTTGGATATTGATTTCTGAAAATATATTTTGAATTCATAAATAGTTTTCCTTAAAGTTAGTCTATGAAAAAAATGCTTTTAAAGTAAAAAAATACTTGCTTTAGAAAGGTATAATCGATTACATAATGTTTTCAACCGATTAAGTTCAGTAAAATTTTCAAAAAGTCATTACAACCGTGTTTTCAGAGCAAGTAATCGATTACCATCAGACTGTAATCGATTACAAGTTATGGGTTTCACTGGTAATCAATTACCACATGGTGTAATCGATAACCGCCTTCAAGATTAGCCCAGAAACTTAGTTTATTTATCATGGTAATCGATTACCAAAGTCTGTAATCGATTACCACGAGCCCTAACTAAAAAAACGGCTAATTCTCAAAAGTCATGTTCGTTTGCTAATTTTTCCAAATGGCTAGAACAAACATTGAGGCCTATAAATACCCATTCATAATAGATTTTTTTCATCAGATCACTTAAGGATTAAACACTCTTAACCATTGTTTTTAATTCCTTGATTTCTAACTCAATTTTTGGTGGCCAAAGATCATTAGAAAAACTTTATAGTGCTTCAAGTTGTAATATTTCCTCTTTGAGAGAGTGATCAATTTCTTTCTATTCTTCTTTAATTTGTAAGAAGGTGAGGCATCCCTGAAGTGAGAAAAAGGTGGTGTTTCCCTTGTTGTTTTAAGAGATTCAAACACTAGGGTGAGGGATCCCAAAAGTGTGAGTGCTCAAGTATTGTAAAGGTTTTCAAAACCTTGAAGAATTGCATATAGTGGAAAATCCTAAGTTAATTACTCAAGGACTAAACATAGGCCACAGGGGGTTACTAAACCAGGATAAATCTGAGTTTGTACTTTCTCTACTCTTATCCTTTTATTTAATTGCAAGTTAAATTCATTTTATTTATTGTTTGCATTGATTTCTCAATAGTCAATTACTTAATCATTAATTCTCATATAAAATCCAAAAGAAAGGGATTTTTGCAAAAATAATTAGAAAAACTTTGGAACTGAATTCAACCCCCTCTCAAGTTCTTAAGGCCACTTGGTAACAGATACAGGCTCATAGGTGTGTTGGAGGCATCACATGACTTATAATTATGCAGAAACTCAGATTACACAGTTAATTTAAACTATATCTTTACATGCCTAGTTAATAGAGACATTCCACACTAATTAACCCATTCAAATTTTATACAAATCACCCAACAAGCCATGAACCAAAACACCATCTATCATTATAACCATGACAAACATATATATATATATATATATATATATATATATATATATATATATATATATATATATATCCCTAGAAAATTTCATCCCCTGTCCCTAGTTTAATTATCATGTCAACCAAATTTCTCGGCCGAAAGTGGGTTCTTTGAGTTTAAGTGCACTAACCTTCAAGTTTCAATATAATTATGAATAGATTATAACCTTACCATCCTTTAGGTATTTAATCATCTTAAAGTTATCATGGTTCTATATTTTATCTAAGAGAACACTTTCCCCTTCTTATGTAGACATACATGGCCGAATGGTCTTAAGCAATACAAACTCAAAAAATTTTCTTGGCCACCCATTTCCATGTTCAAATTCATGCCATAATAAAGATAGGTTCCATGCAGACTTACAAAGCATAATCAAAAGAACGATGAACAGATTTTAGGAATCAAAATTATAAGTCACAACAAAACAATAAGAGCACAAATAGTAAACAAATTCTTGAAATTTTAGACTTACAAACCCCTAGGTGGCCAAATTTACAAGCCATCCTAAAACTTTCAAGTGTTTAAGTTACCAAAATACAAGAATCAACACATTAACTCAATCAAATAGTTAAATCCATGAATTTTGCAAAACTCACATAAAATAAGTCACGAAGTCATTGAATTTTTGTACAGGCAATCTCATAGCAACATATCTATCTCCTAATGGGCATTACTAACTTTATAGGTAAGGGTAAAAATTCTTTGCCTAGGGTGATGTCATCATACAAATATTGAGATGATTAGTCTCAATATTTCACATCACTTATTAGCAAAATGCATCGGCCAGATGTAGAGAAGACACTCCTACTTGCATTCCTAAAGACCACAGAGTGTTACATCCCACGCTCTGAGGTTAGACTGGCATAGGAGGAAGCTCGAGCCTGAGGCAAAGGCAAAATTGTAAATAGACAAAACATGGAAGAAGAAAGGGCGAAATGGTAATTGTTAGACCGAAATGGCAAAGTTGTAATTAAGGCTTTACAATTGTCGAAAGGGGCATCCAAAGAAAAATCCCGATTTTTGAGGTTATGTGGGCCCCATGACACTGGTAGATGATATAACTTTGAATTGAGATTTTCTACCAACAATTTTAAATAAAAGTGTGGGACTACTCACACAATGTTATAGTATCTCGGGTAACTTAAAATAGCCGGTTTAAAATAGCCGGACACCTTGAATTAATCCTTAAGGGTCCTATATTATCTGTGGGCATGAGTATTAGTTCACAACACTAGGATGTATGACTAGAAACAAACCGCACAAATCCTCTTGATGGCTAAAAATGAGCCATTCAAATTTAAGCTTAGGAGAATCAAATTTTTTGTTTCAAACCCACCAATGAGATTTAACCTAACAAATTTAAGTAGTAAGCCAGCCAAGCCTAAGAAGTAAGCTAACACTCCTCCCCATTTTTCATCCTCCATTTTCTTCTCTATCCTCATTTTCTTCTCACCAAGTCCATAACCATAAGCTTCAAGCTGATGGTTGATGGCCTTCTTGGTCTCAAAACACCTTGCCCCTTTTATGAAAATCAATCTTCACCTTCTCCTCTACAAAATCCTTCTATCAATTTGATGATCAAGCCTCAAATGTAGTCTTTCCACCTCCAAATAAGCTACTGCCATGAGAGAAGAGAAAGGATAGAGTTGCTCTTGTCTTCCTTGCTTCCATAGTTTCAAGAATCTTGAGGTAGGTAGCTCAAATCCTTAGCTTTGTTTGTCTTTTAGGGCTTTGTAACTGATGTGGCTCCTTTATATTATCCATGATTTGTTCTTGTATGATGGTTATTATGGCTCTTTTTCAATGATTTGAGATAAGGAAACTTGGTTTAGGTGAAGGAATAGAGCAAAAGATCAAGAAAGACACAAAACAGAGAAAGCTGTTGGGAGAATTTTAGGGACCATCTATATAGCAAATAGTATCCCTCAACTTGTAGAGCTCAAATTCATGTAAGACTAATTTTTGATGAAACTAGACTTCAATATAAATCCAACCATATAAAATTGGACTTAAAATAAATTAGTTATGAATTTTAGAATTTGGCTATTGGATTTCACTTTCTATCCTGACCAGAGTGTAATGTGAGAAGCACTCCCCCTATATAATTTCAAATTAAGTGAAACCAATTTTTTTAGAAAGGTAATACATAGGATATCATGTCCATAAAATTTTAGAATTTGATCATGAGTGGATTTCTCCCGATAATTCCTTGAAGCTGTTCGAGTGAAAATAGAGCAGCCCACTTGAGGAACTCATAACTTGAGATCTACTTACCCAATTTGAGTGAAATTGAATTGAAAGATGGTCCAAATAGGTACATGATGGTACAAATTTTGAATGAAAAATGATGAAAAATGGATTGTTAGTGATTTTCTAAATTTAAGTGTGCAAGTTTATCCCGAAAACGAGCAGTCTTGAGTACTTTAACAACTCAAGTTATACATCTCAACATTTAGTGAAACTAAAGAGATTTAAAAGTAGACTAACAGGGTTATAATTTCTTAAATTTCTAGATTAAAATAAATTAAAATAGAATTTTAGTGTAATTTATAATTTCAAGGCAAATTTGAGAAAATAAGACAACTTGATAAGCTTCAAGGTTTAGAAGCTCCATAGACCACGAAGAGCCAAAGGGTTGGATCATGTATGGAATTCTTATAAAAAGTGCTATGAAATCGATATGTTGATATGATGATTCTAGTTACTATGACTAACTGGATATAATTGTACAGTCTGTATATTAGGGACCTTTTATAGTTCAACTGTTACACTACCAAATTTTTGGCAGAAGTATGTGATGTGAAGCTATGAGTATGTACGTATTATGTACACGAAAATCATGCATGCAAGAATGTTGAAAGTAAGATATGAAACATGTGCATAAGTGCATATAGCATATTCATGCATGGTTATGTACAAGGATGAAAAAGGATAACAAGAACTTACAAAGAGACATACCGAGCCTCCATCTTGTAATGGGCCAGGGTGGTACTGTCTAAGAGAATCACTTGGGCCAGCCACTGAACAGATTTAAGGGAAATATGCCGATGTGAGAGTCGGGGAAAGTAAACCTGGCAATCACGCATAGAAATAAGCTCGGTCTTGAGAAGCAGGCCATTACCCAAAGGTGAGAGAGGCTATTCACTTCCAAGGGACCAAGTACAAATGTTCAAGCTGCCACTTGAAGGAAGAGACAAAAAAAGTCAAGTGCACTTATATAAGTCAAGTATGTGCATTAGCATATGCATATGCAAGTATTGTATTATGTTGCAATGCTATCATGATTATGATTAAGATTCTACATTGCTATTTCTATTATGTTGGTCATGAAATACGCTAAATGATTGTTAAAATATAACCTGCTTCGATAAATATGTTTTCAAACTTAAAATTGAGCCTATGCCTATATGTCCATGTTTTCATAAGAAACCAAAGTGGTTGGAATGTTTATGATAACACTCTGTCTGATTAGTGGATTGACTATACCTACTAAGAACCTTAGATTCTCACTACCTATTTTTGCATTTCCGTAAACATTCTACTATATAGATTAGAAGTCTGCAACAGATATCTTGGGATGCTTACCAAAATGCAGAACTTGGACTCAATCCCAGTGCAACAAAAATGAAAGTGGGCGATCGATAACCACGAATTGACGAGCACAGGGCGATGCAAGTTCTATATATAATATTAGTTAAGTTTTTTTAAATTGTAATTCTTTTATTTGATATGTATCGGATATAGTTGGGATTATAAGTCCTTATTTAGTAGAAAAGCATGAAGTTCTAAGGGTCATATATATTATATTTTGTTATTTAAAGGTCTTGTACAGCACCCATAGCAAACTCTAGACACAACCCCATGACTCGAGCATGGTGCATGTGTTTAGAAGGTGTTACACAGAGAGTATAACTATTCTTGTTCCTACCTAAGCTAGTTGTCCTAGACACTGCTCTGATACCATAATTGTAACACCCTACTAGCTAATTATTAATTTACCAAATTTAATTATTTAGATTAATTATTTTGGCTTCTTAATTAATACTCCTTCCAATTACAATAGTTGTCAATTTGGATATTTTCACAAAGATTAAGAAACCTAAAATCAATGCACAATTATGATATAGGTTCATTAAAATACCTTATTAAATTTCATTATGTGGTGAAAAGCATGACATCATTATTTGGCAAAAGTTAGCCACACTTTCAACCAATGAAGATGAAAGGTAAAATTGAAAAAATTAACAATAAATATTACATTAATATGTGAGAATGACAACTATTATGAATAAATTTTTTTTACCCAAACTGATAACTATTGTGAACCAAAGGTAGTAACTAACTAGATTGTATTACCAATTTGTTTCTTTTTCTTATTTACAGATGGAAATTTTGTAAGTTAATTGCTTTTTTCTCAATGGATGTTGAGGTTACTAAATTCAGTGATTTAGTCAATTGTATTAACTAGCCATATATTATACCGATCATTTAAGAAATCCTTTAACTGACCTGACCAAAGATAATTATATACGTGCCATTTATTACAATTGTCCATATGCTTGAAACATTAAACTAAGACATACATATATAGCTTTGTGGTCTCGGCCACTAATACAAATTGTGACATCTCAAAATTTCATCTATGTTGGTTAACTCAATATTATTGAGTAATTAAATAGATTAGAAAATTAAAGACTAAAAGCACAATTGAAGGAATAAAAGACCTATCAAAGGACAAATAATTCGAGGGAAAAACTAAGATCAAAATGGAGTAATGTAATATCTTTCTAACCATAATTCTATGCCTAAGTCATAATATTGTAATTAGAGGTTGTTACTTGTTTGTGCACATGCAGGGACATCAGGTATTATATAGTTTGGGAATTAACATAGCATAAATACAGACAACCCCCCATAAGTCGAAAGCATTAATGATACTTTCATATACATAATATCTACAAGGAGAGTTTATAACAATTACAGACCCAAAGTGTCAAAGCATGATATCAACACATGCTATGTCAGCTATATGACTAAAAGCTCTCAACTATATATGTGGCTTAAAACTATGTCAAAAGAGCCATAGAATATATACATGAAAGATCAATGAGCTATCAGTAGTATCTGCAAAATTCTCTATAAGGAAGTATGGGTCTGCTAGCAAAAGTGTTACGGAGCTTCTAGTTTGTCTCCATCATGGGGTGTAAAACCTATTCTCCATGACGGGAAGCCCCTCTGGTGCAAGCTCAAGTACATCTTGGTCTCTACCAAAAGATGAAGAAGAACTATCTTTTGAAGGAACGATCTCAATGGAGGGTGAGGATGGGGGTGGTGGGGGTGATGGAGAAGGGTATGGTAGGTGAGCCACATGTAGGGGTATACTATTAAAGGGAAACTCTAGCTCAAACTATGGGCTAAGTACAGTGATAGCAAATGGGCAATTGATAAATATATACATTCTAATAGCTACATGGCCAAGTAAGTAGACAAAGTCTTAGGCTGGGTCATGGTGCCAAGCCCACTCAGAAGTCTCAAGAAATATTGGAATAGAGGCCATTGGTGGTGTCTGAGGATGACAAGGAAAGATAAGACATGAGAACTTAAATTCTCAATAGGAAATCCTAAACTATTATTTGCGATGTCATTGTGATCATCCCCAGCTATTTCAGTTTATAATAAAAACATATTCTTACTAGAAATAAGATTCACTTCTAGTTAATAAAACTATTCCTGAAGTAGTTTAATTTTAGTTTGTGCAACTATGATAGATATTCTAAACCATATCCATATCATAAAGAAAGAAATAGAACATATATCGAGGAGCATCATATGTAATATTGAACATGCATGGAATATGTAATGCTCAAAGTTTCTAATTATCTTTGGGTTAATGTATGTGCTTAGCATGGTAACCCCTTGACTTTGAGTGGCATTCATATATTTTTTGGGTAATAGTTCGTTCTACAGGATTAAACGCAGTCATATATGTGATTGTCAGATTCATTCTCTCTGACCCTCATGCAGATCTATCCCTAATTAAGTTGACTCTCCCTAACATATCATAGTAAATTGGATTCACTCGCTTCGACATAGTCATGTCAAGTTTGCTCTCCTTGACTTAATCCAAGTGAGTCAGATTCACTCTCTTTGACTTAGCCGAGTTCACTCTCTCTAACCTAAGCATAGCACTAATTTGTTCTTGCTTAAGCAAATGAGGAGTTGTGTGTAATTATATTCTCACACATGTAGTTCATCATGGGAGGAATATGATCATGTTAATATGCACATTGAGTTCTCATGCTTTAACTGTCAATTAAAAGATAAGAGAATATAAAGTATATTAAAGACAACACCACCGGGGACACAATTTACATCAAGATTATCTCACTCATAGTATATTATAAAATTATCTCTATTTTCCTCTCACTTCTTCATGCGGATTTCGAGTTCTGCTCTTAGGCTTCCAAGTTCCAAGCTTAATCATCTCACTTTTTACTAAGTTATGGGTTCCAACTTATCTCTATTTCTGGCTCATTTCCTCATGAGGGTTCCAAGTTCTGGTCTTAGGCTCCTGAGTTCCAAGCTTAACATCTCACTCTTCCCTAAGTTTCCAAGTTCCGACTCACTTCACTCCTAGGTCTCTGAGCTTACCCTGTCCTATGACAGGGGGAAGGTTCACCTCTTCCACCCCAGTTTTTGAGTTACGACTTCCTCTCAAGCTCTCGATCTCTGAGTTTATACTATCACTTAATGGAAGTGGTTACTTCTATCTCCCTAGCTTCTGAAGTTCAAGCTATAGGTTTATGAGGTAACCCTACTTAACATTCCAAGCTAAGTTATAAGTTCCACAATTACTTACTCAGTTTGAGTGTTCACCAAACAACAGGTACTTCACATAATTATTAGGACCTCTACAAAGGGAAATTGGTCATGAGATTTTACAGGGGTATTCTCTTATTTTTCTTTCTAATAACATTGGTTTCACTTGAGAATGATCTATCCAATTCCAAATATTAAGTTTGAAACCTAGGCTATTTGGTGGTATACTTAACAAAACTGGGTCAATCTTGCAAAATTCATAATGTTCTCTAGATAGCTCATATGAACTTATATTTTATATGGATGGCGTGATCTCTAAGTTAACTTTCATCCAAAATTAGTTTTAGTCCATTTTGATTTTCTAACTCTAGTCATGAGGATTGAATTACTATCAACTCGATTCTTAGTTTCTTTTCTTTCTAATCATACACAATAACAACCACTTATCAATAACTAGAATTCAACCACTTCAAGAATGTGAACACCAAAGTGAAATATCATTAATCTATATTACAATATTCCTACCAAGAAGCTAATAAAATCTTAGCAACAAAACACATATCCAAACAATTCAAGTCTTAAGATTTCCTATCTCACTTCTATGATTTGCGGCCTTCTACCTTGATGCTCTTAAAGCTACAATCAACTTCAAGCAACACAAGATATGCCTATTTTCCTCACTCCTTGGCCAAAATGAAAATCTTAGTTCGCTAAGGGATGAGTTTATGGTTTGATTCTTATGTTTTATGCAAGGAAAAGTAGCTAGGATGGTTATAGTTTTTCTTAGAGGTAAGAAGATGATAGGTTGGGTGAATGAGGAAGAGAAATGGAGAATGAAAATGGAAGTAGGAGTTACGGATGGCAGAGGAGGAAATGAGAGAATGGAAGTAGTTTTTCTTATTTCATGATACTAAAGTGATATTAATCTAATTTTAGATAAATTAACATATATTGATTTAATTAATATAGTCTAATTAATTTTCTTGTTACGAGAATTTTGGGATTTAATGCCAATTTGATTTCTAAAACTTATTTGAACTTGATTTAATAAATTTTGTGAGCCAAAAATAATATCTCACTTGGTCTTATATTTTTAGAATATTAGTTTTCATGTTTTCTTAATTAAATAATAAATTCTTAATTATATAAGTTTCTAATAAATTATTAAATTACACAAATTAATTCTAAAATAATTATGACTCAGTTCTATGCATTTAAATTGAGTCAAATAATCGATTAAAATTTTTATTATAATTTCTCCAGAGTTATTTATAATTATTTCTAAGTTTTTAGATGCCTTTTACCCTTAACAGGCTATTGCGTCGATAAATTTTATAAATGTTGTTCACATTTTATTTGACTATAATATTTCTATCATAATTTTAATTATCTGACATACCTATCAACTATCTGTTAGCTGACAGAGACTCTTTTTCACAATTGTTTTAGCTAGACCTAGGTCAGAGGTTATTATGTTAAGGATATTTTTATCTTAATGAAGTTATAATTTGCCATTAGTAATTTCTAAAGAATTTTATTTTGTATTATTTAGTAAAATAACACAATATTAAATTTTAATTGACTTGGTTCAAATATATATATATATATATAGAACAATTTTACCTTCATTTTTGTCAACGACATTTTTAAATTTAGAATTTCTATTTTTATTATTTTATTACTACTAATTAGTAGAGCAGTTGGGACATGAATATTTCATTTTAATATATCTAAACTAACTAATCTTAAATTATTTTAAATTAATTAGGTATTATTTTGGTAGGATGTGACAACAGCGATACGTAATGCTCAGGTGTGTTAAGTAAAGAAAGTTAAAGAAAACTAAGAAAGGCAAGTGCATTTGCTTGATTATATGAGATGCACCTACATATGCATAAATTATATTCTTTTTTTTACTATTATAAAGCTACTCTCTCAATTGTTAAGTGTGTAAATAAAATTAACCTACTTCAGAAGGATATTTTTGAACTTTATAAAATGAAATCTATAATTAATATGGCATAATCACTTTTTTATAATAAATCGAAGCAACTGTGGATGATGGTGACGACACTGTATGCAGTAGTCTAGGATTTCCTACTGAGAATTTATAGTTCTCACCTGTATGTGTGCTCACGTGTCATCTTTAAATAGCTCAAGAGATCTTGGTGATGGGCATCTTGGACAAAGTTGATCAAGATTGGATAGACGATTGAAAGTTACTCTTAGACACGGTCTGTTTATTTATTAATAACTCTTAAATGTAATATTATGACTTAAGCATAGCATTATACATAGGAGGATATTACATTACGTGAGCCGAGTCAATCTAACTTGAGGCCTAAATGAGATGCAGTTTAAGCAACCCAACCCAGCATTTTGGTGGGTCGAGCTAGGTTGGCTTCAATAGTTAGCTTTTTATTTTACTCTTTGTTGATGTGTTGAATTTTTGCTAAATATTGTTTTTGTTAAACTTATATATATATTTTGAATTCAATTGACATTTCTTAATTCATGCATTCTTGGCTTGTGAGCCTTTTATTTACCTTTTATCAAATGGATTCTCTATATGCTATTGATGACAACAAGACTGCGATCGTTACTGGAAAACAACGTTGTCGATATTTAAAGGGGTCTTCCCAATTTGGGTACCACTTGCCATATCTTCGCAAATCTTTGTCAATTGACAAAACAATTTTCCACTCCAATTCCTCTTCATTGAAGGCTCTAAATTTAATTCGAAGATGATTATATGCCATTTCTGATTTTTGTTCTTTTGAGATCAAATTCTCTAAAGCATCTAATCTTTCATATTCAAGACTATTCTAATTCATTGAACATTATGTTCCAAAAATTGTCAACTAGTAACTCAGTTTGTCTTCATATCCTAACCGTTTCTATGTTAATTATTCTTGACGAACAATATGACACCATGACCATAAACCAATTTGTAAGGAGTTGTTCTCATCCCTCTAGGAGAATTCTTGAACAGTGAACACGATTAATAACATAACAGAATGGTATTTTAGAAGTCCAATAACATAATGAGTTTAATTGAGATGCACTAACAGAGTAAAAATTTTTTATACTGTCATCCAATCAAAACTTTCTATTTGCATGACCATTCAAGTAGTGGGTAGTTATATCAAAGACTTTTGCTGATGTGGCAATATATGATTGAATGTCTGTGTAAAAGTTTTTTATACTGATAGTACATTTAAATTAAATCCTAACATAATTAATCCAAAAAAGTAATAATATCCTCTAATTACTTTTTGCTTCAACACTCCAAATTTATACAAACTCTTCACCCACCTCTAATTCCTTAGTATATAAAACCATTTGTATGGAAGTGTTATAAATTCATGATTTAAATATACTGATAGATTTAATGGAGTGTATAATATCCTATTTAAAATAAAATGCCTGTTTAGAATAAAATATTGGTAATTGAGAACTTTTAAAATTTTTCATAGCTTATACTTTGGGTATTTTCGTTAATTACATTTAAAAATATAAAGATAGAGGAATTAAAATTATCTAGGTAAAATTTTTGAAATGTAGAAAAAAAAAAGAAGGGGGGAAGTGAAGGAGGATCACGGTGCACCATAAGTGATATGGTGCACCCTAGACCCCTCTTTTCTTTCTTCTTTACGTCTGGGAGCTTCCATTTCATGGCTCCTTTCTTTTCTTTCTTTCATTTTTTTCCTTCCTTGATACATTCTGCTCTCTCATTCTCTTCCTCTCAATCTTCTCTTCATCTTTCATAGCCTCTTTCCCTCACACCCATCAACCATCACCCACGCTTCCCCTCTCTCCGTCACCTTCACTATTACGGAACCTCTCATTTTCGCATCTTCCTCTGTATCTCTCTCGCCGCCATCTCTATCTCGCTGCATGGCTATTGGTTGCGGCCTTGCCAGGCAGTCTCAGCCTTGTTTCCCTCTCTGTCTCAAGACTCTCAGTCTGTCTGTCCATCATGCTCTTAGTGGATGCACCCCTCTTTCTCGTTTTTGGTTCTTTTCCAGTGTGGGGGGGCCACTATTCTGCTTCTTCTAAACTGACTCACCACTTCTTTGGTATGCCCTTGACTTATTAAAATTCTTGGAACTATGCGTTGTAAGTTTAGGTCGCTATTATAGCTATGTTTGGTGTTGTTTAGAAATTATTTCAGTAATTGGTTTATTATCTTAATTGGATGGGCTTTAAAATTTATGGAGAAATAGATTGTTTTTTCATTTGGATTTTTGGTCTAAATTTGCCAAACATATTTTTCTGGCGAGTATGAGTTGTTATCCTAATTTGAAGGTTGATGCTGGTAACACCCTACCAATTTAATGTTATGCTTAAGTCATAGCATGAAATTAAGTAGAATGTGTTACCGTGTTGATACTATACTTACAAATATCTTACTCTCGTCTCCTTTTCTTTTTGTTTATTTTATATTTTATTTATTTATTTATTTATTTTGGCGAAATGGCATGCTGTATATAATATCTGCGATTAACATCGTAGAACGTAATGAAATTGTAATAACTCCACAGAAAAGATACAGATAGTGAATATATCATCAACTATATATATATATGTAGGTGGAAGCCGATGCTTTAGTTTAACTACACATGTGAAATAGGATACATGAGTGGGCCAGTGTAACAAAAAAACATAAGGCCCCCATCAGTCAAGATGATCCTAAGTCTATGACCCAAAGTTGCACGCTATCAAAAGAGGGCCATGTGGTACAAATAAGCTCTCGACCGGGACCTACTCAGTTAGATAGCCATTGGCCACACCGGACCCGGCTGGGGAGTAGTCCATACTAGGTCCCGAAAAGGAAGATGATGAGCTGGTGGCCTCAGAAGGGTTGCTCTCTGAGCTGAGCGGTATGTCTGGAACCATCTGTGGGGGAGACTCGGGTGGATGATTGGCAAGTGCGGCAGGTGCAGGAGGAGGATATGCCACGTGCAGCGGGAATGCAAAATATGGGGTGGCAGGGTCAAACACAGGGTAGAACAGAGGGATAACAAAATTCCTGTTGCTGAATAGGTGGAGATGGAAGTTGCAGGAATCAGCTATGTACAGAGAATCCATGAAGGGATCATGATGGAGCTGTAGGTTGGGAATTTCAATGAAGAGGGTGGCAGTCGAATCCATCACCAGCGTTTGAGAATGATGCGGAAATGCAGGACGAGGTGAGAATTTGCAGAAATTCTCCATAATTGACGTCACATTCATTCTCAGTTGCCTCAGTTTTTATTTAATTGTAAACCATGGGTTCCAAAATAGGCTATCCCAATTTAATAAGTTTAAAAAAAAAATGTCTGGTCCGAGGCAAAATTCAATTTTACTTAAGATAGTATAAGAATCGGAAGAAACTATTTAGTAGTGGTACAGATTAATGAGCAGAGTAGACAATCATGCAGTAATAAGTAAGAATAACAATCAAATTATAAGCACCATATAATGACTATTCAATGTAACCATGCAAAATCTCATTCTTGAAACTCATTTTCATAAACTTTTTTCCATTTCTTGGTCCCCTGGAGTTCTTGGCCATTTTAGACTCCTAAGTAATAGTTTGCCTATCAGGATCGAGCTCGTTCCTATACGGGAATACCGGGTTTACTTTTCCCGACCTTCCTACCGATCTATTCCCTTTAACTTTTTATCCGGAGCTGGCCCAAGCATTATGGAACTTTCATCACATAACATAACTTTCATAACTTTCTTGAAAATGCACATATATCAACATATATATCACAACTCATGCATAGACTTTACCGACATTTTGGCGGCATAACAGAACGTGTCCGCTTCCCCATGAATAGTGCTAGTACTCAGTGTAACACCATACTAATTTAATGCTATGCTTAAGTCATAGCATGAAATTAGGTAGTCTATGTTACCGTGTTAACATTCTGCTTAAATCTCGTGATTAGTATCACAAAACAGTTGAAACGGCGCGCTATCATATAATAAACGTGAATAGCATTATAAAGCGTAATAAAGTTTAATGTAATATAACAGAAAAGATACAAATAAGTGATATATTCTCAACTGTATATGTACATATGTAGGTCAGAAGCCGACGCTTTAGTCTATACATATAGATATATGTATATATATATATTAACAGCAAATGAAATAAAGGAACAGCAAAAATTCCCGTTGCTAAAAAGTAGAGGCAGAAATAGTGAAGCAAGCTGTGTCCAACAAGTCCAACTCAAAGTCATGGTGAAGCTGCAGGTCTGGGATCTCAATGAAAAGAGTGGCCGTTGAGCCCTTCGCCAGCGTCTGAGAATGATGCGGAAATACAATACGGGGTGAGAATTTAAGGAAATTCGCAGTAGAGTTCGTGCATGGCATTCTTTTAACATCACATTCATTCTCAGTTGCCTTAGTTTTTATTTAATTATAAAAGCATGTGTCCAAACTAGGCTATCCGTTTTAATGAGTTTAAGGAAAAGTCGGGGCCGAGACAAGGTTCCGTTTTACTTTAGTTGACATAAGAAACAGAACAGATTATTGATAATGATTCATAGGATAATAAACAGATTAATTGAACAATTGGCAGTAAACAAACATAACAGACAATCGCAAACATCTTGATATAACCATTCCATGTATTCATGCATGCATGTAATCATGCAAACTCATTCTTGAATCTTCCTTCATAAACTTTTTCATTACTTTTTATCATTTTTCCATCTCTTGGTCCCCTGGGAGTTCTTGGCCATTTAGACTCCTGGGTAATAGTCTGCATTTCAGAATCGAGCTCGTTCCTATACAGGAATGCCGGGTTTACTTTCCCCGACCTTCCCACCAATCTATTCCCCTTAACTTCTTATCTGGGGCTGGCCCAAGTAGCATGGAACTTTCATAGTAACATATTCCTTATTATAACTTCCATAGCTTTCTTGAAAATGCACATGCATTAACATGTAATTCAAAACTTATGCATGGATTCTACTGAAATTTTGGCAACATAACGGAATGTGTCTGCTTCCCCATGAATAATGCCAGCACACCAGAACATCAATTTGTCACAAAGGTCACAACATTACATACATATTCCAACATGAAATTCATAATAACACTAATCTCATTAAGACAAAGTTTCTGCCTCAGCATAGTCAGCCAACCTGGTTCTTCTAAATCAAGCCATAATTTTTATTTAACTCATTTAGACCTCAATTTTTAGTATGTTAAAATTTTGTATGTCTATTTTCTAACCTCTTTAGTCCCATCTCATTTTGATATCTGTAGCTCAAGATATTTAGGTTTTATCCTGGCCTGCCGAATGGCTGGCCAAAATCAGACACCTAAAAGTAAAAATCCACTAAAAATCGAAAACTAACTCAAATTACACTAAATTGGACTCATATTAAAGCTACAGGGTAGAGTTTCATGTACAAAAAGTTCCACTCCATTTGCCTTAGTAGGGCTCGAGTTACAAACCCCGAATTCTGACCTTCCTAAACTATCCTGTTCTGGCCTAGTTTGGACATAGGGCAAATTTCTTGGATCACTGGGAGCAACTGGGACCTTATCTAATTCTGAAATTTTTATGGAACATTCTCCTAAGTGTAAGATTTCTAAAAAAGTTAGTTTCATTCATTTTCAACTAGTATAGGGCGAGTTCTACCCTGAACAACGCAGTCTGGCCAGAACCAGAGTCAAAATCCTAGGTCAAAATTCAAAAATTCATATCTCCCTCAATTCTAATCCAAAAGCCTTATATGATATATGTATGGAAAGCTCTAGATGTCTAGTTTCATATAAAAATTGTTTCATTAGATTTAATTGGCTATAGGTGGAGCCGTACACTCCTCCGTACGGATTGCCGAGGGTTTTTGGTTCTCCAGCCCCTCAGCTCTTCCTATTTTCATTCTTTCTTGCTTCCAATTCAGTTTTAATCAAACAAACAACCCAAAACCAATCACATATCATCATAATCATTCATTTAACACATCAAAGATTGTGAAAATAATCCAACCTCAGCCAGCTAAGACCACAAGATTGATGCAAGAATTAAACCTCTTCCTTTGTTATAAGTGATTTTGCTGGATTTTTGAAGGCTTGGATGAGCAAAGCTTGATTAAGCTTGATGTTGGCTGGAGTTATGTGAGTAAAGAAGAGAGGAAGAGAGCTGAAAGGAGAGGAGAAAGTGGCGCAAGAAAAGGGGTCTGAATGGGTGATAAAGGGTGAAAAAAATCTGATTACATTGAGTGATTGTGGTTGGCTTACTTTGGCATTTGATTGGTAGAAATCCTATGGCTGAGTTTCAACCAACTCTCCTTGCTTTTGTGGCCAAAGTGGCATCACATTTGGTACTAAGTGGCTGAGTTATCAGCCACTCAAGGTAGGGTAAAAGAATTGAAATTCTATTGGCTCGGTTCCGACAGTTTAAAATACCGTAATTTTACCGATTTCCTTTAAATCGGTAAATCGATTTTTAATAAAATTTTATGAAATCTCCTATACTCCTAACTTAATTCTCTCATATCTAAACTCAATTAATTGTCAATCAATTGATTCTAAATAATTATTTAACTAAATTTTGATTATTCTCAATTATTCGATAAAACCGAATAATTAGGCGAAAAACAGTGGATGTTACATTACCACCCTCCTTAAAAAAAATTTTGTCCCCAAAATTTTGTACCTGAGAATAGTTCAGAATACTCCTTCCTCATATCTGATTTCAGCTCCCAAGTGTAGTCGTCCGCATCTTCTTTTCCCCATACTACTTTTACTTGCTGCATGTTCTTGTTCTGAAGTTGTCTGCTACTTCTGTCTACAATCCGTGCTGGTTGTACATAGAAGGTCAAGTCCTCTTTTAACTATATTGATTCAGGTTCTAGGAAGTGGGTAGGGTCAGGTTGATACTTTCTGAGTTGGGAGGCATGAAAAACATCATGGAGGTTTGGTAGATGTGGAGGCAAAGCGACTCGGTATGCAACTGATCTGATTTGCTTCAAGATTTGAAAGGGACCAATAAAGTAAGGATTTTTCTTCTTGACTTTGACTACTCTACCTATCCCTGTTGTAGGAGTAACCTTCAGAAATACATGGTCTCCTTCCTAAAATTCCAGATGTTTCCTCCTGGTATCCGCGTAACTCTTCTGGCATCTTTGAGCAGCAAGCATCTTGCTCCATATTTTCTTGATCTGTTCAGTGGTCTGCTCGACTAAATCAGGCCCCAGTAGAGTTGATTCTCCTGTCTCATATCAACACAAGGGAGATTGGCACTTTCGTCCATACAATGCTTCATAAAGAGCCATGCCGATGCTAGCGTGATAGTTATTGTTGTATGCAAACTCGGCCAATGGTAAGTATCGATCCCAATTTCTGCGTTGCTCTAGTATATAAGCTTGTAGCATATCTTCCAAGGTTTGAATCGTCCTTTCAGTTTGGCCATCTGTTTGTGGGTGATACGCAGTGCTTAAACACAGCTTTGCACCAAATGCCTTCTGTAAAGCTCCCCAAAATCGTGAGGTAAACCTCGAGTCTCGATCAGAGATAATAGTTAAAAGGGTCCCATGCAACCTTATAACCTCTTTAATGTATAGTTGAGCTAGTTTTTCCAGGAGATAATTTGCTCAAACGGGCAGAAAATGAGCAGATTTGGTTAATCTATCCATAATGACCCATATAGCATCATATCCTGTTGATGTCCTTGGTAACCCCATTATAAAATCCATGGAGATACTCTCCCACTTCCACTCAGGGATTTCCAAGGGTTGTAACATCCCAGAAGGTTTTTGATGTTTTGCTTTCACTTTCTGATAGACCAAACACCTACCCACGAAGCTTGCTACATCTGACTTCACGCCCGGCCACCAGAATATTTTCTTGAGGTCTTGATACATTTCAGTAATGCCGGGATGTACAGAGAATTCACCTTTATGTGCTTCTTCTAAGATTCTACTTCGAAGATCGTTCCTTTCGGGAACACAAACTCTGTCGTGGCACCGCCAGATGCCCTCTTTATCTTGGGCAAAACCTGTTAATCTCCCTGATTGTACGAGATTAATCGTATGTTGAAAGTTAGCATCCTGCTACTGTGCTTGCCAAATCTGGTCCTTAAAGCTACTGGTTATCTTAATTTGGTGCAAGCGAAGGGTCTTGGGAGTTGTAAGGATTCCCAAATTAAGATTTCGGAAGCTTTCAATAAGTTCCATCTCTTTAATCATCATCCAAGCGACAGTCAATGATTTCCTGCTCAATGCATCTGCCACGATATTTGCCTTACCCGGGTGATATTTCAATTCAAATTCATAGTCTTTAAGGAGTTCCATCCATCTTCGCTGCCTCATATTTAATTCCTTCTAATCAAAGAGGTACTTCAAACTGTTATGATCGGAAAAGACCTCGAACTTCACTCCATACAGGTGATGTCTCCATATCTTCAAAGCAAATACTACTGTTGCTAATTTGAGGTCGTGAGTCGGGTAGTTCCTTTTGTGTGGCTTCAATTGCCTAGAGGCATACGCGACCACCTTTCTGGTTTGCATCAACACACACCCTAACTCTTGTTGGGAAGCATCGCAATAGACCTCAAATGGTCCATAAGGGTCTGGTAAAGCTAACACTGGTGTCATGGTCAATCTCCTCTTCAAATCCTGAAAACTTTGTTCGCACTCCGGCATCCACTCAAATGGGACATTCTTTCTGGTTAGCTTGGTCAAGGGCAAGGCTAATCGAGAAAAATCCTTAATGAATTGCCTGTAATATCTAGCTAAGCCCAGAAAACTTCTGACTTCAGAGACTGTGGTCAGTCTTTCCCAGTTTAGAACTGCTTCTACTTTGCTGGGGTCGACAGAGATTCCTCCAGAGGACACTACGTGGCCGAGAAATTTTACCTCCTTCATCCAAAATTCACATTTGGATAATTTAGCATAGATTTTCTTTTCTCTTAAAATTTGCAGAACTAGCCGCAAGTGTTCCGCATGCTCCTGCTCTGTCTTCGAGTAGACAAGTATGTCATCGATGAACACCACTATACATTTGTCCAGATATGGGCAAAATATTCGATTCATGTAATCCATGAATACTGCTAGTGCATTCGTTAACCTAAACGACATCACGGTATACTCATAGTGCCCGTAACGAGTTTGAAAAGCTGTCTAAGGGATATCTTGTTCTCGAACTCGAATTTGGTGATATCTAGAACGCAAGTCGATCTTGGAGAATACTGTTGCACCCTGTAGTTGGTCCATGAGATCATCAATCCTTGGCAGTGGATATTTATTCTTAATTGTCACTTTGTTCAGCTACCTATAATCCACGCATAAGTACATGCTTCCATCTTTCTTTTTGACCAATAAGACCAGAGCTCCCCATGGCAACGTGCTTGGCCGTATGAATCCTTTTTCTAAAAGCTCTTCGATTTATCTTTTTAGTTCCGTCAGCTCAATAGGTGACATTCGATACAGAGCTATAAATATTGGTCCTGCACCTGGAACCAACTCGATGGTAAACTCAATCTCTCTCTCCGGAGGGAATTCAGGAATATCCTCTGGAAAAACATCCGAATATTCCCTGACAACCGAAATCTCCTCTAGTTCCTGCTCAGCTTCTGTCACATTAGCTGACAAGAGAATATATCCTTGATTCTTTGACCCAAAGGAGTTCAGATAGGAGAGTGTCACAGTTTGAGATTCAGAAAGTGAGACAGAAGGGAGTACCACTGTCTTATCAGAACAATTAAGTACAACTCGATTGGTAGAAAGCCAATCCATGCCCAGAATTATGTCAAGACCAGACAGAGGGAGACAAATCAAATTGGCGGCAAAGGTCCTACCCTCAATTCGAAGAGGAACATTGATGCATATTTGACTAGTTTTAAAAGGCCCATTGGTAGGAGTAGAAGCCAATAGATCATAAGGTAATTTAGAAATTGGCAATTGCAAAATAGTTACACAGTTATGGGAAATAAATGAATGTGAAGCACCCGAATCATAGAGTACAGTTAGAGCCTCACCATCCACATCACAGGTGCCTTGGATTAGTCCTTCCGACTTATCAGCTTCTTCTGCGCTCATTGTACAAACCCGTCCTTGTCGCTGGGGTTGAGGCGGCTGTGATGGATTCCTGGTTGGACACTCATAAATTTTGTGGCCTGGCTTGCCACATCCATAGCAGACATTCTGGCCTGCCAAACACGGCCGATCGCCATGATTCTTGCTGCATTTTGTGCAAGTTGGATTTGGAAAAGACCTTTAGGGCTGCTTGCCTTTGTTGCTTGCCGGCAGAAATCTCCATTGTTGCTGTATGTTGGGCTTAAATCTTGGGCCTTATGGGGCCAACCCCCTCTTGAAATTCCCACTCGATGCCCTGGCTGTAGCTAATTTCGAATTGCAATTCTCCACAAGTCGGCATTTGTTCACCAACGTAAGGAAATCCTAATCTCCATTGGCCCTATCACAGCAAGAATGTCTTCTCGTAACCCTCCTTTAAATTTAATGCACTTCCACGCTTCATCCGAGTTCCTCTGGTAAATCATGGAAAATTTGCATAGCTCTTCAAACTTGGCAATGTATTCAGATATCGTCCGGTTCCCCTGCCGAAGCTGCATAAACTCAAGTTCTTTGGCATTTTGAACGGAAGCCGGAAAGTACTTCTGGTAAAATACATCCCTAAATATCGTCCAGGTGACTACCATCTGAGATTCTTCGAACAATCTTCGTACGCCGTTCCACCAAAACTTGGCTTCTGCTTCGAGCATGTAAGTGGCGAAGGTCACCTTCTGATGATCCAAGCAATCCAAGATAGAGAAAATCTTCTCCATGACTTTGATCCATTCGTCAGCTTTATCCGGATCATACGCCCCTCGGAAACTTGGCGGATTTGCCTTTCTGAACTTAGTAAACTTGAGATAGTCCAGGTCAACTCCTGGGCCGTGAGGGTTCCCTCCATAGCTTGCCTCAGGTTGTCTGCCTAGCTGATCCATGATTTGGTGAGCCGCTGCAGCTTGCTCCCGCATTGCTTGGGCCATTTCTCACATTGTGGCCATAAAATCAGTCGGGTTCTCTGGAGCAAGTTCTGCATGCGGTCTGCCTCGTCTTCCGGAAGCCATTAAGTTCTGAGCACACAAAATAAAAGTTATTGAGTTGATCAGGCTCAACACTAAGTCTAATGTGCTAGTAAATAACAGCTCACACGGTTAGGCACTTCATATACATACACAACTATATCTCAACCATACAGGCAAGATCTGGTGCACATTATTAGCTAAAAGTACAGAATATGCGCGAAGCATAGTCAGTCTAATCCTCAGGCCTTAGCTAGGACCGAACTGCTCTGATACAAAAAATGTAACACCTTACTAATTTAATGTTATGCTTAAGTCATAGTATGAAATTAGATAGTCTGTGTTACCATGTTAACATTCTGCTTAAATCTCATGATTAGTATCACAAAACAGCTGAAACGGCGCATTGTCATATAATAGACGTGAATAGCATTATAAAACGTAATAAAGTTTAATGTAATATAACAGAAAAGATACGAATAAGTGATATATTCTCAACTGTATATGTACATATGTAGGTCGGAAGCCGACGCTTTAGTTTATACATATAGATATATGTATATATATATATATATATATATATATATATATATATATATTAACTGCAGATGAAATAAAGGAACAGCAAAAATTCCTGTTGCTAAAAAGCAGAGGCAGAAATAGTAGGAGCAGGCTGTGTCCAACGAGTCAAACTCAGAGTCATGGTGAAGCTGCAGGTCTGGGATCTCAATGAAAAGAGTGGCCGTTGAGCCCTTCGCCAGCGTCTGAGAATGATGCGGAAATACAACACGGGGTGAGAATTTAAGGAAATTCTCAGTAGAGTTTGTGTATGGCGTTCTTCTGACGTCACATTCATTCTCAATTGCCTCCGTTTTTATTTAATTATAAAAGCATGTGTTCAAACTAGGCTATCCGTTTTAATGAGTTTAAGGAAAAGTCTGGTCCGAGGTAAGGTTCCGTTTTACTTTAGCTGACATAAGAAACAGAATAGATTATTGATAATGATTCACAGGATAATAAACAGAATAATTGAACAATTGGCAGTAAACAAACATAACAGACAACCGCAAACATCTTGATATAACCATTCCATGTATTCAAGCATGCATGTAATTATGCAGACTCATTCTTGAATCTTCCTTCATAAACTTTTTCGTTACTTTCTATCATTTTTCCATCTCTTAGTCCCCTGGGAGTTCTTAGCCATTTAGACACCTGGGTAATAGTCTGCTTTTCAGGATCGAGCCCGTTCCTATACAGGAATGCCAGATTTACTTTCCCTGACCTTCCCACCAATCTATTCCCCTTAACTTCTTATCCGGGGCTGGCCCAAGTAGCATGGACCTTTCATAGTAACATATTTCTTATTATAACTTTCATAGCTTTCTTGAAAATGCACATGCATTAATATGTAATTCATAACTTATGCATGGATTCTACCGAAATTTCAGTAGCATAACGGACCGTGTCCACTTTTCCATGAATAGTGCCAGCAACCAGAACATCAATTTGTCACAAAGGTCACAACACTACATACATATTCCAACATGAAATTCATAATAACACTAAGCTCATTAAGATAAAGTTTCTGCCTCAACGTAGTCAGCCAAGCCGGTTCTTCTAAATCAAGCCATAATTTCTATTTAACTCATTTAGACCTCAATTTTGGGTATGTTAAAATGTTATATGTCTATTTTCTAACCTCTTTGGTCCCATCTCATTTTGATATCTATAGCTCAAGATATTTAGGTTTTATCCCGGCCTGCCCAGTGGCTAGCCAGAATCAAACAACTAAAAGTAAAAATCCACTAAAAATCGAAAACTGACTCATATTAAAGCTAACAGGGTAAAGTTTCATTTACAGAAAGTTCCACTCCATTTTCCTTAGTAGGGCTCGAGTTACAAGCCTCGAATTCTGACCTTCCAAAACTGTCCTGTTTTGGCCCAATTTGGACATAAGGAAAATTTCTTGGATCACTGGGAGCAACTGGGACCTTATCTAATTCTAAAATTTTCATGGGACATTCTCCTATGTGTAATCTTTCTAACAAAGTTGGTTTCACTCATTTTCAAGTAGTATAGGGCGAGTTCTACCCTAAACAACCCAGTCTGCCCAGAACCAGAGTCAAAATCCTAGGTCGAAATTCAAAAATTCATATCTCCCTCAATTCTAATCCAAAAGCCTTATATGATATATATATGGAAAGCCCTAGATGTCTAGTTTCATATAAAAATGGTTTCATCAAATTTAATCAGCTGTAGGTGGAGTCGTACACTCCACCGTACGGACTGCTGAGGGTTTTTGGTTCTCCAGCCCCTCAGCTCTTCCTATTTTCATTCTTTCTTGCTTCCAATTCAGTTTTAATCAAACAAACAGTCCAAAACCAATCACATATCATCATAATCATTCATTTAACACATCAAAGATTGTGAAAATAATCCAACCTCAGCCAGCCAAGACCACAAGATTGATACAAGAATTAAACCTCTACCTTTGTTATAAGTGATTTTGCTGGATTTTTGAAGGCTTGGATGAGCAAAGCTTGATTAAGCTTGATGTTGGCTAGAGTTATGTGAGTGAAGAAGAGAGGAAGAGCGCTGAAAGGAGAGGAGAAAGTGGCACAAGAAAAGGGGTTTGAATGGGTGATAAAGGGTGAAAAAAATCTGATTACATTGAGTGGTTGTGGTTAGCTTGCTTTGGCATTTGATTGGTGGAGATCCTATGGCTGAGTTCAGCCAACTTTCCTTGCTTTTGTGGCCAAAGTGGCGCCCCATTTGGTGCTAAGTGGCTGAGTTATCAGCCACTCAAGGTAGGGTAAAAGAATTGAAATTCTATTGGTTTGGTTCCAATAGTTTAAAATACCGTAATTTTTTCGATTTCCTTTAAATCGATAAATCGGTTTTCAATAAAATTTTATAAAATCTCCTATACTCCTAACTTAATTCTCTCATATCTAAACTCAAGTAATTGCCAATCAATTGATTCTAAATAATTATTTAACTGAATTTTTATTATTCTCAATTATTCGATAAAACCAAATAATTAGGCGAAAAACGGTAGATGTTACACTCAGTATACTAGCTTATCAAAGAAATCATAACATTTCATTCATAATTCAACATTAGCTTCATAGGAGCATTAGTTGTATTAGGACAGGATCACTACCTCAGCACAATCATTCGACCCGATTTTTGTAATTCAAGCCATAATTTCTATTTAACTCATCTGAACCTCAATTTTGGATATGTTGGAGTGTTATGTGTCTATTTTCTAACCTCTTTGACCCCATCTAATTTTGATAGCTAGCTTAAGTTATATGGATTTTATCCCAGCTTGCCCTATAGCTAGCCAGAATCACACTCTTAAAAGTAAAAATCTACTAAAAATCGAAAACTATTTCAAATCATATGAAAATGGCCTCATATTAAACCTAACATGACAAACTTTGCTTTGCAAAAAATTCCATTCCATTTGACTTAGTAGGGCTCAAGTTATAAGCCCCGAAATTTGACCTTTCTGA
Organism: Pterocarpus santalinus; assembly: GCA_031439595.1. Taxonomy (NCBI): domain Eukaryota; kingdom Viridiplantae; phylum Streptophyta; class Magnoliopsida; order Fabales; family Fabaceae; genus Pterocarpus; species Pterocarpus santalinus. Next base: position 13,427,472 of record CM062526.1, on the reverse strand, counting down.
ACTACCCTATTTTAACCCAGTTTGGATATAGGGTAACTTTTAAGAACTACTGGGAGCATATAGGACCATAACAAACTCGGAATTTCATTGTGGGATGCGTGTAAGCTTTCTAACAAAATTGGTTTCACTCAATTTGGGGTTGTGTAGGGTGAGTTACACCCTTCTCAAGTCACACTACTCTGATGAAAGTCCTGATTCCTAGGTCAAACTTCAAAAATTCATATCTCTCTCAATATTAATTCAATGGCCTTATATGATATATGTATGGAAAGCCCTGAATGTCTAGTTTCATATAAAAATGGTTGCATGAAATTTAATTGGCTGTAGGCAGAGCCGTACACTTCGTGTACGAACTACCTAAGGTTTTTGGTTTTCCAACTTCTCACCTCTTCCTACTCTCATTCTTTCTTACTTCCTATTTGATTTCAACATCATAACAGCCAACAACTCAGTCAAATATCCTTATATTCATTCAATCATCACATCAAAAATTGAGAAAGATGAACCACCACTAGCCACCCACAATCAAAATCAATATAAGAATTGAATATCTACCTCTTGTTATGTGTGATTTGGTTTGATCTTGGAGTTTGAATCAATAAAACTTGGTTGAACTTGAAGGTTTGATGGAGTTGGGTGAGTGGAGAAGAGAGGAAGAGAGCTAAAGTAAGGGAGAAAGCAGCACAAAAATGGGGCTGAATGAAAGGGAAGGAATGTGTTATAAAGCCTTGGAGTGGTAGATAAAATGAAGGCTTCTAATTGGTATAAAACACAAGGCTGAATTTTAGCCAACTTTCCCCAATTTTTGTGGCCTTTCTTGCGCCACTTTCACAGGTTAAATGGTTGAATTTCTTGTGGCCGATTTCCAACTATGCTTCATTCTGTTTATGGTCTAATGTGGCTTAATTATACTCCATGCAAAATGACAATTCATTTGCACTTGGTCTGAACTCGGAACTTGTATCCATCTTGAGTGAAGTCGGAACTCTTGTCCATCTAATTCAAACTTGGAGATTAGTTTGGATATCAGAACTCGAGTCACTTGGAAATAGGTTATGATATCGGAAATCATGTTAGAAACATCAACCCTGAGATTGAAAATTGTGAAAATTTTACCTTTCATTTAAAACTTGAAGTCGGAAATCATGACTATTTCATTCAAATTGGAGATGAGGTCAGGAATCAGAAAAATTGTTCATTTCACTTGAACCTTGGAAATAAGGTCAGAAGTCGGTGCTCGTGGTGGATGTTACAATGCTTCTATTCTTGGGATTAATAGTCTTAAATCAAATCGAGATTCTTGTTGCCATCGTTTGCTATTGTTTGACTAGTTTGAGATTTGAATTTTCCTATGATTTAAAGTTGATGAGAATTGATTTGAAACTATTTTGTTATCTTTCCCAAAATAATAATAATAATAGTAAAACAAATCGAAAGCTTATTTCTTTTCTATTCTTTAAGCATTGTGATAGATGGTAAGTCTTACTAAAATTGTATACATGATGCTTGTAAGAGCTGTGTCAACATTAATTAAACAAGGAAGGTGCATCTAGATATTATCCTTGAGCTTTGGATTGGTCAAAGTACTACTCGACTCAAATATAGGGTGGAGAAAACAAATATAACATCAAGCAAATTTAGTGGATGATAAGAAAATTAGATTCTTATGTGAAAGATGCAATTTGTAAGGGAATTAACAAAGGCAAAGTTAGGAAGTTTGATAGTGTTTGACAATTATCTTGAGAATAATTGATCTTGTGTTGATTACAGATTCTCTTGGTGATTAACCTTTGGTGGCTTCTAGAAGTAAATTTGACGTCTTGCTCTATGAGTGGGCAATGCCTCTATGGCATATAGTTTTCTTTATACAATTAAAATCGATTTGATTTTAGTATATATTGGCAATTTATTTTATATATTTAGTTAATTATGAATATTCTGTTTATGGTTTGATATATTTATCTATTCATGGATGTCTGTTTTGAATTTGAGGAAATTTTATTAGTATGTAATTGTTGAATGTTTCAAAAGTTTTCCTTTAAAAAGAGATTACAGATTTTATAAATGTTAGGACAAGCTCTGGAATAGTGTTTAAATTATTAAACTGAGTTGTTGAGAACCTTATTTTGAGTTTGGAAACTTTACTTGGGATTTTCATCTTTGGAAACTCTATTGTATATTTACACCTTTATTTTTGAACTTTTATTAATATCTTTTACTTCAATTTTTATATACGTTGTGCGAGAATTCTCAGTTAATTGGTAGCTAGCGGTCGTTAATGCTAGCCTTGGTGCACCTTGGTTTGAACCCAACTAGCAGGGGTGTTACTAACTCTGTGTGTGTGTGTGTGTGTGTGTATGGCCAATGCACACCGCCAACTCCGTTAACTCTAAAGGGGCTGACCCCGGTTTGGAAATTTCTCAAAATTGGAAGCCTCTCTGTCTTGGATTTATATTTGAGAATCATGTTTTAAGGTTATGAAATAATGTTACTTCTTTATATATATGCACAATATTTAATTTTGATTCTTTACGTAAATATTATTTAAAATGATGATTTCTTATTTAAACTTGATTTATGATATTAATTCCTTATTTATTCATACTTTGCTTTATTTATAGAGCTTGTCCTCATATGTTATAGTTTTATTGCCCCTCACTGAGTCGGTTGAACTTCCCCACTTTTCCTTCCTATTTCAGATTTTTTTTTGTAGCTCTTGACCCAATTCCTCCAACTTCTTGGAGTGTAGACTATCGTGGATCGCCCTCTGCACTTGAGGGCTACCCAACATTTGTTGGTGCATAATTCTGATGCATATGCTCTTTAGAGTTGCCCCATAACCCACAAGCAGGATTTGATGACCTAATGATTTATTTTATTTTATGTTTTAGGTATTTATACATAGGCCTAATGGGTTTTTGGAATTTGTTTCCTTAGGGAATAAGATGTAAATAAAGATTTTAGGGAAATTGTAAATGGATATATATATATATATATATATATATATATATATATATATATATATATATATATGTATATATGTGTGTGTGTGTGTGTGTGTGTGGATTGCTGGAGAGTGCTCTGAGAGCCTCAAACTTGTAATTGTTAATGGGTTGTTTGGAATAAACTTGGCTAATTTGGGGAAGCTAGAAAGATAGGGGAGGCTCTATTCGTTTTTCTGTAAAAATAGTCAGGTTAGGCTTGCTAGAGGTCTTTTCCTCTAAGAACCGGTCATGACTCCGAAGTGGATCGTGAGAGAGTGGTTGTTGCTACTCTTTTCTATCTATTGCCACTTCTACTTACAAAGCTTGTTTACTAATTTCTCTAAAATATCCTTCCTTATCATTCATAATTAAATTGAGAATCCTTATCTTTCGTAATTAAATTAAGAAGAATACTTAACTTTACGATTTTTTATAAAATATGGTTGTTTAAATTTTTTTAAGTAACAAAAAAAAATTAAATAAAATAATTTAGATTGGACTTATGTTTATTATCATGATAGTAAAAATATTTTTAGAGGGTAAATTCAATCTTTTCTTTATATTTTTTTTTAGAATTTAATATTTTTATACTTCTATATCATAATATTATTTAAAAGATATGGTAGAAAATTTTGATAAATTTTTTTTAATATGTCAAATTTTGAGAATAAAAAATTAAGAGTGATAATAAAAAAATTTAAACAATTAGTTTGATTAAAGAAGAAAAAAGAATATTATAGATAAATTAAATAAAATTTAATTAAATAGCAATGACAATAGATGCATAGAAGTGACACCAAACCCTCCTTAAAAATATAAAAAAAAACATATATTTAAAAAATGTGAAGTAAAGATTAAATTCAGTTTCTAAAACCTATTTTTATTATCATGATAATAAATTTAGGTCACATCGATAGTATTTTATTTTTTTACTTAAAAATTTAATATAATGTATTTTATAAAAAAGAAAAAGAGTATGAAGGATATTTCATTAAATTAGTAAATAAACTTGTCAAGTGGGAATGACAATAGACAAAAAAAAAAAAAAAAAAAAAGTGGCAACAACCACTCTCTATTATTAAATGTAATTATAAATTCTTGATTTAAATTTGAAATTGACTTTTAATAACTTAATTACTACAACAACTAAATTAATTATATGTTAGTGAAAATTCTAATCTATGCTTTTATATATCTAGGCTTTGCCTCATGGGTAACAGGCGTCACACTGCACATCAAATATGAGAACTGCATTCATACCAATTGATAATAGCTTTCTAAACTCGGTAACTACTTCTAATTGTGCGTTGCTTCCCAGTAGAGTCGTTGGACCATACTCATTGTACCATCACAGGAGTGCCTTTCAACTATTAAACTACATGAAAATGACTTTTAAACACATCTTAGGTATCGTTTTAAACTTCAAGATCCGAGGATCAGTATAGAAAGCAGATTTTACTCATACAAGAGGATGGTGTGGCTAAAATAACAAGACCTGCAAGTTGCTTTAGTGAAGGTAATAATGAATGCAGTGGTGCTTATAAATCCGAATCCTATAAAGAAATCGAGGATGAGATTATTGCATATAAAGTTTTCAAAAATATTCTCATAATATAATATAATGTTTTTGTTTATCATATACTTTTTAATTAATCTCAATTGAAAAATATAAGAAATTCAGAATTATTTTACCTGAAAGCTTATATATAAAAGCATAAATCAAAATTTTCACTACCACATAATTAATTTAGTGTGTATATATATATATTGTTAGTCATATTGCCTGAACAAATCTTATATGTGCTAATGAATTAGAGGTGGGTGAAGAGTTTATATAAATTTAGTGTGCAGAGAAAAAGAACAATGAGGGGAGGTTGATTTTTTTTTTTTCTAGTTTAATTATATTATTAGTCTTCTAAAATATCATGTCTTTTCTCGTTTAGTCTTCCAAAATATCTCAATTTGTTTTTTTTTTTGGGTTCATCATTTGGTCTTTAATCCATGTCAGTATCAACATAAGTTGCCACATTGGTACCTAATGGCAAAAGATAATGGAAAGTTAATGGAGGGATCAAATGGGGAATGCAAATATTTTTTAGACTAAAAGGTTAATGGGGAATCAAACAGGTAAAAACAAGTTTGGGTACTAAAAACAGAATTAAGCCAATCTAAATAATGCATTCCAAGTTCAACACAATTCTAAATTATAAATAAATTAGGAAACAGAACTCCGAAGTAGACTTAATTTTAAAGTAAAAAGATAAGACAAACAGAGTTGTCATTGATGAAAGCCATAGTAGAAGAAGTTTGTTGGGATTGGTGCAGTGGAATAGGTCTGACAAACATTCCGTATGAATTCAATAAACTACATATAAACACTCTATTAAGAGAATGAAATTGATAAGATGACAATGAGTACAAAGAAACAAGAATTTACATGGTTCGGCAAATCCCATACATACTCCACCCTAGAAAATAAACATTTTTACTATGAGAAGAAAAATAGTACAAGAATATCATTTTGTTCCCATACCCAAAACCTTTTGTACACCCTCTCTCATAATGGAGTACCACTTTTTACCAGTCTCTGACTATCACACTTAGGTCATTGATTTTATTTATAATCAAGAGTTCTTAGCCTTTAAGAATCCTTATCTCATATCCTAAATATTTCACATTTCTCAACAAATTTCCCATATCCTAATAGGCTTCACATATCCTTACAAGTTTCTTATATCATAACAGACTTCCCATATCCTAATAGATTTCACATATTTTAATAGATTTCATATGTGCTTAAATTCAAACCCTCCTAAATATGAGGATATACATATTAAGAATACACATATTAAGGATATATACATTAAAGATACACATCTTGGGGATACACACCTTAAGAATACACATATTAAGAATATATATAGATAAAATCAATCATAATTTTATCAAGATATATACATGAGCCAACATTCCTATCATAGTTTATACTTAGAAGAAGAAGATGGCTAGAAAATTTTGAGGAAGAAGCCATTGATTGAGACCACAAAAGGGGGGGGGGAGGGAAGCAAACGTTTTGAACAAATTTAACAACCATATTTTGTCTTGTGTTCCATCTTTTATCTGTTGAGATTGCTTCATGATTTTTTGTATGTTTTTGGTCATATTAATGTTTTTGTGTTTATAAGAGGCTGAATTTTCATTATTTATTTTTTGTATGTTTTTAGGTCATATTCATGTTTTAATGTTTATAAAAGGCTGAATTCCTTTCTCTAGCAATAGTTTAATGAATGCTTAACTTATTATTGTAAAATTGATGCTCTTTGATCAAATTAGTTGTCCTTAATGCTTATGTGGTATGTCTGTCACTCTACTTGCAAGATGTTAGGTATCTATATCTTAAAGTAATATTATGACTTTTCATATTCTAGATATCCAAAGTCTCTTAATTAATACTGTCAATTTAATTTTTTTTTATTTTTGTCTTTTTTCAAGACTTGCATTAAATAGCTACAATACCAAATTTAGGCTTCTCCATCCATCCACTGATAGCCTTTTTTTTATTTTCTAAGACCCAAAATTTTCAATTTTCCCTTAATTTATGCTTTCCAAAATATGTTTTTTGGTACAAAATTAAACTTATTTTATTTTGGGTACAAAATCAAAGACATTTTTAATCAATTAATTTCTATTTGTTTGCAGAGATTTCTTATATGGTATTGTTAGTGTATTGATTAAAAAACAAAGAATAAATTTGTTTAAAAAAATCAATATATTCACAGCTGAAAAAAATTTATGAATTCATATTTTAAGTATTTATTGAATTTTTAGGAAAATAAAAGAAGAGGAGGAGCATAGGTGAAATAACTATCTGCAAAAGAAAATGTATTAGTTTAATAGGTACTTCATTTAGACACCCATCAACACTATATATATAGTGAATAGGAAATAAATACAACTTTTAAAAAAAAAAATCATAGTGCATAGTGTATAGAAAATAAAATGTTCATGTTTTATAATAACTCATTTTAAAAGTTGAAATAAATACACCGTTAGTCACATACATTAATTCTAACTGCATTTGTCACGACCCAACCCAGGTCGTGACCGGCGCGTAGGGACACGTCCCTAGCAAGCCTACTTAGACTTTATTCTAATAAAAAATCGGACATAGTCTCATTTGTATTTAAGACTATTCTCAAATAAGAATTCTTTACCAGCAAAAACAGTACAACCACACAAAATTATTAGGGATCTAGACATTCTCCGAATACATCGTACAACACACAATATGAGAATTTAAACATAATCACTTATGAAAATGTGTTTACATAGCTATTAAAGAAGTTTTAATCCATAATAATTGAGATTTAAACTAATTACAACTCAAAACAACACTATACATATTACAACATATGACCCAACATAGGGAGGACTCTGCCTGTAGGTTATTGGAGCACTTCTAAATATTTTATACTTAAGCTTAAATGTTGAAACTTTTAGTTAGCTGTGGAAGCTTGAGCACAATCCCGCATCTATCTAAAAACATGGAGAGAAAGAGAGAGTGAGTCACACTGACTCAATGAGAGATAATATACCTATAATAAGAGTGGAAAAAGCTTAAACATAATCTTTTAGTAACATATAACCTATTAGCTTTTTCAAACTCATATAATTTCTTAAGTAAAATACTTTGTCTATACATTAATATACTATCAAATTTCTTGTAAAACATACTTGAAATATAACCTGTCCTTAAAATATCCATAGGTCCTTGATCACCTTTTTCTTTCAATTGGATAAAAACTTCTTTGTAAACACATATATAATAAGGATATAAGAACTAGGCTGAAAGATAGAACTACTTTCTCATAATATGAAAAGTAAATACTTATTTCAAATTCATCATAAAGCTTAAGGGAGAATCCTATTTCAGAAATAATTGCCTGATTCGGTGGCCCTATGGCCTAACTCCAACAGTAAATGGTAACTTCATACCGTGCATGTCTATGTATATTCCGGACATGTCGACCAAACATGCGGGGCTAGCAATCAGCCTACTAGTTGGGTTACTCGAGGTGCACTAGGGCTAATACTATTGCCATTAACAAACAATTTCTGTTCTAATTTTCTTCCCTTAAGAAAACTTATTCTTTACTAAATTATTGACGTTAAAACTTTTCCTTAGCTCAAATCATATATTTTCTCGCTCATAACCTCAACACATGATAATATTCAAGAAACTTCCTTATTCTCAACAAATAGAGTTACTAACTTTTCAAATATTCAAAATAACAACACTGTCAAACATAAGTTTAAAGTGTAATACTTTCAAACTGTTCATCTTAAAGTATCTAGAGTTCTTCATCAAATTATTGAAATTTAGCTATCTCTTTCTATTAAATCGGTCAAGCATTGGCTTTAAGAATATAACAACTTCTAATAACTTAAGACTTCATATCTTTCTATCATATTACTCAAATATCTTAAATCAATTTCTATAAGAGCTTGTCCCACATATATGCTTAAACATATATATAAATGCACATAACTAGCATGATTATATCAAGGGTTCTATAAATATGGAGTAAAACATATTAATTCAATTCTTTCATAAGCTTTACTAAATTACATTTTAAGGATGTAATTAGGAAATTAAGAATAAGACACAAGCTATAGATATACTATCACTCACAACTCATATTTAAAGTCAAGAACTCAAGGGGGTGGTGCTTTCGAGCCAATTGGAAACTCCTAGGAAGAGTCGAAAGCTACAAAACATAACAAACTATCATGAATAAGCTTCTAGGAACCAAACTTAACTCCAATCAACACCCTAACTTAAAATCCCCAAATATAGGAATCCTAAACCCTCATAACAAGAACCCAAACTTAACTCTATGGAATCAACAATCAATCTATAGATAAAAGGAGATAGAGAACATCAACATTTACGTTAAGATCTTGGAATAAAGTTTGGGTAAGAGAAGAGTGGTGGATTTCCTCCACCTTCCACTTTCTCTCACTAGAAATGAGGAAAAAGAGAGAGCTTCAACGGAGAAACAAGCTAAGGTATGATGAGGATGATGATGAAAGAAGATGAACTTAGATGGTGGATTGAGTGAAAAATGGTGAAGGGTTGATGGAAATCATGTGAGGGAAGAGAAGAATGAGAGAGAAAGAGAGAGACATGGTGGAAATGGGGGAGAAAAGTCGTGTCACGACCACACTCAGGACGTGATTGGTGCATAGGGGACACATCCCCTAACAAGCCTACATTAGACCTTTTCTAAAAAAAAATTGGGCAGAGTCTCCCTTATATTTAGGACTATCCCCAAATACGGATCTGCCACCTACACAACAATCCAAATACATAAAAATCATTGGGGATCCAGACATTCTCCAAATGCACCCCACAACACACAATATAGGAGTTTAAAACATAATTATACTTTTGAAAAGATATGTATACATGTATATTCTTGAAGCTTAATTCATAAATATTAAAACTCAAGTTGGTCATAACTAAATTAATATACTAATTTTGCAAATTATAAATGATACGGAAAGGACCCTACCTTGTCGGCAGGTTATTGGAGCATTACTAGAGGTTCTACCAATTTTACTCAAATACAAAAAAAAAAAAAAAGCATCTGAAGCCCCACACGAACAAGTGTATGGGAATCCAACACTTCTAATTAGCCATAGAAATCCGAGGACGAGCTGACACCTATCTAAAAACATGGAAAGGAAGAAAGGATGAGTCATATAGACTCAGTGAGGGATAATATATCTATAACAAGAGTAGAACAGGTCTAAACATACAATTTTAGTAACATATAATTTATAAGCATTTTCAAAAACTCATACGTTGTTTCTCAAGTAAAATACTTGTTCATGTAGTAAAATTACTATCAAAACTTCTGGTAAGGCATATCTGATATTTAATCTATCTTTAAAATCTCTCTATGGCTCATTAGAGCACCTTTCAGTTCAACTGAACATACACCTCATTATATCAACTCATATGTATCCTTGCTCATGACTTCAAACACATGATAACTTCAAGGAATTTCCTTAAATTTCAATTTCAACTAAATATAGTTTCAACTAGTAAATAAGGATCTTAAACATAAATGCATAATATAGAAATACTTTCTCAAAATATAGAAAATAAATACTTATTTAATCTCATGAAAACTTAGGGGAGGATTCTATTTCAGAAAATAACTGCCTGACTGGGCTTGCCTAGCAATAATTGATCTCATGCCTATGCGTGACTATATCTACCGGAACTGTTGTCCGATATGTTGGGCTAGCAATCACCCTACTAGCTGGGTCATATGAGGTGTACCAAGGCTAATGCTGCTGCCATTAGCAAACAGTTCTGTTACAGTTCCCCTCTTAGAAAGACACTCACATTTGTGGAGTCTGCCATGCCTCATGTGAGTCCTTGAAAACACATTTCCTTTCTAACTCCTTGACAATAACACTATTCTTTATTTCAAATCATATAGTTTCTTGCTCATAACTTTAAATGCATAATAAGATCGAACAATCTTCCGTATTCTTAGCAAACATAGTTATCAAAATTCACCAAATATTCAAAATAACTGTACTATCAAATATAGTTTCAAAGTATAGTACTTTCAAATTTAAGCATCTAGAGCTCTTTCTCAGTTATTGAAATGTGACTATTCTTTCTATCAAATAGCTCAGAACATTGACTTTAAGAACATAACAATTTCTAATAACTTGAAACTTCATATTATTTAGATACCATAAATTAGCTTCTATAAAAGCTTGTCCCACACTTCTATATATATATATATATATATATATATATATATATATATATATATATGTCAAGAGTCTTATAAATACGGAGTAAAACATATTAATTCAATTCTTTCATAAGCTTCACTAAATTCCGTTTTAGGTATGTAGCTAGGAAATTAAGAATAAGAACAAGCTATAGATGTACTAGCACTCACATATCAAGTTTGGAAAGAAAGGACCCCAAACTCTACGAAGTCTTAAAGCCACTAAGAGATTCCGGAGAGTATCTAGCATGAAAAATACATATGTTAGACTTCCACCACTTAACTATTGTAACAATTTACTAGGATTAGCCCCATAGGGCAAAACCCCTAATTTATAGAACCCTAACCCTCCCTTTATAACCTTAAACATGGAATTCATGGAAAAACTAGCTAATTTATGGTCTAATAAGTAGAGCCGGGTATACGGGCCGCGATCCGCGGGTTAGTCCGTTTAATCCGCAATCCGCACCACTTAACCCGCTCATTTATTGGTCCGTTTTTTTTGCGGGTTTTATAGCCCGCACCGTTTAGCCCGCGGGCTAAATGGGCTAAGCCCACGGATTCGCGGACTAACCCGTTAGCCCGCATAATTGTTTTTCTTTTCTCCTTATTAAGTGTACAAAACAGGGCCACACTTCACATATCTCACTCTCACCCACAATCCACTCCTCACTTAATCACCTACGGCCCAACAAAAAAAAAACACTCTCTTCTAACTTTTCAAAGACAGAGGAGACACAATAGTTGCAACTTGGAACCCAAGCCCGCACCTCATTCAGTCACTCCAACATCACAAATTCACAATTTACAAAACTTAGACCATCTAAAAAAACCCTAAAGGCTAAAGCTACCCCCAGCCGGCTAGCCCCAGCTGCTGCGGCGTCCTCTTTCTCTCACTTCTCGGTCTCAGCCTCTTCAGTCTTCACCCGCCGAGTCGCCGGCTGTCCTCCTTCTCCCTGCTTCACCCGAGTTGCGAGCTTGCGATTGTGAGCCTCTGTTCGAGCCCTTGCGACAGCGAGCCTCCGTTCGAGCCCCTGCAACGGCGAGCCTTCGTTCGAGCCCCTGCGACGACAAGCCTCGGTTCGAGCCCCTGAGACAGCAAGCCTCCGTTTGAGCCCTGCGACGGCGAGCCTCCATTCAAGCCCCTGCGACTGCGAGCCTCCGTTCGAGCCCCTATAGCTGCGAGCCTCTGTTCGAGTCCCTTCGAGCCCCTGCGACGGCGAGCCTCCCTTCGAGCCCATGTGACTGCGAGCTGTGAGCTTCCGTTCGAGTAGTTTGCGAGCCTGCTTCCGTTGGACTGAGACTGAGTGCTAAATCTCAGCTTGAACCTCTGTTGCTGAGTTCCTGTCGCCGCCGGGGCACCCCTCACCTCCATTTGAACTTCGAAGTCCACAAGAAATTGAGGTATTGTTGCTTCTTTGTCTACTAATCTGCAAGCAATAGTACTACTAGAGTGGGTTTGTTTATTTAGTTAGCTTGCCTATTTTTTTGCTCTTAAATCTTGATTTGGGATTTGTTGACTGATTATATTTAGTTGGTGTTTTACTGTTTTTGACTGATTATAATGTAAATTGCATTCTGTTATGCCTATGCCTTTGGTTTAGTTATGGGATTTTTAGTTATATTTTGTTTTGTGATTATTTCAGCTTGATAATTAATTAGATATGGAAATGTCAAATGTGGGTTCTTCTGCTGAAGTAAATGTCATGAATCAGAATAATCAAAGGGTTCAGGATATTGGTAGTAGTGGTAGTGGCCCAACTGTTGAAGGTGCTATTGATGAATCTAAACCAAGTAATAAGAGAACTAGGAGCCTTTCATCAAATGTTTGGAATTATTTTGATAAAATTGGTGTGGGTTGTGATGGGAAAGAAAGAGCACAATGTAAGGCTTGTGGGAAAGAATATGTTAGTGGTGGTAATAAGTATGGGACTTCAACTTTGCTACGCCATGTAAATAAATGTGAGAAATTGCCTAGGTTTCCCGATACTGAAGTTGGAAAGCTAATGCTTGATCAAGCTGCAAGATTGAGATCTAGAAAAGTTGATAACAAAGTTGTGCGTGACTTAGTTGCTATGGCTATCATAGAGCATGATCTTCCATTTTCTTTTGTTGAATATAGGAGGGTGAGGGAATTGTTGAAATACCTAAATCCTGAAGCCAAGATTTATTCTAGGCGAATGGTTACTACAGATGTGATTAATATGTATGAGAGTGAAATGAAAAAATTAAAGCAAGTGTTGTCTCGCATTCCAAGTAGAGTATGTTTGACTTCTGATGTATGGACTTCTTGCACAACTGAGGGCTATATTACATTGACAGCCCATTTTGTTGATGAAAATTGGAAGCTTAATAGCAAAATTCTAAACTTTTTTCATATGCCTCCTCCACATACTGGACGTGAATTATGTAAGGTTGTGTTAAGTTTTTTGCAAGAGTGGGGAATTGAGCGAAAAATTTTTTCATTAACTTTGGATAATGCCACTTCTAATGACAATATGCAAGAAGTGTTGAAAGAGAGGATTCGTTCCTTATATAATGGTTTGTTATGTAATGGTGAGTTTTTTCACATTCGGTGTTGTGCTCATATTTTAAACTTGATTGTTCAAGAGGGTTTGAAGGCTACTAGTGATGCTTTGTACAAAATTAGAGAGAGTATCAAGTATGTTAAGGGGTCAGAAGGAAGAATGAATGCTTTTAAAGCAATTATTAAAGAAATTGGTGGGATTAACACTTCTGTTGGCTTGCGTTTGGATGTATCTACTAGGTGGAACTCCACTTTTTTGATGCTTGAAAGTGCACTTCCATATCAGCGTGCTTTTTGGGACCTTGGCATGAATGATTCAAATTATAATAAGTATTGCCCTTCTAAGGAAGAATGGAAAAGAGCAGAAAAAATGTGTGAATTTTTGCGTCCTTTTTATGTGATCACTAATCTAATTTCTGGATCATCTTATCCTACATCTAATTTATACTTCAAACAAGTGTGGAGGATTGAATGTTTGTTGATTCAAAATATGGGCAATGAGGATGAAGTGATTAAGGATATGGCTTCTAGGATGAAAGTGAAGTTTGACAAATATTGGAGTGAGTATAGCATTGTGCTTGCACTTGGATCTGTTCTTGACCCCCGCATGAAGTTCTCATTTTTAGAATTTTGTTATCGAAAGCTCGGTCTTGATCCAATAGCTTGTCAAGAAAAGTTAAATGTTGTGAAAAGTAAGTTGTTTACTCTTTTCAATGAGTATGTGCAAAGGTCTTCTGGAGAGTCAAGTAGTTCTCAAGCTCAAAATAGCCAACTTCAAACTCATGAAGTAGCTATTAGAAGTGGTATTGAAGACCCATCACCTTGGATTGATATGGATGTAAGTTTATGTATCTTACTTATTTACCTTTTATATGTTTGATTTATTTGATTCTTTATTTGAATTTTTAATTCTTTATTTGTTATAATTTGAAAATGACATAGGAATACATTGAATATGAGAATCAAAATGTTCCACAAGTTGGAAAGTCACAATTGGATGTTTACTTGGATGAGCAAAAGATGGAGTTTCAATCCCATCAAAATCTTGATGTCTTGCAATATTGGAAGGACAATAAACATCGATTTCCAGATTTAGCATTGATGGCTTGTGATATTTTGAGCATTCCAATAACAACAGTGGCATCCGAATCAGCATTTAGTATTGGTTCTCGTGTGCTCAATAAATATAGAAGTTCTCTTCTTTCTAAAAATGTGCAAGCTTTGATATGTACTAGAAATTGGTTGCTTGGCTTTGATGTGCAAGGTAAAAATAATATGAAATTAATTTATATCTTTTCTTATGTTAATATATGTTTTGACTAAATGTGGTTTTAATTTTATTTTTTTTTAACCTTTTGCATGTTGTGACTTGTGAGTTGTAGACCAAGATGAAGATTCAACCTTAGTAGAGGTGGAGACAAAGATTGAGGCAAAAACATCTATGAGTGCTTCAAATGTGGTGATTGATGAATGAAGGGCTTTGAAAAATTGTGTTATTTTTTCTTTTGTGTATTTAATATATTGGACTTTAGTAGCATTTGAGGTTTGATGGATAGACTTTGGAAGGACGTTGAATTTGATTTTATTTGTGTATCTCATGCATTGGAGACTTGGACTTTATGAGTACTCACTCATGATGTATGTTCTGTTTTATTGTTGGCAAAGAATTGAAATCCTCTAATGTTGTTCACTTGTCTTTCATATATGTAGTATATGCATATGTTTGAAAGGTTGTTTTTGTTAAGGGTTGTAGTGTAGTTGTTAGGAAGTTGGAAAGTTGAAAGAATAGTCTTATATTAGACTTTGTGAATTTGATGTATTAAACTTTAATTTTTGGTGTTTTGGACTATTGGATTATTATTGGTACTCATATATTATTTGGTATTTGATACATTTGATATTTGATAGTTGTTGATTTATATTGTTTAGTATTTGGTATGAGATTGAAGCTGCCTTTGAATCTTTGATGATTAGTTGATTATTAATCATTATTAGGATTGAAAAAATAAAGTATAGAGAAGTTGTAAGTCTTGAGTATGGAATTATCAAATAGAAATAAGTGGAAAAAAATAAATTTTAGTACTTGCTTGCAAATCTTTCATATTAGTTTACATTGGAGGTTTTTTCCTCTAGTAAGAAACCCAAAAAAATTGAAAATTATTAGGTAAAAAAAATAAAATCAGAGAATATCCAAAAAAAAAAAATGAAGGCAGGAACAAAAAAGTCCAAAAAATGAAGGCAGGAACAAAAAAGTCCAAAAAAAAAAAAGAAAAGGCCCAAAAACGAAAGCAAGAAAAAAAAGACTTAAAAATCTGAAATAAAAAAAAGGCCCAAAAAATTGAATGCAAAATAAAAACAGAGAAGGCCCAAAAAAAGTGAAAACAAAAAAAAATTTATGTAGTGGGTGGCTGTAAGCCGGAGCTTATGCGGTGCGGACGCGGGCCAACAATTTTTTAGCCCATTTGTTATGCGGACCAATCCGGTCCAGCCCGTATAAAAATAGTCCGTCGCGGACCGGGTTAAACGGGCCGGGCTGGCCCACTTACCCACTTCTACTAATAAGGAGGGTTGAGCTGAAGAATTACCTAAGAAAGTGGAGAAAGGTGGTGGAGTGTGAGAAGAGTGGTAGGTCTCCTCCCACCATCACTTTCTCTTACTAGAAGATGAGAGAGAGAGCTCCAGAGAGAAAATCAACCTCCAAAGCTTGGATAATGATGAGGAAATAATGGATTTTGAGTAATGGGTGAAGGATTGATGGAATCCACAAAGGAAGAAGAAGGATGAGAGAGGAAGGAAGAGAGAGAGAGAAAGATTGGTGAAGAATGAGGGAGAAGCTTCAAGCTTTATCTTTTAATTACATGCAGCGGTCGCCTGGGCGCCCACTCACATGAAACTCAACATTCAATAGCACAGCCAACGCCCAGAGCCTTTTTTTTTTTGTCTCTCCTCATCCAAACACTTCTCAAACATCATCATATACTTATTTACATTTACATTTCTTTATTTTAAGTTACTCCATTAACTTTAAAACATAAATGTAAATAAGAGAATACTCCCCCTTTGAATCCAATAAAAAAATTGAAAAAATCAAACTCCTTAAGAATCAAAATCTAACTTTTAGATTTTTGTACAAACTTCCGAAAACTTGCATTTTCCTAAACTTCAAGCTTGAAAACGAAAGGGTTAATATCTTCCAAAAATTCGTTAAAAACCACTGTTCAATTCTTGGATATTTAAGGAACAATTAGCAGGACTTTTAATCCCATGAAAATGTCCCAAACATATAGCCCTCCAAGAAGGCCTAGGATGCAAACTTGGAACTTCGCGAGATCCGACAGGACAACGCACCACAATTTATGTATTCCTATATCTGGTTATTACAAGTTGAGATTCCCTTCTTATCTCCGCCTAGCGGGTGCCACGACCTGGCCGTCTTAGTGCCCGTTCACCTAAAGCTTCAACAATCATCAGCGCAGCCAACGCCTAGGCGCCCTGTCGTTTTTTTTTTTTTTTCTTCTCTTCCAAACACTTCTCAAGTTAATATTCTTATTTATTTTACTCTTCATTAAATTTAAAATATAAATATAGATAAAAGAATACCCC
The DNA here is from genome assembly GCA_031439595.1 of Pterocarpus santalinus. Classification (NCBI taxonomy): domain Eukaryota; kingdom Viridiplantae; phylum Streptophyta; class Magnoliopsida; order Fabales; family Fabaceae; genus Pterocarpus; species Pterocarpus santalinus. The sequence continues at coordinate 13,410,538 of CM062526.1, read as the reverse complement.
CCATTTGAATCCAATAAAAATATTAGAAAAATCAAACTCCTTAAGAATCAAAATCCAACTTTTGGATTTTAGTACAAAATTCCGAAAACTTGCATTTTCTTAAACTTCCAGGCTAAAAATGGAAGGGTTAATGACTTCTTAAAATTCATTAAAAATCACTCTTCAATTCTTGGATATCTAATAAACAATTACCGGGACTTTTAATCCCATGAAAATGTTCCAAACATATAGCCCTCCAAGGAGGCGTAAGGTCCAAACTTAGATCTTTCGCAAGGTCTAACAGGACAAAATGTCATAGTTCAGGCACTCTTGGCTTGGGTGTTACAATATTTATATGTATATTTAATAAAATTATCAAATATTTTTAGTTTTAGTAATGTATAAATACATTTAATAAATATAATTTTGCTATATTATTCATGCTACTAGATGATATGTAACACCCTCCCAAGTGCAATACTATGCTTAAGTCATAACACCACACTCAAGAGTTGTTACTGTTACCTGAGCGGACCTTATTTCATCGCAACTTCAATCGTCCTTGAAATCTTTCGAGCTATCTGGAGATAACATGGAAATAGGAGTGAGAATTTTAATTTCTCAGTAGGATTCTCTAAACTATCACACATAGTGTCATCGTTATTATCTCTAGCTGCTTCAGTTTATTATGAAAAATGTGAGCATGTTAAATAGACTATTCAATTGTATAGTTGAAAATATATTGTCCGAAGTAGAGTTCATTTTATTCACGCACTTGAGTCACATTGGCAATATTGTATAGTTGGAAAATAATCACAGCCTAAGTAGATAGAACAACTTCAACATCAATAAAACATGAGATATCATTATGCAAATTCTTATTTTTGAATTCATGCAAATGCACTGATGCTTTCTTTAACGTTCTTTGCTTTCTTGCACCCACTAAATACAAGTGGTAGTGAGCTAATACCATGGACGTTGCCACCATAAATTTTCGGTACTTACACTAGCTGGATCATGCTATGCCTCATTTAAGCCATATCCCCTATACTCACACTAGCTGGGTCAATGCCATGTCTCATGCGAGGGGGGTGCTTGCATATATTTGAATCTTTAGTCTTTACTGCCTTTGGGTAGTTTGATCTAGGAGTGAGCTCAACTCATAACCGTTGTCACACAGTACTGACCCACAAGGGGACCCACGTGCCTCTAGGTCAGAGGGACTCAGTTGGCCATTTGCCTCCAACATAGAGGGACCCAAAAGTTTTAGCTACCTTCACAGGGAGGAACCCAATGTGCAGCTGCTTCCGAGTGAAGGGACCCACATCTTTGTCTTTTAACTGCCTTCGTAAGGAGGGATCTCAAATAACTGCCTCCAAGTGAAAGGACCCAATCTTATCTTGTTTAACTGTCTTCACAAGGAGGAATCTCATAATTGTCTCCAAGTGAAAGGGATCCACTTTTAATATATTCATATCCTTTCATTCTCATACATAATCAAGCATAGATATGCTGAATGCACTTATACATATACTTCATCATTTATTTTCATATGTCCTTGCATACATGATTTCCACATACATATTCATAACATATAAAGGCTCATAACTTTCTTACAATTCTATCAAAAATTTGGCAGCATAACGGATCAGATCCGTTTTTCCATGAATAGTGCCAGTCTCAATAGACAGTTAGTCATAGTAAAAGATCAAATATGATGCATCAATCTTTCAAGCACTAACATGGAATTTGCAACACTTAGACTTTAATTGAACTCATATATGTATTAAGGTGTCAAATCCTTTAATTTTGGAAATCCTGCTCATATTCTTCAACTTTGCCTGTTTTTAGAAATTAAGCCTTAAATTCATTTTAACTCATTTAGACCTGAATTTTGGATGTTAAAGTGTTATGTGTCTATTTTCTAACCTCTTTAGTTCTATCTAATTTTGATAAATATAGCTCAAGTTATTTAGGTTTTATCCCGGCATGCCTTATAACTGGCCAGAATTACACACTTAGAAGTAAAAATCCATAAAAATCGAAAACTAGTTAAAATCATACAAAATTGGTATAGGACAAGATTTCATTTGCAACAAGTTCCATTTCATTTGCTTTAGTAGAGCTCGAGTTATAAGCTCCGAAATTTGACCTTCCTGAACTGCCCTATTTTGGCCCGATTTAGACATAGGGCGATTTTCTTGAATCGCTGGGAGCAAATGAGACCTTATCTAACTCTGAAATTTGTATGGAATATTCTCTATGTGTAAGCTTTCTAACAAAGTTGGTTTCATTCAATTCCAAGTAATATAGGGTGAATTTTGCTCGGAATAACCCAGTCTGCCCAAAATCAAACTCAAAAACCTAGGTTGAACTTCCAAAATTCATATCTTTCTCAATACTAATCCAATGGCCTTATATGATATATGTATGGAAAGCCCTAAATGTCTAATTTCATATAAAAATAGTTTCATCAAATTTAAATGGCTAAAGACAGAGTTGTACACTCTGACATACAGACCGCCATAGGTTTCCTTAACCTAATCCATTTTGTTTGCTTCTCTTCACTAGATAATCATCCAAAACTCAATTTAAAACACAACAATCGAGCCATAAATCTTCATATAGGCTCATAATAACATCAAATACATGCATCCAAATGAATCCACAGCAGCCCCAATTCACAAGAAAATTTAGAGAAGGAGTTGAATCCTACCTCTAATTGATGTAGGAACTAGCTAGAATTGAGCTCTTGGTAGAGGAAGTGTATGAGGCTTGGAGTTTTGAGGAAGATGAAGTGAAAATTGGAGAAGGAAGAGTGAGAAATGGCCAGTTGAAGAGGGAGCACGAAAATGAGAGAGTTGAAGAGGGTCTTGGTGTCTTAAAACATAAGAGAAGGCTTGTGATTGGCCAAGGATTGATTGGTGGTTATTGAGCCAAGCTTCCCCACTAACTTGGGTAGCAAGTGGTGCTCTCCATGGGGTTAGGATTGGTTGAATAACAACCACTTAAACTAGGGTGATTGGTGTGAAATTCTATTGACCCGGTTTTGACAGTTTAACACACCGAATCTTTACCGATTTCCTTCAAATTGGCCAAACGGTCTTGAAGAATTTTGTGAGGTTTTCTATGTTTCTATTCTAATTATTTCTAATTCTAATCTCTCTAATTAATATCTAATTAACTCTTGATTAACCTTTAATTAATTTCTAATTAATCTTAAAGATTCAATAAAATCGAATAAATCGATTAACAGTATAAATTAAATGTTTTGCAAGTTGAAAGCCTTTCTGGTTTCTATTTTTCATGGCTAATGGTATTTTCGTAATTATAGGTAAGTCTAGGGGCATCCCACGTCATTTCACATGTGGACACCTCCGTGGCCCAATTGGCCAAGAATTGGGTTTCTACGTTTTCGCTACATGGTTCTGCTTTATTTAAAACCTTATTCTGCTAATTCGATTGATATAAGAACCTAAATAATTCGATTGATATAAGAACCTAAATGTTATTTTCAAAAATATTCAGGGGCAAGGCTATAAATAATAAAAGTTTACCCAATAACGTTTTCAATATTTCCTATAACGTTATATGAGGATGTTACATGATACCCATGCGTTGCATGGGGAAGCAATTTTTAAAATTATTATTTAATTTAAAGTTATTTAAATTTTTTTAATATTTTATTTTATAAAATATTCAATTATTTTTTATAATTTTATTTTTGAACATATTTGTTATTAGTTATTGCAAAATAAAAAATAATAATAACTTAGACACCACTCTCTTAAGAGATATCTTTATTAAATAACTCTTCCTTTCTCTTCAAAATATACACCATATGGCTATAAGATGAAATTTGTTAATGAGTTTATTTTTGAAAAAAAAAATTATAGGTAATCTATTTGACAATTTGAATCGTTACGCGGGGAAACAATTTTAAAATTATTATTTAATTTAAAATTATTTAAATTTGTTTAATATTTTATTTTATAAGATATTAAATTATTTTTATAATTTTATTTTTGAACATATTTCGTATTACTTATTGTAAAATTAAAAAAGAATAAATTAGACACCTCTCCTAAGATATATTTTTATTACACAACTCATCTCTTTTCTTCAAAATATACATCACATTGGTTATAAGATGAAAATTGCTAATGAATTTAATTTTTTAATTTTTTAAAAAAATTGTAGGTAATCTATTTGACAATGAATAACTACATAATTTTTCAAAAACAATTGAATACCAATAAAACAATGAATTAATTGAAATAATGTAACATATAAAGATATAAAGATTTTAAAATTAATTAAATTAAAATTTAGATATTGCCTTTATTAAGTTAAATTTAACATAAATATATTGGTTATGAATTGGATGATAATTACCGTAACTATTTTAAATTGTAATAATAATAATTATATATATTATGATTATCCAACAATTGTGCATAATTGTTCGCATTAAGAACTTTGAAATTAATCAAGACAAATTATTGATATTGTGTTTATCAAGTTTAGTTTCACATATATTGAACCAATATATAATATAATTATATTAAAATATTAAAATATATTATATAGTGTATATCCAAAAAAATAGTTGAAATCACTTTAATTATCCTAGATTTTGATTTTGTCAAGTTTAAATTAACACATATAGCTACATTTTTTTATAAATTAAACTAAATAATATCAAGTTATTGATTTTATTGAATAAGACACTTCCAAATATGGTTATGAAATTAATTTTATTAATGAGGTTAAGTTAAAATAATGAAGATAATTTATTTGACAATTTGATTAATCATATAATTTTTAAAAAAACAATAAAGATATCTTTTAAGGGAGGGATGTCTAATTTATTCTTTTTTTTTATTTTGCAATAACTAACAACAAATATGTTCAAAAACAAAATTATAAAAAAATTAATATCTTATAAAATAAAATATTAAACAAATTTAAATAACTTTAAATTAAATAATAATTTTAAAAATTGTTTCCCTATATAGCGCACAGATATCATCTAGTTAGGAGAAGGAACAAAAGATAAAATTTAATGCTAATCAAACATCATGAAATTAAACTTAAGAATATTAGATCTTGAAATAGACTAATTTCTTGAAAAAAAAGATAGATGTCATAGAGCTTAACATCTTTTAATTAATGTAGTATCACAACAATTTATATTATTTTAATTATAATACGTTCTTTAACTAAGTTACAATAAGATAAATCACATTCCCCTACATGTTTCTAATTGTGCCTAAAAGAAGATTTCTTTCAGTAGTGGATACCTTTGAGAGTAAAGGCGGATCTCCTTTAAGACAATGGGGGCCATGGCCCCCCCTAATTTTTTTTAATCTCTCTGTGTGTGTGTTTTGAATGATAAATAATTTTAAGTTTTATCATACTATTTTACATAAATAAACTTTTCCAACTAAAAAGTCAATTAGTTTATTTTTTAAATTAAAAATAACTAAAGTAAAAAGATCATATCACAATTAGTATCATCTTATAAGAGTTAAGTAATCAGTTCAAAAATTAAGTAATAAATTTGTTAACTTCAAACTCTATTTTAATTCCTAAGGATGCTTATAAAAGTTTGATGTTATTAGATGTTTAATTGGAAATGCAAAAAAATTACTTTTTTTAATAAAAACTATTTTAAAATAATTTCACATGTTTAGATAAAAGTATGAGCAAGTTATAAGCAAAAATATTCTAATTTTAAATGTAAAATCTACTCATAAGTAAAAGTAAATTTTTGAAGATTTTGGTTATAAGTAAAAATTAATTATTTTTAAATATAATATTTTTACCAAAATAATCCTAAATACAAAATATAAATAAATCATTTTATATTTTTTTAATAATTTACCATACAAAAATAATTATTTTCATATAAGCTGAATAAAATATATTTTAAAATTACTTTTAAGTTAATATATCAAACACTATAAGATATTAATTTTTTAGTCCTTCTCTATAAAATTATTTAGTCATGTTAGTTAATTACTTTAAAGTTTACATATCTAATTTACTATTAATTTTGATTTGATTATCATAATTTAATTTACATGTCAAGTTTTGGCCCCCCCTAAAATTATTTTTGAAGTTCCGCCACTCCCAAAGAGACCAAATAAATAAGATATATCACATTAAAAAAGCATAATAAAGCATTAATAAATAATTAATAAGTTTTTATAATTGATAATTATAATAAAATCTTAACTGTAGCTTAGATTCTCATTTTTAATTTACTTGTCTTAATTTTTATTTAATTTTCTCATTTAAATTTTTATTATTTTATTATACATTTTATGTAAATTATTATTATTTTGTTATTTTACATTGTTAAAATTAATATAATTTAATATTTATACCGTTATGGTCAAAATGGTATCTTTTTTAATTTTTTTTTCAATTTACCCATATTCTTGACCCAAAAAGTAATTGATGTCGTAAAAACAATAATTTACTGATAGTTTAATTACTTGATAACGAATCAGTAGTTACAGATTTTGCAATATTGATTCTTTTTGTCTCCATTTTTTTTTTTCATTATGGGACACCATGTGAGTGGAATACATAAGTATGGTTGGAAGTAGGTCAGGAGCCCATTGTGAACCTTCGGCCTAACCCACAATCGGCCTAATTTGTTTTAGCCTTTTTAGTAAACAAGTTAGGTCTAGACTTTTTAAAAAACTTTTTTAACCAAATAGATTGAGTTACAAGCTATGGAAAAAAGCTTATTAGGACCAACAGGCTAGCCTATTTATAGTATTATTATTATTTCACAAATTCTAATAATAATTAAAGTCTTATGATTTATTTTAAATAATTTTTTTGACTTATTTAAGAAGCTTTTTGGCCTATTCAGGAATATATTTTTTTAATATATTTAGAAGTCTTTTGGCCTACTTAAAAGTAGACCTTTTAGTTTATTTTGAAAACTTTAAGATTAAGTAGGTCTCTAAATAGATTTTCAAATTAGGTCAGGCTTTCAAAAATGTCAGGTTAAAGCCCTAAAAAAAGCCTATGTTAGGTGATAAGCCCATACTCGGACTGCATATTTATAATATTGGTCAAACTTGTTTAAGTTAAAGTCTAACTTGGCTTAACCTACTCCCACCCTTGTACATAAGCAACAAATGAAAGAAAAAATATAAAAGAGAAAAATTCTCAATATTTTCACCATACAAACTCTATGGTATCCCACATTACTGATTGATAAAGGTATTCAAATAACACACCTCAACTTCTACCACCCATTGATGTTAATTCTTTGTCTCCTGTGGTATTTACTCTTAATATCTATTTTTGATATACAAATTAAATAACATTGCTTAACATCAAAAATGAAAATCAATAGTAGATATTAGAAAAAGAGAAAGTATTTACCTTTTATATACAAATGACATTACTTCTATGGTGAGTGCCTCTCTCTATATAGTGTCCTTATTAGCATTTACTTTTGATGTATAAATTATAGTATTACACGTTCAACTTTCTGCTTCTTTACTTTTAATGTTTGACAATGAAAAACATGTTATATATATATATATATATATATATATATATATATATATATATATAGGATGCTATGTCCACTCATTCTCTATCCATTATTGGATAGAGTGTAGACCTAGTCCAAGTGAAATCTACACTCTATTCAATAATGGATGGGATGTGAGTCGATACAGTGTTCTACACCTTATATATACACATAACTCTTGATAACATTGTTTAATATAAAATTATTTCAATAATCGCTTATTTGTACAATCACTTTTTTTTATATATAATCGATTATATGAAAATCAATTTATATTGGGATACTTTAGTTGAAAAGTAGTTTTAAGATAATTTGTTTTGTTTGGATTATATTCTTTTATACGGTTAAATTACTAAAAAGCGTGTAGAAAGATTGTTTATGTTATAAAATATTTGATATTTAGGGTCAATTCAATAAAAATATCACAATATTGAAATAATTAACTTCTAATTATAATAAAAAACTTTAAAAATTTGCTTACTATAATCTATTTCCATTTGGTTCCCAATTATCATAGATTTTTTTAAAATTGTTTTTTTTTTCCCACAAAAAATCTCTGTTTTGGAATGGTTCCCAAGTATGCTAGCCCGTGGTACCATTTGTCAAATTGAGGTAGTCAGCATCAATCGCATAGCGTGACAGACGGGAAGAAAAGTTTGCATGTGATGTTGGGACATCAGTTTCCATGTGAAACAACGATATCAAAGATTAAGATTACAGGTAGTAATGTGAATGCTTTTTCCATTGAGAAAGATCAACTTGTGGTACAAACTTGTCCCGTATGCAACAAGTAGGAAGGCTTGAATTGGATTGGAAGACACGCATGGTAAGTACTCTTGGTGGACCAAGTGATTTGACCGATCACAGGTTTGAGAGCACCCCACATACTATGAAACGTTAATATATATGCTGAATTGTTATATTAAGATTTAGCACACTGAGTACCAGTGAGCAAACACATTGATTCCAATTTTCACGCGCAATCTTGTTTTCCTTACTCCACAAATGGCAATTATTTTGCTGTTGTTTCTATATGCCGCAACACTCAATTCGTGCATGGTCCATGGAAACTTGAATGTTGGTTGCAATGAAAAAGATCAACATGAACTTTCATTATTTAAGCAGGGAATTAAAGACCCCTTGGAGCGGCTTTCCTCGTGGTCCATTGAAGAAGATTGCTGCAAATGGACTGGGGTTCATTGCGACAACATCACAAGAAGAGTCACAAAGCTAGACCTGCGTTGTTCCCTCGATGATATCCAATGTGCTTTGGAGGGTGAAATCAACTTTTCTGTGCTCAAACTCGAGTTCTTGAGCTTCCTGGACTTGAGCTTGAATGATTTTAAGGCCATTCATTTTCCACCTTTCCATGGTTCTGCAAATTTGTCCACCAGTCTTCTATATCTAGACTTATCAATGAATTATAACCTCCACATGGAGAATCTTGAATGGATTTCGCATCTTTCATCTTTGATATATCTGAACCTGAGTGGAATATTTCTTAACAATGAAACTCTTTGGCTTCAACAGATGACAAGGCTCCCATCACTCATGGAATTGCGACTAAGTGGTTGTTCCCTCAATGGCAACAACCTATCTCTTGGGTATGTCAATTTTACTTCACTTGCAGTACTTGATATTTCAGACAATTCTTTCAAATCTGAGATACCCAAATGGCTATTTAACCTCAGCAATAGTATTTTGTACATGGACCTTAGCTCCAATGCTCTACACGGCCAAATACCTGCAACAATGCTAAATTTTAAGCACTTGAATTCCTTGATTTTGAGAGACAATAATCTAAAAGGACTAATTCCAAAGTGGATGGGCCAATACAAACATCTAGAGCAACTTGACCTTTCTCAAAATTACTTTTTTGGTCCCATTCCTTCAACCTTTGGAAATCTATCATCATTGACATCCTTAGATGTTAGCTTCAATATCTTGAATGGTAGTCTTCCAAGAGAAATTGGACAGTTATCCAAATTGGAGTCTTTATCCATGGGGTTTAACTCCTTTTCAGGCATTCTTTCTGAGCAGAGTTTCACAAATCTTTCAAACTTAAAGTCATTGGGCCTTGACTCATCTGACTTTACTTTTGACTTGGGCTCCCATTGGGATCCCCCTTTCCAACTTCAGAAGATTAGTATTAGCTATTGTAAGCTAGGTCCTGAGTTCCCTTCATGGCTTTATTCACTGAGATCTCTATCATATTTGGACATTTCAAGTTCAGGGCTTGCATTCAATGTCCATGACAATTTCTGGAGCTTTGTAGCACAAATTGACCATCTCTTTTTATCCAACAATAGCATCAGTGGGGACATATCTTCTACCTTGATTAACAACACAGAAGCTGATTTAAAATGGAATAACTTCAAAGGCGAATTACCTCGTTTGTCTCCTAAGGTTGTCTTCTTTGACATATCCAACAATAGCTTCTCAGGGCCTATTTCTTCTCTCTTGTGTCAAACCACGTCAAAGGAACAAAAATTGGCAGTTTTGGACGTGTCACACAATCTTTTAACTAGAGAGCTAACTGACTGTTGGACCAATTGGCAATCTTTGCTCCATCTGAACTTGGGTAGCAATAATCTAACTGGTAAAATTCCTGACTCTATAGGTTCATTGATCAAGCTTCAAACCTTTCGAGTTCGTAACAATAGTTTGTTTGGAAGTATACCTACTTCACTTAAGAGTTGCAAAAGCTTGTTTTACCTTGATTTGGGGTTCAATAAATTTACAGGAAATATACCAATTTGGTTTACACAATCAAGCATGGCCATCCTACTAAGATCAAATAAACTCAGTGGCAGTATTCCACCACATATATGTCAGCTCTCTAATCTTATGGTGCTCGACCTTGCAAATAATAGACTTTCTGGTCCTATGCCAAATTGCTTGTATAAGATCACAGCAATGATCACAGATGCTGTTGACAAAGGCTTGTTTAACTTTTACTTTCATAATTGGGATTTGGCTCCAGTTTCAGAAAGGACCAATTTGGAGGATCTACCTTTGTTTGCTAAAGGCCAAGAACTGAACTATTGGCATGCCTTGAAGTTTGTTCGCAGTATTGATCTCTCGAGTAATGACCTTTCAGGATCAATCCCTCTAGAATTATTTAGTCTCATTGCTCTACAGTTTTTAAACTTGTCAAATAATCATTTGGTGGGAAATATACCAAGTGCAATTCAACAAATGACGAATTTGGAATCTCTAGACCTTGCAAATAACCTACTCTCAAGTGAAATTCCACAAGGCATGTCAAATTTGTCATTCCTCAGTTACTTGAACCTCTCATACAATCACTTTAGTGGAAGAATTCCACTAGGCACACAACTTCAGGGTTTTGGAGCAAGTAGTTACATTGGCAATCCACAGCTTTGTGGAGCACCTCTTCCAAAGAATTGCGCACAAGAGAAACCTATTCACTTGAAATCCATGGAAGACAAAGATGATTTTGTATCCTACTTCGAAATTGGCATGGGAGTTGGATTTTTTTCTACTTTTTGTTGTGTTTTTGGTACCGTTGTCTTCATTAGGAGATGGCGGCATGCTTATTTTCGATTCCTGGATGACCTTCATTTCATTATTGCCATGAAGATGAGGCACTTTCTCTAGACTTCAAGACGTTGCAAGTTGCATTATGGTAAATAAAAGCATATTTTCTGTTGTATTAATCTAAAGTACTTATTTTTCAACCTCTTTGGCTTTTGTTTATATTAATATGGAGAACTTATATGTTAAGGCAATTTAAATATATAGTTCCCTCACTGCTTAGAGCCTTTGTGTCTGTTTTTATAGTTTTCATTGTGTGAACTTAATATATTTGGATTTAACTAGTGAGCTACTTTATTTTAATGCAAGAGTTTATTTGAGTTAAACTCATGTTGCTAAAATTTATTTCAAAATAGCAAAACTACTCAATTAGAATGTTTTTGCAAAAAATCCTTGACAGAAATTAAGAGGTTGAATTAGAGAAATTCTTATGTATAGAGCTTATTAATTAATATCTATTTATTATATCCGTATATTAATAATTATTAATATCATAATGTAATAGTTGGCATTTTTATATTATCTTTTATAAAAATAATTTCTCAGAAATACCTCTTTTTTAAATTATCATTATATTTTAAAAATTTAGCATAAAATAAAATTATAGATATTATTTATTTGATATAAATAAAATATCTAAAGAACCACAATCAATAAAGACTATCATGTCATAATGGAGAAAAATAAAGTTTTGAATATACTAAATAAACATCCACGATGTCAAGAACAAGTGGTGAAATTTCATCCAAAATGAAACACAAATGACTATTTAATAAATGCTACAAGTAATCAAAATATCTCTCCCAAAATAAAAATAGCTGCGATGGCGCACCAAAGAAAAGAAAAGTGACATACACAGCCCTCTTTATCCTTTTCATATGAAAGTCACATCACGTGACTTTTCAAAACCAAAAGATCCACTTTTTCCTTTCCTTTTATTTTAGAAAAAATAATAATAAGTGAGTTGGATCTATTTGAGGAAGCCCACATAACATTAATATATATATCCTGGCCATTTGTATATTAATCTTAACAGAGAATATTACAAAAATGACCAAAAATCAGTTTGTGAGGAGTTATTCCCATTGACCCTCTAGAAGAATTTTTATAGGCCCATAATACTTGACTAAGAGTATTATGCCAGTTTCTAGGTTATCAAGGAATTTGCTTTTTTAACCATAGCAATTATCATTTTATTTGTTGCTTCAACTTGTCTATTCGCTTGAACATAATATGATGTCAATGTTAATAATATAATTTTCTTGGAATTAGCATATTTGACTACACTTTGCCTAGGAACATTATACCTTGATCTATAGTCAAGAGTTGAGGGATTATGAACCTATGAATAATACTTTCTTTAATTAAATCAATGCTTTTCATTTTGAGTAACATCTTTAAGGGCTACTACTTGGAAAGTGGACATTGGTTACACATATGGCTAAACTAGTGGGAAATCAATTTGTGCAATATTCATCTCTGTCCTCTTTATTTTTGAGTATTTTAATTGGTTATTTTTTGATTATATAAACATTTTTTTAAAATTTTCAAACTGTTTTGTTATTGAATGTATAAAACCAATTCACCCACTCTTGGTTCTATCACTGTTGTAGTTGGAATGACCATTATGTCATTAGGGTAGTTTCAAGACTTTTGCATCTCCTCTCCTCTATTAGACTTGAATAGTGCAAGAAAACTTTTTCATTATTAAATGAAAAAAATATATTTGCTCCAAATTGTGTTGTAATACCCTATTTGAAATAAAACATAGGTAACACAAAATTTTAAAATTTCACATTAAGCTTTATGCTAATAGAGTAATTTAATTATTTTAGAGAAGGATAAAAGTTTAAATATGAAATATATGTAGGAAAGAAAGGAAAAAAAGAAGAAGAAGAGGAATAGAAGGAGTGAGGACCACCAACACCTTAAGTGAGGTGATATACTCTAAGCCCCCTTTTCCCCTTCTTTCCTTCTTCACAGTGAAGCATTGACCTTTATATTTATTTCAAACTTCTCTCCCCTCATCTCTCCCTTTCTTATTCTCTCCCTCTCCTTTCCTCACCACCACCTTATGGCTTTTCCCCTCCGCCACACCACCACCACCTCACGGCTCTTCCTTTTTGCCAAACGACCACCATCTCGTGGATCTCTCCTTAGCTCGTCTCTCCCTCTCCACAGGCTTTCTTTCTTCGCCATCACTCTTCCTCCATTGCACTCCGTCATGTGTTCCCTCTCTAGGCTTGAGAGACCTCTATTCTGCTCCTTTCTTGGGTGACTTGGCAGCTTTTGCTCCTTCCCAAATCAACCCATAGCTTATTGGTGAGTATTACCTATATTTGAAGTTGGTTAGTGAAAGTAAGCTCATCTTGTAATTGTTTTTGTGTGGTCGGTTGTGATGCTCTGATTTTATGTTAGTTAGTCAAAATTTAGTTTTACCTTGGGTTAAATCACAATATTGAGTTGTTTTAGCTGCTAAAGTTTCGTGCTTTGATAAATGATGAGTTAGATTAGTTAATTTTGGATCACGTATATAGATTCATTATAAATAGCTTTAATTGTCATAGTAATTTTCTTTGCGGTGAAACCTTGTAATTGATGAACTCTAAAATTTATCGAAGATATTGTTAGTATATATTTTTAGAAAAAAATTATAAAATTGAGTGCTAGGTAATATGTTCTTTCTTAATCCTCATTCTTATAGATATAGGGATAAAATTATAATATTATTAGTCTTTAAATGAACTAAAGAATATATAATAGATAATAAGGAACTAACATTTTAATTCGTAAAGTTGTAGAAAGAGGGTTGGGATTAGATTCTAACCATATTGTTATGTTTAAATTGAAAATAATTGATTCAATGTTGATTACAGATTCTTAAGGTGATCAACCTTCAAGTTTAGCAACTACTAGGACATAGATTTGATGTCCTCTCTTGTTCTATGAGTGGACAATACTTTTATGGCATATGCAATTTATGCCATTAGCTTTGGGAAGCTTATTTTCTATATATATTTGGTCAATTACGAATACTTTGCTTAGTTAGTGTAACTGCTATGCAATTGGACACGTTCAACCTTTTATGGATAATTTTCTTCATTTGGCTTTGAAACATAAATCAATATGAACTCATTGAAGATCTGAAAGATTTCTAAAAACAAACTATGGATTTTATAAACGAAAGGACAAGCTTTGATCTTTTGTTGAGTTATTGAACTGAATTATTGAGTAAATTATATTTCGGATTTTTGAACTCTGCTGAGTACTTTTGTTCATCGGAAATTTGATTGATTTTTATTGCTTTAGCTTTTTAATGATATCTATTACTTTGGTTTTTATATACATGGTGGGAGGAATCTCAATTTATCAATAGCTAGCAGTTGTTGACACTAGCTTTGGTGCACCTTGATCCGGACCCAGCTAGCAGGGGTGTTGTTAGCTCGATGTGTGTGTGTATGGCCAGCGCACACCTCCAGCTTAGTTGACTTTGAAGGGGGTTAATCCCCTATCTGAAAATTTTTCGGAATTGGAAGCCTCCCTATTTGATGCTTACATTTGTGAAATATGTTTTTCAATTTTTAAAATAGTTTTGAATCTTTATACATGTGCACAATTCTAAGGTTGATTTTATATTTATGTATATTATAAATGATGAGTCTTATTTATGCTTAACTTATGGTATTTACTCTTTAGTTAAGCCAAGTTGCTTTATTTTACAGTTTGTCCTCATATCTTATAGTTGCATTGCTCCTCGCTGAGTCATTGGACTCACCCTCTTTCCCTTCCTATTTAAAACTCTAGCACAACACTTGACTCAGGTCCTCCAACTTTTTTGGAGTTGCTCCACATCCACAAAGAGGATCTTGCGACCTAATGATTTATTTGTTTTATGAGATATTTATATATATGCCTTATGGTTTTTTTGAAACTTGCTTTCTTATTGAATGGGATGCAAATAAAGAGCATAATTGGGGAACATATAAGTGAGTGTTGTATGTATAAATGTGAATTACCAAAGAGTGCTTTGAGAGTCTCAAACTTGTATTTGTTGGTTGGTTGTCTGGAATAGGCTTGTCTAATTAGGGGAAGTAAGGAAAAACAAGGGAAATTCCATTTGTTTTTCTGTAAAGGTAGTCATAATAGGTTCGCTAAAGATTTACTATTTCTAAGCTCCAGTCACGACTCTGGGGTGGGTCGTGACATGTTTTCTTTATACTACTAGAAATATCAAATTTAGAGACGAAAATAATCCGTCTCTAAATATTGAAAAATCCATCGCTAAATGATTTAGAGACGGAATTTGAGATGGAAATGCATCCATCACTAAAAATGGGGTCGCTAATTTTTATCCACGGATTTTTTCCATCTGTTTCTAATTAGAGACTGAATAGTTTCGTCTCTAAATTTAAACTTTCCATCACTAATATATGGCCAACTTTGGTCACTTTTTTGAAAAAGCAAGCCATCAAAGACGAAATAATTCCATCGCTAAACAAAATATTTCTATCTCTAATTAGAGATGGAACATGATCCGTTTCTAATTTAGAGACGGATAAATATTACATCTCTAATTAGAGATTTGATATTTCCATTTAGCGATGGAACATTTCCGTCTCTATTTAGAGAAGGAACATTTCTTTTGTTGATTTTTAAATTTCTTTTTTTTTTTTTGTATTTTGTTTATAATCTTATGTTAATTTGAACCAGTTAGAGATCATGTAATATAAAAAATTATAATTCCAATATAATAATGCAAATTCTATATCAAAGAACATGTTTTATTAATAGAGATAGCAACAAAGTTCAAAGAAGTACATTATAACAATGACAAGAGAAACTCCAATTATATTAAAAATAAATTCGAGTCTTACATTTAAGTATTAACATTATAAAAAAATGAAACTATCCACCTAAAGAAATACATATATTATGCTCCCATTCAGTCTAAATGTTGTACACAAAATATAAATCCAAATAGAATAAGTATGAACCATCAAGTCTTCACATAAATGAGCAACTCAACTTTAAATTTTCATCTGCAAATTGTCATGAAACATCAATAATAGTGTTAGTCATTAACAAAATTGTTATCAATCACAATAAGAATTAACGAAACTAAATAGAAATAAATTGTTTATTAAATAATATCAGTAAGTCTTGAGCAATCAAGAAAATGCAGCAATTATCTCCACTTGAGGATAATTTCAAGTAAAACCAATTATGGTGATGATGAGTAAAGAGGGCAATCCATTTTTCCCAATGCACATCCAAATTCAACTTGAAGGAACCCAAAATTTTGATGCTGCACAAAAACTGAAAGCAACCTAATTGGCAAATCCTCAGAGAACAATGGTTCCAAAATAAGATAACATGAGTTATTCAACAATTCAGCATATATTCTAGAACAATGAGGTTCAAGGAACTCACTAAACAGAATCAAGGATCAGAGGGATCACAAGCTCATATTCACCTTCACTAGAATCAAACTTCCAAAGAGAGAAACAAGGAGAACTTAAGCTTCCTTATCACGGTCACAGTAGCCCAAATACAAATCACTAAACCTAGAGACAACTCAACTAACACATGCATTCCCAAAATCTCATATTCACAAACACAAGCAACAATACACCAAAACTTTGGGCCAAAAAATGAAGACAAAAAAATTAAGCCTACTAACTCTTCATGGTTATGTCCATAAATAGGAAGAAAAAAAACCATAGGCTAAACAAATTCAGAAGTTGTCAATTGAATAAACTAGTAAAGTACTGGTAGAAATTGCAAGGATATGGGATCAAATACCACCTTCCCCAAGGAGGGAGAGTTAACTTCCATTGTGTAACCAACATCAATGGACCAAAAACAATAAAGAAATTAGATTGAGAAGGACCAAGACAATTCATGCCCATGATATCCCAATTATATGAGTTACATGCATTTGGCAAAGAACTGGCCTAACCCAATTCACACCCATGATAACCCAACTTAACAATTTCTGCTACAAGAATTAAAGAAGTGATGTAGTGAACAGGGAAAAAGATACATACAAAGGAAATTAGACATTCGGTAAATAGAAGGTGAGTGGAAAAGTTCCACAAGTCATAAAACTCATGCTTTTGCCATACTTTGAGTACACATCAAGGATTCTCCAAAAAAAAAAAGAGAGAGAGAGTGACTAATGACACTAAGAAACTATCACGTTTCAAATCAATCTCTACTTCAAAAACTTAAGCTAAGGAGTTCATACGTATAACTGGAACTTGGCATAAAGACACAAGGGTCTTGCCCCTATATTCTTATAAACACTAAATGATAATTAACTATGAAGGTAAAGTACTTTAATTCTTAATAATTGGGCAACTAAATCTCATCAAAAGCATTGATGGCAATTATATAAAGTATACATGAAGATACCAAACTGTTATATTTATCAAGTTGATCGTAGAAGTTATTTCATTGTCTTTTTGTAGCAAGATATTATCTTTTCTTTTTTATTATAAAATGTATTATTATCTGAAAGCCAGGTTCCTAATTACATCATTTAGCTTTTGTATTTTATGTGTCATCTACCTCATAAACAAATCAATGTAGCAATTACCTTGTTAAACTTATAATAATAAGGACCTACCAAGATATGACTAAGAACTTATATAAGTGTACTGGATTGAAATGCTATGCAAATTTGCTTAGGGGTAAATTTCACACAAAAGAAAAAGTTGAACGTGATGATTTGAAATTTAGCCCGATCAGAATTTGAATTGATTTTTATACATTTTAATTGCCTAAACTATAATCTAAGTGAATAGGGTATTTCTCTCCAACGGCTTTTTACTTTTATTCTAACAAGTTTTGTTTTTGGGTTTCTATTGAATTCAGAAGTTCAGCACGCATATGTATGGGACGAGTGCAAGAAGAACTTCATGAACCACTCAACCTAGTCCATACCACTCCTTAATGGAGGGTATATATAATTAAATCATCATAAACATAATCATAATATTGAAAAGTCATCCTTTATATATCTACATTGACTACATGTTTAGAACTTTAGATGTGTCCAAAACTTAAATAACATGAGAAAGAACACAAAAAAACACAACAATTACAAAATAATAATAATAATAATAAGAAAAAGAAGAAGAAGGAAGGAATGACTTGTAGACAGTAGAAAGAGAAGCAGAGTGCCTTAGTTGGAGGGGAGAGGGAACTACTTTTAGAGCCTTAGCGGATTCTGACAAACAAAACACAAAGACAATGGCAAGTGAAAGACAACACAAATAAGGATCCCACAGTCGCAACTCAACAAATCAATAAGGATCCTACACTTTCCAATGACCTCACCATCAACAAATCAAAAGGTGGGGCAGATGGTTCTCTTAAAAAATGTACCGATGGTTGGAAGTAGGGTTAATGCTAGCATTGAGATGCGCTCTTCAGCTATGGTTAACCATGGACTTCACACAAGCATCTATTTGACTAATTAAAGACGGATTTAGAGACCAAAAATTTAGAGACGGACACTAAATCCGTCACTAAAAGATATTGACTTTATGTTGACCATTTAAAGATGGATTTAGAGACGGACTCTAAGTAGAGTCCATCACTAAAAATCATTGACTTCACACAAGCATCTATTTGATTAATTAGAGATGAAAAATTTAGAGATGGACACTAAATCCATCGCTAAAAGATATTGACTTTATGTTGGCCATTTAAAGACGGATTTAGAGATGGAATATTTAGAGACAGACTCTAAGTCCGTCACTAAAAACCATTGACTTCACACAAGCATCTATTTGACTAATTAGAGACGGATTTAGAGATGAAAAATTTAGAGATAGACAATAAATCCATTGCTAAAAGATATTAACTTCATGCTTGACTAATTAGGGACAGATTTAGAGATGAAATATTTAGAGATGGAAAGTTCACATCTCTAAATCCGCCGCTAAATTAGATTGGCTTTTAATTTGACTCTTTAGAGATGGAATATGTTGGTGATGGAAAAATTCCGTCTCTAATTCCATTGCTAAATCTTTAATATATTACTTGGTTTCTAATTTGCATTTTTTGTCTCTAAATCCGTCTCTAATAGAGACTAAGTTATTTCTGTCTCTAAATTCCATCGCTAAATCAGATTTTTCTGGTACTGTTGAGGCTTCATTTGATTTGATGAACAATTCACATACAATGTTGAATTGGGAGCTCTACAAACCCTCGAGGCTGTTGGTCATAAATCCTTTGAAAACCACAAAGCAATTTTTGTGTGTAAATTGTATATCAAATTAAGTGGAACTTCAAAGAGCATAATTGAAAGAAAATAGATCTTTTTTCCTGAATAGTGAAGAAGTCTTCTCACATTGGTCATGTTTAATAGGGGAGATGAAGAGGAGCTCCAATATCAATTAGGAGTGATGAGCGGTGGAAATCTTGAAGCTATCTAAATGGCATAAGAGTCATTTCCAATACAATAGGAGTCTAAAAATAATTACCTTATTACAATTAAAAATAATTCAAAACATGTAACATTGATTTTATCTCTTCCTTTATATGTTAACTTATGTCAAAAGAGATAAGTGTGATGGTAATATAACCTCTAGAAAATCGATTTTTTTTTTTTTGATAAACTGAGTAAAGGCTCAACTCACCAAAAAAAAGTGAGGAGCAAAAAAAAAAAGGTACACATGACAGTACCATATCAATCCATAAGAACAAAACAATATTCTAAATAAAAAAATAAAACAAGTGTGTGAAGAATCCTCCCTATCAAGCTGGTACTTAGGATCATGACTGCCATTCTTTCCTCATTTTTGAGTCTGTGAAGAATTAACAAGACCAGATCTTTCTATCTTGACACCTGATATCCCTGATTTCATTCGGTCTTTGCTGGGAGTATGAGATTCTTAGGTGACGTCTAACATGCTCCACATTCATTTCTGGCACTTTGCATGTTCCTCTGTTTCTGACCGTTGGATCGCAGTTCATAATGATTGAATGGTTGACATTGATCCCGTTCGTTTTTGTTTGAAAATTGGTATGAGGTATCTCCACTTTTTAGGTTTTGCAATCCAGTCCTCTCATATTTTTGGGCTTGTGCTTTTTGCTGGCAGTAGTCGGCCATGACGGGCGCCTCGTCTTCATCGTGAAGGAGGTTAAGCAGCCGGTGTTCGAGGAGGTTACCAATTAGGTAAGTGTCTCTCTGTCGTTGTTGGTTCCCCTGTTATAGTGTTAGGTTGGATTTGTGATTGTTTGGTTTTCCCCTTCTGCTTGTTTGCTAGAGTAACACCATGCTCAAATCGGACCTTTACGACAAGTAGCTGAAATATATTTATTCGTTTTACGTTTTTTGTTTGTGGGTGTCGAAACCTCCACTGTGCCACTTCTGTTCAGGTTGGTTGCGGGTTTGTGCTCATTCCATTGACTTGCTCTTGGCTATTCTGGATCCAGGTTGATTTGGTAATAAAAAAGTAGAGGACTATGAGAGAAGGTTCCTGCCATCAATTTTGAATAGTTTAAAAGAGGTAGAAGATGGAAAATACAGATTTATGGATTTAAAAAGAGGGCCACAGTGAAAAAGATTCATTGCATAGCCTATGCTATGATAGGGAATTATCATATGAGGAAGACTCTTCAAAATCACAGTTGAAGAAGTTGGTTGAAAGTTCAAACTCTCCTCAGGCCATAGTTGTGAATGCTATCCAATCTCAAATCAGCAAACTATGCTTCAAAGACTCAAATCAGCAAACCAGTCAGACCCCTCCTTGCAAGTACGTTTCAGTCCCCTTTAGTGATACGGGGGTCTTTTTGCAATTTTTTATAGGACCATCAGAAGTGCCAGAAATGATGGGGGACCATGTTAGATGTCACCGAGATTCTTAATAGTGAAAACAGTAGACACCTTTCCATCGCTAAGATTACAGTTTCATAACTATAATTGGACCGCTTCAACCTTTGTTTGTTCCATTTTATATCTTCATTCTTTTTTGAAACATCACATCATAGAGGACATATAACAGAAAAACTAACACCACCATTCTGAAAGATGAACCGCACTAGTCCACAGCCAAATATGCAGAATAACAACAGGTAGTGACTTGTCACAAAGCATATGTGCAAAAGATGCAACAGGGCATTATGGCCTCAGATCCAACAGGTTCCTGTATAAGCGAAATACTCCTCAAAATATTGCATAGATAGGACGCTCTTTTGTTTTCAAAAATTATATCGATTTAATTTTTGAAACAAGAGTGACGGGCAATTGCGGTAAAGTTGTGGAGATCAAGTATAATTTCTCCGGAAAAACTCCTCTAAAGAGGATTTGTCTTCAAACTGAGAGAGTGGGAGAGTATGATAATAAAACACTTTATTGATTTAAAAATAATTTTTTTTTCTTTCTTTCTTAGTTTTTATCGACATACTTCCTAGTAATTGCCACATTAATCATTTGGAAATATGGCCATGACAATTTCTATGAAAGTTTAGGCAACTTTCATGAGCTTGTTTTTATATTTTAGGTCCACTCAATTTTAAGATTTAGCATATAAAATCATTCATATATTTTGCCTAATAGCTTAAATTTTTGGGAGCGGATAATTCATAACACGATATCAGAGTCTATCCTAATATTGGGTCATTTATAGATGTTCAATCCTTCAAATTTTATGCTCCAATCTTGAGTATGAGAAGGGTATATCAAGTTCCACATTATTTAAAAATATAACCCTAATAACCTTTATAAAAGTTTGGACAATTATTCCCTATACTTAACTTTTGAGGTCGTTAAACTTCTGTATCCGATTTCTTCTTTTCTTATTTGGTAGAAGATTCAGATATTTTTCTTTTACGGTTCTGTTTGTGAGCTCTTAGGAACAAATTTTGTCCAATCAATATGAAGATATTATGCAACAAGCTGGATCCAACCTAAACGGCAGTCATATATCACATAGGCTGGGTGATCCAATCGTATTGACTAGTACAGGTTGGACCTAGGTATAGATATTAAGACGAACACATGTTTTCATATTGAAAAATATCAAAGAAAAAATCTTCATTCATTTAGATATTAATAATATAGTATATCAATTTTTAAGACGATCCAAAGGATGTAAGGCAAAGTTATATGTATTTTATACTTAATTTTTAAGTTCTTTTAATTTTGATTAATTTTATTTAAATTTTTAGAATTTTTCTGTTAATTACATATTCATATTCTACAGTTTCCCGTATCTTTTTTAGGCAAAGCTTGAAAATTTCAGATTTAATAAAAAGCTTAAAAAGAAAATTGTTCAAAGCTTGATTGATCCCAGTCTTAACTGGGAGTAAAATCTAAATCAATATTAAGTGAATTTAAAGTTCAACACAATTCTAAATTCCAAATATATAAGGTAGGAAACAAAACTCCCAGCAGACTTTAGTTTACAAGTAAAAAGATGATACAAAGAGAGTCGTCGTTGGCGAATAACCACTGTAGAAAAAGTTTGTACTTAGAAGAAGAAAAGAAGTCGGCTAGAGAATTTTGAGAAAAAGGTCATCGTCCGAGACCAGAAAAAAAAAAAAAAACAAAAAAGGAAAGAAGAAATCTAGCAATGATATTCTATGTTTTATTCCTTCCTTTTATTTGTTGGGATTGATTCATGATATATGAATTTAGGTCATATTTGTGTTTTAATATTTATAAGAGGCTGAATTCGTTTTTCTAGCAATAGTTAAGGCGAAATTACATTGGCCTCTATTGAGGTTTATAAAAAATATACTTGTCTACTCGTAAATTTTAAAATTACATTTGCTTCTTTTATCTCTAAATAATTTTTAAAGAGTAAAGCCTCATTTATGTACGATCGTATGTTTTATATCGATTTTAATTTAGTCCCAAAATTTTTTTTATTCTATTTATATTCCTAATATTTTTAAAATATTTCAATTTTACCATTTTGACATTCAATTATAAACCAAAAAAACTAATATGAAGGTTAGGTTATAATATTATTGATTATTTGTTTATTACTTATATGAATGACATGATATTGTCTACCAACATTTCCTTCCATATTTTTATAGAATATGAAAGTTTTCTTTTAATTTAAACCTCTTTATCATTTAATTAATTTTTCTCCTACTAAAACTTATTTTTTTGGAGAATTAAAGGTAAACAATCCCTATTAGTGGTATTTTGATATCAATGACACCGAAATTTGACCTCAATATCAGTGTTTTTCATTTGTAATTTAGATATTGTTTATTGAAATGATAAGATTGAAATATTTTAAAATATCAGAGGTATAAATAGAACAGAAAATTTTTTGGTACAAAGTTGAAATCACTGAAAAATATGAGAGATGTAAATGAGGTTTTATCATCTTTTAAAATTTCCAAATTACTCTTCATAACAAGCAAAATAAAGCTTAAACATCATTGATCTTTCCCTTTCCTCCATCGCAGTTGCTATCAACATGGGCATGATTTATACAAATCGGCTCTTCTTCACCTTCTGCAGCTTTTGAGGAACAATCCTCTACTTCATGGCCACACCACATCCCCCATCTCATGAACATACCCATCAAATTCACATATTCTGCACTGACTGGACGTTGATGATTCATGGTAAATAAGAAAGTATGAATTGGGATTGAGACATTAGAGGATGGATTTGTAAGAGGTGGAGATGATGAGGTGGAAATTAGGGGAATGACACTGAAATTACAATAGAGAAAATAGTTAAGGGTATAAAAATAATTTTATATTATTTTTTAATTTATAAGAGATGTTACTATAATGATTGATAAGGCACTTGTAATTGTACAATCTAAAAGGGGCGGCAAATGTATTTTGTGTGAATTTTAGTGGAGGTCAATATAATTTCCCTATAGTTTAATGGATGCTTACTTTATTATTGTAAAATTACTATTTCTTGATTAATTTATTTTATCCTTAATGCCATGTCCATAACTTTATTTGTTAGGTGTTAGGTATTAGATGAAGAATCATAGGATAAAATTTAATGCGCTGAAAAATCATGAATTTTTTTTTCCATAAAAGCATGAAATTAAATTAGAAATTTTAGATCTTGAAATAGACTTAAATTGTTTAAAAAAAAGTAATACATATCATAAAGCTTAATGAGTTTTAATTAACGTAGTATCACAGCAACATATATTATTTTAATTTTAATACATTCTTTAGGAAAGCATAATAAAAATTTCATAATTATTATAATTAATAATTATAATAAAACCTTCACCGTATAGCTTAAATTTTCAATCTTCTATTTATTTATTTTTTTGATGGACTCATCTTCTATTTATTTTTTTATTATTTAATTTACCTGTGTTTTATTTATCATTGTTTTATTATTTTAAATAATTAAAATTTATATTTATATAATTTAATAATTATACCATTGTCGTCAAATTGATATTGTTTTTAATTTTTCTATTTACAAATTTTAAACCCAAGTTTGAACCAACCAATAATTGATTTTTTTTCCCTGATACATAATGCAATGCTCAAAACTCTCTCATAGAGAGGAGCAGGAAACATAGATCATCAGTCCCAAAACATAACACCTCATCATGAGCTTACATCATAGCCAAAAACACTATTAGTAACCTATTGCATGACACCAACATACACTACGCTATGCGAAGCTCTTGTCTCAATGCCAATCGATTGAAGACTCCCAGTCCAATTATGCAGACACCAACCAACATATACTTGCTGTAGAATTTCACTTGAAACTGAGCAGAAAAAATAGAATCAATCTCAGCTGCAGCAATATTTGAAAACGCTGACCTTGAGAGCAATTTTCTCTTGTTGCCGGCTCTAGCCAAATCCATGGTACCATTCGTTAGCACAGGACCTAATAGACCACCACACCTAATCCCATGTAGGAACCATAATGTCACGACCTAACCTAAGTCGTGACCGACGCATAGGGACACGTCCCTAGCAAGCCTACTTTAGACTTTATTTTAATAGAAAATCGGGCAGAGTCTCCTTTGTATTTAGGACTATTCCCAAATAAGGATCCTCGCCCTGCATAGAACACATAAACATGCAAACTCATTGGAGATCCAGGCATTCTCCGAATGCACCCCACAGCACACAAAATGAGAATTTAAATCATAATCACTTATAGAAAATATGTTTACATTACTATTCAAGAAGCTTAAATACATAATCATTTAGATTAAACTAATTACAACTCAAAACAATTGATATATAACAACATAAGACCCAAGACAGGGAGGACCCTGCCTGTAGGTTAATGGAGCACTTCTAGAGATTTTGCAATTAAACTTAGATGCTGAAACTTCTAATTAGCTGCGGAAGCTTGAGCACAATCTCGCACCTGTCTAAAAACATGGGAAGGAAGAAAGAGTGAGTCATACGACTCAGTGAAGGATAATATATCTATAACAAGGATGAGACAAGCCGATGCACAACATTTGCAAAACAATAACTTTATAAGTTTCACAAAAACCTCATACCATATTTGCTATTGGAAATACTTCGTCTATGTATATCAAATATTGTAAGATTTTCAGCAAACCTATATAATTCATTAAATCGCCTTTTTAATTCAACTGGATAATAACTTCATTACAAACATATGTATAGGCATAATACTTTTAAATCTAGCTGAAATAAATCATAACAAAGCTTAAGGGAGGATTCTATTTCAGAAATAGCTGCTTGACTAGGTGGCCCTGTGGCCATATCCAGCAGTAAATGATAACTTCACGCCTATGCATGTCTACATATTCCGGACATATCGGCCAAACATGCCGGGTTAGCAATCACCCTGCTAGCTGGGTTACTCGAGGTGCACCAAGGCTAATGCTGCTGCCATTAGCAAACAGTTCTGCTATAGTTCCCTCCCCTTTGAAAACCTTTGCTCATTTGTAATTTATTATCATTAAAATTCCTTAGTAACTTTACTCCAGACATCAAGTCTGGATTCTAAATACATTGCTTAAGCTTTCAAAACATCAACATTTCATAGTTCTCAACATATCAAGCTTTAAAAAAAAAACAACATCAATATGAAAATGATTCATAGAAATCAATATTAAGCTTACTTCATAGAAATCTATAATTTCTAAACATCATATCAGCTTAAAGCCTTTATATAGCTAACATTTAATAACTTGAAACCATATCTTTCTCTATCAAACTGTTCAAGTATCAGAATTCACCTTTAAGGTGCTTGTCCCGCACACATACATAATCATATATATATATATAAAGAGTAATATCTTTTATCTTTCAAGAATTCACTAAGGTTATCGTTAAAATGCTATTTCAATTTCTTTGATCTTTAATAACTTAAACCACAAACATGACATTTATGAAATTATGGATATACTTAAAACAAACTATAAATTATACATATGCTTAAAACAAACTAGCTAAAAATATGCTATCCACTCACAGCCTATGTTTGGAAGTAAGAAGCTCAAACTCTGCGATGCCTTAGAGCCGCCAAGAGATTCTGGAGAGTATCTAACATGACAAATATAACTATTAGGCTTCCCCAACATAACTATTCTAAGAATTTACTAGGATGAGCTCCATAAGGCAAAAACCCCCAATTTCTAAAACCTTAACCCTTCCTTCATAACCTTAAACATGGAATTCATGAAAAAACTAGCTAATCTATGGTCTAATAAGGAGGGTTGAGCTCAAGAATTACCTTAGAGAGCGGAGGAAGGTGGTGGAGCGTGAGGAGAGTGGTGGGTTTTCTCCCACCATCACTTTCTCTCACTAGAAGATGAGAGAGAGAGCTCCAAAGAGAGAATCAACCTCCAAAGCTTGGATAATGATGAGGGAAGAATGGATTTGATGATAGATTGAGTAAAAATGGGTGAAGGATTGATGGAAACCATGAGGGAAGAAGAAGGATGAGAGAGGAAGGAAGAGAGAGAGAGGTTGGTGAAGAATGAGAGAGAAGCTTCGAGCTTCTTCTTTTAATTACGCCCAGCGAGCGCTTAGGCGCTGCGACCCGGCCGCCTGGGCGCTCGCCCACCTGAAACTGCATCATATCTGCAGCACAGCCAGCGCCTAGGCGCCCAGTCCCCCTTTTTTTTTTCCTCCTCTTCCAAACACTTCTCAAACATCATCCTATACTTAATGTCCTCATTTATTTTATTCTCCATTAACTTTAAAACATAAATGTAAATAAGAGAATATCCCCCATTTGAATCCAATAAAAATATTGGAAAAATCAAACTCCTTAAGAATCAAAATCCAACTTTTGGATTTTAATACAAACTTCTGAAAACTTACATTTTCTTAAACTTCAAGCTTGAAAACGAAAGGGTTAATAACTTCTAAAAATTCGTTAAAAATCGCTCTTCAATTCTTTGATATCTAAGGAATAATTACCGGGACTTTTGATCCCAAGAAAATGTCCCAAACCTATAGCCCTCCAAGGGGGCATAGGGTCCAAACTTAGAGCTTTCACAGGTCCGACAGAACAAAGTGTCACAATTCATGTGACTCTTGACCCGCTCATTACACATAATCTGAAAGACAATTTAGTTCCAGTAACTGTAACACCACAAATTTCAAGTTACAGTAGCATATACTGTCACGACCCAATCCAGGCCGTGACCGGCACTTAGAGAGCACGCTCCCTAGCAAGCCTCATACATCAAAATTCCACAAAAATTTGGACAGAGTTTCCTCTATGTTTAGGACATTTCCCAAATATGAGTACTTATCCTGCAATTCAACAATCACACACATTTCATCGGGGATCCAAGCATTCTCAGAATGCACCCCTCAGCACACAACACATATAAAATCAGAGTCCATAATCCAAGTCACATTTACATATCCAATTCCAATTCATAATCAAATCCAACCTAAACTATTCATCAGGTATACATACAATAATCAATCCACTAGTTTAATCAACCTCTAAACATAATTTAACATACTAGCAAGGGTCGGACCTTGCCTGTAATACCATGGAGCTACAACTAAGATTACCAACGAAACAAAATACAAACGAGGCCCTTACTATATAGGGCTCACCCCCGAAGGAATCTAACGATGCTGAGCAGGGGGATCGGCTCCCAAGTCTGACCCTGTATCTAAAAAGAATATAACAACCACGGGGTGAGTTTGAGAAACTCAGTGAGAGATAGGACACTTTCAAGCCTCATGAGTCAATGTATATATATATATATATATATATATATATATATATATATATATATATATATATATATATATATATAAGTTTAAAGTAATTTCATTCAAATGAGGAAAATAGCGAAAATATCTAACAGGATAAACAGGCAGGATTCACACTTAGGTGGCCGTTCCTTCGTGTGAATCCCGAATCAGGCACGCACCCCCCTTTCTAGAGAGGCCGTGAAGTACAGGCACGCACCACACTACATGTATGGCCGTGAAATATCCGTCATGCACCACCCCCTTGGGTGGCCATGTAATATCATAGTCCAAGGTGCACCAAGGCTAACGTCTACTATCGTTAGCAAACAGATCCTGTCACAGACTTTCCTATTTTTTCTTGTTCATAAATCGTAAATCTTATATCACATCAAAATTCCATCCATCATTGACTCATGAGTAGCATTTCTTAAAGTAAATGAACAATTATAAATTCAAAACAGAAGGTACTCAAAAGTATACTATCTACTCACTGATCACCAGGCACAGAAAAACCTCAAATCTCCGGATCCACAAGAGTGGAGAGAAGTTTCCTTGGGAATATCTAGCATTACAACATAACACTAGGATCAATCTTGGATCATTAACACTCTCCATACCATAAATTCTCTAGTCCTAAAATCCTAGGGTTCCAAGAATTCAACTAAAGATATAAGGAATTGGAATTGCTTGGAAGGAAGAAAAGAACAATGCATAAAACTTACCTCTAAAATTTGGAATGAGAGAAGAAGAATAAGGTGAGCTCCCACTTTAAATCCATCCAAGCAAGAATGAAGAAGGAGAAATAATGTGTATGGTTGATTCTGTTTAATGGAATGAGTATGGTGTTGTTGATGTTGATTTAGTTGGGAAAATAATGTAATGATGTTGATAGATGTGGGGGACGGAGGGAGGAGGAATTCTAGAGAGAAGGGAGAGAGTTGGGGTTAGAGAGAGAAGAAAAACCGAAAAATGAGAGTGTGGAACGCGTCTCCGTATATATATTGGTCTATGGTAATCGATTACCACGAACCCAGAACTGGTAATCGATTACCATATTTGGTAATCGATTACGGCATGAAAATTTTTAACCCAAGGACACACAGAGAGCCTCGTAATCGATTACCAGCTTCACGGTAATCGATTACAACATCCCAAAACATGGTTCCTTGATTCCAACAGACATCCAACACCCAAAATCATTACAAACAGTTTAAACGCATCAATCAAACACGATTAACACGGACAAAAATTCGAAATACACCACGGGTGTTACATACTCCCCCCTCAAAAGAATTCGTCCTCAAATTCTGAATAAAACAATAATCACCTCAATCGAACAGGTGGGGGTATTTGATCTGCATGGCTTCTTCAGTCTCCCAAGTTGCTTCTTCTCCTGAGTGGTTTTTCCAAAGTACCTTTACAAGAGTCACCTCTCTTGAGCGTAGTTTCCTCACTTGACGATCAATTATAGCTACAGGCTCTTCTTCATAAGTTAAATCTTCCTCTAACTAGATGGTATGTGGAGCGAGCACATGAGAAGGGTCGGGGAGGTACTTCCGTAGCATAGACACATGAAATACTGGATGAATCATGGCTAAGCCAGGTGGTAAGGCCAAATGATACGCCACTGGGCCAATTCTATCCAAAATCTCAAAAGGCCCTATATAACGAGGGCTGAGCTTACCTTTCCTTCCAAACCTCATCACACCCTTCATAGGAGACACACGAAGGAATACCAGGTCACCTATGGCGAATTCTAGGTCTCTCCTACGGTGATCAGCATAAGCCTTCTGCCTACTCTGGGTCGCTAACAACCTTTCTCGAATCAACCGAACCTTCTCTAAGGAGTCTTGTACCATATCTGGCCCCAAAATCTTAGCCTCACCCACCTCAAACCATCCAATGGGAGACCTACAGTGTCTTCCATATAAAGCTTCGAATGGTGCCATCTGGATGCTGGCCTGATAACTATTGTTGTAAGAGAATTCAACCAGGGGCATGTAACTATCCCAGTTCCCGCCAAAATCCAAAATATAGGACCTCAACATATCTTCAAGGATTTGAATTGTCCTTTTAGACTGCCCGTCCGTTTGAGGGTGGAATGCTGTACTTAAATCTAGTCGGGTTCCTAAGGCCTTTTGGAATGCCTTCCAGAAATGAGACGTGAATTGAGGTCCACGATCCGAGATAATGGACGTTGGAACTCCGTGAAGTTGAACAATCTCATCAACATAAAGTTTAGCATAACGGGAGGCCTTATAGGTAGTCTTGACTGGGAGGAAATGAGCCGACTTGGTTAATCTGTCAACTATCACCCAAACAAAGTCAAAACCCCTAAAGCTCCGAGGCAACCCAGTCACAAAATCCATGGTAACTCTCTCCCATTTCCACTCAGGTATTTCAACCTGTTGCAGCAATCCGGCAGGTCTTTGATGTTCAGCTTTGACTTGCTGACATACCAAACACCGTGATACAAAGTCTCCTATATCCCTCTTCATGCCTTCCCACCAAAACAATTGTCTCAAATCTTGATACATTTTAGTGGAACCCGGATGAATCGTATATCCGGAATTATGGGCTTCCTCTAGAAGAGTCCTCCTCAAATTGCCTACATGGGGCACACACAGGCGATTTCCGCATCTCAAAGCTCCTACCTGATCAAGGGAGAACTCAGGTTTCTTCCCATTACAAACTTCATTCCGTAACTTACATAATTGAGTATCCTCATACTGGGAAGTTTTGATTTGCTCAATTAAGGAAGATCGCGCGCGGACATAGGCCAAAAGTGGACCAGAACCTCCAAGTTCAAAATGAATACCCTCAGCTTCTAACTTGTGGATTTCTTCCACTATGGGCCTTCTCACCGGTGCTATATGAGCAAGACTACCCATGGATTTCCTACTCAAGGCATCAGCCACTATGTTTGCCTTGCCTGGATGATATAAAATAGTGCAATCGTAGTCCTTAAGCAATTCCATCCACCTACGTTGCCTCATGTTCAAATCCCTTTGTTGGAAAATATACTTTAGGCTCTTATGATCGGTGTAGATCTCGCACGATTCCCCATAAAGATAATGTCTCCAAATCTTTAGTGCAAACACTACGGCTGCCATCTCCAAATCGTGGGTGGGGTAGTTCTGCTCATGTCTCTTCAATTGCCTTGAGGCATAAGCAATGACTCGTCCATATTGCATAAGAACACATCCGAGTCCTACTCGAGAGGCATCACAATAGACCGAATACCTTCCAGGTCCTGAAGGCAAAACCAGCACAGGGGCTGTAGTAAGACAAGTTTTGAGCTTTTGAAAGCTCTCTTCACAGTCATCAGACCATTGAAAAGGCACACCTTTTTGGGTGAGCTTAGTCAAAGGAGCAGAGATCTTAGAGAAGTCTTTCACAAATCTTCGATAATAGCCTGCCAACCCTAAGAAACTCCGAATTTCAGTCACAGTTGTCGGTCAGGGCCACTTTTGAACAGCTTCAATCTTCCTAGGATCCACCATAATTCCTTCTTTTGATACCACATGACCCAAAAAGGTCACTTGATCCAACCAAAACTCACATTTGGAAAATTTAGCATAAAGTTGGTGGTCCCTTAGAGTTTGCAGAATAATCCGCAAATGGCGCTCATGTTCTTCCTCACTCCTTGAGTAAACCAAAATATCGTCAATAAAGACGATCACAAAGTGATCTAGGAATGGTCTGAACACTCTATTCATCAAATCCATGAAAGCAGCCGGGGCATTAATTAATCCAAAAGACATTACTAAGAACTCATAATGTCCATAACGGGTTCGAAAAGCGGTCTTAGGAATATCTTCCTCCCGAATTCTCAACTGGTGGTATCCGGATCGAAGATCAATTTTTGAAAAGCACGATGCCCCTTGAAGCTGGTCAAACAAGTCATCAATCCTAAGTAAGGGATATTTATTACGAACCGTCAACCGATTGAGTTGTCTATAGTCCACACATAACCGCATGGAACCATCCTTCTTCTTCACGAAGAGCACAGGAGCACCCCATGGGGATGTGCTCGGACGGATAAAGCCCTTTTCTAGCATATCTTGCAACTGAACTTTTAGCTCCCGAAGTTCTGCTGGGGCCATGCGATAGGGAGGAATAGAAACGGGCTGGACATCCGGAGTTAAATCAATACAAAATTCGATTTCCCGGTCTGGAGGCATTCCAGGTAGTTCCTCAAGAAACACATCGGGAAATTCCCTTACCACATGAACTTGATCAAGACTAGGCACCGCCATCTCTACGTCGTGGGCCACCGCAAGATAGCCTTCATTCTTTTTATCCATCAACTGCATTGCCTTCACGGAAGAAATTAGGTTAGTAGGGGTTAAATTGCTGTCTCCCCAAAATATAAAAGATGAACCATCTGTCGTCTCAAACTTCACTGCCTTAGAGTGGCAATCCACCGAGGCATGGCATGAGGATAGCCAGTCCATACCTAAGATAATGTCGAAGTCCTTCATTTCCAATAACAACAAGTTGGCCAAAGTATCCATTCCCTTGATACTAACTATACAGGAGGAAAACATTAACTGGACCATTAGGGATTCTCCCATGGGGGTTCCCACCCAAAAAGGGTGATCCAATAATACTGGTTGCTGGTTAAAACGAGAAGCAAAATATGGGGATACATAGGAGTATGTGGAGCCCGGATCAAACAACACATATGCTTCAAAAGAATTAACATGCAAGGTACCTGCCACAACTGCATTCGAAGCCTGGGCATCTTGCCTTGTCAAGGCGAAGACCCTAAGTTGACCTCTACCTGCTCCTCTACCACCTGGACCTCTACCACCAGCTCCCCTGCCTGAGCCTCTTCTAGGGGGTCCATGAGAAGCTCCTGGAGATAAGGCTGAATAAGATGGTGCTGGCACGGCAGGATGTACAAAGTTTGGATCAAAAGCCCCCTTTGAATAGGGACACTCCTTCTTGAGATGCCCTGTCTGGCCACATCCAAAGCAAGCCCCAGTGGCTCTATAACACTGCCCCGAGTGGTAATTTCCACAAGATTGACATGGAGGCCTAGAGTAAGCTGACTGCCCCATTCCTTGCATTCCAGGCTGAGTTGCACTGCCAGCTTGGGACTTTGAGCCAGATACACTCATAGGAATAGGCCCTGAAGAAGTAGCCCCTCCTAAGGGTGCTTGACGTCGGCCCTGGAAATTTTGAGCTCCCCCAGAGCTAGATCCTCCAGAAAAATTTCCTTTCATTTTCTACTTCTTACCAGCCTCCTTGGCTGCTCTTCGTTCTTCCCTTCCAATCTCGAGACCATAGGCAGCATCCACAATTTCAGCATAGGACATTCTCCCAACCATAGGAAGTAGGTTGGAGAACAAAGGGTCAAGCAATCCCCAAACAAACCTCCTAGCTCTCATTGTATCATCGAATACCAGGTGACAGGCATAGCGAGACAATTTGGTGAATTGTTCTTCATATTCTGCTATAGACATCCCTGGAGTTTGCCTTAGTCTTTCAAAATCAGCAGCATACTTCTCCCTTTTGTTGACCGGAAGGAATCTCATCATGAAAATTTCGGTAAATTCTTCCCAAGTGAGGGGAGGTAAACCAGAGGCATCCCTACCTCCCATGAGTGTGGCATACCACTGTTCTGCTGTCCCATTCAGATTATAGGCTACCAGCTCCACTGCTCTCTCACTTGGGCATCTAAGGACTCTAAGGACCTTGTTGGTGCGGTCAAGAAATTGTTGAGGGTCATCCATCAGGGGATTTCCGGAGAAATTGGGTGGATTTAATCTGAGGAAGGATTCAATTGACACTTCATTCCCTTCCCGTTGGTGACGAGGCTCACGGACTGGTGGGGTTGGTTCCGCATGAGGTTGAGATTCATTCCTGCCTTGATGAGCTAGGAGTTCTACCAGAGTATTGAGAGTCTGGTGAACCCCTCTCATTTCAGTTGCCAAATTGATTGGCTCCTCTTCAAGAATGGGCTCTTCCGGTTACCTGGCCGGTCTCCCACGGCCTCCTCTTCGACCACGACCTCTTCCTCTCCTAGGAGGAGAAGGGGCCTGGTCCGATTTAGAGTCAAAAGCCTCAGGGGCTTCCGCCCCTGCAACACGGGTGCGAGTTCTAGGCGGCATTCCACCTAAGGAAGGAGTTCACTGAGGTTAAGACCAATTAATATACCAAGTAAGAAATCACTTGAAGTGAATAATTCATGAAGGATAGACACATGAAGGATAATCCTAAAGGCCTCTGTTAGTATCACGTTTTGTGAAAATGGGCCGGCTTCCATTTGCACAATCCTGACCCCACTAAAGGACACTTGCTCCATAGTACACAGGGAAACCTATGCTCTGATACCATCTTTGTCACGACCCAATCCAGGCCGTGACCGGCGCTTAGAGAGCACGCTCCCTAGCAAGCCTCACACATCAAAATTCCACAAAAATTTGGACAGAGTTTCCTCTATGTTTAGGACATTTCCCAAATATAAGTACTTATCCTGCAATTCAACAATCACACACATTTCATCGGGGATCCAGGCATTCTCAGAATGCACCCCTCAGCACACAACACATATAAAATTAGAGTCCATAATCCAAGTCACATTTACATATCCAATTCCAATTCATAATCAAATCCAACCTAAACTATTCATCAGGTATATATACAATAATCAATCCACTAGTTTAATCAACCTCTAAACATAATTTAACATACTAGCAAGGGTCGGACCCTGCCTGTAATACCATGGAGCTACAACTAAGATTACCAACGAAACAAAATACAAACGAGGCCCTTACTATATAGGGCTCACCTCGGAAGGAATCTAATGATGCTGAGCAGGGGGATCGGCTCCCAAGTCTGACCCTGTATCTAAAAAGAATATAACAACCACGGGGTGAGTTTGAGAAACTCAGTGAGAGATAGGACACTTTCAAGCCTCATGAGTCAATGTATATATATATATATAAGTTTAAAGTAATTTCATTCAAATGAGGAAAACAGCGGAAATATCTAACAGGATAAACAGGCAGGATTCACACTTAGGTGGCCATTCCTTCGTGTGAATCCCGAATCAGGCACGCACCCCCCTTTCTAGAGAGGCCGTGAAGTACAGGCACGCACCACACTACATGTATGGCCGTGAAATATCCGTCACGCACCACCCCCTTGGGTGGCCATGTAATATCATAGTCCAAGGTGCACCAAGGCTAACGTCTACTGTCGTTAGCAAACAGATCCTGTCACAGACTTTCCTATTCTTTCTTGTTCATAAATCGTAAATCTTATATCACATCAAAATTCCATCCATCATTGACTCATGAGTAGCATTTCTTAAAGTAAATGAACAATTATAAATTCAAAACAGAAGGTACTCAAAAGTATACTATCTACTCACTGATCACCAGGCACAGAAAAACCTCAAATCTCCGGATCCACAAGAGTGGAGAGAAGTTTCCTTGGGAATATCTAGCATTACAACATAACACTAGGATCAATCTTGGATCATTAACACTCTCCATACCATAAATTCTCTAGTCCTAAAATCCTAGGGTTCCAAGAATTCAACTAAAGATATAAGGAATTGGAATTGCTTGGAAGGAAGAAAAGAACAATGGATAAAACTTACCTCTAAAATTTGGAATGAGAGAAGAAGAATAAGGTGAGCTCCCACTTTAAATCCATCCAAGCAAGAATGAAGAAGGAGAAATAATGTGTATGGTTGATTCTGTTTAATGGAATGAGTATGGTGTTGTTGATGTTGATTTAGTTGGGAAAATGATGTAATGATGTTGATAGATGTGGGGGACGGAGGGAGGAGGAATTCTAGAGAGAAGGGAGAGAGTTGGGGTTAGAGAGAGAAGAAAAACCGAAAAATGAGAGTGTGGAACGCTTCTCCGTATATATATTGGTCTATGGTAATCGATTACCACGGGCTGGTAATCGATTACCATGAAGAACTGGTAATCGATTACCATTCTGGTAATCGATTACCATGAACCCAGAACTGGTAATCGATTACCATATTTGGTAATCGATTACGGCATGAAAATTTTTAACCCAAGGACACACAGAGAGCCTCGTAATCAATTACCAGCTTCACGGTAATCGATTACAACATCCCAAAACATGGTTCCTTGATTCCAACAGACATGCAACACCCAAAATCATCACAAACAGTTTAAACGCATCAATCAAACACGATTAACACGGACAAAAATTCGAAGTACACCACGGGTGTTACATATACAATCTTCGATCCCCCCTCCTAACGCCTACAGGATGAGCCTCCAAACAGAGGTTCCCAGAATTGCAAGGGATTGTTTGGGACCACCGATGCTATTCAATTGCTCCCCATTTGAAGGATTAACATTGTATGGACCAAGCTACTCTGCATGAACATAATAAATGCTCCACATTGCTCTCCATGATCACCACAAAACACACAATTAGACTCGTAGCTGACTAATAGAGTCTCCTCAGCCATAACAACAATACTCTACTGATAGTTTGATTACTTAATAACAAATCTGCACTTACAGATTTTGTATTAATGATCTTTTTTATTTCTCCAAATTCTTTTTATACGTTTTTATTGGACATTAGAGAGTGAAGTGAGTAACAAATAAAACAAAAAATTTAAAAAAGAAAAAATCCTAATATTTTTAACATACAAATTCTTTGGTATCCAACAATTGCGGTGTTCAAATGGCACATTTTAGTTTCCACCACACGATAATGTCCATTTTTTGTCTCCCTTTATGAAGTTCATTCTTAATGTTCGTTTTCAATTTACAAATATCATTACTCAATATGAAAAATGGATATCAAAAGTAGACATCATGAAGAGAGATACATAAAATATTTAAGTATATATATTCTTCTTAATCTTAACATTTTGAAGTTGACATGAGTTTGGTCCTAAATTTTTTTATATTAATTTAATCATAATACTTTGAACTTTTACACCAATTTCATTCTTCTATCAAATAATTAGTAACACTAATAGAAATGCACCAATTACCGATGGTCAATGATTCACGCGTCCATAATAAAAAAATTGAATATTGCCAACGGATTAGTGTTTTCAATGATAATTCTGCTAAATATATTGACGGAAAAATTTGTCGATATAATTAACAAAAGCTTCGGTAATATAAATACTGAAACTGTTAGTGACGGATTTACACTAACGAATTATTTATAATTATCGAAGGAATAGTCATCCGTAAATTAACTATATAGTTTCTATTATAAATAGATTACCGACGGATAATCTGTCGGTAACTGGGGAAAATAATATTTTGCATTTTAAATATTACTAACAGAAAATTCGTCGGTAATGTCAAATTATTACTTTTTTACCTGGTGTATATTATTAAAATTTGAAATTGGTATAATGTTTCAAATTAGTATTTAATTATTCACAAATCTATATAATTAAAAATATAATAAAATGCAAGAAATATAAATTGTCAATTAAAATAAAAACTATTAATAAAAGAACAAATAAAATATAAATTGTGATACACAATTCTAAACAAAAGAAAATAAATCCTAAAAACTACAAATACTGATCGTCATCAGTATCCGAAATGCCCTTCGAGTCTCTAGGTGTGTGGTCATGCGAAGAATGTTGAGATGGTGGAAGTGTAGGCAGAGATAGTGGAGGCTGGGCACCAGACAATGAACCACCACTCAGCATCTACTCAAAGTAGCTGTAGATGGTCATCATCCTCAACTGCATGGACTACATCTACTACATCCATTACTCCTTCTCTTTCTCATGTCGCTTATACAACTCCATATACCTCCTATTCGCCTTCTCAAGCTACTTCTACATTGCTTCATTTAGTGCATGCACCCAATCACAAATGTCCTTGACATCAGTCCCAACAGGCTTAGCTCTAGACATAGCGTAACATTCACATATGCTGGGTCTATGTCGTGCCTTACGTGGTAGCTACAAATGGTACCTATCAGAGCATGCACGCTAGTTGGGTCCTTTGTCATGCCTCACGTAAGTAACACCTTACTAGATATAATACTATGCTTAAGTTATAATATTTCAACGAGTAATTTGTCTCGTGTAAGAAATTAAAAATTTCATTTTTACTTTAATGTCATTTACTATTTGAGTAAACCCTTAGTGTGGAATATAGTAAATCGTTTGGCATTATAATAGAAAGATCAGTAAAACAAATAGAAACTACATCATATATGTGTAACTATATATTTATATATGTATACATATCATTAGAGTTTGCTACAGCATGAGTACATATATAGCAAAGGGTACAAAAGTGGGGCTATCAAGACAAAATAAATTGGCCCACCCGCATGAAGCCTAATCTTATGTGGTCCTTACAGGATATTTCATGTACTACTCTCTCTAGGAGGCACAAACAAAAACAAGTCTATGGCCTAAGAACATTAAAAGAGGGCCACACTATATACTGCTATTAGTTGGGTGTTGTACTCCTCTACATGGGTCCTGAAGAGAGGAACCCATTCACCATGCCAGGCTCCATAGGAACGTAGTCAGCACCGGAACCAGAGATGAGGAAGGGGAGGAGTCTGCTGCCTCAGACAGGCTGCTGTCCTTAGTAAGTGAGAGGGAGGGAACCATCTGAGATGGTGAGGCGGGTATCGGTGATGCTACTGGTGGTGCGGTTGGGGGTGCTGGATGGGCTACCTAAAGGGAAATGGCTATGTATGGGCAATCAGGTCAAATAGTGGGTGGAACAATGAAACTAGAAAGTCTCTAGGAGCAAAGAACTATAAACGGAAGTGGAAAGTGCCGGTAATGTACAGGGAGTCAAACATAAGGTCAAAATGGAATTAGAGATTTGGAAACTCAATGAATAGCACGGCCGTCACGTCCATCGTTGCAGTCTGAGGAAGATGCGAGTACATAAAATAGGGTGAGAATTTAAAGAAATTGTCAATAGGATTCCTATAACTATAATATACTGACGTCGCATTCATTCCCAGTTACATCGGTTTTTATTTAATTATGAAAAAGGTGAATAACGAAATACATTATCCTCGTTTATTAGATTTAAGAAAACATAACCCAAAGTAAGGTTCAATTTTATCTAAGACAGTAAAAATAGACTAGGCATCAATATAGTATCATATAATGATATAAGGTGCAGAATAAACAGGAAGAATGAATATAAAAAAGCATAGCATTCAAATTGCAAGTAAATAATATGGCTATGAAATGCAATAATGCATGTGCATGGGACTCACTTTACTTCATTGATTCCTTAACTCATATATCATAAGCTTTTTCCTTACTTGATCCCCTGGGAGTTTTTGGCCATATAATTCCTAGGTAATAGTCTGCTTTTCAGGACCGAGTTCGTTCTTATATAAGAATGTTGGGTTTGCTTTCCTCAACTTTCCCACCGATCTATTTCCCTTAACTTTATTCCAAGGTTGGCCCAAGTAATACGAAACTTCTCATAATCCTTATAAATCTCATAGTAAATGGCAACTTGACTTGGATATCTTATGCATGTGCAAGAACATCATAAGTTATGCATAGCTTCTGCCAGAATTTTGGTAGCATAACGGATCACATCAGGTTCCCTGTGAATAGTATCAATCAAGCAGACAGTTATTCATCTAGATGATCAATGCAAGGTATCTATCTTGTAATAATCAAACAAAATTTCGTAACCTTGATCTTGAATTAGATTTCTGCCACTTTCTTTCAATTCTACCCGATTTTTGTAAATTAATCCATAAATTCATTTTAACTTGTTTAGACCTAAATTTTGGATATGTTAAATTGTTGTTTGTATAGTTTCAAACCTATTTAGTCCCATTAAGTTTTGATATATATATATATATATCTATATATATATATAACTCAAGTTATTGAAGATTTACTCAGGCTTGTGTAGTACTAGATAGATTTGAGCCTTGAAAAGTAAAAATTCACTAAAAATGGAAAACTAGCTAAAACTATATGAAACCTATATAGTTTTAAAGCTATCTAAACAAATTTTAATCTCCAATAAGTTTCATCCCTTTTGAATAAGCAAAACTTAAGTTATGAATTCTTGAAGTTGACTAACTTAAATTGCCCTATTCTAGCTTGGTTAGGACTTGGGAAAATTTCATGAATTACTGGAAACAACAAGGATTGAATTTGGTTCTAAAATTTTTATGGCATGTTACTCTATGTATTTCTAAAAAAATCGGTTGCACTCAATTTGAAGGAATATAGGGTGAGTTATGCCCTGCTCAACACACTCTAGTTAGGTTCAGAGATAGAAATTAGAGCAAGCTTAAAAAATTTATATCTCTCTCAATACTAACCCAATGGTCTTATAATTTATATAATTAGAAAGTTTTAGATATCTAATTTCATATAAAAATAAGGTTTATCAAGTTTAGATGGCTGTACATGGAGCCATACACTTTGAACTTACAAACACCATAGGGTTTCCAACCCAAATAGATTCTAACTTTCCACTCTTTCCAGTTTTTTTCATTTCTAATCTCAATTCGAACCCAGAATTTCATACTAACCCGGCCATAAGCCATCACCTACATCCAATATATCATCAAAGAAATGAAGAGAAATAAAATTCCATACAACCACCAATCCATAGAAATCAAGTAACAAAGTTGAATCCTACTTTTAGTTGATGAGAATACTAGCTAAGTTAATGTTTTGGATACAAGATGTTGTTGACGTGTAAAGATGGAATGAAGGGGAAGTGAGATAGAAGAAAGAGGGAGAGAGAGAACAGCAGCAGGTGGCATCCAAAACAAAATGAAGGGGTTAGGTAGGATTTTAAAATTTTTATAATTCAAGGTTGTTAGGTTTCTAGGAATTGGTCCATGCTTGAGTGGCTAAGAATTAGCCAAATCTCTTCCTTTCTTGTGTTGAAGGTGGCACTATTTAGAGGGGTAAAGTGGCTAAATTTTTAGCCACTAATATTAGGATTTTGATGTACTAAATTTGGTTAATTAGGTTTCTACAGTTTAAAATGCCGAATTCTAACTGATTTTCTTTAAACTGGCAAACTCACCGAAATTTGGTTAAAATTTCTTACATGTTTATTTGAGTTTCTCTAATTCTGACCTCCCGAATTAGCTTATAAGAATCTTCTAATTACTCTATTGTAATTATTGAAATCGAATAATTTGATTAACAATATAAACTAAATGTTACAAAAATTCGAGACATTACAACGTATGCCCTGGGACGGAGAGTCGCGCTTCGCCACTGTTCACGCGTAAGAGTTCCCAAGGATTGGTTTAATTTCCTTTGCTCTGATACCATTATTGTAACACCTTCCCAACCATAATACCATGTTTAAGTTATGATACTACACCTAAGAGTTGTTACTATTACATGAATGGATCTTGTCCGATAACAACCTGCGGCCGTCTTGCAACATTAAACAACTCTGTCCAATATGACCATCTCTTATATCTCTTGAGATATCTGGAGATAACATGGAAACATACACAGGGGTGAGAATTACAAATTCTAAATAGGATTTCCTAGACTACCACATACAGTGTCATCGTTATCTCTAATTGCTTCGGGTTATTATGAAATAGTGATCATGCCATATAAACCATAATTTCATTTTAGAAGGTTAAAAAATACCCTTCTAAAGCAGAGTTCATTTTATTCATACACTTAGTAAGTAGAAAAAGAATCTAATCATTAACATATTAGAATAAAGAACAATTGAATAAGATGCATAGATACATAACAAGTTAAAGATCAATTGAATAAAAGGCATAGATAAATGCAAATGACTTCTTGATGCAAATGCTCTTGTCTCTCTCTAACTTTCTTTACTTTCTTTACTTGGTATACCTAGGCGTTACATATCGTCATTTTATTGTGCCTACAGGGGTTTACACCTGAACATTACATATCGTTGCCCTCAAGTGCATCCTTTACTTATTTTTCTTTTACTTGCATTTTGCTTCTCTGTATTTGGTCCCCCAAAGGTGAATGGCCACTCTCAGTACTGGGTAATAGCTTGTTTCTCAAGTTCGAATTCATACCTATACATGAGTGATGGATTTACTTTTTCCAACCCTCACACTGGTCTATTCCCCTTAAATCTAGTCGGGGGCTAGCCAAAGTTTTAGACAATATCGCCCGGGTCCACTACAACGTGGAGGCTCGGTACGTCCCTTTGCAAGTTCTTTTTGTCTTTTCCTTTTAATACATGATCATGCATGCAGATGCTTTACATTCATGCATATGTCTCATATCATATCTCAATCATACTTGATGCATGATTATCATGGACTTAACATATACTTATACTCATAACTTTATATACTTTCACCGAAAATTTGGCAGCATAATTGCCATATCGTAATACTTCCCAAAATGCAAACAAAGAATTTCAGCCAATCAATCATATACCAAAGCCATCATATCATATATCAACATTCATATTAATTCAATAAATAATTTTCAACAATAATCTCATCCATTGACTACTCATGGTTTAAGAGCTTTCAACTAGGTGAGATCTATTAATGTACTTCAAAACTTCTAAATTTGTCTTGTTTTACAAATTATGACATAATTTCATTTTAACTCATTTAAATCTGAATATTTAGTACGTTATGGAATTATTAGTCTATTTTTAGTTCTCTTTGGGCCCACAAAGGTTTTGATGAATATAAATTGAGTTATTGAAAATTTACTCAAGGCTACCCTGATACTGGGCAGATTTGAGCTTTTAAATGTAAAAATCCACTAAAAATCCAATTTGCAGTAGTTTTAATTAAAATTTAGATCTAAATGAAGCTTATTGAATCATCTTCACTCCCCATAAGTTTCATGTTGAATGAGTAAGTGGAGCCGAAGTTATAGGCTCTCAAACCGGACTAAAGAGAATTGTCTTATACCCAAACAAGACATTAGGTTAAATTTGGAGAATTACTGGGAACAACATACTTGAGATATAAGCTTGAAATTTTTATGGCATGGCTATATATGTTTTATCTTTCTAACAAAATTAGTTGCACTCAATTTGCATAGGATGAGTTATACCCTTTACAACATATACTGGTCAAGACAGTGAATAAATTTCAATACCTTGCTACTAAAAATCATAACTCTCTCATTTTAAATCCAATGGATCTATAATTTATATGGTTAGAAAGCTTTGTGAGTATAGTTTCATCTAAAATTGGTCTCACTCAATTTTGATGCCTAAAAGTGGAGTTGTATAGTTTGCTGTGTGGACAACACACTTAGGGTTCCATCATAACATTTCTATTTTGGATGTTCTTTGGAATTTTGAGCAAACCATCAAACTAAACTAATAATTATTATCATATATCACCTAAAGCAAGCCATATTAATAGTGAAAATCAACAAACAAGAGGTAACACAAGGAACCCTAGCACTACTTAAGCTAGAGAAATTAAACAACCTAAGAAACCTTACCTAAAAACACCACCTATAGCTTCTAGTTTGAGATTCTTTGTTAGCTTTTCCTTCCATAAAGCTCCAAGAAGGTGATGGTTTCTCTTGTTCTCCAATGGCTAAAGCTAAATGATCCAAAGGAGTGAGGTTTACGAAATCATCTTGAGTTTTTCTTGATGAACACAAAGGAGAAGTGGAAATTTTGAGAAGAAGAATGCAAGAATTGTTTGGAAGCTTGGGTGGAGATAGAGAGAATGGAGGAAGAGATGAAATGGAAGAAAGAAATAGAAGGCCTAAGGTTAAAGGGGCTAGCAGAATTTTTGGGGACATGGAGTGGAGAGTTTGATGACTTGTGGATAAAGTTGGAAAGAAGAGAAAATAGTATAGTTGGTGAATTTGTTTGGCATTTTGAGTTTTGTTAATTTCTACAAATGGATGGCCATGATTTGGCCAACAAGCATGGGTGGGTGGCTAGTTTGTAGCCTAGGATTTAGGGTTTTAAAGTGGTATTCATGTTATCTTACAGTATAAATTCCAATCAACTCAATTCTTGATTTACAAGATACTGTAAACAAATAGATTTCCTTTAAACTATCTAAATATTATTAATTGTCTACATGAAATTTTCTATAAAGAAACTTGAATTTTATCTAACCCTAATGTTTGCATTTCAATATTGACTAGTCATATATCTATAATGTATCTGAAAATTTAATTATTCAACAATATTAATTATGCAAAATTTGGGATGTTACACACAGAGGCTAGAGCATATGACCTGTTGCAGGTAGTCTCCATACCATAAATCCGGCCCTTGTAGCGACTGTCAATTGTCTGAGTCCATATCTCATTGTCACTGATAGGTGGGTTGGCAGTAGTGCTCCTATCCTCGTGCTGAGACTGCTGTAATCAAACCTCAGTCAGTTGTTGGGTGAACTCATGCTAAAATTGGAAGAAACAAAATAAATTAAATTAGATTTAAATAATAGCAAATATAAAAATTAAAAGTATTGGAAACTAAAATTATAAATGCTTACGTATATGGTC
The DNA here is from genome assembly GCA_031439595.1 of Pterocarpus santalinus. Classification (NCBI taxonomy): domain Eukaryota; kingdom Viridiplantae; phylum Streptophyta; class Magnoliopsida; order Fabales; family Fabaceae; genus Pterocarpus; species Pterocarpus santalinus. Next base: position 13,365,791 of record CM062526.1, on the reverse strand, counting down.
TCAGATTGAGTATCAACTCACTAGGACTTGTCCTGCTTCCGAGTGTGGGTCTCTAGGAACAACTCCCCTCGAGTCGGCGGCTTGTTCATCTTTTTCTCCTACATTTCAAACAATTTTCACATGATCATACAATATTCAATACAGAAATTGAATAGCTAAATGAGTGTGATGATATTTACCATCGACAACTGTTGTCCTTAGTAGTACTAGAGCCTTTAGTGTGTAGCGAGCCACCTCAGGCCGATCCTCTGCTCGCTTAGGCCTTTACCTACTTTGTCTTGAACTCCAATGAGTCCTAATAAGCCTTCAATGCTCAGAGGAGATAAAGAACGTTGAGGGGGGAATGCGGGTTGAGACCTAAGCTCCACATACCCAGGGTTGTGTATCATAACAAACTCCTAGATATGTGGAGGATGACCAAGACGGGTGCACTACTAGAATTTATTGGAATAGCGTCGATTGAGCTGGAACTTGTGACTGATTTAAGAAGTCAAGGAGTTGATTTTTGTTGGAAAAAATTGGTCGCCAAATTAGTCAATAATTTCCATATTAGTGGCCGAATTTGTGGGTGTATCTCACACAGTTTATGTTATAAATTGGTTATTAATTTTGAAATTAGTTACCAATTTAGTGACAGATTTTATTAGAAAAGAACGCAAGCTTTGTCCACTAAATCGGTCACTAAATTTGCAATTAGCGACCGATTTTGTGTGAGCATGTGAAACGGGATTTGCATTTAGTGACAAGATTTTTTTTTAATAAAAGAACACTTCCTATCCTCTAAATTGGTCACTAAATCATTTAGTGTCTGATTTCCATAATAGATCATTTTGCATACTCACACAAAATTGGTCACTCAATTTGCATTTAGTGATCGATTTTATTAGAGAAGAAGAAAACTTTTGTCCTCAAAATTTACTGGAATAGAAATTCGTCAATAACATTACAAAAATATTAATTTTTTTACTTTTTCTTCATAATTTATATTTTTATATTACCGAAGGATTATTCGTAGGTATTTGAAAATTGGCAATGACCATCATTGTCTGTTCATTTTCCATATTACTAACGGAATTTTTATCGATAAATTTCGATTAATGAAACGACTTGTTTCATTATCATTTTATCAACAGAAAATCCATCGATAAAAAAGAGCAGTTCATTAAAACGTAAGCCGGCTTCTTTTTCTTCTTCATTCCATCAAACACACACACTCTCTCTCTCTACATCTTGCTCTCTCTCTCACTCCCCCACATCGCTCTGGGCCTTTTCACCAACGTCGTAGGTTCCATTTCATCGCCAGAGACCACTATTATATTTGTGGTAAGTTATTGAGCATTTTCATCTATTTAATTTTTTTTGTTTAGCCTTTTTTTTAATTCTATTTCTTTACTCAAAGTTTTTAATTTCTTAGTTAGTTAACTAACTTATTTTATTTTTTTAATAGTAAAGAATCTCATTTGGAGCACTTTGAGTGATTCCATTCTAGTGTATTCATTGATTTGAGCTTTGTGGTGCATTAGCTATATACATTGTACTCTTTTTTTAACTCTATATTTTTTGAAATAGTAAAGACTTAATTATTTGAGGATAGAATTGTAGGATGAGATTATATGATCATGGGAAGGCTTAGAGTTTCTTCCCATTGTTTGAATTGTGTACTGTGATATTGTATACATGCATGATGTAAAGTAAAAGGATGTATTCTAGAACGGTTAGAGAGTAAAGTAAGGGGATGTGAAGTAAGGGAATGCACTTTAGAACTCTTTATGATTGAATCAAAAAACTCATAGTAATGCTAATAGCAAATTAAAGGCGAATTGGAAAGTTGTATGTATCCTCGTTTGGGCTAAAACATATGCCAAATAAGATGGGGTTTTTCGTGCCCCTATAACATGTAGTTTTCTGCATGATCCCTGCAATCTCACTGAAGGATAACAAATTGAGTCTATTAACAAGAAAATAATGGCATATCAATAATGTTAATGGTTATTAATTTATCGCTACTACCAAACTATTAACTAATGATAATAAATGGTCACGAGTAAAATTTAAACTATGGAAGCAAATGAGCATAATGTGTTATATATGCATTCAATTATAACAACGAGAGAATTAAAATGATTAATTCCAATTAATGAGATTATAACAGATTTTCCACTTTTGTATTACAATAAAAAGAAAGTTATACTTAAAAATGTAACTTCGAAGCAATATGATGATGTACCTCATATAAATAAGAAAATTAGAATTCAAGATGTTTAAGAGTATCTATGATCTATTAATATAGATGTAATTTTTTGAATTTTCTCAAAAACAAATAAGATGACTAGTGATATAAACTTCTTGATTTTTGTTTTAAAATTAAAAAGGGTATCAGTATAAATAGAATTAAAGCACAATAAATGATAAAAACATAAATATATTAGTGAAAAACGGAAATAAAATATATAAAACGGAAATAAATAGACCCCATCCTTGCTGTCGTACAACTTTATAGAAACCCCATTCTTAAGGCTTTCATTAGAGAACCTAAATGGTCCTTAAACAAATTATTATATTATCTAAACACGTCGATCAGTGGGCAAATGATGCATGCCTTCACATTCCTAAATCCGTTTGGATGCAAACACCATTAATAATCCGTTCGGAAAGGAAACAAAATTCATAAAAGGTATAATTAGAAATTATGAGAAAAATCAATAAAAAAAAATTTGTGTTGTGTGTTATTGTTCTTGTTTAAACGACACCAAAAAAAAAACAAATCGCTGTAAGACGCATCTGATCATATAATTGCTATACTTAATAAATTTAATATGAAATATAAGCTTATGTAGTGTAATGCTTCGTACGAAACCAAAGGAAAAATAATACAAATACATAAATGTAGTAAATAGAGACAAATCTACGAATCCCCAAAAAAAAAAACAAAAAAAAAAGCTACCGCTCTGGCTAAACGTCTAAATCAAGGAACGCATTTTTTTCATGTTCATTGGCCGATGAAAGCTTAAGTTTGTTTTGGCAGCAAATATGCCACTTTGTAAGTATTTAGGCGAGAGAAAAATTCAACTGAAAAATAGTACGAAAAATAGCATGTGCTGTGCAGAAAAGGAAAAGAGAGGATCGTCATCAGCATAAAAATAGTAGAAATCAGGACAAGTTGAATTATAGAGATGGACTTCCTGTCTAGTTGTACTGGTGAAGAAGAGATATTTGCTGCAATCAGAGATAATACAGGGGAAACGTTTTACCAAATCCTCACAATCGGCACACCAGATGCTCGGGACAAAGTTCTAGTAGTTTGATTGGTCGAGCATTAAGCCTGACCGATCGGTTTCTCCCTAGTATAAGAGTATTGAAATTAAGCATGAAACATGTCCCTCCTTCCTAGTCCCTAGAGATTTTATAAGGATTATTTGAGAGCTCTAAACTAAATAGTCAATTAAACTATAAAGCTACCTAAATACGCAGACTAGACAACAAAAATGTCGATTGGCCTTCAAGGGCGGTTACAACCGGAGCAAGTGAAGAGAATTTTGGGCTTATAAGTTGACTGGCCCAAAAGAGTACGTATGATTCAGTTTTATTTATATAAAAGGTGGTGCATGTTTTGGAAAAAAAAAAAAAAACAAGATAGTGCATGTTTTGTGTAACATCCCCACTTTCTTACACAGAATATAATAAAAATTTTGAATTACATTCCTTCGGTAGTGTGAGAATTTTTTAGGTAGTGATATACCCTAACAATCCTCACACTTAGAATTATAGGATAACATAAAACTGTAGCTAACAATATGGCACTGCCGTTCGTTAAAAATTAGGGAAATACGAAAATGCTCCTGTAAACTTTTATTATTTGCAAGGTTGCCCAAAACATTGAAATTATACTTTGACCCCATACGGTTAATTTTATAATTATCCTAGAATTTTTTAGAAAATGATATTTATATCCTCACATCTAGAGAGTTAGTGGAATAAAGATTTAAATAGAGCAGAACCACATAGTAGAACCGTAGAAGTTTAAATCTCAACCGAGCCACGGAGGTATTTAGGTGTGAAATGATATGGGGTGCCTCTATACTTACTCAAAATTACGGAAATATCATTAGTTACGGAAACCAGACAAAAAATACTAAAGGATTTATGACAAAACTAAAAGGTAACAAATCGAAGAAACGGTGATTGATTTGCACTATTAATCAATTTACTAGAAAAAACTAGAGCAATTAGGGGTGAATTATAAATATTAAAGCTAAAGAAAATTTAGGTTGTTATATAATAGACTATGAGAAATTATTTAGTGTAATGTTCGGAATTACAATATATTTGATTTATGTTGTTAATCAATTTCTCTGATTTTATTGAATATGTGAAGTTAATTAGATGATCACTAAAGGATGATTAGAGGTTAATTAGAGATTTATTCCGAGTCAATTAGATATTAACTAAAATTGGAATAGACATATAGAGAATTTTACAAAGTTAGTTAGTAACATTTTGCTAGTTTAAAGGAAATCGATAGAGATTCAGTATTTTAAACTGCCAGAATCGAATCAATGGAATTTTATTCTAGGAACCCTAGCTTAAGTGGCTGAAAACTCAACCATATTTACCATCAAAAGTGGCGCTTAGGCAGCCACATATAAGGGTAAGTTGGTTGAGTTTCAAACACAAAAGTTGGCAACCAATGAGAATTAAGAAAGCCAACTACCAAGCCTTAACCAACTTTATAATTTCCCTAAAAATCCTCCATTTGGGCGACATCTATCCAGCTACTCCCTTCTATTCTCTCTTCTTCCATTCCTTCTCAATTTCATCTCATTTCGAATCTTCAATCACTTCCTTGATTGAAAAACTCAACTTTAGCCAACTATTTCACTTACTAGAGGTAGGATTCATTCTCTTTTCCTGATTTCTTGTGAAGTGGTGGCTATTGTAACATCCTCCTCTATACAGTACTATGCTTAACTCATAATACCTTATTTAGGAGTTGTTACTGCCACTTAATCGGACCTTGTCTGGCAGCAATCTTCGGCCACCTTTGCCTTGGAGCGTCTTCTTCAGAACTTTTGAACTATCTGGAGATAACATGGAAATAAACATAGGAGTGAGAATTATAAATTCTCATTAGGATTCATTAAGAAACTTCATACCGTGTCATCGTTATTATCTCCAGCTGCTTCGGTTTATTACAAAAAATGAATATATTATACGAACTGTTCTGTTTTATAGTTTGAAAACATATAGTCCGAAGCAGAATTCATTTTATTCATACATTTGTCATTTGGGTGAGCCAATAAAATCAATTCGTGAAAATTGAAACATATCAAAATATAATAGCACCAATATACTGAAAACATAAAATCTACACATGCCTTTACTTATACTTGAATTTATGCATATACACATAACCTTCTTTACTTCCTTTGTCTTCCTTTACTTGTTACGCATATTCCAGAGTACAATCGCCATGTCATACTCCATCGGGGTGTGATCATCATGTCACATTCCTTAGGAATACGTTCTTCCTGCCACATCCCAGAGTATGATTGTCATCTCATACTCCATCAGAATGTGATCGCCATGTCACATTCCTTAGGGTGTGGGATCATCATGCCATATCCCAGAGTATAATCACCATGTCATATCCCATCCCATCAGAGCGTGATTGCCATGTCACGTTCCTTAGGAATACGGACTCATCACTCCATAAATAAATAGGACAGGCTCAACATCAGTAAAACATGAGATATAATAATAGTGAGCATTCATAAGATTCACTTTCTTAGGTTTTCAAAAACATGATTATCCGATGCGGATTCAATTTTAACATATCCTCTGATCATTTATATTATGATGAGCATAGGTACAATTATAATTACATAAAACATGTATGTCTGTGCGATAAGCTTCTCTTAACTTGTCGCCCCTATAACTTCTCGGTACTTACACTAGCTGGGTCATGCCATGCCTTATGTAAGCCGTATCCCCTATACACACACTAGCTGGGTCATGCCATGCCTCATGTGAGTCGTGGGTGAGGGAAGCTTATTTTGAGTCACCTTCCCTTTTGAAGGATCACACCCTTAGTTTACTTTCTTTACTTTCTTTTTTTGGCATACCTAGGCGTTACGTATCGCCGTCCCTAGGGTGCTTGCATATGCCTTAATCTTTATCCTTTACTGCCCTTGGGTAGTCTGATCTAGGAGTGAGCTCATCAGCTCAACTCGTGACCATCGTCACACAGACTAACCTACAAGGGGATTCACGTGCCTCTAGTCTTGGATGGATCTCATTTTGGCCATGTGCCTCTAAATTGAAGGGATCTCTTCTGGTCACGTGCCTCAAGAATAGAGGGATCTCAGCTGACCACTTGCCTTCAATGTAAAGGGATCTCATCTGACCACGTGCCTCCAAGATAGAGGGATCTCATAGCTTTATACTGCCTTCACAAGGAGGCATTCAATGTGCAATTGCCTCAAATTGAAGCGACCCAATCTTATCTTATTTAGCTGCCTTCACAAGGAGGGATCTCATAACTGCCTCCAGGTGAAGGGATTTACATTTAATATATTCGTATCCTTTCATTCTCATATATAATCATGCATAGACATGCTGAATGCACTCTTACATATGTTTTATCATTTGTTTTCATATATCATTGCTTATGGAATTTCTACATACATACTTTTAACACATAAAATGCTCAAAACCTTCTTTACTATTCTACTGAAAATTCAGTAGCATAACAGAACGTGTTCACTTCTCCATGAATAGTGTCAGTACTCAAACAATCAATTTTACAGACAATTCACAATACTTCATTCACAATTCAACATCAATTTCATAGGAACATTAGTTGCATTTAAAGCATAGTTGCTATCTTAGCATTTTCACTCAGCCCGATCTTTTGTAAATCAGGCCATAATTTCTATTTAACTCATCTGGACCTAAATTTTGGATATATTAGAGTATTATGTGTCTAAGTTATTTAAGTTTTATCCCGGCCTGCCCTGAGACTGGCCAGAATTACATATTTAAAAGTAAAAATTCACTAAAAATCGAAAACTAACTCAAATCATACGAAATTGTATCATATTAAAACTAACAGGACAAGATTTCATTTGTAATAAGTTCCATTTCATTTTCTTTAGCAGAGCTCAAGTTATAAATCCTGAAATTTGACCTTCTAGAGCTATCTGTCTTGGCCTAGTTTGGACATAGGGCAACTTCTTTGAATCACTAAGAACTAATGGGACTGTAACAAACTCAAAATTTTATTATCGAATGTTCGTCTACATGTAAGCTTTCCAACAAAGTTAGTTTCACTCAATTTAGAGTTCTGTAGGGTGAGTTACACCCATCTCAAGTCACACTGCCCGGATGAAAGTCCTGATATCTAGGTCAAACTTCAAAAATTCATATCTCTTTCAATACTAATCCTATGACCTTATATGATATATGTATGAAAACTCCTAAATGTCTAGTTTCAAATAAAAATGGTTCCATCAAATTTGAATGGATGTAGGAGGAGTCATACACTCCATCGTATAGACTGCTGTGGGGCTTCTCACTTAGACAGCATCCCAATCATCCATTTCTCCTAGTTTTCTTCTTCTAATCTTAATTCCAACTCAAGATTTCATATTAATCCAACCATAATCTATCATATACATCTAATATATCATCAAATACATGAAGAAGAGTGAAATTTCATATAGCCACAGTTTAGAGAAGTTAAGGATAGAAATTGAATCCTACCTCATTTAGATGTGATCTTGCTGAATTTGAGTTTGGATTGATAGAACCTTATGAAGCTTGAAGGTTTGATGGAGATGGTTGAGAGAAGGAGAGAAAGAGAAGGCTAAAATCAGAGGAAAATGAGACGCAAGTCAACAGGGAGAAGAGAAAAATCTGATTTAAGCATTCGAGAGGTAGTTGGCTTTGTGAGTTTTGATTGGTTGAAATCTTTGTGGGTAAAGTTCAGCCATGTCTCCCTCTTTTGTGGCTATATTATTCTCTACGTCACCTAAAAGTGGAACTCGCTTCCATTGTATCTTAAATTGGAACTCGTCTCCATTCTGCTTGAAGTCGGAACTCAGAACTCAAGAAATACATAAAAGTTTTGGAAGACTCATTGTGGCTTAAGGTCAGAGATAGGAAATCACACAGCGAACAAATCACCTTATACCCGCATCTCGGAAGTCGAGAACTAGGACGCTTGATAACTTTCATTACACATACTTCTAAAACTCAGTCCATGATCAAACTCGGAGATCGATTCTAGGCATAACACCAGAAATTGGGAATCAAAGCATTAATCTTATGTGCCAAAAAATTGGAACATATATAATCTTGGAAGTCCCAATTCAATCTCGGAAGTTAGTAATAGGCCAAACTCGGGAACACCAATAGAAATGGAAAGCTCTTGGAATAAACTCGTAGGTCGGAACTCGTGCATAACTTGGAAATCAATTTCGAAGGTCAGAAATTACTTATTTGAAACTTGAAGATGAAGTCGAAAATAGGAAATAATGACTATTTTATGTGAAATTCGAAGATGAAGTCAAAAGTTAGAAATCATGGAAACTTGAAGGTGAAGCCAGAACTCATGGAGGATGTTACAGCTATTGGGAATTCATCTATACTCATGTATGTGATGTTAGATTGAAGTTATGTATATGTTTATCGCTTGATTATTGGGTATATATTGAGTTTTGATTGATTAATTAGTGAAAAAACCAAAAAGAAAGTAACTAGAGTGAATTTAACTAGGAAACCCTACAGTGTCCATACTTGTGAAATGTACAAATTCGTCTATAGACATAAAAATCATATGAAAGCAATTTTGGATGAAACTAGACATTTAGAGCTTTCCAACCATATATATCATAAGACCATTGGATTACTATTGAGTGATATATAATTTTTTGAAGTTTACCCTAGATTTCTTCCTCTTGATCTGACTGAAGTGCTTGTGCAGAGCATAACTCACCCTATACAACTTCAATTTGAGTTCAACTAATTCTTTTAGAAAGCTAACACATACAAAACTTCCCATAAGAATTTCAAAATCAAATTCAGTCCCTATTACTCCCAAAATTTATTGAAATTACCTTATGTTTTGTCCAGGCTAGAACAAAGCAAGTCAAGTTAGCCAACTTCAAGAGCTCATAAATTGAGCTCTACTTACTCAAATGAACTAAAACTTGATGAAAATGAAAGCTAGTTCAGTTAGCTTTAAAACAATATAGTTTTCATATCATTCCAATCTATTTCCTATTTTTAGTGAATTTTTACTTTTTAGTGCCTAAATCTACCTAGCAATAGAATAGACCTAGGTTAAACCTTAATAACTTGAGTTATATTTATCAAAACTTAATGGGACCAAAAAGGTTAAAAACTAGACACATAACATTTCAACATATTCAAAATTCAGGTCTAAACGATTTAAATAGAAACTATGGCTTAATTTATAATATCGGGCAGAACTGAAGGAAATTGGCAAGAACTCAATTCAAGTTCAAAGGTTGCAAATTTTGCATAACTATTGAAAGATTGTTGTATTATATTGATTTATCTGTATGAATGACTGTTTGGTTGATTGGTACTATTCATGGAGAAATAGATTTGATCTATTATGCTACCAAATTTTTGGTAGAAGTTTATGAAATTTATGGGTACTTATGCTATGAGAAGTTTATGATATGAACAGTTATACAATTATGAATATTCTGCATCCAAGTATATTTAATTGTAAATGTACAAGAATGCATATGAACTATGAGACATATGTACAAGTGTCAGGCATCCGCATGCAAGATCATATAAGAAAAAGGAAAAGAAATAAAGAAAGTTAAAAGGGACGTACCAAGTTACCACGTGTGGCATGACAATGGACCCAACCATCATGGACTAGAGCGGTACTGTCTAAGACTTCGGTCAACCCTCGACCAAATTTAATGGGAATAGACCAGTGTAAGAGTCAGGGAAAGTAAATCCATTACTCATGTGTAAGTATAAGTTCAGACTTGAAAAGCAGGCTATCACCCAGTGGTGAGAAAGACCATTTACCTCCAGGGGACCAAGTATAGAAAGACAAGAATTCAAATAAAATAATATAAAATTATAGCGAGAATTCTTGATCTCTCTCAATATCTCTCTCAATTCGAAAATCCAGGATTTGAATTGATGTCCTTTCATCGAATCCTCCTAAATTGGTGTGATATATTCAAATCATAACATAACAAAAGAAACATCTTGTTCTTTCTTCAACAATTTCTGATCTCTAGTAGACCTCTCAGTAGGATTCGAACCCAGATGCAGTTCTAACCATCATCAGGAGAAAAAGAACGATTGGCTCTGTATCAATGGAATCTCATCATCCATACATAACGAATTGGTGTGATATATTCAAATCATAACATATGAACAGTAAAAACTAGTATTCTTATCTTCAAACGGAACGAACAGAGATAGAATCGGAGCGATTCCCTAAATGCCTTTCTGGATATTCCTCAATGTGTCGACTATTCATGGAACATGAGAAGCAGATGAATAATCATCTGCTTCCGGAAGAAATCGAAGAATTTCTTGGGAATCCTACAAGAGCCAATCGTTCTTTTTTCTCTGACAGATGGTTAGAACTGCATCTGGGTTCGAATCCTACTGAGAGGTCTACTAGAGGTCAGAAATTGCTGAAGAAAGAACAAGATGTTTCTTTTGTTCTTTCCGGGCAATGGGAAAATAAAGAAATGGTTAATATATTCAAGATAATTATGTATTTACAAAATACTGTCTCAATTCATCCTATTTCATCAGATCCGGGATGGGATATGGTTCCGAAGGATGAACTGGACAGTTCCAATAAGATTTCATTCTTGAACAAAAATCCATTTTTTGGTTTATTTCATCTATTCCATGACCGGAACAGGGGGGGATACACGTTACACGACGATTTTGAATCAGAAGAGAGATTTCAAGAAATGGCAGATCTATTCACTCTATCAATAACCGAGCCGGATCTAGTGTATCATAAGGGATTTGCCTTTTCTATTGATTCCTCCGGATTGGATCAAAAACCAGTTGAGCCTGATCACCTCAATGTAAGGTTTTGTGTATATGAAAGCTTATGATGTAACACCCTCCTGAGTATGGTACTATACTTAAGTCATAGTACCTCACCTAGGAGTTGTTACTGTCACTTAATCGGACATTGTCTGGCAGCAACCTTCGGCCACCTTCAATCTTACTAGTCAACTCCGCCTCGGAGGACCTTTTTTGAAACTGCTAAACTATCTGGAGATACCACGGAAATAAACATAGGAGTGAGAATTATAAATTCTCAATAGGATTTATTAAACTAACATAACCTGTATCATCATTGTCATCTCCAGTTTGCTTTGGTTTATTATGAAAAGGGTGAACATGCTATACAAATTGTTCAATTTTAAAGTTCGAAAATATAATGTTCAAAGCAAAGTTCATTTTACTCACACACTTGGCAATTTGGGAGAGCCCATATGAAACAAATTTCATGAATTATATTAGGAATAGTAGCTGAAACATAATAAAATACAATAGCATCAATATACTAGAGACATAACATCGGCACATACTTTACTTGTACTTAAATTCATGCATATACATAAAGTTTACTTTTCTTTCTTTTCCTTCCTTTTCATCATAAAATCTTTACATGCCACATTCCGAAGTATGATCGCCATGTCATACCCCATTAGAGCGTAATCAACATGTTACGTTCCTTAGGAATATGGGACCTTCATTCGGTACTTACATTAGCTGGGTCATGCCATGCCTCTTGTAAGTCCTACCCCCTATACTCACACTAGCTGGGTCGATGCCATGCCTTATATGAGCGGGGTGCTTGCATATGCTTTAATCTTTAGTCTTGAGTCTCTAGTCTTTAGCCTTTACTACCCTTGGGTAGCCTAGCCTTGGAGTGAGCTCGTCAGCTCGACTCGTAACCGTCGTCACACTGACTCACCCACAAGGGGATTCACGTGCCTCTAGCCGTGGTGGGATCTCATTTTGGTCATGTGCCTCTAATTGAGGGATCTCTTCTGACCACATGCGTCCAAGGTAGAGGGTAGCTGCCTTCACAAGGAGGGATTCAAAGTGCAACTGCTTCCAAGTAAAGGGATTCATATCTTATCTTATTTAACTACCTTCACAGGGAGGGACTCAAAGTGCAACTGCCTCCAAGTGAAGGGATTCATATTTAGTATACTTATGTCTTTTCGTTCTCATGCATAATCAAGCATAGATATTCTAAATACAATCATACATATGCTTCGTCATTTACTCTCATATATCCTTGCATATAAATTTCATATTTATAACTTGAAATTTCATATCACAAGCTATTATAACTTCATATAATTCTGCCGAAAATTCGGTAGCATAACGGATCGAGTCTGCTTCCCTGTGAATAGTGCCAGCCAACCAGTACATTTATACAATTTGCAATTTCAGTATGGAGCAGCAATTAAGCATTTATATTCATAGATTCATTCATTAGTTCAACAAAGCATCAATAGGGCTTTTAGCTCATTCTACCTTATTCTGCCCGGTAATGGTATCTCCCATCTTTATTTCAATTTAACTCATTTAAACCTAATTTTTGGATATATTGTAGCCTTATATGTCTACTTTCTAACCTCTTTCGTCCCATCTAATTTTGATATCTACAACTCAAGATATTTAGATTTTATCCCGGCCTGCCCAATGGCTAGCCAGAATCAGGAAACTAAAAGTAAAAATCCACTAAAAATCGAAAACTGACTCAAATTACACGAGATTGGATCATATTAAAGCTAACAGGTTAAATTTTTATTTGCAAAAAGTTCCATTCCATTTGACTTAGTAGGGCTTGAGTTATAAGCCCTGAATTATGACCTTCCTAAACTGTCCTGTTCTGGCCCGGTTTGGATATAGGGCAACTTTCTTAGATCACTGGGAGCAACTGGAATCTTATCTAGTTCTGAAATTTTTATGGGACATTCTTATATGTGTAAGCTTTCCAACAAAGTTAGTTCCACTCATTTTCAAGTAGTATGGAGCGAGTTCTACCCTGAACAACCTAGTCTGCCCAGAACCAGAGTCAAAACACTAGGTCGAAATTCAAAAATTCATATCTCTCTCAATTCTAATCCAAAAGCCTTATATGATATATGTATGAAAATCCCTGGATGTCTAGTTTCATATAAAAATAGTTTCATTGGATTTAAATGGCGGTAGACGGAGCCGTACACTCCGTCGTACGGATCGCCGTAGGTTTCTTCAACTTAACAGATTCTGTTTTGTGCCTCTTTGTGTTTTCTCATTCAAATCTCAATCAACCCAAATACAAACATGGTAAGTCAGCCATAAAACATCACACACCTCCATATATCATCAGTTACATAAGAGAAGAAAGCAATCCTAACAGTTATTAGATCAATAAAATCATGCAAAGAAGTTGAATCCTACCTCCAATTGATGTAGAAACTAGCTAGAATTGAGCTCTTGGTGGAGGAAATGGATGAGGCTTGGAGTTTTGAGGAAGATGAAGTGAAAATGGGAGAAGGAAAGGTGAGGGATGCTCAGCTGAAAAGGGAGCACGAAAATAAGAGAGTTAGAGGGAACAAATAAGGTTGTGTGAAGCATTTGTAGTTGGAAAGCTTGGTTCTCATTGGTTGGAGTGAGTGGTGATGAATTGAACAAGTCTCTCCTCTCTCTTTGTGGTTGACATGGTGCCATTTTGAGGGATTAAGTGGCTGAGAACCACAAAGTGCCATTTTGAGGGATTAAGTGGTTGAGTTCTCAGCCACTTAAAGTAGGGTTGATGAGTTGAAATTCTATTGGTTCGGTTCCGATAGTTTAAAATACCGTAATCTTACCGATTTTTTTTAAATCGGTAAAACAGTTTTGAAGAAATTTGTGAAGTTTTATATGTTTCTATTCTAATTATCTTTAGTCTAACATCTAATTAACTCTTGATCAACCCTTAATTAATTTCTAATCAAGCTTAAAGATTCAATAAAATCAAATAAATCGATTAACAGTATAAATTAAACGTTTTGCAAGGTGAAGGCCTTTCTGGTTTTTGTTGTTTTATGGCTAATGGCATTTTTGTAATTATGGGTAAGTCTAGGGGCACCCCATGTCATTTCACATATGGATACCTCCGTGGCCCAATCGGCCAAGATTTAGGTTTCTACATTTTTGCTACGCGATTCTGCTTCATTTAAAACGTTATTTTACTAATTCTGTTGACATAGGGACCTAAATATCATTTTCTAAAATGTTCAAGGGCAAGGCTGTAAATAATATATAAGGACCTAAAAGTCATTTTTTAAAAAGTTTAGGGGCAAGATTATGAATAATAAAAGTTTATTTTTATTATTCCCTATTACGTTATATGGGGATGTTACATATGACACCTGACAAGCTTATCAGGAACCTTCTTAACTTAGTTATTAAGAATGGTTGAGCAAGTTAATGGGTGCAGAGCTAGGGATTCAATTAGAGTAACTGTGTTGGATGGTTTGCTACATATATAGTAAACTTGGCTATAGCAAAGAAGAGCAGTTCATCTAATGCTACTAGGCAGCCAAGAATTTAACTCGTTAAGGGTAGGATCTGACTTGGAGACAAGCCGAGTAAGAATCTTCATCACCTCAATAAAGCTTATTTTAAGCTTTATTTGTGATTACCCAATCCAGGCTATCTTCTCTAAATTGAATTCAGGGAATTCTTTTGCCTGGTTTTGTGGACCTAATGCTTGATAAGAGTAAGGCAATTTTCCACTGATGAGGTTATCTCGAGTGGTGTGAATGGTATCTGATAGAGCATTCATTTATGTATTATTCTAGTGTTATTCCTAGCTTGTTTACATTATAATTGTGCTTTAATTGATGCAAATAAATGAGTTTGGTGACATTGACCTTCATTGAGAACTTGCATAAACGTGTGCTAATTTTCGGATTTTATACTTATTTTGACCTTTTCTATCTTTTGTGGCCCATATCTTGAGATATAAATATTAGAATTAAGCAATCTTTAGCTCGTTGGAAAGATAACGAAAAATCCTACAACTTTGCTGAAGACCTCAAGACTGAAATCTGTCAGATTCTAGACGTAATTTTCATTGCAAAGAGGCTGTAGTAAACGAGCCCAAAATTAAGTCCTTCTTGGGCCTATTTGTTTCAGATGGGCTTGGCCCTCTTTTGAGGTTTTTTTTTCTGAAAACACTATTAGATATGTAATGAACAAGTGGGTTATTTTTGGGAGAGATTTGGAATTTGAGGAGTTTAGGTTTCATTAAAAAGTAAGTTTTCATTATTTTTATTTTCGATTTTGATATTTTTCTGGACGTTTCTATTTTATTTGTCCATGGAGATGAAAGGTTGAATTTTCTTTCAGCATAGGAGATTCATCACTTAATGCATGGATTCTCAGGTTTAGTGTTTAATTAGATTCAATTTCAGTTTCTATTCTTCTCTTTCTCTCTACAATTTTGATTTTTCATTTTATCTCTCAAACACTGATCAATGCTTGATGAAGTTATTTTGCTTAAAATAGAATTCTTTGTTTCAGAATTGAATCCTAATTAGATTTGGATTGATTAACTCGAATTGGATTAGATTAAAATATAGGCTAATCTCAGATTTGGGAATTAGGTTAAAATTAAATTAAAAACTTGAAGATCTTCTTGTGTTTAATTTGAAATTAACGGAATGGAGCTGAATGCAAATGCTTCTTGTGAATCTATGACGAATCCTAATTAATGTGAATGAATTTCCTAATGGAAGCTGATGCTTTTATGATTGCAAGGCAAAAGATTAGTAATTGTAACTTCAGCTTTAAAGGGAAATAGTTGAACGAACTTTGAAGAAAGCCCATCTTATCGCATATCATATCAGGATAAAGCTTCGGTTGTGCACGGTACAAAAGAAGACGAAGTTATAAGAATAAATTTGAAAGAATTCTTTAAAAGAAGGGGAGCAGGTCTCCTACTAACCTAAAGTAGGGACATTTATGAACTAGGGTGGCTTACGAAGCAAGTTTAATGTTTCCTATCCTTTACAAATAAGGCAGGTGTTGAAAGTTTGTTATGTTGAAACTCCATCAACTTTAACTATGATAGAGAACACAAGCTAGAACACATGTTAGGACCATCTTCGACACATTATTAGCAAAGGGATGTGATTGCTCAAAGAAGAGAGATGAAATATAACAATTACTTTCCAACATCTCTGCGAGTGTTACAAGTGGAGTAACTTGATGAGGGATGTATCCAAAATTCATGTGAGAATGGTAAAGACTTTGAGCGTACAATTGATCCCACTAGACCCAGATAGTAGTAGACTGAGGTGTCCTAACAAACTAAGATAGAAAGGAATTTTCTGCAAGAACGATAAGGCATTGTAGGAGCGAAAAAGGAAAAGAGGAGAAGTTTTGATTCTGAATGGCATATTAAAAAGGGAAATACCACCTAATGTGAAGACAAGATGCAAGCACGAATTTGTAGGAGGTAACAAATTGGGTTGTCTGGACATCAATGATGAGTGCGATAGCTCGACGCCCTGCGTGGAGGATTGGGTGATACACCAATGGAAGATCAAAGGGTTTGGAGCTACACCCTATGATAGTGAAGGTCACGAGGCAAGATCAGAGTCAGACGGTAAAGTTTTCGTGCTCGAACTTGGATTAGCCGTGATCATGCTAACACTAATGCACTAGATTTCAGCAGAACTCAGCAATGAAGCATGCTTAGGTGAGAGCAGTACTACATAGGTGACTCTCTGTGAAGCTCCAGTGTTACAACCCCAACAGGGAAATGAAACTATCACTCATTCTTTCACATAGAATAGGTCACACCTTTGGAACCAGATGTTGCTATGAATAGCAAAGAGGCTTAATAATGAGAGTAATATAAAATTTGACCACTGAAACTGGTGTGCATTGTATGGAAGTTGACCACCAATGAGAACGGTAATGTTGGTGACTGCAAAACTTCTTAACTTGGTATTAAAAGACCAAGGGAAGGTGGATATCAACACAATAGATGAGGAATCTCCTTGTTATTATGTTGCCATGTCCTTTTTCTCCCATTGAGCTAATCATATTTTGGTGAAATGAACTCATGAGGAGCACCAAGAGTTTCCGTAGAAGGAGCAATCCGAGACCTTCCTAAAAAGCATTAGAGTACTAGGTAAAGCTTATAAGGAAGGAAGAGCTCTAAGGCAAAGCTCCTAGCTATAATTTTAAGGAGAACCCTAAGCCTTCATAAGAATCGTACATTTGAATTACCAGTAGGGTCGGTCAAGAACATCGGGAATAGCTAGATTCATAGAAACTAATTCTAATAGCTCTAAATAAAGACCAAAAGGGGATTTCTAAACTAACCCGAGGATGAAGACACATATACTGTAGACCCAATGTAAATACAACGTACTTATTGATAATTGGTACAAGATTTTCCAGAAAGCGGGGTAACAAAGGATAATCATCATTGGACAAATTAAAGCACCCTTACAATCTTTGGTACTCGATAACTTAGGCTGAACTGCAACTTTAAGAAATATCACAAGAAAATTTCCCAGCATAATCTTATGACTTTTTAGCCATATGTCAACCATAGGGAACATACATAAATCATTTAGGAGTTAGTAGATAAAAGTAGGTGCACCAGTGTAATCATGCTAAGTAACACGATTGGAGATCTGTTGCAAAAAGCAATGTGGGTCAAGATCACAATTCAAGACCTAAAGGCAACTAGACATTAAAAGACAACTAGACATATGATATATGAAATAAAATAGTATTTCCTAGGAAACCAAGTAATGAAGAAGAATATAAACCAAGCAGGAGAGGAGTAGACACTACAAAAGTAGACAAAAAGTCTCCCAATTAAATACCACAAAGAGGGATAAGCGAAGACAATAGTGAAACAGAATCAATATTTCCTTAACTTATACTATGCTGATCATATCTTGGGCATAGGATATAGCGATTAGCATTGAGAAGATTAGTAAAAGCTTGAGCAACAAATAATAAGGAATAGGATAAAGCTCACAAGGAAGAGAGAAGTTTTGGAAAGCAAGGCCCATGGTTATAATTATAGGGAGAATTTGGCTCTATACTTTGGACCTAACAAAGAGAGAAAATTTTCATTTAACCAAGGGTGATCAAGTGAACAAAAATCTTACAAATAGTTGAACCAACTCCCCAGAACCTAACACAACCACCATGACTACCATATTAATGTCGATCATGGTGATAGCTAGTAATCTTTATAATCATGAATCTTCATGAATTGATATATAAAGTCTCAAGTACAAACAGCAGAAGGTTTAGTAGCTACTCCTAAAGTCTCCAATGAACTAAATGATGGATCAAGGCATCATAGAGACAAGGCAGGCTCGGGTGCTAATATACTTCTTAATGTATTGAAGCAATACCTCGTAGCTACCAGCAAGCAAATCTCAGAATAAGATGCAATCTTGAAAAGAGAAGTGCCCCTATAGGTTAAAAGATTTTTCCTCAACCATTTTTAGCTCTGGAATTTTGAGGACAAAATTCCTTTTAAGGTGGGTAGAGTGTAGCATCCCCACTTTCCTAAATGGAGTATAATAGAAACTTTGAATTATTTCCCTTAAGCAATGAGAAAATTTCTCAAGCAATGCTATACCATGACGATCTTTGCACATAGAACTATAGGGTAGCGTAACACTGTCACTAAAAATATGGTGCTGCTGTACATTAAAAATTCGGGAAATATGAAAATGCTCCTATAAACTTTTATTATTTGCAGGGTTGCCTAAAACTTTTAGAAATTACATTTTGACCCCATATGCTTAATTCCATAATAACCCTAGAACTTTTTAGAAAATAACATTTATGTCCCCGCATATGGAAAGTTAGCAAAATAGGGCTTTAAACGGAACAAAATCACGTGGCGGAACCGTAGAAATATAAATCTCAACTGATTGAGCCACGAAGGTATTTAGGTGTGAAATGACATGGGGTGCCCCTAGATTTGCTCAAAATTATGGAAATGTCATTAGTTATGGAAACCAGACAAAAAATACTGAAGGATTTATGACAAAGCAAAAATGTAACAATTCAGAAGAAACAGTGTCACTGATTTGCACTTTTAATCAATTTATTAGAATAAGCAGAGTAATTAGGGGTGAATTATAAATAATAGAGCCAAAGAAAATTTAGGTTGTTATGTAATAGACTGTGAGAAATTAGTTAGTATAACATTCAGAGTTACAATACATTTGATTTACGTTATTAATTAATTTCTCTGATTTTATTGAATATGTGAAGTTAATTAGAAGTTCACTAAAGGATGATTAGAGGTTAATTAGAGATTTATTCCGAGTCAATTAGATATTAACTAAAATTGGAATAGACATATAGAGAATCTTACCAAGTTAGTTAGTAACATCTTGCCGATTTGAAGGAAATCGGTAGAGATTTGGTATTTTAAACTATCATAGCCGAATCAATGGAATTTT
The DNA here is from genome assembly GCA_031439595.1 of Pterocarpus santalinus. Classification (NCBI taxonomy): domain Eukaryota; kingdom Viridiplantae; phylum Streptophyta; class Magnoliopsida; order Fabales; family Fabaceae; genus Pterocarpus; species Pterocarpus santalinus. The sequence continues at coordinate 13,346,259 of CM062526.1, read as the reverse complement.
ATTCTAGGAACCCTAGCTTAAGTGGCTGAAAACTTAGCCATATTCACCATCAAAAGTGGTGCTTAGACAACCACATATGAGGGCAAGTTGTTGAGTTTCAACCACAAAAGTTGGCAACCAATGAGAATTAAGAAAGCCAACTACTAAGCCTTAACCAACTTTATAATTTTCCTCAAAATCCTTAATTTGGGCGACTTCTATCCAGCTGCTCCATTTTTCTCTCTTCTTCCATTCCTTCTCAATTTCATCTCATTTAAAATCTTCAATCCCTTCCTTGATCAAAAAACTCAACTTTAGCCAACTATTTCATTTACTAAAGGTAGGATTCATTCTCTTTTCTTGATTTCTTGTGAATTGGTGGCTATTGAGAATTCATCTACACTTATGTATGTGATGTTAGATTGAAGTTATTTATATGTTTATGGCTGGATTATTGGGTATATATTGAGTTTTGATTGGTTAATTAGTGAAAGAACCAAAAAGAAAGCAACTATAGTGAATTTAACTAGGAAACCCTACACCATCCATACTTGTGAAATGTAAGGATTCATCTACAGACATCAAAATCATAGAAAACCAATTTCGATAAAACTAGACACGTAGAGCTTTCCAACCATATAAATTATAAGAACATTGGATTAGTATTGAGTGAGATATAATTGTTTGAAATTTACCCCAAATTTCTGCCTCTGGATCTGACCAGAGTGGCTTATGTATAGCATAACTCATCCTATATAACTTTATTTGAGTATAACCAATTTTTTTAGAAATAGAACACATAGAGAAACATTCCATAAAAATTTTAGAATCAAATTCGGTCCTTGTTGCTCTCAGTAATTTATTGAATTTGCCCTATGTCCTAACCAAACTAAAATAGGGTAGCCCAAGTTAGCCAATTTCAAGAGCTCATAACTTCAGCTCTACTAATTCAAAAGAATTGAAACTTTTGAAAATGAAAGCTAGTTAAGTAAGCTTTAAAATAATATAGGTTTCATATAATTCCAATTTATTTCCTATTTTTAGTGAATTTACTTTTTAGTGCCTAAATCCGCCTAGTAACAAAATATACTTAGGTTAAACCTTAATAACTTGAGTTATACTTATCAAAATTTAATAGGATCAAAGAGGTTAACACTTCAACTTATCCAAAATTCTGGTCTAAATGAGTTAAATAAAAACTATGGCTTAATTTATAAAATGGGGCATAATTGAAGGAAATTGTCAAGAACTCAATCCAAGTTCAAAGGTTGTAAATTTTGCATAACTACTGAAAGATTGATGCATTATATTGATTTTCCTGTATGACTGACTGTATGGTTGTTTAGTACTATTCACGAGAAAATGGATCTAATCCGTTATGCTACTGAATTTTTGGCAAAAGTTTATGAAATTTATGAGTACTAATGTTATCAGAAATTTATGATATGAACAATTATACAATTATGAATAATCTACATCCAAGTATGTTTAATAGTAAATGTACAAGAATGCATATGAACTATGAGACATATATATGAGTGTCAGGCATCCGCATGCAAGATCATATAAGAAAAAGGAAAAGACATAAAGAAAGTTAAAAGGATTGTACTAAGCTACCATGTATGGCATGGCAAAGGACCCAGGGCTAGAGCAGTACTATCTAAGACTTGGGCTAGCCTTCAACCAAATTTAATGGGAATAGATCGATGTAAGGGTTAGGGAAAGTAAATCCCTCACTTATTGTAGGTATGACCTCGGACTTGAAAAATAGGCTATTACCCCAGGGGTAGGAGAGGCCATTCAGCTTTGGGGGACCAAGTATAGAAAGGCAAGACGAAAGTGAAGGATGCAGCCCAAGGCTGGCGATACGTAAAGCCTAGGAGGGCCAAGGAACAGAGGTAAAGAAAGTTATAACAACATAAAGGCATTTGCATCAGGAGTCCCATTGCATTCACATTTGCATAGTATTTCTCTATTCTTCAATCTGCTATATGCTTTGACTCCTTTCTCTATTTATCAATAGTTTATTTACCTTCATACATACATGTTATCTATTCTATTATGTTTATGTCCAGATCCTTTCCTTGTTTAGCAAGTGTATGAATAAAATAAACTCTGCTTCGAACAATATGTTTTCGAACGATAAAATTGAACAATTTCTGTAATATCTTCACCTTTTTCATAATAAATCGAAGCAGTTAGAGATAATAAGGATGACAATATGTGTGACAATTTAGAGAATCCTATTGAGAATTTTAAATTTTCACTCCTATGTTTATTTCTGTATTATCTCCAGATAGTTTAAAGAAATATTAAAGATAGCCAGAGGTTACTGTCAGACAAGGTCTATTCAGGTAACAGTAACAACTCCTGAATATGATACCATGACTTAAGCATAATACTGTGGGAGAGTGTTACATTTCATACATAATAATTGAAAAATCTTACAAAAATTATTGCATTAAATTAGCATCCTCTTCTGTTGACTTGTGACTTATGTGTGCTCTCTTATCTTCTAGACAAGTGTAACATCAAGCTTACCCTACAAATGAAGGCTAGGGGGCTGTTTGCAAATGATTTTCCAAAACTGTTTTCAATTTTTAAAAATAAAAAAATAAAAAAATTTGTTTGGCAAGTTTTTCTATGTGGGTTGGTTTTAAAAATAAAAAAACAAGATATGGGTTTTAAAATGAGAAAGTAGAAAACAGTTTTAAGTTGTTTTTGGCTTTTTTGTTTTAGAAAATAGGTAAAGAAGCGGTAGCAACTTTGTAAATAAATTGTTTTGTGTTATGAGCCTCCTATCGAATCTCATCTCAAACCTACGAAACTGTTACCTTTCCTATTTTTCAAACCCTCTCACTTTCCCTTCTTCTTCTCCAGCATAGTGTTTGATCTCCTACCTCTGGTATCGTGGTTGCACTTGCCCACAACTGTCCCTTGTGAGTCTTTCTATCCCTCTCTTTAATATCTCTCTATCTGGTCTATATCTAATCTCTCTATCTTGGTAGAATATTTCGCATAGCAGCTTGTGGTTTCTGGATTTGCCCATATGATATGCTTCAGTTGTGCTTTTTTAAGGTGTTATTATTGTGGTTTTGGTCTATTTTGGCCTATTTGATGAGGGTTAATTTTTGTTACATGTATTTCTTTTGGGCTGCTTTGCTGATTTGTTGTTTAGCTTCTAATGTGATGCTATCTTGATAGTGGCAAGTTAGGTTTCACTACACTCCTAGTAAATAAAGAAGGAAAACAAATAGTTATGGACTTTCCTAGTTTTGGGTCAATGACTAATATCTTTGCATTACCTTATAATCTCTAATAGTAGCCTTGGAATAATATTTTAATTCCCTACAAATTGACTCCTAAATGTAATGTGAGCACCAAAATTTCAAATTTACGTTAACCACTACTTACTTTAACTTTTTTTTCCTTGCACTAATCCATTCTCGTTAAATAGATTAATAAAAGCATTTTGGCGTTATACTAGTAGGGAGTAATTTGAAGATAAAGTATCAATATTGCCATATTGGATATGAATCTTCAAGTGGCATTTCAATTATTGTGATAAAGCAATTGAAAAAAGGGGGAAAAAAGAACTTGGAAATGGATGTGCATGAGATAGGCATCGATTCTCCATATTATAACATATTTTTTTTCACACTAAGTAACTACACATGCACCATCCATGATTGCAAAAACTTAACTAGTGAAAGTTTATTTGCAAGTTGGACAAATATAAAATAGATCAGGTATTGGGTTGGTTTCTCAATTATCTTGATGCAATGATTTATGAGGGATGCAACCTCAAGTCAGATTTGCAATATAATAGATATGTTTTCTTTCATTTTTGCAACTATTTCTGCATCACATGGTTTGAGGTGGGATAGTGAAGTGTTGTTTATATAGCACATGAAAAATGTATGAACTAATGCATTTTTTTTTTGGGTTAATTTAGAAGCATATTTTATTGATAAAGTTATTGGATTTGATATTACCATTGTAGATGGAAAACGAGAAGAAAGAGACCTCACTTTGGCCCTCATTAGTGGTCAAAATTTATATAGACATTATGATCGAAGAGGTTAATATAGGAAACATGAGAAATAATGTATTGTCACCTAAAGTGTGGCAAACCATATTGCAAACACTTAAGGAAAGAATTGGGCATGACCTTGATATGAAACAAATAAAGAAAAAGTTTAATAAGTTGAGGCAACAACATAGAACCTTTTCTTACTTGCTGCAACAAACTAGATTTGGATGGTGATGGTATCAGAGTGCTTGAGAAGGGGTGGTTGAATCAAGCACTAAGTTAAAACAATAAACCTGCCACTTAAAACATAAATTAAAATGTTCACCAAAATCTTATGTTCATGTATGAGATAATCTATTGAGTCGAGGTTAGATAAATGATGACAAAATATTTATTTCAAAAACTAGATAAGATCATAATATAAATTACGGTTCTAAATAAGAAATGATAAATGTATATCAGTATCAGATCAAAATAAAATAGAGAAACAGTTAAGAAGATGGCACCAAGCAATTTATACTGCTTCGATCTCCAACCTTGGAGCCTATGTCCAGTCCCCACCAAAAGATAAGAGTTTCCACTAATCAAAGGGTCTTCTTTACATACCAATTACAAGAAGTGAAGCACTCACAGCTCACTCTCAGAACCAACAAAAAGAAGACCCTCAAAAATCACTCAAGAACATGGTGTTGACACTTAACACTCACAAACAAATTTCCAAATCAAACAATACTCAATAATGGCTTTTTCAAAATGAAACTACTCTTAGCACTCAAGCCTTTTGAATATACAACCATAATACACCTCAAAATTGAGATGACTAAGACAAATACAAAAACACTAGTATGAGAAAAAGAGCTAAAATGTATGGACTTGAGAATATGCCAATGATGGATGAAATGAGCCTCTCTTTTTTTGAGTCTTGTAGTAGCTGTAAGTTTCCTTGAATGGAGAAATTCCTTTCTGACTGTTGCAGGCTGCTGTACTATAGTAATTTGATTCGTTCACACTTGTGCTTTTCTTTTTTAAAATGCTTTTCTTTCTCTTGCTTTTGTCCTTGTGAGCTATCCCTTGGTATAACTGTCCTTTTTTTACTCAGCAATGGATAGAATTTAATTTTCCCTCCAACTAATCAATGCTCTTGTTGAGCTACACACATGAAGCCTGTTGCAACTAATTTATCTCTTACTTCACTAAGAGATTTTGACTTCCAGAAACGCCTTCTTAGAAACACATGTGTTTTTTGATATATATTTCAAACCTATAACACTAATACACATATTAAATGTATAACACAACATTTTTCATCACATGATTAGGATATTTATCCAACAATCTTCCCCTTGATGACAAACATAATTAAATGTTGATAAGATAATAAAAAAAGAAGTTAAAGTAAACTTCCCTTAATAAATTTGCTCCTTGATAAGTGCTTTCCTTTTGCATGCTAGCTCGCCCTTGATATAGACACCCCCTTGATCCAGGCTCCCCCTTAATGAGAGCTCATGTTTCCCAATTAGTTCTTTCTACTCATTACTTGAGAGAAATATTCATGAGGGATTTTTATCTTTAATCCTTAAAGGACTTTTGAATGCATCTTGAAATGCAACCTACACTAGTTTTCTTCCTTCTTAAGAAGGATGATTTTATAGTTGGGCTTTACCAGTCACAAGCATTCATGCAATAATAGAAATTTCACACATTCATGCTTTAGAAACTTCACAAGTCCATGCATTCAATTAGCAAGTAGTCATTTATGACTTGTGACATATTCCCATATCATAAAACATCTTTTAATAGTGTAGGGAATAAAACATAAACGGAACATAATGTGCAGGTTATACAGCAAATTTCATATCAGAGTATTATAATCACAATAGTATGATGAGCAAACATATATATCAGAGAAATATGCATATCAAAGAAACAAAATTATATCAGCTTTGATATCAAATATGAGTAGCATAAAGTATCCTATCAACATTTAATTTCCTATTTTTGTGCTCCCTCTTTTGTTATCAAAGGGAAGGTATAAACTAATCAAAGCTACAAAATAGAGAAAGAGTTAAGTGCATAGTCATTAAAGATAATAAAGATAACTATTCATCATAGTATCAGTAGTGACAAAAAGTATTAAGGTTATTACAGTCCTCCAAAGTAGCACAATAGTTAAAGATAGGCATGAAACATAACATAGAGTCTTATGAGTTTATGAGATAAAGGCAGCAACTCCTAGGTGTCAAAGGGAACTCGGTTCTCTTCTCCAGAATTAGATGGCTCTTCAGAGTCAAAAGAAGACATGCTGCTAAGCTTATTCTTGAGTAGCTTCCATCTTGTCTTGGCATGCTTGAGTTGTCTTCTTTGGTCTTCCTAATCAGTAAGGTCCTCTGCAGATCAGTAAAAGTTATCAATTCATTTACGAATTGATTCATGAAGCTTTTCATCTTGCTGCTTCTCTTTCTCTTAGAGTTACTATGCTTTCTTCTTTTGATGGGGTAAGATGATTCTGACTCGTCCTCAGTTTCTGAATCGTCCAACACCACATTTTTGGCCTTTCTAGATAAAGATGCTTTGGAACCACCTTTCTTTGTTGCTCTTCCTTTTAAAGTGGTCACAACTTCCTCAGACTCTTCATTTTGAAGTTCAACACCAAAATGCTTGAAAAACAGAATGAAAAACATTGCATAGGGCAGTGATAAGGGTTTCAAGCTATTGACACATTCTTCCATGTGTCTTATCATAATATAGCCAAAAGAAATTGGAGTCTTGTGATGAGGGCATAGAGAATCAAATTATCCATATAAGAAACTTTGTCAAAATTCCCCCCTTGGGTAGGATGATATGACTAATAATGCGATGAAGTTAGGCCCATTTGTTCACTTTATCCCCATCAAGGAAGTTGATGTTGTCACAGATGACAGAGACAACCTCATCATAAGAAAGGGTGAATAAGTCAGAGGTGACCTATTTTTAGGAGAACAATAGGGATAGATCATTTTCAGGTATATGTAGGACATCCAAAATGGTTTGATGATTAATGATGATCTCTTTTCCTTTTAAAAGGAAATAACAGTGAAATTTTTTAACTTAAAATTACTATAGAATTGCAAACAAGGTCAGGATAGATAGATTCATTAATTTCAAATAGAGGTAACCAGTCTTGAAAGCGAAAAAGAGGTTCAAAGTTAAGACCTTTGGATTTGAAACTGCTTAAATCAACTAAGAAAGATTTTGTAACAGGTAACTTGGAAATATTGTCAAAGAAAATTTTCCGATTGCAGTGCTTGACAATCGAAAAGGGTTATAGATGTTGGTTCCAAACTATTCAAATAGAGATGAGAATGAAGAATCATTACCAGAACCCCTTATGGTGCTAGCACCTCTTTGACAAGTTTGTATTTGAATAGGGGATGATGGAGATGATTCTGTTTCATTCTGATGGGTTATTCCTCACGGAAGATTGGTTGGAGCAGTTGAGGAATCCTTCCCTCAGTTTGGGTTTTTGGTTCGTACCATACTTTATGATAAAGGTGGAGATGGAGGTGAGGATGCTAATGGAGTTTGAGTATTTTGTATTCTTTAAGCTATAGGAACCCTAGGTGGCTTGTTGGCGGTTGCTTTTGTGCTAGCCATATTTATGGTGGGTAGTGGTACGATGAATAGGCGGTGAGAGGTTACAAGATTGGAAGTAGTGAGAGAGAGAGAATGACGGCGGTAGAGAGAAAGGATATGACAGAGTGAAAAGTGAGAGAGAGTTATAAATAAAAGAATAAAAGAGGGAAATAGAAAAAGATATAAATTTAAAAAAATGGTAGTTGTAAAAAAATTTCAGGGAGAGAGATGAAAATATCTATATCTTTTTGGTAAAACCCAAAGCGAAATAGTCTGAGGAGGCTCATAACTTAAACCCAAATCCTTTAAGAACAAAGCTTAGTATTCTCTTTGATCACTTGTTGATTCACAAGGCCAGCCCAAGCATTTGAGTTCGTTTGTCTCTTCATTCACTAGGAGATTATCTCATAAATGATAGGGAGACAAACGCATTAACTGCATAAAAATTTGAATAAACCAGAAAAATAAGCAAAGCAGATTAAAACATTCGTTCAATATTGGAAGAGCAAATCATGCCAATTTCTTTCCTTAATGCATAGAATCTTTCCTCAAGTAAAGGTTTAGTTAGAATATCACCAAGTTGATTTTTAGATTTTACAAACTTAACATCAATATTTTCTTTTTGCACATGCTCACAAATAAAATGATGCCTAATCGCAATATGTTTAGTTCTGGAACGCAAGACAGGATTTTTTGTGAGATTTAAGGCATTCATATTATCACAATATAAAGGAATATTGAGAAAAGTTAAATTGTAATCAACCATTTGATGCTTCATCTATAATAGTTGTGAATAACAACTTAAGGTAGCCATGTATTTGGCCTTTACTGTTGATAATGCGACTGTATTATATTTTTTGCTCATCCAAGATACAAGAAAAGAGCCAAGAAAATAGCAGAAACTAGTAGTGCTTTTTCTATCAATTCTATCTCCAGCATAATCTGCATCACAAAAATCAGTTAGCTCAAAAAGTTTAGATTTAGGATACCATAAACTAAGGCTTGATGTTCCATAAAGGTATCTTAGTATCCTTTTTACTGCCATCAAGTGTGACTTCTTTGGATTTGATTGGAATCTAGAACATAGACCTACACTAAATGAAATGTCAGGTCTTGATGACGTTAAGTACATTTAGGACCCAATCATTCCTCTATATCTTGTTTCATCGATTTCCTTTCCATCTTCATCTTTATCAAGCTTTGAGTTGGGATGCATAGGAGTTGTCATTGACAGTGCTTGATCCATTCCAAACTTTTTCACAAGTTCTCGAGTATACCTTTCTTAACTCACAAAGATTCCTCTAGAAGTTTGCTTGATTTGAAGACCAAGAAAAAATAAGAGTTCCCCTATCATGCTCATATTAAATTCAGTATTCATTAGCTTTGAGAATTCTTCACACAAAATTTTATTAGTAGAACCAAAGATAATATCGTCAACATAAATTTGAACTAAAAGAAAATGGTCACTAGAGTGCTTAATGAAGAGTATTGTGTCCACTTTGCCTCTCTTAAATTTATTTTTGATGAGAGAAGTGCTAAATCTCTCATACCAAGCTCTTGGAGCTTGTTTGAACCCATTAATTGCTTTTGAAAGCTTAAGCACATGATTAGGATATCTTTTATCCTCAAAACCAAGGGGGCTGTTTTGCATACACCTCTTCACTAGTATACCCATTTAAAAATGCACTTTTAACATCCGTTTGAAATAGTTTAAAACCTTTGTGAGCTACATATGCTAAGAGCATTCGAATGGCTTCCATTCGAGCTACAGGAGCATAAGTCTCATCAAAATCTATACCTTCTTATTGATTATAACCTTGAGCTACCAACCTTGCCTTGTTTCTCACAATTCTTCCATTTTCATCCAATTTGTTCCTAAAAACCCATCTTGTTCCAATAATGGAGCAATTCTCAAGTTTAGGAACTAATTGCCACACTTGATTCTTATCAAACTGTTGAAGTTCTTCCCTTATAGCTTTGACCTAAGCTTCATCATTTAATGCTTCAATAGCTGACTTAGGTTCAATGTTTGAGATGAAAGCAACATTGTTCATTTGGTGTCTACTCCTGAGAGAGGATCTACAATTCCTCTAGATGGTTCTCCAATAATAAATTGATTCGGATATGAGCTTGAGAACCTTCGTTCTCTTCATTTTGATGGCTCCTCAGTTGCTATTTGCTGCTATTTACCAAGTTCAGTAGAAAATTCTAGTTCTGTTAGAGAAAAATCTCCTTCTGCAGCAGGAGATATAGCAAGACATTCATCATTTCTCTCATAATTAGATGATACAAGTTCTGCTACAGCTTTTTCTATGTGTTGTGAATCTGCATCATCATCTACTACAATCTTTTCTTCACCATTAGTTTCACAAAAAGTCACATGTATAGTTTCCTTAACAATTCTAGTATTTTTGTTAGAAACTCTATATGCTTTACTAGTAGAGGAGTATCCAAGAAATATGCCATCATGAATTTGTGTATCAAACTTTCCTAGGTTGTCCTTGGTGTTGAGAATGAAGCATTTGCATCCAAATACATAAAAATAATGAAAGGTAGGCTTGACTCCATTCCATAGTTCATAAGGGGTTTTCTTTAAGGATTTTCTAATCAATGTTCTATTTAAAACATAGCACGCAGTATTTATGCCTCAGCCCAAAAGAATTTAGGCAAATTATTTTCGCAAATCATGGCTCTAGCCATTCCTTATAGAGACTTATTTCTCCTTTATACAACCCCATTTTGTTAAGGAGTTCTTAGGCAAGAGAAGGTATGTGAAATTCCATTTTCATCACAGAATGACTCAAAATGTTGATTTTCAAATTCTTTTCCATGATCACTTCTGATAGATACAATAGTGGTACCTTTTTCATTTTGAGTTTTCTTGCAGAATTTTTCAAAAAGAGTAAAGACTTCATCATTGTGTGCCAAAAAGAGAACCCAACCATACCTAGAGAAATCATCGACAATAACCATGTCATACCTTTTTCCACCCAAGCTTTGTGTTTCAATAGGACCAAATAAATCAAGATGTAAAAGTTCCAAAGGCCTTGAGGTTGTGACAACTTCCTTGGGTTTAAAAGAAGTTCTAGTTTGTTTACCCTTTTGACAAGCATCACAAACTATATCTTTATCAAATTTGATTTTTGGAATGCCTCTCACCAAGTCCTTTTTAATAAGTTTAAAGATTTGATACATGCTAGCATGACCTAATCTCCTATGCCAAAGCCATTTTTCATTTTCAAAAAAGGTGAAACATTTCACATCTTGATCATTTAGATCATCTAAGGTAACACTATAAATGTTGTCACACCTTTAGGCAATAAAAAGATTTGGTTATTGTTCTTTTCATGTATGATGCATTTAGAATGTCCAAACACAACATTATAACCTTTATCACATAATTGGCTTATGCTCAAAAGATTATGCTTTAAACTATTAACAATATATACATCATCAATAGAGGTAGATAGACTTTTACCAATTTTACCTACACTAACGATTTTTCCTTTTGTATTATCTCCAAATGTCATATATCCACCATTGTATTTTCTGATTTTTAGGAACATGGATGCATTTCCAATCATATGTCTTGAACATCCACTATCAAGATACAAACATCACTCCTCTTGGAAGACAAGTAAACCTGCAATTCAATTTAGGTTCTTTTAGGTATCCAAAGTTTTTTGGATCCTAAAAAGTTAGTTCCTCTATGAATACCGATCGCATTTACTTTAGCTAACAAAGGAATATGTCTATTTCCATCAGGTTTCCAAAAAATATAGCATTCATTTGATAGGTGCCCTTTTCCATTACAATTATAACATTGCTCAGGAACTATCTGCTGTGGTTTTGTATGAGAACTTGAACCTTTCACAAAATGTTTCATATATGGTTTGTCTATATTTTTTTGGTTGAAAAAGTTGATGGTTGATCAAACAGATGTTTATAAAAATGATTTTGATCATGTTCATAATATCCCAAACCTGCTTTATTGATAGCACACCTTTGTTGTCCTATCAACATTTCTAAATTTTTTGACCCTTGAACAAACTTGGCTAGGTCTCGAGTTAAGGACTTAACCTTTTGGTGTAGCATATCATTTTTAGAGTCGAGATCTCATGAAGATGATTGACTAAAGTAACTCTTTAATGCCTCAACTTCAAATTTCAGAAAAGTATTTTCAACATTTAGCAGTTCATTTTCCTTTTTTTTTTGGCAAAATATTTAGAAAGCATGTTTTTTGAGTTAACCAACAAGTCATCAATAATATCCAACAAGTCATCATGTGAAAGGTTAGAAAATTCTACCTCATCCCTATGATTAGCCATGAGGCACAAGTGAGCAACATGCTCCTCTTCGTCTTCATCATCACTTGAGTCATTCTCCAAGTCTTCCCATGTGGACAGCAGACCATTCTTTTTTTACTTTTTACCTTCTTCTTTCTTTTTGAAGCAAAGGACATTCATTCTTGAAATGTCCAGGTTGCTTACAATAGTGGTGGGTTACATCCTTCTTGCTGGTTTCTTTTTGGATTCCTTCTTAGAGAAGCTTCCTTTCTTTAATTTATTTCTTTTGTTCCACAGCTTTATCATTCTTTGAGCAAAGAGACTAAATTCATCATCATCTAGTAGTTCCTCTTCCATATCCGAGTTGTGGTCATCCTCAACTTTACATCTTAATGCTAGTCCCTTTTTCTTCTTGTCATTTTTCACATGTGTAGTTTCAAAGTCAATGAGGTTTCCTCTCAACTCATCATAAGTGAAAGTGCTTATATCCCTTCCTTCTTGTATAGTTGTAGTCTTAGAAAGCCATGGATTAGTAAGACTCCTTAATATTTTTATGATCAACTTGGCATCCTCAAAGGATTTGCCCATCATATCAAGATTATTGATTATGAAACAAACCTTTCAAACATCTCATCAATGTTTTCAACATCCTTCATGCAAAATAGTTCATACTCTCTCATGAGCATGTCAGTTTTTGTTTGTTTAATCTGCTTTGTTCCTTCATGAGTAAGTTGCAGCTCATCCCTTGCACCTTGATAGTTTTCTATACTCCTCAAAACTGATGGCACAATGCATCAGATTTATAGCCTTAGCATTCATTTCAACTTTCTTCTTTTCTTCTGGTGTCCACTCTTCATCAGTCTTCAGAACTCTTTGTCCTTCATCATTTGTTGTCATTGGTGTATCAGGCCCATTGAGAATGATTTTCCAAATATCATAGTCAGTTGATTGAATGAAGATTCTCATTCTTTCTTTCCAGTATGAGTAATTTACTCCATTGAAGAAAGGTGGGTGATTGGTTTTCAGAGTGCTTGAGAAGGGGGGTTGAATCAAGCACTAAGTTAAAACAATAAACCTGCACACTTAAAACACAAATTGAAATGTTCACCAAAATCTTATATTCATGTATGAGATAATCTACTGAGTCGAGGTTAGATAAATGATGAAAAAATATTTGTTTCAAAAACCAGATAAGATCAGAATATAAATTACAGTTCTAAATGAGAAATGATGAATGTAAGATATCAGTATCAGATCAAAATAAAATAGAGAAAAGGTTAAGAAGATGGCACCAAGCAATTTATACTAGCTTAACATCTAACCTTAGAGTCTACATCCAGTCCCCACCAAAAGGTGAGAGTTTCCACTAATTAAAGGGTCTTTTTTATGAGCCAATTACAAGAAGTGAAGCACTCATAGCTCACTCTCAAAACCAATAAAAAGAAGACTCTCAAAAATTGCTCAAGAACAAAGTGTTGACACTCAACACTCACAGACAAATTTCCAAATCTAACAATGCTCAGCAATGGCTTTTTCAGAATGAAACTACTCTCAACAATCAAGCCTCTTGAATATATAACCAGAATACACTTCAAAACTAAGATGCTTAAGACAAATACAAGAACACTAGCATGAGAAAAAAAGCTTAAATGTATGGACTTGAGAATATGCCAAGGATAGATGAAATAAGGGGCTTTATTTTTCTTAGTCTTGAAATAGCTATAGGTTTTCTTAAATAGAGAAATTCCTTTCCAACCATTGCATGCTGCTATGCTATAGGAATTGTCCTTTGTGACTGTTTTGGAATTTGCTAGGGACACCTTCAGCATTTGATTAGTTCACACTTGTCCTTTTTGTAACATCTTCCCAAGTATAGTACTATGCTTAAGTCATACTACCTCACCTGGGAGTTATTATTGTTACTTAATCGGGCCTTATCTGGCAGCAACCTTCGGCCACCTTCGCCTCGGAGGGCCTCCTTCGAGTCCTTTGAACTATCTAGAGATAACACGAAAATAAACATAGGGGTGAGAATTACAAATTCTCAATAGGATTCATTAAGAAGCTTCATACCGTGTCATCATTATTATCTCCAATTACTTCGGTTTATTATAAAAAGGTGAATTCATATCATGAACTACCCTATTTTATAGTTTGAAAACAAACAGTTTGAAGCAGAATTCATTTTATCTCATGCACTTAAGTCACATTGGCAATATTTCATATCTAGGATAAAACCACTGCGTAAGTAGATAGAACAGCTTCAGCATCAATAAAACATGGGATGTCATTATGCAAATTCTCATTATTGAATTCATGCAAATGCACTGATGCTTTTCTTTAACTTCCTTTGCCTTCTTTCACCCACTAAACATGAGTGGTAGTGAGCTAATGCCATCGAAGTTGCCACTATAAATTTTCGGTACTTACACTAACTGGGTCGATGCCATGCCTCATGTGAGTGGGGTGCTTGCATATGTTTGAATCTTTAATCCTTACTGCCCTTGGGTAGTCTGATCTAGGAGTGAGCTCGTCAGCTCAACTCGTGACCGTCGTCACACAGACTGTCCCACAAAGGGACCCACATGCCTTTAGTCTTAGAGGGATCTCATTTTGGTCACGTGCCTCTAAATTGAAGGGATCTCTTCTAGTCACGTGCCTCAATAGAGGGATCTCAACTGACCACGTGCCTCCAAGGTAGAGGGATCTCACAGTTTTAGCTACCTTCATAGGAAGGGATTCAAAGTGCAACTGCCTCTAGGTGAAGGGACCCACATCTTATCTTATTTAACTGCCTTCACAAGGAGGGATTCAAAGTGCAACTGCCTCTAGGTGAAGGGATTCACATTTAATATATTCGTATACTTTCATCTTCATACATAATCAAGCATAAATATGCTGAATGCACTCATACATATACCTCATCATTTATTTTCATATATCCTTGCATACATGATTTGCACATAAACATTCATAACCTTCTTTACAATTCTACCGAAAGTTCGGCAGTATAACGGATTAGCTTCATTTTCCCATGAATAGTGCCAGTACTCAGCTAATCAGTTTTACAAAAAATTCACAAAACTTTATTCACAATTCAATATCAATTTCATAGGAGCATTAGTTGCATTTGGAACATAGTTGCTGTCTCAGCACAATCATTCAACTCGATTTTTGTAACTCAGGCCATAATTTCTATTTAACTTATCTGGACCTAAATTTTAGATATGTTAGAACGCTATATGCCTATTTTCTAACCTCTTTGGTCCCATCTAATTTTGATAAATATAGTTCAAGATATTTAAGTTTTATCCCAGCCTGCCCTGTAGCTAGCCAGAATTACACACTTAAAAGTAAAAATCCACAAAAAATCGAAAACTAGTCAAATCATATGAAATTGGTATCATATTAAAGCTAACAGGACAACCTTTCATTTGCATCGATTCCATTTCATTTGCTTTAGTAAAGCTCAAGTTATAAGTCCCAAAATTTGACCTTCTTGAATTGTCCTATTTTGACCTGATTTGGACATAGGAAAAATTCTTTGAACCACTGGGAGCAAATGGGATCACCACAAACTTGAAAATTCTAATGGAATGTTCTTCTATGTGTAAGCTTTCTAACAAAGTTAGTTTCACTCAATTTGGAGTTGTATAGAGCAAGTTATACCCTGAACAACCCAATATGCTCAATATCAATCTCTAGAATCTAGATTAAATTTCCAAAATTCATATCTCTCTCAATACAAATCCAATGGCCTTATATATATGTGTGTATGAAAAGCCTGAATGTCTAGTTTAATCTAAAAATAGTTTCATCGGATTTTACTGGCTGTAGGCAGAGCCGTACACTCCGCCGTATGGACTGCCATGGGTTTCCTCACTTAGACAGCATTTCAAGTCTCCACTTCTTCTAATTTTCTCCTTCTAATCCTTAATTCCAACTCAAGATTTCATGTTAATCCAACCATAATCCATCATATATATCCAATATATCATCAAATAAGTAAAGAAGAGTGATAGATCATACAGTCATAGTTCAAAGAAATTAAGAACAGAAATTGAATCCTACCTCTTTTAGATGTGATCTTGCTGAATTTGAGTTTAAATTGATGGAACCTTGGGAAGCTTGAAGGTTTGATGGAGATGGTTGAGAGGGGAAGTGAAGAAGAAGGCTGGAACAAGAGGGGGAAGAAGGCGCAAGTCAGCCAAAAGTGAGCAGGAAAATCTGGCTTAAGTATAACGGGGATAGTTGGATTTGTGAGTGTTGATTAGCTGAAATCTTGTGGATGAAGTTTAGCTATGTCTCTCTCTTTTGTGGCTAAATCATTCTCCATGTCGCCTAAAAGTGGAACTCACTTCCATTGTATCCGAAATCGAAACTCGTCTAGATTCTACTTAAAGTCGGAACTCGTGAAAATGTATTTGGAACTTAAAGATTGAATCGGATATCGGTAATCTTGTCTGTTATATTTGAAACTTGAAAACAAAGTCAGACATCAGAAATAATGCATAATTTGTTTGAATCATAAGGTCGAGGGTCAGAAATCACATAGCATACGATCACCATAAAATCGAAGGTCAATGCCAGGAAGATAAAACCAAAAATACTTAAACTCGGAAGTCGAGGATATCATCACAAACTCGGAAGTTAGTACCAGAATATAAATCCTTATACCTGCATCTCGAAAGTCGAGAACTAGCCCATAAAACTCTTATGCATACAATTTCTAAAACTCGGTCCAATAATCAATCTCGAAGATAGATTCATAACCCCAGAAGTCGGAAATCAAAACATTCAAAATAGGGAAGTTGGAACTTATATAATTCTGGAGCTCAATTCAATATCGGAAGTCGGTCCTAAACTCAAACTCGGAAACATCAATAGAAATGAAAAGCTCTCGAAAATAGTTTTCGGAGATCAGAACTCGTGTATATCCTGGAAATCAATTCTGATGTCGGAACTCATATTCATTCTCGTTGAGATCAACTATTAGGCCGGAGCTCGTTACATTAGACCCAGAGGTCAGTACTTGTGACCATTTTGGTTGAACTATAAACTCGGAGGTCGGACCTTGTGTCCATTCTAGTTAATCTTGAACATCAATTCTGAGGTCAAAATTCGAAAACCATGGAAACTTGAAGATAAAGTTGGAACTCATGGTGGATGTTACATTTTTCTTTTTGAAAATGCCTTTCTCTCTCTTGCTTTTATCCTTATGAGCTATCTCTTGGTGCAGCTGTCCTTTTCTGACTTAGCAATGGATAGGATTTAATTTTCCCTTCAAATGTTCAATGCTCTTACTAAGATACACACATGAAGCCTGCTGCAACTAATTTATCTCTTAGCTCACTAAGGGATTTTGACTTCCAAAAATGCCTTCTTAGAAACATTTGTGTTGTTTGATATATATTTCAAACCTGTAACACTAACACACATATTAAATGTATAATACAATGTTTGTCATCACATGATTAGGATATTTATCCAATAGATAGGATTCAGAAACTAATACAATCACTGCTATTGAAGAAGTTTGGTTAACCTATCTGTGGATACACATCAAATAGAACCTACTATGCTTTTATATTTAATATTTTTAATGCAATATATACATAATTTATTTATTTTTCTTATAGGCACATCCTGATGCTGTACCATTGAAGAAGAAAGGTTTGGAAAATTATAAACTTTTAAGAGTGGTTTTCAATAAAAGTAGTGCATCTGGGGTGTTTCACCATTCTTCCACCCAAGCCCACCTAACACAGATGATGAAAATGAGCTTGACAATAAATTCTTGCATAATGGGATTTATGTAAATCTAGATTATGAGGAGGAGGAGCAAAGCACAAGAATTGAGAGAGTCACTTGTAGTGGTAAGTAGACCATTAATGTTAAGGACCATAGGTCAAAAAAAAGAGTTTAGGGACTTTCAAGTGGAAGATACACTTCATGCATGGATTGAGTCATCCAAGTTGAAAACAGATGTTGTAGTTGAAGCTTCTAAGCTAAAAGCAGAAGAGTCATTGGCTAGATATGAGAGGTATACGGCAAAGAGTATAGAGGCCAAAGTTCTATAGTTGCATCATCTGAGTACACTATGGCTAGATGTGTAAAAGAACTTAATAAAATAAATGATATCTCGGATGACTCTTACACGAAGGCGGCGAAAAAATTTAAGGATGCTGATTATAGAGAAGTATTTCTAAATATGATGGAGAATAGGAAAAAAGCATGGATTGATAGGCTTGTATGACTATTTTTTTTGTTATGTAATGCTCTTATATTAGCTTAATCATGTTGTGTATTTGTGTTAGAATTGCTTATTATGTATGACTTTTTTAAAATTGTGTGGCTAGTTTGTATTTTGACTTATTTTGTGTATTTGGAACAATATGTAGTATTTACTTATATCTATGCTTGAATATTGAAGTTCATAACAATATTTAATGGTTATTCGTACTTTTATTTGAATGTACATCATGTTTAATGGCAGGTCTTGTTGTGATGGAAATAAATAATCACCCATCAAGCAGTGATAGTATCTCAATAGATACTTTTGAAATGTCTTCATCCTCATCTAACTTTAGTGATGATGATTCTGAATTTGCCTAATTATTAATGCTTAACTTGATCGGTGATTATGAGTACAAATTTTATATTGAAGCTCCAATTAGAATATCTACACTAAGTGGTCATGAATTTGTTAATGAGCTTTTAAAGGAATCTAGAATAGTTTGCTATGAGTTGTTGCGAACGGAAAAGGCATGTTATGTCAATTTGTGTGATGAACTAAGAAAAAAGAATTATCTGAAAGACTCAAGAGGTGTGTTTTTAGAAGAACAAGTGGCAATGAACTTATTTATCATAGGACACAATGTACGTCATAGAGTAGTAGCAGATCTATTTTAACATTCCACTCAAATTGTTTCTCACCATTTCAAGATGTTTTAAAAGCAATTTGTCGCTTAGGTAAAGAAATCATAAAATATGAGTCCACAGAATTGTCTCAGCATATTAAAAATAATCCAAAATATTATCCATTCTTCAAGGTTAGTACTTTTTTGTCACATGATTAACTATATGGTGCATGATGTTATTTTATATTGTCAAATAGAGATGGTAGGAAAAATTGATATGTTTGTGTTATATATTTTTATAGAATTGTTTAGGTGTAATTGATGGAACACATATAAGTGCATGGCTTCTAGTGGATAAGCAGACATCATATAAAAGTAGAAACACAAGTATCACACAAAATGTCATGTGTATATGTGACTTCAATGTGCTATTCACATATGTGTATTCAGGTTGGGAAGATAGTGCTCATGATTCAAAAGTTTTTTTGGATGCACTTACTAATCCAAATGCAAATTTTCCTTGGCTTTTCAAAGGTGATATGCTTTTATTTAATGCAATAGTTGTTAGTTGGTTACATGTTAAATTTGATGGTACTGTTATGTTGTGGATTATTTTATTTAATATTTGCTCTTTGATTTAGATTCATTTTATCTTGTGGTTTCTGGTTATCCGTGTGTTGGAGGCTTTCTCCCACCTTATAGAGGTCAAGGATATCACACACAAGAATTTTATGGTCGTGGTCGATAAGTTAGAACTCTTCAAGAGTTGTTTAATTATAGACACTTCTCTTTAAGAATGACAATTGAGCGTTGTTTTGGAGTGTTGAAAGCAAGATTTCCCATTCTGAAGCTAATGCTACAATATAAGCCTTCTAAACAACATCTTATTATCATCGCTTGTTGTGCAATTCATAACTATATGCATAAGTTGGGAATGCGTGATAAATTGTTCAGAGAATAGGAGAACATCGATCCTTATGAAATTGAAGCTTTGAATGACAATACAAATTTATAGGTAAATTTCAATAATGATAACACAACAAGATTAACTTTTGAAGCTGCAAGAGAAATGGTGTCAAAGCGCGACCAAATTGCAAACTAGATGTGGCATCAAGAAAAATAATGCTAGAAGGGAGTAGATTGATGAATATTCAAGTACATCAAATTGTATTAGACTTTATTTATTGAGACTATATAAAATTATTATGTATCAAACAAAATTTTAAGTTAAATTTGGTGTCTATGTTATATTTATAATAATGCATCTATATTATAATAATACATCTATGTTTTATCTATGTATCAAACTTTAAAAAGAAAAAAAAAAAGAACTTTTAAAACTTGATGACCATTACTGCATTGCCAAACAAGTTTTTTATTTTATTACTTTTAAAATGTGTTTTAAAAACAATCATCCAAATAGACTTTTTGTTTTTAACCATTAAAAAACTGTTTTTAGAACAAAGTTGCCAAATGGATGTTTTGTTCTTTTAATTTTTAAAATAGAATTTAAACTTACATTTTAAAACTATTTTAGAAAACATAAAAACAAAGACACTTCTAAATAGGCCCTTAATATTGAACATGTCCCTCCTTCCCAATTCCTAGAGATTTTATAAGGATTATTTGAGGGCTCTAAACTGAAAAGTCAATTAAACCATGAAGCTACCTAAAAACACAAATTGGAAAATAAAAATACCGATTGGCCTTTAAGGGTGGTTACATCTAGAGCAAGTGAAGACAATTTTGGGCTTGTAAGATGATTAGCCCAAAGGAGTATGTACAGTGTAGTTTTATTTATATAAAAGGTGGTGCATGTTTTGAAAAAAAAAAAAAACAAAGACGGTCCATGTTTTGTACATAGGAATTGAAAAATCTTACAAAAATCATTGCATTAAATTGGCATCCTTCTCTATTGACTTGTGGCTCATGTGTGCTCTCTTATCTTCTGTACAAGTGTAACATCTAGCTTACCTTACAAATGAAGGCTAGATTTTTGTGTAGTGTGTATACACGGATTCAAGAATATTAACATATATTTGACTATATTTGCAATGTAGGTGTTGAATGAACCATTTTTAAATTTTCCATTGTTTGTCACCTTTGACCTTAGAGACAAGCTATAAACCAAATGAGATTATGTTTATGCATTATTTATACTATTATTTTCTGAGTCTGCTACCTTCGATTAACAACTCAAAAAGCAAAACAAAAGGAAGAACAAAAATGAAAAACTAGTAAAACAAAGGGAACAAGAACAGGATTTTAAATAAGCTTATCATTCAAACTAGGGGCAAGCTAATTATCACACATTGATGGAGGATAAAATTTGTAAAGAGAACACGATAAATATGAGAATACAACCATAAAAATAGGATAAATATAATTTGAAAGCTTGTTGATTTGGGTCCAGAAACGAGGAGTAACATTGTCAAAGTTGACAACTCTGCATTCTTCATTTTGCATTTACAAAAGAAATGCATTTCTGGTATGATTTAATTCCCTGATGACTTCCATCATATTCATTCTTTCTTTTGGTGATTCAACAGAGCAAGCAAGTCCAATTTTTATTAGAGAAGATACACATATATCTTCTTTTGGATGAATGATGGTTAGCTTCTCCTTGTTGCTTCCTTCTTCTACTGCTACTGGTTGTGGTAATTGCTTTGGCAGAAGGGTTGAGTCCATAATCACTAAAATGTTGTTTGGATATGCCATTTTTACATAGTTATGAAGATTGTTACTATCTTGAAACATTTGTTCTATGGGTCTTCTGCCACTCAACATTTCCAATATTAAAATCCCAAAAGAATACATGTCACCTTGTGTTGACACCTTGGAACCTATTCCATACTCTGTAATATGGTGCATTATGTTCAATGCATTTCAATGTAACATTCTAACAATAACAGAATAGCTCTTGATTTATAGTTTATAAAGAAGAAAGACATGAATTTAAAGCTTAAATAATAAAGATCATACCTGGAGGAGCATATCCAATAGTCCCATTTAATTTAATTGTGCTGGATTGCTTATGAACAGTGCCATTAATTATTGAGAGAAGCCTTGCTAATCCAAAATCACTCACATGAGCAACCATGTCATCATCAAGAAGGATATTGCTTGGCTTTAAATCACAATGAATTATAGGCTGCTCGCATTCATAGTGAAGATAATGTAACGCAGAAGCCTCATCAACAAGAATATTTAATCTTTGAGCAAGGTCCAACTTAGGTGGCTGATCCACACTTTCAGCACTAGGATGCAACCATTTTTCTAAACTTCCATTAGACATGTACTCAAAAACTAGTGCTTTAAACTCTTTGCCTCTATAATCTATGCTTGAGCAACTTGTTAAAATCTTCACAAGATTTCGATGCCTAATAACTTTTAGTGCATTACATTCAGCAACAAAACTCTTGTGAGCTCCATTCATTTGAAGGTTTATTACCTTAATAGCAACAATTTTGTCTTTAGACTCTAGGAATCCTTTATACACAGAACCAAAACTTCCAAATCCAATCAAGTTGTTAGTAGAAAACCCCTCTGTTGCACTGTGTAGGCTTTGATATGACACCTTGGAAAGCTGGCCCATTGATTGTGATGTCAAAGATGATAGCCTTTTATTCTTCCTGCTCCAACAAATAGCAAGAATTGACAACAAAACAAGGCAAACAGCCACACAAATTATGATTACCACTAGCTTCAAATTATGGTGCTTGTTAATAGGACATGCTGCTAAATGTAGCTCTGAGATACCCCCACAAAGCTTACTATTACCAGCAACCAATACTGCACCTGCATTCTTGAAAACCCCTTCTGTTGGTACCTTGCCATCCAACATATTGAAAGACAAATTTAAGTATGTTAGAAGAGAAAGGCTTTGCAAATCTATTGGAATGGATCCAGACAAGTTGTTTTGTGATAGATCCAAATGATTAAGGCCTTTCAATGATGCTATTGATGAAGGTATTATACCACCAAAGGAATTCCCATGTAAGTTCAAGTATTCCATACTCGTGCACTCTCCAATTGTCTTAGGAATCTCCCCAGATAGATAATTTTGAGAGATATCTAAAGTGCCAAGGCTTTTAAGAGCTCCCACCTCAACAAGTAGAGTGCCATTTAATGAGTTATGAGATAAGTTTAGCAACCTTGACAAGGAAGACAAGCTAAAAACCTGCGATGGTATATCACCACTAAGATTATTTCCTGAAATGTCTAGGAGCTGCAATTTTTTCCAATTTCCAATACTGGGTGGAATTTTTCCTCCCAACAGATTGTTTTCAATGCTTAGTAGAGACAGTTCAGTGAGATTACCCAGGGAGACCGGTATCTCACCTGACAGGTGGTTTGTCCCTAAACCAAGTTGTTGCATCTTTTGAAGCTTCCCAAAAGTATTCGGAATAACCCCAGTAAAATGATTGTTTTCCAAATTCAAGCCAATTAAATTTTTGTTATTGCCTATAGTTGCAGGAATACTTCCATGTATCTGATTATGAGAAAGATATAGTCGAAGGAGTTGGGTGGACAAATTGCCTATGGATCTGGGAAAAATACCCTTGAACTTGTTGAAAGACAAATTCAAATGTTCTAATTTGGTACAGTTAACCATAGATGTTATAAAATCCAAGTCATTATCTGAAGTTCTGCCAAGATTATTAGTATTTAAATTTAGCCGGAAAAGATGTTTCAGCTTTCTAGTCTTGGAACTTGTCCAATAAAACTGTTACTTGGAATATCAAATAGTTGAAGCAAAGATGCATTTGTAATGGAAGGTGGTATTGGACCTGAAATTCGATTCCCTCCAATGCCAAACATTTGCAAATTGGTGAGGGTGGAGAACATGTTGGCTGGAAGAGAACCGTGAAATTGGTTGTCTCCAACTGAGATGATAGTGAGAGATGACATATTGTAAAGGGAAGAAGGAAGCATACCGGATAGTTTGTTTGGACCAACTGCAAAAATTGACAAGTTTTTTAGTTGGCCTATCTCTTCTGGCAGGTTCCCCTCCAAGTTATTGTAACCCATATCAAGAAAATTAAGGGAAGATATATTCCACATGGAAGGTGGGATCTGTCCAGAAAAATTGTTTTTGTTGAGAGATAGCTGTTCAAGCTTCCTAAGAGAGCCAATCTTAGTTGATATTTTTCCATAGAGATTGTTGCTTGACACATCTAAGAGCCTTAGTTTAGAGCAATTTGTCAAACTGACAGGAAACTCCCCTGTGAGTTTGTTATTTGAGAGGGAGAGTTGCTGTAGTCTGAACAAACGACCCAATTCCTGTGGGATATCTGCACAAAAGCTGTTGTTTTGGAGGTAGAGGTTTCTCAAAAAGGAGAGATTGCCAATATGAGGTGATATGGTCCCACCCAAGTGATATTGTTGGAGGTCCAACATCACAACTCTTTGATGCTTGATACTACATGTAATTCCATGCCAGTTGCAGAAGTGGCTAGAAGTATTCCATGATGTCAAGATTCCATATGGGTCACTGGATATTGATTTTTTAAGCTGAAGCAATGCCTTAAAATCGGTCTCATTTGTTAAGGTGGTTGTAGCTATTGTAGGTTGAAGCCACATTGAGTTTAAATAACAGAGAAAGATAACTTGAAGGTATATGGACCAAACTGGATATGACATGGAAGCAAAAAGCATTGTTTGGCTGGAAAATAAAAGGCTTAGTTTATATGTGCTATGATCAAGAGTATTTGGGCTGTATAGATTGAAATATTGCAATGCTGTTATTTATATTGGGAGATTGTGAACGTCAAAGTCATTTGATGGAAGTGCCGGGGCAGAAGAAATTGCGTGAGATGATGCAAATTGGTTTCGTTTTCCACTATGAGCGTTTTAGCGATGCAGAAAGATAAAGAGTATCCACGCTATACAGATTGGAATTAATTGTAAGAGAAATATTGTTTGGATATAAAAAATTAGACATATCAAAGATATTTTAGAGAGACGCAAAAGTTTATTGTTTCTCTCCTAATATTTATATCTAATACTTTGTATTTATCACTCTCTAAAATGTCCATAGTATATATCTAATTTTTATACATACAAATAACACATCTCTAATTGTAATACTGTTAAAATGTTGGTAGATTGTCAATGTGAAGACACATTTTTACTTTTCTAAAGCCGAGGATATTTAATGAAAGTGGTTGAGGAAGAAGAATTTAGACGAGGCAAATTGTTTTCTTCCACCCATATGAATGTGAAGGATATTTTGCCTTTATGCTTTTGGTGGAGCAAATAGCTTGCGTGCCATGTGAGTAAACCACAAATGTAATTTGCGTTCACGAAAATATATGGAAAAAATAAAGACAGCTTTATTTGGTCCACCGACAGGATGGAGGACTCGTGCTTGAGGCTTCATGTGGGTACTTTGCTCTTCCTTCTTTTGAGTCATGTGATTTTTTAAAAAAAAAAAAAAAAATTGATACCCATGCAGTCTTAAGGATCCTCTAAAATAAGGAGTTAAAAGATTGTTAGTAATCTAAGTTTTATGTATATAAATAATACATCTCTAATTGTAATGCTATTAAAATGTTGGCAGATTGTCAATACAAAGACACATTTTTGCTTTTTTAAAAGTCAAGGATATTTACTGAAAGTCGTTGAGGGAGAAGAATTTAGATGGTGCAAATTATTTTCCTTCCTCAGTATGAATGCGAAGGATATTTTTCCGTTATGCTTACGGTGGAGCAAATGGCGAGCATGCCACATGAGTAAATTACAAAAATATGACCACGTCTAAATTGCACCGTAGTTTACCATGCATGTAGTTACGCCCTAAATTAGATCGAGGCATTTTTTTAAATAAAATGCTAATGGACGGTGGAGATTTATTACCAGCCACCAAAAAACTAGGTTTTCAGAAGTCTAAATTTCTAAAATAAAATATACATAAACCAAGTTTTTCATATACGACTATACAGAAAAAATGAGAAAAATGACCAAAAATGCTTAGATGATTGGTCCTACATGATCATTATTCCGTTTGTCAAATTTTTTTGTTGTAAAAATTACCAGCATATTGCTAAAATTTACCAACGTTATACTAGAATTTACTTAAAAATATGATTTAATGAAGAATAATAATTAGTGATGTGTTAGATTTATTTATTTTGGTACCCCATTGGCCAATATTTGATACAAAATTTGGAAAGAAAAATAAGATACAAAAATAGCAAGCTAGAGTAATTTACCAGCATATTGCTAAAACATACTAGTATTTTACTAGAATTTACAAGTATTTTCCAAATATTTACCACAATTTTATATACTCTTGAAAATCTAATTTTATGAAGAATATTAATTAATGATGTGTTAGATTTATTCATTTTGGTGTCCCCTAGGTCAATATTTGCTACAAAATTTGAAAATAAAAAAAGACACAAAAATAGCAAGCTAAAATAATTTATCAATATATTGCTAAAACTTATCAATATTTTACTAAAATTTATCAGCATTTTTCAAGTATTTACCGGTGTTTTATATATACTTAAAAATCCATTCAATAAAATGTGGGGCAGTTCGAATTGAGTTTAAATGGCTCTAATCCGCCCCATTTTTGCCCCTGCTTGAACTTCCTTGGCAAGCAGGCCATACTGCCCATGCAATTCCATAGGATAGGAGGCGGAGAATAAGTTAAAGTCATTTGATGGAACTAGTGGCGAAGAAGTTTCAGGAGAAGAGCAAATAGACATAGTCTGTCTTTGACTTTGAACGTGTCAGAGGCGTAGAAGGAGATTTTTCTTTATGTCTTCGGCCAGTCAACATGCCCAAAATTCAAGGCAGGGACAAGTCGTAATTACAGAGTAAGAAAAACTAGTGTGTTTGTGGTTAAGTTTAGTTCGATTTTGAAAAAAAAAAAATCAACTGATGTGAATAATAAATTTTATTTCAGTTCGATTTGATTATAGTTGAGAAACTGAGCTAAATCAAACCAATTTAAATCGGTTTGGATTGGTTCGATTTTTGATTTTTTAATAAAAAGTTTTAAAAAGTATAAAAAATAAATTTTATTTTGAGTAAATTCAAAGAGTTAATAAATAATTACAAATCTAAAATATTGAGTTAAGATATAATAAAAATACTTGAATAATTTTAGTATTAAAATATCATAAAATATATTTACATATATATTTGTAAAAATATAGATATGGATGAATAATATATAATATGTAATATATTATTGGTTTGGTTCAGTTTTAGAAATTAAAATCGAAATCGAACCAAACTGATCAGTTTTCAGTTTCTTTGAGATTGATTTTTTATTTTAATTTGGTTGGGATTAGTTTCGAACACCCTTAAGAAAAACTATTGCTGACACGTGTTGTTCACGAGCAAGAATTAATATTAACTAAATTTTGCACCCGTGATTAATTTATTTTTGCACTAATAATTATTAAATTTTAATTATATTATTTATATGTACACCAAAAGAAAGCTACAATTCATTGCTTGCATTTAATTTGTGAACATGAATTTCATTTTCAAGTATAGTTCATTTTTGTTTGACATCAATCATTTTCTGAATTTTGTGGATATATTAATTGAAATTATGATGGGCAAAATACGTGACATTAAAAGCTAAACTTGAAATTTTAAGAAAAAAATTGAAGCTATTGACCAAAAATTAGTAAAATTACAGAATAAAATGTGTGAAAATTAAGTAACTTAAATAGTCAATTGAAAAAAGAGTTATGTTATTTGTACACATATTTTCTCTGTGTCCGTGCTAACACACTCTTATCCACCATTAGATGGAGTGTGGAACTCAAATCAAGTGGGGTTCACATCCCATTTAATGATAGATGAGAGTGTATTGACACGGAAACTGAGAAAATATGCATACAAATAATATTTGTCTTAAAAAAACACATTTGCTAGCATCACTTACATGTAATATCTCTCTATCCAATAAGACCAAATTACCCCCAATTTAATAATTGCTATGAAATCCCCCCCCCCAAAAGCAAAGTCAATAAGAAAACATAACCTCTCTTAAGATATATAATCGGATAGAAATACCTAATCCAATACATGTGACTCTATCAACCAACCAAACCAAATGTTTGTTCAATTTCCAAAGTCTACCAGCTCCAACTATTGATGTAGTTGTTGTAATGTCTCTATTTATTTATTAAAATATTTAACTTGTTTGAAATATGTATTTGAGTGGATATAATCATTTTTTTAGGATGCCGTTGGAAGTAGGAGCAATCAACCAAGCAATGTTGTTGTAGTTTCATATCCTCTAATTATATTTGTCAATGTGGTTGTTATCTCATTTTTCGAGTTGGTTGTATATCCTATAGTTTTTAGTGTTGACTTTTCACTAAATAACTTTGTTAGTAACTTCATGAATCTATTCTTTTTATGTTAAAATGATAAGGCTTCACGATTTTTAAAGGTTTGAAATAGCTGAAGTGTCTTTGAATTTATTAATGTGATAAAAAAGATTAACTTGACTAGATTAGTTTAATCTTAGTTATGTAACTTGGTGAAATTTTTACCATCTTGAAGCTTTTTTATTTTTCCTTGATTAAGGGCTCGTTTAGTTTAGCTTTTAAAAAATTTATTATAAAACTTAAATTTTACATATAGGCGAAAAAGATAAAAACTAATTTTTCTCTAAAGCTATTCCTTTTAACTTCTACAAAAAAATTTCAAAATAGATTTTTTTGAGATTTTGGTCATTTTAAAAAAATTATTCAAATATATGAAAAGTGATTTTTTTTCATAGGAAAAAGGTTATTTTTTGTTCAAATAATCACAAAAAAATGCACCCTAAATCCAATTTAAGGGTTGTTTTGGCTGATGGGGCTATAGCTATATGAGTCTAATGGCCTAGGGTTAGTTTTTGTTAGATTTTGTATAGATTTATGATGGAATTTTGGCCTTTTTACTTTCTTCATTAGCTTGTGCTCTTAGTCTTTACAATTCTTGGATAGATTGCTCTAGGAAATGAGTTCATTCCGTGATTGACGTCACAGTACTAATCTCAAATTAGACTAAGCTAACAAGGGGATTCACGTGCGTCTAATTGGAGGGATTTCATTTTTAATTAATTGTCTCTTATTAGAGGGATCTCGTAGTCTTAATATAATTGCCTCCAAGTGAAGTCTTAGTATAAGTACCTCCAAGTGAAGGGATCTCATATTCTTGGCTTGCATAATTTGTTCATACTTGCACATGAGGATACTCAATGCACTTATGCTTCATGCTACATAACTTACCTGCAAGCTAAGGTAATCATGTGTCATACTTTTGCTCAGTAGCTAGGGTTTCAAGTTGGATTTATCACCGGGGACAGAATTCGAAATTTATAAGGATAAGGGATCCATTTCTAGGATTAGCTATTTCTGTTTCTACTTTATCGTTTAGAAAATATTTCAAGCTATAGTATATGGTGTAAATAGTTTTCTTTTAGTACTAAATTCTGATCACCCAATGTGAAGGGTCATTGTATCTAATAGAATTTGGACTTTTTAATATGTGACCATCATGACTAAAATATATGCATCTAGTTATTAACATGATCGTTATGTTTTGTTATTTAAAGAAATCAATAAAACTTGTACCTAAAGGATGGCAAGTATAATACGGGAAGTATTGAAAATGGGCTTGAAAAGTGTGTGTAGTCCCGAAGAGTTTAAGCCAATAGTTATGGTTACTTTCTTCTTTGTAGCACATCCTGATTTTACATTGTTACTGTATTACTAGCTAAATTGCTGTTAGATTTGGTTAAATTAATTCATTATTTACAGTATTTGTGATGTTGGCAAATCATTCCTTCATGTTGACATTAACTCCTGCTCCATGTAAATTTTGTGAGGTGTTCAGTGTATATCTTGTCTTTAGATGGTTCAAGTTCTTTGTCTTGCAAGCATATCTTCAAGCTCTTAGTTCAGTCGCCAACAAATGAATTTGTTTCTGCTGTAACAACCACAGTTCTCCTCTGTTGTTGAGGTCCTTATTCCCAGATAAATATCAGATTAATTCAGTATCTATCAAATGCTAAGATTTTTTATTTTTTATTTTTTAAATCACTAGTTTCTTGGCTCAAGCCAGGTTAGCCCACTCTAGGATAAAGCTCTTCCAATGTTAATTTTTTCCATTCACAAGATTTAAACTTGAGAACTTGTTTAATGAGATCAAGTGTTGAATCACTTGAACCAACCATGCATGTGTATAACTCGTTTTAGGATTTTATAGAAAGATCTAAATTAAATTATATGGACCTTTGCTCTAATTCCACCCCTTAACAATATCTTTATTTTGAGTAGTTTTGTAAAAGGAAGTCCACTAAAATGCTGCAAATGAAAGAAATCAGCTTTGATTCAGACTGTTTTGCTATCCTAAGTCATAGCACATGCCTTGGTGGCTGTTAGGATTAGGACAAGGCAGTTTTATTTGTGTCTCCTGTGGATGGAACATTACTATATTAAACAAGTTTGGCTAGGTTTCTTAGTTTTATAGGACAAAACTTTCCTTTTCACGATTTGAACAGAGTTCAGGTGAAAATTTTCCTCCATGGATATGATGGGTTAGAAATAATATCGTACAACTAAGGGTTAAGGAGTGGAAGAGGTAGATTGTATTTATACTATGGCAGAAAATTTTCTTCACTGACAATCCTAACTCTATATCTCTTAATCCTGTTGTTTTCCTCATGTAATACCTTAGTTAAAGATAATTTGTTCAGATTCATGGTTGAAAGGCAAGGAAAATACTTGACACGCGAGTACTAGGAAAGGAGGTTGTTTGTTATATTGCTCACCAACTGTCATGTTTATAGACCAAAAGGCATTGGCATTTAAGAAATAAAGATTTCTTCTTGTCTTCTTTTTGTGACTAACTGGATATAGTGGTTTTAATTTTGAGTTTGCTGGAAATGGACAATCGATTGCCTGTGTGATAAGCTGATGATGATGTTGTGACGTCCTTGTCTGAGTTAGCAGAGTAGTTTCCTATCTAGTGTTTTTGTTTGGTTAGAATTTAGTCTGTTTTCGTGTCGTGTTGTTTTATGTTGGTTCATGAAGGCTGGTTGTGCTCCTCTATGTTATGAGAGAGTTTTGAGCCTCGTTGTATAATCACATGTGAAACCATTGTGAGTCACATGTTTACGTAATGGATTTGTAGTTACTGTGTTCTCCCTCTCTTGATTAATCTGGTAATGCTTCTGTCGCTTTGTTTGTTATTGGAAACTTGTCTGCTTATATGATGGGACAATGTACTAAATTTCTTTTTGTCGCATGAGTTTGGTCCGATGGGCAAATGTCACGTGATGGGAGACGCGTACTACACCATTTGCGAGGACCCGTGAACCTAGGGGCCCATCTTGATCGGGTTGGGTTTTGAACCTGTTCCACATCAGGACGGGTTTGGGTGCACGTACGGGTTCGGATATATATATATATATATATATATATATATATATGATTTTAAAGATAAATTTGGTATGAGAATATAAATAAAAATAAAATTTCTATGAATTTATTTAATATATAATTTTTTATATGAAGTTAATATATGAAAATTTTTATTTTATTTTTAACTTCATATTAAACACATGGTAAATATAAATTAAATTTTAAAATAATTTTTTAAACATTTAAAAGAAGTAGTGGAGACGGATAGCATAGGAGTTGTGGTGGTGGTCTGAGGATAGGGTTCGAATTTTAAATATCAAAATTCATAGGTTGGGTAGAAAAGAGTTGGTGTCCGTTCAATAAAATGTGGAGTGGTTTGAATTGAGTTAAAATGGCGCTAATCCGCCCTATTTTTGCCCTTGTTTGAACTTCTTTGGCAAGCGGGCCATACTGCTCATGCAACTCCATAGGATAGGAGGCAGAGAATAAGTCAAAGTCATTTGATGGAAGTAGTGGCGAAGAAGTTCCAAGAGATGAGCAAATAGACATAGTTTGTCTTCGACTTTGAACGTGTCAGAGGCGTAGAAGGAGATTTTTCTTTATGTCTTCAGTCAGTCAACATGCCCAAAATTCAAGGCAGGGACAGGTTGTAATTACAGAGTAAGCAAAACTAGGGTGTTTATGGATCGATTTGATTCGATTTTGGAAAAAAAAAAAAAACCGACTGATCCGAATAATATATTTTATTTCAGTTCGATTTGATTATAATTGAGAAATTGAGTCAAATCAAACCAATTTAAATTAGTTTGAATGGGCTCAATTTTTGATTTTTTAATAAAAAGTTTTATAAAGTATAAAAAATAAATTTTATTTTGAGTAAATTCAAAGAGTTAATAAATAATTACAAATCTACAATATTGAGTTAAGATATAACAAAAATACTTAAATAATTCTAGTAGTAAAATAATATAAAAATATATATATATATATATATATATATATATTTGTAAAAGTATAGATATGGATAAATAATATAAAATATGTAATATATTATCGGTTTGGTTCGGTTTTAGAAATTAAAATCGAAAATTGAACCGAACCGAACCGATTGTTTTTCAGTTTTTTTGGGATTGATTTTTTATTTTAATTTGGTTGAGATTAGTTTTGAACACCTCTAAGAAAAACTATTGCTGACACGTGTTGTTCACGAGCAAGAATTAATAGTAACTAAATTTTGCACCCGTGATTAATTTATTTTTACACATAATTATTAAATTTTAATTATATTATTTATAAGTACACCAAAAGAAAGCTACAATTCATTGCTTGCATTTTATTTGTGAACGTAAATTCATTTTCAAGTATAGTTCATTTTTGTTTGACATCAATCATTTTCTGAATTTTGTGGATATATTAATTGAAATTATGATGGACAAAATACATGACATTAAAAGCTAAACTTGAAATTTTAAGAAAAAAATTGAAGCTACTGACCAAAAATTAGTAAAATTATAGAATAAAAAGTGTGAAAATTAAGTAACTTAAATAGTCAATTGAAAAAAGAGTTATATTATTTGTACACATATTTTCTCCGTGTCCATGCCCACACACTCTTATCCACCATTGGATGGAGCGTAGAACTCAGATCAAGTGAGGTTCACATCCCATTCAATGATGGATGAGAGTGTATTGACATGGAGGCTAAGAAAATATGCATACAAATAATATTTCTTTTAAAATAAACACATTTGCTGACATCACTTACATGTAATATCTCTCTATCCAATAAGACCAAATTACCGCCAATTCAATAATTGCTATGAAATCCCCCCGTCAAAAGCAAAGTCAATAAGAAAACATAACCTCTCTCAATATATATAATCGGATAGAAATACCTAATCCACTACATGTGGCTCCATCAACCAACCAAACCAAATGTTAGTTCAATTTCAAAAGCTCTACCAGCTCCAGCTATCAATGTAGTTGTTGAATGTCTCTATCTATTTATTAAAATATTTAACTTGTTTGAAACACGTATTTGAGTGGATATAATCATTTTTTTAGGATGCCGTTGGAAGTAGGAGCAATCAATCAAGCAATTTTGTTGTAGTTTCATTTCCTCTAATTATATTTGTCAATGTGGTTGTTATCTCATTTTTCGAGTTGGTTGTATATCCTATAGTTTTTAGTGTTGACTTTTCACTAAATAACCTTGTTAGTAACTTCATGAATCTATTCTTTTTATGTTAAAATGATAATGCTTCACGATTTTCAAAGGTTTGAAATAGTTGAAGTGTCTTTGAATTTATTAATGTGATAAAAAAGATTAACTTGACTAGATTAGTTTAATTTTAGTTATGGAACTTGATGAAATTTCTACCATCTTGAAGCTTTTTTATTTTTCCTTGATTAAGGGTGCGTTTAGTTTAACTTTTAAAAAAGTTATTATAAAACTTAAAATTTTATATATAGGTGAAAAGATAAAAACTAATTTTTCTCGAAAGCTATTCCTTTTAACTTCTACAAAAAAAGTTGAAAATAGATTATTTTTGAGATTTTGATTATTTTAAAAAAATTATTCAAATATATGAAAAGTGATTTTTTTTCCATTGGAAAAAGGTTATTTTTGGTTCAAATAATCACAAACAAATGCACCCTAAATCTAATTTAAGGGTTGTTTTGGCTGATGGGGCTATAGCCATATGAGTCTAATGGCCTAGGGTTAGTTTTTGTTAGATTTTGTATAGATTTATGATGGAATTTTGGCCTTTTTACTTTCTTAATTAGCTTGTGCTCTTAATCTTTACAATCCTTGGATAGATTACTCTAGGAAATGAGTTCATTCCGTGATCGTCGTCGTAGTACTAATCTCAAATTAGACTAAGCTAACAAGGGGATTCACGTGCATCTAATTGGAGGGATTTCATTTTTAATTAATTGTCTCCTATTACAGGGATCTCATAGTCTTAATATAATTGCCTCCAAGTGGAGGAATCTCATAGTCTTAGTATAACTACCTCCAAGTGAAGGGATCTCATATTTTCATATTCTTAGCTTGCATAATTTGTTCATACTTGTACATGAGGATACTCCATGCACTTATGCTTCATGCTACACAACTTACTTGCAAAATATTCTTGTTGAAAATTTGGCACTATGACAACTGTAATGTGAGGGTTCCCAAAATTTATAACAGTAGTTTAAATAGCTAGTCAACAGAAAAGAACAATTCCAACGTATACATCAAAATTTCATTCACTTTTATAATCATATAAGGTAAAGAATGTACCCTACATACTTTGGAAGGTTAATATATTTACAAAATTGTTACATTAAGATTTAGCACATTGAGTACTAGCGAGCAAACACATAGATTCCAATTTTCATATGCGATCTTGTTTTCCTTACTCCACAAATGGCAATTATTTTGCTTTTGTTTCTATATGCTACCACACTCAATTCGTGCATGGTCCATGGAAACATGAATGTTAGTTGCAATGGAAAAGATCAATACGAACTTTCAATATTTAAGCAAGGAATTAAAGACCCCCTGGGGTGGCTTTCCTCATGGTCCATTCAAGAAGATTGCTGCAAATGGATTGGGGTTCATTGTGATAGCCTCACAAGAAGAGTCACAAAGCTAGACCTGCATTGTTCACTTGATGATATCCAATGTACTTTAGAGGGTGAAATCAACTTTTCTGTGCTCAAACTTGAGTTCCTAAGCTTCTTGGACTTGAGCTTGAATGATTTTAAGGCCATTCATTTTCCACCTTTCCATGGTTATGCAAATTTGTCCTCCAATCTTCTATATTTGGACTTATCAAAGAATTATAACCTCCACATGGAGAATCTTGAATGGGTTTCGCATCTTTCATCTGTGAGATATCTGAACCTGAGTGGAATATTTCTTAACAATGAAACTCTTTGGCTTCAGCAGATGATTAGGCTCCCCTCACTCTTGGAATTGCGGCTAAGTGGTTGTTCCCTCAATGGCAATAACCTGTCTCTTGGGTATGTCAATTTTACTTCACTTGCAGTACTAGATATTTCTGCCAACTCTTTTAACTCTGAGATACCCAAATGGCTATTTAACCTCAACAATAATATTTCTTATATGGACCTTAGCTCCAATGCTCTACAAGGCCAAATACCTGCAGCAATGCTAAATTTTGAGTACTTGAATTCCTTGATTTTGAGAGACAATCATCTAAAAGGACTAATTCCAGAGTGGATTGGCCAATACAAATATCTAAAGCAGCTTGATCTTTCTCACAATTCTTTTGTTGGTCCCATTCCTTCAACCTTTGGAAATCTATCATCATTGACATCCTTAGATGTTAGCTTCAATCACTTGAATGGTAGTCTTCCGAGAGAAATTGGACAATTATCCAAATTGGAATCTTTATCCATAGGGTTTAACTCCTTTTCAGGTGTCCTTTCTGAGCAGAGTTTCACAAATCTTTCAAACTTAAAGTCATTGAGCCTTGACTCATCTGACTTTACTTTTGACTTGCACTTCCACTTGGATCCACCTTTCCAGCTTCAAAAGATTAGTATTAGCTATTGTAAGCTAGGTCCTGAGTTCCCGTCATGGCTTTATTCACAGAGATCTCTATCGTATTTGGACATTTCAAGTTCAGGGCTTGCATTCGATGTCCATGACACTTTCTGGAGCTTTGTAGAACAAATTGACCATCTCTTTTTATCCAACAATAGCATTAGTGGGGACATATCTTCTACCTTGATTAACAACACAGAAGTTGATTTAAAATGGAATAACTTCGAAGGCAAATTACCTCGTTTGTCTGGAAAGGTCGTCTTATTTGACATATCCAACAATAGATTCTCAGGGCCTATTTCTTCTCTCTTGTGTCAAAGCACGTCAAGGGAACAAAAATTGGAAGTTTTGGACGTGTCACACAATCTTTTCACTGGAGAGCTAACTGGCTGTTGGACCAACTGGCAATCTTTGCTCCATGTGAACTTGGGTAGCAACAACCTAACTGGTAAAATTCCTGATTCTATAGGCTCATTGATCAAACTTCAGACCTTTCGAGTTCGTAACAATAGTTTGTTTGGAAGTATACCTGCTTCACTTAAGAGTTGCAAAAGCTTGTTTTACCTTGATTTGGGGTTCAATAAATTTACAGGAAATATACCAGTTTGGTTTACACAATCAAGCATGGCCATCCTACTAAGATCAAATAAACTCAGTGGCAGTATTCCATTACATATATGTCAGCTCTCTAATCTTATGGTGCTCGACCTTGCAAATAATAAACTTTCTGGTCCTATCCCAAATTGCTTGTATAAGATCACAGCAATGATTACAAATGCTGTTGACAAAGGCTTGTTTAACTTTTACTTTCATAATTGGGATTTGGCTCCAGTTTCAGAAAGGACCAATTTGGAGGATCTACCTTTGTTTGCTAAAGGCCAAGAACTGAACTATTGGCATGCTTTGAAGTTTGTTCGCAGTA
The DNA here is from genome assembly GCA_031439595.1 of Pterocarpus santalinus. Classification (NCBI taxonomy): domain Eukaryota; kingdom Viridiplantae; phylum Streptophyta; class Magnoliopsida; order Fabales; family Fabaceae; genus Pterocarpus; species Pterocarpus santalinus. Next base: position 13,309,620 of record CM062526.1, on the reverse strand, counting down.
TTGATCTCTCGAGTAATGACCTTTCAGGATCAATCCCTCCAGAATTATTTAGTCTCATTGCTCTACAGTTTTTAAACTTGTCAAATAATCATTTGGTGGGAAATATACCAAGTGCAATTCAACAAATGAAGAATTTGGAATCTCTAGACCTTGCAAGAAACCTACTCTGGGGTGAAATTCCACAATGCATGTCAAATTTGTCATTCCTTAGTTACTTGAACCTCTCATACAATCACTTTAGTGGAAGAATTCCACTAGGCACACAACTTCAAGGTTTTGAAGCATGTAGTTACATTGGCAATCCACAGCTTTGTGGAGCACCTCTTCCAAAGAATTGCACACTAGAGAAACCTATTCACTTGAGATCCATGGAAGACAAAGATGATTTTGCATCCTGCTTTGAAATCGGCATGGGAGTTGGGTTTTTTTCTACTTTTTGTTGTGTTTTTGGTACCCTTGTCTTTATTAGGAGATGGCGTCATGCTTATTTTCGATTCTTGGCTGACCTTCATCTCATTATTTCCATGAAGATGAGGCGCTTTCTCTGAACTTCAAGATGTTGCAAGTTGCATTATGGTAAATGAAAGCATATTTTCTGTTGTATTAATCTAAAGTACTTATTTTCAATCTCTTTGGCTTTTGTTTATACTAATATGGAGAACTTATATGTTAAGGTAATGTAAATATATAGTGCCCAATCTGCTTGAAGCCTTTGTGTCTATTTTTATAGTTTTCATTGTGTAAACTTAATATATTTGGATTTAACTAGTAGGTGAATGCTATAGTGTCTTTGTATAACCGTGAATTTGGTGGATTTTCTAGCATGGATGGTAAGGATTGTGACATATGTCCCTAGAAGGGTGCACATTAGAAAAGTATAGTGTATATTAGAAGACTCTCAACTAATGGAACTCAGAACTTGCATCAAAGGGGAACTTGAAACTCGCATCAAAGTTAAACTCGAAACTCTTTGTAAACTCAAAACTCACATTGAGCCCAACCCCAACTTCATCATCTTCTGAACTCACATCAAATTGGAACTTGGAACTTGTATTGGGTCTAGTCTCAACATCTTTGTCTTGAGAGGTTTCTACAATGCATCATACTTGGTTTGCTAAAAACCAAAAATCCACAAAATTCACGGTTTGACTTGTCCACCAGAGAATTAGCCTATCTGGTGAGGCACTTTATTTTAATGCAAGTATTTGTTTGACTTAAACTCAGGTTGCTAAAATTTATTTCAAAATAGCAATACTACTCAATTAGAATGTTTTTGTAAAAATCCTTGATAAAAATTAAGTGGCTGGATAAGAAAAATTCTTATCCAAGCACTTCCTACTACGTCAGCATTAAGCATCCAATTAACATTTTGACATGTGTGAAGATAGCGGCCCACGTCTCTCAATTCATTAATACTATAGAGTTTATTAATTGATATCTATTTATTGTATCCATCTATTAACAATTATTAGTATCATAATATAATAATTAACATTTTTAGATTATTTTTTATAAAAATAATTTCTCATAAATACATCCTTTTAAAATTATCAATATATTTTAAAAATTCAGTATAAAATAAAATTATAGATATTATTTATTTGATATAAATAAAATATCTAAAGACTCACAACCAATAAAGACTATCATTTTAAAATGGAGAGAAAATAAAGTTTTGAATATACTAAATAAACATCCACGGTATTAAGAACAAGTGGCTAAAATTTCACCTAAAACGAAGCACAAATGAGCATTTAATAAATGGTGGTGTCTAATTTGGTCCTCCACTATTTTTGGACCATTACATGGTCTACTTTTATGAACCATTAGATATAATTAATGAATATCTTATGGCTGAGATAAATATGTGCATAAATATACCTTAATTGATGTGAAGCATATAAAGTATTACCCATTCACTCTTCTTCTTCTCCATTCACCGTGGGTATTCACTCTTTTTATCCTTCAGCCACTATCTTCCAGCCACCACTGTCTTCCTCCGTCAGTGCCGCTGTCGTCCGAGTTGCTAACCAAGAGGTTGCTGTTCTGGAGTGATGGACACGGTGGTAAATCTTGCTTCTGAGTTCATTCCCATGTTGATGGTGCTAATTTCCACTGTCCATAGATGTGGCTATTGGTAAATGCTAGCTAGAGGGCTTACTTATACATTCATTGCAACAATGCTTAAAATTTGTTGTGTGGCTGCATCAAGGATTAATGCTAGAACCTATGCCATGTGGCGGTGGTGGTGGTGGTGGTGGAACCGACGGAGGATGGTGGCGGCGACGGCACTGGCACCAATGGAGGATGGCAGCAGCGGCGGCACCGACGTAGGAAGACAGTGGTGGATGGAGGATGGTGGCGAAGAAAAAAAATAGTGAATACCCACGGCGGGTGGAGGAAAAGAAGAGTGAATGAATAACACCTTATATGCTCCACATCAATTAAGGTATATTTGCGCACATATTTATCTCAGCCATCAGATTTTCATTAACCATATCTAATGGTTCACAAAAGTGAACCATGTAATGGTTCAAAAATAGTGAGGGACCAAATTAGATAACACCTTAATAAATAACACATGTAATCAAAATATCCCACCCATAATAAAAATAGTTGCAACGGTGTACCAAAGAAAAGAAAAGTGACACACATGGCCACTATAACCCTCTTTATCCTTTTCATATGAAAGTCACATCACGCGACTTTTCAAAACCAAAAGCTTCATTCTTTCTTTTTTTTTTTTTTTAATAAGCATGTGTTGGATCCATTTGAGGAGGCCCACATAACATTAATATATATCCTGTCCATTTGTAAATTAATCTTAACAGACAATAATATGACATCATGATCAAAAATCAAGTGGTAAGGAGTTATTCGCATTGATCCTCTAGAAGAATTTCTATACATAGGCCCATAATACGTCACCAAGAGTATTATGCCAGTTTCTATGTCGTCAAGCAATTTGCTTTTCTTAACATGGCAATTATCATTTTATTTGTTGCTTCAACTTGTCCATTCACTTGAACATAATATGGTGTCAATGTTAATAACATAATTTTCTTGGAATTAACATATTTGATTACTCTTTGCCTAGGAACATTATACCATGATCTTTAGTCAAGGTTTGAGGGATTACAAAACCATGAATAATTCGTTTTGAGCAACTTCTTTAAAGGCTACTACTTGGAAACTGGGCATTAGTTACGCATGTGGCCAAACTAGTGGGAAATCAATTGTGCAATACTCATCTCTACCCTCTTTATTTTCAAGTATTTTAATTGGTTATATAAACATTTTTTTTTTAAATTTACAAAACTTTTTGTTATTGTTCGTATACAACCAATTCACCCACTTTTTGTTCTATCACTGTTGTAGTGGGAATGACTATTATGCCATTAGGGGAGTTTCAAGACTTTTGTAGCTCCTCTCCTCCCCAGTGGATTGAAGTCCCTTCTCCTTCATTAGACTTGAATAGTGCAAGAAAACATTTTCATTATTAATAGAAAAAAAAAAAATCTTTGCTTCAACTTGTGTTCTTTGAGGTTTCATTTGATTTGATGAACAATTCACATACAAAGCTGAATAGGAAGCTCTACAAACCCTCTAGGCTCTTGGTCATAAATCCTTTGAAAACTACAAAGCAATTTTTACGTCTAAATTGTATATCAAATTAAGTGGAACTTCAAAGAACATAAAGTAAAGAGATCTTTTTTCCTGAATAGTGAAGAAGTTTTCTGACATTGGGCAAGTTTCATAGGGAAAATGAAGAGGAGCTCCAATATCAATTAGGAGTGATGAGCGGTAGAAATCTTGAAGCTATCTAAATGGCATAAGAGTCATTTCTAATACAATAGGAGTATAAAAATAATTACCTTATTACAGTTTAAAATAATTTAAAGCATGCAATATTAATTAATTCTATCTATTCCTGCAAAGAGATAAGTGTGATGATAATATAATCTCTAGAAAATCGATATTTTTTTTTTATTTTTTCGATAAACTGAGTAAAGGCTCAACTCACCGACAAAAGTGAGGAGCAAAACAATAGGTATACATGACAGTAACATATCAGTCTATAAGAACAAAATAATATTGTAAATAAAAAAATAAAACAAGTGCACCAAAACCATAAACAAATCAGGAAAACAGCATTAGCTCTAATCGAATTAAGTCATTTAGCCACATCTCCACTTGAAGAATCCTCCCTGTTAAGCTTGTACTTAGGGCCATCACTGCCATGCTTTCCTCATTTTTGAGTCTGTGAAGAATTAACAAGACCAGATCTTTCTATCCTGTCAAAACTAGCACCCATAAATCTGATATCCCTGATTTCATTTGGTCTTTGTTGTGAGTATGAGATTCTTAATACCGAAAACAGCAGACACCCTTCCATCGCTAAGATTACAGTTTCATAACTATAATTGGACCTCTTCAACCTTTGTTCCATTTTATATCATCATTCTTTTCTGATACATCATAGAGGACATATAACAGAAAAACTAACACCACCATTCTGAAAGATGAACTGCACCAGTCCACAGCCAAATGTGCAGAATAACAATAGCTAGTGACTTGTCACAAAACACATGTGCAAAGATGCAATGGGACATTAAGGCCTCAGATCCGACAGGTTCCTGTATAAGCGAAATACTCGCGAACCAATTGCATAGATAGCACACTATATTGAGGAAATCGATATAATTTTTGAAATAGGAGTGTCGGGTGTAATTACGGTAAAGTTTTAGGAGATCAAGTATAATTTCTCAGAAAAAACTCCTCTAAAGAGGATTTGTCTTCAAGCTGAGAAAGTGGTATAGCATCCATTTTTAAATCATTTAGTAGGTTATGATAATAATACCTTTGTTGATTTAAAAATAATTTTTTTTCTCACATTCTTACTTTATTGATAAACTTCCTGTTAATTCCCATATTGTTTGGGAATATGGCTATGATAATTTTTATAAAAGTTTGGACAATCCCTATGATCTTGCTTTTGGGACTAAATTAGGCTCACTCAATTTTAAGATTTAGGATATAAAACCATTTTATATATCTTACTCAACAGTTTAAACTTTTAGGAGAGAATAGCTCATAATATAGTATTAAAGTCTATTATGATGTTCAGCCACTCACGGATATCCAATTCTTCAAATCCTATGCTTCAGTCTTGAGTGTGAGAAGTCTTAAGTTCCATACTATTTGAAAATAACCATAATAGTTTTCATAAGAGTTTGAACAATTATTTCTCTATAATTAATTTTTGGGGTTGAGTTAAAATTCTTTATCTGATTTCTCCTTTTTTTTCTTTATTTAGTAGAAGATTCAGATATTTTTCTTTTTGGGGATCGTTCCGCTGCTCTTTGGAACAAATTTTGTCCAATCAATATGAGGATATTATGCAATAAGTTGGATCCAACCTGAACGGCTGTCATATATCACATAAGCTGGGTGATCCAATCGCATTGACTAGTACATGTTGGAGTTAGATATAGATATTAAGACGAACACATGTTTTCATATTGAAAAATATCAAAGAAAATAAATCTTCATTCCTATAGATATTAATAAACATAGTATATCAATTTTTTAGACGATCCAAAGGATGCAAGGCAAAGTTATATGTATTTTATACTTTATTTTCAAGTTTTTAAATTTTGATTAATTTTATTTAAACTTTTGGTATTTTTCTATTAATTACATATCCTACAGTTTCCTGTATTTTTTTTTTTTTCAGGGAAATCCTTGAAGATTTTAGATTTAATAACAAGCATAAAAAGAAAATTGTTCAAAGCGTGATTGATCCCAATCTTAACTGGGAGTAAAATCTAAATCAATATTAAATGAATTTAAAGTTTAACACGATTCTAAATTCCAAATGTAACACTTTCTCAAATGCGACATCATGCTTAATGTAACACCCTCTTAAACACAGTACCATGTTTAAGTCATAATACCATATTCAGGAGTTATTACTGTTACTTGAACGGATCTTGTTTGATAACAATCTTTGGCTTCTTCAATATTTATTGAACTATCTAGAGATAATATGAAAATAGACATAGTAGTGCGAATTTAAAATTCTCAGCAAGATTCTCTAAATTGTCACATATAATATCATTGTTATTTTCTCTGGCTGCTTTGATTTATTATGAAAAAGTGATCATGCCATATAAAATATTCAATTTTATAGTTTGAAAATATATTATCCGAAGCAGAGTTCATTTTATTTACACACTTAGATCATAATGGAAATAATGAATAACTCAAAATTTATAAGTAGAATAGCAGTCATAGCACGCTCAAGTATAATAATAATTTCAACAAACTATGCTGATGCACTTATTTTTCTTTAACTTTCTTTGCTTCCTCTTCTTGGCACACGTAGGTGTTACGTATCGCCGTCCCTAGGATACATCCTTTACTTCTCTTTCTTTAATCTTTACTGCCTTTGGGTGGACTGATCTAGGAGTGAGCTCAATTCGCAACTGTCATCACACAGTATCAATCCGCAAGGAAATCCATGTGTCTCTAAATTGGAGGGACCAATTGGCCAACTGCCTCCAACGTAGAGGGACCCAGTAGTTTTAGCTACTTTCACCGGAAAGAATCCAAATAACTGCCTCCAAGTGAAGGGGCTCATATTTTATCCATTTAACTGCAGAATTTGCGAATTGAGCTCCTTGAAATTTCTCTTGGAAAATATTAAGAAAAATGAGCCTCCAAACTTCAAATTCACCTAAAAATTACTAATTTAACATTAATTCCAATAATTTCACAAAAGTCCAAATAACATCAAATTAATTCGCTAATTTCTTAACAATTAAAGCAAAAAACTATGTCAAATTAAGTGCTAAATGAGTGTATATTCACTCATAAGGTCTTTTTAGGAACTAAGCTTGAAAAAAGGACTTATTTAGTGTCTTAACTTGACTAGAGTGTGATCATTTCTTAAATAAATGTGTTGTGATGACTAATGCAAATTGTTGACAAAAGTCCAAATACCATATGTAAATTGGCTAATTTCATAACAATTAAAGCACACAATCATGTCAAAGTAAGCACTAAATGAGTGTACAATTATTATTATTTTTTTTCAGGAACGAAGCTTGAAAAGGAAGTATTTAGTGTCTTAGCTATTAAAGCATGACTTATTGCTTAGGGCATGAGACTGGATGTTCTATAATTAAGGTTTAAAAGAACACAGGAAGACTCAGGAACTTTGAAAGAAAATGTTTCTTGTGTGATTTGATGTGCATTTGGCTATTTGAGGTTCTTGTTGACTAAGTATGCTTTAGATTGATTGAATTTATGTGTATAGTTAGTATACTTGAAAGAACAAGATTTTATGAAGGCGAAATGACTTTTTGCATGATTCTTGACAGTGACATAGTTTGTGCCTATATGCATGCTTCTCTAAAAGTGATTTGATCTCTTGCTCATGTTGGTGTTGAATTTTGTGTTCACATAATGCTTAAAGAATGTTGGAATGGATAATATACATGGAAGTGCTTAGAATTGAGGGTGCGTTTTGTCTCAGCTTTTAAAAAAAATGATTTTGAAGGTTAAATTTTATATATGGCTAAAAAAAATTGAAAATTATTTGTTTTTAGAAGCTACTCTTTTCAGCTTCTATAAAAAAGCTGAAAACAAATTTTTTTTAAAATTTTGATTATTTTTAAAAAATTATCCAAAAATACAAAAATTGATTTTTTTGGATGAAAAAAGCGATTTTTTCCCGAAAAAAAGCGATTTTTTCGCAAAAAAATCTCAAACAAACACACCTTAAGTTTGTGGTTAAACATGCATATATGGTTGTCAATTGATATGTGTGATGACTACTGGCAATATGTGAAATTGAATGAGAATGTGCTATGCATGAAAAGATAACAAATGATCATGTGACACATTAGGCCTTGTATGCTGGAGTGGATAAGGACATTGTATTCGCAAATGTAATGATCTCAATAATACATCAGGCCCTACATGTTGGAGTTGATAAGAACATTGTGATCACTGATCCAGCTAGGGGACACCTTGGACGAGAGTTTTTGCAGATCTAGAGATGATATGATGACAATATTAGCACATAAACAGCAAGAAAAAATTAATAGTATTTAATTCATCATGAATGCTACTTCATTATTTTGCTGTTGTCACTACAACAAATTTACTTTTTGGCAAGGGCAAAAAATGTTGTCATTGATTGAAAAATGTTGCCTAAAGTCTAAGGCAATGTTTTTCAACTGTTGCCAAGTTGTTGCCTATTTCCTCACTGCCAATTGTAATAGGTAACGCTTTTATGTACATTTTGCCAACACATTATCAAAACGTTGCCTATGCCTATCTTTTGGCAAAGTTTTTAAATAGTTGCCCTTGGTTGTTTCTGACAACAATTTTCACCCGTTGCATAAAAATATAATTTAAGGCAACATTTGACAAACATTGTGTTTAATTTCACCTAAAGCCAACATTTGACAAGATGTTGCCTATACGTCAAACTATAGGCACATTTTTCGTATGTCGCACGAAAATAGACAACATTTAATTAATGTTGTTTTTACGCTCAACATAGGCAATGTTTGAAAAACGTTGCCTATATGCCAAATTTCATACAACACTTTCTACATGTTGCATACAAATAGACAACATTTTTTTAAGCTTTATGTCTAAACTCAGTATAATGTTAGAAAGTGTTGCCTATGCAATTTCAAGCAACGTTTATTAAATAAGCAACATTTTAGGCAGCATTTTATCAACCATATTAATCATTGCTTTTAAGATTCATTTTTTCGATGTCATATGATTTCATTCTTTTTAAAAAATAATGTCTTTAATTTATTTTAGATTTTTTTACCTTTATAATGCAATGTTTATTAACTTTATCAAATATATATATATATATATATATATATATATATATATATATATATATATGTATATATGTATGTATGTATACACATAAAGAGATGAGACATTTAATTTTTGTGAACAAATTAATTAAAATAAATAAAAGATAATAAAGTATATTAAAAGATGTTTATTGTTTATTGCAACGTCCAAAAAATTTTACCGTTTTTAACCAAGTTATTCGATTTTTTATCAACCAATTGGGATTAATTAGAACTCGATTAAGTATTTACCCAAAGCCAATTAAGTAACATTTAGAAGAATTAAATTTGAGGGAACTAGATTAGAAACATAGGAGACCTCATAGGATTTTTCTAAAACCGATTTACCGATTTAAAAGAAATCGGTAAGATTTCGGTATTTTGAACTGTCGAAACCGAATCAATAGGAATTATACTATGAGAACCCTAGAATGGATGGCTAAGATTCAACCAACACACCCTTACAAGTGACGCCATAATCATCCTTCAAGAAGGTAGCCAAATCAAATTGGAGAAAGGAACATACATTCACCAATCATAGACTAGCTTCTTTCAAAAAGTTTTGAAATATTTCCTTCCTTCTACCTTAGAATTTCGACCAATATAGATGTTTACCCCTCTCTATTTCCTTTCTTCCTCATCTCATCTCATCTCATCTTTATCTCCATCAAATCTTCAAGCTTCAACAAAAGTTCTTTAATCCAAGGCACCAATCTAGCACAACAACACCTAGAAGAGTAGGAATTTCAACTTCTCTTCTTATTTTCTGGAATTGGGGCTAATTGAGGCTCCACTTTCTTTCATGATTTGGATGTTATCTTAAGTAGAGATGATGAGTTAGGGTTGATTTTCTATGTATGATATAATTTGGATTGAAGTTGGAATAGAAGAACCTGAAGATAGAAAGAAGCAAGGTGCAGTTGGGTGAAAAACCCTATGGCGTCCATATGTTTGTCTTATACGGACCGAAATCCAACCATCAAAACTTGATGGATCTATTTTTACATGAAACTAAACACTTAATCATATAAAATATAAGGTCATTGGATTAATATTGAGTGAGTTATAAATTTTTGAAATTTAGCCTGAAATTCTGGATCCTTTTCTAGGCAGTATCAGTTAAGAAGAGTGTAACTCACCCTACAAAACTCCAAATTAAGTGCCAGTAGAGAACATTCCATAAAAATTTCAGAGTTAGATTCATTCTCAACTGTTCTCAGTAAATCAATGAAGTTGCCTTAAGTCCACACCTGACTGGAACAGGGCAGTCTAGAAGGCTCAACTTATGAGGCTTATATCTTGAGTTATGCTTATCCAAATGAGGTGCAACTTGTTTCAAATAAAATTTTGTTTTGTTAGATTTAATTTGGTATAAGTTTTGTATAATTTTACCTAGGTTTCTATTTTTGGTGATTTTCTACTTTTAAGGGTGCAATTCTGATCAAGAGTAAGATAGACTAAGGTAAAATTTAAATAACTTGAGTTACACAAGTCAAAATGAGATGGGACAAAAAGGGTTGGAAACTCAACATATAGAATTATAGCATATCCAAAATTTAGGCCTAAATGAGTTCAATAGAAATAATGGTGAATTTCACAAAATCGGGCAGAATTGAGTACAATGGGCAGAAAACCTTATTGATGTTAGCACACTACATATTTGATATTATTGTTATAGATTTGCTACTCTATGTTGATCTTTTTGCTTGATTGGTTTTACTCTTAGCCTAACACTATTCACAGAAAAGCAGACTTGATCCGTTATACTGCCAAAATTCTGGCAGAAAATTTATTATACTAAGCAAGACATTCAAATGTGTATGAAACATTCCTAATAAATTAGATATGCCTGTTAACTTATGAAGATTATTAAAGGATTCCATATTTCTTGGGCTAGCTTCTAAATAAATTTAAGAGGAATAAAGTAGTGGGAAAGTTGGGGAAAATAAACCCAACAATCCTGTATAGGAACGAGCTAGGTCCTGAAAAGCAGACTATTACCTAAGAGTATATGGCCAAAGACTCCCAGGAGACCAAGATTGAAAAATATAAGTTGCATAAGTTGAAAGCTTCCAAATACTACATGCATTTTTCATTTCACATATATATGCTCTGTTTGTTAATTTCTATGTTGAAGACATATTTACCTGTATATTCGTTGGGTTATATTACTGTTTATCTATGATTACTGTTTCATGCTATTTTATGTTCACATGCCTATTCAAATATACTTGCATTGCTCTAATTCAAAATCAAGTTTTGTTTTGGGTTATATTTTCTACAAGTCAAATTAAGCTGAATATTACTGTTATATTGTATCATTTAAAAATTAAGCAAAACCAAAACAACTGGGAATGACGATGATGACAAACGTGCATAGAATTAGAATTCCTACTGAGAATTTCTTTAAATTCTCACCCTACTGTATCTTTCCACGTCATTCTCAAATCATGGAGAATGCAGCAACAGGCATCCTTTACATTGAGTTCCCTGACCTGCACATCCATCTCGACCCATTTCTGGACTCTATATACATATCTGGTATCTACCGTTCCGCTTTTATTTCTTTTTCCATAGAGATTTTGTCGTTCCACTTATCCACCCACTATTTGACCCTGCCGCACATTATATTGCTATCCCTCTTTACATGGCACTTCCATTCCCACCTCCACCCGTAGCAATAGCAACAGCAGCAGCTCCTGTGGATCCACTTGCTTCACTACCTCAGCAAACCCCTTCCATCTCGCTTTCTGAAGAGGAGGACCCTTTAGAGGCAGTGAGCTCGTCCTCATCTTCTGCACCCAGTGGAGGCTATGCTCCGACAGACGCCAGCATGGCGAATGAATTCCTTTCCTCAGAATCCATCTAGGGAGTTTATGTAGGGTAGTAGGAGAAGATGGATAGAGTGGCCCTCTTTTGGCAATTTGGGCCGTAAGTAGGAGTTTAGTGGATGTGGTACATGGATAAATAGCATATGAAATGTCTCGTGGGGATCATATAGGGTTTTATTTCATAAAGACATGTCGAATTATTTTGTTTTAGCAACCTCATCTACTATATACCCTGTACTATTTATGTATTTTTTGGCAAACTTTGCAATAGGCATCATACATGTATATATGACATGGCTCGTTAATTTCTGTATATTCCGCAGATTTATTTCTGTTACAATATTAACCAATTATTTATTCTACAACCAAAAAGAAATAAATAGATACACAGCTAATTCCATAGGAGTAATTAGAATTGAATAAAAAATGAAACCAAAGTAGACAGCCATACGTAATAACTTATTAGATAATATATTATGACTTAAGCATAGTATTTTGTCTAGTAAGGTATTACATTTACACCATAATGAAAAAAAAAATTAAAAAAGCCATTAACAACTCAAGGTAATCTTAATGAAAAACACAATAAAAATACTAAAAAGTGAAAAACTATAGCTAATCAAAATGATTTCATAATACTTTGAACAAATCAAAAACTAGACTTATTGAACTTTTTGAGCTAATAAGGAAACTAGAATTTTGAATTTCATTCTCCTAAAGATGATACTTAGCCACTTCATCTAGAAGCACACCAGCAAGATTCCTATTTAAAACACAAAAATACAATTACGTATTAGCTAAAGGCTACATGACCAAATTAAGCAACACCAACATTTCAAAATAAAAAAGATGAAATCAACTAACAAGTGAGTCCTTAACAAAGTTTTAAGGTTTAATTCATATGTTAACCTCAATTAAGTAATTATCGCTAAGAAAGTACAAATATATTGAGCTAAAATTAGCAAAACCCTAGTATCTCTACATATGTTCTAATAATTACATAAATTGTAATTAGCAGCAAACGTATTCATGAGGGTTAACCATTTTCTATAAGCTTAACTCTTACTCGACACTGATATTATTCATACTAATAGAGACTTACGAGTTAATATGTTTTAGAGCAACAAAGATGAAATTCATGCCAATATTTGAACAAATCAAATCCTCAGCACAGATAAAGTTTAGTTGAAAAAAAAAAAGAATTATATAGAATTGTTTGACTAAAAACAAAGGCAAATTGATTTATATTATATATAGTCTTGCCTGTAACATCCATCGGATTTTTTTTATTGTTTTCGCCTAGTTATTCAATTTTTATCGAATAATTGAGATTAATTAGAATTCGACTAAATACTTATTTAGGATCAATTAATTAGCGATTAATTGAGTTTAGATATGAGGGAATTAGGTTTGAAGTATAAGAGATTTCATAGGAATTTTTCTTAAACCAATTTACCGATTTAAAGGAAATCGTTAAGATTACAGTATTTTAAATTGTCGGAACCGAACCAATAGGATTTTACACTCAATATCCCTATATCAAGTGGCTGAGAACTCAGCCACTTAGCCCATAATAGTGGCGCAAGCAAAGCCACAAAAGAGAAGAAAGTATGGCTGGAAATCAGCCACAAAATTTCAACCAATCACAACCTGGGAAGCTAACTACCTTTTTTATGTTTGAATTAGAATTTTCTCTTCATTTGTATGCTGACTTGCACCACTTTCTCCTCTGATTCCAGTCTTCTTCTTTTCTTCTTCTCTTCTCCTCTCAATTTGCTCCATCTGAAGGTTCCATCAATTCAAACTCCAAAATCTAGCAAGATCACATGCAAGAAAGTAGGATTCAATTTCTATTCTTAATTTCTCTGAACTATAGCTATATGAAATTTCACTCTTCTTCTATTAATTGGTGATATATTGGATGTATTTGATGGTTCATGGTTGGATTAACATGAAATCTTGAGTTAGAATTAAAGTTAGAAGGAGAAAACTAGAAGAAATGGAGGATTAAGATGCTGACTAGGTGAGAAACCCCACAATAATCCGTATGGCGGAGTGTACGGCTCTACCTACAACTATTCAAAGTTTGTGAAACTATTTTTTTATGAAAGTAGATATTCAGGGCTTTCTATACACATATCATATAAGGTTATTGGATTAGTATTGAGAGAGATATGAATTTTTGAAGTTTGATCTAGAAATCAGAACCTTTATCCTGGTAGTGTGAGTTGAGAATAGTGTAACTCATCCTACACAACTTCAAATTAAGTAAGTCCAACATTGTTTGAAAGCTAACATATAAGGGAGCATCCCATAAAAATTTTAAAGTCAGATTCATTGCCAATTATCCCTAATACATTAATGAATTCACCTCAAGTTCAACCCGGGCTGGAACAGGGTAATTCAAGAAGGTCAAGTTTCGGAGATTATATCTCGAATTACAGTCATGTAAATGTTATGCAACTTCTTTCATTTGAAAGCTTGTTCTGTTAGCTTTAGATTGATATAAATTTTGCATAATTTTACTTAGATTTCTATTTTTGGTGAATTTTCTCTCATAAGAGTATAATTCTAGCTAGAGATATATATGAATACTAGGTCGAGTTTAGTTAATATCGGAACTCGAAACTTAGTAGTCAGAGAGCTAGATCAAGAATACTTAAAATTGAGCTTGGAACTTAGCAGACAAAGAGTTAGATCGAGAATACTTAATGTTGAATGTGGAACATAGTGAAATAGAGAACTAGATCAGGTAAGGTTAATGTCGGAACTCAGAACATAAAAACACATTTATGAAAGTCTTGGAAAGCCCATTATGGCTTAATGTCAGAAATCGGAAGTTGTTACCAGAATATGAAACCTTATACCTGTGTCTCGGAAGCCGGGAACTAGGATGCTTTAAACTCTTATACACGTAGTTCCAAAGCACGGTCCAGAATCATTCTCGGAGATCGATTCCAAACATGATTCAGGAAGTCGGAAATCAAGACATTCATAATCCCGAAAGTCGGGGATCCAAACATTGACCTTATATACATAATTTACATTATATCGGAACTCGGAAGTCAGTCCTAAGCTCGAATTCAGAAATATCGTTAGAAGTTAAAAGCTTCCAAGATAAATTAAGACTTAAGAGTTTAAAACTTGCACCTATTGATATTGTTATATTCTTGGTATGATTATAATGTTCTACATTGAGGTTGCTATTTGATTAAAGTTTCTTGGATACTGGCACTATTCATGGGAAGTGGACTTGAGCCGTTATGCTACCGAAATTCTGGCAGAAATATATGAATTATATGAAGTGTATTAATGAAATTATGATAGTCTCTGTTATGAATATTCATGATATAAACATGAAATTCTATATGCAAGGATATATGAAAGTATATGATGAAGCATATGTATGATATATGAGTACACTCAGCATGTCTATACATGATTATATATGAGAATGAAAGGATATGGACATATTAAATGTGGATCCCTTCACTTGGAGGCAGTTAATTGGGTTCCTCTCTGTGAAGGCAATATAAAACTATGAGATCCTTTTACCTTGGAGTTATGTGGTCAGATGAGATCCCTCTATATTGAAGGCAATTGGTGAGCTGAGATCCCTCTATTCTTGGGACACATGACTAGAAGAGATCCCTTCAACTTAGAGGCATGTGACCAAAATGAGATCCCTCCAAGACTAGAGACACATGAATCCCCTTGTAGGTTAGTCTGTGTCACGATGGTTATGAGTTGAGCTGACGAGCTCACTCCTAGATCAGACTACCCAAGGGCAGTCAAGATTAAAGATTAAAACATATACAAGCACCCTAGGGACGGCTATACATAACGCCTAGGTGTGCCAAGAAAAGAAAGTAAAGAAAGTTAAAGAAAGACGCCAGTGCAATTGCATGAATTCAAGTATGAGTATTTGCATAATTATATCTCATATTTAATTGATGCTGAGCCTATTCTATCTATTTATGTGATGATTTTTATTCTAAATATGAAATTTTGCCAATGTGACCCAAGTGCATGAATAAAATGAACTCTGCTTCGGACAATATATTCTCAAACTATAACACTGGATAGTCTATTTAACATGCTTATATTTTTCACAATAAACCGAAGCAGCTGAAGATAATAATGATGACATAGCATATAGTAGTTTAATAAATCGTACTGAGAATTTTATAATTCTTACTCCTGTTTCCATATTATCTTCAGATAGTTCAGAAGTTCCAAAGAAGGTCCTTCGAGGCGGCGTTGACTAGAAAGACTGAAGGTGGCTGAAGGTTGCTACCAAACAAGGTCCGATTAAGTGACAGTAACAACTCCTAGATAAGGTATTATGACTTAAGCACATTACCATACTTGGGAGGGTGTTACATTACCCAGCTGGAAATCAACAACAAAAATAAAATATTCCAATTGCTCTCACCAAATGGATAAATATCAAATAAATAGAGGCACAACAATAGTACCACGACACTAACAGATCAAATATAAATAGCTAAATTTTATATTGAGATCAGTAAGAGCAAGTAATTATCAAGATATTATTGATAACAAAAGTTTATTTAAACTAGGTTAGGAAAAAATTGGAGTGTGTTATTACCTACTCGTGGTTTGGATTATGTGTCGATGTAGAGGAGTGTGGGAGACCATTTTTATCCCCGTTTGGTGCACTATCTGCATCAATTGGCAAGCGCATTAAGGCTACCAAGTCATCCAAGTTCGTACTAGAGCTGGCTCTTTCTAGCAAAACCTTCATAGCATTTTCTAATTTGAACATGTGTTTCTTCATGTCCTCCATTCTATTATCCATTTATTGCTCCATCTCATCTTTCAAGGTTGATAGTTCTTCAGCATGCTTGCGCTTTAAGGCATTTATCTCACCATTCATTTTTAAACTAGTTTTGGTGACACCTTTCCCATATCCACGGACTCTTCCTGGCTTTTCCTTGCCAAACACAGCTTCAAAGGCTTCATTGGGATTCTCTCTAAAGTTTTCAATTCGTTTTTGAACATCATCCTACAAAATGATACATGACTTATCAAATTATAGTTTAACACTTCAATAATAGATTTGCAAAATCTTCACATTATACAACTTACAATTGCACTCTTAGTTTTGAGATCCAATTCCTTCCCTTTAGCTTCCATGCGCGTTGAACTCAAGAATTAATTGGAGCTTTCTTAAGTCTCATTCACTCATCAATTAAAGCTTAATGAAAACCTAAGATAACTGACCAGCAACATCAAATATGTAAAAAATTCAGAGTTAATAATTTGGCCGACTGCGTAATCAGCTATGGTGCCTTACTGGGTAATTAGCGATGGTGCTTTCAAAGATGCTCCTTACAAGTCATTCTTTTTGGAAATGAATATCACAGATAGCTAAAATTAAGCAATAGCAAAATATATTAACAGTCGCTCTTATTGAGAGGAAAATAAAAATGATAAGCCAATACAAGCATGAACATGTAAATGTGTAGATTTCATATATTGTTTGAGCTAATGCTCATGTCAATAACTAGCGAATACCACAAAGAATTTTCAATCTCTATCATTATGATATTGTACTCTGACTTAAGAATTTTTTTTTTGAACAAAAAAAAAAAAAAAAAACACTTTCAATGGAGCAATGAAGTCACAAGTCACGTTTGACCAAAGGCACAAAGAGGAGAGGGCACAAAGGCAAAATTTACTTAAAGAACCATGTTCCATGTTTAAAACCTTAGCCTAATATTCTATTTGCTTTACACAATCCATGTTTCAAAAAAGCAAGACCTCTAGAAGCATTTTGGTAAATTGAGTCGACAATATAATAAACGCAAATTTACATGGCATGTTCATTTCCAAAGAAATAAGGCACCCATTATATATAATCTAGACTAACCAAGAAAGCTGAACACCTAAGTATTTTAATTTCTAGACCAAGACAAATAATTCTCACTGTGACGCTGTGCACATTCATCTATCGGCAACAAATCTAGGAATATAGAATAAGCAGCGTACCAACAAAAAGATTTGGTTTTCTTGCTTACCCTTGATATGTCAATCCTTTTATTTTGAGAAAAGCACAGTTAACCCATAAAGTTTGTCTAAACAGCGAACATGAATTTAGTATCAAATCTATGGATGTTGATTCAACAGGGAACAACAAAAAGCTAAATCAATGATCATGAGAATATCCTCTGAAAGGATGAAACGTAGAAAAACAGAACTTGTATGAGGAACAAAAAAAAAAAAAAATAAAGCCGGATAAAGATGAGATGAGAATGGTTTCTTGAATAGAGAAGAGTAGCAAAAAGAACTTTTCTTGTTGCATTCCCTCAACCAGACAACACGCACATTCACTGTCGTAAAACACATTAAGTGGCTAAGAGCATGAGTATGAGCCACACCAAAAAATTGTGAATATGCATCTGAGCTAAGCCAAAAAAACTAAATACAAACCCAAACCATAAAAATTATAGCAAAATCAAAATCCTTGATAAGTGGCTTGGATATGCTCTGTGTTGTTCAATATTGTTATTCATTATGGAAATAGAGGGGGAAAAAACTAACCTTGATCTTCAGGACCAGTTTTGTGACAACAAAGCGTGCAAATGGAGAAGAAGAAATCAATGGCAGAGCAATGGAGAAGAAGAGAAGAACAGAGTGTGCAAACAGTGTGGAAGGGGAAACGCTTTGGCGAATTGGCAATGGGAAAATACTGAAATTAGGGTGCACTTTAGGGTGTGTTTGTTTATTTTTTTAGCAAAAAATTACTTTTTTTATTGAAAAAAATTAATTTTCATATATTTAGATAAATTTTAAAAAATAATTAGATTATCAAAAAAATCAGTTTTTAGCTTTTTTGAATAAATTGAAAAGAGTAGCTTCTGAAAAAAATTAATTTTTAACTTTTTCTGTTGTATATAAAATTTAATTTTTAAAATTACTTTTTTCAAAATCTGAAACAAAAGCACCCTTAGTGAATAGGAAAAGGAGAAATTTTACTAAACTCATAACAAATTATTTTAAGCTAGCTAAATAGGAGAGAAAGTACTCACAAAAATGAAATATATGCATATATATGGGAAAGTTCAAATTTTTTTTTAATAATATGGGAAATCGTGTGTATATATATATATATATTCCAATTTTTTATTTTATTTAAATAATGTGGAAAATCTTATATTTTATCAATTTTTGGTACTATATAACCAAAATTTTCATAATTGGAATTTAAACAAAAATTGTAAGCAAATTTTAGGCTACGTGAAAAAAGAATAGTTGTCATATTGTATATCACATCGCATCTCGATTTTCAAAATTTTGACACATCATCGTGAAGCGCAATATATATATATATATATATATATATATATATATATATATATATATATATTTTAAAGGCATGAAAAAATTATAAATTGAGCTGTGATTTGTGATGATAAGACTTTTCAGTCTTTATTAATTTTTAATAATTCTATATATAACTCTTATTTTTTATTTTTATTTGATATTATATTTTTTTAATATAAATATAATAATTAATTTTTTAAAATCTAATATGATATTTCAATTTTTTTATCTAAACAAGATATTCTATTTGAATTTTTAAGTTTTTTAAATTCTAAAAATATTATCTTACAAAAATATGCTAGTTTGGTTATTATTTAAAATTATCGAAAATACAGGTAACTGTATCAATATCATAAATATCATTGGAATACTAAAGATATGGTTGAGATATTTACTCATATTATTATAACATCCTAATATAACGTAATAGGAAATGATAAAAACGACCTTGGGTAAACTTTTATTATTTACAACCTTGCCCTTGGATTTTTTTAAAATGATATTTAGGTCACTATATTAATTGAATTAGCAGAATAAGATTTTAAACGAAGCAAAACCATGCAGCAGAAACATAGAAACCCAATTCTTGGCCAATTGGGCCACGGAGGTGTCCACATGTGAAATGACGTGGGATGCCCTAGACTTGTTTAAAATTACAGAAATGCCATTAGTTATTAAAAATATAAAATAGAAAGGTTTTAAATTTGCAAAACATTTAATCTACATCGTTAGTCGATTTATTCAATTTTTATTAACTAAGTAAGGTTAATTAGAAAGTGATTAAAGGATAATTAGGAGTTAATTGGATATTAATTAGAGATATTATGCTTAAGAAAATTAGAATAGACACATAGAAACTCTTACAAAACTATTTAGTAATGTTTTGCTGGTTTGAAGGAAATCGGTAAAAATTTGGTATTTCGAACTGTCAGAACTGAATCAATAGAATTATACATTGAAAACCTTAAATTTAGTGGCTAGAAACTTAGCCACAAGCACCCTAAAGGTGGCACCATTTCAGCCATAAGAATGGAAGCCACTCAAGCTTTAGCAACACCACAAGTTCCACCTACCACCACCTATGTCACTTTCACTCTTTAAGTTTAAAACCAACCTAACTCACCTTCTCTCCCATAGCAATCCCATAGCAATTTCATGCTCCTCATTCAACAGAGGTTTCCCCCTTCATTTCTTTATCCATTCCATCTTCTTCTTCTATCTTCAACCTTCATCAGCCCCTTGCACTCAAAACTCAAATCTAGTCAGTCTTTACATCAATTTGAGATAGAATTCAACATCTTCTTTGAATTTTCTTGTGGATTGGAGCTGCTATGAACTAATTTAGAGGCATGTATTTGATGTTATTATGAGCCTATATGAAGGTTTATGACTGGATTTTTGTGTTTAAACTGAATTTTAGATGATTATCTAGTGATGACAAGCAAATAGAATGTATTAGATTAAGGAAACCTACGCGGTCCATATGACGGAGTGTACGGCTCTACCTACAGTAGTTCAAATTTGATGAACCTATTTTTATACGAAACTAGACATCTAGAGTTTTCCATATATATAAAATATAAGGCCATTGAATTAGTATAGAATTAGTTATGAATTTTTGAAATTTGACCTAGAAATCTGGATTCTCGTCTATGTAGTATAAGTTGAGAAGGGTGTAACTCACCCTACACAACTCTAAATTGAGTGAAACTAATGCTATTTGAAAGCTAACATGTAAAGAAATATTCCATAAAAATTTCAGAGTTAGATTCTTTGCCATTTGTTCCTAACAGATTAATGAAATTGCCTTAAGTTCAAACCAGGCTGGAACAGGGTAGTCCAATATGGTCAATTTACGGAGCTTATATCTCAAGATATACTTATTCAAATGATATGCAACTTATTTCATTTAAAAGCTTGTTCTGTTACTTTAATTTGGTATAAATTTCATATGATTTTATCCAGATTCTTTTTTTTAGCAAATTTTCACTTATAAGAATGCACTTCTAGCTAAGTACAGGATAGTCCGAGGTAAAATATTAATAACTTGAGCTATACAAATCAAAATGAGATAGGACAAAAAGGGTTGGAAACTAGACACATAGAGCTATGTATATCCAAAATCCAGGTTTAAGTGAGTTGAATTAGACTAAGGTGGATTATACAAAATCCAGGCAGAATAGAATGAAGTAAGTAAAAAATTCTATTGATGTTTGCGTTGACTTTGATGAATGATATTGTAAATATATAATTGCTATTCCATATTGATTTGCATGTTTAATGATTTTAATAGTAGTCTAGAACTATTTATGGGGAAATGGACTTGATCCGTTTTGCTGCCGAACTTTCGGCTGAAGCATATGAAGTTATGATAGCTTGTGTTATGAAGATTTAAGTTATGAATATGAAATTCTAAATGCAAGAGTGTTCAAAAGTAAATGCACTATAATGCATATAAACATTGCATGATGATATGTTCATGATTCCTTTTATGAAAAATGGCATCTTTGCATGTAAAGAAAGAGATATATAAATATGTGAGAATGAATCCCTTCACTTAGAGGCAGTTATTTGGATCTCTCCTTGTGAAGGCAGTTAAAAGATTTGATGAAGGTCCCATATTCCTAAGGAGTATGACATGGAGATCACACCCCAATGGGGTATGACATGGCGATCATACTCTGGAATATGGCATGAGGAGCACATCCTAAGGAATGTGACATGGCGATCACACTCCGATGGAGTATGACATGGCGATCATACTCTGGCATGTGACATGACAATGAGATCCCTCTACTTGGAGGTACGTGGCCAAATGAGATCTCTCTACCTTGGAGGCACGCTAGATGAGATTCCTCCGAATTAGAGTCACGTGATCAAAATGAGATCCCTCCAATTAGAGGCACGTCTAAGCTCACACCCTAAAGACAGCAATACGTAACGCGTAGGTGTGCTAAGAAAAAGAAAGTAAACAAAACTAAAGATAGATGATTGCGCTCACACCAAGAAGTTATTTGCATCCATCTCTGCATATTATTCAATTGTGCCGTATCTTATTATGAATCGTTACATTATGAATCATCTATCTTTTCAGTTTATGTTGATAAGTTAATTATTTGAAAATTTATCTCTGTTTATCAAGTGGACAACTAAAATGAACTTTACTTCGGATAATATATTTTCAAATTATAAAACTGAAAAACCTATTAACATGTTCACCTTTTTGTAATAAACCGAAACAGCGGAAGATAATAACGATGACACAGCATATGGTAGTTTAATGAATCCTACTGAGAATTTATAATTCTCACTCCTATGTTTATTTCCGTGTTATCTCTAGATAGTTTAGAAGTTTCGAAGAAGGCCCTCTGAGGCGAAGTTGACTAGTGAGATTGAAGGGAGTCGAAGGTTGCTGCCAGGCAAGATCCGATTAAGTGACAGTAACAACTCCTAGGCGAGGTATTATGATTTAAGCATAGTACCATACTTGGGAAGATGTTACAATTATGATACAGGCTAAGATAATATTGAAATTATAAATTTGGGATATGTATCACAATAACTTAAATATCACATACCATAAGATATTAACAACTTTGGTAAAAAAAATGTGTCCTTTAAAGCTTAAGGCAACATTTTACAAACATTTTTTAAGATGTGTTGCTTAATAATTCATAATTAAAGAGGACGTTAATAAAGTGTTGTTTAATGTCAAATAGGGAACATTTTTTAGACCTTGTCTAAAAAAAGGTTGCCTAAACAAATAATCAAAGAGAACGTTAATAAAGTGTTGCCTAAAATTATGATAAAAGAGAACGATTATAAAGTGCTGCCTAAAACCTAATAGGCAGCGTTTTCTAAATGTTGTCTAGAAAAGTGTTGCTAGAATTGAATAATGTTGTAGTGTGTTATGAGATTGATATGTATGCTACTTTATCACTTCGTTGCTTGCTATGTCCATTGATTGACTTCACTAAGTTATGTCGCTGTTTGATCTCAAACTAGTATATGCTTTTTTGTGTTGCTTGCTCTGCTATCTTGTATCTTGTGTTGTGTGTATGTCACTACTTATGACGAAGCTAGTGAGATTTTGGGTGTTCCAACATGGCCCTAAAAACACCACCAAGTACTGAGATTTATTTCTCAGTAGGTTTTTTTTTTTCGATTTTTTCAGAGGATCAGACAAACGGTCCAAGTCATGATCAAGATTGAGGTAGAGGTAGTCATGATGTATCACCCGACTAAGTGCTAATTAAAAAGGGTAATTTAAATATTAGCTAGTAAGGCCCTACATAAACCCTTTGTTCTTGCTTCTCTTTTTTCTTCTCTACAACTCCTTTTCTCCCTACGTACTTTTCCTCTTTTGTGATATAAAGCTTTGGAGTTGTAAGGAAACGTAATTTCACACCCAAAATTTAAAGTGGTGGAAAAGTAACTATTAGAAAATGCAAAAAGAACGAAAGGTCATGGAAGGTGCTAAGTGTCCTTTTAACTTAATAAGTGGTGGTAGAAGCATAGTCTCATCAAGATTTCAAATTATTACACTGTGAAAAACTAGGCACTAAGAGCACTTGTGGCGCTTAACGGGTGGAGCGCACAATGTCAATGCGTATAGGGAAAGGATGGCAAACCAAAGGGCATGAAAGATAAATGCAAAACCTATCGAGTAAGATCAACCATTCGATTGATCCTTCGAAAACTATTTTTATGATGTTTCAAATAATTTTACTCTAGATTTATATTTTTTTAATTGCTATATAAATAATTGTATATATGATTATATATTTATACAAAGACATAAATATCAATATATACTTAATTTCAATCCGGTTTGACCACAATTAAACCATTAACCCTTGAATCCGTCCTCGGACCAGTTCTTCAATGTTCAAAACCTTGGTTTTTCTTATTTAAAACTCATGCAATTAAACTTTTGCTTTCTAGTTCCAAAGTTGCATTGATTTAGTTCTCCATAAGATAAATTTGAAGTAAATATTAGTCATAGATATATTAAATTGATCATACCAAAAAATATTAGTTGTACAAAGAAAATTGAAAAAATTGGATTTTCACAAGTGACAACTGCGAGGCTATATTATAACAAATCTATTAGTACATATTCAAAATATACTTTTAAATTAAAATAATAATAATTTCTTAAGAAATTTGGAATGCATCAAAATAGTATAGATTGTACTACAGTTCATTGTTTATAGTTCATATCTTTTTCATTTCTTTAGTGTTAAATTACACTCCTCTTCCATGATAAATGTGTTTATTATATAAATTTTTTCTTCATTTTTAAAATATTTACTTCACTTTTCTAAAATATAAAAATGCAATAAAATTTAATCTATTTTTATCTTTTTCGTTAAATTTATGTTATGTAATTCATACTTTTTACAAAATAACCACTACAAATTATTGTTATTGTTAACAATCTATTCCAATATTCTAATAATAATTAAAAATTCCAGAAAAAATGATGAACGTGTAAATTTATTAGGATAGCAAATTGTTATTTATATATATTTTTATTCTTATTTTATTTTCTTAAATTTATTATTGTTGAATTAAGGGAATAAATTGTTAAAACTAACAAGGAAAAAAAGTAAGAATTACGTAACAGAAATTTAACAAAAAAACATAGAAATAGATTAAATTGTTACACATTCTATGCTTTAGGAGAGGATAGTATATATTTTGAAAATAAATGAGGGAATCTTGTAATAAATGTGTCTATCAAGAGAGATGATTGCAATTTACTCTTATTTTATTTACTTATTTATTTACTTCTTGAGTTTTTTAAGTTTTATCTATCTATCCTTTTTTGCATTTTTTTTGCTTTATTCCAACTGTGTTTTTTTGTTTGATACTTCTTTGGGTTTTCATTTTGAATTTATTTTGTATATACTAATAATATTAAACAAATTTATATAAATATTCAATCATATATTTTTATATTTACAAAAATATTTGACTTAACTATCTACTATTTTAAAAATCTTATAATATAAATATCTAATTAAATGATAGTATAAATTTTTTTATATTATCAATATATAACAATTATACTCTTTTGTTTCTGACTTGTATTTGTTGGGTCGCGTCTGAATTTTTTGGTTTTTCTTTTTTGGTAGGCAAATAGTGTTTTGGGTTATGGAGTTTTCTCAGGAACAATGAAATTGGGCCTGAATTTATCCAAAATCGGGGGACGGAACAAACGCCAAGAAGAGCAGCAACTAGGGTATCGTGGACTATATATAAGGCTCGATAATATTAGGGTTTTAACGGAGGCAGAGGGTGAGTGTGTGTTGTACTGCTTCATCGTAGCTCTCCGCCAAGATGGGTATGCTTCATCACTTTCTCGCTGTTCTTGGATCGACCTCAATTCCTAGAATCCCAACACTAGCTGTTTTGTGAATGCAATTTTCTGTAATGGGTTGCTTTGTTCTCCCTCAGGTATTTCCAGGGATTCTATGCACAAGAGGCGCGCAACTGGTGGCAAGAAGAAGGCCTGGAGGAAGAAGAGAAAGTGTGCACCTTTTTACTCTCTTATTTATTTAATTTGTTTACTTTTAGAATTTGACGCAAACCCATTTTTTTTTTCTTTTTTTCTTTTTTAAGTGACTAATTTTGTTGCTGGAAGTGGAAGACATGTCTTTTGTTGGGTTTCATGGTTTTATTTTGATTGTTGCTTCGGTTGGAATCTTTACTTGGTTGTGAGATAGACGGGTTTAAAATTTAAAATGCTAATGGTATCTTAGGTGGCTGTTATATTTATTGGGTTTGTTATGATGTGGGAATTTGGAGTGCGATTTTCATGTTTGGAGGAACTTATACTAGATCTAGGGTTATTCAATTGGCTCTTTCAGATTTTGTTAGGGGAACGGAAACTTCGAAGGGTTAGTGCATTAGAGATTCTCATTTTAGTTTGATGCAAACTGGAACCATTTTGAAATTCGCGCTTGATTTCATTTCACTTTGAGTTGCATAATTTCATTTTTTTCCCCTTACTTTTACGTTTTTCTTAATTTTGGCTGCTTCAAGGGAACTTCTCTTTCTTTTACTCCCCACCCCCCCCCCCCCCGGGTTTGTAATTTGGAGGAGTTTTTTTTGCTTCATTCTGGCATAGTTCCTGTGTCTTATGTTTAGCAAATACATCGTAGGGACAGAGAGTGGAGATGCAACTAGGGGGCGGGGAGTTTAAATTTCCTAATCCTCTGGAGCAACCAAACTGAAGGGAAACAGAGTCCAGGGAGTCAATGTTGACAAAGCTTCCCAATATGTTCTTTGAAATGAATTACAGAGTTGAATAGTCAGTTGGGCTTATTAGTAGCTATTCTTTCCAGTTAAATGTGCCTATCCTGATCTTAGTTTTAATCAATGGTTGTATATATTTTTATGATTTATTCTATCTGATGCCCTTAGTTAATAAATGCTTTTAATTTGTTGGCTTTTTGTTTTGCTATGATTTCAATGATTTTCGGTCCTAATAATTCTTATTGAGCTAAAATATTTTGGTGGTTTCATATAGGTATGAGCTTGGTCGCCAGCCAGCTAACACTAAGCTCTCAAGCAACAAGACAGTCAGGAGGATTCGTGTCAGAGGTGGCAATGTGAAATGGAGGGCATTGAGATTGGATACTGGAAATTATTCATGGGGAAGTGAAGCCATATCCCGCAAAACCCGTATACTTGATGTGGTTTACAATGCCTCAAACAATGAGCTTGTGCGAACTCAGACCCTTGTCAAAAGTGCTATTGTTCAGGTTGATGCTGCTCCATTCAAGCAGTGGTACCTCCAGCATTATGGTGTTGATGTTGGTAGGAAGAAGAAAACAGCCACCAAGAAGGACTCTGCGGAGGTGATGCCATTGGAACTTTTCTCTACTTCATGCTTTTCTAATGTTTTGTGCTTTACTTGTGTACTGTTTCTCTGTTCTCAATAATGGGTGTGTTTGGATATATATTATTAAAAAAGTGAATACAAGACGGTACTCAAAATTGATTTTATTGGAACCAATTCCTTGCTTTTCAAACAAAGCAGCTAATTTGTTATTTTCTGATTACATTTTTTTTAAGATCTTTTTCGCATACAGTCTTTAAAATTTGAAGAGGTGATTTATTTTTAATTAAAAAAAAGCACTTTTCTTACAAAATAAGCCAAACTAATACACCCAATACTAGTCAGCCTAATGCATTAGCTCATTTCTTTCCTTGTATTTTTATGACTTTGCTATTTTAATTTGCCTGGTTTTGTTGTTTAAATAATATTGGTCATCATTCATGAGATATGTTGAAATTGAAAACAGTCACTCTGATATAGTAGTTTCTGTTTCATGCATTGGATATAGTTTTTGAACAATATATTCAGAAATTTTTAATATTTTTTGTATATTATATTAAAACCATCATCACACTATGTTTCCACGTTATGACAGAATTTGTGATTTGACTTAGTTTATAGTTAAGAATTTTTGCTTTTACTTGTGATGCCTAGGTAAAATATCCACAGTTGCCTCTAACCTGTTATTTGTTCATGATAGCTGCGTTACTTGCTTGCACTGATCTCTGATGGGTAATGGGCAATACTGATTATTGTACTTTATTTTATGAGAACTAAATAACAACTGCTTCATGATGTTTTGCTAGTTATTCCCTCCATTAGATCAAATAAGACAATACACATAAAATATGAACAGTACCATAATTTGTTACTCAATTGATGGATGAATTATTCTCCTGTGTAAACGCTGATGTCTTTTCCTTTATTCATTGACATCTAATTTGCAGGATGGTGAAGCTGCTGCAGAAGAAACCAAGAAAAGTAACCATGTTCAGAGAAAACTGGAGAAACGCCAGAAAGATCGCAAGCTTGATTCCCATATTGAGGAGCAGTTTGCTGGTGGGAGATTGCTGGCCTGCATTTCTTCTCGACCTGGTCAATGCGGCAGGGCTGATGGGTAATGCATAGATTTTCACGTGGCACAATGTTTGAACTGAAATATGTCGTATTTGCTCTTCACTGATTTCTTTTATTGAATTCTGCAGCTACATTCTGGAAGGTAAGGAGCTGGAATTTTACATGAAGAAAATCCAGAGGAAGAAGGGAAAGGGTGCTGCTTGATTGTACTATTTCCCAAATTTTTATTTGTCTTTAGTTGTTTTTGTTGGGAGACTGGTACCATTCAAGGTGATGTCGATCACCACCTTTAGAATGAATCGATAGGACATGTTAGTGTGACCGTTCTTATTAGTCTTACGTGGATTGTTATCTTAATTTTGTTTAACTGTTTTCATTACTGATGACTTACAATTTTCATCAATGAATGTTTTTGCAATTGTTATTTGAGTATCAACCCTGATAATCTCCAGCATTCCCGGCAGCAAACCCATAAGACACAAGTAAAAACAAATGCTCTAGGCTTTCCTCATGTTTGCAGCATGAAGCACAGTCAACTTCTTGCTATAACATATTTAGCTTGCACGCCTAACTTTAGTATTGCTTCTTCCGCCCGACAAATGTACAGCCTGGGGAACACTTCTCACAATCTTCCTGCATAGAAGGAGCTCCTACTCTTCCTCTCAACTCCCTTAATTCTTACGTTAATTGTTGCCTTTCTTTTCTATCATGGGGCCCTTAAATAAGACATTACACAATGAAATCAATTAACTTTAATACTTCCTTGAATGCAATGCGACCCTAGACCCTTACCGAAAATACTTTCCTCCAGATGTATAAAACGCTTCCCCACTAATAATCTCATCTGCACAGCACTAAAAAAACACACTCTCCCCATAGCTTTCTGACTTGGTAGCTGTTGAAATTTGCTTTTTGGTTCCTTTCTTTCACAATGTTTCTAAGCATACCCCCTCAACTCCTTCTAAGCCTCATACATCTTAACTAACAATTTTCTTTGGAATTAGTTGACATATTTGGCTTTCCTGAGATTACCTCATTTTTACCTCCACGGCCTTTCCTCCTGCTGCCCTTTCTCTTCTCTAGCCTTTGTAAACTCTTAGCTACTAAAGATGCTAACAATTCCTCTTTATTGTTTGCATAAAGGTGTAGATTGCTTCCCATGCTTCATGTTTTAGCGGCTTCATCATATATTTCCTCTTCACGATCATGTCTACTCCATTCATCTTGACTATGGTCACATGGTGTTTCAGCGATGATATCCCGAATAAGGCTAAGTCAGTTGTGCTTTCGTTTTCTTTGGGTCCAAACCTTGACGGTACTGTTTGAGAGGATGTTTGCTTATCATTCTGGCTCTCAATGCATTTAATCACTTTGTGAAAGATGACACCACACACACTATTGGGCCTACTTCCTCTAATAACTGCATCTCCAATATGTTTGCCCAGCCTCATATCTCTTATGATGTTCTCAGTGCACTCCACTTATCATCTTGGAAACTCACTGTAACAGCTGATTACTCTTCAGTCACAATAACTTCCTTCCCATCTTCTGCATTATTGTTTTATTGGGAATCAATTGCCCTTTCATTTCCTTTCCTTTCATCATATGTTACATCATTTATGCCACCACGCTCCATGTCTTTCTTGCCTTTCTCCAACTCTTGTTCTTTAGAGTTCCCCGAAAATTCTCATTCCTGCTCTCATCAGACTGAACAGCTGCTGTGCTCATGGATTCAAAACTACTCGATGACAATTTTTTCATTGTAAGATTATCATTAAAACACTTAACATTGTAGACCTCTCTACTTGTTTCTTTTACATAGATGTCATTGCCTTTGCCCCCAATGGATAAGTATATCCATTCATGAATGAATTGCCACACACATGTATCTATAAGGATTCTTGTAACACTAATGGATCTACCATCTTCAGTGTTTTTATTTAAGCAAACCACTTTTCCCCATACTTCATCTATCTTCTAGATGCTTTCCTAATAATGCTTCTCTGTGGCCATTCCAATCTATCTTGACACACCTCACCCTGCACTATGTTCATTTTATCTTTATTCGTATTCTCCTTTTCTTTGCCATAATAGTCTCCTTTCCTGAAAAATCTTCCTGGCAGTGCACCCGTCTTTGGTTGTTTGTTCCCTGTGTCTGCATTCTGATTCACACCAATGCCCATGACTTCCTTATATGACCTCCCATTTGCTCTAATATCTCTTCCAATCGAAGCCTCATCCTATTTCAACTTCATCTTTTCATCATTTTTGCTTGCAACATTCCTTTCGAATTTTCTTGTTGGTTAGGAGTTAGTTAGGGCAGTTAGTTGGTTATACATAAAGGGAAGATGGGTTAGTTAGGAGTCTTTGATCAGTTGTTAGTAAGTCTTGGAGAGTTGAGGAGCTCTAATTCTTCCTCATATCAGTGTAATAGTTCTAGGGTTCTTGGCACATTCCCATTAATCCCCATAGCAATAAACAGTTCTAACATTTGGTATCAGAAGCTTTCGCTGATCCTGGGAAGAGCATCCATGGTACATACGAGCATGGAGCAGAGAATCAACAATCTAGAAATGGGGATCAATTCGGCACAGAAGCAAATGGTTGATGGAGTGAACTGCTTCGTTCGCCTCTTCGATCATGAAGGGCTTGCGCCAAATCGAAGGATGCATCGATAGATTGGAGAAAAATAGCAGCGGAAGCTACTGTGCGTACCACCGCGTGGAGGCTCGGGCGAAGATTCACCCCAGGGAAAGCCGTCGAACGCAAGGTACGGAACTGTGGATGAATCCTGAGTTGCCCCTTTTCAATGGCGAGAAGGAGGATGCGGGTGGAGAGGAAGCAACAACGGCAAAGACAGTAGCAGCACTGCGACTTAGCATTGGAAACGATGTAACCAGAAAGGAGGAATAAGAAGATGGGGGGAACCGTCGGCAAAGATGTGATGGCGGGAAAGATCACCTTAGCTGAGTTGCAGGTGGTGGCCAACGCGGTGTCATTTCAAGCAGTGACGGCAACTGCTGCTCAACCTGATGACGCCGGCAGTGATGACAGTCTCGGCGGAGAGAAGTTGTCGACGACGGTGGGAGAAGAAGACCAAGATGGTGGCGACGAGTCTACGTCGATGTAGATCGCGGCGGCTGCGCATCGCACTCCAATATGGGGTCGCGTGAACTGGAGGGAAAAGGAGGCAGGGGCAAAAGTAGGGGTTTCCACATGGGGTCCTTTTTTTTTTACCTTAATGGGCTTGGCCCATAGCAAAGCAGAGTGGAATAGGGGCTTAGCTCAGGGGAGACTAATTTCCATCATATTGGGTCAAGCGCAAATGAGAGAGGAGAAGATATTGAGTCTTAACAAAGGTACTATTTTTTGGAGCTTGTGGGTTAAGGTCGATTGAACACAGCATATGTAGCAATTTGTTTAAGGAGGTTAAGGGGCCCAAACAAATTTGTGGTTAGCACAATTAGAAAATGGGACCTGGTGATATTTGTTTGTAAATGTTTAGTAATAATTTCTTGTACCCTATCTTGAGGATAAGGTGGATCTATTTTGTTTGTGGGGTGGAGGGGGGGGGGGGAGTTTAGGGGAGTTAGTTGGTTATAAATAAAGGGAAGAGGGGATTAGTTAAGAGTCTTTGATCAGTTATTAGTAACTTTTGGAAAGTTGAGGAGCTCTAACTCTTCCTCATATTAGTGTAATAGTTCTAGGGTTCTTGGCACATTACCATTAACTCCATAGCAATAAACAGTTCTAACATTTCTTTTGAATTTTGCTTTGCTCATTGTTATTTTATGCATGTCCTCTAATTTCTAGACCTCTCAAATTCCTTATCACCTTCCCAGCACCCCCTTTTCGTGTGAATCTCACAAAAAGCAAAAGTATTTTCTCTTCTCTTCTTGTGAATTGTCCTTCAAAATCAAAGAGTTGCTCTAACCACCCTATCGTCATTGTTGGTAGCAAGTTATCTATGAAAACCGTGAAAAACCCTCTTCTAATCGCCCTATAAAGTCCCATTTAGCGTTAGTGTTCTTTGTCACTGCTTTCCCTATCTTTGCACTCCTCTAATTACTTCATGTGTCTGTTCTCCTCAAGTTGGTTCTCCTCCCTAACATTGTTGGTTCTTCGCCCGTCTCAAGATGTACGTTATGCCGCTAAACATTCAATTCAAACACAAAACCCTAACACCAATTGCACAATCTAGAAGTAGAATGGAAACAAAAAACCGTAACTGAGCCTTGTTTGCTAGCTAGACGACGAGGCGAGGATGCGGCCGTTGGCAATGAAAATGCCCTTGTCTGGTGGTGGAGAAGAAGGAAACAAAAAGAATATATTATCTATGTGCATAAAATCTATGTCCATGATGCGTAATATTCCAAGAAATGTAACAGGCTTTATTCTCTATGTTGTGTGCCCCCATGGGTTTTTTGATGATATATTGTTGCTTAAGGTTAGGACCTAATACAGGGTATTTTTTTTTTGTTTTTGGTTTTAGACCTAATGTAGTTTTTAGATGTGTGAAATGGTGTATATTATGCTCTTAGGCTCCTGTCCGAATTGAAAGTGTTATTTTGAGCCCAGTATTGTGTCGAGTTATCAAAAACAGAAGTTCTTCACTTAAGGCACAGCTAAATCCAAACGCATGAAATTGAGGTTGAACCAGGGAATTTGGTCAAAATTCAAGGATTTTATATGTTAATTCACAGACACAAAAACATGGCCCGTGTAACCCTGTGGCCCAATATAGTTATATACCTAGCAACACATTTGTATTATTGTTTAGGATATGTGCACTTGAGACGCTGATCTAGTGGAGGATATATCCTCCTTTAAAGAAGTGCACCCTCCGCAAAAGAACTAAAGAAAAAAAAAAACACCAAAAAAAGAAAAATTATTTGTGTATGCTTACTAGTATTTGTAATAGTAGATAGCATGTGCTTTATTCATCTTCCCCACGTCTATTTGCTAATGTATGCTTCGTAAAACTTGCTTATATTGGAATCCTATTTTATGTCTTCCAATACTTAGGAAAGGCTGTAGTATTTAAATTGCGTATAAAATAATTTTCCTCAATCATTTGGTCTAGTGTCTTTAATGCAATAGAGGCAGATTTTGTTTTAAAATGAGGCTTTACCCTAAAAATTATATAATTTAACTTCAAATGCATTAATTAATAATATTAATGTCAAATATCCTTCCAATTATTTGGTCACATGGGTTAGGTTTAGGCGATGAAATTACGTGGCTGATGAGACCGTACCTTGACTTTTAAATTATTAGTATTATTTTAACAACTGCACATATAATTTATGATATTCATATTTTATGATATTTTTGTTGTGATTACAAGTTCATACTAAAATTTTACTTTAAAAAAGCTATTCACATTACAACTAAAACATCCCTTTTAGAGAAAGATACCATTATAAAATAGTGAATTCAGTATATTCATTAAAAATTCAAAAATAAGAAACGAAAGTTGACTAAATTCACAACATTGAGAGAGAGAGAGAGAGAGAGAGAGAGAGAGAGAGAGAGTTGGACTTTCAATATTAAACTTTCGTTTATCTCTTAAAATTAATGTGTGGCATGCTAACTCCCGTCCCTCCAGTCTTTTTATCCTCCCAGTTTTATTGTAGTTTCTAATTCTAATCGTGTATGGAAAAAATATATATTTTACCCTCCTAAATTATTATAGAGCGTTTGTTTTAAAGTATGCGAAATTATTCTTAGAAATAATTATTTGGGAATGATATATTTTTAGATTTTTTTTTCAAGTTTTTAAAAATTATTTTCAGGTATTAATTATTCCCAAAAAAATTATATTTTTATATTTTAATAATTTTATATTCCCATTATAGGGGTTGGGAATGAAATATTCCCGTGATATGAAAACAAAAATTATTAAATAAAAATACTAAAATATCCTTCAATTGATGATAATAAATAATATAATTAATTATGTTATGGGTGTTTTGAGAATTATTACATATATTTTCAGAAATATGTATTATAAATCAAATAAATTTTTAATTTATTCTCAAGAATTTCAATAATATACTTAAGAATTTCTAATGCTAAATAAACAAATTTTATAAAATACTCAATAATGATATAATTTCAAGTAATGTGATTTCTAAGAATATAATTTCAAATCTTGAAACTGCAGCACAATTTCTGAACTTCTTTGAATGTGTAGTTTAGATATTCTGATAAGTTTTCCATCCATAGTTAATAAAAATAATATATATTCAAAAAAAGTTTAGAAACTAGGTGGCATTTATATTTAAGGATTAAAATACACATAAATCAAAATTCAAGAGATAAATGATTTTTTCTTGACAAAAATGAAAAACTTAACAGAAAAAATTAAAACAAATAAATTTTTTAATAAAATTTAGAGATTATGTTATTCATTTTTTCAATTCAGAAACTAAGCTGCATATATATCCTATAATTTAGGAAGATAAAGTATAGTTTCCCATCTTTTATATGTATATATAAAGCATCTAATATTCTATCAGTGTAGGGTATGAGTATGGGCATGGGTATGGCTAGCCTGTGAGTTTCAGTAATAATATAAAGAATCTCCCACGGTTTTGCAAAATTCTGTTGGCAGACGCGGCACCGATCGACCAATTCATATATATAAATAACAGACAGCGTTAAAGAACGTATAAATTTTAAAATAAAAGAATCTCTTTCCTTCTCTTAGCTTTCATTATAGAA
The DNA here is from genome assembly GCA_031439595.1 of Pterocarpus santalinus. Taxonomy (NCBI): domain Eukaryota; kingdom Viridiplantae; phylum Streptophyta; class Magnoliopsida; order Fabales; family Fabaceae; genus Pterocarpus; species Pterocarpus santalinus. The sequence continues at coordinate 13,274,896 of CM062526.1, read as the reverse complement.
ACTTATCGCTTTGTTCGGATGGCAAGAGAAACTTGAAAGAGCAAAAAAAATCTCCCAAAATGTTTGGTAAAAGAAGAAAAAAAAAAAAGAAATAACTTTCTCTTATTTAGTTATATAGAAAAGTAGAAAAGAAAATGGCCACGAAATTGGTTTTTATACATATAATAATTATACAGTACCAAAACATATTATAATATGATAAGTTTTTATTAGTCTCTTTATTCTTATCTGCATGTAGTCAAAATATTTCAAATACTGGGGTTACTATTTTTTTAATAATATAATCTCAAGGTTCTTGTAGAAAATAATCTAACTTAATCAAATTTTCAGTGTATCTCAATCTTCTTATTTATCAAAGTTCACAATTTACACAATCTTAATTAATTTTCCATCCATCATTCCTAAAAAATCATCTTAACTAATCAATTTTGAGTGGTTTCGGTTATGCTTTTGAGATAAAATATGTGCTTTTTTTTTTAATGGAAAAAAAACTTTTGAAGTTTATTTAATTTGCTCGTACGTTTATCCATTTGAAAAAATAGAATTAGAAAATAATTAATTTTTTGCTAATTTGCAGAACCACTCTTTTACCAATCTATGCTTATTTTTTAAAAAATAAAATATCACTATCACTCTCCTCGCTTTCTTTATTTCTCTATCGATGAATTTGTGACACCTTTATTAAAATAACTTTTTATTAACTTTAATTTAATTATTTTTATTGTTTATATATTTAATTAAGTTATTTTTAGTTAAAAATATAAAATATAAAATATAAAATAATTAAGATTTTTTGAAAAGATTTACCACATCCAAAAATTGCTATTTTATTAAACGTATTTCTTGAGAAGTAATTTTCTATATCTTCAATTATAATTTTATAATAAATGAGTACTTTTATATTTTGCTACATCTAAATAGTTTAATAATTTCTGATTTTGATAAAAAAAATATTTTTATAATTACGTCCAAGAATAACACTGTTTTTCATTTCTACTTCGCTTTTTGCTTATGAATCTACTTTTGATAAAGAGAAATGATAGGAGAACTCATTTTTTATGGGATACCGTGCCAACTCATTATTCATCCACAATTGAATGGGATATGGACTCAATCTAAGTGAGGTCCACATCTCATCCAATAGTGGATAAATGGTGAATCAATACGGAATCCCATAAAAAGTAAATCCGACACATTTCTCTTTGATAAAGTACCTTTTTCCAGAAGCTTGTATAAATGAGCCCTTATTTTCATATTTCAAACACTGTCTCTCTACCACGATCGGGCCCTTCCATGGAATTTAAAGAATCATTCTTCCTAGTTTGTTTTCAAGTTCCAGGCATCCCATGTTGCTCGAAACATAATGGAGTTGCTTTTTCAAGATTCTTCTTTCGTGATCCAATCAAATTCAAGCAAAGCACTTTTGGTTGGTATCGATTCATAACGACGATGTTGAAGAACAGCTCTTCCATGCATCACTTTTCCTTGTATTTGAGGTGTCTGCAAAGAAACACCACCAAAATACCAGCAACACAAACATATCAATAAAATACTAAACCAAGTATGGGTGCTTGTGATTCAATCTAGCTTGATAACCTGTTTTGACCTAAAACTTATTGGGTCCCGTTCGAGTTTTGAAATTTTGACCCTGTGCATTTTGAGTTGGGTTCGGGTCATAGTTTAGGTTGGTCCAGTCCAATTAAAGCAACATAATTATTTAAAAGTTATACTTTTTTCAGCAAAATTAGTAATAAATTATGAGACTTTTATACTTTAATCAATATATTTTATATAACATAATGTTATTTTTATATTGAAATAAATTTATTTTTAAATATATATTGTAAAATATTTCTTCAATTTTGTTTCTAACTTCTAAAATTTCTTGATTTTATGATGCATAATGTTTAAATTTGCATATGTTATCTAAATGTCCGGTTGAACTAATTTGAACCAGTCATTTTTTGGGTCATTATTAGATCGGATTTGAGTTTTAAGAAATAATCCAATCAAACAAAAATCAAGTTTAAGTATAGTTTAAACCCACCTAACCCATCCCTTGAGCATCGATCAAGAGTTGAGAATTTATTAATTTTGTTTCGTATGACTATCATCGCCCCACCGGAGTTGTGATTAGCGCTGAGGGAGCGTTGCACTCCCTAGCAAGCCTACTTAGCATTTTAGAATTAAAACGGACAAAGCTTCCTCTGAAAATCAGATTATCCCAAAATGATCCATCTGATTCCAATGATAACATTCATATAAATAGACCATCTAACATAATAAACACTTTTTATATATAAATTAATTAGTCTTTAAATTTATAAATTTTGTATCAAGTTATATAGGTTTTCTGAAGAATGAAAAAAAGATTTTAAAAAAACTGATTCAACACAAGTTTTATAAATTTAAAGAATAACTATTACATATAAATAAATTCAAGAGCTAATTGTACGTAAATATTAATTTTATCTAAATTGCCTAATGTACTCCATTCTTTCATATCATAATATGATAAACAGATCATTTATTTAATTATATATTCTTTTTGAATAAATAGGTACATTAACATTAAAGGTATTCTGTACTTATAATTTAATTCTTGAAAGAAAATGTATATTTTTAAATAAAATTGCCATTTTAGAGCTTTACCATTTCTCAATCTCTCTCTCTCACACAATATTTCTTAATTTCCACAAGTCAGAAAAAAAAAAACTTTAGATAAGCTCTCTTTTTTTTTTTTTGTATTGTTAGATAAGCTGTTTACCTATATTTTTCTTTTCTCTCCCATTTTTCGTCCATTCAGATTAAAGAAAACTTCAAAATTTACCAATTTTCGTTGCCGGTTTTGTTTCTTCTTCAATTCTTTCCGACCAAAGATGTGCTAAAGTCACAGTATTAAAGAAAATTAACAAAATTTGCATGATATTTATAGATGGTTTAGATAAAAGGAAAATGACTGCATTATACAGAAACTATCAAATTTAAATAAAACTCTTTTAAAATAAACTTGTATTTCTATTATAAAAAATGATATATATTTATTAGTCTATTAATAAAATACATTATAATTATAATTTATTAAATAATACAATGATAAATATAAATTGAATTCACTATAACATAATTGAATTTTTTTTTTTGGTACATCAATAACGTTGAAGGTAAACCCTTGATCACATGCATACTATTTAAACCCCTCACCACTATATCATACCTAGAGGCTTGATCACATAAATAACATTTGAAAAATGTTACTAAATTATGAAAAAGTATTATTAACACTTTTTACTAACATAACTCAAATACAACACTAGTGAAAATATTGCAGAGGGTTTTAACAATATTTTTAAAGTTTTTGGTAACATCTTTTAAATGTTGAAATTTAAAAATAAATATTGCCAATAACTAAATATAGTGATTTTTCACTTTAAGGCTATATTTGGTAGGAAATATAAGAGGGGGAAGAAATTTTAGGGGAGTAACTTTTCAAAAAATCAAGTGTGTTTGGTTTCCGGCTAAGAAAATGAAAATTTTAATTGAGTAAATCTTTGACCAATTTTAGGTAATAGAATTAGATAAAAATAATCATGTGAAGTGATATAATTTTCTTTGAATAATAAAAGAATATTAGATTGATGTCCACTTTTAATAATTGAGAGATTATATGTTTGAATTCTTTTTCTGATTGCTTATTAAATCAATGTCAAATTTTTTAAAATGTTAAATTGATGTTACTTTATATAACTAAAATACTAGATTAATATAATTATAATTAAAAGAAAAATTTTGATTACAGGTTTATGTAATAATATTATATTAAGAATAAAATTTTTATTGTAGTAAACAATGTTGTTTATCAACCAGCTTAAAAAATTACTTATATTATTTAAACAAATTCATCAATCGATCAAAAGCAATATCAAAAGTCATCGATAATCAAGAAAACTGCCCCAATGGATTTGTGTGCTATAATAAGGACACAATGGCAAGGACGGGCTTAGGACGGTACCATGAATTGAACGTAATACAAGCTATTCAATAAAGCTTCGTTGGCGTATTGCCACATACGTACAAATTAATTGTTAAAAATTAAAAATTCCATTAATATTTAATTCTGTGCTAATTAAAAATTTATCACTGTTTAATAGATGGGACAACATTAACATTAATTAATCTCAATGTTTAAACTATAAGCTATGATGACGTAGTGTCGAATACCTTTGTCTCCTGATTGCTTTCTGTGTGGAAGCTGGATTTTGATTGGAGCCACATTATAGTTGAGAAGTACAACACTTTATGAATGGACGTGCTAATAATTTAAAAGCTTTGAGAAAGAAAAAGACGAATGTACATAATATTCAAGACAATTTGAGTTGTAATTCACAATGAATGGAAGATAATCAACCACTTCCATCAGCATTTAATTATTTTATTATGACTGCAAAGAAAATAAATAATTAATTTTTTGGGAAATAAATTGAAGGTTACAGTTTGCTTCAGCAGAATATAAAGTGAAGATACTTAAGTTTCTAACAACCCCACAACTAGCATGAAATACTGGACTAATTTACGCAATATGACAATGACTATTACAAGTGGCTGGAATTAATTTAAGTAAATAAATTACTAGAATCAAAATAAAGTTTTCCTCTTAATGAACAGAAATTCAATATTTGGCAAGGGGTTGGGGAATTTGCTCATAATTTATCATAATCTGTTTCTTTATTTTATTTTAGGCATGTACTACGGTGTACCTTGCCAACTATGGTGCACCACACATCACATAATCTCACAATGAGATCTTATGTTATATCAATGCAATCAATTACCGCAAAGCCCTGTAGTAGTCTCTCTCTCTCTCTCACAACCCCTATGATGTCACTTTCTCACTCTCCCAGTCCCGCCCCTCTCCCTTTTGCACCACTAGCCCATACATGCCTCTATTGCTAGTAGGCTTGCGTGCCACTATCGCCGCCGATTATCCATCCAACACTGCAACCCACACCACTGCATCCTCCTTCGTAGATCTCTTTTGGCCGAGGATAGAACATTGCAATACATATCACAATCCACTACAAGTTCCTATGGGCCATCACTCATTAAACCTGAGACTCTAAGCTACAACCACAACCATAATTGATGAATTGCTACATTGATCAAATACAACAAAATCTCAAAAATGAGAAAGGAAAAAGCATGGATCAAATTTAGAGAGTACATGTAACATCCCCATGTAACGTAATAGGAAATGATGAAAATATCCTTGGGCAAACTTTTATTATTTACAGTCTTACCCTTGAACCTTTTAAGAAATGGTATTTAGGTCCTTGTATAGGTAGAAGTAGCAGAATAACGTTTCAAATAGAACATAATCACATAGCGAAAATATGGAAACCTAATTCTTAGCCATTTGGGCCACAAAAGTGTCCACATGTGAAATGATGTGGGTTGTCCCTGGACCTACTCAAAATTATAGATATGCCACTAGCAATGAAAAATAAAAAACAGAAAAGACTCTGAATTTGTAAAATATTTAATTTATGCTGTTAGTCGATTTATTTGATTTTATTGGATAGGTAACCTAATTGGAATTTAATTAGAAGTTAATTAGAGGATAATTAGAAGTTAATTAAAGAGATTAGGATTAAGGAAAATCAAAGTAGACACATAAAAAATTTTAGAAAGTTACTAATAATGTTTTGCCAATTTGAAGGAAATCGATAAAGATTTGGTATTCTATACTACCGAAACCGAATCAGTAGAATTTCACATTTAAAACCATAACATAAGTGGCTAAAATTTAGCCACTCCTCCCCCTATGAGTAGGGCCATGTTGCTGCCTAAGAAGTGGAGAGATTTGGCTAGATCTACACCATCCTTTGCATCCACTGATATCTATATGGAAGGCCAACAACCAAGATGATTTTTTTTTTCAACTTCATCCCATCAACTTTATATATGTTTTTTTTCATATTATCTCTAGGTAATTCAAGAAATATTGAAGACAGTCAAAAGCTGCTGGCAGACAAAGTCTATTCAAGAAACAATAACATCTCCCAAATATAGTACTATGACTTAAGCATAGTACTATACTTGAAAAGATGTTACAGTACACACCAAAGACGCACTTCCACACCATATGACACTAAGTTCTCTTCTTGGGGATGTCGCGATGCTTGGTGGGAGCGTAGGAATTGGCCTACATCTTTTTGCCCATAAATAGAGACGATTGGGATGCAGAATTGTTTGACGGGGTAGGGAGGCTAGTGCACGCATTGCTGCTAACAAGTAGGAGGTTTCACTTGGATGCCCCCGTTGAGTGGGTTGCCGCTAGTGATGTGCTAGAGTCGCTATTATTGGTAGCAGTCAATTTGGAATTGGTGGTGTTGCATGAGATCAGGGGAAGAAAGAGAATGCAATGGACTGGTGATGGGTATGGAGCACGATGTTGAGGGCAAAGGAGGGAGAGAAAAAGAAATACATATATATATATATATATATATACTGAGTCCTTGTCTAAAAAAATGCCTTGAGAAAGGGTAGATGTATAGAACCTTTCAACGAGATAGTGCTTTTTCAACTCTCTCCAAATGGAATCTATTCGAAATATATATACCATGGTTCCTTACTTCGACAGGGTACAAATATCTAAATTTAATACTTTTAGATACTTTTTCAGACCTATTGCTGATACTAAGTAGCAGCCCAAAATTTGTATCCATTTTTCATGATATTATGCATGGATCAGATATATCATGGCGAATTCTTCATATTCCATTGTGGTATATATATGTGAATTACATATACTTAGTTACAGCAATGCACTCTTATATATGACCAATAGATTAAAAAAGTGATGATGCACTATAAATAAGATGGTGCATTGTAGACACTGCCTTCATTTTATGACTTCATATTAATTTACACAACAACAGATATTTCTAATTTTTTTTTTAAAAATAGTTGTAAAAATATGTGTATTTAAATCTAGTAGATATCTCAAAAAAAAAAAAAAAAACTAGTAGATACAAGGCTTTGTATGCCATATCGAGTTTAATCATTGTCTGAATTGACATATATAACAAGTTTGCAGTTCAGTTTGATTCGGATGAAATATCATTACTCAGTTGCAAGGAAAATATCATTAATTTTCTCTTATCTCTGCTCGAATGGATCCTATTGAACTGCTTATATTCATATGAATCACACGCAATTCAACGTTACTATTGGAGGATGCCAGATTGTTGTGGAAATAGTTACAGGGTAAGGACGCATGGTATATTTATCGGTTTAAATAACCTTGTTTATATGTATGACAAATGTAAATTAACTTAAAGAAATTAGAGATGACTTTTGCACGAAATATGAGCTGTAAAGTTAAATATAAAGAGCTCCAATTAAAATTTAGATAGATCTTGTTACTCATGATATGCTATCATTTTCATATTAGTCGAAAAGTATAATGTGTGCCTTCTATGCACCCAAAAAAAAGCAAAAAAAGGATAACGTGCATCAATGCAAAAAACCAGAGAATGTTTAATGGTACGAATGCATTGCGTACGAAACTGTTTTACGAAAAATCGCACCGTCAATTTGCCAAATGACAATGCTAGTGCATCAAAACTGGCGTGGGTGGTGTGCCTTTTTGTCCTTGAAAATCAAGCAAAGTATTAAACTGTACGAATTTAAATTTATAAAATGACGAATGAATATATAAAAATGGCAGGTTTAGGGTAGAGCCCAAAACTTTGGATTCCCCGTAGACCAAATGTGATTAAAAACTGAAAAGTATGATTAATTACCATACAAGTGTGGTTAATTGTCATACAAAATATAATTAAATGCCCGGTTTATGGTGGACAAAGGTCCATCCTAAAACACACCTATAAAAATAAGTGACTGTTTTGTGTTTTTATATAAAACTAGTTTCTCTCTCTCCTTTCTTCATATTTCAACCTTGCTGTGATTGGTTTAAAGAGCTTTTAACACTTATACGAAAACCAATTCCTACTCCATAGCAACGCAGTTAAATCAATTGGTCCAAACTCAATGTTCAAAAATCATAGCTTAATTAACCTCAGGTTCTTTGAGGGTGCGTTTTAGGATGGACCTAGGTCCACTATGAACTTGGTATATAGTCATACTTGTGTGGTAATTAGTCATTTTTTTTTATCATTTAACCATACTAGGTTCATGGTGAGCCTAAAGTTTTGGGGTCCACCCTAAATGCCACCGCTGATTGATTCAAATATCGAACCTTAGCTAACTCCCCAATGAGTTTAGCAAGGGTTTGGTGTAAAATAGCTCCTCTGAAAGTGGAGTTGTCGGTTTAGTTCCTGGTTTTGGGAAAATGCAACACTAAAGATCGGTTGGCAAGGTTAAACATAATCACCAATGGAGATATTGATTGTGTTTTATGTAACAACCATCAAGTGAGTATAGATCATTTATTCGTCTCATGTAATTACTCTTGGAAATTATGGTGCTTGTCTCAGTAAGTGCAAGGTTGAGTGGGTAATGCCATCCGAGCCCAGGAGTGTATTCAAATCATGGATTGACGTGAGCTTAAGTAAAGGCCAGAAAAGAAGTGGTGTGTGTGTTTCTTTCCAGTAATTTGGTCGCTATGGGAAGCTAGGAATAGAACAGTTTTTTAGAAGGAGCCCTTTCCGGTTGACAAATGCATGGCATTATTGTGGCATTGGTGGGAGACTTGGTCAAAGGAATGGTGTGGATAGCTATAGTTTTGTGGATTTTCTATGCTTACTAGATTGATAAGATGATGATTTACAACACTCACTCGAAAATAAAGCTGGTGGCGTGATTATGCAGTCATTCTTTGGTAGTTCAGTTGCTGGTTCTAAATGGAGTGTACATTCTATTTTGGTCTTTATTCCTTTTGATTGGTGTTGTTATGACTTGCTAATGAGTGTTTTTGTTTGGATTTTGTATCATAAGTGCTGTCTTTGTTTCTGAGGTCCAGCCTATTATCCTTGTTGAGGCCCATAGCTAAATCACTTTGCTATTAAAATTTTAACTAGCCCCAATATATGCTTCCTTTATTATTTCTTTTAAGGAAAGAAAGAAAAAACTCTCCATTCCAATAGCCCCATTATTCCTTTACTAAACCCCTTTTCATCAAATTCCGTTACCTCCACAAGTCCAAAAAAAAAAAAAAAAAAGAGAAGAAAGAAAACTCCATTACCTCCATAGTAGATTATGTCAGGCATCTCACAATAATAGTAAAAAATATCATTTCATCTTTATTAAGGCACAATCCTTTTATTCCTAAAGAACCCTTCCATATTCATAACCGCAATGATCAACAGTCCTGTTAGTGAATATCATTATATCAATGAGAGAATACTACAATGCGCTACTTTAAAATATTAGCAAGCCTCCCTCACTTACTGTCAACTTGGCTAGATCAAAGAGCTATATGGAATCATGTCAACAGGAAAGATAAAGTAGATCGAGTAAATGTATATTTGAGAATATATCAAGGCAACAAAATATATACACGAGAGGGGTCTTATGGCTAGTGACTAAAGGGTGAGAGTATAGTAATCATCCCTAGGTAATGACTCTCATATCAAATCCACAAAATACGAATCTATTCCTAAAGACGTGGTGTGAATAACAAACTTGTGCATCTCCGTTCCCTTTACTCAATAGTGTGACTCTCTTCTCTGGAGTCTTCTACGTTCATGAGCCCCACAAATAGGAAGGTGGTATATATCCACCATTCCTAGTTTGGGTTGAAAGACATGCAACGAGGCCACTCTGAAACCTTTGGTGAGCACATCTACAACCTATAGATCCGAGGAGATACGAAGAAGTCTCGTGAGTTTGCCTTGCATTTTCTCGCGAACCATGTGACAATCGATCTACAGATGCTTCATTCTTTCATGGAAGACTGGGTTCGATGCAATGTAAAAGACGCTTCTATTGTCGTAGTAAAGGACCGGGGATTGAGTGCACTGGATGCACATGTCTCTGAGCAAAAAGGTGAGCCATTGGAGCTCACATGTCGCCGCTGCCAGTGCCTGGTATTCAGCCTCGGAGGAGCAGCGTGACACAGCGATTTGTTTCTTAGTTAGCCATAAAACCAATGAGTGGCCAACGAAAAAGTAGTAGCTGGAGACAAATCACCGTATGTCGAGGCATCCAGCCCAATCGGCAATGTTGAGGCCTAAGAGGTGGTGATCAGAGCTCCATCAGAAAAGCAAGCCACGACTTAAAGATGCCTTCAAGTAACGAAGAACATGGTAGGCAGCACGGAAGTGAGCGATTGTTGAGGCCGCTATGAATTAGCTTAGTTATTGAGTCATGAAAACAAATATCCGGCCTTGTAGAGTTGAGATACAAGAGAGAGCCAACAAGCCGTAGGTAGGATGCTGCATCGGTGATAGGAGAGGCACCATCTTGACAAAGATGAGTGATGCAGTTAGTAGGCCTTGAAGCAAGTTTGGAGCCAAAAAGCCCGAATCAGCGAGGAGCTCCAGAAAATACCACCTTTGACAAAGAGTGATGCCAGTCTGTGAGTAGGCCACCTCTAGACCCAAAAAATACTTTAATAAGCCCAAATCCTTGATCCTAAAATTGAACTCCAGTGTGTGTTTGATGAAGGAAAATTCCTCTAGAAAATCCTTGCCAGAATAATGCCATCTATATACACCAATAGAATAGTGGTAGAGGATTCCATAACTTTTAGGAATAAGGAATGATCATTAGAGGATTGGACATAGCCACACGGAGTAAAGTAGAGAGTTTGTCAAACCATTGTCTACTAGCTTCTTTAAGCCCGTAGAGAGATTTGAGAAGCTTGCAAACTTGATTTAGGAGAGAAGTGGGTACTCTTAGTAGAACCTCCATGCAAACATCTTCATGTAAATCTCCATAAGGGAAGGCATTGTTGACATCAAGATAATGGAGGTGTCAATTTTTGGTGGAAGCAATAGCCAAAAGAAAGCGAATGGTGGTCATCTTTGCATTATCAAAGTAATCTAAGCTTTCTGTTTAGGTGCACCCCTTAGCAACCAAGCATACCTTGGATCTTTCAACAGAACCATCGGCATGATGCTTGATCTTGTAGATCCATTTATTGCCAATGGGTGTAACATTGGGCGGCAAGTCAACCAAAACCACTACAAAAAAACGTGTCAGTTAGGGGCGGTTATTTTTTTTTCATTTAGCGGCGGTTTTCAACCTCTGTAGAGTTACTTGCGACGGTTTTAAAAACTCTCGCAGTTACGATTGCCACAATCATTTTGCGGCGGTTTTTACACAACCTCCGTAACCTTATGTTAAATTGCGGCAGTTTTTAACTCCTGCAAATTGCGGCGGTTTTGTTTTATTTGCGGCAGTTTTAAACCCCCTCAATCTTGTTTTATCTTTTAACAAATAAAATTGATTGTGGGGGTGGAAAACTGCCACAATTTAAATGTCACAATATAAATTAATTTCAAGTTGTTTATTTTGCAATAATTTTTATTTTATAATTGGCACTATAATTTTTTGTGAGATTAAAAATTGCTATATATATATAATATAGGTTTTTTTTTTTAAATTATTCCTAATATCAATTCATTAATTAACAATATATAAAAATAATTAAATAAAATTATGTACTAAACAATCACAAATGTAAATAATTTCTTTGAAATATCTACATGTAATCTAAATTCAATTATCAACATTCATAAAGAATTCATGACTTCAAATTCATAATAAAATCCACAAAGTTCACAAATTTAAATTCATAATAAATTCGTCAAAGTTTATAACTTCAAATTCATAATAACACCCACAGAGTTTATAGCTTCAAATTCATAGTAAAATCCACAAAATAATCATCACTACAAATCTATAATAAGTTCTCACTAGAAGTGATTTAATTGTTGATAAAGAAAATACAACACTAAACATTGTCTTGGTGATTGGTGTTACTGCCACCCGATGATCTTCTTGCATCCATTGTTGTAGTAGGCTCACTTCCAACATCACATGGCTAAAACAATAAAAAAGAAATTAAGTATAGAAAGTAAGTACTTATCAAAAGTATAACTCAGACATCAATCATTTACTGAAAGTAACTACTTCTCAAAAGTATAACTCATCTCAAAATTGGATGAAATCCTTGTTGGAAATGAGAAAATGCATCAATTCAGTGAAAACTTTGAATCTCTTAGCAGTTTAAAGGATAGATTGGATATCGTACACTTGGAGAATTATTAACTGAAGGACATGCTAATAGATAAGAAAAAGGAATTCAAGAGTCTTTCTTGTCAGCTTTCTGCAGCTGTGGAGAAATTGTCACAGCAACAGCTGATTGAGAAAAAATTGTTGCAAACTATTTGGAAGCTTGAGGATGATATGGGGGATGCAAATGTTGGAGTTTCGGTTATTCAAGATATATGTAAATGTCTCTTTGAAGGTATTACAAGTGAATTCAGATGCATTGCTAAAGAATTACATCTAAAGAATAGTATCATGGAAGAAACGAGAAGCTTTGGTGGATGCGAACAAAGCATTAAAATTAGAAGCTGTTGAGAAAGAGAAACTAAAACAAGAAATGCTTAAGTTGACATCAATAGTGGAAGAAAAGGAGAAGTTGGCACAGGAGGTAACAAATGCATCGATACAAGAGAAGCAAAAGATAAAACAAGATGCATTAACACTAATTGAGGCAAAAGAAAGGGAGACCAGAAGACAAATGGACTCAACCATTGATATCATTCATAAATTGTTCACAATGGCTACTGGTTATGAAGCTAGAGTAAATGAAGATATTGCTAGAAATTGTTTGAGGCTTGAAAACATGAGTTTTAAGTTTCATTCCCTCAATAAAAAAACAACTCATACATAAAAAGGAATTGCTTAATTTTATTGATTTTGAAACATGTTATAGAGATCTAGATGTAATAAAGTAAAGTAGTGATGCAACTTTAATTAAAGACAAATGATATGCTTCTTTCTTTGTAGTACAACTTTGTATGATGGGGTTTTTACTCTTAGAATCCAAGTATATATATCCATGTAACAAGTATGATAGTTATGATCATTACAAGGTCTTATCAAATTATTTCTATCTAAAATCTTCTATAAAGTTGCTTCTTTTAACAAAGTTTTTATCCAACCTAGCGAATTATGTTCAAGCCTAAATCAAAAAATGTAGTAACTCAAGTAAAAAATGGACCAACATTACATATTCCAACCAGCAATTCTTTGACATTGTAAACATCATATTTCAAACCCTAAACTAGCAATCAACCATAGAAAATTACCCTTAGACACAAGAATCTTAAATGCTCAAGTCTTCAGCCCTCATAGCAAGCTATATTTTTCACAATTCATATGTGTATTCTCAACAATGATGCATCAAGTCATAACAAAAATGAAAAGTAAATACAATTTGGCAAATATATATGTAGTCAAGAAGTCTTCATAACTATACATTAATCAATTTGAAATTCATGATCACACCAAAGACCACCGAAACTAATTCATCAAACATGTAATAGAGCCTCAAATCCTAAGAGAAGTAATATTTACCTGTGATTGAGGACCAAAGAAACCGGCAAGTTCTTCAAGAATTCTCCCTTCCTTTGATATTATGTAAGCCTTTAGTGCATTTATTGTTCCTTGTACTTGAGACTCCAATTGAACAAATTTCTCTTGCCAGTTGGTAGAAGAAGATGATGAAGCAATAGAATTGGATAGGTTACCAAGTCGGAGGTGAGTATTTCTAAAAGTATTTGTAGGACTTGCTCTCATACCCATGCATTGTACTCTTCCAGAATGCTCTGGCCCTAACACTCTACCTATAGCATCATTAGGGGATGCTTCAGACTCATCTTCAATGCTTTGAGTCATAACCAATTCAATTTGCTCCTACAAGTGAAATGCAATCGATCAAGTTTAAGTATAGTTAAACCCCACCTAACCCATCCCTTGAGCATCGATCAAGAGTTGAGAATTCATCAATTTTGTTTGATATGACTATCATAACCCCACCAGAGTTGTGATTAGCGCTGAGGGAGCATTGCACTCCCTAGCAAGCCTACTGAACATTTTAGAATTAAAATGGATAGAGCTTCCTCTGAAAATCGGATTATCCCAAAATGATCCATCTGATTCCAATGATAACATTTAGATAAATAGACCATCCAACATAATAAACACTTTTTATATATAAATTAATTAGTCTTTAAATTTATAAATTTTGTATCAAGTTATATAGGTTTTCTGAAGAATGAAAAAAAGATTTTAAAAACTGATTCAATACAAGTTTTATAAATTTAAAGAATAACTATTACATATAAATAAATTCAAGAGCTAATTGTACGTAAATATTAATTTTATCTAAATTGCCTAATGTACTCCATTCTTTCATATCATAATATGATAAACAGATCATTTATATAATTATATATTCTTTTTGAATAAATAGGTACATTAACATTAAAGGTATTCTGTACTTATAATTTAATTCTTGAAAGAAAATGTATATTTTTAAATAAAATTGCCATTTTAGAGCTTTACCATTTCTCAATCTCTCTCTCTCACAATATTTCTTAATTTCCACAAGTGAGAAAAAAAAAAACTTTAGATAAGCTCTCCATTTTTTTTTTTTGTATTGTTAGATAAGCTGTTTACCTATATTTTTCTTTTCTCTCCCATTTTTCGTCCATTCAGATTAAAGAAAACTTCAAAATTTACCAATTTTCATTGCCGGTTTTGTTTCTTCTTCAATTCTTTCCGACCAAAGATGTTCTAAAGTCACAGTATTAAAGAAAATTAACAAAATTTGCATGATATTTATAGATGTTTTAGATAAAAGGAAAATGACTGCATTATACAGAAATTATCAAATTTAAATAAAACTCTTTTAAAATAAACTTGTATTTCTATTATAAAAAATGATATATATTTATTAGTCGATAAATAAAATACATTATAATTATAATTTATTAAATAATACAATGATAAATATAAATTGAATTCACTATAACATAATTGAATTTTTTTTTTTTGGTACATCAATAACATTGAAGGTAAACCCTTGATCACATGCATACTATTTAAATGCTTCACCACTATATCATACCTAGAGGCTTGATCACATAAATAACATTTGAAAAATGTTACTAAATTATGAAAAAGTATTATTAACACTTTTTACTAACATAGCTCAAATACAACACTAGTGAAAATATTGCAGAGGGTTTTAACAATATTTTTAAATTTTTTGGTAACATCTTTTAAATGTTGTAATTTAAAAATAAATATTGCTAATAACTAAATATAGTGATTTTTCACTTTAAGGCTATATTTGGTAGGGAATATAAGAGGGGGAAGAAATTTTAGGGGAGTAACTTTTCAAAAAATCAATTGTGTTTGGTTTCCGGCTAAGAAAATGAAAATTTTAATTGAGTAAATCTTTGACCAATTTTAGGTAATAGAATTAGATAAAAATAATCATGTGAAGTGATATAATTTTCTTTGAATAATAAAAGAATATTAGATTGATGTCCACTTTTAATAATTGAGAGATTATATGTTTGAATTCTTTTTCTGATTGCTTATTAAATCAGTGTCAAATTTTTTAAATTGTTAAATTGATGTTACTTTATATAACTAAAATACTAGACTAATATAATTATAATTAAAAGAAAAATTTTGATTACAGCTTTATGTAATAATATTATATTAAGAATAAAATTTTTATTGTAGTAAACAATGCTGTTTGTCAACCAGCTTAAAAAATTACTTATATTATTTAAACAAATTCATCAATCGATCAAAAGCAATATCAAAAGTCATCGATAATCAAGAAAACTGCCCCAGTGGATTTGTGTGCTATAATGACACAATGGCAAGGACGGGCTTAGGACGGCACCATGACTTGAACGTAATACAAGCTATTCAATATAGCTTCGTTGGCGTATTGCCACATACGTACAAATTAATTGTTAAAAATTAATAATTCCATTAATATTTAATTCTGTGCTAATTAAAAATTTATCATTGTTTAATAAATGGTACAGCATTAACATTAATTAATCTCAATGTTTAAACTATAAGCTATGATGACATAGTGTCGAATACCTTTGTCTCCTGATTGCTTTCTGTGTGGAAGCTGGATTTTGATTGGAGCCACATTATAGTTGAAAAGTACAATAGTTTTATGAATGGACGTGCTAATAATTTAAAAGCTTTGAGAAAGAAAAAGACGAATGTACATAATATTCAAGACAATTTGAGTTGTAATTCACAATGAATGAAAGATAATCAACCACTTCCATCAGCATCTAATTATTTTATTATGACTGCAAAGAAAATAAATAATTAATTTTTTGGGAAATAAATAATTAATTTTTTGGGAAATAAATTGAAGGTTACAGTTTGCTTCAGCAGAATATAAAGTGAAGATACTTAAGTTTCTAACAACCCCACAACTAGCATGAAATACTGGACTAATTTACGCAATATGACAATGACTATTACAAGTGGCTGGAATTAATTTAAGTAAATAAATTACTAGCATCAAAATAAATTTTTCCTCTTAATGAACAGAAATTCAATATTTGCCAGGGGGTTGGGGAATCTGCTCATAATTTATTATAATCTGTTTATTTTATTTTAGGCATGTAGTACGGTGCATCTTACCAACTATGGTGCACCACACATCACATAATCTCACGATGAGACCTTATGATTATATCAATGCAATCAATTACCGCAAAGCACTGTAGTACTCACACTCTCTCTCTCTCTCTCAGCCCCTATGATGTCACTTTCTGACTCTCCCACTCCCACCCTTCTCCCTTTTGTATCACTAGCCCATACATCGCCTCTATTGCTAGTAGGCTTGTGTGCTGTCATCGCCACCACTTACCCATCCAACATTGCAACCCACACCACTGCATCCTCCTTCCTAGATCTCGTTTGGTCGAGGATGGAACATTGCAATCCATATCACAATCCACTACAAGTTCCTATGGGCCATCACTCATTAAACCTGAGACTCTAAAGGGGTGTTTGGCATGCCGTATTATGTATGATAGGGTAAGGTAATACAATACGTTATGACCTTATCTGTTGTTTGGTGCAGTCAGCGTATTGTATAAACTTATCTATCAAACCTCCCTTATACGTTATAATGATGGATAACTTAATCTATCCTAAAGATGCCATATTAGACTTGATTAGCTTTTAATGCATAAGAGTTCTTTCATTTTTTTATTTTTTAATATATTTTATTAAAAGAAATTTAATTATTAAATAAATGATAAAAATAAAAATATATAAATAAAAAATAATTGTAAAATAACTATTCAAACTAAAATAAAAATATAGGAATAAAAATTTATTACTAAAATATATAAATAATA